>OX421981.1:36588064-37925564 GCA_949128135.1 Parasteatoda lunata
ATATATATATATATATATATATATATATATATATATATATATAATAAATATATATAATAATATATATAAATTTTTTTTACCAGATTTACTATAAGGGGCAAGTAGTTTACCACTTTCAAGACATTAGCTAGACAGCTCAAATTTCAACTTGAATGCTGTAGCATGAGACACTACAAATTTCAACAGTTTTCTGTCCTCAGTAAGCAGAATTCTCTGATAGAATTTTCAAACTAATAGACGAAAAACCTGAATGAAGAAAACTATTCAAAATAGATGTAATTAAAATTAAAAACATCATCACTTTCTCAATAAACTTCTATCCCCATATAAACTTCCATATGGTGGTAATTTTGAAGAGTGTTTCATTCTATTTCATTATTAAAGAGACATTTGACACTTTTTTCTTTTATTCCGAGATCCATTAACAAACCGAGAGCGAACGCAATTCATTAAAAAAAGAGAGATAAAACTGGAACTAATAATAAGCAAATCACAAACAAATAAAACGGAACAGTAAAAGAAGGGAAAGAGCTAAGGAGTGTAACTAAACGAAAGTTTCCTTGCTTCTCAATAGCGGGAGAAAATAAATCTTTCTTCAGAGCTGGGCGGAGGGGAACGTGATCAGCAATCTTCCCCAGTTTAATTGTGGATTCGGTCATCATTGGAAAAGCAGCGATTATACGATTCCTGGAATTACAGTTTAAATGGGAATTTTCACATTGGGCTTACCTATTTGTCACCGAGGACAAATTTTCTATCGATTGAAAATATTCGTACAATCAATAAATAGAAATGTGGTTTTTACGTTGAGCAAAATTCTTCCTAATTCAAATTTTCCAATAATTGATTGAAAATAATTTTGCATAATGAATGAATAGAAGCATGATTCATAAGCATGATTTTTCTCGTTGAGCACAATTAGTTATCATGGTATTTAAAATTTCAATCATTTAAAGTAATTTACTGATTAATGTTAAAAATCATTTTTGCTTACAAACAAAGGAAAAGAATATTACAACACAGGCAGTAGCATCAGCAATTACTTCAATTATTAGTAACGACATCGTTATTATTAACAATTTCATTTTATTAAACTGTTCTAATTAATGACATTATTAATTATTTTTGAAATAATTGATATTAATATAATTCATTTTATTGTTATTTAATTTTTAAGTTATTTATGATTATTCCGTATATTGTTTCTTATAAAAAATGATTTTTTTTAACTCTTATTATTAACAAACAGTAAATTTGAAAAAATTTTTTTATTTGAAATTAGAATTTTGATTTTTTGAGATCAAAATAATTTGTAATGAATAACTGCTAATAAATCACACAGAACTAACTCAATTTCTTCTATTCAAGTGGTAAAAGTTTACCGTAAATTCTGGTTTTCAAAATTATAGTTCTTATTACCACACATATAATAAAAGGTACAAAACTAAAAAGTAAATTTAAGAGAAAAAAGGTTTTATGCCATGTAAAAGGTAATTTTATTATGCTATCATAATAAAATTACCAAATTTTATTGCATTTACACATTTACCAAGTTTTATTAAATATTGTAAAGTCATATTTTATTGTTAATTTTCCCAAAATTATTTTCAAAGTGCGTCAGAATAATTTCCAAGCTTTTTAGTATTCCTATTAAGCCAGAAATACGCTAAAATTAACAATATTCCGATAGTTTTGACCATACTTTTTTTCAGTATCTAAACACATTAAGAAATCTTCGATTTTGATTTAATAAAGTTAAACAATAAGGTGCTAATCTAATATATTTTTGTTACTTGAAAAATAATTTAATAAAAACAAATTTAGAAAGTCTCGTTTTAGCTTCTTAGAATGTGAAACGATAGAGATGTATTTTTATATTTGTTTTGTAATATATTTATTTTTTGATAAATATTTTTCTTCAAAAAACGATTTGTAACAAAAGACTTGTTTCATTTTTTTTTTTTTTTTTTTTTTTTTTTTTTTTTTTTGTCGAATGCCTGTTTAGGCAGAGGGGGTGCGATTGTTCTTGTTTTTCAGTGGCGCCATCTATGGCCAAGAATTCGACTACTGCCCCACCACGCTGCCACTAACCCGTTCATAGGGTGGGCCACATTCACACAATCACACAAAGGAGAAAGGACATAGAATACAGAGAGAGAAAGAAACATCCATGCCTTGCCCGGGATGCGAACCCAGGACTTTTCTGATGCAAGGACAGTTCCCTGCCCCATACACAGGCCGGTCGGCACTTTTTTCATATATTAAAGCCAAATGATATAATATTACTCTTATGGTATATTTTTGTTACTCAAAACATTTTGTTAAGAGCTTATTTAAACGAAACATTGTTTTAACTTTTTTTAAAGTAAAACAATGAAATAATAGCGATTAATACAATTATAACGATTGATGTTTTATGCTTTTTGCTGCTCGTCAACTTAACTTTAAAGTTTGTTTTCAACTGTTGCATTCTAGATAACCTTATAATGCTGTCTTAGACAGTTTTTATTTTTAACTTTTTGTTTAACACGATTTAAATATTCGTCTAACATTCTCCGTCGATGCTAAATTAGAAGACCTGAAAAAAAAGTATCCACTCGGTTCGTCTTTAAATATTTTTTCCTTATAATTCAGTTTTAATTAATTTTTTTCCTTTGGTGTATTTTATAAAATTCACAGCAAATGAAATAGTTTTGGATCATAAAGAATTTTTAATTGTACTCCCTCTTTATTTTACATTTTAATACTTTGCTACAAATTTTCGTTCGAAAGAATAGATTCTGGCAACAGCTGTAGCTTGATTGATCATCTAAGTGTTTTCCCTTTGTTTTAAATTTATGCAATTACTGCGTGTTAGAAATTTAAAAAAAAAACTATATTTGAACAGATTGCTTGAAAGAACACGAATATTTTCTTAAATAAGCTTATCCATCTTCGTTAATTTCTTATATGTGCTTATTTATTTTTGATATAATCTTCTGTTTCATTATAAAATTTTACTAAACCGACGTGTTTTGTTTCTTTTACCTGAATTAATCTTAGCTATTTTGAATTTTTCTTATTTAAAAAAAATTTAAATTTAGTTACAAATGCTGAGCAAGAAGATATTAGTTATCATAATAATATAATCTTATTAAATTATGTACTCCCATTTAATTTTAATATAACTAACCATCTGTCTCGTTATCTTATTGTCAACTAATCATCTGTCTAATCATCTGTTTTGTTATATATGATTTTTATAACCTAATGTGTTTTGTTTCTTTCATCTGAGTTAATATTTTTTTAATCTGGCTTTTTTAATAAAAGTTCAAATTTATTTATACATTGCTGAGCAAAAAAATATTCGGTAAAAGATATTAGATATTCTACTTAATATCATCTTGTTAACTTATCTGCTCATTTTTTTATAGAACTAATCTTCTGTCTTGTAATACATAATAAGTTACCGTAATTTGATGTGAAATTGTTAACATTGTAATTTCAGAAAATATTACTTCTAGAGGCAATTTATTATTATCTTAAGTACATCTAATGTAATCTATTATTATTTTTAATAAATAAAAAATGAAACAAATTTGTCCACTGCTACAAAAAAATAATTTAAACAGCAATATAAATACTAAATATAACATATCATGCTATATAACAGCTATGTAAAAAAAAATAGAAAAACGACCGTGTGCTTATGTTCTGAGATAAATTTCGTGAAAAATCTATCTATTTGTTTTAAAAAATTCTGCTTCAGTTCACTTCTACTAAAAAATAAATTCCGCAAAAATCAGAATTGTAATCAAGCAATATACAAATATTAAAAAAAAAAAAGGAATAAGAAAAATTAACATTTAAAAAGAGATAGACTGTTTTTAATTCTTGTGCGTTCTCACCAAAAAAAAACAACCATCCCGTGTTTACAACTCCCAAAGATAACCATTATAATAGTTTTACGACAAATAAAGACGACTTTTAAATTGTTCGTAATTATCTGATGCTCATCCTTTGACTGCGAGCAATCATGATCAACAATTAAAGCGGAAGTAAGTTTTATCGGCGCATTTTTCAAGCCAGGTCCTTCCCTTTTAAAACGTTTAATGCCTCATTACATTTGAAAGCGACCAAAATAGCTCGGTTAATTTCGTTTGAGACAAAAAAAAGACAAAATAAACTATTTGCTTACTTTTGTATTAAAAATAAATATTTTCATCTGTTATACTCCGTGTCTTACTTCTTAACGAGGTGTTGACCTTTAATAGAGGATTGTCGTTGTCATAGCAACGGGTCGATTGCCTCCCTATGCTCATTATCCGTTAAAACGCACGTTTTCCATGCATTCTATACAGATCATCATCGTAATAGTTGATGGCTATCAAAAATAAGGGCAGAAAAAAAAATTCGCCCAAGATCATAACAACTATCAGTCCAGACTTCAATAAAACGAACATATGCGGTCCGTGATATGGCTTTCTTTAGCGGCTATAAAAGCACCGGATTCTTTTACAAAATAAACTACTTCTAGAATTTCTTTAAAGTTTGATAAGAGGCGCCAGAACTCCACAGGTTTATTTTTCTTGGCTAGGTTTCAGGAAGTTAGAAAAGCGCTTGAGGATGTTTTAGTTGTCAATACCATTATTGTTTTTAATGTATGATGTTTTCCAAGAAAAAATATGCCACGAGTTGATTCAGTTTATTTTTGACTAAACGGTTATTATATAATATTTTGGTTTAGATTTTAGTAAAGAGGTTTATATATTAAAAATAACTTGTATTTCATAAATTGACAATGAGTTTTGACAAATTACTGAAATATAATAGTTTATTAACTTAGCGAGAGGTTCGTATTTTTTCATGTTATACTTTATAAATTAAAATCTCAAACCCTTTAGAAAATAAATTTATCTGACAATTTCATTAAAATTTGCCAGAATTTTACAAGTTTATTTTCTTAAATAGGGTTTTAGAAGTTAGAAAAACGCTTGAGGCTGTTTTAGTGACAATATCATTATTTTTTTTTAATGCAGAATATTTTTCAAGAAAAAAATATTCTACTAGTTGATTCAGTTTATTTTTGATTAATAGGTATCAAATATTATTTTGTTTTAAGTTTTAGTAAATAAGTAAATGTATTAAAAAAAGTATATTCCATTAATCGCCATGATGTATTAAAAAAGTTATAGAAATATAATAGTTTTGTTAACTTTATGAATAATAATATTTTTGAAATGTTATGTGTCATTAATTGAAATCTCGATTACATTAGGTAACAAACTGCTTTGATAATTTCCTTAAAATTTGAGGAAAAATGCCAAAATTCCAAAAGTTTATATAAATAGGATTTTAGAAGATAGAAAAACGCTTTTGGAAGTTTTAGTTGACAATATCATTATCGTTTTTAATGTATAATATTTTTCAAGAAAAATATTCTGTTTAAGTTGATTCAGTTTATTTTTGACTAATAGTTATTGCATTATATTTTGATTAAAATTTTAGTAAATAAGTATATTTATTAGAAATAGCATATTTCATTAATTGACATCGTGTTTTCAAAATTAATGAAATATAGTAGTTAATTAACTTAATGAAATATACGATTTTTTTATGCAATACATCATTAAATGAAATCTTGATTCCTTTAGAAACTAAACTGAATTGGCTATTTCTTTAAAATTTGAGAAAAGAGGCAAGAAAACTAAACAAGTTTTTATAAATAGACTTTTGAAATTTAGAAAAAGCTTGAGGAAGTTTTGTTGATAATATCATTATCGATTTTAATGTATAATACTTTTCAAGAAATATATTCTGTTCGAGTTGATTCAGTTCATTTTTGAAAAATAGTTATTATATTATATTTTGGTTTAATTTTTAGTAAGTAAGTATGTAGATTAAAAATAACTTTTATTTCAATAATTAGTATCGTGTTTTTACAAATTAATTAAATACAATAGTTCAATAATTTAAAGAAATGAATATTTTTTTTACAAATGTCATGTTTCATTAATTGCAATCTTGATTCTTTTAGAACATAAACTGCTCTAGCAATTTTTTTTTTTTCATGATTTGACAAAGAGCACCAGAATTGACAAAAGGCAACACGAAGTTTATTTTCTCAAATAGATTTTAAGAAAGCAGAAATCATTTGAGAATGTTTTATTTGACAATTTATTATAATATTATATTTTACTTCAAGTTTTGAATGATATTATTTTCTAAAAAAATCATACCTTTTAAATTCATAAAATACTTTTCATAAAATACTATTTTATAGTAAATTAAGAATTTTTAATCGAGTTTATACAGTAAAAGACAAAGTTTCCAGTTGTATCAATAACGTACAGAACAAGGCTTGCTAAGAATGCTTATGTACTGGAAAAAGAAAGTAAGTATTGATGAAGGATTTTCTCCTCAACTTAGTTTTTGTACATATATAAAATAAAGACTAAATAAAATTCAATTGCATCTATGTTTCCTTAAAATCAAAGCTTTAATCCAGGTAATAGAGGCTCTACCAAATACTAAAATGGCTGTATGAAAAAAAAATACAAATTTGTTTTTTAAATTATATATAAAACTCTGACAGAAGATAAGATGAAGTTAAACAGACAATAAAAAACTAATGCATATAATTATCACAGCACAAATGATTTCAGAAAATACAAAATGCTTTTAATTTAAGAAAATTTTAAAACATTTTTTGTAAAAAAAAATACTAGTTATGAGTATATATAAAAAACGTAATGATTAACCCAACACAAATGATGTTAAAAATATGTAACTATTATAATATTTTCTACTTACCGTGATAACTTTTTAAAATGTTTTCATGTGATATGATATACAAAAATATTGTGCTGACATCTATTCTTTAGATATCTAATTACTTTGAGAGTTTCAAAGACAATACAAAATATTCATCGTTGATCCATAAGCGTTTTTTTTTTTTTTTTTTTTTTTTTTTTTTTTTTTTTTTTTTTTTTTGCATATTTAATTATATTTAGTTATACTTCTGTACTACATTTTCACTATCATTTTATTATTATTATGTTATTTTAGTCTCCATTTTATGTCAATATATCTGGAAATGTTTTTCAGAAAGAAAAACATGTTATATAACGCAAGTTTTTAAGAAACACAAAACATATTAATTAAAATTGTTTAAACAAACTACTATTTCTCTATTCAAATTTCGTCTTAAACATCTTTGTTAGTTAACATTTTACTTTTAAAAAATTATCTAACCTTGGTTTTATTCTAAAATATTTGCTATATTTTCAAATAAAAATTAAAATTTCATATTTCAAAAATCTTTTGAAAGAAATAAGTCGATAATATTTCGGAAGAATATTTCATGAACTTGCTAATTATAGGCCAAGATTATCTAAACGGAGTATATAATAACTAATTACATAGTTAGCTAAATATTTTTTTAACTAATTAACGAGACTAAATTAACTAATTAAAACATAATGAGTTTTATAAAAAAATATTTCTATCAAAGAACGCAGAGCAATGTGTTGATGAAATGAAATGTCTATACACTCTCTATGGAGTTAAAATATTTATCAAAGAAAACTCTAAATATTGAACAAAGTACTGATGGTAAGAAGTAAGAAACAACACTTGAAAAAAATTGTATGTTTTTATTGTTTTTAAAGGTTTGTTGCGATTTTTTTTCTTGATAGTAATGGTTATTTTAAGATAGTTATACATACATTGAAATAATTTTAGTTTTTTTAATGCTTGTATATAAAATACCCTCTCATATCAAGAAGCAAAAATAATGAAAAAGAAGTTATGTTAAAAATATTTTTAAAAATTTCTCTATGAGAACAATACAGAATGAAAAAAAATTCGCTTTGTTAAATATTTTTACTTTCAATTTTACCACAGAGGAACATGATGAAATGAGTTTTTATTTTTTTAAATAAAGAATTCTGCATGAAGACCAAGCACATTGAGAAAAAAAAAAAAGTACGATCAAAACTACCAGGACGTGTTGAAATTTACAGTGTTTCTGGTACCTACGAAATTTTTAATGAAGTTCTTTGTTAATGATTTTGGTACACTTTACAATAAAATGCCGTTTTATAATATGCGTTAAAATTGGTAAATGCAGTAAAATTTTTTAATTTTATGATGATATCTTATAGCTTGGCATAAAATTCATTTATTCGTTGATACAAGTTTACTTTTTAATTTTGTATTTGAATTAGTTTTGTACGATAATTTTGAAAAGCAGAATTCACGGTAAATCGTTATCGTCTAAACCAAAAAATTAGGAAATGAATTTCTTTTAAATACCTTATGTATTGGTTTTATTAAACGCAGAATTATGTTTTTTTTTTTTTGTTTTTTTTTACTGGAAATTTACCTAGAGTATGATAATTTTAATAAAAGTTTCTTTCTAAAGGCAAGAAAAAAAATTAACTGGATATTTAAACAAATATTAGAAGTACGATTTAAGAACTGTTCATAAATTTGTGTTTGAGACCATAATGAAATATTTTAACCATTTTAATTGCAAAAAATGATTAAAATTAATTTTATTTTATTTTATTAAACATTTCTACTTCGTTTTTATTCGTGATGTAGCTCGGTAAAGTGCATTTAAATGCTTTAAGTGATTTTTTTTATAATATTGCTTCGGTGTGAAGCAAAATTTCGAACTATTTTTTCAATAATGCGCATTTAAAAATCGCTGTTTAAGATGTGCTCATAAATTTGTGCTTGTAATCACAATGCAATGTTCGTTTAGCACTTGCTTCAAAAATAATTAAAAGTGCATAAATTACGATAGGATAGATGCTCATAAGTTTTAAAAACTATTAACTTTGTAGATTATGTATCAAAATTAAAGAACTACATCAAATTCTTATATAGAGAGCTTAGAGAATTTAAGAAAATCATCTTCAGATTATATAGAATTACAGGGAAGTTCTCTAAAAGCAATTTTGTCCATTTAAAATAACTTTAAGACACTGAGAACAAATTGATGATTCTCTTTGCTCATAGCTAACAACATATACTTACATATATCGGTAAAATTATTTGTTTTAAATTTGTCATTTATTATCATATCCAACTAAACTCATAATATCACGGATTTAAGAAATGAATTTTAGTAGTTTAAACAAGCTGCATTGTACTGAAATAAAACTTTTATTTTTATCTTTTTCTTTTATTTTGGAAACCTTTGTAAAGATGAATTATCATTAATTGAGATTTTTTAATGCATAGAATTTAAATATTGAGTTCCATGTATAGGATTTAAATATTGTTTGAATATGGTAAAATAAAAAAAGAAATAAATTGTTATTTAATCATTTTTTCCGAAAAATTTCTAACAGTGTTATGCTATATTTTTAACAATAAAATTATTCATTACGTAAATCCTTCAAAACATTTTCTTTAAAAACTCTAAAAATATAAATATACATTCAGCGTTTTTTTTTTTTTTCGTCTGTTTTCAAACAGCAATATCACGCTTCTATGTTAAAATTGTAAAGATTTTAAAATAAATTTGATTTATAACTTCACACGCGATTTTCTCCTGTGTCTTATTTGTTGTTACACTAATCCCTTTAGAATATTTTCAGGGAAACAGTTCTCACTTTATTCAAAACTTTCACGTTGTTATAGTCTTAATATTTGCTTGAATGAACATACTATCAGAAGTATTGTTTTATTCAATCTAAGAAATCTCGTCAGGAGTGCACTGATAAATTTTCCCTATTTCTAAAATGGCGAATACATTTATAATTTATGTCCCTCAAGACCTGGAACTTTATTTGACTTGAATATTTGTCTCACTCCATGAAAAGGAATATTTTTAAATAAACACAATTCCCAAATTAAAAACAGCTCTGACTGGTACTCACAATTTATTCATAGAGTTGAAATAAAGAAAACTTCATGAGAAATTTCTAAAGCTTTCAGCCTTCATTATTATGTCTAGCATTTTTATCAACCTTCTAATGACTAATTGAATTAGGTAAATAGTTTTGAAAAAAATAACTTTCTAGCTTTTTTAAAATTATTACAATAGATTAACAATGGGTCGCGTTTGCTTAGGGTATAAAGCATTAGCCAACTGATGAGGTGACCCCGAGTTCGAAATACAGCAGTTACTGGTTGATACCAATTATGTTTCCAGCTCGCACTGACCGCAGTGCTGACTTAAAATATCTTCAGTGGTAGACGGCTCATGGGTTACACTCCTCTTGCCGTCTGGTTAACTATGGGAGGTTTTGTGGATTTCCTCTCCATGTAACACAAATTTGGATTTGTGCAACAAACAAACATTATACGTATGCTTGAAATCTGATAGGCTCTCTAAAAACTATTATATATAATAAATAAAAGTATTCCAACATTCTTTTTCAGTATATATTGTTAAAAAAATTTTGTGCACTGTTTAAAATAAGCATAGTTTTCTTAAGTCGTGTCTTTCGTAAATCTATTTTCTATGCAAACAGACTATTTGCTCCAATTCTTTTTGCTTTAATGTTTAGATCTTATACACAATGATACTGATTTAAATTTTTATCAGTTAATTGTATACAGTTGAAAACTGGAAACAATAAGTTGTATGATAAAATATATTTTCCATTGGTTTTATACCATAGCAATAAAATCCTAAATAACTTTCCTTTGGTATATTCTCTTATAAATTCAAAAGTTAAACTGTTCTGAATGTTATCGAATCGCTTGGGAACCTTAATTTTAATAATTACATAGTAGACAGATAAAAATGCATAAATTACAGCATATAAAATATTTCGTGCATGCATCTAATATGCAATCCCTTTACTTTATAAATGAAAATAAAGGCTTTCTCCTAAAATAAAAGGATTATAAAAAGTTGTATCATTTTTGTTATAAATATTTGAAATTTCAACTACTGAGGGAAACAAAAAAAAAAAATAATTTTCAATTCGATAAAAATTTTAAAACTGCATAGTTAACGAAACTCAACTATATTAACGTGAAATATAAAATATACAAAAGATGTTTTTATAGAGAAATACTAAATGTATATTTGTTTTATAAATTACTTGACAAACCACTGTAAGTAAGGATTTTTTGTTTTTGTTTTGTAAAGGTTAAGGCTTTATTTTCAGATTTAAAGTTTTATTTACAAAAGAAACAAAATGAAAGAATGAACAGTTACATTGATGGAAATTATTTAAGCATCAAGTTTATTTTGATTTCTTTTGCTTACTAATAAACATTTTTTTTAAAACAGGTTTACCATTTCTATACTTTCATCAACAGTGGTAATGAAAGAATCGATTTTTGCCTTGGTGTCAATAATTTTGCTATTTTTCATGCTTTTGTTCGGTAACCAATCTGTTAAGCAAAACGTAAAAGCAATTTTGAATATTATTGCCTTTGTTTTCATTGACTCTATTCCATATGCTACTGTGAACTCGTCACAAAATTGATTAGCACATTGATTTGTTTGGTACGATCAAGACACTGTAAAAAATTTAGTATATCTTGACACTAAATATAGTGCAACTACTTTATACTTAAATGTTATTCCCTTACACAAAGAATCAAAGATAGTTCTTGATCTAGTAAAGCACTAAAAATGTTATTTTGCACTTCCCGGTACAAAGTTGTTGCCACCATTTTGAATATTCTACAGTAAAATTTATAATTACGGTAAATAAGAGCCAGTAAAGCTATTTTTAAAAAATAATATTTAGGATGCATGTATGCACTAGTGTATCTTAACACTAAATAAAGTGGCAACTACTTTACACTAAAGTTTTATTCCCATACACCAAGAATAAAGAACAGTTTCAGGTCTAGTAAAAAACTAAGAATGTTTTTTTACACTTCTAGGTGTTAAGTAGTTGCCCCCATTTTGTATATTCTACAGTAAAATGTATAATTACGGTAAATAAGAGTCAGTAAAGCTATTTTTAAAATATAATATTTAGGATGCATGTATGCACTAGTGTATCTTAACAATAAATAAAGTGGCAACTACTTTACACTAAAGTTTTATTCCCATACACGAAGAATCAAGAACAGTTTTTGGTCAAGTAAAAAACTAAGAATGTTTTTTTACACTTCTAGGTGTAAAGTAGTTGCCACCATTTTGTATATTCAGTTACACTAAAATTTATAATTACAGTAAGATAAGAGTCATTAAAGTTATTTTTTTAAATAATATTTAGGATTTCTGTACACACTAATTCTGAAAATAAAATTAGTTGATAAATGAAAAACTAGAGAAGCAAAGGCGGAATATTAAGGCAAATTCGAATAAGGCTTAAATAAACAGAAGCGGGTTAAAATTCTGCAGAATGCAGTTCACGGAGATTTAAATATGAAAATATAAATAACCTTATAACATGACTAAAAACAAAGATACAAATTTAAAATGCGAACTTTTTAGCAGCATGGAAGATAACAACATACTCTCACCAAATCGTACTCGATTGATGTAAACAATCAACTGAGGATATCCAAAAGGCGACAACAATGTTTTTTTTTTCTTTTTCGAAGCGAAAAATAATTTTCGTAATGTGTAATCGCGCTCTAGCTTGATTTAAACTTTTCCCATCATGAGTGTAAAAAACTTAAGAAACTATTTTTGACTTGACAAATCTGTTTTCGAAAATCTCAGAAAACTTCATTTAATATCATGTTTCCGATCAATTTAGAATTCTATTATTTTCAAAAGTAGGAAGGAAACTGAATCGCATTGACACCGATTCAATTTCAGAGTGTAGAGTAGCTACCACTACAACTACTAAATTTCAATTCACTAGTATAAAAACATGTTAACTCGATTCTTGCTTAAATTATCTTTTGATAGATGGCAATGTTGGCAGCCTAGATCTACAAGTGGTTTCCAAAGTATTAAGAAACGCTAATAGGAAACACTTCAAAATATTTTAAAAAAGATCCGAAACTGCAAGAAATGATTCAAAATATTTCTGAAGTACTGCGAAGTACTTCTGAATATTACAGAAAGAAATTTCCCAAATATTCAGAAACGTTTATGAAAATTACATACAACGTAGCTGCCCCATATATTCAGAACCATTTCGGGATTTTTTTTATAGTATGTTTGGATTTATTTACACACTTTAAATTGGATTTGAAAGCAGGATTTTGTGTTAAGGGTATATAGAGTAATCCTTCGTACAATTTTCTGTGTTGTACAACATCTAACTTAGAAAGATATTACTCCACTGTTTTTAAAGTGTAGTAAACTGCAACATGAATAACTGCAAATAAACTGCAACAATAATTTCCATCAACGATAAAAATTAAAACAATGATCAATTCTTGCGTTATAGTGGTATTACAAGATACCATGGCTTCGAAAAATACCCAAGTTATTTGACACATTGAAAAGAAATTTGGGCTAATTTTTTACATTGCTTTCATCCATACAATTTTTTACTCTTAAAAGGATGCGTGAGGCAATAGATGCGTGTAATGCAACCAATTGTAAGTTTGTTGAGAATCATAATTTTGTGAATAAAAACTATAGCAAGTACAACAGTTAAATAATTTCCAGATAATTATTTTTTGCTTTTTGTTAAAAATTAGAAAATTCCTGTAATAACTATCAATGTCATGTTTTAATTAAAATAAAGTTCTAATAAAGTGCTAGTACGGAATATTAGAGCGAATATAAACGAATAGGTCAGTGAAATTGAGAGCAATGTATCACACTAAAAGGGTTTATATAACAATTTTCACACTGTTTTTTGTTATTGTATTCCCCTTTCAAAGCTTTTTAATCCTAAATTTAATAAGAATTCTTTAATATTCAAGAAAAACGTTATTTCCCCTCTACTCACTTTGTTTAAAACTAAATCCGACAACTTTCAAATAACGCCGGGGGAACATTTGTTTTCTTGCATCAAAACAAATGCTTAATCTTATTTAATTCGGATGTGAAGATTTCAAATCTCATATTAGTTTTGTTCTAAAAGATAAAGATTTTTTTATAAATATTTTTAGTTCAATTCATTTTTTCTTTGTTTGAATGCATCGGTTTATATGCATACCTGTATACTTGTCTGCTCTTTTGAAAATTCCACTTAAGGTAGAAAACACATGACCTTAATGAATCTCATCATCAGCTGAAATGTCTTATCGCCTTCTATCTACTACGCCCTGAGTGGCAGAGAAGTGGGGAGACGTTGTATTCATTCCCCACGTTTCTCTTTCCTCTAAATTTTAAAAATCCTGGTTAGGAATATATTATTAAATTGCATGAAAACTGCAGCTTGTAGGCAGAAACCAACTTCAAATTTGAAAACACACGAATATTTCTAAGAACCGTTTAAAAATCTCAAGAAACTTGTTTTCCAGTTTATTTGTTCATTTGTTCATCCAAAAATGTGCTCATTGTCTTAATCAACTCGATCTTTGATCATTTAAAAAAAAGCAATAAATCCAAATGTATTATTCGCGAGAAATGTATATCTTGAATGTAGCTAGATAATTCTATTGCAAATTGGTATTTCAATTAGTTTGGTAAAGCTAAATTAGTGAGGAAGGCGCTCCCTTCAAAACTGTAATTAGGTATATTTTCAAATATTTTGGGAAAGATTTGTAATTGACTTTTAATACTAACATCAATTTTAGCATGAAAAAGTTCAAAGCAATACATGCATTTTTTAAAAAAAGTCTAAATTCCTGTCTGCTGAAAGCATTCAGAGCATTGAAAAACGATAAATCAAGAATTTCCTAATTTATATAAAACTAATTTACTATTTTTGTCAACTTTTCAAAAGAAAACACATTTCCTTTAAAATATTTACACTTTATTCAATACTGTAATTAGTTATTTTTTTCAAATACCTTGGGAAAGTTTTGTAACAAACATTAAATACTTACAAGAATTTTAGCATGAAAAAGTTCAAAACAATACATGCATCTTTTTAAAAAAAAAAGTCTAAATTCCTGTCTTCTGAAAGCATTCAGAGCATTGTAAAACGATAAATCAAAAATTTCATAATTTGTATAAAACCTACTTATCATTTTTGTCAACTTTTAAAAAGAAGGCACATTTCCTTTCAAATATTTACGCCTTATTCAAAACTGCAATTAGGTTATTTTCTCATAAATTTTACTCGCCGATACCAGGGATCAGTTGTAATTAATGGAATTAATATAGCTTAAAAATGAAATTATAACAACTTAATGGAAATGGCTCCTAGCATGCTCATTAAAGCATGCTTGCACATCATTATCGAGTGAACGAGCTTTAAGAGACTAAATTTAGGTAATAAATGATAATAGCTCTTATGAGTATGCTTTAGTAGCTTAAATGACACTTGACTGTTATAATGAGTTTTCCATGACATTATATTGTGATTTTCAGGTACTTTAAATTATTATATAAAACAATCCACTTCATGTTTATGACAAAATTAATGATAGAATATAAATAAATTTAGTTATTTGAGAATATTTTAAAATTTTGAATCAACTGAAACCGTTTCTTGCAAGCAAACTAAAGAGAGTGTATTTACTTATTTATTTAAAGGATTTCATAAATTCAGAATAAATAATGCTGCGAATGTAAGAATAAAAAATTGTAAGAGGAAAAAAAAATAAATGCAGCAAATGTATGAATGATAAAAATGTATGAAAAATAAAAATAAATGCAGCAAATGCAGGAATATAGACAATTTCTTTTTATTTCATTATTGTTTCCAGTTTTTAATTAGTGTAAGTTAAATTTAAAATGATTTTTTTTTTATTAATGAGCTATTTAATGTCCCCAGAAAATTGTTAAAAACTGTAACCGTTTCTTGCAAGCAAACTAGAGAGATTGTTTTATTTATTTACTTATTTATTTAAAGGATTTCATAAATTCTGAATAAATAATGCTGAAAATGCATGAATAATAAAAATGTATGAAAAATAAATGCAGCAAATGCATGAATATAGATTATTTCTTTTTATTTCATTGAAATTTTCAAGTTTTTAATTAGTGTAAGTTGGATTTAAAATGATTTCCTTAACAATGATTTATTTGATATCCCCAGAAAATTGTTGAAAATTGAATCCGTTTCTTGCATGCAAACTAGAGAGATTGTTTCATTTATTTACTTATTTATTTATTTAAAAGATTTGACAAATTTAGTAGATTAATCCCAATCTGAGATTTGTTTAAAGAATATGCTTTCATTTCATTGTATATTTAGATAGAATGAAATTTGAGAATATATTCTTAAATTTTGGAACACAAACTCTTTCTGTTTATGTCTGCAACAGTTATTCAAACATATTATGCACGGTTAAATGAAGTTTTTAATCAAGTAGTATTATGTTCAAGTTAAAATAATTTGCAGAAATATGATTGTGTAATTAAACTATCCCAAATTGTATTTCGAGTTTTATTAAACTAATTAATTATTTATTTATTGAAAAATAAGTTTAATTCCCTCTTTAATCAGAATTATGAATTCAGTTGTTTTTTTCCCGTTGAAATTCAAAAACCTATGTTAATTTTTTGACACTCAAAAAAGAAAATATATTATGAATTTAAACCTCGATGTCAAAATTCAAAAGTATTTCTTAAAATCAAAAATTCTAAGTTAAAGAGTGCTAGCTAAAAATGGTCTGTTTTACGTCTTAAAATCATTAAAAAACTTATCAAAAATAGCATGAAACATATTTAATTAATATCAACAAGAAAGTTTTTTTTTTTATGTTTATTGCCTTCAAACTATTTTAAACAAACCTTTAAATAAACAAAAAAGAGAGCAAAGCTCCATAATATTAGATGCAGTTTTGAAAAAAATTCGTTTTTGAAATTTTTTAAAAACATAACTATTTTTTCAAGAAAAAAAGGTAATTAATATCTAAGACCAAGAAGAGATAATGTTGTAAAATATATGCTTTTTGAAAAAAATTTAAGTTTTAAGAATGTGCTGTATGTTTTACAAAGTTACATAGTTACCAAAATTTGGAATAATTTGTTAAAAATTTTACTAAATTCTACTATGAGAAAAAATTTTTGGTCATAACAACCGGAACTAATAACATTTTACCGTGTTTCCGGTTCTACAGTAACATTCGGTAAATTTTACCAAAGTGCTTTGATAATGATTTTGCTAAAATTAAAAAAAAATATGTGTGAAAATATATATGTTTATGAAATGTGATAAAATTTGGCAAATGTGGTAAAATTCTGTAATTTTAATATGATACCATAGAGCACAGCGTATTTGCTTAAATTTTCATTTTAGATTTACACGTTTTACTAAATGTGTGATAATGAGAACCATAACTTTGAAAACCAGAATTTCCGGTAAACCGTTAACATATGAACAAATCAATATCTTATGACTGGTTTAATTACCGCAAGTTTTGGTTTTTTATTATGGTACCAAAATTATGGTTCTTTTTACCTGAAATGTAATGGCCATACAATGCGGTAATTTTACCAGATTTCTTTTCTTCGTGTTCTAATCAGCTATGATTTCTTTAAATTGAAAATTAAATAAAATTAAAATCTGAAAACAAAAAGTGAATGAATTCCCACACTTTGAAAACTATTTTAAGTGAAGCTTAATGCTAAAATAAAGTATTATTTCGATCATTGGAACTTTTTGATTTCAAAATCCTTTAGAAATTATATATCATTAATTTCATATTTTAGTTAAAAATTCATGATTTTTAAATTCTGTGATTTCATAACTTCGAATATATATATCTAATACATCATCATATACTGAATATATGTAGCTTTAGTATTAATTAATACATACAGAATATGCATCTCTAGTAAAAATCAACACATGCCACCTGTATTATTAGAATCTAGTAACAGTATGTGCTCATTTGCCTTTATGTCCTCTCCAGAGGTGGTTCTCAAAGGGACTCTAGTACTGTTCAGCTACCGGAAGAACACTCAATGCAGGAAATTCTGAAGCTGTATGCTGATATGAATATTAGAAAGAAACCTTTTCTAATAAGAGAAACTGAATAAATAACAGGAATTTTCCAACTCAAACCAATGCAAATTGGCTAACCCCATACCCGTACGGAAAATTACTTATCGTCGCACCCACAGTACTTACTCGCTCGCGAGTCGGGTGTCAGGAGGAATTCTCGTGATAGTTGGGCAATACTAAAGTAAATATGTCCAGTGTGGTGGCAATTAAATTGTGCCACTAAAGTGAAAAACTTTATAAGAAATTCGTGAAACATTTTTCATTCATTTCGCCTTTTTTTCAGCGAATTACAATCTTCCACATATAGACACCATGGGAATGAAAAGTGCTCAAATTTTTTGCAATGAAAAGTTCGTCTTTTGATCCTATGTTCTGGCAACAGATACAACGTCTACGACGTCTGGTGTATATTTAATGTATTCGTGATTGAATGTTCTCAAAACTTTTTTAGTAAGAAAATTAACCTTATTAATTAAGAAAATTAACAACTCAGGCATTGTAAAAGGTCAAATTTTTAATATAATTTAAGATTGGGAATTAGCCATAAATTCTTTCTTTAAAATATTAGGGTGCAACATGGAACCGTGATATCAGTAACTTTAACCATAATACCGTTTAAATATGTTACAACCTTAATAAGTAATTAAATTTCTTTGTTTCCGTTCTGTTTGAACTTTGATGGTGCAATAAACTTTTAAAAAATAACTTGAATGATAATGGTGTATTCGCCGACCGGACTGTGTAGGGGTCAGTGAACTGGCATTGCATCAGAAAGGTCCTGGGTTCGAAACCGGGTAAGGTATGGATGTTTTTTCATTCTCTGTACTATCTGTCCTTACTGAGGGAGCAATGTTGGTCCACCTAATATGGTGCCCCTGAAAGAGTTGCCAACAAATATTCCCTGTAAGTGCCTGAATTGACGAAATGTTGACACAGTTAGGCATTGGAAATAAATAAAAAATAATGGTGTATTATTTGATGCCGTATTGATTTTATCGAACGATATTATGGTTGAACGTGATCTAAAACTTCCAACAAACTAAATACCAACAAAAATGTTGGGATTCAATAATTAGTTGAATAGTCAATTTATTCTGAATAGCTTTTTTAACTTAGAAAGTAGAATTAATTAAATGTATTTCGGAATATGGTGCACTTAGATTGTTTTCATAATTAATCTATAATTTAAACTCGAAAAATAAAATTAGTTCAGTTTTCTCAGAATTAGTTTGACAATGATAAACACTCCTCCCATGACTGGGTGTGGGAGTCCTGTTAATCATCAAGATTGAAAATGATTGCATTAAAATACTTCGTGAGGAAAGTTTAGTTTAGATAATTAGCGAATATGAGTGATGAGAAAAAGGAGGGAGCGAGTAAGTTCAACTTTCTTCAAAACAACGTTCACTAGAATGATTTAAATATTTTATTAACAGTTAAATAAAATCACGTAGGAAATAAATAAAAATTGCTATGGAATAATGAATAAGATATTCAGATGTTTCAGATTTCAAAACTAATACATATTTGTCATTTAATATTCTTATAAATAAACAATGTAATAGATTAAAAGTAACAAACAAATTAAATTTTGCATCTAAATTTATATAAATGAAACAAAACCAAAGAGGGTAGAAATTAAATGTTATAAAATTATTTGATACTATTGACAGATTTATATAAATCTTTTTATGAGAACATTATCTTTATTATACTACTAAAAATCATACAATAAACGCACAATCTAACGCTTTCTAAAATTATGGTAAAATAACCGGCAGCAGTCTGTCCATCCGATAAAACGTAAAATTTACGGTAAAGAATATTTTTCACCTTTACGGTTTTGAAACCGTTTACAACTAGTATGGTTATAAAATCATGAATAAAAAAACTATACGGTTTTTTAACCATTTACAGCTACCATGGTTTCAAAACCGTAAAAAATAATTTAACTGGACATAGGAGCTAGGTTTCTCGTTGGATATTGGACATTGGAGAGTGTAACCGGAAACCCTGGAAATTCTTCATGTGTGTTAAAGGAGGTGGCAACGCTAGGACTCGAACTCTCATTCTGTTGGTCATGAAATTGACAGATTTGCTCTCCCGACTGTAATATTTACGCAGTTGCCAGAAACTAAGTTGCTTCATTAGAGGGGTTCAGTTGCTGCAATAAAATTCCTGTTAATTAACCGTTTTAGGTATAAAAAATAGTTAACAAAGGTTTTTTCTCACTTTTAATAGTTTAATTATCATCTTTTTTTATGGTTATTTGACTGTTTTATGTAATTATGGTAAAATAACAAGTAATTAAATTGTTAATTAACCATTTTTTCGAGAAATTTCTAACAGCGTGTTATAACAACTCACTTCTGTTTCTAGGGAATGTTCAGCTTTGTGCGAGGTGAAAACAAACTTTCACTTTCTCTGCTTAGTTGTAAATAAAAATATATCGTTCGTTTGATGCAATTTGCGAAGATACAATTACGACACAATTTGCGAAAAATAACTCATGAATAAAGTAAGTGCATCTGAGCTTGGTGAAAGCTTTGTCAGATTTAACTACCCAATTTAGTGTGTGTGGACACTCGATTCAGTAGTATCTTATCTAGCCATATTTTATTTTAGTGTAAAACCATATTTTATTCTTATTTCAAATAAATCATTACCAAGACACTTTGGTAAAAATCACTGAGCTTTTCAGCGTTCCTATAGAGCCAGAAACACGGTAAATTTTACGATATTCTGTTAGATTTAACTATAATTCTTTTTTCTCAGAGTAAAGTTCATTAGCAGCACTGAATATATATATTAACCAAAGAAATACAAATGATTGTAACTGTTGTAAGGAACTGTTGAGGACTGTTATAGAGGAAAGACATTTCTTTATTGTTTAGTTTAGTTGTTTTATTTTAAATAAAAAAGTTCCATGGGAAATACTAAAGCAATTTTACATACATGCATCATAATTCATTCAAACTATGATAATGTTTTTAAAAAAATGTGCTATTGCTTTTTTACTGGCTTTTATTTCATAAAAGTAACCAAAATATTAAATTAATAATGAATTATTGATTGAACATAAATATATTACACTGATTTCAGAACTCATTGCTTGTTTAAAAAGAAAGTCTCGGAACTCCTATGATACTTCCACAGTCTTTGTGAACCACTGTAATAAACTATGGTAAACTTATTAAGACTTTTAATGGCTTAAAATGCTTACTTAAGTTAACGATATCATGCATTACCGGAATTATTTGCATAAATTATTATTTAATTACAATGGAACTATATTTTTGAAATCAAATGAATTTTTTTTTTTTTTTTTTTTTTTTTTTTTTTTTTTTTTGTAAAAAAATAAAGTCTCTTTGCTTCTCAGAAATTGATATTGTTGATGAACCATCTGTGTGGATACCCAAAAGCTGCTGGATCGATCTCCGAGTTTTTTCCGATTTCCGTTTGTTTTTTCAATTACTTGTAATCGTATTTACTCAAAAAATTTACGTTAGAATAGCGAAATGCCCTTGGAAATAAAATATTTTAGTTTTTTTTTTTTCAGAATTTTCTGAACATAAATTCGATGTAAAATGTAATGAATAAATTCCGGATATATTGAAAAATTTTACCAATTGAGGTGACATACTTTATTTTCTTGACATACTTTGACATACTTAAGTGTTATTTGTCAAGATTTCCTAACCATACATTTTAAGAAAATAATTTGAATTAAAAATAATTGTTTAATAACCATGTGTCCAGATTTTTAAACTCTTCTAGAGTAACTTCCTACTTACATTAAAAAACTGGTTTCTAAAACCGGGTCTTTGATATAAACAGGTTAATTCTCTAAAAATGTAAACAAAAATCATTGCTGTTAAATGATAAGTAATAAGGAGAATTCTGAGCAATTTTATACACAGGAGCTAAACTTTTAAGGGTTAAATCTACAGAGTCAGACAAGTAAGTTCAACGTTGAACCCTGAACTCGGTTTTTTAAGCCTTGTTATCTGTCAAATTAACTGTTACTTAAATGAAGTTTTAAATCAAACATGTTTAATATTAAGTTCATGCATAGTTCGAGAAAAAACATTTTTAACAAAAATCCATTTCCTCGATAAAGCGTTTCAAATTTGCAGCATATTAAGGTTGTTGGGGATTCGCAAACTAACACAATAAACCTGCTCTAAAACTTTGAGCAGCAAGTGAAAAAAAAAATTCTTGTTCTAAGATAGATCATAGAACCGACGAAACACCACATAGAAAATTTTTGTTAAAATTGAAAATATTAAATACGCAAATAACGAACAAAACTAGATTGACCAATTGTACGTGTATGTATATAAAGCAATATCATTAAAAGGAGTAGACTTACTGAAAGAAAAGACGGAACAATTTCCTTGCAATAATCTTCTGATCCGTAAAGCGATCAAATGGTTCCTCCCGATTGGTTTAAAATCGAGTATGTATGCGTCGAATATAGTATGCGTGTTACAATTGGTTATATGTTTTTTCCTAATATGTAAAAAGCATTTCCCACTCGGAAGAGAAAAGAATATTACAAAATGTTTTCGCATTTCTGAAGGAAAACGGGTATCCTCCTTATTTGTATCTACAATTATTTGCAAATTCTTGCATTAGTATCTTGCTACTTGATCTTAATACCGCAAACAAAGATACTTTAAATAGATAATTTTAATACGCATTAAATAGATACTTTTTAACTAACTGCTGCTTTAATATTTTAAAACTAAATAAGTTGTGGCTTCAATATTTTTAATTTCTTAAAAAAAATATGTTTAGGAATTTTAAATTCTAAACAAATTAGAGTTTTGAAACTTTACATTTTATTTCCTCCTCATTTGAATCTGCAAATAATTGCGATTTCTTACGTTAGTATCTTTCTACTGGTAGGATAAAAATACAACAAACAAGAATTTTAATGCATTGAATAGATATTAACTACTTCATGTTTTATAATTTTAAATCTAAATAAATTGTTTTATCAATATTTTATATGTTTTTTATTTTATATTATTTTTTATTATTATAAAGAAATAAATGTTTTAGAGTTTTAGATTCTAAATAAATTTGAATTTTAAAATGTTGCATTTTGAAACCTCCTCATTTTTATCTAAAACTATTTTTAAATTCTTACATTAATATCTTGCTACTGCTATCTGATAAAAATACAGCAAACATAAAGTTTAACACATTAAATAGATATTTTTTTTTAAAAAATGCTGTTTTATTGTTGTAAAAATAAATGAATTGTAGTATCAATATTTTATATTTTACAGAAATAAATGTTTCAAAAGATATTGGAATTTTAAAATTTTACAATTTTTATCCTCCTTATTTGTATCTACAACTATTTGCAAATTTTTACATTAGTATCGTGCTACTGCTATGATTAGAATATAGCACACAAAGGAGGTTAACACATTATATAGATATTTTTAATAAATTGCTATTATATAATTTTAAATCTAAATAAATTCTAGTTTCTTTATTATATATTTTACTGAAATAAACATTTTAAATTCTAAAGAAATTAAAAGAAGTATTTAAAACAATTTTCAAATTTTTACATAAGTATCTTACTACTGTTTGGCACTGTAGAGCATTCCAGATGTAATTACTGTAAAAAGTACTGGTAGTCAGTGTGCCGTTACTTTTTATCATAGAATCCATTTTTACCGAAACATATTACGAGACAACAAATCTAATAAATTGCAATTTTAAAGTCATAATTACCTTGAAATCGCAGAATTACTCAAATTAAATAAATAATGTTGTAAAAATTACGGTACATTATTTTACGGTGAAAATAGATTTTACGGCAAGAGGTACTTTGCGCAGATGCATCCAAAGGGCCGGTACTTCATAACGTAAATTGATTCGGATTTTTTTCAGTAAGAGAAAAATACATCAATCAAATAAATAAACACATTACATAGATTTTAAAAAAATTGCTGTGTTATTATTTTAACTTCTGAATAAGTTGTAGTTTCATTAATTTTAATACTACAGAAATGAATATTTCATAGCTTTAAATTCTGAATAAATTTAAATTTAGAATTTTACATATTGAAAGAAATTTTTTCAGCACTTTAATATCTGAATAAAGGGTAATTTTAATATTTCAAAATCCGAAAAATTATTAATTTTAGCAATTTAAAGATAAAAATCAAAAACATATATAAATTTGTTGAACACAGTAAAGAAATATGAAAAATTTGTATCTTCCCCGCTTCAGACAAGACTGAGAGTCACACAAAATAATTTATACCTTAATTAATTTCTCATAGGAAGGAAGAGCCTCATATAACACTGAGACCTCTCGACATTAGTGCGAATGTCGAGGATCTATGCAACATTATCAAGTGGCATCACTTTCCTCTGACACCACTAGAAAAGTGGTGTTTCCTAACATTTTAATAGCGATCTACTAATTTGAATATTTTATCTTAATGTTGCGCCAGAATGCTTTTATTACTAACATAGATATAATTAATATACAGTCCTTGGTAAAATTATAAGATGCACTATAAGATTCTATGAAAAATCTTAATTATCAAGGGATACTATACAGCTTTATTGTTTTTACGCAACTGAAACCAGTTTGCACTTGTTTACGTTCGAGTGTCAGCTGGTTAAATTAGGTTGGTTAAATTGGTGAATTAGGTGAATATAATTCGACGATTGGATAAATTAGACGATATATTATATAAATATAGAATATTTATTATGTCAGGTATTATATTATTATATTGCAATAATTAAATCAAATTATTAGACGCACTGCAGTTTTCTTTTTTAAAAATTACATGTTTTGCACGAGTTTATACGCAATACTTTTATATTTAAACCTACATGTAATGAGTTTTTATTCAGGAGATTTTTTTATAAACTGTTCAGCAATTGATATACGAACATAAACAAGCGTAAACTGTTTTCAGTCGCGTAAAAGCAATAAAGCTGTATAGCATCACCAGATAATTAAGATTTGACATATAATTTTATAGTGCGTCTAATAGTTTGGTCAGGGATTATATAGTGCAATGCTTTTTAATATGAATAGCCCTGTTTTAAAATTATATGTATTTCAAAATAAACGAAATACAAAATCATAAATAAATAACATTAATCGGATGCTTTTCTTCTGCCTCAATTAATTTCATGTTTTTCTTTGTAATCAAATCAAAGAATGATTAAATCATTTGTACACTGAGGAAAAAGATATATTCAAAACTACCAGAATATGGTAAAATTAACCCATTTCTCGGTAGTTTGGTAGTTTTATAATTTTCCGTTAGAACAGTGGTTACCAATCCATGGACCGCGGTCGTGGCATCAATGTATATACTGAGTGTCTATATGTCATTAGATTTTCTTACTTGTATATTTAATAATTATTGAGCTTCAAACTTTCTTTTACAAAATTGACAATCCGATCAACTAAAAAGGTTGCGAACCACTGCCTTAGAGAATGGCACAAAAACCATTTATTCGAGTTTTTTAAAATATTTTTCGTTTTTTTTTTTTTTTTTTTTTTACATTATATTTTACAATTATTTTTTTTTACTAAATATGGATTGAGCATAAAAAAAAATTAAAAAACCACCCTGAATTACTTTTGATCTAATGCTCTGATCTACGCGTTTTTGGACCCAATCTTAATGGTTGGAAGGGATGTCCTAAATATGTTAATTAATTAGAGCAGATATTTTAATTTACGAAATCAGACACAAAGACATAATTCCTCTGAATAATCATACCTTTTTTTCCGACGGATTTGGATTTCTGACCCGCAAAATATAAGGGGTATCTGCAATCTAAGAAATATGGTCCCAATACTTGGTTTAGGAGAGCGGTCCTAAGTTTGGTTCCCTTAATGTTTTTTTACTTTTTATGCATTTTGCCATACTTCGAGAACTTTTTAAGCGAATTGAAACATTTGAAGCGAACTACATATTTTAAACACAATGTTAATAATATTAAAAAATACATTTAAAATGAGTTCGTAATGATATCAAAATATTATGTCCAGCATTAAACTCAGCTTAAATATAAAGTATTTAATTGCAGTTTTACTAGCAATGTAAGCATTTTTGTATTGAAAAAAGTCTCCCTTAAGTGATAAATGGCCTCATTACTATTCTGAAACAGAGTTAATGTGTTTATAATACATTGAAGGCTTTAAAGGTTGAGATATATTTTATCTTATACATATTATGGAAATAACATTTCACCTGCTTGTAAAGATTTTGGAATTAATGGTAGTACATTTTTATAAAGAAAAATCAAAGTTTGCAGAATCATACTATTTCTTTTATTGTATATTATACTTAAAATAATCTCGATAACTTATTGACGAAGTGAATCTGCAGCGTTATCTTCATAAATAGAAATCTGACTTCGACCTCAACGCAGTCAGGCAAAGGTTACTATTTTAAAATTTCAGCTAAATCTAACATACAGGTACCAAAATTTAAAAATATAAGATATCAAAAAATTATGTATAAAATGTTTATGTTGTTTAAATTTGGATTTATTTTTAAACTATGATACTAAAATATGGAATAAATTCTTATACAACTAAATATTTAATAAAGGAACAACTAAACTTTTAATAAGGAATAATACTTATTTTTATTTTTCGCAGTGTTCTCGCAATTCCGCTTTATAATTTATATTAGAAACAAATTTAGAGATGCATAACTTTCAATACAGTATAACAATACTATACAAAGTTAAAATATTACTGTTAGTTGCAATAGTAACGATACATTACAAACTTTGCAAACTTAGAATCTCAGCAAGTTTCTACCATTTCTTTGCACTTTTAAAAATTCGTTGTTTTACTTCAGCACCACTTTTGGTGTTGAAATAAACTAAATACATTTTTAGTTATAGAACTGTTATTATCGTGCAAAAAGTTACCAAAAATATCTTTATAATGAGGTAATTTCACTAGGATTTTTTCTCCACGAGTTTTCACAAAAAAACACACTTTTTTAAAACTGCAGCTTTCATAAAAAGTTACAATTCGACTGCAAAGTGTATGTGGTATAGTTTTAAAGATCAACATACATATGAACTATTTATGTTTCAAAATTTTATTTCGTGATGCAAATTTGTTAAAACGTTTTTATTAAAAAAATTTCTATTTTTGACTGAAGCCATTTTCCCTTTCTAACATCATTTTAATTTTCTAACCTTTTACCTTAACTCCCATAACCATGCTTCTTAATTAAATTAATATAATATACCTCAATCTCATCAGTTTACTAATAACTAAATACATTTTTAGTTATAGAACTGTTATTATCGTGCAAAAAGTTACCAAAAATATCTTTATAATGGGGTAATTTCACTAGGATTTTTTCTCCACAAGTTTTCACAAAAAAACACACTTTTTTAAAACTGCAGCTTTCATAAAAAGTTACAATTCGACTGCAAAGTGTATGTGGTATAGTTTTAAAGATCTACATATGAACTATTTATGTTTCAAAATTTTATTTCGTGATGCAAATTTGTTAAAACGTTTTTATTAAAAAAATTTCTATTTTTGACTGAAGCCATTTTCCCTTTCTAACGTCATTTTAATTTTCTAACCTTTTACCTTAACTCCCATAACCATGCTTCTTAATTAAATTAATATAATATACCTCAATCTCATCAGTTTACTAATAACTAAATACATTTTTAGTTATAGAACTGTTATTATCGTGCAAAAAGTTACCAAAAATATCTTTATAATGAGGTAATTTCACTAGGATTTTTTCTCCACAAGTTTTCACAAAAAAACACACTTTTTTAAAACTGCAGCTTTCATAAAAAGTTACAATTCGACTGCAAAGTGTATGTGATATAGTTTTAAAGATCAACATACATATGAACTATTTATGTTTCAAAATTTTATTTCGTGATGCAAATTTGTTAAAACGTTTTTATTAAAAAAATTTCTATTTTTGACTGAAGCCATTTCGTCATCGTCTTTCTAACGTCACTTTAATTTTCTAACCTTTTACCTTAACTCCCATAACCATGCTTCTTAATTAAATTAATATAATATACCTCAATCTCATCAGTTTACTACTATACTCTTACGTCATACATAATTATATTTAAATTAGTTAAATTAATAAGGTATGTGTAACCTAAGCTGTAAGCACAAGTAATTAAAGTTGCAAGGAATTTTTATTTTTAATATTTCTAGCTGCAGTCTAGAAAATGAAACTATTTATAAAATTAAAAACAAATAAGTAAATATTTTTGGCAGATAATTTTCCCTTTTTTTACAATTAAACACTCTATATTTTAAATGAACATAATGACAGAAATTAAGTGTCAATTTTGGTTCCTTGATGAAAGTTTTTTAAAATGCTAAAGTTATTAGAAAAAATTTTAATTACTGAAGCAAAACAAATTCCTAAATAATTTCAAAGCTAATTATAATTATTTTAATTACTGACCATTTTATTGCTATCGTGTATTTAATTATGAATTGGTAAGGGTACAGCATTCTTGTTAAGAATAAAAAAGAACATTTCGCAATGCATAATAGACATCAAACCTCGTTCTCAATTTTAAATCTAATAAAAAATGCAATTGGTTTTTAAATAAAAAAGATTTCGAACAAAGAAATAGTTAGAAAAAAGAAAATAGATATTATGTTTTTATAGTTAATTAATGAATGAAGCATGTACTTATTAAAATAAAGTTTTCAAGCATAGCTTTTATGATTTTAGGGAATTAAATCGATTTCGAAAGAATTTTTTTATCTTTAAACTTCAAAAAGTATTGTAAAAAAACTAAAAACTAAAAAAGTATTGTAAAATTAATTTTCAAGTAAGTTCAGGTTTTAAGTTACGATAAAAAAAAATTTCTTGTGAATTTATTCCATGATGAATTTATTACATACCTATTAAAGGAAATAAAATAGCTCTTAAGAATATCAGATGTACTTAGTTTGGAATTTTCCAGCATTGTAAATATAATTCATTTATTTTTTTACGAATTTGATGCTTTGATTTCACAATTATCAATTTCACGTTATTAGATTTTAAATCTTGAAAAATACCATAGCAAAAATATATCTTACAGAATTATCAAAATAAATGTAGAGTTTATTAGCAGCGAAGAATAATATTTTTTCTTGTTTCTTCCTATAAATCCTATCATAACTTCACAATAAATGTAATAAAAAAAATGACACATATATTAAAGATTTTGTTTAATACTTCAATTTATATATTTTGTTTGTAAATTTCCTGCATTATAAACAAAATTTTCTTATTTCATTTCAACAGAAATTGTTTGATTTACCAAATATCAATTTCAAATAATTTCAGCAAAATATGAACTAAACCTTGTAAAAAGAATATCTTACAAAATTATTAAGATGAAAACTTGAGTTTATTAATAGCGAAATATAAAATGTTTGTTTCTTCTACAAAACAATATATCCCTTTTTACCAAGAGTAAATATAGTAAAAAAAAAAGACCCATATTTAAAGAATTTCTTTATTTAATCAATTTATATATTTTTTTGTTAAATTTCCTGCATAGTAAACAGAATTCTTTATTTTATTTCAACTATGATTTTTTAATTTAACAATCATCAATTTCCTATTATTTAATCTTAAAATATGAAACAATCATTATCAAAAGTATGTCTTACAAAATTATCAAGATGAAATCTGGAGATTATTAAAATATTTAATTATTTTTATTAGAAAAATATTTTTTCGAAATATAATATTTTCGTTTATTCTACAAAATATAATAATCTAAATATAATAAACACTAAATGACTCATTATTTAAAGATTTTTATTTTATAATTCAACTTCTATTAAAATATATTTTCAATTTCTCAGGCTAAATTGTTGGAAAAAAAATTTATGTATATTTTACTGATGAAAATATCTATAAAAACTTTCTTACGCAATACTTCTAATTATAGTTGATAAAACTAATGAGTTGTCAATTTTTTACGCAGTGTGAAAATTAGGGTATGTTGTTGACATTAATAGCACCGTTAAAGTGAATTTATTTGTCGTAAAGAAAAATAAGGTTTTTCTATCAAGAATAAAATTATCGATTCACTAAGAATTTTCCTCGACAGACTTCTTTAAGATTTTCTTAAGCTATTTATTAAGTCACTGGCACAATTTTTCCTTTTTCAAGTGGAAATTATAAAGGAATATATATATATATATATATATATATATATATATATATATATATATATATATATATATATATATATATATATATATATATATATATATATATATATATATATATATATATATATATATATATATATATATATATATATATATATATATATACAATGTCGAGTCTCAGTAGCTCAGCGGTAGAATTCGCTTCTATAAAGTAGAAGGTCCGGGGTTCGAAACAGCAAACGGGCACTAACTTTTCTTATTTAATTTATGAACATTCCAGAAGCTTCTGGAATGTTCAGATTATGTCATTTCTTCTTTCGTTGTTCCTAGGAAGTTTCTAGAACATTCTATGCTAGTATAAAAGCGATCCCGTGATTGTAAGGAGGGGTTTTTCAAGATGAATGGGAAAAAGGCCGCTAACGGCCTCAGGCGCCCAGATAAATATTGATGATGATGATGATGAAGGAGGGGTTCTACTTGATGCAGACTGGTTCCTGGCGTTTGTAATTTCTTGACGTTAATAAATTTATTATCAAAACCTCATCTTGTAATCTGCACTAACACTAAATCTAAACACTTTAACGTGAGAAATTTGGTGGAAGCGCCGGGTACCAGTTAACCTCTCAATCAATATCACGGAGCAAAACACTGACCGGCATAAGAGAAGCCGTCGAGTTCAAGGATTTCCACCTGAATTTGGACTATACGAAAAATCTAAAAAAGCCGTTCGTGAAACCACTGTGCCAGATACAGCCATGGCCACTGTGCCAGAGACAGACATGTCCACTGGGGACCAACAGGATGTGAAACCTGCCTTTTGGATGACGCCAACAGTTGCTGCTGAAGCCAGGAAACCAACAATCTTCCGGGGTGATCCCGGATAAGACCCGACAAAATGGCTGAAGGAATACCAGAGAGTGTCCTCGTACAATCATTGGGACGACACTATGCAATTAGCTAATGCCTACTTCTTCCTGGACGGCACCGCAAGACAATGGTACGAAAACAATGAGGACTCACTGACGTCTTGGACTCTCTTCGAAAATGGTTTGAAAGTGACCTTTGGAGACACCCAATCTTACCTCAGACGAGCCAAAGACCACCTCAAGTCTCGTGCACAAAAATCCGGCGAAAGCATCCAGTCTTATATTCAAGACGTTCTCGGACTTTGCATTCAGGTTGACCCGACCATGTCCGAAGGAGATAAGGTTTCCCACCTCATGAAGGGCGTCGCAGAAGACGTGTTCCAGGCCCTTCTTACGAGAGAAATCCTAACAACATCCGATTTTACAAAGTGGTGCCTGTACATTGAAGAAATGAGACAAAAGAGAGTGGGACGATACAAGTTTGTCAGATTACCAAATGTTGTCCCTATGGCCGCCGTGGATGAAGCACCTGACTTGGCGGTGCTAATTCGTCAGATTGTCAGAGATGAAATTCAACATGTAAACGCGCAGCCATTCGAAGTCCATCCACATGAACTGCAAACTACTGAGGCTTCCCTTCGGAACGAGATGGACCGATCCATAGCAGCCCTTACAACCAACCGACCTCCCTTCTTCACAACAGGACGCCCGGTTGCAAGACCTCCTAGACGTTTGACGACATACGCCGCAAGGCCAAAAAATAATGTTCCTTGGAGTGAACCTCAACGAAAGACTGACCTGTGGCGTACCACGGATAACCGTCCAGTGTGCTTTCATTGTGGACGACCCGGGCATGTCGTTCGCTATTGTCGGGAACGCCGAACCATATTTAACGACTACCGATCCAACAACCCGAGAAGATACCCGCCAGCTGACTATGAAGAGGATACTACCTACGACGCACCTCCCAGACGAAGATTACCTAGTCCTGCGCGAGGACGGTCCCCGATACGCCGTATGAGATCCCCATCTCCGATGCTGCTCCGCCGTTCCAGTCAGTCGCCTAACCGAGAGGAAAACTAAGCCTTGCGCCCTCAGTGGGAGGTGAGGCTGCAATTTTTCAAAATCCTCCATTGGCCGCTAAATTACAGGGAAACCACATCGACATTCTCATCGACGACGAGCCTGTAAGAGCACTAGTGGACTCTGGGGCATCCTTTTCCGTTATCTCAGAAGCATACAGACAAAAACGACGAAAAGTCATGTTCCGAGCCTCAAAGGACACTATCCTTAAGGTCGCCGACGGCAATTTTGTGAGACCACTAGGTACTTGTGTATTGCAACTGACCATAGATGATCGAACACAGCCCTACCAGTTTACCGTGATGCCGAAGTGCAGCCATAACGTTATTCTTGGCTTTGACTTTTTGAAAGCATCACAAGCCTTCATTGATTGTGGCCGAGCTGAACTTACCTTTGACGAACTTTTACAAGATCAACCAACGAAGCCCTGTACCTTCAACCTTCATGCCGTATCTGATTTCATCATCCCTGGCCGTTCCGTCAAACGCATTACAGTAAAAGCCCCAGAAAAACAAGAAGACATTGATTTAATAGTCGAAGGAAATAAAATTCTGTGCATTAATCAAGGAACTGCTATCCCCTCCACTATAGTCTCCTTTATCAATGGCGAAACTTCAATATGGGTGGCTAATGGACTTGCAAAAGCACGTCACATCCCGAAAGGCATGTGTATTGGTTACGCTGAGCCCGCTAACTCCGACTGCTTGAACACGTTGACGGAAGTACCTTCATGCGCTGATGTTGAAGACTCAAAGCATACTGACCTGGTCGACTACTCTCAAATGATGGCCGCAACCCTGAGCACTGAGCAGCGGATGCAATTGCAAAGCCTGCTGAAAAGCTTTCAAGACGCATTCTACTGCGGATGGATTTCTTGGATTCTCATGGATTTGCTCATGGAAAAATTGTATAAATTAATAAAGAAATTTTTTTAATAAATAATTTTAGCCACGGATTTGCCCGAAATGGATTTGCACATGGAAAAATTATATAAATTAGCAAAGGAATTATTTAGTAAAGGAATTTATATATATATATATATATATATATATATATATATATATATATATATATATATATATATATATATATATATAGAATCCTTATCGAAAATGAAGATAAAAATTCAATCAAAGAAAAATAAAAAACGCTTTCAAAATCTTACAGATTACGGTACAAGAAAGCAGTAGTAATAAAGCTCAAGACAGGTTTAATAGAAAAGAGTAGCGTTGGAAATCAACTGTGTGAAAATCTTTCACAATTTAACCTCCAATTATTCCTATTAATATTTATTGCATCTGCAATCGTAGACTGTAGTTGTTCAGCGTCTTTGGTTTTCCCTCTGTAAAATATTAATTTGTGAACTTCAATATCTATACTTTTTTTCTTGTTTCATAAGGTTCTAACTATACCTATTAAGAGTGGTATTTGCGGAACACCCTATATAAAATTTCTTTGGCATCATAAAATAACATTTTACAAAAACCAGTTTCTTTATCCCTCTGTCTTATTATCAGTATTTTAAAACTCAATGGGGTGACAAATTGTCTTGTATACTAATTGGCTGTTTGTGAACAAAAGAGTGTTTTTTTTTTTTTTTTTTTTTTTTTTTTAACATTCTTGCTTCGATGTTAAAAATATTATTAATAACTTTTTATAATATACAAGCTATATTTGACTTTCATTTTTTATCATTCTTGTTGCGACGTTTGAAATATTATTAAAATCTCAATTACATCAAAATAAAATTAAAACTAATAACAACATTAAATTTTAAAATATTACAAATTATTAAAAATATTATATATTAAATAGTTATAAATTATTATTATATTTATGTAAAATATAATATTATATTTATAACATTAAAAATACATATTTATTATATCTATAAAATTAAAATTTATAAAATTAATATTATATTATATAAAATATAATGTTATATGAATTATTAAAAATACTTTAATATTTATATATTGCTGAAAACTCAAATACATCAAAACAAAATTAAAACTAATAATATAACATTAAATTTTAAAATAATATAAATATTTTAATCTGAAATTTCATTTCCCAAGATCAAATTAGTTATTCTATAGCAGTTAATAGGATTGACGTAGTCAAATCCAGAATTAAATATGATACTATAAGGGAAAAACAAAATTAAGACTTATATTCTAGGAAATGTTTTCAGTGAATTAATCTTTAGAAAAAAACATTATTTTTTTATCAATAGTATCTGTATCAACTATGTTTTGAGTTTCTCTGTACTCGACAAATTTTCCACTTTCTCTAATCCTTTGGATCGAACTATCGACTAGGACAAAATAACGAAACTTGAAATGCGATAAATTCTTTAGAGTTCAACAAAAGTATTATCCCTAATATAAGAGTAAATAACTAAATCAAGTTATACAATAAAATTTTTTGACGTTAAAAGTTTCAAATAAAATATCTTTTCACCTTTTAGAAATTCATTTCTAAACAAGTTATATTTGCTTTAAAAATTAACTGTGCATTAACTATACATTTCGTTTATTAAGACGATTTGTATTAGTTATTAAATTTTATTTTATGATAAAATATTCTTGCTTTAGAAAGTTTTCTTAAACTCGTTTTAAATACCTTGATAAAAGACAGTTTTAAAAGATATCTATACCATGAAAAAAAAAATAGATAACTAACTATAACTTAGAAACTATTTCCTATATAAAATTTGTTAATTAAATAGTTAAAAAAGTATTAATTATTTTAAATTATAAAACTAAACAAAGGAAAATAAAATGAACGAGAAAAAACATCCCGTTTCTATACTTTAAAAATTGCCTTTTATTTGCAAGGAAGAAGTATATTTTTGATGAGGAAAATTCCTTTTTATTCGTTAAATAAAATTACGAAGAGAGTTAAAACTCTAATCGGTTAATAATTTGGAATTTTAAATAATGGCGCTATTGGATTTTTTAAATTACACCAAGAAAAAATTCTGGTAAAATTACTGTTCTGCATGGTGATGGCATTTCTGGTAAAAAAAAAGAACGATGATTCTGGTATATAAAACCAAAATATATGGTATTTATACTATCCATTCGGCAATTTTTCGGTTCATATGGTAACAGTTCACTGTATATTTTTGTCTTCAAAATTATAGTTTTTATTACTTATTTGGTAAAGAATACGGAACTGAAAATCCAAATAAATGGTTTTTGTGCCATGCTCAAAGATATCATGATAAATTTACCAAATTTCGTAATATTTACAAATTTTATCATAGATTATAAAACCGTATTTATTGTTAATTTTTCCAAAATCCTTACAAAAGAGCTTCAGTGAAAATTACAGAGCTCTTCTGGTGTGACCATGGAGCCAGAAATACAGTAAGTTTTCCCATACTCTGGTAATTTTGACCATATTTTTTTCTCAAAGTGTAGACATAGTTTCAATTATAAACCAAAGTTTTTTTTTCTTTTTAAACTAAAACAAAAATGCATGAATATTAAAAGTTTAAGTTCAAGAATAAAAACAGAGCCATCTCTCAACAGCCCGATGTAGGCCAGTACAGCAGTGAAGGTTAAGGTTTAGTAATTTCATGACCAACGAAATGCTGAGACACTGATCCCAGCATTGTTTGTGAGTTTCCTTTATTTCCCACACAAGCTGGTACCAATAGCGACCTAAAGCTGGTGGTCTCAAATCCACATTGGGATCCGAAACCCACTTCTTCACAATCCAGTGCCTTAAATACTGGACCTATCATGGCTTAAGTTCAGGAAGAGCTTGTGTTTAAATATGCATTTGTGAGATAAGAACAACACGTGATTAAAAATCAATCAGGTAGGCATGAAACCTATCAAAACAAATTTATTTGTCAGATGAAAATAAAAGATCGTTTTCAACAAAATTTAACCTCATTCCCCAAATAAGCACGTTTCATAGGTTTTAATTCTATCTCTTCTTTGATTCAAGTCATTAATTCTATTTTTGATTTTAAAAATATTCGTTATCAATTTTAACTATGTTTTCTTCTTTTGAAATGCTTTGTGCAAAGTGTTGATTTAAATATACCTTTAAAATGTGCTACTACACTGTAAAAATGTGGGCACTCAAATATCACGAGACTTTCTTCATGTTAGATGAAACCGTTTCCTAGTATGCTCCGAGCAAAAATTTCCTCAAAGTGACGAAATAACTGTCGTCACTTCTTTGAAGAAACAAATTTCGTCAAAAGTAAAGAAATAATTTGTCATTCCAATTTCGATCGTCTAGTCTTCATTCTAGTTAAAAATTTCCTACAATGCACTACGGTGCCGTTACGAGTTGAGGAAGCATTTTCATCATGTATATTTAATAGTTCACATTTCGTCACAAACCATGTGATTTTGCGATGAACTAACTCTCATAATTAACGACATATAACTCAAGATCTGAATCATCAAAAGTTAGAATTTTTTTTCCTCATATTGTATCATCTTAAAAAGAATCGCGGTTTCTATTACCGATATACCAATGTGTAAAAATTATACCTATTAGTCAAATGTTACCAACTTGATATCTCTGTTAAAACATTGGAATAAAAGATCTATACATTCTTTAACTCCGGATGTTATCTTTATATTTAAAATCCTCAATCTTCTTAGCGATTTCTAGTATTTCTTAGAAGAAAAGTGAGAATATTTAATTTATATAGAATAGAGGCAGTTCTTGAAATATTAAATGTAAATGGACGTCGTTAACTATGAATGGATATGGTGTTTTGCTACGATAAACGAAATTACTTTCGGTGTAATTTTTATTTTACTTAACCAGAGCTTATGTAAATATACTTGTTTTAATTCAAAACTTATTTCCATTTCAGAGTGAAAAACGAAGTCCAAATTTTATATGTAACATCCATTGAGTTTTCATAGTTTTATTAAAAAAAAAAACAATTATTGCAACTTTACTGCTTAAAGCGTTGTTTAACGCTCATTGCTATCAACGCTATAAAAACTGGATCAAATTAAGAAAATTATCCCCTTAAATTATAAAATAATATTTATATCAATATTTTAGTTGCTATGCTTGATTATTACATCAAGGTTTTATCACACATTAACTGTAACATCATTTGTAGTTTTAATATCAGACGGAGAAAAAAATTTTGGTAAAAATACCGTAAAAAAAATCATAATTAAAGTCAATAAAAAGAAAAAATACGGTATTTAAATTATTCGTTTTTTAATTTTTTCAATCAAATGATAACAGTGTACCAGAATTCCGGGTTTCAAAATTTTTATTACCACCATTTTGTAAAAATTACAAAGCATAAAAGTGAATTTAACTAAATAAATGGTTTTCATGTCATGTTCTCAGGTTTCGTGATAAAATTATCAAATTGCACTATAAAACCAAATTTTATTTTAAATTTTACCAAAATCTTTAACCAAGTGCTGCCTTAAAAATTCTCGAGCTTTTTGATGTTCCCATGGGGGCTAGAAATATGGCAACTTTAATCGCGGTAATTTTAGCCATACTTTTATTAATGCCATATGTAATTTCACCAAAGGGATTGAAAAAATACGTGGAACTGCTAGCACAAACACATCAGTGTAACACAGACTATATTTAAGAATGGTTCAAAAAATGATATTATGATCTAAAAAGTATATCCTAATTCTACAGACTTCTTTATTTGATATAGCACATGTGTTTATTTTTTTAATATATATTTCATTTAAGTTTATAAATGGCACTATTTTTCAAGCAATAATAGCCATTTTGTTAGAAATAATTTAAAGTCAAGGATTCCCTTTTTTTTACAGTAGAAACGGAAATAGGAAGTTAATGATTATTTTATAACGTAAAAACAGTGCAGCAAATCCTTCATATTGTTTTTCGACTCACGAATTTTTATGTAAATATAAGTGGTTTATAGAAGAATATCTATTTATAGAATTTAATTCTCGATTGCATGTCAAGATTACTGAGAAAAATTATTAATGACTGTGTTTATCGAGAAGAAGAAGATTAAATAAAATTTCTAGAAATACAAGTGCCTAATTTTAGCATGACTGTGAAATTTCCATGTAGACGTAAATTTTCTAAATTTTCACGAGATAATAACGAAGCACACAACGTACGTTTCACCACAACGTACGTTTCTTCGTACGTTTCACCACAAACACTTTCTTGAAAACTATGCTCAAAACTACCAGAATAACGCAAAATTTACCATATTTCTGTTTCTATGGAGACGCCAAAAAGCGCGTTTTCTTTTTTTTTTTTTTTTTTTTTTTTTTTTTTTTTTTAAAGAGCTTTGGTAATGAATTTTGATAAAATTAACAATCAAATATGGTTTAATTACCATGCTGTTTTGTCGTAAATAAAATAAAATATGATAATTTTATCATTAGACCATGAAAAATGGCATAAAAACCATTTATTAGTGGAACCGAAAAGAAATGTCGTTTCGCTGCATTTGATATTTGTTATCAAGATTTTATTTCTAATCAATAATATATTCACCCTCGTTAGCAACAACCTTTCAATGGCGGATCGAAAATGAATCGAAAAAAAAACGAATTGGTTTTTAAGACTAACGAATATCTAATGCACCGAAACGACATTACTTTTCGGTCCCTTTAGTATTTTGCTAAATTTTTTTTAGTACTTTGTATTTTCAATATATGTGTGATAATAAGATCTATGATTTTAAAAACTAGAATTTCAAGTTAACCTTTACCACACAAACGGAAAAATTACTAAAAGAGTGGTTTGAATACCGTACATTTTGATTTTAATGACAGAATTATGCTTTTTTTCTGCTAGAAATGTCATTATCATGCAAGTTTGGTTATTTGACAAGAAATTTTTTCTCCGTGTAGAGTGTTCTGGAATACTCAGTCGAATGAAATTTGGCATTCCTCCATACACTACAAATAATTAAAAAACCTAGTCAATATCTCACTTATATTACATTAACATCATACAAATACGTTTATAAGAGGCCCAAAAATGTTTTTAATTTTTCATTTTTATCGATTTATTTGTGTATTTAATTTTTATTTTTAAACCCTGAACGAAAATTTATTAATTTTATTAATGTTTTTAATATTTATTTTCACTCCCTGAAAAATTTCTGATAGGGCACATCAGCCTTGCGTTCGAATTACTTACAATTGATATGACGTAGAAATTTTTGTGCTGCCATCTATTTATTAGATAAAAAGCTAATCATGCACTGAAAGAAAGAAAAAGCTGACCACCAGTTAAACAGTTTTAATCTCACAGTTAGTAACAGAAAGATAGTGTGTTCCTTCAATTTTCTAAGGAAGCTTGGATTTTTTTTCAAAAAAAAAAAAAAAAAAAAAACTAAGTTGCAAATAACGTTTTATTTTCAGTATAAAGAAGTAACACTTATAATTCACTGTTTAATTTATAACTCTATATACCTACTACTGTAACCATCATCCTAAAAAAAACTAATTGCAGTCAGGAACTCTTTAATGGAGAGGTTATGGGGAATCTTGGCAAAAAGGATAATACAAATAAATTATCACTCACTAGAGATAATTTATTATATTTCACTGTAATTCCGCAATTATTTACGTGATTAATATTATTATTATAAAATTTCCCTAGTTAGTATAATAGAATATAAACATTCATAAAAACTCGTAAAAAATATAATTAATACAAATCATAAATAAAAGTAAACAATCACTACATTTTTTGTTCGTATAAAAAATTCAACTTTGTAGGCAGATGAAAAAATACACTTTTTTTAATAATATCAAAGTGCATTTAATATACCTTATATCTTCAACTATAAAAAAGAAAAAAACAGAGAAAATAAAAATAATTTTATTGTTTTATGCAGAAAGAAATAGCAATTTATATCGTAATGTTTTTCCTTAAAGAGTAATTTTGTCGTCAGAAAGATAAATAACTTTAGCATCCAATCAAAAACAATGTATTAAATACAAAAAGTTTCTTTAAAAAAAATAATATTCTAAACCACCAAAAAAAAAAGACTCAGTTGCTCGCTCATTTCTGTTCAAACGTAAAAATTCGCTTGAAATGCTGTTTTTATGTTAAAAACAATTCTACGAAAAAGGAAATTAAAGAAAAAAAGCTGGAATCAAGTTACTTTGCTTTGAAGCAGGTAAATTTCTGGAAAAAAAATCTATGATCTTATGGGAAAGCGAAATAAATATTTTTAAATTTTGGATAACAAGAAATAATTATTTGTTTAGAAAACACTTCTTTTTAGGAAGAAATTTTTCAGTATCAAACCGGAATCAGAGACAAGCACCATTTTCCTTGAATTCAGAGATTGCATTAAGTTATTTGCAAATTCCAGGAATAATTTAAAATAAGAGTTTTTTATAATTTTTTTTTTTTTGAAATGAAGTTGCTTTTTACTAATAATTTCAAAAATAAAATAGTTTTCTGATAATATTTTCAATAATTAAGTTGTTTTTCCAAGATATTTATTTACATTTTAATGACATTGTTGTTTTAAATGACATGATTCGAAACCAATTATAATATTTTTTGCATTTTTCATTATTAAGAAGAAAAAGAAAGCAGAAAACTGCTCCAAAAATATCGGAATTTAAAGTTTTAATGTATTTATCTTAGAATATTTATCTTTCATTCAATAAGTATGCACAACATTTTAAAAATTTAATTATTACGGTAGAAATTTGCTTTTTTGAAGTGCATAAGCTCTTTTATCTCAAAATTAAATACTAATTAAATCTGTTTTGCCGACAAATATTTTCACTGAAGTAAGCGAAGCCAATATATGCAAATGACTGAAAATAAATTTTTAAAAAAAGGCTATTTAATCATATTATGTTTTCAATCATTTGACGCCAAACACTTACTCGTCAAGAGCGAAAATGCAATTATTGTTGTTTTAGATCATGAGAAACTTACGCTCAAAAACTTGTTTCGCCAAAACTAATAAGTTTTTGTATTTTTTGAGTTAGTCCTAATATTTAAGAAAGAATAAATCTACAATATAATAAGTTATTTTCAAAGCTGAACATAACGGTTGTTTGGAAGTTAAGTATTAAGAATCATCTATCATCTGATTTCGCAAAAAACTTCTCATGATCGTATCGTAATGCAATTGTCGAAATAAATCAAAAACTTGAAAATAATTGCATATTTAGGAATGGTTCTTAGCAGATGGTTACACAGATGGGACACCGGTGTCTTTTTGATATAAATAAATATTTTTTTCTGGCGCTCTAATTTCAATAAAAAATGTATTTTGGTATTGTTTTAATGATAAAAAAATAGTCTAATAGTTACTAAGAAAATATGTTAGATTATCGTAATTATATCTGTACACTGTTAGAAATTTCTTGGAAAAAGTTTTTAAGTAACAATTTATTAAATTATCATTTAAAAACTGCGCAACTGAGTGTACAGGGCGTTCTCCCCATGAGGTGACCCAGGTTCGTTCCCACGTCGTCCAGGTTCAAATCCCAGCGTCGACTGGTCGTTCGAATGCTGCTGTCCACTCGCACCGACTACAATGCTGACATAGTTATTTTATATTTTACAACTGGTGTAGAACAGCCATCCCAAATCTCAGTTTACGACTTTTAATGTTCAACTCTGTAGCCTTATAATTTTGAACTCACTCCAGAAGACAAGGGAACTCCTGGATCAAACTAGCCTTCGTGGAGATGGAATTACCCTGTACTTGCGTTACATGGAAAGGAAAACCACGAAAATCTCAAACAGTTAGCCCGAAGACAAGGGGATTCTAACTCATAATCAATCTACGATTGAGAATATATTCTTTATCAGCACTGTGGTCAGTGCGAGACGAGAGAAGAATTCCTATCAATCAGCCACCGCTAGGTTTGGTACCTGAGTCACTTCATTAGGAGGCGAACGTTCCCCTGAGCCACAGTGACTCTAGTAATTTAATGGAATTTTCTTCTAAAATGACAAAGTTTGTTAAAGTAACTAAGTTTATGTTGTTAAAATAACAGTGCTTTGCAAATAACAGTTATTTTCTGTAAAATGAATGGTTTTCTACTGGCACATCAACTGACAGTTTTTTTTTCCGTAAATGATTTTTTGCAGTGTAATGCCTTTTGCCCTATATAACACCCGTATTCGATCGGGCTTACATTCGAATCAAAAACGTTTTAATATTATTTGCTTACAAATTTATTATGAATTTCATTAGTTAAAAATACTAGTTTGGTAAGATTCTAAGAAAATGTTATCTTACTCAAGTGAAAATCACTACGTCTGACGAAAAATACTTTAACTAATTAACTCTGACACTTTAACTTTGATACTTTCCGTCTTCGGTCATTAAGATTGAAAAGACCATTTGTTGAACTACCAAAATCATTAAGATTATCAGGTATCCTTTTGATCGAGATTAAACGGCTTCCGTTTATTCTAACTCGGGGCTATCTTTAAAATAACTAAAATATATAATCGTACGCAACAGAAACTGCACCTGAAGTTACTTTAATAATTCTTATTTGATATTAAGGTTGTTTCATGTTTTAAACTTCTTTCCAAACTCGCAGCTATTTGTTGAATCATTTGAATTCTTTTCGATTGAAATATGATGTTTATAAATGTTTATTTTAGATGACATAAATGATCCCAATAAATTAAAATGGAAAAATATACTTCAAAAGTAAACACTTTATTTTATAAGTTTAATTTCACGTCTAATGAGTGTAGTGAATAGGCACTTATATTTGAGCGCTCAAAACATGATGAGAATTTCTACCTTTTTAATTTATAAAGCAAATAAAGTGCTCACATGTCAAGTTTATTTCAGATATTTACTTTAGTTTTAAATTAATTCCATTTTGCTTTTTTTTATATATTAGATGAAATTTTGAGAAAATTATTGGAGCATTTAAATTAGTTATGATTATAGGAATTCTATACTTCATATATAACTTTAAATACAGATTCATAGTTGCATATATAACTATGAACTGATAGAAAGCCGGTAAATATTATCTAAAATAAATATTCTCACTTCAAATTGTGTGAATAAAATTCAAATTAATTAAATATTTCAATTGAATTATTTTCAAATTAAATATATAAAATAAAATAAAAATCTTCATATCATTTCTCATTTAAGTTATTTTCCCAGAAAGTAGTCAACATTATGGCTAAAGTTGAGTTTTCATTTTAATTAAGTTATCATAGAAAGGTTGACTAATAAATCATTTTTAAACGTAGTAGAAATATCAGTTAATTTGTTTCCTTAAAAACTAAATAAAAGCATGCAAAAAAAAAAAAATCTATTTTTACTTTTTATTTTAAACCTTGTTTTTTACTTTTTTTTTCTTTCCAGATTTTGTCCAGGCTTTAAAATACAACATTTTGTTTGTGTTGAAAACTTACTGAACAGGCTAACTTTTACTTATGAAGTGTTAAAAAAAGTATATAAAAACCTGCTCAATTAAACTTTGTTCCAGGGATGGTCATTCTCGGTTTCAGAATGCTTTCTACTCTTGATTTGCAAATGTTGATTTATCTTTAATTTCAAAAGGTTTTCTAGCCTTATTTTGTAAACGCAACTTCAATCTCAATCTCTATAGGTTTATTTATGGAAGCTTCATGTGAACCTGATAGCACGTAGACTAGCACAGTTACATTGTTTCAAGCATTGGTAACATTGTTTCAAGCTCCGTGATTTATTTTTTGATAAACCTTATTGGGCTTTGTGATAAAACTTGTTGCTGACAAAATTATCCTTAACCTTAAACTATCTGGATTAGAATTCAGGATTCAAGATAATTTGTTTAGGATTTATTCTCTAAAAAATGGGCACAAAATCTACTTTTCGATGAGGCATCCTGCCTGTCAACTTTTAGAACTTCTTGATTAATGCTGATACAAGGAACGGACAGGCAAAATGCATCATCCGTAGTGAATTAAATTTTATAAGCTGATAATTAAAAAAAAATTTTACTGTTTTAAATGTATTTTTATTCTGATTTAATTTCCTAAAATTCTTTTTGTCTTCTAACTATTATAAAAATTTAAAAAAATGGGTTTCTTTTGTATAATTTCATTATTATTTTTTCCTAAACCCTCTTCTATTGTCTAACGGTGCAAAAAAAAAAAGGAAAAGAGAAATTTTTCTTCATCCAGACTTATTTCAGTTTCTTTTTACTCTTATTACCTTTTTTATTGTCTAATTGAATAAAAAAAATTAAATAAATTTATTTTATGTTCATTTAAATCAAATTCCTTAATTCCTTAAAAACCTTTTTAAAATAAAAATGTAAGAAATAAAAGACGAAGTTGCTTTTCTAAGCATTTAATTACGTCTTCCGTATCCTTTATTGTTTTCATTGTTTTAAAAATGAAAACTTTAAAATAAAAGGAAAATTTATTAAACTGACATTAAAAGATTAAGTTGAAACTCAAACCTGAAAATACAGTTTTTTTTTGCGATGATTCATGTAAAGATAAAAGTACTTATTGCAAATTTTACATTTATTATTTTTATTAATTACTTTAAAGAAACGTTTAACAAACTTGAAGACAAAATAATTCAATCAATTTTTATCCGAGTGCCTTAAAGATGTACACAACTAATACACTTTCGTAGCTCATTGGAATTTTTATTGCATTTATAATTTATGTTTAATTAAACGTTAATCTGAATTAGTTAGCTCTCTAACTCACTGTAAAAAAATAACTCTGTTATATGAAGGAAACTTTCTGGCAGCAAAGATGCCAGAGATTATCCTTATGTTACAGAAAAAAAACCGTTGGCAAAAATTTCTTGAAGAAAAAAAAATTCAGAAGATATTTAAACGCAACAGATATTTTCCGTAAGTCAGGATAAAGCAGAGAAATTTGGCATGAAGATAACTGTATACCCTCTTGCTAGCACAGTGAAAAAATTTTGAATTTTTTTTATTGATTTTTTACTCATTCCATTTTTTGCGCGATTTTTGAGACATTTAAACACCATCACGTTTGAAAAAATCGTAGTAGACTTTTCATTCTACTTCAGTGTTAAAATTTTCATTCTAAAATTATGGTAAAATAACCAGCAGCTGTCTGTGCATCCAATTAATCGTAAAGTTTACGGTAAAGAGCATTTTTTACCTTTATGCTTTTTTTTTAACTATCTACAACATTTTTCAAAAACTCAAAAAATAACATTTAACTAGATCTTCTAATCTGCTTTTCGTAAGGTAATGGGCATTGGAGAGTGCTGGACACTGGAAATTCTTCGTGTGTTGAAGGAATGGAGGAAATATTGTGGTGTCACTACTGGGACTCAAACCCCAGTTCTGCCGGTCATGACATTGACAGATTAACCGGCTCGGCTATGATATATACACAGTTGCAAAAAACTAAGTGGCTCCATTAGGTGGTCCTAGTTGGTGCGATAAAATTCTGGTTGTTTAACCACATTAGGTGAAAGCAGTTAATTAACTGTTTTTTTTTCACACTTAACGGTTTGATTATTATTTTATTTATAATTATTTGACTCTTTTGATAGAATATGGTAAAATAACCATTAAATAAATTTTTATTTAACCACTTTTTCCTAGAAATTTCTTAGAGTGTTCAACGTTGAGTCTTTCCGAAGCGGGATTCAAATCTGAAAACTTCTTGGCATAAGACCAACTCTTGACCACCATACAGTCGTTTGGCATCTGTATCAATGTATTAAATTATTTTTCACTGCCTGGATACCAAAGTTTTTTCACATTCAAAATAGAAAAAACACTGTACCCAAAAGATACAAGCTGTATCAATAGTTGCGTATTTTATTTGTTTACAAAAAATATGTCTCTTCAGACAGATTACGTGTAGTTTAACAGTAAATTTCTGTAGAGGACATAAATTTTTTACTTAAAAGCTACAGAATTACCAAGTTTTTTTTAACGGGAATTCTTCACAGACCTTTTCAGTTTGGACTTATGATAAAATAATCAGAATTTTTTTTTTTTTTTAAAAACTATATTAGCAACATAAACAATCATCAAGGATATGACAAAAATTAAATTTTAAAAGAATTTGAAAAAAAATTGAAGAAACTACAATGTCTACCGTTTTTAAATATCTCAAACAAATGTCTGCTGTTACCGACCATACCGACAATTTTCATAAGCAGTTATTTTAAATAGTTTGAATTTAGTTCAAAACATGTAAAATGAAAACGCAGTAATTTTAATTTCATGATAATACATATGAATGGAGGGTAAAAAAGTGACCCTATAGAATTCTGGAAAGAGGGGATTTGTTTGCTGACTCTTTTTCTAATTCAATAAGTTGCTATTTCTATTAAAAAAAATATTTTAAAAAAGTATATTAGCAAAAAGAATTACATCAATGATGTGCAAGCTATTAAAGTTTGAAAAATAGCGGACAAAAATTCAAAAATTGCCATGTCTGCTGTTTTAAAATATCTCCAAAAAAATTTCTGCCGTTATAGACCATATTGGCATTTTTCATATTCAGTTATTTTGAGTAGTTTGAATTTAGTACGAAACATGTAATATGTAAATGGAATAAGTTTAATATTTTGATAATACATATGATTTTATTCAATATACAATTTTAAAATTAACTCCTTTTTTTAAACAAACATTGAAATGTTCTTTCTTAAAAGGAGTTAAATGATGACATTATTTTTATACAACGCAAAATTGTTAACATTGTTATTCTTTAAATAATTTCTGTTAAATGGTATGAAGATAAATTTGATAAAAATAATTTTTTATAAGTTCAAAAAAGCAATATTTGTTCATTCTATCCCTAAAATGATTTTTATTATTAAAAGTTACAAAAAATATTAGAAAATAAAATCATTTTAATACAAATTTAAAGAATCATATTGTGTTACTTTATCCTCAAGACAAAATTAATCTCCTTAAACGGGAAAAATTAAAGACAAAAATCTTTTAACGGAAATTTAATGCACAAAATAGTACATACAGTCAACGAAAAACATCAATTAGACGATCAATAAACTTAAGATGGTCTTTGTCACTAGAAGCAACAAAATCTGAACAAACATTTCCTTTGCTTATTAATAACTTGAATATTATTTTGAACTGAAACTTAGAAATATGAAACTTCAGGAAGTCATTTGAATATGCCAAACTCGTCTTCGTTTACTGAAACATATTTAAAAATTTCAACTTTAACTAAGTTCTTGTAACTAAACACCCTGATAATTTTTCCTGTATGTGTGTTGTAAACATTTTTCCGGCTCTTTGTTCCTCGTATTAATTCTAATTACTCTAATGCATCGCGTGAACAGGGCTAAGCTTCTTAACTGCTTTGGTTTGATGTTTGTGTTTGCCTCATAAGTAAGAAGATCTCCGATTGCTTTTCCATTTCTGAGGAAGGGAAAACCTCTTCACTCGTTTCAAAACCAGTTTTTGTTTATATTCAGAGCAAGGAAGTGACTATTTTTAGGAAAATATTTTCTTTCGTTTTGACTTTAAGATAGGTTAACAGTTAAATTAGCTACGTCACAAAAAGTTGACTAGTTGTCCATTGTCAGAAATTTTTTGCATTTAATACTTTCGATCGTATCAGTCGATGGTTTCATTCGCATAGTTTCGTATTAGAGCAAAGGTTTAATGTGTGGAAACACATTAAACCTTTGCTCTGATTCTTCATTTTTAAACTACGAACTTCACTTTCTCCACTCGCTGACTGATGACAGTGGATTTAACCCTTTAGTTGATTCAGCTCTTGGTAAACTCACTAGACACAAACGCTCCTCTTCTTTCAATCCCTATAAGGAACCGTTTAATTTACATTTTCTTCTTCCGCTTCTTCTAAAATTGCTAATATCCTCTCCCGTCTTGGATGTAAAGTAATTTTTTTGTCTGTTATCAAAATTAAATTTAAGCTTCTCAGAAATCCTATCAGTTTCGAGCATCGCTGGGGCATTTACCACATACCTTGGCTCCATTGGACATATCAGACGCGCTTTAAGGTTTGGTCTCTTAAATATGTCCGTTATCAAAAATATGATAAATCAGTAATTGCTGCACATTGTTGGAATCTTGGGCATAAATTCTGTTTCGACAATGCCAAAATTATTTCCATCCCAGTAACATCAGCTCATCTTGTTACTCCGGAATCTTATTTCATTCATATGAAAGCTGATTCCTGTGTTAATGACATTATCTCCTTACCACCTTTACGTAGGGCGTTACATTTTATCCTGAATCTCCCCTGTCGGCCCCAGTAGTTTTCTCTTGTTCTGCATTTTCATATTTATTTCTGATTCACTCTCGGCTACAGCGGTTTTTCTAGTTTTGTTTCTTACCTTCATTTTCTATTTTTCTCTAGTAACTTTACGTTTTGTATTTCGAATCACTTTTGTTTCTTCTCTTTCCCGTCTAGCAAGTCTGGAGAATTAGCGCCTATTTTTGAGCGTTTAAAACATTTTGACTTTTATTTCCAACTGCATATTTTTGAAACCAATGAAGTTTGTAATCAAGTAATCACAGAATATTTGATATCAATAACAATAAGTTTTAGATAGTTGTTTCCTAACGTTACAAATCAATGATTAAAAATCTACGTTAATATTTAAAATAAACTTTGAATAGCGCACAGTTTTTGAGATCTTACTCATCATTATGGAATCACAACATAAAATTGTACAAACTTAAAGAAAGTATGTATTGTTGACACATATGCAAGTAACATTGCTTAACTATTTTTTCTATCAGTTATAAGACAGAATAACTTTCGAGACAGAGTTGATGAGATTGCTTTTCATTCACCCTGTACTTTAAAATTATACTAGTCAAAAATAATAATTTTTTGAAAAAAACAAAACAATTCAATAAATAGCGCCTTTTCAGAATCTGTTAAGTTAACTATGTTGTACAACGAGATATTTCGGTAACCGTTATAAGCTTAAAGTTGCGTAAAATGTGAAACTATATTTCCGCATATTTCTCATGAATAATATCCACACATAATTTCATGTATAGATATCGCCTAATAATAAACCTCAAGTTTAGTATTCTTAACCAAGTCGTTCTCCGTTGTATATGCCTTCATATTACTTTTATCTGAAATTTTCATCTCATCGAACAACACCATCCAATTGATCAAACTTCTTCTTTCCTAAAATTATTTACCTACACTGTCACTATCAACTAAAATCATCTACTTCAAATTTTAACCACAACAATCTTCATTGCAAACTGTAAAAAAAAACTATGTATTGTTGACATATATGCAAGTAACATAGCTTAACATTTTTTTCTTTCAGTTACGATTTCGAGACAGAAATAATGAGATTACTTTAATTCGCCTTGTAATTTAAAAGAAGACGAGTAAAAAATAATTATTTTATAAAAAATTTAAAAAATTCAATAGATGGCGCCATTTCAGAATCTGGTTAGAATCTGTTAAGTTAACAATGTTGATCGACGAAATATTTCGGTAACCGCTATGAATTTTAACTTGCATAAAATTTGATGCCATATTTCAGTATATTTCTCATGAAAAATATCCTAACATAATTTCATGCTTTAATATCGCCTAATATAAGCCCTCAAGTTTGGTATACTTAACAAAAAAGGCTCAGCTTACGTTATTTCATTTCTAAAGTAAGTATACAATTACATAGACAGGTCAAAATTGAACAAGGTAAAAAATATCACGTTGAAAACACTTCTATAAAATGTCTTACGTTTATAGTAAGCCGAATATTTTAGCCTGCATATTTTATAACATTTCAAACTCAAAGTGTTTTATACGCATCTCAAGTTCTCTTGAGTACAATTTGTCGTTCGCATCGCATTAAATTTTTATATGAGGTACAGTTTTATTTAGCTCAAAAGTTTTTCAGCTTAATGTAGTTTATATGGTTTTTATTTAAATTATCTTTAAAAAAAAAAAAAACACTTTTGTTGCTGTTAAGGGATTTAAAATTCATTTTATGTTGAAATGTTCCCATCAACATTCATTTTTTATTATTTCAATGATCGAAAAAGTAAAACCAAAATAGTGTATTCACGGTGAAAAAAGTTCATGTAAAATTACCCCGTACTGTAGAGTAATAAAATTTCTGGTAGTAAATAATAGTAATAATAATAGTTTTAGTTAACAAAATATGCGGTATTTAAACCACTCATTTGATAATTTTCCTTTCATATGGTAACTGTTTCCTAGAAATTCCGTTTTTTAAAATTGTAGTTCTTTTTACAAAACTAAAATGTAATTCACAAAGTAATTCATAAATAGGGAACATAAAGTGATTCATCATTCAAAAAATATGATTCAGTCTAATGAAATTAAATAAATATGCAGTATTTAAACCATTCATTTAATAATTTTTCAGTTTCTATTCCTTCTGAATTTCTGGCTTTCAAAATTATAATTCATATCGCCACACATTTAGTAAAAAGAAAACTTTAAAATAAACTTAACTAAATAAATGGTTTTTATGACATACACTTCTGAGATACAATGATGAAATTTTAACACAGTTCGTATAAAAAAAATTATTGCTAAATAAACCAAAATCATTACCAAACTGCTTCGGTAAAAATTACCATGATTTTTGGGGTTTCCATAGATATAAAAACACGGTAAATTTTACCATATTCAAGTAGTTTTCATCGTACGATTTTCTCAGTATTTATCAAACTTATGCAAAAAATAACGCCATCCCCACTAAGTATTTTCTATAAAATCTTAAATATATAAATTATTGGTCTATCTTATTATATTTGTCTAAATATATTTATCTGTCTTATTATCTTATATAAACTTGAAAGAGAAGCTAGCTCCATTTTTTAAATATCTGAAGTACCTTCATATAGTTTGCGCCACGACAAATAAAAAAAACTAAGAGCATTTTCAAAAAATCTTCATTTTACTCCTTTATCACTTATAGTTCGAAACAAAATACAATAAATTAGGATGCCTTGTAATAATTTAAATTTCACTATACACAACGCGAACAGGGAGAAGCCTTTTAACTGTTTACGTTTGAATGATTATGTTTTCTCCAAGTATAACGAGATCTCTAAAGCAAGGAAAGAAGTTCTTAGCTGGTTTTATTACGTAACAGGCTCTGTTTTGTGTATGTAAAGGAAATGTGTATGTGTGTATGCTCTTCGCCGGCTTCAGAACATGAATTTTTTTTTATGCCGAATTTTTTATATTATTTATATCAAAAAATTGATTATATTTTTAACTAAAAAATTATTTTTTTCTATAAGCTACTATTCGATTTTTGAAAGGAATAAAAGATATTTCTTTTGTGTGAAAACAGCCATTTGCAAATCAGAAGAATTCTCATAGAATTCTCGTAATTCCCGTAACGTATGTGTCACGCTAGGTCAAAATGGGTTTTAACTTAACTACTTCACAAAATAAAAATTTTACCATTTGTACATTCACTTGATACAATATGGATAAAAAATGGTTTAATCAGTAAGGAGAATGGAGCATGCTTGAACAAGATAATAAAAAGGGGAAGATAAGAAACAGGTGAGAGGGGTTTGGGGGAATTCCAGGGTGCAAGAATATGGAAAGGATGTTAACATTTTTCTTACCTCATTTTTTAAATATCTGATTCAAGCTTGTTCCTCTTTTCCAATTGGTTAAATCATTTTTTTCCTTATTGTATGGTGTTTTTAACTTTGTTTTGCCATTTATTAATTGGACTACTTAGGAATGTTTTTGTTTACTGAACCGAAAATAAAGTATAGTTTGTCTACGGTAAGAACTCCCCCTCCCACTAAGTCTGAGGCAGACTGCTGCTATGGAAACAAGAATAGCGCATTTCAGGAAGGGAAGCTTTCTTCACTCTAGGGCAAACACAATAGACCGGAAAAAAAAGATCCCTTTTCACTCGCCGACTCGGGTCAAAAAATGTCCTAAACAGTGACCCCAAACCCCTACTTGAAATAGTTATACCTCGTTACCATAGTCACCGCCACGGTTCCAGACGAATGGCTAGGGAAGTTCTTATATTAGACAAACTATATGTCCCTTTTTATACCTTTATTAGTGCCTTATTCTTCCCATTGTGTGCTTTATTCCCATTGCTGGTAGAAGGGCAGAATGGAAAAAGCTTCTGAGGAAGGCCCAGGCTCACAAAGGGCTGTCGTGTCAATGCTGATGATGATTCCCATTGTTTTACTTAATTCATACATAATACAGCGTATGCCTTATCCTCATTTGGACATTACTGTGTAAACAAAAAACAATTTCTTATAAAATTACAGTACTGTTTGGTAAGGATATCGTTGATAGAAAAAATTGGAAAAATTTTATCACATTTATCAAATTTCACTGCATTTTATCAAACTACATTTTATTCTAAATTTTATCAAAATCGTTACAAAAGTGCTTTGATAAAAATTTACCCTGCTTTTTGATGTTCCCTTGGAGCCAGAAGCATAAATTTTACGATATTCCGATAGTTTAACCATCCTTTTTTCTCAAAGTATATTTTTAAAAAAAATAATTATGTTTTTTATGTAATATATTTTTTTAAAAATACTATTTTCTTTCTACTTACTCTGACAAGTATGCGCGGATGCAAACATTTTCAAAAAATAATAAAACTGAGGAAAAAAACAGCTTTGTTTGCTTAGAAGGGCTTGTTGATGCGAAGGGATTATGTAACGTGATTTCGCAAGCTATAAATATAGTTTTTTCTAGACTATCAATTTTCAAACCCTTGAGCTTGTTGACTGACTCAATTTTCAGTTCGTTTAATTAAAAATTCAACAACATCCGCTATGGGGTCTGTTGTTTAAAGTAATTTTTATTGATTTAACATCGTTTCTATTAATTAAATGATAAGCCCTAACTTTAAGGGATTAAGATTTAAATTATTCAAAATAATGTTAAGAAATATCTTATTAATTTAAATTATTCGAAAGCTATAAATACAATAAAAAAGACCTACTTGCAAACAAAACTGATCTAGTAATATTCGTAATTTTCAATGTTTATGCATATGAGTTTAAAATGAAAGGGATTATCGAATTCAACAGTATTAAAAGCAATGTTTTCAGAAATCTCAAGTAATGAAATTATTTTCAAAAACATCTCGTTTATTGAGACATACCTCGAAAATGATAAACTACACAACATCAAGCTAATTTTTAGCAGATTTAAAATAAATAAATAAATAAATAGGTATTCATTATAGTTCTTTAGGTTTTGTCATTTCTAAAATGTAATCTTTACTAGAATTCTTTATATAGGGTGTTCCGTTCATCCTTAATATGATTTTTTTAGTATCCTTATCCAAAATAAAATGTATTAATTAAAAAAAAGGAAAAAAAAACGCGATTTGATTCTGCTAATAAAACCAAAATATACGGTATTTAAACCATTCATTTGGTAATTTTTCCGTTCATATAATGATTTACTAGAAATTCTGGTTTTTAAAATTATAGTTCTCTCTCATTACCACACATTTAATCAAAAATACAAAACTGAAAAGTAAATTCATCTAAATAAATAATTTTTATGCCATGCTCTAAGGTATCATGATAAAATCACTAAATTTTGCCGCATTTACCAAATTTTATAACATATTATGAAACCACATTTTACAGTTAATTTTATCAAAATCATTACGATGAAATGTACCGAGCTTTTCGATGTTCCCCTAGAGCAGTAAACACAAAACTTTTTACCATATTCTGGTCAGTTTGACCATGCATTTTTTTTTCTATAGTAACAGAAAATATATTCTGATATGACAAAAATTGCATAGTTAGGGAGAAGTGCAAAAAAAATTGGTAACATTTTCTTGTTAAAAAAGATTATAATTCTGGTTAATAACACCAAAATATACGGTATTTGAACCATTCCTTTTATAATTTTTCCGTTTATATGGTAACGGTTTATCGGAAATTCTAGTTTTCAGAATCATAGTTCTTATTACCACACATCTAGTAGCAAAAATCTGAAAAAGCAAATTTAACAGAAAAAAATATTCTTATGCCTTTTTATAAGGTATCACGCTGAAATTATCAAATTTTTCCACATTTGCCTAATTTTAACACATTTATATGAAGAAATATTTTATATTTAATTTTACCAAAATCATTACCAAAACGTTTCGATAAAAATTACCGCACTTTTTGGTGCATCTGTAGAGTCAGAATCACGGTAAACTTTACCATATTCTGGTAGTTTTGACCATAATTTTTCGCAGTGTATGAATAAGCTTATAAGGATTCTTCTCTTTTTACTTGAAGATTTCAAATAAGTCCTGGCAATTTTATCAAATTTTGTACGAGAAATTTTATCATACAGGGCCAATAGCTTAACACCGAGCTGTACATTCTGATATAAAATTTCGCGATCTTTTAAGATTTCATCAGCACGTTTGCTTTGAAGTATCAAATAAAAATAATAAAAACACCATGATAGAAATAAATAAACACTAATTACTAAAAAAGTCATTTTTATTTTAAAAGTTTTATCATTTTTTAAAAGTAGTATTCGTGTTACTTACTTTTGTCTCTCATTTTTGGCCAGTACGTATCCTAATTCCTGAAACATGGTTTTTTAAGTAATTATAATTTTTTTATGTTATTGTTGGTTGTAGTTCATTACGTCGCACAATGAGCTATTGGCGAAGGTCTGGGAAGCATCGCTGAGGATAATCCAAAGACATGCCATCACAATTTGGAACATTTCCAGAGGGAATGGTACCCCCGTTAGCCCAACTACCTGTGTGCGAAGTTGAGCACTTTACGGTAGAACAGTTTAACGAGGACCAATACCGCACACCCTCGGACCCTACGCAGACTAATTCAAGTGGTCACCCACCCGTGCACTGACCACAGCCATAATTTTTTTATGTAATCATGCACTTAAAAGCACGCCAAACTTTAATAATTATTTTGTTCATATTCTTAAAACCCTACAATTAAACATTCTTTCTACCAATAATATGGTTTTTTGTTTATAGCCTTTAACTGTAGTACCAGATTACAGTTTTTGTCCCTAAAACTGCATGTCCCTAAAACTGTACTATATGTCATTTCACTCTGTAACATAATTTTTAAATTTTTACAATATTAAAAAAAACACGGAATTATGCTTGAAAAGTAGTTGGAAATTATTTAAGCGTTTTAATATCTTCTCATTAAAATCCATCTATAGAGATGGTTCTAAGGCATGGCATCGATTCACAGAAATTATATTTTCGAAATAAATTGGGCAAAAATTGTTTTAAGTCTTCTTGCAATCCTTCATTAATTTTTAAAATCATTTCTTTACGAAATCATGTGATTTGTGACAAAACAAATATATGACAAAAATGCTTCCTCAACTCGGAACCTCTTTGTAGTGCATTAGGTTAGATAGTTAACTAAAATTGCTACGCTATCGAAACTAGAATAGCGAAATAAACCGACCGGGCTGTATGGTGGTCAAGAAATTAATTTCATTCCAGGAATATCCCAGGTTCGAGTCCCGCTTCGGGAGTGTATATAATTTAACTATCTCTCTCTTAGTTGTCCTAGCTTTCTTTTGAGTGACGTTGATCTACCCATATGGTGCCCATGAAAAAGTAATCAAAATTATAGCCTATTAGATGCCCATAAGGCACTATGTGTACCTCATGAGGTTTTTTTTTTTTTTTTTTTTTTTTTTTTTTGAAAAATAAAATTACGAAATATTTTTTTATTAATTTTGACGAAATTTGTTTCTTTGAAGAAGTTACGATAGTTATTTCGTCACTTAAACGAATTTCTTGCTCGGAGCAAATATCAGGAAACGGTTTTGTAATATTTGAGTATCCATTTTTAATAGTGTTCTCTTTATAATGTAGTCGTTTTTTATTTTTAAATTTTAATTCCTTTAAAAAAATGTCAGTCATTATTTAAGTAAATATCTTACTTTCGGAAAATAACTTGTTGAATAGTTCTTTCAAAATACTCTAGCTGAAATTTCTTTTTCGAGATATTCAAAGAAAAATACAATGATTTTATTAATTATTTTATCAGTTATTATTGAGAAATTATTGTACAACAGCAAATACTTCATAAATATCGTAGTGAAATTATTATTTTTCTTAAAATCCAAAACAGTTATAGATTTTATTTCCAATTTCCTTAGCTTTGTTTTACTTTTTAATTTATCTTTTGTATTTAAACAAAACAATTGAAATAATGAAAAGATGTTATGAATCTTAGAAATCTTAAAATGTAAAAAAAAAATTAAATCACGATTTTTTTTAAGCTGATAAAATGGTGCTCTTCTGCTCCATAAAAAATTACAAATTCCGAAAAATGGATGATTCAGTTTTTGAGTTTGTAATACTATACGTGCTTCGGGAATATATCAGCTAATGAAATTAAAGATTTAATTAAAAAAACGAAAACAAGAAACTAAATCTTTGGTAAATTCACCTTTTTAATCAAGTTGATTTTAATTAAAAAATTTTAAAGCAGTGCAAAATCTTCATTGAAAAAGGAGCATTATTAAACATTTACTAATAGAAAAAAAGTTATAATTCTTTATGTTATGTTCTTAACACACATTCTTCATTTCGGATTTTCTTGATTAATATTTTGTGTTCTCTTCCCAATATTTAAAGCTAGTTTTTAAATAGTTTAAAAATAAAATTGCAATTTCTTTTTTCAAATATAAAAAGTTATTTTTTCAATATTTTATTCTTTATAAAGGGGTATTGTAATGAATTTTATATTTTATTCTAATTTAATCTTTAAACAAATTGGTAGAAAAAAGTTAATGTTTTAAACATAAGAAAATGCTTTATTAAATGTTAAGTTATAAATAATATTAAACATTCCTAAAACAAAAGTTTAGAAATTGATTTTCATTTTTTAATTGATTTTAATTGGATCGAAATTGATTTTAAATAGATGTTTTCTGAAAAGTAAAAATGTTTGAAAACTGCTTATTTATTTTATTATATTAAAAATTGTTAGTGTTTGTAATTATAAAAATAAATGATAAAATATTTACAAATTTAGATTAATGAGAATTTCAAGCAAATCAAATTTAAAGTATATATAATAGTTTAAATTAATGAATTATAAATAAAATTCGTTATTTTTTAAGGTTGCAGGTAGTTAACATAAGCTCACAATAAACTGCTGGTCTCTTAAAAATCACAAAAGTATTACTTAATACTACGTTGCATTACTTCTGAGCTTGATAACAATGTTATAAGTATTAGGACTGTAATTTAAAAGGGTTTTGCAAGCACGCATTTAGTTTAACCAATGTGAAAAAATTACCCTCAAAACCACCAGAAAATGATAAAATTTTCCGTGTTTCTGGCTCTATGGTCACCATAAAACTCCATAATTTTAACCGAAGTGCTTTGATATTTGGAAAATTTAACAATAGTATATATTTTATAATAGGTTATATAATTTTATTATGATACTTTAGAGCAGGACATAAAAATCTTTTATTCAGTTTAATTAATTTTCAGATTTGTATTTTTTTTTTTTTTTCTAAATGTGAGGAAATAAAAACTATTTAGCCAGAAGTTTAAGTTAACCTTTAACATGTGAACGGAAAACTAACAAATGAATGGTTTAAATACCGTGTATTTTGGCTTTGTTAACCAGAATTTTTTTTTTTCAGAAATAACGTTACCATACAGAGCGGTAATTTTACCAGTATTTTTTTCTCCGCTGAGCATTTGATAGCGCTAATTTGTTGAGACGCTGTCGACATTTCAAAATTTTTTTCGTTGTTCCAAAATATTCCACAGATCTTTTTTAAAGTTTAAGTCAGGTTTCGCAGGCTTATTGTGCTATAAAAAGATGCGTGTATTCATAAAACAAGTCACGTATTATTTCAGCCCAAATTACACAAGTATTGTAATCTTAAATATGAATATCTATAGAATACTCATCATGAAGATGTTTATTGAAAAGCAATAACTGATTATTTAGAATGTTAGAAAAATATGCTGATTCACGTTAGTCGCCACATCAGTGAGCAAGCTCAATCTATAATAAGAAAAACAAACCTACGACATCTCAGAACTACTTTAAGTGATATTGAAATCTTATGATTGATTAGTTTTTTTGTTCAGTGACCTTTATTTCATACAATTTAAATAATTGGTGTAAAAACTAAACCTTGTTCCTTAGCAGTGAATTACTCTGTCCTATACAAAAAAAGCATTAAATATTTCCTGTGAAACATTGGGGCTTAGTGATCAAATAGAAAATGTAATCTAATGGTTCAAAAACTAAAGAAAAGTTGAAAAACAATAGTAAAAAGGAGCGTGATTGAAAATTTTATGCTTCTTAATGAAAGTTTCTAAAAAAAGCAACCAATTTTTATATTTACCATGATTCGACTGTGTGATTCGACACTTTACTGAAAGTATAGGTTTGATCTAATATAAATGAGATTTAACGAAGTAGTTCCATCAGGTTTTTTTCACTAGCTAGCATATGAAAAGCATTGGCTTATGCAAATTTTTAATTAATTTTTCCCAAAGCAACATTTTTAAATTCGCATACTCGATAACTTCAATTTATCTTCCTTTCCTTTTTTTTTTTGTCTTTGATCCTTTTAAGCTATTTGCAGCATATCTGAAAGATTTTAAATCTTTCATAAACGTAAATGAAACTTTTCAGTAATGATTACTCAGTAATTAAGTATCTCAAATGGTCCTCTTTTTATCTTTGGGTTCTCTTTTTGTTTTTGTTCACTAGAAATGATTTAATACGACATTAAATTATATTACGTTAAATATGTAATTTCACACGCTTTTTTAACATGAGTCTTCTACGATTTAACAGAATCCATCCCTAAACATCTTAATCATAATCTAATCAGAAAGTTCAGTTTTCTTTCAAACCTAACAAAAATGGCATATAAAATACGTTTTGACAGATGATTTAATTATCAACTATAAAATTTTCATTGATATGGTTTAAACAAATTTTCATTAATATTTTTATAAAGTTTGCAATTGAATAAAGCATGCGCATTACAGCAGTTCATAGAATTTAAGCCCCCCCCCCAAATATCCCATCCAATCGTTTGATTGTGGGAACGTGGTCAGCATTGTGAATAGGCGGCCTTTAATTTCTTGGCGAGTTGGTATTCATTGATCAGACTTCAAGCCACCACTGGAGATCGAACTCCAGATCTTCACAGTGACATTTCAATACCTGACCACTGATTCATAGCGGCTCTTCGAATTGTGTACTAGCAACTTGAGAAGAATTTAAGTGATAGTTCTAAACCATGTGATTTAAATCAGATTTAATTGGATACCTGAAAGCGACATAAAGCATGTGTGTGGACCTTATTGGCTTCTGAATCGACAAATGCCATAATATACTTACGATTATGTCACTTGAAGGTATCCAATTAAATGCTATCCTTAATTGTATCTATAAAAGGTTTGGGCTTATTATACTTTTAAATACGAATATATTTATAATCATTTTTTACAATATTAGCTATTAATTTATAGTTATAACTAATTATAGTAGGCTAAATACTGCGTAAATTTGCGATAGTCTTAACATGGTTCCAAATTCAGGCAAAATTTTCATTTAAATTAATCCTTTTTGAACTTGATTATACTATGGTATGAACCAATTTAAGTCGAAATGTGATTAAATTTACACCTAAACAAAAATGCAGATATTGCATTGTATTTTGGTTTAAGATAACCGATATTATGCTTCAACGTTAAACCGATTTTTCTGAAAATGGGTACACGGTAAATTGCAATTATTCTTTCAGCCAAATCGATAAATCACTTCAATATTTAAAAAACCGAAAGTTTTTTTTAAAACGCGAAATGTAAGAAGTATTAATATTGTAGTTAAAATACAATAATGGGATATAAAATCTATTCTTAACTCACCAGAAGTCAAATTGAAAAATAACTGTTCACAATTCTTCTGGCAATTTAAGATATTGTATACCTTTATATTATGTTACGAATTTAATCATAACTTAAATATTTTTCATGTATGGTAAATTACATAGTATACACAATAAATTGCAATTTATCTTTTAGTCAAATTGGTAACTCAATTTAATGTTTAAAAAATTATTAAACGTGAAATATAAAAAGTGTTAATAAAAGAGTTAAATTATAATAATGGGATATAAATTTCTTTTTTTAACTCACCAGAAATCAGATGTTCACAATTTTTCTGCCACTTTAAGATATTGTATTACTTTAAATTGTGTTATGAATTTAATCACAGCGTAAATATTTTAAACGGAGAGCAAAACGGGAAATTTGAGTGAAGGTTTACAATCTCAAAACTTCTAAAGTAAATATATATAATCGATCTTCACAAAAATGAAAAAAAAAAATGCTTTTGCGATCTTTGGCCGATTCTTAAAAAAAAATGTTTTTTTTTTTTTTTGGAGGAAACATATGAATAAATCATAACCGTTGGAAGTGGATACGAGTCTTACTAAAAAGTGACAGGTAAAATGAAGAACGACAAGTGTTTTCTTTTTTTATACATGATTTAAGGCATTCTGTCATATCTTATATCGAAGTCATTTTTATAACTTATACTTATTTTGGATTCTGAATTCACCCTCATTTTTTTTTACAAATACATCCGTCTTTTTGGAAATCAGATAAAATAGCTTTTCATATAATTTATCAAAAATGTTTTCCCGTCATTACAATCATTAGAATTTTAATATAATAATAAAATCATTTCATGACTATTTGCAAGATAAATTATGCAACCAATAAATAGTAATCGAAAAAATTTATATTTAATCGTATATTATTTTGAAATTAATGTTTTTTTATTTTTTTTCACTAAATGCGTTGTTTGTAATTCCAGCAGATTTCTTTAGGTATGCTTATATACTACATAGCACATCAAAAAATACCATTGACCATTATTTCATACTACCGTTATATTATTATATTTTTCCAAAAATACCATTGATTATTTTACCTTCTTTAAAATGTTTTAAAGCTTCTACACATGGAAAAAACTTCGGTACAATTAACGTACTGTGTGGTAAGGAAATTCTGCTGAAAAAATACCATTATTCAAGTAATAAAACCAAAATTTACTGTATTTAAATTATTCCTTTGGTCTTTTTTCTACCCATATGAAATCGGTTTGCTGGAAATTCTGGTTTTTAAAATTATATTTCTTATTACCACACATTTAGTAATGAATAAAAAACTGAAAAATAAATTTAACCGAATAAATAGTTTTTATGCTATTTACTATTGTAAATGTTAGTCATAACAAACTGTTACTGTATAACGTTCAAAATAATAAAACTATTCAAAGTAAAATTATATTGCAAAAAAAAAAATATGAAAAGATAATTTTTTTTTTACATATTGTCAATAAGACTTTATATTTACTTAATATTTTACAATGAAGCTTTAATTGTTTAAATTACGATATTAATTTAAAAGAACGTTGAACAAATATGATTAGAAATCATGTCGTTTGTCAAGGAGTTGTTAATCAAAATTAATTTCGTTGAACAAGTCTGAAACGGTAAGGAAATAAAGAAGAAAAAAAAGAAGAAAAGAAGAAAAGAAATGAAGATGAAAAGAAAAAAAGAAGGAAAAAAAAATAAAAGAAAAAAAGAAGAAATTAAAAAAAACAAGAAAAGAAAAAAAGAAGAAATTAAAAAAACAAGAAAAGAAAAAAAGAAGAAAAGAAATGAAAGAGTAGTAAACATTCTACAGAAAAAAATATCAAAATAAATTTTTTGTTCCGGATTGTAAATAATTTAAAGAGATATTATGTTTACCTTAGAGATTACGCTACGATGATAACAATAAAACAACTAAACAACTACAACAAAACAACGGTGAAACTAAAGCTACAGTGAAGCTTTAATTGTTCAAAAATACGATTTTAATTTAAATTACCGTTGAGGAATTACAAATTTGATTCAAAATCATGTCATTTGTCAAGGAGTTGTTAATCAAAATTAATTTCGTTGAACAAGTCTGAAACGGTAAGGAAATAAAGAAGAAAAAAAAGAAGAAAAGAAGAAAAGAAATGAAGATGAAAAGAAAAAAAGAAGAAAAAAAAATAAAAGAAAAAAAGAAGAAATTAAAAAAACAAGAAAAGAAAAAAAGAAGAAATTAAAAAAACAAGAAAAGAAAAAAAGAAGAAAAGAAATGAAAGAGTAGTAAACATTCTACAGAAAAAAATATCAAAATAAATTTTTTGTTCCGGATTGTAAATAATTTAAAGAGATATTATGTTTACCTTAGAGATTACGCTACGATGATAACAATAAAACAACTAAACAACTACAACAAAACAACGGTGAAACTAAAGCTACAGTGAAGCTTTAATTGTTCAAAAATACGATTTTAATTTAAATTACCGTTGAGGAATTACAAATTTGATTCAAAATCATGTCATTTGTCAAGGAGTTGTTAATCAAAATTAATTTCGTTGAACAAGTCTGAAACGGTAAGGAAATAAAGAAGAAAAAAAAGAAGAAAAGAAGAAAAGAAATGAAGATGAAAAGAAAAAAAGAAGAAAAAAAAATAAAAGAAAAAAAGAAGAAATTAAAAAAAACAAGAAAAGAAAAAAAGAAGAAATTAAAAAAACAAGAAAAGAAAAAAAGAAGAAAAGAAATGAAAGAGTAGTAAACATTCTACAGAAAAAAATATCAAAATAAATTTTTTGTTCCGGATTGTAAATAATTTAAAGAGATATTATGTTTACCTTAGAGATTACGCTACGATGATAACAATAAAACAACTAAACAACTACAACAAAACAACGGTGAAACTAAAGCTACAGTGAAGCTTTAATTGTTCAAAAATACGATTTTAATTTAAATTACCGTTGAGGAATTACAAATTTGATTCAAAATCATGTCATTTGTCAAGGAGTTGTTAATCAAAATTAATTTCGTTGAACAAGTCTGAAACGGTAAGGAAATAAAGAAGAAAAAAAAGAAGAAAAGAAGAAAAGAAATGAAGATGAAAAGAAAAAAAGAAGAAAAAAAAATAAAAGAAAAAAAGAAGAAATTAAAAAAACAAGAAAAGAAAAAAAGAAGAAATTAAAAAAACAAGAAAAGAAAAAAAGAAGAAAAGAAATGAAAGAGTAGTAAACATTCTACAGAAAAAAATATCAAAATAAATTTTTTGTTCCGGATTGTAAATAATTTAAAGAGATATTATGTTTACCTTAGAGATTACGCTACGATGATAACAATAAAACAACTAAACAACTACAACAAAACAACGGTGAAACTAAAGCTACAGTGAAGCTTTAATTGTTCAAAAATACGATTTTAATTTAAATTACCGTTGAGGAATTACAAATTTGATTCAAAATCATGTCATTTGTCAAGGAGTTGTTAATCAAAATTAATTTCGTTGAACAAGTCTGAAACGGTAAGGAAATAAAGAAGAAGAAAAAGAAGAAAAGAAGAAAAGAAATGAAGATGAAAAGAAAAAAAGAAGAAAAAAAAATAAAAGAAAAAAAGAAGAAATTAAAAAAACAAGAAAAGAAAAAAAGAAGAAATTAAAAAAACAAGAAAAGAAAAAAAGAAGAAAAGAAATGAAAGAGTAGTAAACATTCTACAGAAAAAAATATCAAAATAAATTTTTTGTTCCGGATTGTAAATAATTTAAAGAGATATTATGTTTACCTTAGAGATTACGCTACGATGATAACAATAAAACAACTAAACAACTACAACAAAACAACGGTGAAACTAAAGCTACAGTGAAGCTTTAATTGTTCAAAAATACGATTTTAATTTAAATTACCGTTGAGGAATTACAAATTTGATTCAAAATCATGTCATTTGTCAAGGAGTTGTTAATCAAAATTAATTTCGTTGAACAAGTCTGAAACGGTAAGGAAATAAAGAAGAAAAAAAAGAAGAAAAGAAGAAAAGAAATGAAGATGAAAAGAAAAAAAGAAGAAAAAAAAATAAAAGAAAAAAAGAAGAAATTAAAAAAAACAAGAAAAGAAAAAAAGAAGAAATTAAAAAAACAAGAAAAGAAAAAAAGAAGAAAAGAAATGAAAGAGTAGTAAACATTCTACAGAAAAAAATATCAAAATAAATTTTTTGTTCCGGATTGTAAATAATTTAAAGAGATATTATGTTTACCTTAGAGATTACGCTACGATGATAACAATAAAACAACTAAACAACTACAACAAAACAACGGTGAAACTAAAGCTACAGTGAAGCTTTAATTGTTCAAAAATACGATTTTAATTTAAATTACCGTTGAGGAATTACAAATTTGATTCAAAATCATGTCATTTGTCAAGGAGTTGTTAATCAAAATTAATTTCGTTGAACAAGTCTGAAACGGTAAGGAAATAAAGAAGAAAAAAAAGAAGAAAAGAAGAAAAGAAATGAAGATGAAAAGAAAAAAAGAAGAAAAAAAAATAAAAGAAAAAAAGAAGAAATTAAAAAAACAAGAAAAGAAAAAAAGAAGAAATTAAAAAAACAAGAAAAGAAAAAAAGAAGAAAAGAAATGAAAGAGTAGTAAACATTCTACAGAAAAAAATATCAAAATAAATTTTTTGTTCCGGATTGTAAATAATTTAAAGAGATATTATGTTTACCTTAGAGATTACGCTACGATGATAACAATAAAACAACTAAACAACTACAACAAAACAACGGTGAAACTAAAGCTACAGTGAAGCTTTAATTGTTCAAAAATACGATTTTAATTTAAATTACCGTTGAGGAATTACAAATTTGATTCAAAATCATGTCATTTGTCAAGGAGTTGTTAATCAAAATTAATTTCGTTGAACAAGTCTGAAACGGTAAGGAAATAAAGAAGAAAAAAAAGAAGAAAAGAAGAAAAGAAATGAAGATGAAAAGAAAAAAAGAAGAAAAAAAAATAAAAGAAAAAAAGAAGAAATTAAAAAAACAAGAAAAGAAAAAAAGAAGAAATTAAAAAAACAAGAAAAGAAAAAAAGAAGAAAAGAAATGAAAGAGTAGTAAACATTCTACAGAAAAAAATATCAAAATAAATTTTTTGTTCCGGATTGTAAATAATTTAAAGAGATATTATGTTTACCTTAGAGATTACGCTACGATGATAACAATAAAACAACTAAACAACTACAACAAAACAACGGTGAAACTAAAGCTACAGTGAAGCTTTAATTGTTCAAAAATACGATTTTAATTTAAATTACCGTTGAGGAATTACAAATTTGATTCAAAATCATGTCATTTGTCAAGGAGTTGTTAATCAAAATTAATTTCGTTGAACAAGTCTGAAACGGTAAGGAAATAAAGAAGAAAAAAAAGAAGAAAAGAAGAAAAGAAATGAAGATGAAAAGAAAAAAAGAAGAAAAAAAAATAAAAGAAAAAAAGAAGAAATTAAAAAAACAAGAAAAGAAAAAAAGAAGAAATTAAAAAAACAAGAAAAGAAAAAAAGAAGAAAAGAAATGAAAGAGTAGTAAACATTCTACAGAAAAAAATATCAAAATAAATTTTTTGTTCCGGATTGTAAATAATTTAAAGAGATATTATGTTTACCTTAGAGATTACGCTACGATGATAACAATAAAACAACTAAACAACTACAACAAAACAACGGTGAAACTAAAGCTACAGTGAAGCTTTAATTGTTCAAAAATACGATTTTAATTTAAATTACCGTTGAGGAATTACAAATTTGATTCAAAATCATGTCATTTGTCAAGGAGTTGTTAATCAAAATTAATTTCGTTGAACAAGTCTGAAACGGTAAGGAAATAAAGAAGAAAAAAAAGAAGAAAAGAAGAAAAGAAATGAAGATGAAAAGAAAAAAAGAAGAAAAAAAAATAAAAGAAAAAAAGAAGAAATTAAAAAAAACAAGAAAAGAAAAAAAGAAGAAATTAAAAAAACAAGAAAAGAAAAAAAGAAGAAAAGAAATGAAAGAGTAGTAAACATTCTACAGAAAAAAATATCAAAATAAATTTTTTGTTCCGGATTGTAAATAATTTAAAGAGATATTATGTTTACCTTAGAGATTACGCTACGATGATAACAATAAAACAACTAAACAACTACAACAAAACAACGGTGAAACTAAAGCTACAGTGAAGCTTTAATTGTTCAAAAATACGATTTTAATTTAAATTACCGTTGAGGAATTACAAATTTGATTCAAAATCATGTCATTTGTCAAGGAGTTGTTAATCAAAATTAATTTCGTTGAACAAGTCTGAAACGGTAAGGAAATAAAGAAGAAAAAAAAGAAGAAAAGAAGAAAAGAAATGAAGATGAAAAGAAAAAAAGAAGAAAAAAAAATAAAAGAAAAAAAGAAGAAATTAAAAAAACAAGAAAAGAAAAAAAGAAGAAATTAAAAAAACAAGAAAAGAAAAAAAGAAGAAAAGAAATGAAAGAGTAGTAAACATTCTACAGAAAAAAATATCAAAATAAATTTTTTGTTCCGGATTGTAAATAATTTAAAGAGATATTATGTTTACCTTAGAGATTACGCTACGATGATAACAATAAAACAACTAAACAACTACAACAAAACAACGGTGAAACTAAAGCTACAGTGAAGCTTTAATTGTTCAAAAATACGATTTTAATTTAAATTACCGTTGAGGAATTACAAATTTGATTCAAAATCATGTCATTTGTCAAAAACAAATTAATCAAGATTAATTTTGCTCAGCGAGTCTTGGCGGTAAAAGATCAAATAAGTAAATAAGTAAAAGAGTAGTAAACATCCAACAAAAAATTATGAAATAGTTAATTTGTTGTTTCATATTATCAAGAATGTAAAGAGACATTATGCTCACCTTATCTTCTACAATATAGCTTTAGTTGTTTAAAATCACGACTGAATTTAAATAAACGTTGAGGAATTATTAATTTGATACAAAATCATGTCATTTGCCAAAGAGTAGTTAATCAAAATTGATTTTGTTTAGCAAGTCTGAAACGGTAAAGAAATAAAAAATAGTAAGCATCCAACAAAAAATTATGAAAAAGTTAATTTTTTGTTTCATATTATCAAGAATTTAAAGAGGCATTATATTTGCCTTATCTTCAACAATGTGGTTTTAGTTGTTTAAGATTACGATTTTAATTTAAATAGACGTTGAGGAATACAAATTTATTCTAAATCATGTCATTTGTCAAAGAGTGGTTAATCAAAATTGATTTTGTTTAGGAAGTCTGAAATGGTAAAGAAATAAAAAAGTAGTAAAAGTCCTACAAAAATTATGAAAAAATTAATTTTTAGTTATATATTTTCAATAATTTAAAAAGACATGTTTACTTTTTCTTCTAAAATGAAGCTTTAGTTGTTTAAAATTACGATTTTAATTTAAATAAACGTTGAGGAATATAAATTTGATTCAAAATCATGTCATTTGTCAAAGAATAGATAATCAAAATTAATTTTTCTCAGCGAGTCTTGAGTTATCAAGTCTTGAGCGGAGAAAAAACAAACAAGTAAATAAGTAAAAGAATTGTAAACATCCTACAAAAATTATGAAAAAGTTGATTTTTTGTTTCATACTATTAAGAATGTAAAGAGACACTATGTTTACGTTATTTTCTACAATGTAGCTTTAGTTGTTTAAAATTATGATTTCAATTTTTAAAAAAAAACTTTAAGGAAATTACAAATTTTACTTAAAATCATGTCATTTGTCAAAGAGTAGTTAATCAAGATTAGTTCTGTTTAGCAAGTCTGAAACGGTAAAGAAATAAACAAGCAGTAAACATCCTACAAACAATTATGAAAAAATTACTTTTTTGTTGCATATTATCAATAATTTAAAGAGGCATTATGTTTACTTTATCTTCTACAATGAAGCTTTAGTTGTTTAAAATTATGATTTTAATTTAAATTAACGTTGAGGAATTACAAATTTGCTTAGCAATCATGTCAATTGTCGAAGACTAGTTAATCTAAATTAATTTTGTTTAGTGAGTTCTTGAGCGGGAAAGAAACAAAGAAGTAAAAGAGTAGTCAACAAACTTATTTCTGAAGAACGAAGATAAGTTGGTTTCGGAAATATATTATTGATTGAAAGAAAATGTTTATAGATTAACTGCTCTTTTATTTATAACAAACCATGCTGTGAGCTTCCAAATATAGAATAAAATCTGCAGAACTTAATCTTGTGATTAGACACTTAAGAAATATAGCTTGAGAAAAAGTACGGTCAAAACTACCAGAATATTGTTGAACTTATTGTGTTTACGGCTCTATGTAAACAACAGAAAGCTCTATGGTTTTTACCGAAGCGGCTTTGGTAATGATTTTGGTAAAAGTAACAAAAAAATGTAGTTTTATAATATGTGATAAAAAATTGATTAGCGTGGTAAAATTTGATGTGCTTTTATCATGTTTCTTTAGAGCATGGCATAAAACAATTTATTCGGTTAAATTTACTTTTCAATTATGCATTTTTACTAAATGGGTGGTAATAAGAACTATAAATTTGAAAACCATAATTTCCGATAAATCGTTACCATATTAAATACCATATATTTTGGCTTTTAGTACCAGATTTATGCTCTTTTTACCAGAAATGTCATTACCATAGAGTATGGTTATTTCGCCATAATATTTTTCTCCGTGTAGTTTTTACAGAGTGAAGTTTTTAAATATGCATAATGAATCACATGGGCATAATGAAGAGTATAGAATAAATAGACAACTGCTCCAATCATGTTTAAAGTTTATTTTCTACCAAATACTTAAGAAGAGAAATAAATTAGGAAAAATTCTTATTAAGTTGACTTTAAATATCCGAGTTGGACTAGCTTGATAGTACAATCACGTTTTCAGATTTATTAAACAAATTTAAGCGTATTGTCTAACGGAAATTAGTTGCTAAAGTATTTTGGAAAATTTAATCCAGTTTTTTCTAAAGAAAGACATATCGCTTGAAAAACATTTTTAAGCCTATGTTTTTAAAATCAACTCAATTTATTTTGAATTTCAAAAGAGAGATTAAAGAAAACATATCCAATTTAGACATAAAAATATTACTAAAGGTTTTTGGAACTTTTTGAATAGAGTTAAAATTCGTATACTTTCTTCAAAAAAAATTTTTTTTATAATTTTAGTGCAATTTTTTTTTTAAAAAAAAAGTATTTTAAATCAAACTGATAAGTTTCTGTTTTATCGTTGATTTCAGTTATGAAAAGTCTTTTAACAACAAATAATTTTGAAAAATTAAAATATTAATAATTTTCCATTTTTAATGTGATTTTAGATTAAAAAACGTTCTTTAAGAATGTGAAAAAATAAACTTTAAAAACATTTAAACTGGTTACTTTAATAAATAAAAATAGAAAAAACTACAGTGGAAGACTTTGTGTGGGGGTTACAACTTCAGACATGAAACATTTAGAAAATTTAACAATTTAAAAAAAAAAAAAAATTACATTTTTATCAGTTTTTTTGTTCATTGCATTTTCTTTAATTCTCTATTTAAGTTTAAAAATAGACAAAATCATACAGAGCATTAATTTCTTTAAACACTATCCTTTCTTTGTGTTTTAAAAAATTCGTGGAAAATAAATTTATCACCTACATGAAAATGATAAAAAAAAAAGGAATCCGTTATTATTTAAACACTAACATTTCTCTGTTATATAACCACTTTAGTATGGGTATGATTCAGTGTTTCTTTCATTAATGATTTGAATCGACACGGCATTGATTTAATACACATTTATTTATACAGTCCTTATTTTAAGTTCGTATAGATCTAAAAGAAGAACTGTATATGGATGCCATAGTTGGCCAAGCAGGAAAAACAAATGGACCGTAAACTGTCTTTATTTCCCCATTTTATAAGATTGGCAGAGCTTCAAATCACATTCCGAAATCGGTGTGCTAGAGTTTTCCTTATGAAAAGTTTATCCCTATGATATGATACGTCTCTTGAAAAAAAAAAAGAAACCTTAATAATTACAATTGGTCAATGAAATAGATCGAGAGAATAATATGGTTCTCCCACTTAGTAAAGGGAAAAACTCAAAATCTTATTCTTGCATACTTAAATCTAAAAATAGAGCGAAATGCAGGATGTGAATTATAAAGAGTGAGGAAGCGTTTAAATTTGGAGAAAAAAAAATTAAGAAGGAGAATTTAGATTTTTTAAAAAAATGCTTCCCAGGTGGCCGAGTGGTCAGCGTGTCTGTCTGCGAAGCCAATGGTTGCGGGTTCCGATCCCGCTCAGGGCATGGAGTTTCTCTCTGTGTGTTGTTCGTTTTTGTGTGATATGTGAATGTGGTCTATCCTTAGAATGGGTATCTATGGGAGTGTGGCGTGGGTAATACTGCTCGCCTCTGGGAATTGGATAATGTTAAATGTCCACCGGGTAATGTTAAATGAGCAACACATCCGGCATCTTCTAAGGCAGAGAACGAAAGTTCAGTGCCTGCCGTTAAAAAAATAAAAAATAATAAATAAATGAAATAATTACATAAAAAGCTGTGTTAAAGCATTTTATGTAGCGTATATAAGGTATAAATAAATAGTAATATAAAGAAAATTACTAAATAATACACGGAAAAAATTTCTTGTAAAATTTAATATGCTTGTATAAAAATGGCATTTCTGATTTTAAAAAAAATCATGATTCAGATAATAAAGTAATAAAGCCAAAATATACGGTATTTAAACCATGTATTTGTTATTTTTTCCATTCGTATGGTAAAGGTTTGGTATGATAATGGTAAAGGACATTAAATGAAAAAAACGATAATGTATTTAATTGAAATGTAAAAAAATAGACTTCTAACAAATTTAAACTGGTTACTTTTAAGAACAAAATAGAATATAAAGACTTTGTATTCTAAGTATTCTTCGTATTCATTCAAAGTCTTCGTATGCAGGATAAAACTTTTTACCTGAAACATTTTTAAAGTGTTATACATTTTTATCGGTTTTTAAAGTTTTGCATTTTCTCACATTCTTTTACAATTGTTGTTCCTTAAACAATATCCTTACTTTTTATTTTAAACTTGTGTAAAAAAAGAAATTGATAATCATCGACATGTAAATGCTAAAAAAAGAATCCGTTATTATTTAAACACTAACATTTACTGTCATACAACTACTTTAATATTGGTATAATCCTGCGTAGCCTGAATTAATGATTTCCATTCGCGCGAGCTTTATTAAATACACATTTATTTATAAAGTCCTTGTTTTATGTTTATACAGATATAAAAGAAGGACTGTATGCATCGTATAAATTCGAAGAAAAAAAAGAACAGTCCTTGTTTATATACAGAAAAAAAAATCTGGTAAAATTCCCGTACTTGTATGGTAATGACAATTCATGTAAAAAAAAAGCGTAATTCTGGTTAATTAAGCCAACATATGTGGCATTTAAACCATTCATTTGGTAAATTTTTCGTTCACATGGTAAAGATTTACCAAAAATTCTGGTTTTCAAAATCTGGTCTTAATATAACGCATTTAGTAAAAAATACAAAACTAAAATTTAAATGCAACTGAATAAAAGGCTATTATGCCACGTTCTAAGGTATCATGATAAAATTTTCGAAATTTATTACATATACCGAATTTCGTAACATAATATAAAACAAAATTTTATTGTTAATTTTACCAAAATCATTACTATAGCGCTTCGGTAAAAATTACCGAGCTTTTTGGCGTTCCCATAGAGTCAGAAACATGATAAAATTTACCATATTCTGGTAGTTTTGACTATACTCTTATATAGGGGTTGGATAGCCTGGTCGGTAGGGCACTGGACCCTTGTCCAAGAGTTCGTGGGTTCGATCCCCGCAGGCCGAAGACTCCCCGTGTGGTAAATGGCGACTTATGCACGTTGAATCTGTCGAGTCGCAAAGTCCTCCATGTTCCCATAACAAATCAATACCTCTGGGGGTACTGATCCAGAAGTTTCCTTGCCTTCTGGATTTGTTCAAAATTACAAGGCTACGGAGTTGAAAAATTGGGTTGGCTGTTCAACGACGAATATATATATATATATATATATATATATATATGTAATAACAGAGCTTCATCTCTGTTATCAGTAGTGTATTTAGCTTTAATAATGCAGTCGTAAGCCATGTTACACTCAAAAAATATTTATTAATGGTAGTAGGCTGGTATCGATAACACTTCACATCCACACTCCGCAAGGGAGGGGGTGGACAAGACTTTGGACAATTCCGGAACAACTTTTCAAGATCACAACATGATGGAAAAAAGCCATGCGAAAAGCATTGCTCTCGCTTTTATACTAACACAGATTTGAGTAAACAGGCACAGTCGTTGGCATTCTTGTATCCTTACGCATTAAGGAAAATCATTTCATGCTTCCTTATATGGAAGTAAAAGGGGGAGAGATTCTATAAATGACTCAATCGTATGTTTATCAGCCTTGACTTCCCAAAATAGAATCTCTCTACGCTTATTCTTTAACAAAGACATTTTATTAAAACGAAAGAGATTTAATTCTTTTATTAATACAAAAGTATTATACTTTTTGTATTACATCCCCCCCAAAAAAGATTTTTGGCAAGCCAAAAAGAAATCATAATAAAATTTAGAATTCTCTGAACTTTTAAACTTTATGTTGGTACGACTGTTCCTTTTCACTACTACAAATAACATTTTTTCAATTATCTGTAAAAAAAAAAAAAAACAACTATATACAATGACAATAACAAAAACATGATAATACACTTTATCTGTTTAGGCAACTAAACAGAAAGAAAAATGAAACATATTTTTATAACTAATCTACTAAATATTTCAAAAAATTTTCACACAAAAATATACATAATTTTTATGGAAACGAACTGGACAACAAGTGTCTTTAATCAGAATTTAAGATTCTGTATGGTTAAAGGGGTTATTTACTTTATGAAAATTTGTATTCCCCGTTAAAATGGAGGAAAACAGAATTTCATGAAGCACAGTGATATTGAGAGATCCAGACGGGTCAATCCAAAAATATTTTATAATACTTTTCTCAACTTGTTGAGAAAAAAAAGTTCAACTTTCATCGCCCTCACATCCAATTGATGTTGAGGTAAATCTCCACACGCGATTCGGATCTCCCAAAAAAATATAGGGTGTACTTCTTCCATTGAAGAAAGTAACATATTTTGTTTTGTTTTGTACACTATTCATGATTTAATTTCAACATTTGTGGGTTGTTATATTTCCTAAGATTTGATACATGTACTATTTCAAAATTTTGTTTACTTAAACAATTCTTTTTATTTATTTTGTAATTAGCTTCTGAAATTTTTTGAAGAATTTTATACGGTCCACTAAAAGGAGGTGACAACTTCCTCGTATTAGGATAAGTAAATTCTTCAAACATAACTAATTCGTCAGTTTTAAAGTCTATATCTAAAAATCTAGCATCATAGTAAATTTTATTTCTTTCATGATATTCTTTAGTTCTTTGAATTGCTATTTTTTTAGCTTCCTCAACAGGTGGATAGATTTCTTCATTTAAAGGATTTTCATAGGGGAGTCTACCATGCATGAGGTATGCAGGTGGAAATTTTGTCACAGAATGGGGAGTTAAGTTATAAGTATTGACTATATCTTTTAACAAAGTAGGCCATGGAGTTTTAGTAGGTTTCTCATTGATTTTACACTTTAAACGTGTAATTATTGTTTGACCAAGGCGTTCTACCTTGCCATTTGACTGCGGATGATGTGCAGTTGTCAATAATTGTTGAATCTTATTATGTTTCAAAAATTTTTTAAAATGAGAAGACGTAAAGGCGGCGTTTCGATCACTCAACAAGGATTTAGGTATTTGATTTTGAAAAATTTGATGTAAAAAATTAGTATACGTTTCTGAACTAATGGATTTTGACGCAAAAGCCCAAATGTATCTTGTTAGGTGGTCAATAATTAAAGTTAAATATTTTTTTGTTGAATTATAATAATTCAATCCACCAACACTATCTATTGCTATTAAGTCAAAAGACTGATTCACAGGGGGTAAGGATTGTAATAATCCAAATCTTTTTTGTCGCGGTTTTTTATTTAATTGGCACGTATGACAATGTTTACAAAATTTTGTTATATCTGATGTTATGTTATTCCAATAATAAACAGGGGTTATTAAGTTAATCATTTTCTGCACTCCTGGATGGTTAAATTTATCATGAGTAATTTGCAGAAGTTTTAATCTCAACGAAAATGGAACAACTATTTTAGTAAAATTTTTCTTACGTATACATAAAACATCATTGATATCAACAAAATTACCTTGTAAGTTATCTTTCCTTTGAGCTTCAATTATTTCATTCAATTTTAACAAATGTGAAACATGAACATTATTTTTACTATTACATTTGACAAGTGAATGTGTTGCATCTCTTGAAAGCCAATCTGCTTCAAAATTAGTAGAACCTTTTGTGTATTTAATATCATATTCATACATACTTAACAATAATGACCATCTAAACAATCTACCTTTTAAATTTTTAACATTTTTTAGCCAAACCAAAGCAGCATGGTCAGTATGTATGGTGAATTTCTGGCCAAACAGGTAATGATGGAATTTATTTAGAGAATCGACTATAGCAAGACATTCAAGTTCTGTAATTGCATAATTTTTTTCATAGTCTCTTAAGGAGCGAGAATGAAAAGCTACAGGATGCAATACACCACATTCATCTGTCTGTTTTAACACAGCTCCAATTCCAATTAACGATGCATCAACAAAAAGATGACATTCATGAATAGGATTAAAAATTTTCAAAATTGGTTTACAAATAATAGCATTTTTTAACAGTTCAAAAGATTGTTAACATGTTTCTGACCACACCCATTTTACATCTTTCTTTAACAAGTTGTTTAAAGGATGTCGAATATTTGCATAACCATCAATAAATTTATTGTAAACATTTATTGATCCAAGAAATCTTTGCAATGATTTTACATTTTTAGGGGGCATTAATTTTTTAATCACCTCAATATTATGGTTATCGGGTGATACAATCCCATTGCTTATTTCATATCCTAAAAATTCTATTTGTTTTTGCAAAAATGAACATTTTGAAAGTTTTAACTTCAAGTTTTCTTGTTTACAAATATCGAAAATCTTTTTAAGGTGGGTTAAATGTTCATCATAAGAATTAGAAAATATAATAATATCATCAAAATAGTTCGTAGCAAATTTAATTTTATGTTTATTTAAAATTCTACGAATTGTACGTTGAAAAATGCTTGGTGCATTCTTCCAGCCAAAAGGTAATCTTAAGTATTCAAATAGACCGTTGTGAGTAGCAAATGCTAATTTCTCAGTGTCATCAGGATGAATACGAACATGATGATATCCCTGTGATAAATCTATTTTAGAAAAATAACTACTATTAGACAATTTTTCAATTAAAGACTGTATTAAAGGTAGAGGTTCAGAATCTGTTTTTGTAATTTGGTTTAATTTCCTAAAGTCAATACATAAACGACTCTTTTTATTTTCATCTTTTTTAAAGACTAAAGTTACAGGGGCAGCATAAGGGGATGAACTTTCTTTTATAATGTTATTTTTTAACAATTCCTCTATTTGTAAATCAATTTCCTGTTGTTGTTTTGGGGATGTTTTGTACGGCCTTAGAGATATAGGTAAATCTGAGGTTAATCTGACTCTTTGTGGTTCCATTCTGATTTCTCCCACGTCGTGTTTATGTTTTGCAAAAATATCATCATAACTTTTTAAAATTTCTTTTAAGTCCTCATTTTGTATTTTGTTCTCATTTTTTATTCTTTCGTCGATATTGACCTGATAATGTGTGCACACATTACCTAGTACTATCTTCGAATCATTTGAAATTTTTGGACCTTCTTTCTTTTTCCTATTTTTCCTTTTCTTTTTATTTTTGTTATCCTTAACATTATCTTTTTCAATGTTTACTTTTACTGAAACATCTTTAACTTTTATTTTTTCAAAATGTTTACTTTTATTGAAACATCTTAAACTTCTATTTTTTTCAAAATGTTTACTTTTATTGAAACATCTTAAACTTCTATTTTTTTCAAAATGTTTACTTTTATTGAAACATCTTAAACTTTTATTTTTCTCACCATTTTTAACCCTAACACTTTGAGAATTTTGCTGTCTAATGTGCAAAGATAAGTTGTCACTGTTAGAATTAGCAGAGGTGATCAATCTCTTACCAAATTGAGTAACAACTGGCCCGACACAGTCAATAGACAAACAAAAATCCTTGCAAGTCTGCAACCCTAGTAAAGCATATGGTAAATCAGTATCAATTATAAAAAACTTAGCTGATTTAATAATTTCGCCTATCTTAAGGGGAAACTCACAAATTTTGTTAAGTGTTAATCGTCCTTTCGTTTGGATAACATTTAATTCCTCACATTTTTTAATAGGAATTTTTAGTTCTGACACAAGGTCTTTTGGTATTATATTCAATGTTGACCCGGTATCAACATTCAATAATATCTCTTTTTTTACATTTTCATTTTGTTTAGGTTTTGGACGTCCATTTAAGTATTTTTTTTCCACTTTATATCCATTTAGGTATTTATTTTCCACTTTATATCGATTTAGGTATTTATTTTCCACTTGATATCCGGATATTATTAATTGTTATTGTTTATTTGTCATATTTTGAACGTTCATTTCAACAACATTAGGGTTGTTTACACACGAGGAGCCCATGTGAAACTGATTCAAAAGTCCTTTCTTCGAACAGTATTTACACTGATTTATTGGGATCTCCTGTGTTGTATGATGTATTTTGGGTTTTGTCACATTCGGGGTTACACTTTTATTTTTAGGACAAGCCGGAGCTTTATGTCTTGGTGCATTACATTTAAAGCACCTAATGTCATATTTAGGGTTTTCCATTTTCTTCATGTATGGTCCCTTGTTATTTTGAAATTTATTTTTATCTAAGTCACTTTTAATTTTTTCATAGATTTTAAGTTTTTGTTTAAATTCAAAAAGATTATTGGCTCCATAAAGAATTGATTTATTATTTGTTTGGTCTGGTATTCCTTGAATCATGTAAGTGATTAGAGCTAAGTCATCAATATCACTTTGAGTGGCAATTTCTTTCATTTTAAGGAAATACTCTTGAAGAGTTTCATTATATCTTTGCTTTCTTTTTTGCAACATTGCATGTATTTCTGCACTATTACAATCAAATCCAAACTCTTCAAACAAAAGATTTTTTAATTTTTCATATGAATTTAAACAACTTTCACTTCTTATTAATGTTAAGGCATTACCCTTTAAACATCTTTTCGCAAATAAAAATTTTTGCATATCAGATAATTTAAATAAATTGGCATGAGTTTCAAAATTTTCAAACCAAGAATTAATATTTTCGTGTTTTTCTCCTTTAAACATAGGAGTAACTGCTTCAATATCCGAAAAATTTACTATTAATTTAGTTTCTGTTTCTCTATTCTTTATGTCCTTGCTAGAATTTTGACTATAGGATGCCATATCTTTATCAGTATAAACATGAGTTTGTATTTCTTTATCAACATATATTTTAGTATTTAAACTAACTTGCGTAAATTGACTTACACAAGTTTTAATTGGTAAATGTGATTCAAAATCAGTTTGAGTTTGTTTACATTGAAACTGATTAGTTTCATCCTCATCTTCAGAGAGATTTTCCATTACTATCGAATTTTTTAAGATATCAAAATCACATAAACAAGTTAAAATGTGCTTTGCAATTTCATCTTTATTTCCTTCACTGGAAATATTTAAAATGTCTGAAATTTTAACTAATTCCGAAAAATTGAAAGTATTACAAATTTCTTGTAATTTGTTTGAAAATTCTTCATCGTTAGGTTCAAAAGAAAATTCTGAAAAATTTAGAATTTTGTTACGGTTTAATCTAGAAAAATCATTAGGAAACAAAAGTTTAAATAATAACTTAATTTTGTTTGCCGTCACTAATTTAATTGACGTTTGAATCACATTTATTTCTTTCAAAAACATTTTAAATGCACGATAAAAAACAATATTATATCATCATTTTAAAGAAAAGTAATATAAATACAAGAAATGCAATCTAACTATTCATAATAAAATATACTCAGTTATTCATAATAAAAATTTTAAAACACTACTCATCTCCGATATCGATAAACTATTCAATCATGCTAGTGAGAAAGAAACATAAAAGGATAAAAAAAAAATATATCTACAGTACTTTTTTTCCATTTTCCACACAGTGTCCTTTGACCTTCATGACTTTTTATGTTGAAGAGAAACAAAAAATATTATCCTTTTTTTGTTTTAACGCGTACATTCACTTTTGTTTTCACAATTTGAGCACTACGGAATTGTAGGGTCATCGGTCATTTCCAGATTGGACACTGTAGGGTCATCTCGATCAACACTATGGGTTTCAGAGAGGCGTGTGACGAGCTCGAGCCAACGTCAGCATTCTCACAGCGATGAGGTGTAGTTAAAGATGGAGCGGTAAAACAGACCTTCCTTCATTCGTTTTTCACTGCGGACTAGGCACTTCTTTCTTTCGTCCTTCGTCCCCCGGGATGAGGTTTTATCAACGTTGTAGTCAGCCGGAAAATAGATAACAATTGTTTCCTCAGCAAGTAAACATCCTGGCGTCTTGTAATAACAGAGCTTCATCTCTGTTATCAGTAGTGTATTTAGCTTTAATAATGCAGTCGTAAGCCATGTTACACTCAAAAAATATTTATTAATGGTAGTAGGCTGGTATCGATAACACTTCACATCCACACTCCGCAAGGGAGGGGGTGGACAAGACTTTGGACAATTCCGGAACAACTTTTCAGGATCACAACATGATGGAAAAAAGCCATGCGAAAAGCATTGCTCTCGCTTTTATACTAACACAGATTTGAGTAAACAGGCACAGTCGTTGGCATTCTTGTATCCTTACGCATTAAGGAAAATCATTTCATGCTTCCTTATATGGAAGTAAAAGGGGGAGAGATTCTATAAATAACTCAATCGTATGTTTATCAGCCTTGACTTCCCAAAATAGAATCTCTCTACGCTTATTCTTTAACAAAGACATTTTATTAAAACGAAAGAGATTTAATTCTTTTATTAATACAAAAGTATTATACTTTTTGTATTACATATATATACATATATATATATATATATATGTATATATATATATATATGTATATATATATATATATGTATATATATATATATATAGATAGATAGATAGATAGATAGATATCTTTTTCTCAGTGCACTATATAATATATATTTATTACTTTCTTTCCCTAAATAGTGATAAAATTACTGTGCTTTCTTAAATAAGCATTTTCTATCTGACATTGTAGTCTTAATGCGTATTTATCATAAACATTAATACATTGTAATGTATGCAATGTATTAATGTTAATTAATACATTGCATACATTATACCCCAAAGAATATTAGCTTTCTATTTTCAAGATATATAAATAAATTAAATATTAAAGTAACATATTTTATCGATTACTTTTTATTTCGGATTATATTTGCATGATGTAAAAATATTCCAGTAATAGTTTTGCCTCGTTATTATAATAATAGTTTCATTTTTTTGTACAAGAGCTGAGTTCTTGTTTTATTGTATTAAATCCTATGAAAAAGGAAATTTTTATGTTTTAAACTTTAATCACTTTTTTTAGTAAATTTTGTCTCAATAAAACAGTTTTTACAACTAGCAATTATAGCACATTGCCACTAATTAAATCAAATAATATGTATCACGTTTTTTAAAAAAATATTTTATTTTTAGCTATTAAGCTAATAAAATATCTAAATTGACAATTTATTTAATCTTTTTCAGTCATTGAGAAGTTGTTTTAAAACATTTTTAATGCATTTATTTGTTAAATCTATGTGTAGTATATTTTTTGATATCATATCTCAGAAATATGATATTTTTGCCAACAATTTTATCTTTACAAACAATAATTTTAGTGAGTTTCAACCTTTCGAGAATACTATTATCTGATCTCTCTTTTACGAAGAAAAGCATATGAAAAATGAAGGAGAAGGATTCTTAAAAATCCTCTCTTATTTTTCTCAAAAAAATTTTTAAAAAAAATAAACATTTTATCTCAAAAATGCTTCCAAAAGTTCAAAGAAAACGAAATTCAAAGGAAATGAATAAAATACTAAGTATTCTTTATTGAATGCCTTAAAACAGCTGTTCGCAAGTAGTGTTTTGTGGAACCTTAAGGTTCCGTTGAAGAATTAAAAGGGTTCCGCGAGATTTACAGCCAATCGTTTGTTTTGAAACCTCTGATTATATTGAAATACAACCAATAATTCATAAATACTTAAATCTTTCGGTTGCTTTTGTGAAATTATTTTGAGTAAAATATCAATGAAAGAAAAAAAATTTCAAAGAAATATATTTTTAATAACATATATTTATCAAATTATGAAAAGATCATGCATTTATAAAGTATTACATAAGTATTTCTTATCACAGTTTTCAAATATATTTCTTTAATAACCATTATCCACGTATAGAGCATTTTTTTTTTTAAATTTTATTTTCGAAGTAAAGCATAATTCCGCTTATTATCGGCTTATTTTATTAGATATCATGTATAAAAACCCAAGACTAATTCATTACTAGACTAGATTTAGCACAAGGACTATAAATTTAACTGTCTGACATGAAACCTAGTTTAAAATTATTAATTATAAAACAATAAAAAATCCTCATTTCTTTAATTAACATTTCGCTTACTGTGTTCCATTGTATCATCACCTGTGGTCCACGTGTTGTAGCAGCCGTAAGAAAAAGGTTAAATATTTTAAAAATAAACTTCTATAGGTTAAAACTCTCAAAATTATCTTAACTTTATTTATAAAGTCGGGATTCCACCGAAAAAAAGTTGATTACTCTGGGTTCCGTAGCCGAAAAAAAATTGGGCACCGATGCATTAGAAGAAATTTTTTTTTTCCTTGTATTTCCGATGCCACAGAAGAAAATCAAAAAATGTTAAGAGACAATATTTTTCCGATAAGCAGTCGAAAAGTGTTTCGAATATTATACAGATTTTTTGGAATATAATTAAAGTTACTCAATCTTTTTTTAATTTTTTTTAATTTTTAAGTCAAATTATTATTTTTTTTTATAATTGGATAAAAAAAATTTAAAAAAAAAGTATTAGTTAAATAACAAATTTTATTTTGACATTCTTTATTCATTTTAAACCAGTCTAAAATTTTTCAATGCATGTACAAAAAAAAATTCTGTTCAGTGTTAGAAAGGAACTAAGCAATTAAATTGTAAAAAGATTGGAGTAATTCAGCGTTATTTGTTTACAGTTGCACAACGACATGACATCATTATTTTAGTGTCTGTAGTTTCTTCGAAATTGCTTTCATAATTATGAACATAATTATATTCAACTCACAGATTCTTCTCTACGAACGATACCAGCAGGTTTCAAGAAATAAAAAACAAAAACAGAATACACTTAACTTCGAGAAAGCATTGTTGAAATCGACAGGAAACTGTCTGAAAACACAACGTATAATGTTGATGTTTTCAAAACAGTGAAGTAAGGCGTTGTTGTCATTTTTTCGTAGGTCAAAACGTGTTTAAGTTTGACTAAGGTGATAAGATATGAATGAAAAGTGAATTTTTGTGGCATGTGATACTTAAGCGATCGGATGAATCTATTTATGAGTTCTTGAGTCAGCGTGCGGTGTTAATTGTAATCAAAAAGTGCGTCACTAATGTAACAGGTGTTAATTTTACTGGTGTGTCTTCTTCCTTCAAGGTCACTACCTTCCATTCTTTCCTACTTAAGTTTTGGTAAGTTGTTTTACATTTCAGTAGCTGTTTCTCACTGTTTTAGTTGCAGATTAAATTGCCTTATTTCAAAAAAGCGTTAAAATTCAAATACTTTTACATCTAATGTACTTATAACTAATTGCAAATAGAAAACGTATGTAAAAAGTCAGTAATGTTTTAACAATTACTTATATTAGTATACTGAAATACATTAGAGATATTAAAATAATTGAAATTTCACAGTATATACAGTTATTGCTAATAAATGATATTAATAACAATAAAACTAATAATAGCAATTTTAATAATAATAAATAACTATAAATGTAATAAAGAATAAGTTGCAGAATTTTTATATTTCAAAAAGACGTAAAAAATCGAAAACAAAATTTACAATAAAAATAGTTATAATGAATGGCAAATATAAAATGGTTATGTTGAATAGTTAATATTTAAACAATTACTTCTATTCGAACGTTGAAAACGAATTAGTGATATTAATATAATAAGTGAAAAATTTACTTAACATTATATATTAAAGAAATGCAAAAACCTATAATTAATGTTGTTAAATTATATTACTTGCTGTGATACTACTAATTTATAATATTATCAATGTTGTAATGATATTACAATTAATTATAAAATTATTAAAAGCATATTAAATAGAAAAATGCTAAAATAACAATATAAAGAATAAAATTTCTAAAACTAACACTAAAAATAATAAATTTTGCAAAAATTGCATTACAAATAACAAAATTACAAAAAAAAATAGCGAAGAGCTTTGGTGAAGATTTTGGTAAAATTAACGATAAATTATGGTTTTATAATAGGTGATAAAACTTAAAGGTAACATTTGGGTAATTTAGCATGATACCTTAGAGCATGACATAAAAACCATTTATTAGGTGAAATTTACTTTTCAGCTTTATATTTTTACTACATGTAATTTAATAAGGGCTATAATCTTGAAAACCAGAATTTCCGGAAAAACCATTACCATATGAACGAAAAAGTTACAAAATGCCTGGTTTTAAATCGTTTATTTTGGTTTTATTAACAAAAATTTTGCTGTTTTTGTTTGCTAGAAATATCATTACAATACAGCACAGTTATTTCACCAGAGTTTTTTTTTTTCTTCGTGCAGAGAAAAAGTAAAACTAAGCAATTATCTCTTAGTGTTATTAAAATCAAGTCTAACGAAAATTTAGTCAAATTAGCTCTAATTAGATCAATTTATGTGTATAAATTTGCATGTAAGTAAACAAATTAAAATATTTAAAAGAAAAATTAGCTTGATCGGAACTTTTCTTATTCTCGATAAATATGATGGCTAGATATCGAATTAAAATCTGATCAAATTAGATCTCATTTAAAAACATAAATTCTTTTTCTTTATATAAAAAAAATTCTCAAATAATAGGTAAAAGTCGAAAAATTCTAAATAAAATTTCATTAAATTTTTTTAAATATTTTTATCTTGGATATTAATATAAAAATAAAACTTTTTCTTTAACAAAAGCACCCCATTTTAAGAAATAAATAAACGGACAAAAAAATCATTGGCAGGCTTTTTATTACACCTTTTACTAAAAAATTTAAAAAGAGAATGCAAATTAGATTTTTTTTTCTGGTCGGAAAGCTTTGAAAAATAATGATTTCGCTTTATCGAGAATAAAAATTCTCACGTGCTCCTTTTGATTTTCGGCATTCATTAAAACTGCATTGGAATGAATCAATACTCTAGCAAGAAACGTTTGTTAACAAGACATAGTCAACTTAAAATACACTGGTAACTCAATTATATTTGAATAAACTCTAATTCCAAGCAGAATCTGAAATATTGAATTCGTCATATTTGTAAAAACTGTTTTAAAGACATTAAAATAAATTCGATGGTAGATCCGAAATCAAGCGAACAAATAAAATTAATTAATTAAATTCGCTTCTCACAATAGGATTATAATAGTTTCATCAACTTTATCTAACTAGAATTTTTGATAGATTTCATTATTTTTTTTCTCATTTTTGCAGAGACATCATTAAAACTAGCTTTAAGAATACTATCCCTACCTGTTTCGTTAATCCATTCTAGTTAAATTTATAGTTAGGTGTTAACGCCTGCTCACTTTATGCTAAGAATAAACCTTAAAATTTCTATAAAAAAATTTTAAGCATTTTTAATTAACGAATCCATAAGATAAAATTATTTTACAATACCAAAGACATTTCCATCAATTATAATTTTAAAAAAGGACCACACAATAGTGAATTCTGTTATGAGTTCTCTAATTAAATTGCCATTTCTCTTTTTTACTGAAGCACTGTTTACGGTTTTATAGTTCTCAAATATTTACAGAACACATTGGAGAAATTTTTCTGATTAAGATATCTGACTAGGCTTTTTGTATTGTCTATATTTGAAATTTTGTACATTAGCTTTTTAATTATCTTTAAATTTTTGTTTCTCGATCTTGAAAATCGAATTTTTAGTTGGTTTTTCTCTTGCTGGCAGACGAAACAGAATAGCAATTGGATAACTGCAAGTGATGTCATCGTAGGTAAATCGTGGCATTTGTCGATTCAGGAGCCAATCAGGTTCGTCACACAGACACACACACATAATGTCGCTTACAGGGATCTAATTAAGTCTGATTTAAATCATATGGATATTTAAAATTACTTTACTTCTTCTCAAGTGGCAAGTACCCAAATACATTCTTTATATTTATTTTCAGAAAAACGTTGATTTTAAGAAAATCTCATTATGCTAACATACATTGCAAAAAAAGTTGATAGCAAAACTCTTTGAAACTTTGTATGTAGAATTTGCATATTGCTAGCTTAGTTTTGAACTAAACTCTTCTATCTAAACTAAACTGTCAGATCTAAATGTGAATATAGTATTTTTATCATGCTTTAAGTAAGAATGCTTGGAACTTTTCTTGAAGAAATCGAAACTGAACATTATTATTCAGTTCTATTTCATTGTATATTTGAAATTTTTTTAAGATTTAATTCAAAGCCCAGGTAATTATAATATTGATCCAAAAAAAATTATTTTTATTTCTCTGCATTACAGTTTGTTGTTGATCTGTTATCGTGACATAAAAAATGTGCAGATTTCATGCTCGAGTTTGCCTTCATTTAAAAAAAAAAATCTAAAGTTTACTTTAGATTTATAAAGTTACCAAAAATAAAATTAAAATTTTAATTAAGGCTGTTTTCAAAACAAATTGTGTAAACACTGCCTTAAATAATCTTCATAACACTGCTTATTTCTTTCATGCTCATACATTATTCATGAAAAAGTAATATAACTTTAATTTCTTCGTTTATAAATTATTTTTAACTTAATACAATTATGAGTGAAACTTTCATGTGCACTTAGCTTAGCTTACAGAAATTTTTTCAATCATATTTTACATTTTGACCTAAAAAATCTAATTTTACTTTCGAACCAACATATTTTTCCTCATCAACTTGTCTACATTTCAGTTAGATTTTGTTCATCAAGGTTAATAATGTAAAGTAAGCATAAACTAAATAAAAATATTATATAAAACAGTTGTGCACATTTTACTTACGTTTCCAAAGATGCTCATAATGATTGAAAATACATTATTTTTAACTTCACATAATTACGGATGAAACTATTGTGCGCATAAAGTTAATTAGAAATATAATTATATGTGACATAAAATGAAAACTTAAACTTCGTTTCTCTTCTAACTAACAAAATATAGCTCATAATTCTTATCCGAGAAAATTTATTTTGAATTTCACTCCATGTCTTACTTTCCTTCCTTTAGGAACCTAAGTCCGGACTGTGGGGACTTAATCATTCTATTTTGACCCCAATGCTTTCCCAAATATAAATATCAAAATAAATATTGTGTTAAAATTGTCGTACTGTAGATTAATGATTTTTCTAATTTTAAAAAAATCTGGTTAATAAAACTAAAACATTTAAGCATTCAGCTAGCAGTTTTTTCGTTCATTTTGTAACTGTTTGATGGAAATTCTTGTTTTGAAAATTATAGTTCTTATTACCACATATTGAGCAAAGAATACAAAATTAAAAATTATAATTTTCCATATAAAAGGTTTTTATGCCACGCTCTCAAGTATCATGATAGAATTTTAAGAAATCTAAACTTTTTTTCTCTGCGCAATAAGAAATTATTAATTTTTTAATTAAATATATTTTTTCTATTATTTTGTGTCATTTGTCATTTAATATTAAAAGGGTTAAACTTGCAAAACGAATTTAAAATTTCAGAAGATTTCTATGCGAAAATGCTATTTATCATGAAATCCATTTATTTGCTGACTGTGTTTAAAAAAGACGTTAAAATTTTTGTAAAGCATATGAAAATAATTATCAAAGTTTAGAAGCTTAAACTGTTTATTAATCATAATTGCGACATATTCTACTGGGAAGACTGTAATAACAATCTAAACAATTAAAACTAAATAATTAAAATTTTAATGACTTTTCTAAAAGTATTCGAACCTCAAAACAAATGCATCAACAAGTAATATTATCAAAAATATCTTAATAATGAACGTTAGAATTTTTTCCCTTTCTTTCTTTTTTTCAAAATATTATTTAAAAAAACACTTCTGCAGAGAATTTATGTCTAATAACGATAGTGATCCAATTATAAACAAAAACTTTATATAGTTCGCATAGTTAAGAAATGAAGAGCTTTGCAAAAACATATTCCGCTTGTTCATGAAATATGTGATTTTATATATTTATTTTTCTTAGACTTTTAGCATATCTGCGTAGGAGAATATTCTTCAGTTATGAATGTAGATATACTTGCTGAAAATGTAGCATACTTGCAAATACTGCAAATGTAAATATACTTGCTGAATTACGTGAAAATCTATCTTTTAAACCTACCGCTGTGTAATTTTCTATTTATAATCAAATCCAATTATTTTCAAAATCAAATTAATGGAAGTAAAGTTCAAAATTTTACATGATATGTCTGAATATTTTTATAGAAATGTACGTACACTGTAAAACGAATTACGGTATAAAGTACAGGGGGCATCATCCAAAAAATTATTTTGTGGTAAATTATCATACCATAATTTTTAAAGTAATATTTATTTAATTAGAGTGATTCTGGGATTTTACGGAAATTATTACTGTAAAAATCGCGGTTCATCAAACTTTTTTGCTCCACAACATGTTCCGGTAAAAATGGATTTTACTGTAAAAAATGCCGCCACCATGAGTGCCAGTAATTTGATTATAATGATAATTTTGCCGTAAATTGATCGGTAATGATAATTTTATAGTAAATTGGGAACTTTTTACAGTGTACACTGAAAAATAAAGTATTGTAAAAAATTCCAGAATACTGTAAAATTTACGTGTTTCTGATTCTACGAGAACACCTAAAAGCTCGGCAATTTTTTTCGAAGCACTTAAAAAAATTTGAAAAATTAGCTATTAAATATAGTTTTATAATATGTAATAAAATTTTGAAATGAGGTAAAATATGATAAGTTTATTCTGATACCTTAAGGCATGGAATAAAAACCATTTATTCAGTTAAGTTTACTTTTTAGTTTTGTATTTTTTACTAAATGTGTGGTAAAAAGAATTATAATTTTTAAAAGCAGAATTTCTTGTAAACCATTATCATATGAAAAGAAAAATTACCAATTGCATATTTTTGTTTATTAACCAGAATTATGATTTTTTTTTTTTTTTTACCGAAAAAGTCCTTTTCAAGCAGTAGTGTAATTTTACCAGAATATCTTTCTTCATGTGGAATAGTTATAAAGTATTGAAATGGATTAAAGAAATTTCCTTAGTGGATAAATTGTTTTCATAAAGTAATACACGAACATAACCCTTTACTAATGAAAACATTATTTTAACGAAATTGATACGTTTTATCAACACATTTTTAACAATATTTTGTAGTCTCAAAACAACTAAATTGGAAAACGAAAAAATTATAATTTAAGAAGTAAACTAGTTTATTAGTCTTCAATTTTTAAAGAATGAGAAATTCTTTCTTATCATAAAGAACGTACTTTTATTTTTAGAAAGATTCGCCGTCATTTTTATTTGTCATAGCAGATTAAGAATAATAAATAAGATAAAACATTCTTACTTTTTTTTAATTCTTATACCGCATTAGGTAGTGATATGTTTTTTTTTCCTTTGGCGAATAATATTTTCGTAGTTTGTTGAAAATGTCAAATACTTAGCATACTTTCCCAAAACATGATGGGATATTTTATTATTAACATTTATGTTTTCATTATAATTCTTTTATCCTGTTTTGAAAGCATCTTATCTTAGATTATGTAACTTTGAATAAGCTTCTCTTTTTTAACATATTTCTTTAAAGAAGAAAACTTTTCTGCCGGCTTAATATTTGTATTTAAATATATAATATTTTATACTTAATATTTGTATTTGATATCAAACTCAATGTAATATCTTACTTAATATTTGTATTTGAGGTATTTTTAAATAATATAAAATGCATGAATTTTGTTCATCATAGCATTTTATCTATTCAAAATTATTCTCAAATATCAAATATAATACCTGAAAATATTTGATTTATATATTTAATTTAAAAAATTAATAAAGTACAAAAGTGGTAAACTAAAGTCGAAAATATATTTTGATTTACCTCTTGAAACGTTTCACATTTCTGCAACAATAAAAACCTTATATTTACATTTCTGAAAGGCATAAAATCATCACATAAACATTTTATTTACATTTAATTGCTGTTTCGTGAAAAAGATCGTGCCTCCACATATTTATTAAATAGAAAAACTTGTTTTTACGGAGCAAAAAGTAAAGATATGTAAGAAAAATATGCTAGAAATTTAATGTATATCAAATCTTAGTTTACATTTCATTTACGAATCTTCTTTTTTTCATTACACTACCTAATCCACAGTTCATTTACTAGAAATCGAACATTGGCATATGACACACGATTACTAGCTTCTGTTACAGACTGGTGTATTATAGCAACAACGTTTAAATGTAAATACTAAACACAACTATATGAGTAAATCATTATTTAATATGTTTTCACTATAGTTTCTAATGTAGTTCACATCATATTCCATGAATTCATATCTGAATGCCACATTCCCTATGATACTTTGCTTTTCAAGATAATTCTCTTTCTCTAGAACCCGTCGGCCTTATTTTATCTCCACAGAGTAAAAAAGTATGGTCAAAACTACAAGAACATCATAAAATTCGCCATGTTTCAGGCCTATGGGAACACCAAAACGCTCGGTAATTTTTATCGAAGAGCTTTGGCAAAGATGATTATTGGTGGATTATAGGAAAAATGATTTAAATACTCGTAAATTTATCATATTACGTTAGAACATTTCATAAAAAACAATTTATTTGATTTAATTTACTTTTTATTTTTGTGTTTCCAATTATAAGGTAATAAGAACTATAATTTTGGAAACCAGAAGTTTCAGTAAATCATTACCATATGAACAAAAAGTTATTATTAAGCATTTGCATTCCATACAATACAAAAAAATTTCTACAAATATTAAATAAATTAATAAATAATTACAAATTATATTTACCTGAAATTAAACTTGGACAAAAGAATTTCATGATTGTGTGTAATAACTCTAGAAATATGTTACGAGTTTATACACAAGAAAAAATTCAACATTAAGCAGTCCAATCTTTGGGCTGCTCTCCTGATCAAACTATTGGTTTCAATTTTTCTAGAATACGGTTAATGTTTTAAAGGTCTGAAAGCCAAATCCACCGAAAAAAGATATCTGATAAAATATTGAAAGCATGACAATAGTCACTAATGTTTTTCAGTACATTATTTAACAAGCGCCACTTGGAGATCTTTTGTGAATCAAAATTTGGAAAAATGTAATAAACATTTGAAATTCGTTTTGTTGTATGCTAATTTCGTTTTTAAAAAAAAGTTAACCATTTTAATAATTTGAAATGAAATAAATAAATATTATTTCCTGAAGTCTCGAATGAAAAATATTTGCTTATAAGATAGGATGAAGTTAACTATGAATAGTTTATATTTCAAAAACTCTGATTTACTGTACCTATCTCAATTTACATAAGACAAGCAACAAAGCAAGTATTGTATTTTTGATGCGTCATCCATAAATGCATGTATTTGCGGTGAAAAATATTCAAAACCGTGGAATAAAGTGATCCATTTTTCAGCAAAATAAATCTTTTAAGGAGAATATTTCTTCGTTATTTATTTTTACAGGAATGTATAAGCATGAGACAAAATTTGCATTAAATCTCTATTTTTAAGGCAGTTATGGTTTACATTTTTTCTTGAAAAGCATTTGAAACTTCTCATTAATGTGACTTGATCGAAAGCGATTGTTTATACTACTTCTCTTTCTAAAAAAGATAAAGGTTTATATCCAAGTAAAAAATAAATATTTAAAATCTTTGATTTAAATAAAATAATTAATTTAATGATTTAATTAATTTCCGAACTATTTGTTAAAGTGACTTGATAAATTTTTTCTGTTACTTGTGAATTTCCGCAATAGCAACTACAAAAAGCTCGTAGAGTTTAAATCAGCAACTGTAACTCAAATTAATATTAACAGATATTTTTTTTCAAACTAGGTAGCAAATGCAAAGTTTTTAAAACTGGAAATTTATTAAAAAAAAGTTTTATTTAAAGCTTTCATTTCTTAAGAACTAGTCGATCGAATTCATCAAACTTTAAGTTTTGCCATCTAAAATTACATACTTTAAAATTATCTAAAAATTCGGGTACCCCAAAATACAAACAGCTCACTATGATAAATAAAGTAAATATGAAGAACAAGAATTATAAAAACTTATTATTTACGTTTAATTATTTTTAGATAAATGAGTTTTGTGGCAACGTGCAAATTCGGCAAAATAAGCAAAAGGTTACACTGTAAAAAATTCCAAATCAAATTACAGTAAAAAGTACCGACACTCCGGAGTACTTTTTATCGTAAAATCCATTTTTACCGTGAAGTTTTATGGAACAAAAATTCTGATGCATCATAATTTTTACAGTGATAATTATTGTAAAATCACCTTAATTAAATAAATTACGGTATTAGATTTTACGGTAAAAATGTATTTCATGATAAAATGAATTTTACAAATGATGCACCCGAGTTCCAGTACTTTTACCGTAATTTTTTTCGGAATTTTTTACATTGTACTTTAACAATAGGGGGGGAGACCTTCGACCAGTCCCTGATTAAACTATAGGGACCATATTTTCCACATTATTCTCATATTTTGATTGAGTAATCCAAAACTGTCGGAAAAAAGGCATTTTTATATCCGAGAAATTACTTTTTTCTGTCTAATTTCGAAATATCGGCAACTAACATAAATTGCCATATTTAAAATCAAACCTACTACTGCTAAGTTCGCGTTTAAGTCCGTGAGAGTTTAATCATTAGATCAAAAGTTAAGGTATTAAATTTCCTTTTTTTCATTTTTTATTTTTTGCACGAAATATGATAAAACAGAAACTAAATTCATCATTTTTGTAGTGTCCAAAATTGCAGAATATAGAAACAAGACGACGAACAAATAATTTCTTAATCTTTCTCAATTTGTCTTAGAGCACGACTTAGAATTATAAATTTTAAATAATAATTCATGGTTTGAAATTTTCTTTAAATTAATTTTTTATTTTAAAAAAGATTGCAGATATAAAGAAAAAAATTTTATCCAAGAAGAAACAGAGTTATAAACTATTCTTGATCGGGGTAATAATAATAAAGATTACAAATATTCCCAATAAAGAAAACTTAAGTGTCGTAGTAGAATAAAGGAGATTGTAAGGACCTATTTTAATACCGAATCTATAGGAAAACGCATATAAAACTTTTGTAAAGTAATTGTGTAAGTTCATAAAAAACATTCTTGGTTTTTTTTGAGTTTTTTAGTTTTAAAAAATATACGAGTATAACATCCGAATTTTTGAGCACACATTCTTTATTCATCATACTTTTAGAAATAAAACTTGAATTTTTGACAATTGATCTATATTTTGTTGTTTTTAAGAAATATTTCGTTAAGAAATCCTCTGACTTTTGACGATACTGCTTCCTAACTCGTGTATCATATCTCTACATTTTTTATTATCATTATTTTTATCTGATTTTAAAAAGTATAACACAACATTAAACTACGTTATAGTGAGTAGTATTATCGCACGTGAATTAGGTTTTCCATATTCTGAAGAGCACTGTAAAATATAGATACTCAAATTTCTTCATTTTTGACAAAAGTGTTTCTTAGCATATGCTCTGAGTGAGCATTTTGTCGAAGTGACGAAATAAGTATCATCACTCCTGCGAGGAAACGAATTTCGTCAAGAGTACAGAAATATTTTGTCATTCTAGTTTCATATTTCTAGTCTTCATTCTTGTTTCGTTATTGTTGTTAAAAATCTTCCGCAGCGCACTGAGATGATGCTCCGTAATAAATTTAATAATCATTTTTGTAATACATTTAAAGGTCACACTTCGTCATAAATCGCATGATTTCGTGACGAAATGATTCTTAAAATTGAAGAAATACTGCTAAAGAATTGCTAAATCATCAAAAGGGAGAGTCTTATTTCAGAGTGTGAAAGTTTTGAGTACTCATTGGCCTTCTATTTCATATTATATTGTCTAAACAATTGCGCAATTGCTATGCAACATTAAGCCAGATGCTTTTAACGAAATTCATGCCCTCAAAAAGGCTAAGGGGATCGAGCGTTCACCTTCCAATAGGGTGAACCGGGCTCGAATCCCAGCAACGACTGGTCAATACGAATTCCGTTTTCGGCTTGAACCGAAAACTGTGTTGACGTAAAACATCCTCAATTGTGGATGGATCATGAGTTAGAGTCCCTTTGCCGGCAGGGTATCTTTGGGAGGTTTTCGTGGTTTTCTTCTCCATGTAACGCAAATAATGCGGGTTAGTTCCATCACAAATTCCTCCACGAAGGCAAATTTGTTCAAATAGCTGTTCCAGGAGTTCCCCTGTCTTCTGGTTTGGAGTCAAAATTTTAAGACTACGGAGTTAAACATTAATAATTGTAAATTCCTCGAATGACCCCTGACGGGGGCGGGACGGGGTTAAGCTTTGATTAATAGCCCAAAAAAGTTGGGTTGGCTGTTCAACGACTGTTATAAAATAACATATACTATAATTTTAAAAAGTCGTGGTGGCTCACAAGATTGAGTGTTCGTCTGCCAATGAGGTATCCCAGGTTCGAATCTGCTCCCAGCTCTCACCGACCACAAGGCTGAAGTAAATTCATGGTAATCGGATCATGTTAAACTCGTAGTCAGGTTAACAGTGACTTTTCTTGGCTTGTAACTTGTGTTTATTTGCAACAACGGGGTTTGTTTCCCATGTAACACAAATGAGGCTTAGTTCCAACAAAAAATTCCTCCAACTTCTTGAATCAAGCATGAATTAGTTCATATCAATGCTTGATCTAAAAATTCCCTTGTCTTTTGGGTTGGGTTTAAAATTGAAGAATTGAGTTGAACATTGACAGTCGTAACAAGCCAGAATCGGGTCTGCTGTTTAAAACCGGTTATAAAAAAATTAATTTTAAAAACATGAATTTCTGGAAAATTGTTAAAATATGAACGAAAAAAATACGAAATGAATAGTTAAATACCGTATACTTTGGTTCTTAATAACTAAAATATATATTTTTTTACCAGAAATGTCATTACTATACGGTAGGATAATTTTATCAGAATTGAATTCCCCGAGCAATCGTTTTCAAAATTCAATTTCAATTACTTAAACTTAAAGGTTATTTTAAAAGATTAAAATATAGAATACAATTGAGATTAATATTTACGTTTCCTTCCAAACTAAATTGTCTAAACAATTTAGTTTCTTCTTTCCATATATATATATATATATATATTCGAAATTATAAATATTGGAGCAATATATTCTATTTGAAATATAATCTTCCAAGAAATAGAAAATATTTTTTTCTGATTCAAAGTATACAATCCCAACAGATTCCATTTATTTTTAAAATAAGTCAGCAAATGAAAACATAATATTATATTAATACAGAATATATATTAAATAAGCATTTTGTTTTACAATAAAAGAAAATATTTTCTTTTCTTCAGAGTATAGAAAAGATAAAAATATTTTTAAAAGTTACTGAAATGATACGATAAACATTTTTCAAACTTTAATTTAAATTATTATGTTTTCAATAGAAAAGAATAGTCTTTCTTTGATTTATGATAATAATAAATTGAAAATTTGTTATCTCTAAGGCATGTAATAAACATTTAGTATTATTTAAATGCTGGATTATTTTTAAAGATTTCCTTGATTTTTCGGTCTCTCAGAAGGAAAACAATCGTTAGATAAATATAAAACAAAATTTTCTACTTCCTAGCTTTTCTACTACAGAACAATTTATTTGGTTCATAAAAGAAAAACTAATTAAAGAATGCTTTCATGAAAGTTTTGTATTTTTACATTTTTTATTTTGATGCTGTAAACTGTATATTATGATGATGAGTTAGTTTGGAGGTAAATATTCTAATTATAGACTACATCATGCGTTATTTTCGCTTTCAATTTTCCAATTGAAATTTGTTTGTTTTTTCAATTATTAAATAAATCAAATTTTTGGAGTAAATATTGCTTTGAGATGCGCTCAGTTATAAATTTTCATTATTTTTTTTAAATACTTGTAACAATCATTTTAAATTAAATTGTTTCTGCAACATTGGCAAATCCTGAAAAATCGTAACAGTTTGCTTTGATATGAAACCAGTAAAAAAAATTTCATTGTACAAGCAATTTACATATGTATAAAAGTTTTAAATTAAATTAAAATAAAAATGACACACAAAAAAAAAAAAATGTTATATGGAAAATAAACACAAAATAATTTAGAAGAGCTACAAAATTGCTGCGTAATAATTTTCTTTAATTTTACTAATGTTAATCATTTTTCCGTATACATAATGAGTACAGAACAGTGGAATCTCTTCTTGTGCTGAAGGAATGGAGGAGATATTGTGGTGTCCACTCTTTTATTCGATCCCCCCATATTATATATATATATATATATATATATGGGTGATTCTCACGAAATATGACAACTCACAGTCCCTTGCTCCAAGATCTAAACTATAATACTAAAAGAACTTTCTTTTAAAAAAATTAATAAATAGCATTGCTGTTAGCATTTTAAAATAACTTTGCACTAGCATTGACTGTTTTGTATAGTTAAAAAATTTAATTGAACTTCAAAAAGTCAATTTCCTGGCATGCCCCAAACAATGTTTCCAATAATAACTAGCTTCAAAACTTTCTATAAATTTATTATTATAAAATTATATATATAAGCAATTTATGGTCCATCTAACGTAAAGGCTTAAGTTGAGTTACTTACTATTAACTTAAAATGACTGTTTTTTAAACTTCTAAGCTAATATGTCATTTTCCTGTCATTCAAGATTTGGTGAATTTCTATTTTATTTTTTTTCCCGAGCAAATGTCAATAAAGAACACTGTTGTCTGAAAGATATTAATAAGTGTAACTAAAGAAGTATACAAAAAAATTTTAGATTATTTTGACGACTTTAAATTTGAAGAAATTTTTTGGTCCGAATTGTCATATTTCGTGAGAATCACCGATATATATATGGTGGCTTTGGAGATAGAGCGTTCACCTCACATTGATTAGCCATGTTAGAGCGGTGGCTGATTGATACGAATTCTGCCTCGGGTTCGCACCGAACCAATTCTGACAAGAAATATTCTCAGTGATAAAATGATCAAGAGTTAGAATCCCCTTGTCATAGGGATAACCATGGAGGTTTCTTCGTGTAATTCAATATCTTCTAGGTTGGGTTCAGAGTTACAAGGCTATGTAGTTGAACAATGGTAGTCGTAAACTCAGAATTGGGTCAGCTGTTCAACGCCGGTTATAAAATATTTTTTTAAGAGGATCTTTTAAAAAGCTGTTTTTCAAAAGCATGTCATTACATGAAATATTGCTTTTTAGTGAATAATTTCCTTTTTTTTTACAGCTATTGTGAAATCATGACTTTTATATATGATTGTTAGATTATGTTTTGCCCGATTCTATCCCGCGACCTCTAAGATCATTATGGAAATGACACAAGTTTTAAGTACGCAGAAAAACTACATTTCTAAGAATAAAAGCGCTTGTGATCCAATTTTTTCAATATTTAAAAAGTTACGCTAACTCAGCATTTTTTAGTAATGTTAAAATATTTAAAAATTGAGTACCGATATACCGATACCGATAATATCTTATAATAATTGAGAATCATGCATTGGTAATGATTGAGAATCATACTACTATGCTCATTATGAAAACAACACAAGTTTCCATTATGCAGAGAAACTACATTTCTAAGAATCATTAACTGATTTTAGTTATTATCACGTTGGTGGAAAAATCTTAGAAATTTGTAATGTAACTACATGGTTTTTCTTCATAAAGAGTTAAATCAATCAAGAGAGTCAGTTCATCCTTATCAGATTTTATTTATTTTTAGTTTAGTTAGTTTTAGTACAATAGTTTAATAATTGCCAATAATAGTAAACTTAGTAGTGACCAAAATGGAAACCGTAAGTTTCACTCTTGGCTTAAATTAATTTTTTGTCCTTAAATATTTTCTAGCTAAGGATAATGGCTCATGATACTTTTTGTATGATTTGCCTTGATAATGAGGATATTTGACAACAATCTATGTTCTTTATCCATAATATAGGACGCAAATTTATTTCTGAACCATCATCAAATTATAAATATTGCGACTCAAAACCTTTTTGCTAAATTGGCGATAATTTATATTTTTCTCCTTTTTCAACAAAGAAGATATACAAAAAGTCTCAATTTGAGTACCTTATAATTAACTTTAATTAATATACTTAGTTAATATACTTAAGTTTAATTAATAACCTTATAATTTCATGAATAATGCGTACTATCTTGATGATAAGAATTGTCTGAGATTTAAAGCAAACAAATATCTGACCTATATTTTTTTTAACAAAAATTGCCAGGTTGGCGATAATTTTACATCTAAGTGAAAATTAACTAATTAATTTAAATTTTTGCATACTTTTAGGAGTCCAAACAAAATATTTAAGTAACGTTTTGAAAATTAAAAGAGTAACCCACTTTCATTTCCAAAAAAAGCTGTTTTCTTACATTTCCTTGTCATTTTTATAATCAGCTCAATTGGCACTTGATAGACGATAGACAAAATTTAGCAGCCATAGATAACGATTGCAAACGCATAGAAGTTATAAAAAGTTTAGTTTATTCTTTTTAAAAAAAAAATTTAAACATATGACGAAAAAAGCCTTAAAATCTCTACTTATTAGCTTTCCATAAACAGTGTAAAATACGTTAAATAAAAATAAAAAATCTATAGTATATATTCTATACTATGTAACTAGATATTCATGAAAAGTAATTGCTATTTGCAAATGGCATTTTTTGCGACACAAATTTCCAGTTTAGTATATGTAATTTTTTTTTTACATTTATGTTTTCATTGTGTACGGGAGAAAATACCTATTAAAAATAATGATAAACACTTTTACTACAACAAACCTGTCTTTCTGTAAATAGTCAATCAAATCAAAGGCATTTTTTGGTTATTCTACTTGTATAAATAAGTTTCACCATCGGATAGAATGTTTACTAGACCTGAAAATTTCTTTTTCATTAAAATTCATTCAAACTTCTCTTTTTAAGAACAACGCTTTTAAAACTGCTGAAAGAATTCTTTAAAAAAACCTCAGTGCTAATTTTAATCCCTAAACTTTAATATCCGTTTCGACTAAAACTTTCAATAAAAGTATTGCAAAATACTGAAGAAAAAAGAAAAACCTCTTCTTATTATTGAAGTTTATCACGACGTTCTATTTTTAGATTATCACTTTAATACTCGTATTGGTGAAACATAAAAATTCTAAACTGCTTCCTATAAAGTACGACAAATAATTATGGAGAATGAGAAATAATTTTTTAAAAAAAAGTCCCGTTTCTTTGATTTAATTAAATAATTTGTATCAATTTGAATTCGTTGTTATTACTTTATTGATTTTTTATTTTTTCAAATTTTTAAATTATTCTGTAGAGTTGTTTTCATTCATCCTAATTCTTTTTAGTCATGCGCATTGTGCATCAATCACTTTAAAACGCAAAAGCAACAATACGCAAAAAAGAAGAAAAAAAACGTAATTTTTAAAAGATTTCTTGCTCTGTTTTTATGCTTGAAGGTTTTTTATGCTTTAATTGTTTTTTCTATGCTTTTTTTGAGGCTCTCATTTTGGATGTGTTTATCATTCAACGTTAAATGTTCATGACTTATTTACATTAAATAAATTCACTCGTGCAAAAATATGAATAAATTAAATATAAAATATTTATGAAGTAAAACATTTTTTACAGTTTAACATACATAATTTGTTACGTACAAAAATAATTATTTAAATTTGAGTTATTTTTAAAAAAAAAAATATCGGAGAAAAAGTTCTGGTAAAACTAAGGTTCAATGGTAATAACGAACGGTTTACCGAAAATTCTGGTTTTCAAAAATATTGTTCCTAATACCACACAGTTTGTAAAAAAATACAAAACTGAAAAGTAAATTTAACCGTATAAAGGGTTATGGCATGCTCTAATGTATTACGATAAAATTACCGAATTTCATCTAAGTTTTATTGTTCTTTTTACCAAAATCATTACCAAAGCATTTTGGTAAAAATTACCGAGCTTTTGCGTGATCCTGTAGAGCCAGAAACATAGTAATTTCCACCATATTCTGGTAGTTTTGACCATGCTTTTTTTCAGTGTAGAATTGAATTTTAAACTGTTAGCGGGTACAAAAATAATCATCCAATTTCGAGGTTTTTTTTTTTTTTAAATATAGTATTTGTATACTCTTAGATTACTGTGTGTATTCTGCTTAGTTAACTTTACTGTTTTTTTCAGATTTTAAAATGTGAAATAAAAGATGTATATGTAACTGAATTTTGATATCGGTGATTTTGTATTTTCTTTTGTAGACGATATCAGAAATCATGGCAGCCTTTGTTGCCAAGCAGATGATGGGTAGTAAGCTGAATGCTGTGAAAGGTATACAATTTTCATTTCTCTGACATTTTCTCGCAAATGAATGCTATTTTGATGTTATTTTAACTCGTTTTATGCATCGTTATGAAACCTTTATTTATTTTTACTTTTTTTGAATTTTGCAAGTTTCAAGGCAAATAAATTTAACTGTTTCTGCTTTTCGGAATAAATGCATAACAGATCATAATGGAAATTTGATACGCAATCAAAAAAAAATATGCGCTTGTTTTTTCGAGATAAATGCATAACAGATCATAATGGTAATTTGATACGCAATCAATAATCAAATTTATGCACTATTTTTTCGGAATAAATGCATAACAAATGGTAATGGTGATTTGATACGCAATCAAAAAACGATTTTGTGTGGTAAGATTACTGAAAGGTAATAAATACGAGTAAACAGACTCCGGCATCCACCGAAGTCCGACTATATATATATATATATATATATATATATATATATATATATATATATATATATATATATATATATATATATATATATATATATATATATATATATATATATATATATATTAGTGCAATATCAGTGTCTGCAAAGACGCCCAATGTGTTTTACACTGTTTCGTGGATGTCTTAAAGTTGTGAACGATTCTAACAAAATTCCTCATCTTACTATTATGTTCACGCACGTATAGTCTTACCCCTCGTTTAAAAAAAAAAAATAAGTAAAACAGACCAAAAGGTAGGTGAAAACTAAATAGACAGACCAAACAGATAAGCGTGTTCGAAGAGATAATTGTTTTTCCCAAAACTGACTAATGCACTCAATGATTTGTGATCATTTTAGGGAATATAGTGAACCAATATATATCAAAGCAGTAAATACAAATATTGTTGCTTTTTTTAGTATACTCTTGTCGCTACGCAAATCATCGAATCAAAAAATATTTTGTGTGTACCAGTACGTTGTCAAGTATCAACGTCGGATTCTTTATTTATTAATCAATTAAACTAACATTCGGGAATTTGCAGAAGCCTATGCGTCATAAATTATTTACGACGATAAACTTCGAAAAGAATTTTTAAGACCGTAATACAGTAGGCAAGAAGGTTATCATACGGAATGAAAACTGAAACAAAATATTGGTTTATATTTCAATTAATACTAGATTGCCTAAGGAAGTCATTTTTACAGCTCTTAATTTCAGTTAGAAAAACAATGATGTATATAATGACACAATTTCTTAGACTTTTGCACAACTATTGACACAACTATTTGCACAACTATTTGCACAACTTAGACTATTGTTAATATTTACTAATAACTTGTTATATAACAGTAAACAATACACAAAATATTAAAAATTAATTTTAAACCAATTTTTTTACACATTATTTATTCTTTTACGATCCTGCCATTTTTATTGCTTTTGGGCAATGTACGTATATACTAAGTTTCAGTCTTTCAAGTGTTAAACAAAGTTTACTGTTTAAAAAAAGTACATTTTTAATCCCCACATCGCTTACAGTTTTTTTTTAAAGTAACGTTTCTTGTTTGACTAAAGTAATATGAAATATGTTACTGTAATATGATTATATGGTAATATGATTATATGTTTATAGTATCTACAGATAAAGATAATTATTAAAAAAAATTTATTTAATATTTTTAGAATGAGTTGAATATTCTCATCGGAAGTAATTATTTATAATATTTGAAAACTAATTTGAAATTAGGAATATTTCTTAAAATGCTAATTTTTGAAAACGTGTGTAAAAAATGTAAACAGCACTCATGCATTCTAACGGAATCGGAAATGTAGAATAAGAAATAAGAGAAGCCGAAGGACTAGAAATAAACACAAACACGTTTGTTGTCTAAATATTTGTTTTCACCAGTAATTCCACATTCAAAAATATATATATATATGAATATTTATACATATTTAATATATCTATAACATATTTCAATTATTAGAAGTAATTATTTCTAATACTTTTAAAGTAATTTGAAATTAAGAATATTTCTTAAAATCCTAGTTTTTGAAGACGTGTGCAAAAAAAAGTATTAAGCACTCGTGAATTCTGCTGGAATTGGAAATGTAAAATAAGAAATAAGAGAAGCCGAAGGACCAGAAATAAACACAAACACGTTTGTTGTCTAAATATTTCTTTTCACCAGTAATTTCACTTTCTACAATGTATTTCGAAAGACGGAATATCTCGAAAACTCGAGAAGCTCAGACGGAAAAAAAAAACAATTTTATTTGTCGCTGTCAATTTGAATAACAAGTAGTGCGACCTCATGTTCCGCATTTTTATGAAAAATGTCAAACTCTTCTATGCTTTCATAAACAATAACAACTGATAACATTTAAAGTTGCTGTTTTTTTGTAAATTTTTAAGTTTTGAAATCCCTTTAACTAAGCATAAAATTTTTTTTAATGCTTAAATTTTCAAATTACTTATCAAATTTTTCGGAAATGATCAATAAAAATAACAAATAAGTCAATGGCAATTCTTGGTTTATTACATTTGCTTGTAACATTTTGCAAGTATTGAAAGTATTTGACTTGTTATCTTTTAGTACCAGTCTTTAAGATTAATTGCTTTTATCGGTATCTCATCAACAGCATCTAATTCATAAAATTCTGATTTAGAAAATCATGCATATAAAAAATAAAAAATTAATGCTTTTTTATTTTTATATGCATTTTATTTTATATATATAATCAGCCTAAAAATGCTATCATATTATAAATTTCCAATGGAAATTTGAAAAATATTATAACAATTGTTGCATTAAAATTGTCAACATGTTCTCTAAACTCATATTTCTTTTGCTCTGAAAATCTTTACAAATATGAAACGTACATTGATAAAAATTTATGGTCAATGCTACCAGAATATGGTAAAATTTACCATGTTTAATAGCTTAATGGGGACACTAAAAAGAACACCAATAATATTTTAGTCATATAAAATAACTAACACCTTTACAAATAAATGAAGTTCTGTAATCTTTAAGTCATTTATGTCAAATAAATACACCAGTAAAATTATAAGCTTGATAATTCTTAATTCATAAACTACAAAAGTCTTTATAAATATGTAACTAATTAGTCTTAAAGTAATATAAAATAATAAATTTTTTCATGAATATGAATTACAGTAATTTTCAAGTAAATAAACTAACAAAATTCTTTACACTTATGAAGTTGAATAATATTTAACTCATATAAACTAATGACACCATTTACAAGTATGAAGAGCAATAATTTCAACTCGAATCCAGTGTATTTAACTACAAATGTTTGACATTTTTATTTGGTATAACTTGAAGTTGTTTATTTTTTGAATCTCCAACCATGCTTTGCTATAATAATATAAATAATCTTTTACTCATCTAAAGTAAAGAAAAATTTTACAAATATAAAGTACAATAGTTTATTAGTCACATATATAACGCGAGTTTTCACAAATACGAAGAACAAAAGTCAGTAAGTCATAAAAAATGACAAAAACCTTTACAGATATGAAAAGCAATAATCTTGATTTTTTTTTAAATATAACATTGATCTGTCAGAAAATTTTTCTAAGAACTTCAAGTTCAAAATGATTTACTTAATCCATACATAATGTAATAATCAAAAATCTATTCTATCCCCAATACTTTGGTGCGCCAAAATATCTCAAAAATGCAAATATTTCGCATTTTCATTTGGTATAATTTGAAGAAGTTAAATTTTTGAATCTCAAACCATGCTTTGCTATAATAATATAAACAATTTTTAACTCATACAAAGTAACAAAATTTTTTAAAAATATAAATCGCAATAGTTTTAACTCATATAAAGCAGCAAAAACCTTTATAAATATAAAGTGCAATAGTTTTTAGTCACATAAAGTAAAGAACATTTTCACAAATATGAAGCGCAATAAGTAATAGAAAATAACAAAAAAACTTCATATAGATGAAGCGCAATAATCTTGAATACTTTTAATCTGATATTGACGTGTCTAAAAATTTACCTAAGAGTTCAAAATGATTCTCTTAATCCATACATAATCAAACATCGATTCCATCCACAACGCTTTGGTGAACCAAAATGTCTCAAAAACTGCAGATATTTCACATTTTTATTTAGTATAACTTTAAGTTGCTTATTTATTTTTTCCCAATCTCAAACCATGCTTTGCTTTTTGAAAATCCACAACATCTTGAATCTTTATTTCATTTTGTCGCCATAGTCGATCAATATACTTTTATGTCACACAACTTTAAAAGATAATTTATTTCAGCTTTTACATTTGGAAAGAAGAGAAAATATTCGAAGCTTCGCAATAGATAGTGAATGTTATTTTTTTTTCTATTATTTTATGCATAATATTAAAATGACATTAAAAAATATGTTTCACAACACATCTTTTTTTAACTACATTGTTAAATTCATAATTTATTTATGTTTCAATATATCTCAGAGAGCAAGGTATGTAGTGCAAAATTTTCGGGTAAATCAGCTGGTGTGTAGTTACAAAACATGCCAGTTTCAGTTATAAAAATTAGTCAATTAAAACAAGAAAACTAAGTATTTATTGCATACCGGTATTTACAATTATAATATATTTTTACTTACCACTTTAAATGAAAAAAAAAAGCAATATTTTGTCATGTAGTTATTTAAATTTTTCTTGGAAAATATCACTTTACGCGAAAGATTATTACGAATGCAGACCCAATAATATCTTATGAAACCAGAATCTTTATTTGTTTTTTTTTAAATATGAAACCTAAATATATTTAATAATTATATCAAGCCTTTTTAGAAGCTTATGCTCTAATATTCATTTCAGCTAGTTTTTTTTTAAATCTTTTAAAATTACAAACAATGTTTATACCCAATAATCGGATTTTTTTATGGCAATGACTAGTTAAAGTCTTAAGCAAATTGAAAAATTGAATGCCATAAATCTTTTCCTTAATAATTAACTTAATAATTGAGCACTATAAAAATTTAAACCTTTGCTTTTGAATAGAATACGTAAAATAAGACATGTTTTGGATATTACATTGTCACAGAAACTGTTTGTTTGCGTTGCCTTCTATAGAATTAAACAACCTTTAAGTAATTTTTTTATAGAAAAACCAGCAACAATCTTAAATAAAAGACAAAATGAAAGATGTGAAAGGATATCTGCTGCAAAATCCATACACTGCAAAAAATTACGGTAAAAATTTCTAGCACTCCACTTAAAAATTAATACTAAAATTTGAATAATTCATATTGAAAATTTGTTATACTCTAAAATATTATTACATATTATTCATATATGTTATTGTTATACACTGTTAGAATTTTCATTCTAAATAACCGGTCGTAGTCTGTCCATCCAATTAACCGTAATGTTTACGGTAGAGAACATTTTTACCTTTACGGTTTTGAAACTATTTCGAAATAGTATGGTTATAAAACCAGGAATCCAAAACTTTACGGTTTTTTAACCATTTAGAATTGACATTTTTTCAAAACTGCAAAAAAGATATTTCGCTAGAATTGTTTTTTTTTTTTTTTTTTTTTTTTTTTTTTTTTTTTTTTTTTGCTAGGCATTTCCGAAAAACTTCTTCTCTTAAATGTCTCCTTCTTAAAAATTTCTTTCTATTTCTTAAATGATTTTATACTCTAAAAAAATCAGTTAAGTATTAATCCATAATTTTGGTTCTCTGATCGCAAAATATAACCACCATATTGGGTAATTGTAAGGAGAATTAATTTACACGTCAATCTGAACATAATACTTTATTAACGTTGCAGCACATTTTCCCTTTATTTTGCTTCAAACAGTTTCAGTATTTTTAACGTTTTGTTACTGTAAGACATATGTTCATTATCCAAATAAAGGTAGCATATACCGTGTGATGCATATAAACAAAGCTAAGCAGCCTGAATGAAGCACAAATTGTGTGTTTTAGGTCGTTATCTGTGCTTTATTTACGTTATTTAGCTTTATTCATAGATATTACATTAGTTATTTCCGTGCTTGATTTCAGTGGAAAAAATATAGTCTTTATTTTTTCACGTAAGTGTATTTAGTTCTATATCTTCAATAAAAAATAGCACTGTAAGCCACTTAAAACAATTTTGCAATGTTTAGGTGACATTTTAGTAAGGTGACTTTTTTTTTTTTTTTTTTTTGAAAATCGGTCATTTCTACGTTTTAGGGCTTAAAAAATTGTGTTTGTTTTTCTTAAATATAGAATGGTTTCATACATTGTAAATGTTTAAAATATTATTATTAGGTTTTTTATTTCGATCATGATGATTTCGTGGGTAAAATTGTTATTTATTGTTAGAAAAATAATGGGTAACAATAAAATTTTAACAACACAAAAATATTCTGTAAAATAAAATTTCATTTCTACTACTAAGAAAGTATTACAAGTATTTTCTTGGTATCAGCAAAAATAGTTTTTGAGAAAGGTTTTCTTGTAAATCCATTTCCTTTAACATTTTCTTTTAAAAAACATCGATTTTTTTTTTATTCATCTGAAATTTATGCTACAACCTACTCCATTTCAATCTTGTTCTTTTTTTCTTTATAAAGTCTTCTTGGTACAAAAGTTTTCAATTAAATTGCAAAAATTCGAAGTATTTTGTTACAGCGTATACAGTCTGACATATTTTGCTTGTGCTATTTTGCTTGATGCTTGTTCTTTTAGTAAGTAAAATATTGTTTCAAAACTGTAAATCTGACACTGTTAAAAAGTTTGAAAACTATTGAACCATAAGATCGTTCCAATTAGCTGCAACCATAACATAATACTTTGAACCATATTGTCGTATGTATAAAACTTAATCACTCATTTCAACTTGAACAGAAACGTGGCTCAATAAATTCCGTATTTAAAATTTTAGAAAATTTGCAACATATTAGGGTCCAAGATACTTATATTATGGTTTGACCGTTGAACTAATTATTCTGAGAGTATATCTTAACTATTCAAATAAGCTAAAATTTATGTTATAGTACAAGTTGTAAACCTAATTTGATTTCAAGCTGCCTTCTTATTTAGTTAAACAAGTTTTCCACGAACCCAAAGTGCCATACTGAGCTTCAGACTTAATTTTTCTTACCATTTGACATAATTACCTTAAGTTTAATACTGTATGAGTTTGGCCCGGTATAACAGATTCCAATTCTTCTGCCATTGAACTTTCATTCAATTTATGACAATCTGAGTTTGTTTATTTCATCACCTAGCTTTTTGAACAGTTTTCTTTGTTGAAAAACCTGGCTGAAGAATTATACTGTGGAATTTCTTTTGTAGCTTATTTTTTAATTTTCGTTAATTTTTTTTTTTTTTTTTAAATTTTCATGAGCCATCATTTTAAGATTTTTAAATTCGTGGTCTTTGTCACAGCAAAATTTATGTTACACGGGTAAAAAATTCTAGTAAGATTACCGTACTATATGGTCTAATGACATTTCAGTTATAAAGAAAAAAAAGAAAGAAAAAACATAATTTTGGTAATAAGAAACAAAATGTACAGTATTTAATTTTTTAATTTTTCCGTTCACATGGTAATAGTTTATCGAAAATTCTGATTTTCAAAATCATACTACTTATTACCACACACTTGGCAAAAAATACTAAATTGAAAAGTAAATTTAACCGAATAAATAGTTATTATGCCATGGTAATCAGGGTAAAATTATCAAATTTTATCTTATATTACAAAAATGTATTTTATTGTTATTTTTACCAAATTTTAACAAAAGCACTTCTGTAAAAATTACCAAGATTTTTATATCATATATTATAAAAAAAAGTATTTTATTGTTAATTTTACCAAAATTTTTACAAAAGCACTTCTGTAAAAATTACCAAGATTTTTGGCGTTCCATAGAGCCAGAAACACGATAAATTTTGCCACATTTTGGTTGTTTTAACTATATTTTTTTTCTCAGTGTATAAACATAAATAATATTAATAACATTAATTTTAGTATTATTATCTTATTATATTTTCATATAACTGAAATAAATATTCTTAAATTTATAAATTTATTAGCAAAGACAATTGTATTTACTCTTATAATTTTCAACTACTGTGTCTTTATAAATTGCTATATCTACATAATTGGTGTTTACGAAAGTAATTTCATGTCCTAAACCTTTATAAATATGAAATATAAAATCTGGTTTCAGTTTCTACTATATTATAAATTTATGTTTCAAAAGTACTCTACTTAATAATTATTCTGGGCTAGTGTGTTAAAATCACTTAATATTGAAACATACAAATTATTCAATATTTTACTTACTTCTTTTCTTAACCTTGTATTTGGTTTAAAATAATTATAGCAAATCATCTTTGAATATTAATTTACCAAACATTTTAGTATATTTTTTTATCTAAAATCAATCCTTTAATTTAACTTTGTAGCTAGTGTAATTGCATAGCTATTTAATTTTAGTAAGGAAGAATTTTTTTAAACTGCATTACATCTAAATTTTAGTAGAGTATTTATGTTTTTTTTCTTCAGAATATTAATATTTAAGAAAAAATTCGTATTATACATGAAGCAAATACTGAAAGCAATTTTTTATCAAATTTTACTAGTATTTTATATGCTATTTTCGAATTTCTTACATGTAAATAAATTTGAAGAAAAACTATCTCATTAATATTTTCATTAATTTTAATAACTGAACAGTCTTTGTTTTTAGTTTTTCCAAGAAATAAACAAAATAATGAACTCACTCATATAATTATTTTCCAAGCAAAGAAACATATTTCGCATCATAATTCAATGTCAAATTTAGTCTGAAATCTTGCCTTTATGAAAGTAAGTGACATTAAGAACGATTATTGCCACACACAGTTATTGGTCAATTTTTCTAAAATTTCAAATTTCATCCCTAAATTTCACTCAGATTTCTTTGCCTTGTAATATTTTTGTATGTACAATATTTATCTGAAGGACCTAACAACATACACATTTTTTATTATATAATGCAGTGTTTGAAACTTAAAAGCGTTCTTCTATTGACAGCGCACTAAAAATATATTTTTACAACAAAGGTTTTTAACGGAAATAAACGGAAGCAGTTTCAGAAACAACAGCAATGAATACCGTAATTAGCAAGCTTTTAAGGTATCCGACTAGATTCAACCCAACTCGTTTTTGAAAGAAGCCTTAATAAAATTTAATTTTATTTTTGGTAAGCATACTGTGAAAAAAAAATAAGAAAAAGAATAAGAATAAAAAAATAAAAGAAAGAATAAAAAAATTTACCTTGTTCCTGGTTCTATGGGGACACCAAAAAACACGACAATTTTTACCGTAGCTCTTTGGTAATGGTTTCGATAAAATTAACAATAAAAAATGGCTTTATAATATATAATAAGAGTTGGTAAAAGGTAAAAAAAAAAGAATTTCTGTCATAATAACTTACAGCATAGCCTAAAAACCATTTATTTGGTTAAATAAACTTTTCAGTTTTGTATTGTTTACTAATTGTTTAATAATAAGAACTATAATTTTAAAAACTAGAAAGAGGATAAACCATTACCAGATTAACGGAAAAATTACAAATTGAATGATTTAAATACCGTATTGTATTTTATTTTATTGATCTGAACTATGGATTTTTTTTATCAAAAATGTCATTACCATACAGTACAGTAATATTAACACATTTTTTCATGTGCAAGGGCTCTAAAATTATAAATCTAAAGTAAAATTTTAAAATTTATAAAATATTTTCTTTTACAAAATAAAGGCAAATTTGAACTTGAAACATACATTTTTTTTGCCACGCTAATTGCTCAGCAGTAAACTGTGATGCATAAATATCATAATAATTTGTTTTTTTGATCAATAATATGGTTACTCATGTTTTGAACTACAGTCTTTAAAAAAAATTCAAATATACAATGTAATAAAATTGAATATATTGTTCGATATTGATTTTTTTAAAAGAACAATTCTAAGCATTCTTACTTAAAACATGATAAAAAATAAGGAATTTACACTTAGATCATAGCTTTTAGTTCAAAACATAGTTAACATTGTATATATCTAAGCACAAGGCTTTAAAGAATTCTATATTAAACTTTTTTATAATGTGTGTTAGCGTAAAAAGACTTTCTCAAAATCAAAGTTTTTCTGAAAATGTATTCTATGTATTGCAAGCAATAGCCAAAAAAAAAAAAAACGTCTGTCAGCATTAACAAAATAACTATAAAATTTTAACAATAATTTCTAAACAATCACTAAAGTTCAAAGTAATAACAATGCATTTCTAAAGATCGGAGAACAAAAATTTAGAACGCTAAAGCAATAATTAAAACATAGATAATAAAAAAATTAAAATTTTCATCGCAATAGTCAATTTTTACCCAGTCGGATACCTTAATACAAAATAATAAATAAATAAAAGTGTATTGTAATTAATTCATAATAGTGAGTGTTTAATATTTTTCGAAATAAATAATATCAAAATAAATAATATTTAAATATTTTTATAAACACATTCAAACCAATATGAAGTCTACTGTTGAAAATTTCTTGGGAAAAATGGTTAAATAACAATTTATTTAATTGTTATTTTACCATATTCAAACAAAACTGTCGAATAACCATAAATATCATGCTATTAGAAGTGTTAACTGTGAGAAAAACAGTTTATTAACTGCATTAACCTAATACAGTTAAGCAACCAAAATTTTATTGCATCAACTAAGCCCACCTAATGAACCCACTTAGTTCCGTGCAACGAATGCGGACATATTTTATCCGAGAGGGCTAAACTTTTAGTCTTGTGACTTACAGAATCGGGGTTCGAGTCCCAGCGTTGACACCAAAACATGAACAGTTTTCAGTGTCCTGCACTCTCCAATGTTTATTATCTAACGAAAAGCCAAGCTCTTACTTGTATGTCCAGTTTTTTAACAGTTTTTTTAACAGTTAACCATGCTAGTTGTAAATGGTTAAAAAAGCATAACGGTAAAAAATGTTCTTTACCTTAAACTTAACGGTTAATCATAATTTTAATATAGAAATTCTAACAGTGTATATATTTTTACAAACCATATCAAAAAATTGCAAACTAAACCATTTAATAAGGCTCATAAAAAGTTTTTAATTTTTTTTTTAAACAAAAAAACAGAATTTTCTCAGAATTTACTTATTCCCTGAGGCATTTCGTATTTACACTCTTGAAAATCGATATTTTTGTCGTCTTAAATTTATGCAATTTACCATTTAAAGTCGTGCCTTTGATTTCTTTACACTTCAAAGTCTTCTTGTCAAGACTAATTTCAATTTCATTACAAAAAATGCAAAACAACTTGTTGTTTTCATGTGTTTTTTTTTTTTTTTTTTAACAGAAAAAAAATTACACATTTATTTTAAAAAGAAAAGTAATCTTGTTTAGCGTGCATTAAAACTGACTTATTAATAAGCACTTCTATTCCATGCCATAAATTAAAATTCTTGACGCTTTTATTTTTTTTTTTTTTTTTCATATGTTTCTCCAAAATATGCCATCTTTATTTAATGTGACATATATTTCTTAGTTACTAGAAGGAATTCCTTTTCTCCCTCAATAAAGTAGTCATATTGCGTAAATTCATTCTGAATGTTTAACTTTAATATAGGAGTTTACTGATATTTTAAAGCAAGTTTTTATACTAAAACTAATAGCAACATTTAATGAGTTCTAAATATTTTCAAATTTGAATTTACATTGAAAAATTGTCTAAATAACAATTTTATTCGAAAAGGATAAGGTGTACTTTGTGCGTTGTAGATCAGCTGTTCCCAATTTTTTTTGACCTTGGAAACAAAATAATCAGCCTTCTTTCACTAGAATCCCAACTTTATAAGCAAAGTTTAAGGTAATTGTGAACTTTTTGGGCCACGATGGCTCATGGGATAGATAGTTCACCACCCAATGAGGTAAACCGGGTTCGTATCCCAGCGATGGCTGGTCGATATGAATTCCGCATACGGCTTGCACCGACCACAGTGCTAACGCAAAATATCCTCAGTGGTAGACGGATCATGGGTTAGAGTCCCCTTGCCGTCTCGCTAACTGTGGGGTTTTTTCGTGGTTTCTCTCTCCAGGTAACGAAAATGCCGATTCGTTTCATCAAAAAGTTCTCCATTAAGTTTAATTTCTCTCAATACTTAGGAATTACTTGTCTGAATCAATTAGATAGTTTTGGAAACAATAACTTACTAGTTTTTTTTTAATATCATTGCAATAAATTAAAAATGAGTCGCGGTTGCTCAGGGTATGAAACATTAGCCAACCGATGAGGTGACCCCGGGTTCGAAACATAGCAGTGACTAATTGACATGTTTCCAGCTCGAACTGACCACAGTGCTGACGTAAAATATCTTCAGTGGGAGACAGTTCATGGGTTAGACTCCAATAGCCTTCAGGCTAACTGTGAGAGGTTTTGTGGTTTTCCTCTCCATGAAATGCAAATTCGGGTATGTTCCATCAAGAAGTCCTCCCTGGAGGCAAGTTGTCCTAATGCTTCATCCAGGAGTTCCCTAGTCTTCTGGATTGGGTTCAAACTACAAGGCTACAGGGTTGAACATTAGTAGTCTCAAACCCGAAAAATTGGGTCGGCTGTTCAACGACGGTTATGAAATAAAATAAAAATTAGTGAATTTTATAAAAGACTATATTTAAAATATTTAATTGGAGGAATAAATAATTTTCATAGTTTTATCATAAATAATCTTAAATAAGGTTTTTATATCTGACAGTTAAACTTATAGTCCTTATGCTATATCTAGTGTAGTTATGAATTTGTTTCTTGTGTATAGACATAAGTTGAAATGGATTAAAATAAGCCGAATTATGGTTTAATTTGAAATGAAAAGTCAAAAGAACTGCAAGATACGGTAAAAAATGGTTATAGAAACAAATTTCTTTATTAAGGAATTTAATTATTTTTATTTGAAAAGCATGATAGGAAATACAAATGGAATATTTTATAAATGCTTGTTTGCTTTATAATATGTTCAATATATTGTTATTAGAAATTTTATAGTTTCCTTTAAAAATTCTATTTGCATTTTATTGGCATTTTACTTTAAATAATTTCATAAAGACAACCGCAAGTTTAAATAAATTATGAATTATTGGTTTTAAAATATAATCAGAGGTTTTAAAATTTATCACTGGTTATAAAAAGTGCTAACTCGTGGAACCCTTTTAACTCTTCCATTTGGGAACCACTGATTTAGACATGCTATAATTTCATCTCTATAACCCCAAATAATGGTAGAGAAGTAAAGAGACAATCACTTATTAAATGGTCTAACCAATAGGGACAGAGGAACAAGTTTAAACAAGAGAATAAAATCTCTTATCTCCCCCTCTTTATTTTCTTGTTCAAACTTGTTCCTTTGTCCCTATTAGTTAAACTATTTTTCACGTGTTTGTCTCTTTATTCCTCTACCATAATTTCAGACACTGAAGAAAGTTCATGTTTATAGAACTGAAACTATAGTATTTCCTTTTATGTACTTTCATTTGAGCTTTATTCTCGTTGAGTTTTTGCTTCAGTCGAATGATTAGTATTTTTAAATATTTTTAAATATTATAAAATGGATACACTTCAAGAGCCAACATAAAGTAACGTAACTCTAGGATATACAGAATAAAATATTTAGATAAAATTACCGTATGGTAAGGAAATTTTGGTACTAAAAAAACATGGTTCTGGTTAATAGAACCAATATATACAGTATTTAAACCTTACTCTACCACCATTTGACAATTTTTTGGTTCAGATAGTAACGATTTGGTTTTCAAAATTATAGTTCATAGTAGAAATTCTGGTTTTCAAAATTATAGTTCATATTACCACACACTTAGTTTGAAAAAAATATTCGAAACGGAAAAGTAAACTTAACCGAATAAATGGTTTGACATTCTAAGAGATCATGATAAAATTACCAAATTTTATCACTTAAAATAAAATCATATTTTATTGTAAGCAAAACGGCTCTATGTTAGAGCCATTTTTATGGCTCTCTCCCATAGAGCCATAAAACGGTAAATTTTACCATATTCTGGTAGTTTTGATCATACTTTTTATCTCAGTGCAGATAGCAGAAAACAGCTTATAGCTTTTTACAAAAGAAATCACTGGGAAATGAAATTAAGAGTTCTACAAAGCCGAAGCGTGTTAAAGACCTTCACACTTTCTTTACTTTTCCGTATGTTTTGCTTCAGATATAGTTTCAAACTCCACTTAACTTTTTAATTTTGACTCCGTTACGAATCTTCTATTTCGAGTATAAGGAAGCAAAACGGCACGATTGGTTCTTGCGGCATAAAACATTTTGCATAAAACATTTCGTCAAAACTCTGATGTAAAGAGAAATTTAATAACAAGTATTTAGTTACTCTGACGCAAAACTTTGAAGAAATAAGTCATGCTGAAAATAGTTTTACGTCATTACTAAATAATGAAAAATTGTTATTAAACTTCATATTTATCTAAAGCCATTATTGTATTTAGTGTTTTAAACTGAGTCCAAAAATAGATTTTAACTAAACTGAAACTTTGATTATTAACCACAAAACTTATTAAGAACCAAAGTTTCTAATCTAGAAAAATATAAAACTACCGCTTTTATAAGTACAAGTAAACCGAAACACATATTGAAACAGCAGTGAAGAGGAATTTTTATCATTAATAAAGTATATAGATTTCTATGGCTTATATGATTCTATAAGCCATATTATTCCGGCCACTGTATGGCCGGAATAACCTGGTTAGCCCATATCCAAGAAGTTGTAATTTCGATCTCAGCCCGCTGAAAACTTTGCGTGTAGTAAATGGTGACTAGTGCACCTTAAATCTATCTTGTCACAAAGTCCTCCATGTTCCAATAACAAATCATACCTCTGAGGATACTAAATTGGAGATTGATCGTTCTCTGGTTCTGGTCAAAGTTACGATTTCTGGATGAATGAATGGATATATGAATAGGTCCACCCTATAAACGGACAGTGGCTAAAGTCGTATTCTTGGCATAGATTGCACCACTGAAGAACAAGAAACCTACCTTAAACTCGCTTGGTTTTCCCAAGCAAGCTTACTGGTTTTGGCAAGTGACATTAGAAACGACAACATACAAACTTATTTAATTGTTAAAGCTTGAAGCCATCATTGCATTTTGCGTTTTAAAACTGAGTCTAAAAATAGATTTGAAATGAACTGAAACTTGGATTCGGAACAAAAAAAAAAAAAAAAAACATTATGAGCCATAAAATATTTTGCATAAACATTTCATTAAAGCTCTGGCGTAAAGTGAATTATAATGTAAGTATTTAGGTACTCTGACGCAAAACTATGATGAAAAAAGTCATGCTAAACATAGTTTTAAGCCATTACTAAATAATAAGAAAATGTTATTTAACTTCATGTTTATCGGAAGCCATCATTATATTTTGTGTTTTTAAACTGAATCCAAAAATAGATTTTAACTGAACTGAAAGTTTGGTTAGGAAACAAAAAAAATATAATAAGTAGAAATATTATAAGTAGAAATAATACTAGAAATATTCTTAAATAGTCTTTCATTCTGAAATATTCTTTCATTAATTAAGTATACAAACTTATTTAAGTCACCAAGCGGCTTGAAGAGGCATAAAATCATATAAACTATGAATTTCTAAAGAAGAAACTTTAATCCTAACAATGAAGAGTGAATTTTATAAAAAAAATAATTCTATAAAATTCTAATGAAGCCATACAAAAAAGCTTCTTCCCTTTTCTTAAGTAATCAAGATTTTATTTCGAGCTTTATAATCCACGTCTTTTTTCGTAAAAAGAGCCAACAGGTCTTATAAATGAAAATTCTGTAGGAAAACACTGTTTATTTTAATCTTATTATTAAAAAAAAAAAAGTCCCTTGAAAAAATATTTTAATTCTTCAATTCAAAAATTTTAGAATTTTAATCTTAACATATTCTGCATTAACACTAATATTCTTATGTATAGTATTTCACACTGCAAAAAAAAAAAAAAAAAATCTGTTTAATTTGACGGAGAAAAAAAACTGTCAGCTAGTGCCAATATAAAACCATTTATTTCGCAGAAAAATACTATTCTTTAATAAAAATGATGCGTGTTTTTTAAATAGATAAGTAATGTTGCCTTTGTAAAAATAAAAAAAAAATAAAAAAAAATAATAAAAAAACTCTATTTTAACGGGGGGAAAAAGTGTTTGTCAGCAATGTGGTCGGTGCGAGTCGAGAGCGGAACTCGTATGACCAGTCAACACCGAGATTCGAATCTAGACCACCTTATTGAAAGTGCTCCGTCTCCTTATCCCCGAAAGATCTAGCGCTTGCCTATGAAGAAAAATCTTAAATCTTATTTATTGAAGCCATATTTAAGTGCAAAAGCGTCTAAAAATATATTGACCCACCCTTATACGAATGTCTGGCAGTTTAATTTACCTAAAATTTATATCTAAAGACATATAATAGTATAGAGTATAGATTCGACAATGAAGTCGAATTCGATAATAGCATCGAATCGACAATGAAGATTAGATTCGACAATGAAGTCGAATCGCAATTTTATTTATACTACGTTCAAAACCATAAAATAATTCCTGAAAAATTAGAGCAAGTATAGAAAATTATCGAAAAATGATTTGATCAATAATTTTGTTTTTAAAATATAAATATTCATAAGTTATATCATAATAGTACAAGTAAATTTGAATGAGTTAATTAAAATAGTCTCTAGTTTTCCAAATATATATAATGCCTCAAAAATTGGTTAACATTGAATTATAAGAGGTGTCTTGAACCATTAGCAGTTCATGTTGTATCCATAGTATCTATGGAGCTGTAAAACAAGCAGAACAAGCCCGCTGTTATATTTCCCCATCTTTTTTCGCCTCTAATGTCAGAATCCCCTCTGTCACGTGCTCCCTCTCTTTCTGTGAATTCTGGCGAAGAATAAAAGCAATCGTGTGCCAGTTGAAATGAGTTCTCTTTTCTGGTAGATTTACATGCAACGGCTTCTGGAGCGTTAAGATTAGCGGAACAGTAAAATATTCGATCATATTATGACAGTGTTTCCCAAATTTTTGATTTTTGTGTACCCTTTTTAACTTTTTCGTAACGTTGCGTACCACTAATAAAAAAAAAGGAATGTATTTTTTTAAAAATATGTTCATTTTTCTTTTTTGGTACTAAGTTTTGTTAATAAGTTTATTTGCATCAGTAAAAAGGGTGATATTGTTTTTACTGTGATAAAAAAATTGCACAAAAGTTAAAAATCACAACTGGCTGTTGACACCACTAATTATTCACTGCTAACTGCAAAAAATATCCAATAGAAAAATACGTAATCGTAGATTTTCATGGCTAGCTTTGTTTTAAAATAAAATATTCTGAAATTTTTGTTGTTGCAAGATATTTCCCATAAGAACGCATACCCCCGCTTAACTGTTCCTGTACCCCTGGGGGTACGCGTACCACACTTTTGGAAACACTGTATTATGACAAAACTTTACTAAATTAAAAATTATTTTTAAATTTCAACTTTTTGATCCAAAAAAATTGTAAAAAATCATTTAAATTTTTGCAAAATAAAGAACATTTTAATTTAATTTTTGAATGGTTTTAAATACGGTAAAAATGCTTCTACTAATATAACTTATTATAATTTTATTCAAAAGTTTTCAGAAACATCAGAAGTTGTTTTTTAACAGCCATGTATAATAATTATTATTTTTTATTTATCGACAGTGAAGTTTATATAGGAAGCTCGATTAAGTTTTAATCTAACATACATTTTACAATAGTAATGCATCTTTTAAAATTATGGATATATTTATAGTAGTTGAATTTTTAAAAAAATTTACAAGAAATGATTTCAAACATATAAAAGAGTCGAAGAATAAAATAAAAATTGAGAATAAAAAAGAATTACAACACCTTAAAAAAATCCGCTTCGCTCTTTGAAACTCTGAGATATTATTTAAACTTTATATATGCGTTTTTCTACGATTAACCAGCTTTTATACCACTACTAGTTTTCTCAATTTTATTCCTGTGTTATTACAACTAAAAAAGAGCAGACTATATGGATTTAAAAAGAACTGACGATTTCATCAAAGAGCTTATAATTAATGTTAAAAACTTTTCTCTATTTATCAAATAGTTCTTAAGTAATCTTCTCTCTGAGCAAACTGAAATTTATGAATTAAATTAATTCAATGCAAGCTGCAGAAATTAAAGAAATATTGAAGAATTTTTTCTTTCAAAAGCATTATAAATAGTAAATAAATACAACGTAAATAAACTGACTGAAACAACAATGTCACCAAAACTTCACCTACAATACATGAACATAAAAAGTTACTGAAATTTACCTTAATATTACAAGAATAATAAAACGTAAAGAAAACATTCAACAATAAAATACTTTCCCAGATTAATATCTTTATCAATTGAGTTTATCAGGAAAAAGAAATTTAAAAAATAAAAACAAATATTTAAATTTTTGCAAAAAAAAATAATCAATGTTTGAAACATACATATGACGAAATAAAGGAATACAAAATGTAACAATAATAATAATACAAAATTTTTTTAATATTTTACGTTTTTTTAATTTATTGCTGAAAAACATGTGGAAAGAAATAGAAATAAAAGCTTCTATTCGAATAATCAATGACATTCCCCCAAATTACGATGAGCAAGTCCACATTCCTTTGTGTAAACCAAATTGAAACGGAGATGAAAGATTTAATCAAAACCCAATTATTTTTGAAAAAATCGGAAACTCCAACATTGAATTCATTTTTTTAATAAACCCTATGTTGCTTTTAAAATTGAATATTTCAAATTAATAAAAGGCGAAACCTGGTGATCTTTACTGTTTGGGATTATTTCAAACATCTTCTCAGCGTTTACTTTTAGGGCTGGCAGCTGTGGAAAATGTGAAAGCACTTCTTTTCAGCAGATAAGGTGCAAGGTATTGTTAGTAATTGACAGTACAGACAAACTGATTTGTTTTTTATTCCTAAATTCAAAGCGTTCGTGAGTTAAAGTAATAATCACTCTGGGCATTGGAATCGCTGCTCTTAAATATTTCATTTTAATTTCAGTTTCATATAGAACATGGCAAAACTGTTCATTTAAATGCGTTTTTCCCTTGAATTCATTACTAAATTTTAAATGTGAATAAGAACTTGCTTTTTCTAAAATAATTACTATTATTTTCTATTACAAGGAAATACAAAACAGTGAAACTTAAATTTTTTGGTTTGTTGAAATTTTAGATTTATTTTATTGCGAAAAAGAAATGCTAGTTTGTAAATTATTAGAATTTATAACTACAATCTCTAAAATAAAAAAAAAATGCAAAAGGAGGACGTAAAAGTATTTTGCAAGTTTGAGCAGTGTTTTTTCACACAGAGAAAAACATTCTGTTAAAATTACCGCACTGTATAATAAAGATATTTATGGTAATAAAAACCATAATTTTGGTAATAAAAACCAAAAAATACCGTATTTACCATTCATTTGGTAATTTTTGCGTTCAGATGGTAACGGTTTACCGAGAATGCTAGTTTTGAAAATTTAGTTCTTATTACCTCAGATTTAGTAGAAAAAAGTGAGTACATTTTTAATTTAGTACCTGAAATTTAGTAAATGTGGTAAAATGTGTCGTATATTTTCATCATATCAGGAACAATTCGACCGATTTTATTAAACTGGAAACCAACCATAAAAGAATCTTTATGCCACGTTCTTTAACGTAACGGTGTAGATATGGAGGAAAAATTCTTGTAAAATTACGGTACAGTATGGTATTGTCATTTTTGCTTTATAAAAACATAATTTTTCTAATAAAAACAAAATATCCGGTATAAACCATTCATTTGGTAATTTTCGTTCATATGGTAATGATTTAATGAAACTTCTGGTCTCCAAAATTATAGTTCTTATTACCTTACATTCAGAAAAAAACACAAAATGGAAAAGTAATTTTAACCAAATAAATGGTTTTTATGCCATGCTCTATGGTACCATGATAAAATCATTAAATTTTACCATATGTACCAAATTTTATCACATATTGTCAAGCCATATTTTATTGTTAATTTTACTAATTTTTAATTTTACTAGTGTTAATTCTTTGAAAAACAGAGCGGAAATTACGTAGCTTTGCTACCACTTTTTAAACGTTTGTATAGTTTGCAGAAATGTCAAAAACGTACTTTTTCGTGACCCGCTTACAACGTATTAATTTACCATATATACATTTAGAAATGAAGAAAAACACACACAAAAAATAAATTATCAAAAATAAATTTTAAAAGCTGTTGAAATAAAGAATTCATTCAAAGCTTAAAATTCATCTTAATTTTAAGCTTTGTTAGTTTCAATTTTTTAATTAGAGTATCATTTATTGTACTGATTTTAAATTACGAAAGAATAGTACTAAATTTTAAATTAAATTAACAATAAAATCTCATTTAATAAAATCTGTTAGCATAATTTTAGTTAGGTAGCAAAAATTATGTTTAAAAGTTTGGCAAGCTTTGCAATTACCACAAATATCTCTAAACTAATCGCTAAATTATCTAAGTCTAGTATATCATTATATTAGAATTAAATGTTGAGTTGTTTGAATTTTTAAAAGAAATTTTGCTGAAATAGCTTAATAAGACTTCAAATAGTATAAAAATTATTTCCTTAACTTAATAAAGGAGCGCTGAATAATGAATCGTGTTTTGACAAGCATCTTACTAAATAAAAACAAATTTAAAATATAAAGCTCATCATTAAAATTTTCAAAAAACATTTTTCATGTTTGTTTTTTTTAAAGTAAAACGTTTTTGCTTTTGAAGATGAAAATTATTAATTCAGTTAAAAATTTCAAATCATAATTATTTTTAACATATAATATCAAAATTGTAATAGAACCGATAATAATTTCTGAAATGTCACAGTTAAAAACAAAATCGTCAGTAATAGTAAACTTGCATTTATGAAATATGTACATTTCCAATTATGGTTATTATATGCGTACAATGTTACTTAAAAAATATCATTATACAATTTTTTATTTTTTTATTTATTTGTTTTTTTTTATCAATCTTCAGAACATCTTTAAAAATGTCTTTTTATATTTTGAATAGCATATCACATAATTTACTTTACTCATATCACTTAAAAAGAAGCTCATATTTCATATAAATAAGAAGAAAGTATTCTAGGTCTAGTAGAAAAATTGAGTATGAAACAAAATAAATATCTCAATATAAAAAAGAATATTTTACTGTGGAACATTAGAACATTCTCTGAAGATCTTGAAAAATTTCATAAATCTATGATTCGACTGCAAATGCAATGCGATATATTTGATAAAATGACCACTTTTTCATTTCTGAGTCCAGCAACTTGTCTTATAAAACTAGTGTTTTATTCTAGTTTATTTACAAAAACAAATTTAAATCTCGAAGTCGGCTTTAGATCTTGCTTCAGCTTTTTGGAGTCTAGTAATTTAGATTTCTGAATATTTCAAATGCAGAATTTTAATGTTATTGTAGAAATGTTTGAATTTTTAAATATTAGTTTCCTAAATCAGGTTTTTTAACCCTATAGTCTGCTGATTTTGTATCACAATTAAAAATTAATTTTAGTATGTCCTGTTTCAAATAGTGTTATTTTGAGATCTGTATATTTTTTTAAAAAATTATGAATTTATCTATATTTTACAAAAAAAAAGATATTAAATTTTGCTATTAGTGTTTTTAATTATTATATTTTAAGAAATTCATTTTAAACAATGTAACCTGTTAATTTTTTAAAAAATTTAATTTGAAATTATAGGTTAAATTACACGTATTTTTAATTATGTTATTTAAAGATATTAATTTTAAAATATTTAACTTTAAGTTATGAAATTTGAATTTTTAATTTTTGAGGTTGTTTAGTTTGAAATTGTTGTATTTTTTAAAGATCCGAAGTGAAATTATTAAACGCTTTTAACAGTGAAATTTTAAAAATATGATTTTTAATTAATGATGACGAACTATGCAGTCTTTTAAATAATTAAATTTTCATAATTTATTTTTCTTTTTTTAAAATTTCAGTTTCTTAAATGGATTTAAATTTAAACTTTTAGTTTTTAGCGATATACGATTTTAAAATCTATTTTTTAAATTATTATATTTCGAATTATTGACCCTTTGCTTACGTATTGTACAATAAGTGAACCAGAGTAGTTTCATCATGCTAAGCACCGTAAGCAAAAGTATAATTAGTACCTATATAATTCGAATTAAAAAGATTTCTGTTTAAAATTATTAAATTTTATATGGTTTTTAAATAAAACTATTGAACACTGATTTACGCCTTCCCTGTAACTGTCACGAAACTCTCTTCGTTTATGACCAAACCATTTCTCAGTATGTACTCCGAGCAAAAATTTTGTTCTAATGACGAAATAACTATCGCCATTTTTTCAAGAAAACGAATTTCGTCAACTTTAAAGAAATATTTCGTCATTCTTTTTTTTTCAACAAAAATATACCAAACTTATAAAAAAAGTGCCTAATTTTTCAATAGGTGGTACGACACAACAAGAACAGATAAATAAATAAAACCCATACCAGAAGCGGGATTCAAACACCGGATCTTTCTGGTCAGGTACGAAACCAATTCTTTGACCACCATAAAGAAAGTCAGCTTAATTCGGCCCTTTATTTCGTTCGTCTTGTCTTTATTCTAGTTTCGTCATTCTAGTTAACTATCTCCCACAATGCACAACGATGAAGTTATGAGTTACGAAATATTTTCATAATATAATTGAGAGTCCGCGTTTTATCACAAATGACGTGATTTCGTGACAAAATGATTCTCAAAATTAATAACATACTGCTCAAGGATTGCTAAATCGTCAAAACTGAGAGTTTCATATCAGAGAGTGCATATACAAAATACAAATCTGTTTATTTTTCCAATTTGACAACAACATAAATATGTTCCTTTTCTTCAATATTTTAATAAGAATTTTGCCTTCATCTTGGGTTGTTTGTTTACATTTTTCTTCTAGTGATACATTTAGGTATGAAACTTTTTAATATTTTCTATCATATATCTTCCTTTTTTTAGAATACTTATGAATCAAAACCTTTAATATAAAAATGTTTCGTTTCGATAGGTTATATTTCACAATAACATGTTGACAATTTTTCAAATGCTTTATAAGAGATTAATGGGTATATCACACGAAATATTTTCTTTTAGGAAAAAGTATTTCAGTCTTTTTTTTTTTTTTCACGTCAAAATATAAAGAATTTTGAAATATTTTTCAGAGTTTAATATCGAAATAGAACAGTATGTATTTTTTTAAATAACTAAAATCGCTACAGTTAGAATAAAAATGATAGAAGCTTGTTATTTTTCTTTTCTAAAGAATGTTTTTTTTTTTTTTTCCTGATATAAAAGTTTCAGAAAATCCTGTATTTTTCCAACAAGAAATATGCATAATTTAGAATTTGAAGTGTCAGAAAACTTACAAAACATTGCTCTTTCTACACTTTAAGCATAACTTCAAATAAAATAACGCACAAAATCTTCAATTTCACAAAAAACTTAATTCTTTCGCTTTGTACCGGGTATTCCTTAAAGACTGCCCTTCATACATATTTTTAAAATCCTTCTCGAAAAAGAAAAAAATGAGGGTCACAAATTAATATTAGAGGAAAAAAAGAAACAAAAACTGTAGCAAAATCTGATAAATCACATTAAAGGAATCGCAACAGGTTTAATTGGAGTCAGAAAACGTGAAAGTGTGCCTAATAAATACCTTTCAACTCCTATTTGTTTTCTCTCGCCATCAAACCTGTTTTGTTCCTTATTAAAACTCCTTTTCCGAACTGCGATTAGTCATATTTTGATAATGGTTTTGTTGTTCCTTGTTTAGATTTTAATTTGCGATCTCCAATGAATATACCCTTTTGGCTTCATTTTTGATAAGAATTCTAAAAAATGCATTAAGGGTGATCTTTAGGAAACACCGTCATGAACTATTCATAAATCAGTTCATTGTACCCACACTCTCTGAATTTACACATTAACCGAAATGAATAATAACTGACAAAAGTATATATATCCTTTTGTTGCACACTGAGAAAGAGAAAAAAAAGTATGGTCTAAGCTACCAAACTATGATAAATTTTACCGCACTTCTGGTTCCATGGGAAAAACAAGAAGCTCGGTTAACCGAAGCGCTTTGGTAATAATTTTGCTAGAATTAACAAGAAAATATGGTTTTATAATGTGTGATAAAATTTGGTAATTTTATCATGATACCTTAGAGCATTGCATAAAAAACATTTATTCTGTTAAATTTACTTTACAGTTTTGTACTTTTTACTAGATTTACGGTAATAAAAACTATAATTTTTAAAACCTGAGTTTCAGATAAATCGTTACTGTATGAATAGAAAAAATACTAAATTAATTGTTGAAATACCGTATATTTGTGTTCTTAATACCAGAATTATTATTATCATTTTGCCATAAATTTCTTTACCATACTTTGCGGTAAGTTCACCAGGATTTAATTCTTCTTGTAAGTTGCTATGAAAACTTGCATGTTAAATCAACCTATCACTAAAACATTAATTGTTCTTCGGAAACATTTTAACTATTTTGTTTGTTATTATGTCTTTTATCTCATTTAATTTTAACCTAAAAATCTCCAAAATTTTTCAACCTCAAAATTTTTTCAAAATCTCTGTAGTTATATGAAGTAAATAATAGGCTTTTTTTTAAAGTTTTAGGAATATCAGTCACTCATAATTGCTAAATTAAGTTTTATTCCCTTTCATTCATTTACCTATTCTCAAAAAATATTTTATCATATGAAGTAAATAATAGACTATTTTTAAATGTGTTAGGAATTGATATAAGTTACTCATAATTGTTAATTTAGGCTTTATTCTTTTTCAGCTATCACCTTCTGCGCTAAATATTAATTATCGCACGCAACTTATTAGGCTCTATAGACTTTATTGTTATATGTTCAATACTTTTACTTAAAAAACCTTTGTAGAACAACCACAGAATATCTTACAATTTGTTTTGTATTCTTAATAAGATGTTGAAATGGACCATGTTTCTATCCAAGTTAAACCATTGTAAGGTGCAAAAAAATATAAAAATGATTAACTTATTCTGTAAAGTAGCTTATAGGTATTTTATTCCATATTTATAGGTTATTTTATTTAATACACTTTAAATATATAGAGCCTTAAAACAAAATGTGCGTTGGGAACACTGCATAAAGAATTATGCATTGAAAAAAATATTGCTTGCAATGGATAATTCCATGAAACTTAAATACGAAATAAAATAATGCTATCAATTTTTTCAATCAATTTCGTTTATTTTTTTGTTACATGCGAAGCAACAGTCTATAATTTCATTTTTTCCCACCACCTCCACATTTGTTTTTATTTAGTAAGAACATCAAGTTCCATCTTTAAAATACATAAATAATATAATAACCCCAAATTCATATCGGCTTCACAATCGCCATCGCAAAACAATGCTACCAGCAAATAATTTGAAACTGCTTAAGTATGCTTTAGCACAGGTCAAACGACAGATTATTATATCATTTCTGCTGTTTTGATGAAAGTTCTTTCAAATGTAATTTACTGAACAAAATCTTGTGTGTTTTTAATTTTTATTTTTGAGTTCCTGGTAAGCAATGTTCAGAAGATGATGATTTATCAGAAGACAATTTTTCTCAAGTGCTCAGATTAGTCATTGGGATTTTAATGTCAGGAGCTCTTCCATCCTTAGGATCATTTGCCATCATTGTTCCAATGACAAAAACTGGCTCGGTACCAGGGTGACCATCTTCTTCCATGTCTTCATCTTCGTTGTCTGAATTATCTGTTTGGTCTAAATTTGGTGCACATTCCTTTGTGTCACAAATGTACCAGATGCATGCAGCTATCATCAGAAATATGATGAAATGTATTAAAGAAAAGAAGTAATATTTCGCAAGTAAAAACCCAATAGCTACCATGAAGGTAACAAAGCAGAAGCGACTTATTCCATATGCCAGAATTCTTGCAACAGTTCTTCCTTCAGTTTCCATTTCTAAGCAATCTAAAGAATAATGCTTATCATGTTAATGTCAAAATAATATTATCAACACAAATCAAAATAATTTCAGAAATCAGTTAATTATTTTCTGGATTAATAAGGGGGGAAATACACATATTTTAATTCACTAAGTCATAAATTTATATGTAAATTTATCAAAACTTATTTAATATTTCATCGCAGGCTTTGTTTCATTATGTACACTTCTCATGCTCTAAAATTGGTAAAACTATGGTTCTATATTTTCTTGCAAGTTTGATGAAATTATTGTTCAGTTGGTAAAGTTTTCTGTACAAGTTGAACATCTTTATCCATAACAAGTTAAACAAAATTTATATCCTGTACAAGTTAAATATTTGAAAATTTCATACATCACTATGGTGATAAAAGTTAGAGAGATAAGTACTAAATCGGGTGCTGTATACATCATCTACGCAGAACCAAATTTTTACATGGTGTTCTTACCATGGTCGTTAAAAGTTAAAACCCTATAAAAGGAGATGGATACCTGGCCGGTTTAGACATTAGTAATGAGTAATTTTGTCCTGATATGGTCATTTAGAAGGTTGAAAACCGATGGGCGTTTTCTTCTATTTCAACATTTCGTTCGATATATTGGCGTCTATTGGTAGAAAACCACTATATGACATTTTAAACTATACGGCCTTCTGAGAAGTCCGAAAAAAACGGATAACCCTGAATAACTTCTGATCAAAAATCGAATTTTCATGATCTGAGACTCAATCTTAATGATTCAAGTAGAAGACTGTAAATATACCAATTAATAAGTGCAGACAATATTTTAAGACTGAGACAAACACAAAAACATACTTTCTCTGAAAACACATGCCTTTTTCCGACGCATTCAGATTTTTGACCCCCAAAAGATAGGGATCAGCTGCAATTTGGAATATATGGAACTAGTAGTTTGGTCAGGAAAGCGATCCAAAGTATGGACCCCTTAATGTTAAGTTTACTTTTTGCGTATTACGCTATATCTCGAAATACATTTGCACAAAATTATAAAATTTGTTTATCCAAAGATAATTTCATGCAAAAAATAACTTTTAGTAAATATTTATAGTTTTTTTAAAGATTAGTCGAAAAAACTTTTGAATTGTGAATTATACAGTTTTTACATTATTTTAAAGAATTTAATTTATTATGGCGAAATACAAAATTAGACCAAAATCGGTCGAATAGATCCTGGAAATCGAATTTTATAAATATGTCTTATTGAGAGTCAAAAACACAAATCCGTCAAAAGCAAGTACGTTTATCTAAAGAAAGTACGGTTTTGTGTCTGATTTAGTAACTTAAAATATCATCTGCACTAATTAATTTGCATAGAGGTCAAGCCCTTGAACCATTAAGATTTAGTCCTAGAAAATAAAAATCCAGTCATTAGATCAAATGTCATTCAGAATAGTCCTTTCTTGTACACTTTTCAACTTGTTTTCTGTGTCTAATTTAAAAATAAATGAAGTTAAGGAGGTCATCACATTACTATAGAAATTGATTATAGATGTGCGATTTTTTTTTCTTTCCTAAATATTAATTTGCGTATCGCTATGTGTATACTTTTTTTTTCCATATGTGATAAAGATTTTAAAATTGCACATTAAAGACGGTCCTTATGAAACACCCCACTCAAATAATAATGAACTTATAAAAAAACTCCATGTAAGATTTTAAAATAGTTAAATAAAATCTCACTTATTAACATAGCACATGAATTCCGAAAACAAATTTATAATTTTTATAAGTCATAATTTTAAGTTGAGTTATTATAAGAATTTAAAGTAATAATTAGATTATTAAATTTTATTGTCAAATTTAATTTATAAGAACTTATAGAAGCTTCTAAAAATATGTTGGAAAAGATATGGACCAAACATTGCATGAATTTATATTACATTATAAGAAACAATAAAAATAAATATTTTTAAAAAATTAAATAATTATTAGAAAATTATAACTAAATTTAATGAGGAAAAATTTTAAATTATCTTCGAAATTGTTTAAATAAAGAGAAGCTGACTTTTTTTTCATCGAGAATTAAATTTCCGATATCAGTTTTGAAGTTCATACAGATAAATGAAGACTCATTATTATGACTTGACCAATAAAAGATAGACATGGGCACCCCAACGAGCAAAGAAGACATTGTTCGCTTGACCCTTCACAATCACAAGCCAAGAGCGGCTAGTTATAACAGCTGAACATATCCTGCAACAACAACAAGAACCACTTACCTGAAAATCACTTAACTGCCTTACGCAACTCACTTATTTAAAAACAACAAAATTACAAAAAGTTAAATTCACAACAAATCAAATTGAAATTAAGCAAAAATAGCATAATAGTAAAGGAAAAAACAGTAATCGGCGGGGAAACAGAAAAGTCCTCAACTTTTCTAACTTTTAAAATTCTTTAACTTAAATCATACTATGTGTTTTATATAAAACTATCTCTCTATTTTTTCTTACATTTTCATGTTTTAAAATTTTGTTAAGATAAATAATTTCTCAACAAATCCTAAGCTGAATAAGATCGTTTTTGTTTTTATAATTTTCTAGCAATCAAAATCTAATCAACTGATGTTACATATTATAAAATTAACCAATAATCCCAAATTATTAAAGTACTGTATTTTTTTATTTAAAATGCAAAATTATAATAGATGTAAATAAAAGTAAGTACTTACAGAAGACAAATATACTGGATGCAAAGAGATCGATAAGTCAGGCAATCAAAGAAAGGAACAGAACAAGACGTACTTCCAAGCACAAAAGTTTAGGCACAATAGGATAGTTTACTGAAAAATTGAATAAATAAAAGTGTGATATCTGATCACGTGGTATAAATGTCCATATTTGATTGGCAGTTTAACTTTATTTGCAACTGTAAAACCTAAACGTAAACAGTGTAGAGGAATTTCGAGGAATTAGTCAAAAGTTTGAACCGGATCTATGACGAAATATTTATTTGACCTTTTTTAAAAAAGAATAGTAAAAGATCACCTTTGTTTAATTTCGAAATTTAGTAAAATATATTCAACTAAATAGTATAAATTTCAACTTTTTCTGTCATTACGCCTTGCAACATATTTTATAGTAAATTCTTTCCTGTAGCAAGCATTTATTTTATAAAAATATCCAGTATTCTCAGAAAAAAAGCATCAATATGCATAAGTAATTAAATATTTAGACTTAATATTTTTTTAAATTTTAATTATAATTTTAGTTTCAACACAGGGGTTTGAAATCTGTCATTTCGAAACAATTAGTTCTTTTATGGAGGATTATTCAGAAAAAATAATATTCAATAATATAATACATGATTTTTATGAATTATTTTTTTCTTTCTGAAAATTATAGTCATAATAAAATTAATCGACACACTATTGACTATCATAAAACATTCATTCATTTGGTATTCATTTGGTAATTGCATATCCTTATGATGAAGCAATTAATTTTTCCCATAAATCAAGCAGTCATAAAATATTCAAAAAATTTTTTTAAATGGAATATTAGTAACAGGGGCAAAAGCGACAAAATCTTGAAAAAAATGTATTTTTCCTAAAAATAATTAAAGGTGTGCTTTTTTAATTAGTCCATAGAAAAAATAATTTTTTAAATATAAATGTTCCTAGCAAAATGAAACAGCAATGTAGAAGAAGAGTCAGTAGTGATGAATGATAAAAATATTTTTACCTCTTAGCTGATATGGTTACTAAAATGTTTAATTTTCAGTCTGAAAATTCACCATATTTCAACTGAGTATGAAAAATTTATGTCATACGAAATATTTATTCTAATTTTATTCAATATATGGCCTTCTAGTGGTCAATTTTTATAGTAAGGGGCAATGATGACAAGTAAACCAAGGGACAGCATTTTTCTGATGAATTGAGAAAATATAAAAAGACTAAGGATAAAATATAGTAAACATTAAGGAGGAGCGAAAAATTAAATTCTCGATATTTTTTCCTAATGGCAACTAAATTTTCACGAAATCTATCAAAAAGTTTATCCTAAAATAATTTTAATTTATTTTTTGCCTATCAACCGGATTACTTGATTTAAAAAATGCAAAGTAACTCGAAAAATCTCAATTTCTGCTTTGCCCTTACTTTTTTCTTAATCACTGATAGAATCCCTTAAAGCAGGAAAACTATAATCTATACACAATTGATTACAGGAGACCATTGGAAATACAAATGGAAAATTTTTTGAATAGATTCTTTAACCGGAAAAAGAAAGAATATTTCAAGCCAACAGCAATTAATTAGATTCTATTTCATTACCAAAATCCTATGAACAATGCAAATGTCCAAGTATAAAAAAATAGTTGTATGAGAAAAGCAAACCTCCAGTTGAAACAAAAACTGAGAGAATTAGAGAGAGTTATTAATGTCATAGACATTTTAAAATAAAATATCTATGGCAACACGGACATTAATTTAAAAAAATAGCAAAACGGAGAGATAGAAATCAAAAACTAGAGCTACGTTACAAATTTCCATTAGTAAGGAATCATTCCATTTACATCGGCTAGGTTGTTCGAAATATGGGAATGGCTAAGAGCATAGAACTTTCTATAGTTGACTTGCTTTCTATAGAAAGTAAGTTTGCAGTTGTATGAGAGAAGAATATTATAAATACCGGAAGTAAAGATGGTGTATAAGACTAACAGAAATACGTTAAAATCAGTTCTCATAGTGGAATACATGTCTCCTGCAAACAAATGAATTGTTGACTATAGAACTACAGGGCCTAAGTCTTATTCTTGTACCATCTCTAAAATACTTGAGAAATGTGAAGAAAACCTTATCACTCAACTACCTATATAATACTATTATGGAAAGGTTTCTTGATGATAATCTTCTAAGTAATGTTATAAGTTATTGAAAAGATAACATTAGTACATTGAGAATTGTACTATTATTGAGAATATTCCACTTGGTTTTATATTACGATAGTATTCCTTTATGTATTGTTATAAATCATTGCGATGTCTTACAGAGGATTGATTGCCTTTTGCACTCAAATGAATTGCCACTAAAGAACCTTTCATATGATGTTTAAGAGGAGCAGCTTCTGAGCCAACGTCCTATTCTTGTACCATCCCTTAAAATGCTTGAAAAATGTGCAGAATATCGTAACACTCAGTGACCTACTATTATAGAAAGAATACCTTAGAATACTATAATAGTGATAATCATCTATGTATTCTTTCATATTATAAAGATAACATTAGTACCTATTATTATAGAAGATATTCCACCTAATATTAAAAAACGACGGTAATTCTTTACCCTGTTAGAAATTTATAATGCCTAAATAACAATTTATTTAAATGTTCTTTGTTTTTTGTTTTTTTATATTCAAACAGAACAGTCAAATAACCATAAATAAGATGGTAAACAAACTGTTAACCGTGAGAAAAAGGTTTTATTAACTGTTTTGATCTAGAACGGTTAAACAACCAGAGTTTCATCGCACCAATTAGGCATACCTAATGACGCCACTTAGTTCCTTGTAGCCGGGGACATATTTTAGCCGAAAGGGCTAATCTGTCAATATCAAGGCCGACAGAACTGGGGTCCGAGTCCCAGCGTTGACACCATGATATTTTAATTGTGACCCTGGATCAATTTGTGACCATCCAAATCCACTCCTCAATTTGTGACCCTGGATCGTAAGAATACGATGCTCTAACTCACACATACATGGCAGCGTCGTAAAGCTGCGTGTCATAAATAAGTCTAATATTTCCCGTCTCTTACGATTCATTTGATAACGGTTCATTCGATAGAACACAACTCAAACACAAACTAACCCCAACACCCTTCACCAAAAAAAAAAAAAAAAAAAAAAAGCTTAGGTGCAATATCCAATTAAATTTCTTTTTTACTGTTTTGAAACTATGCTAGTTGTAGATGGTTAAAAAACCATATAGTTCCATATTTTAACTAAACTAATTATAAACGATTTCAAAACTGTAAAGATAAAAAATGTTCTTTACCGTATACTTTATAATTAATTGGATTGACAGGCTGCTGCCGGTTATTTAACTGTAATTTTAGAACGAAAATTCTAACAGTGTATATATAGTGACAAATCATTTCAAAGATAACGAAAAACATTTCGTACAAATGTCCTCAAAATATATTGACGGTGATAATGATGAAAAATTGTTTGCTATTATCTTTATTCAATTTGCATCTGTTTTGCTTACAAACAATTATTTACAGCAAAATTTATCTTAATTTGTCAGATTCGAACACCGGAACACTTTTCTCCTTGGTGATCAATAATTCAACTTCACATTCTGCGATAAAGCAATAAAGTACTATTTTTAGTACTTTAGTAAAAGCTTTTTCTGTTCTTTTTTTCCTTCTTTTTTGGACTACTGTCATAAAACGTAACTCTTAAAGCTATTGATTTTCTTAACTAATGAATAGAACCTTAATGTTCTTGTAAATGGTTAGCAAACAGCTTAACGACTAATGAGTTAAAGGTTTTATTTTTATAGCAAACTTTGCGAAGATCGTTTATACTTTATTCAAAAAGGATCATTTCTTTAACATTTTTATTTCTATTATATTCTTCTAAAATTCTTCTTTTACCATTTTTTTACCATTTTCCCTTGAGAACGACCTTTTAAAATACTTTTGTTACATACTGTATGTTTTAAATATATATTAAATTTGCGTGTATGTCAATATATATTAAATTTGTAGAAGTTTAAAGTATTTTTCCTTTATTTTTTTTTTATTGGACAAACGCCTTACTGTAAAACTATAATTGAGTTAAAAATTTAATGTTTAAAACTTACAAGTTTTTTTAGTTAACAGAGCTTAATGCTCAACTGCGTTTTAAATTAAGTTTCTATAACAATCTATAAATATATTTATGAACCAGGAATGGTTTAAAATGAGAGAAAAAAATTATTATCCTGTGATTTATTGCAGAATTAATGTACGTTAACTCAGTTTACGCTGAATTACGTTATTTCACTGCAAATATTTGAACTATTAGGCTTGATAAAAATCTAATTATAATAAAATCTAATGTTGTGATAACTCATGTTATAAATTAAAATGTATAAAAAATATACATTTTAAGTATTTTTTTATGTTTTATTGCTTTTTTCTCATGAGTTATAAATAAAGGGACAACTTTTTTGCGTTATATCAAAAACATTAATAAAATAGATATTCATTTTCACATCAAGTCAAACATTTTTAAACGAATTAGAGAGTATAACTAGGAAATAAATATTTTTAAATCACTGTTAGAAATTTCTCGGAAAAAATAGTTAAATAAAATTTATTTAACTGTTAATTTACCATGTTCAACAGAACAGTCAAATAACCATAAATAAGATTGTATTCCAACTGTTAACTGTGAGAAAACCGTTTATTAACTGCTTTCACCTAATATGTTTAAACTATCAGACTTGTATCGCACTAACTAAGCCCACCTAATAAAGCTAATTCCTAGCAGCCAGTTGGACATTCTAGCCGAAAGAGCTAATCTGTCAATCTCCTGACAGACAAAATGGGGGTACGAGTCCCAGCGTTGACGCCACAATATTTCCTCCATTCTCTTCAACACGTAAAGAGTTCCGAGCGTCCTGCACTACTCATTTTGTGACCCTGGATTATTAGAATACGATACACTCATTCACATAGATGGCAGCACCATAAATCTGCTTAACACAAACAAGGCTAGTATCTCTCTTCTCTCATGAAAGGTAAACAAATTAAACCAAATTCCATGGTTCATTTGAAGAAAAAAACACAACCACAATCTAACTCCATAACCTGAAGAAAAGCATAATTCTAACGTCCAGTTCTTTTTCTGTGGTTTTAAAGCCATACTAGTTGAAAATGGTTAATAAACTGCATCATGGTTTAGTACTCATAGTTTTTAGCCATGCTAGTCATAAACGGAATCAAAACCGTAAAGGTTGAACCGTTAGTTACAACTACTGTACTATTGCTACTTCTATATTAAAAAAATTAAAATGCACTATAATATGATTCAACTTGTTAATAGCTTAAATTTTATGCAAATTTGACATGCATACTGTAAAGAAAGCCTTTCTCATACTGTAAAGAAACATTTGGCATGCTGTAAAGAAAGTCTTTCTTAATATTGGCAAAAATGTGTCAAAATAGCTCCGAAGCAAAAAAATAAAAAACTGCATGCATTCAAAATTGAATCAACGTAAACCCATGTTTGAGCCAAATTCATTATCTCAAAATTGATGTGGTGGGAGAGATGTTGATTGGCTAATAGCAGGATTCGAACCAATAACCCCCGGGTTCGAAGTAGGATGCTCTAACCATCATTGTTGTACAATCCATTTCAGAAAGAGTTAGTAAGCTTTTTATAGTGACCGCCTCAGAAACACATCATGACTTACTAATTTCCAATTTCTAAAAGGTACAAAAGAGTTGCAACTCAGAAAACATGGTCCCAATTAGTCAGGAGATCGGTAGTTTTTTGCTTATTTTGCTGTATCTTAATAACTTTTAAGAGATTGAAATGTATAAAACCTTTTAACTGCCTGGACCTTGTTATACAACTTGGTCGTTCGATCATCCTACTACGAATAAAGCGATCCTTGGTTCGAATCCTGGCGCCAGCTACATCTCTTCCACACATTTCTCACTCACTTTATTTTTGAAACTAAGCATTTTGCTCAAAATTGAGTAAATGCTGCACAAATTCTTAATACATTAGATTTTCAAATTCAACTATTATTTCTTTCGTAGCTATTTTGCCACAATTTTTCTCTTTTGTGAAACCCTTTTTTACTGTGCAAGATCCAAAGTTTTTGATACTGTTAATTTTTCTAATAAGAATCGATGTAATTTTTTTTCAAGCATTACAAAAAATGACCTCAAGCATGCAAATTGAAAACTTTGAAAAACATTTTCAATAGAAGACTGCATAATTAGATAATTTTTTATCTAAGTATGTTTCTTCTGAACTGCTTTGAAATTTTATTTCTTTCGAAACCTGTCCGAAAAAATTATAGATTCCATTCAAAAGAAAAGACATGAAGCAGGCTCCGATAAACCTTATATGTTCAATAACAAAAAATTCCATTTTAAAGAAAATGGGTAGTAGTGTTAGCTTGCCTATCTCTTAGGGTGTTTTTTTATTAGAATATGGTCATAAATATTTGCAATTCGAAGATTTATTCAACAAAGTACTTCAAATATTAAAACTGCAGAGAATCGCTTTGTTGAAATGCAATATATTCTTTATGACTTCCTAAAATCTTTTTCATTTTAGCATCTCTACATTAAATAATTTTGTAAGAAATGGATATAGAAGACAGATATTTTGCTAATTTAGTTAGTTAAGTGTATCTTTCTTAGTTCAAAAAAGAAAACTAATAATTTAGCATTCAAAATGCACTTAATAGAACCTAAAAGATATTCTTTTTAAGGTTAGTCTTCTTTCAAATTAATTCACTCGCTATTTGAAATTCACTATAAGTTTAGTATAAATAATAAATTGATCAGAAGAATTCTTTACAGTTGATTATTTTATTAATATTTCATTGATATAGTTTAATCCTTATATTGAGCTATATGGATTTTTTTAAAACGTGAATGATACAATTAACGTCTTTATTTAGACATTCTACAACAAAACAAATTAACAAAAATAATTATAAAAGAGAAATTCTGATCAAAAAAAATTTTAAAGATATTCAGTCTTTAAAGTTGGCAATTTATAAAATTAAATCTTTAAAGTTGGTAATTTACGAAATTCAATCTTTACATTTGGTAGTTGGTAGTATAAATAATAAATTGATCAGAGGAATTTTTTACAGTTGATTATTTTTATTAGTATTTCATTGATATAGTTTAAACCTCATATTGGGCTATATGGAATTTTTTTAAAAATGTGTATGATACAATTAACGTTTTTGCATTGACACTCTATTTACAAAAATAATCATAAAAGAGGAATTCTGATAAATGAAATTTTTAAAGATATATATATTCATTCTTCAAGTAAAAATTTTAAAGATATTCAGTCTTTAAATAAAAATTTTAAGGATATTCAGTCTTTAAATAAAAATTTTAAGGATATCCAGTCCTTAAAGTTGGTAATTTACAAAATTCAGTCTTTAAATTTGGTAGTTGGTAGTATAAATAATAAATTGATCAGAAGAATTTTTTACAGTTGGTTATTTTTATTAGTATTTCATTGATATGGTTTAATCATCATATTGGACAATATGGAATTTTTTTTAATATGTATATGATACAATTAACGACTTTACGTAGACACTCTATTTACAAAAATAATCATAAAAGAGGAATTCTGATAAATAAAATTTTTAAAGATATATATTCATTCTTTAAATAGAAATTTTAAAGATATTCAGTCTATAAATAAAAATTTTACGGTTATTCAGCCTTTAAAATTGGTAATTTAAAAAATTCAGTCTTTAAAGTTGGTAATTTACGAAACTCAGCCTTTAAATTGACTATTTCTATGTTATGAAGAGTGGAAGTAACAGATACAAATCTCGCCATAATACAGAATGACGCCAAAACGTGTCTCTAACGGATATCACGTAACACCGGATCTTGCCGTAACACCGGAACATGATCCGGATACCTCGTGCTGTCATTTCTCAAACTTGTCCAGTTTGGTCTTTCAATCGACAAGAATTTTTAAGCCGTTCTTTGTATTCATAATCCCACACATGTATGTAAGTCTCACTATCCTCATAAAATATTTCCAAAACAGGCCGCTTGGTCTCTGCTAGATGGTACCTTTAACACACTTAAACCAAACATTCGAAAGCCTCATTTAGCCCTTTTGTCCTCTGCTATAATTGAGAAATACATTGGGAAAAGAACTAATTAACCGTCATCTAACTCTTATCAACCATTTGAACACATAACAATTTAAAATAAACAATATCGTTATATTTTATTAAAGGCATAGTCCTTAATCAAACTCTCAAAATTACCAAATAAATGGTAAAATGAATGATATGTTCTGAAGACAATCTTGTAATTATATTGTAACTCTTCAGTTAACGGCGTGAAAGCTAATACTTAATTTACTGGTTATTTTACTTTAAATTTTTTTATTGTATTATGACTAAATATGTGATAAAAAGAACTATAATTTTGAAAACCAGAATTTCCGATAAAGCATTGTCCAAACAAATGGAAAAATTATCAAAAAAAATAATTTAAATACCGTAAATTTTACTGTTAATTACAGTGATGGAACAAGTGCCTAAAATGTAAAAATTAATGAACAGTGAAACGCAGAAATCAATAAAACAGGGTTGAAACTGGAAAAATATTCTTACAAGGAGAAAAAAATTCACGTAAAATTACTGTACTGTATTTAATAATATTTTTAATTTTAAAAAAATAAATAAAATAAAAACTTAATTCTGGTTAGTAAAACCAAAATATACGGTACTTTAAGGCGCACGTGCCATCAATGTAATAACCCAAAGATTAATCAGATTTTTTATCAGACAATCAAAAATTTCTTCTTTTACTATTTTCTCATATAAGCATGATTTTTTGTCAGAATTTTTTGTCACTGCAGACATTGACTCCTGTCTTCTGTTCTACGTTTTATTGTTCTTCTGTTCTACGTTTTATTTTTCCTCTGTTCTATGTGACCTCTTACCTAGCAATTGGAAATAATTGGAAAAAAACATTTTATCCATTTATTATTAAATACGTTCCTTGCTTTAACAACTTTCACAGTTTACTATTGCTACTTTAAGATCGTTTTATTTTCAGTAGTTAAAATAAATATTTAAAATCTTTTAAACGAAACGGAAGCTTATAATATCTAATTTCATTTGTGACTTTCTCAGCAATTTGTGTAACAGTTAGATTGGGTTTTTTATTTTTTATTTTGCGTGCAGCAATGTACTAAAAAAGAAATACCCAAGTAAAAGAAAATTGTTCGTAAAGCATTCTTTTAAGGATTCAACAAAATAGAACTCTTGCATTTTCACTTATTTGTAATGAGAGCGGAAGCTTTATTCTAACCATTTATTTATACAAGCCTTGAACACAAACTTTATCGTTTAATGGATGCGAAACATTTTCTTATTTTGTTCAGAACGTTTAGGGATTCTATGGAAGGAAATACAACTTGCAGCTTGCATATTGAAAGAACTTTAGAAGGCTTCTTATGAAATAACTATATATGTGCGTCGAAGTATTGTTCCAGTTTAGAGTAAATTGTCTTGGCGACAACAGCATATGTTCTAAAAGGAAAACAACGCACGAATTTTGAAATAATTGATTTTAAACTGTTTAACCCTTTTTAAGGCCGTGGTAAGTATATTTACCACCACTATAACTTAGGTATGCTATTTGTTATTAACTTGATGAAGCAATATTGAATAAAATTGGTTGCAATATGTCTGTTTTTAAAGAATGTAAAATAAGTACATAATTCTTTTTTTCAGTTTGGAGTATTTATAAAATTTGTTTTACAAATGAAAAGAAATTAAAGTAATTAAGTCCCTTACCTTTTTATAACATCTATTGGGTAGCAGTAAACATACTTACCGCAAAAAAAAATTAAAGTTCAAATTAATTTTATTAACTAATCTAAATGAAATTTTTCATCCAAATTCAAAAAGTATTTTAATGTACCGGTACCAGAGATAAATGGCCCGTTCAAGGATTAAGCTAAGAAATTTGGCTTAAATATCTATTTGAAGATTAATTTTATTTAACATAAAATGCAACTCTGTAGTAAATGTACAGTACTTTTCATTTAATGATCGGGTCTTCACGTTCTTGGACTCAATCTTAATTGTTCGAGGAGATGACCTCATATATACTAACTAATTAGTGCAGACGATATTTTTAAATCAGACACATCTGTGAATAATTATACTTTTTGTTTCAACTAATTCGGATTTCTGAAATACAGGGGGAAATATGGTCCCAATAGTTTGGTCAGAAGAGCGGCCCAAAGTTTGAATGATTTTTTTAATTTTAAAATAAATTATTAAGTATTTGGAAAACATGATTTTTTTTAAAACAAAAATGGATTTCTCAGGAACTATTCGACCGATTTCACTTAAATTTAATATTTTCGCATGCAATTTCAAATTCAGTATTTTCATATTCTTTAAAATAGTGCAAGGAATTGTATGCCTTACAATTCAATTTATAATACTATAATGAAATAAAATAATAAAATGTTATAAATAGTTACCAAAAGTCTTTTTTTTTTTGCATGGAATTATCTGTGGATAAACGAATTTTACAATTGTGCACAAAAAAATTTAATTCGTTTAAAAAGTTCACCAGGTATGGTGAAATAAGCAAAAAGTAAAATTAACATTAAGGGGTAAAACTTTGTGCCCCTCTCCCAAACCATTGGGACCAAATTTTCCAGATTGTAGGATATTTTGGAGGGTCAAAAATCTGAATCTGTAAAAAAAGATATGTTTATTCAGACAAAGTACGTTTTTTTGTCTGATTTCGTAACTTCATATATCGTCTGCACTAATTAATTAGCATATTTGAGGTTACCCACTCGAATCATTACGACAGAGTCCTAGAATGTGAAAATCCGATCATTAGATCAAAAGTCATTTAGGGTGGTTCATTTATTTATTTATTTATTTATTTTTGCACCAAACTTTTTTACATACTTTGCGTACAGTATGCTCTGTATTTACAGTCCCTGATTTCATAGGATGTTTGTTTGCCACCACCATTTATATATATATATTTTTAATGTATCTCAAAATCAAGACAATCCTAACACCACATCCAAAGTCCTAAACTAGTAGTTTTATGAGATCAAAATTAAAAGCACTATCAAAGCATTTTTCTCCCCCTTAAGATCATTGATTAAAATCACTGAAACCAGTTTATTTTTAGGGAAGATACTGTAAAGTAGTTTTAATATTTTTTCTAATTAATAGGTTAATTGCAGTGTGCTTGTTAGGGTAAACTAACAAGTGAAGGAACACTTAAGCTTAACTTGTCTATAAAAAAATCATAAAAAGTTCAAAATTTGTTATTTTAGTTAAATGACAGTGTCAACAGATTTGTTATTAAATGCAAATTAAGTAAAAAAAAAAAATTAGGAAACTTACATAATATTGTTTTAAACTTTTGGTGGTTCAAATAATAAGTAGTAAGATGACCAAGTGAAGGAACCAGTGAATGAACACTTAATTTCGAGAAATTTTGATGCTCTTTAGGAATTCATAGGCCATGCAAATGTCTAAAAACAAGACTTTTCTAGGAATTATAACGTATAACCACAGTTAACGTGAAAAAGTTTACTTCAGTCATGAAATGGAAATTGGGGTTGAAGAAAAAAAAAATTTTTCATTTTCTTTCTTACAGTTTGATAGTAGATTCTAAATCATGAATGTTTATCATTGTGTAATAAGATAATGTTTTTATTATTATTTATATTTTATTACCTTTTTGTTTACTCTTTTACCCCTTATTTTTTGAAACTTTTTTTTAAATCTTTTTAAGCATTTTTTTTTCCTCTTCGTCATACTTTCTTGCTTTGACTTTTTTTCAGATCTTTCAGTCTTTTTATATTCTCACCATTTTTCTGAAGTTAATGCAAAAGGTTATTTATTTCGTTTTCCTTTGATTTAACTTTCTTCTTTTTTCTCAATATTTGGCGACTGTAAATATATCTTCTAAATTTCTTCTGATTTTCTAGTACCATTTTTAGAATTCCTCCCTAGATAATAGATGGGAGAAAGAAGTTACGAAGTTTGAGGAAAATCCATCTCTCATTGACTTATATCTAATGGGTCTTCAGCAGTACTTACCATTTTCTGACTTTAATTACCTATGGAACCAATTGTTTTTGCAAATAACAATACCTCGTGAGGACTTATCTCAAAATCAAAATATTTTAGTTGATTCTCAATGTTTCAACTTTAGTGTCAAAGTTTGACGTAACCAAATGGTCTTTTTGCAATATATTCTTCCATATTAAGAAAAGCACAGGCTATTGGATAGTTGGGAGATCTGACTCTTCTCTCAATGTTCCTTTAAAAATTTGCAACAAGCTTCTGCAGAAATTGTGCATCGTTACTCTCGAAGTATGTATTATGTTGATTAGCTTTCTTGCTCACTAACTCATTGTCTGTCTTGTATGCATCAAGCATCAAGTGGAAAAATTCCACAGTCAATTCAACATCAAATGGAAAAATCCCACATTTCTTAAAAGCATTTTAAAGTTTAATTTCCTCAGTTGAAGCCTCAAAAGTTTATTTGAAAATGGGTGTAAATTTCCCTTTACATATTGCTTTACAGCTCTTACGTTTTCAAGATCTAACGAAAGATTTCCACGAAGCTTTCAAAGCTTGTAATACGCCTAGATCCCAAGGCTTGAGTACATTAGTAGAATTAAGTAGAAAGCTAAACCGAAGAATTTGTTTAAATGACCAAAACTTTCTCAGTATCAAAGTGATATGAGATTTATGCCCTCCCAGAAGAAGCAAAATAGGGAATTTGATAGCATTTTCAATTAGCCATGGGTAGAAAGAATCATTTGCAATATATTCGTAAAATGTTGCTGCTGTCATTGATTAACTTCATGAATTACTTTTTTAAATGAAATATATAGCATTAACTAATTCTGTAATACTTCGAGGAATTCTTCAGAAAGGAAAAACTACCATTGGGGATACTTTTTTTCCACTAGCTGAAATATTGCCCAATACTGCTGTTCCTTCCATCTCTTTCCTAGGAGCTCTGGATAAATCTTTATAATTTTTAGGGCCAAAGATTTTTCCCTTTTAAGGGCAGTGTTCAACTCCTGCTTCGTTCGCACTGCTGACACGATCCCTTTCTTAAAATGATGGCAGGGCTACTTTCCTTTTCAAGATTCCTCTAAAATTCTTTAAACCACTCTCGAATATTATTATCTGTAAGGAAAGTTTTGTCTTTTGAAATTATCTTCGCATTGCGCTGATTTATCAAGGGATGTCGTCTTAAAAAAAGCTTCACCCATTTTTCACCTTGATGATTATCTTTAAATGGATGTTTACGTCAACACTTTAAAAACCACATTAGGAAACTAATTTAGCCAATTATTGTCACAATAGCCAGCAAAGAAATGTTCTGTTCAAGTTTTTATTACTACATTTATTTAGTTTTCGACTAGTAAATTTAGTTTATTAAGCAGTCTAACGTATGATGTAACTAACCGTTACATTTATAAAGATAAATTAAATAAATTATAATTCTTTTCCTAAATTTAGGTATTAAATCAGCATTTTGAGATGAAATTATTTCAGGAATTATTAATGCAACATTTAACAGAATTTTAGGTATCCTCTATATCGCAAAACTGATAATTATCTTAGAGCAATGTAAAATCATATTTCTCACATACTGTTCATTCACTGGGAAATCTATTCCCAGTAAAGGAGCATGCCTGTTCCTTCACTGGCTGGAAGTTTTTTTTTGTATTTTTAACAGAATTTTAATGTATTATATGACTAAAGGTACAAGAAAATTAAAAAATTTTCTTTTATTTTTATAAAATTGGAAAAATTCCAGTAAAGGAACACTTGTTCATTCATTGGTTTTTCATTGTTTTGTAATTCAGTTAATAAACACACCTAATCTCAGTACTTGCTTATGCTATGATGCTTAAAATAAATAAAACGTAACTTCAATAACCATATTTTGAATTCTCCTTTTCACAGTGAGAAAAATAAAACTATTACTTGCAATTATTTGCACTTTAAACGGATAACTACAAACATTGACCTTATAATTTTGTCAAAGGAACAAGGTGTTACACAGATACTAACAAATTCAAAAATATTTCCAGAGAAGACTATATGACCAGGTAACCCAATGCATTGTTAGATGACTTCGTATTGTTAGGTAGTAAGCTACTGTTACCAATCAATCTAAGTAAAAACTTTTAAAATGGTATTTTTTAAAAATATCTATGAAATGTTCATTCACTGGGGTGAGTTCCTTCACTGGTTGGTTTACCCTATAATGTCTTTCTGTATTATTGCACAAATAAAACTGCTTTTAAAATTTTTATTTCATTTCTCATTTAAAGAATAATTTATTATTTCTAATTTTGTGAATGCATCTTTGATTTTTAAGCATTTGTATTTTTAGATCATTTTTCAAAACCAATTTATTAGAAACTATGTATAGTGCGCAAACAAAGGTCCACCCGGAATAACTTAATATTTATATTTATTGGGATAAATGTATTATATTTACCCTGAAAAATAGTTACTATTTTATAATTTAAAGGAAAAACAAATTATACGGATATAGTTCCTCATGAGTCGTAAATAAAATCGAGAAAATGGAATCATTATCTCTATAGGGAAGAACATATATTTACGGTTTTATCACTTATAGGAAAAATACTTTATACAAATATAGTTTTTTAAAATTCTGCAAGAAAAGTCTGATAAGTGGAATCATTATTTTTAAAAAGAAGAACAAATATTGACTGTTTTATCACTAATGGGAAGAACAGACTATGCACATATAGTTCTTTAGAAGTCACTAAAATAAAATCTGGAAAATAGACTCATTCTCTCTGTAGAGAAGAACAAATTTTTACTGTTTTATCACTTATGGAAGGACAATTTATGTAAATATAGTTCTTCAGAAGTTGCAAGTTCAAAAAGGGAGGAACAATTGCTTATTATTTTATCAGTAATAAGAAAAAAAAACAGCTTATACAATTATATATCTCTCAAAGTGACAAGCAAAATCTTGGAAGAAGAATTATTTTCTCTGGAGTTACACGTGGCCAAGTGTCACGAAAAGTCAACTGACATATCTTATTTGAAGTTGTCAGAAAAAGTTACACGAATGAAATTTTTGACCTAAAATGTCTGTTTTAAACTATTTTCTATGACAGAAAATATTTTTAGAATCTTTTCCGTTTAAAAAACCAATTATAAGTGTTTTCTATTAAGAATATATTTTGAAGTCAATGTACCTTTAATATTTCTACTTTTTTTTTTGCTACCTTACGATTAATTTAAAAAAATACGTATGTTTTGCAATTTTTCTTGTTTTTGTAAACTAAAAACTTTTAATTTCTTATAAAATATTGCATTTATGTATTTTGTTGATTTACCTTTTGGTGTTATTTCCCTGTTGTTAATTACCTTACGGAATTTTTTCTGAGATATATTTTTGAAAGATTTTGAAACTGTGTATTTTATTTTGAGTTTTTTAATTTTAATGCACCATTCAAAAAGTATACAAAAAAACATCAAATATTCTAGGAATTTCATTTAAAAAAATTAGTTTTTAAAAAGCGCATGTTTTTAATTTTTGATATAGCTCAAAATATTGTTCTCTAAAAGAAACTATTTCAAATTAATATTATTTTTTCTTTTGAACAAAAATGCTCACACTTCAGCTTATTTTCGGCTTCTTTTGCCGTAAGTTATTAATAAAGTAAAATATCTCAAAAATACAGTTCCGTATCTATTTTTATTGCAAAATTGTCAAATAAAATAATATAAAAACAAATATATTCTATATGATATATAAAATTGTCAAATAAAATATATAAATTATCAAATAAAATATATAAAAATATATACCGGCACTCAGGGTGCCTGCATTTTTTTCTGTAAAATCCAGTTCCACGGTAGCATGTTACAGAGCAAAAAATCTGATATATCATTATTTAAAATAATAATTACCTTAAAATCACTGAATCACTTCAATTAAATAAATTTTAATGTCAAAATTACGGTATAATATTTTACGATAAAACGGATTTTACTGTAAAAATGGATTTTATGGTAAAATGGATTTTACGAATGATGCCGTAATTTTATACCGTAGTTTAATCTAGATGTGGTTGCAATACATGCACGGATAATAGTTGATGGAATGCTCATTAATTTGGAAGATTTTGGAAAATTGATGTTCATGTATAGCTTGTTTTATACATTTTTGTTTTCAATTTGAATATTATATTTGGATATGTTCAATATTTAAATTGATCAAATATGTAATACAATGCAAAAACGAAAAAGAAAACTTGATTGTTTACTAATATTGTTAAGATGAAAAATTTATATTTAATTTTTTTTTAATATAACAATGTTTGGCATGAATTTTAAAATCATTGGATTGAAGTTAGCATTTGTTAAAGTCTCTCGTATATTTAAATCCATGCAGCTCTATTTGTATTTTGAAATAAGAGGAGATCACATCGCGTATTTCATTTCTTTTGGGACTAAGGGAATATTTTGACAATCAAATGAGATTAAACTTTAGACATCGTCTGGGTTTTTCGGAAAGGAAGCAGAAAAATCTTTTCAATTGAAGAATTTCTTTTCCTTTTTGAATTCTTCTAGAAGTGTTCATAAAATTTATTTTGATGTAAGAAAGGATAGTAAAACGGAGTAAAGTTGAAAATGTTCTACATTTTCAGATCGCTACAACGTTGTACAATAATAACATGCAAATTTATTAAAATCTTAATAAGATGTTAAATTAAGTCATGTTTTTTTCACGTTGAATAATATAATAATAATGTTCAAGAATGATAAATTTTAAATTAAAAATTGGTGAATGAATCACCCGAATCACCCGAAAGGTTGTACGTGGTAAAAAATTCGGGATAAAATTACGTTAATAAGTATCGGCACTTTGGGTTAATCAGCCTTAAAATCTAATTTTACCTTAAAATATAATATAGTAATTTTTACAGTAATATTTATTTAATTAAAGTGATTCTGTGATTTTTCGGTAATTATTACTGTGAAAATTATAAATTGTAAAAAAAAAATAATAATAATATATATATATACCATAATTTTTACAGTAATATTTATTTAGTTGCAGTTTTTCTGTGATTTTACGGTAATTATTACTGCACAAAATACGGTATATCTGGTTATACGGTATATACGGTATATACGGTATAAAGTTCTCGAGATATGATGCAATACGCAAAAAGTGAAATTAACAAAAAGAGGTTTAAACTTTGAACCGCTCTTCTGCCCGAACTATTAGGACCATATTTCCCAGATTGCGGCTACCTCCTATATTTTAGGGTTCAGAAATCCCAATCCGTCTAAAAAAAGTTATATTTATTCAGAAAAAGGAAGTTTGTGTGCCTGGTTTCGTAACTTAAAATATTGTCTGCACTAATTATTTAGCATATTTGAGATCATCCCTTCGAACCATTAAGACTGAGGCCTAGAACGTGAAGATCTGATCATTAGATCGAAAGTTAATCATGGTCCATCGTTCATTTATTTATTTATTTATTTATTATTTTTATTTTTTTTTTAATACTGTACATTAAAATATTGTGGAATGGGTTCAGTTCTTAAATAGTTTCATATCTTCCATGAACTTGATATTATATGCTTAGCACAAACTGCCCATTTAAGAAAATAGACATAACTTGACAAATAGATAAGGCAATGACCAATACATAAAAATGTTGACATAAAACAAAAAAAATCGTGTTTGAAAGAGAAATATATCTCAAAACGTATATTTAAAGATAAAAGACATAGTTTGGAATGCGCGTTTGAAAAATAGATATTGAAAAATATTAACATAGATTGAATTGTATTGAAAAGTACGGTATAGTTAAAATTGTGTGTTTATGAAATTGGACATACCTTGAAATGCTCGCTTACAAAATTGACATAGCATTTGATTGTTTTTTAATATACTTTTACGGCTACTTTATTTAAAAAATATTAATAATGATTATTCGTAATGTTTAAATAAAACAAAGCTAATTTTTATATAAATTTGATACTCTCCATTTCCAAGAATATCACAGAGTTTTAAAATATTTTTACACAGAAAATGTGCGTTAAATGTTAAGTTCAGTTTCGTTAAATGTGCATTTTGAGCTGAAGCTACGTCCATTTCTGAACAACTGTATCCATTTCCTTAAACATACGTTTTGAACAATGTACAATTTTTAAACATGAATATCAGCCCATTTTCATGAACGCATATTTCAAGCTATATAACTTTTTCAAACACACGTTTTAAAATGCGTCCCTTTTCTTAAAATTTTCATTTTAAGCTAAGCTAAACTCAATAATAAAGAACAGTTTAATGTGTGAAATATGTCCCTTTTGGGAAATATTTATCTTATCATCATACAATCTCAAGATCTTCATTTCTAAAAGAAATCCCAGTATAAAACCTGTTTACTCATAAGCATTACCTCTTAAAATAAAAATGTTTTCCGATTAAACAAGATAGATCACCAAAATTTAAAGTAAAATATGTAAAGCAGGAAATTGCGCTATGGTTGCCGAACATCAATTTCAAAATCGTTTTAGGTAAATAAATTAAAAGTCAGATTAGTAAGTTTTAAAATTAGATTAAAGTCACGCTGAGTCATTTGATATTATTAAAAACTGCTCAACCTGACTTCAAAGAAAGATCAAGAGCCTTATTAAAGACAGTCTTGCTAAAATCTGAGACAAGAACCTAAAATTGAAACAAATGCTTTAGGCATATAGTGCTCTTATCTAGAGAATAATCCGGAAACTTTTAAGTACTTATCTTAAATAAATACTAAGAAACAGTTTTAGGAGTGAAAAAAAAACTTTTTGGAAATATATATCTTATAACTATATGTTCTCAAGCTTTTCCTTTCTATAAGGAATCCCACTAAATTACCTGTAAAAACTCAAAATCTATAATAACTTTACTTCCTAAAATAAAAATATTTTTTGATTAAATAGAGAATCAAAATTGAAAGTAAAATATGTAAAACAGGAAATTGCGCTGGTGTTGCCAAACTTCAATTTCAAAATTGTTCAGGTAAATAAATTAAAAGTCAGCTTAGTAAGTTTCAAAATTAGAATAAAGTCACGCCGAGTCATTTCATATTATTAAAACCTGCTCAACCTGACTTCAAAGAAAGATCAAGAGCCTTATTAAAGACTGTCTTGACTAAAACCTGGGACGAAAACCTAAGGGAATTGAAACAAATGGTATGGGGGTGAGGTAATATATTGATCGGAAGGGGGTACGTGAGGGTAAGCAATGATGAGAATGGAGGTAAGATTACCCAGAGAATGTTCTTAAGGTGATTGCGGGTGCCAAGCTTGCCAGGCGCAAACGGATATTGTCCCCTAGAAAATGAACTGCGAAGCTAAGGGGAAATACTAACCATGCTTTACACGGAAAAGAGATTTACGGGTTTAAAGAATATCGGAGTAGAAATCAAACAAAAGAAGAAGTGAATAAAAATCGAATAGATAGCTTGTTTTTGTTTGTTGGAAAGGCCTATTTTTTATTCTTGTTATATTTCTTTCAACAATGTGTTTGTATTTACGACTTAGAAAGGATTTTATAAATTCAACTTGAAAAAGTTATACTACGAAGTTACATCAACAATAAAAAGGTTTTTTTTTAATATTTTATTTTATTTTTCTAATCTTGTTTTTCTTTATCTACAAGGTAAATAAAAGGCTGAGCATTATTTTATTGAGGAAAAGGCGAATGTTTTATAAAACAGTGACTTATTTTTAGTGTTCCTGTTCCTTAAGTCTTACAACTCTTGGAAACTTTAGATTTGTTTTTCTCCTTTCTCATACTCCGTTTCCTTAATACGACGAAATAATCCTGAAAACTAATAACAGTCGAACTTACGTTAATACATGACTTGGGGAGGTTAAACTAATGTATATGAAATCTACAAAAATCAGAAACTATTTCTTACAGGGCTTGACTACATTTCTAGCTTAATTTTCTGTTTATGATCTCTGGAAAACTTGATAACAATTCATTAAAACATTTCAATTCACTACAGAGCCTTTAATAAGTGCTTGTTTCATGCTCTTAAAACTTATAAATACGAAAAATAGCGCAGCAAAATGCCCCGGATTTCAATATTTATTGCATATTTCATCTGAAGTAGTATTTAGAGCAATACACGAAAAATAGCAACACAAAATGCATAGGATATTAATATTTATTATATATTGCATCTGAAGTGCTTGGGGCAATACACGAAAAATAGCTTCACAAAATTTCTGTGATTTTAATATTTATCATATTGTTGATGTTGTTGAGTATCTGAATTGATTGAGGCAATACACGAAAATTAGCTTTACAAAATCTCCAATATTTCAATATTTATCATAAATTCTACAGGAAGTGCTTCTGGTATTACAGCTATAAGCTGAAGTTTTGCCAAAAGGGAAATTTTTTTCTCAAACTTTTTTTCCCCATATTTTTACACATAGATACTCTTAAAGTATACTGTAAAAAACAATGGATCAAATTACGGTATAAAGTATCGACACTTTGGATGCATCATCCGTATTCCATTAAAATCCATTCTGGTCCTGTAAAACCCATTTTACCGTAAAATCCATTTTTACAGTTGAATATTACACCATAATTTTTACAGTAATATTTATTTAATTAGAGTAATTCAGGAATTTTACAGTAATTATTACTATCAAAATTACGGTATGTCATATTTTCTGTTCCATTATATGTTCTGGTAAAAATGGATTTAACGGTAAAAAGTACTGGAATTCTGAGTGCCGAAACTTTTTACAGAAATTTGATGCATAATTTTTTACTGTGCATGCTATTGGTATTCTGAAAGAATTCTATACCAAAATCATTTTCTGATGCTTATAATAAGAATATAAAAATGATTTAAAAATATAATACCAATCAAGATTAGGGTATAAGCAGTTGCAAGGGACATAAGGAAGTAATTTCAAAGTTGTGAATTTCAAAGTCACATTTCACCGGCACCCTAAGTGCTAGTACTTTTTACTGTAATTTTGAGCCTAATCTTTTATATTGTGGTATTTTACAAGATAACAGCTGAATACACAGAAACATCTTAGTGTCTACATGAAAATTGAGGTAGGTGTTTTTCACCTATAAAAGCTCTGTTAAACATTTTAAAACTTTGACAAAGCCCTTCATATGTAATCGATAAGTTTTACTAAAAATGGTCGTTAATCATCAGTTGGTCAAACTACAGGACTTACAAATTAAAATTCTAAAGTTTAAAATTATTTTAATTGGTGAATAACGATAGCAAATCATATAATTAGTTATGCTTCTATTTTACGTTTCTTTTTTTAAAACTTTTTGATTTCATGTTATAATAGCTATCGTTAAAAAGATAGTTGTCCATTTTTTATGTTCTCAATATTCTAATTTAGATAAATATCATCAAGTTTTTCAAAATTCAGAAAAGAAATTATTTCCTTCCAATGTAAAAAGAAACTGTTCTATATAGTTTTGAAAATGTAAATATATTTTTGCTACTAATACCTTATTTTGCTTTTTTAAACTTCTTGCTTTCAAACTCTGTGAACTAATCGTTACATAGATTTTTTTACATTTTTTAGGTTCTCAATATGTCAATAATTATATTCTAATTTAGAAAACACCGTCCTGTTTTTCTAAATCTCAAAAATAATAATTTTTTTAACACTATAAAAAAAAACTGTCGTCCTTTATAGTTTTAAAAATTTCTGAAAGAAGACTTTAATTTAAATCATAAAAAGACAGCTATTTATTTTCTCGTTAAATGTTTATACTAGACTAAGTCTAATATACTAAGAATTGCAATTTACAGCAAAAAACACTTCTTCTTTGAAGGCTTAAATATTTATGAAATACCTTTTTATTCTTTGAAAATAAGGAATCATTTTCTATTCATAAAATAATTTTTAAGAGCTGATATTTATCTTTTCATGACAATGATTAAGAAAAAAATATTATAATGTATGTCATGAATTATTTGGGCTTAACTTTTGAGCAGTTTTTATTTCTTATTCTTTTGCTATAAGCTACTTATCTATATGTTTAGATAAAGTATTATGATCCTCTAAATCGATAAAAATGTACTTTTATTTAATTCTTGATTAAAAAGCATTAATTTATTTATTGTTAAATATGTCTCTGAATATTAACAATGAAAAATGGTCAAAAAATTTTAATTGTAGAAATGAAAAAGAAATTAGATTATTATGCCAGAAATCATGAACGAAAAGAATCGAAAGAATCAAATAAAAGAATCGAAAATTCCATTTAATAATGTAAGTAAATCAGCTTATAGAAAAAATGCTCGCTATTTAAATAATTGCTCTAATCCCCTTGAAAATGATCGTTTTTTCTGTTTCATTGCTAAAAGATTCTTTTTCTTAAGTCTTGAAAGAAATATTATTAGAAAGGCTATTAGACGATGATGAGGATAATAGAAACTTTCTCTCATCTTTTAATACCCAAACGTATTGATTTAGTTAATTTATAATTCCGGTTTAGGACGATGATTTAGCCCCTAAAAGGTAAAACTTTTCCTTTAAATTTATTTGATTTACATAAGAATTAATTCATTAACATATATTTAAGTTGAACTTTACTTTGATTGGAAAGAAAATGAAATGTAGTTTAAATGTAGCTGTTTAGTCAAAATGGTAAAAGTAAAAAAAAAAGTTATTTGTCTTTCTAGAATCTTTTTTTCTGTGTATTAACAAGAATTTTAAGATCAATTATCGTCTTTTGATTGTATCGCTATTATCAAAAGAAGAATTATTTTTCACAATAATTTATTTTTAGTGTTTCTTTTAGAAATCTTATATAGGAACTAGGTTGATCCGGGCTTAAAGTTCGAAAACTTTTCTGAGAATTTAACGTTTGGAAAATCTTTTTATTCTCTTTAAAAATATTAAAATATTAATTAATTATGTTTGTTCTCAGAATGACAATTTTTCATAGAAATTGTTCTGAGAATTTACTAGTTTGAAAATATTGCAATTTAAAAGGTACCTAGTCAAATATTAAGAAATTAAACTATAAAAAATGTGGTATTTTGCAGCTGCTTTGCTGAATATAATCAATTGTAGAGTAAAATTAATAAGTATGGCACTAAAAATAGAATGGTTTTTTATTAATATTTTTATTTCTAAATAAATAGTCAAAGCAAATATGATTTTTTTTTTAAATGGAAATTTCTTTCTAGTGACATTAAATTTAATTTTAATACTGAATCGCAAAAAAATTCGAAGGAAAATTAAAAAGGAAAAAATCAAAACAAACTATAAACAAGATTTATAATGAATATGAATTCATCAAATGAAATGAATTTGTATAATTTTAGCAATGGTTTACAAGAGCCATTTGATTTTAACAATTCCCCCGAGATAAAATAATAGAGTAGCTCTAAAGAACTTTAACATTACGAAAGATTAAAGATACTTTTTTAAAAACACCATAAAATGGACACGGCAGAAAAAAAATGAGTTTGTCACACAAAGAAAAAACACATGTCTCAAAACAATAACTAAACCTACAAATATGAAAAGATGATACGAAAGTGATGAAGGGCTGTTACAGGAGGCCCTCACTCGTAATCTTTAGGTATTTCTTTTTTAAATTAGAATAGGTACAGCGATAAAAAAATATAGTCAAAACTACCAGAATTGGATAAAATTTACAGTGTTTCTGGATCTTTGGAAACACCAGAAAGCTCGATAAATTTTACCAAAGCGCTTTGGTTGTTATTTAGGTATTGATAACAGAGTGATTTTGATTCCATTTGATTTTGAATTTGATAATAGAGTGGTAATTTTGATTAGTAATAGAGTGACTTTAATTTAAATTATTTGATTTTGGATTTGATAATAGAGTAGCTCTAAAGAACATCATTTAGAACGATTAAAGTTAATTTTTTAGAAATATACATAAAAGAGAGGGGGGAGAAAAGAAGAGAATTTGTCGCCCTGAAAAACAAATAGCAGGTGTTTCAGAACATTAGTTAAATCTACAATTATGGAAAAAAATGATAAAGGGGTACAACTTGAGGCCCCCACTGGTTATCTTGGGGCATTTCTTTTTTAAACCAAAATAGGTACACAGAAAAAATATGGTCAAAATTACCAGAATACAGTAAAATTTACCATGTTTCTGGCTCTAAGGGAAAACCAAAAACCTCAATAATTTTTACCGAAGTGCTTTGCTTTGGTAATGATTTTGATAAAATCAATAATAAAATATGGTTTTATAATGTGTTATAAAATTTTGTAAATGTTGTAAAATTTTATTACACCTTAGAAGTGGCATAAAAACCCTTTATTCGGTAAAATTTAGTTTTCAGTTTTGCATGTTTTACTAAATGTGAGATAATAAGAATTATAATTTTGAAAACCAATTTATAGAAAACGGTTACTATATGAACGGAGAAATTGCTAAATGAATGGTTTAAGTACCGCCAGAATTATGTTTTTGTACCAAGAATTTCAATACCATATAGTGCGGTAATTTTACGAGAACTTTTTTTCTTAAATATTGCTACACTAAGAACATGGCCATAAAGTTAACAATATTTGTAAATATTTGTAATTATAACTTGAAAGCAAGAAGTTTTTTTTTAAAAAAATAATAAAAGTTGAAAAAATAAATCTATATTTATTTTGAGTTTTAAAACTGTGTAAACCAGTAGAAACTAGTGTTTTATGATAGTCACAAGAAAATTTATAAATTTTGAGACGGTGTAATCTAAATCAAAATAGACAAATCTCCATTTTAGGAAGTTGACCCTAAACAGGACAACAATTTTTGTAATGATAAGTAATTATAACTAAAAAAGGAAGAAGTTCAGAAAAAGCAACATAAAATAGAAGTAACAAAAAAAAATTCTACATTTTCTTTATTTAAAACGCAAAAAAGAATCTACATTTATTCTGATATTTATAATACAAAAATGGATTTACACTTAATCTGTTGTTTAAAACTTAAAAGAGTAACTATTGTTCCAAAAGGCAACATAGAACTGAAGCAACAAAAATGAATCTACATTTTCTCTGCTTTCATTAATAACGAATTAGACCACATTTACAGAAAATTCTACTTAATACAGACACAGTTTATTAAGATTTCACTAATTAATCGGTACTTGATATTATAACAGTGTAAAAACTGCTTGAAAAAAGCTAATTGTATTTATCAAGTTCAAGTTTGAGTTTGTAGTTTGTTTGAGATAAGGAACACATTTTAAAAACAGTGAGAAAAATAATTCATTTTCGTTTCACTTTACGGGCTGTTCAAGTAGGAAAATGTACTAACCAGCTTTGACTTAAGTTAATGCGATGTAAAAGGTGCTCTGTAATCGCCACCCTTAATATAAAAATTATGAAAAAAAAAGATGCATGTTAGGAGCAAATTAATATTCATGCGCGGAGGAAAAGGTTTATCGAAATCTGTCGAATTACTAATTAATTACCAATTTATTTGTCTCATAAAACTTTTAGTTGTTATTTAATAATTGTATTTTTATTAATAACAGTTAGTATGTTATAAATGAACATGCGTATTACATATTTTAATAGTCACTTTTGATTTGCCTTCTTTTAATAAACAATAATTAGTTTAATGGAACAAATGACTTCAAGGGTTGGGATTAACAGATGTGGGGCTACTGTAGACATGCCAATGTTAACATAATTCCTATAAGCCATATATTGCAGTAGATTTATGTTAATACTTATTGGAATATGTTTCTTAATGACACCATTTTCACGTTTAAAGGTCTAGTTGCATACAGTGTTGTTGTTTCTAATACCTCTTGCCAATACCAGCAAGCCTGCTTGGTGAAACCGAGCGAATTTAAGGCAGAGGGTGCATTTCTTGTTTTTCGGTGGCACCATCTATGGCCAATAATACGATTCAGTCCCTTTACTAGGAGGACCCAATCATACTCGTTTCACTCATCCGCAGATAGTAGTTATGAGCTGACCCAAAGAACAATAAATCTCCAATCATCCAAACTTATACAGAAACAGCTTTATATAAAATAACTTATAGTGGTCGCAAATATATTAGAATGGTGATCTTAAATGTATTCCTCCTATTTTAGGAATTGTAGAAACTCTTTCACTATACTTACATAATTGTATGGGGAATTCTCATAATATTTAAAGAGATAATATTCTAGTCATAATACATTGTGACGGAAAAAATGGTTAATTAACACTTTATTTTATTGTAATTTAACCATATACAAACAAAACAGTCAATTAACCATAAATAAGATGATATTCAAGCTGTTTACTGTGAGAAAAAACATTTATTAACTTTCACCTAATACGGTTAAAAAACAAAACTTTTATAGCACCAACTAGGCCCACCTAATGAAACCACTTAGTCCCTTGCAGTTCGGTACATATTTTTACTCTGTAAATCTCATAACCGACCGAACGGGGGTTCGTGTCCTAGCGTTGACACCGCAATATTTTCTCCATTCCTTCCAACACATTAAGAGTTTCTTGTGTCCTACCCACCCCAATCTGTGACACTGGACTATTGGAATACGATACTCTCATTCACGCAATTCTAAACTATCTCCAAAGTTCTGTTAAATTTCTTTTTTTATGGTTTTGAAACCACGTAAATGGTTATTGGTTGCTCTTTATCGAAAAAAATTATGTTCAAAATAATGATTACATTGTAAAGAAATCAGGATAAAATTACGGTATTGAGTATCGGTCCTTTGGGTGCTTCCTCCGTAAAATCCATAATACCGTAAAATCCATTTTTAACGTAAAATACTGTACCATAAATTTTACCGCAATATTTAATTCACTGATTTTACGGTAAATATTACTGAAAAAATTACGGTATATCACATTTTTGTTCTGTAACATATTCCGGTAAAACTAAATTCAACGGAAAAAAGTACCGGCACTCTGAGGGCCGATCTAAAAAAAATATTTCAAATTTGCTATAAATATTTATTTAATATTTTAAACATTACGGACCAATCGTGGAAATATGGAAATGTGTTTAGATGCTTCGAATTAATTGAAGAAACAATTGAATACGTTAATTGCTTTATAAATTATATTAAATTGCTTCTTCTCAGCAAAAATTATGCTAGCAAACGCGTTTAAATTACTCTCTTCATTAACCTGACTAGATCATTTAGAGAGCCATTAGAAACCTGATCCCAGTACAATTAATGGTTCTTACAACAGCATTTTTTTTCTAGAATATAAATCTTTAAATGCCTCATTTTGTGAAGTAAAGTGCAGAAACAGCAACTTTCATGTCGCAACAGGTAATAACAGAGAGAAAAAAAACTAACAAGCATAAGATGGAAAGAAGTTAATTTTTTATTGTTTTTTGGAAATTTCCAACAGCTCAAGGACAATTATTTTTGTTAACGAATCACTTGTTAATAGGAATAATTTTCACTAAAGATAAAAATTCCTAGTTTTTTTTTTTATTGAAATCCAAAAAAAAAAATTACAACTCTCAATTAATTTTGTAACGGTTTTGTGCACGAATAGATTTAAGCTAATTTCAAAAAATCTTAAGTATAAAAAAAAAAGTACTTTTCTCACCTCAAAATGAATATCAGTACTTTTAGTTTAAATTTGGGAAAATTGTTTAAACCTCAAATACACTTCATTTGCTTGAAATATAGAAAAAAAATAACATGAACACCTTCTAAACAACCTAACATAGTAGTTTGATGTGAAGTACATTTAAAACAATCTTAAGTATGAAAAATGAAAACTTTATACCCCTCAATAAACATACTTTTATACTTTCAGTGGACATCGGGTGAAATTCATCTCAAATACACTTCATTTACTTGAAGGGGAAAAAATAACGTGTAATCCTTCAAAACAACCTCACTCAACAGGATGCTCTGAAGTACATTTAAATCAACCTCAAAACAACCCTAGATGTAAAAATAAATAACATGTGGAAACTACCTCCATCAACAGATTACTATGCATTAGATTTAAATTAACCTCAAGACATCTTGAAGTGCAAGAAATAAATAAATAAATAAGCAATAACCTGTACCCCTTCAAAACAACCTCCCTCGGCACGTTGCTATGTGTAGATAAAACAACTACATTTCCATTGATTATACACCTTGTGAGGTTGATTTTCTTAAGGTTGTTTTTGTTACCAACTTTAAATAAACCTCAAATCAGCTTTAATATCTCTAAACAACCTTTTTGTAAGGCACTGTTTCAAGTTTGTTTTTAGACTTAAACTTTATTGCATGTGACAGAACTCATTTTAATTTTTATAATTACATCAAAATAATTATACGAGATTTTTTTGTTATTCGTTAAAAATTGACTATTCCAGTGTAAAAAAGTTAGTATGAAAGCAACACTCAGTATTGAAAAAACATGTCCAAGCCTTTTGAATTTCTAAATAGCATCATCCACTCGCTTACATACTTGGAAACTCAAAAACTTCTTTGTGTGTCTTAAAAATTAGAGGTCCTGCACACATCATAAGAAACGGCTCCCAGTAGTTCAGCGAAGTCAAGCATCGCTGGCAGCAGTCAGACTTCACGCGCAGGTTGTCGGGGTCGGGCTACGAAAGTGAGGGAATCACCCCCACAAGAGAGGATCAAAATTGTCATGGCATGTCTTCGGATAATCCTTAGGGATGTTTCCCAGACCCTGGTCAATTATTCCTTGTAGAGCCGCTGTGATTCAGTGGATAGAGCGTTCGTCTCCTAATAAGTGACGCAGGTTCGAATCACAGTGGTGCCAAGTTGATACGAATTAAGCTCCCGGCTCGCCCCAACTGCAAAGCTGACGTAAAATATTCTCAGTGATAGACGAATCATGGGTTAGAATTCCCTTGCTGTCGGGATATTCATTGAAGGTTCTCGTGGTTTTCCTTTTCCAGTAATGCAAAGGTGGGTTAGTTCCACACAAAAGTTCTCCACGAAGACTAGTTTGGGCCAATGCTTGATCCAAGAGTTCCTTTGTCTTCTGTGTTGAGTTCAAAATTACAAGGCTACTGAGTTGAACATTAATAGTCGTAAACTCAGAATTGGGTTTGCTATTAAACGCCTGTTAAAAAATAAAATAATATAGTTCATTGTGCAGCTCTAGTGCGACGTAAATAAAGTACCATTGCTACTACTTAAAAATTAAAAATTAGATTCCATTAAACGTAAGATTTTTCTTTTTATTTTTGTAATTTGTGATTAATCAAAACATGCATGTGGTTTTAGTTCATTATCCCTCAATTTTATCAAAAATAGTTTTAAATGGTTAATCCGACAACCCTGTATTCTGTGCAGTAAAAATACCCAATTCACAATTTAAAAATGTATAATAAAAATTACCGTAAGAATGTTAATTATTTTATTGGCAATGTCCACAGTATAATGAAATTTCAAATCTTCTAAGTCAAGTCTACAATTTTCCAATAAAAAAATGGTACTTTTCCAATTAAAATAAAAATGATAATTTTGATTCTAAAAAAAAATAATAACCTCAAACTCTAAACTATCTAGTCAAAAACATTCAATAAAGCAAAAATTCTGTTTACAACAATTTAAGTTCTTACATTTTACCAACCTTGGATATTAATGGTCTATAAACTTAGCACACATATAATAAATATTAACTAATAATAAATTTGATAGTTAACCACCGATAACTATGTAAAGAACAATTAAGCAAAGAGTTAAAATATTTATTAACCAAATTGTATACATACATAATAACACGAGAAACTTGCACTATTTGCATAGCTTTAACTACATATTTAATAAATAACAAATTTCGACGAAACAATACAAAACTTTTCCGATAAAATATCAATAAGGTTTTGAGAAAATCTTAACATGTGAGTTATGTAAAATAGAAAGGTAAAGTATTTCGAACTTGATATTCAAGTCTAACGAGTCACAGTTTTAAACGAACAAAGGATTTCAGATAGAATAAAGTTGAAAAGCACATTCCTAAACAAAGAGGAATTCTGCTGTGAATACTTATTGAAGAATTCGTAGCCAAACTTCTTGGAAAATATTTCTTTGAATTTGTAATTGGATAGAGTATTTCGTACAATTTCCAATTTCGGATCAAGTTACGTATCTGAGGGAATTGAACAACTGTAATAAAAGAATGTTGCTATCAATGTAAAAATGTGTTTAGTTTTATAATATTTTATAGAATGTTTAGTTACATATCGAGTGTAAAATCCACGCGGTTTGTGACGTGTTTATTAATTTAAGCAGCATATCTGATCAATAATTAATTTCAAACTTCATTTACTTAAAAAGAGGTGCCAAATAAAATTAAAATCTGAAAACGCATGTTTTTTTAAGTAAATTTATTGATCTTAAAATAAAAGTGTGGCAACTCAGGGGATAAAGCTCCCGCCTCCCAATGGAGATGACCCGGTTTCGAATCCCAGCGATGGCTGATCGTTTCGAATTCTGCTTCCGGCTGCACCGACCGGAACGTGAAATATCCTCGGTGATAAATGGATCCCCTTGCCGCCGGGCAAAACCGTAGCAGGTTTTCGTGGTTATCCCCAACGTGTAACGCAAATGAGCGTTAGTTCCATCAAAAGTTCTCCACGAAGGTTAGTTTGCATCACTACTCGATCAAGATGTTCCCTCTTCTTCTCGGATAAATTCAAAATTACAAGGTTATGAAGCTATATATTGATAGTCGTAGACTCAGAATTGTGTCGGTTATAAAAATATCGGCTTAACACCGGCTATAAAAATAATAAATAAATAAATATAAATTAAAATAAAATAAAATAAATGTTCTTATAATAAATGAACAATATAAGGTAAAACGGGGATGGTTATGCAATACTAAGCGTTTCACATTAATCTAAATACTGAATTATTATTATATTTAATCACCTTCTTAGTAAATATAAATCATTAATTCAGTAATCTTGGCATGTGAGTGGAAATTAATCCATTTTTAGAGATTTTCCTAAATCTTGCAGTTTGAAGAAGCAGTTTTAAGCTTTCGGAACATTTAGAAAAATAATTTCAAATTACCTTGGATTATAATTCAAAATTAACTTTTACTACAGCGGGAATGTATGAAGAATATAACATTAAGTAAAATAACTAATTTTTCCACCTTTACAACAAAATAAATTATTATTTTAAACAAATCCTGTACAAATCCAATAACGAAAACCTGACTTACAGAAGTTTTAGCGCAACTCTTGGAGAAAAAAAAATTTCTGGAGCAAATTAAAGAACATCTAGTATGACTTGATGCATGATTAATGTATGTTTGAATCGATTTTGAGCAAAAATGTTCAGTTTTGCAATATATAGTGAATTGAAGTAAACATTACTTTATTAATGAATTTTTAGCTATTTATTCAATAGGTATTGAAAAAACAAAAGTAAAACTGTTCAAGAAATAAAAATGAACTACGAAAGAAAATTAAAAGAAAATTAATTTGTGTATAAAAGTATATTTAATACTAAAATTATTCTATACAGTAAAACTTTAAACTAGCTTAAATATATTTTTTTAATTTAATAAACAGCAAAAACGAAATACAACCCTTTGTGCATATTTTAAATAATTCTACATTTTGACCAATTTTTCTACTTAATCTATTTAATCTTTTATTTTACATTAAACAACATAAAATGGAAAAAAAACAATACGTAAAAAAAATATTTTAATGCGAATCAGGGAGTTGAAATTTAGAATTGCATATCTAACACTAAAAAGTATAAATTTTATTAAACTAAATAATGACAAGTGTTTTTGATTTTAAGGGGTTTGGATATTTAAACAGTATGGAAATTAAATTTCCAGGTTACCTTTATCTTTCATGTTATATTTTTAAGCATCTTTAAAGGAGCATTTTATTTTAAGGAATTATGTATCAAAATGCTGCAATTTAAAACTTGAAAATATCTTTTAAATCATTGACAAAATTAATTTGTGCAAATTAATACAATGTGACCTGAGAGCAAATTAATACAATGTTATATCACAATACTGTGACCTCTATGTTCTCGATCTTAACACGAAATAGCCATAAAAATTGAAGTGGCGAAGGGACTTGTAAGCATTGTAATTCTGGACATAATACATAAATTGGGAGATTTGCTCAACGTCTAAAAAGCGATTCGCTCAACTTCGTTATCTTCTGGACCAACACTTTGGAAAATTAGTTATACACAAATCTAGAATAATTTGCAGCAAAATATGGTTACCTATGGAAAGCATGGAGATTTTTTTGGTATTTATATGATAAATATAATTTTATTGTATAATATTATGGTACTTATATGCCGTAGCCCATGGGAAAAGTATACCATATGCCAATGGCAAAATTTACCATTGAAATATGGCAAAAATATATGGGAAAATTTTATCATATGTAAATCCTATGGGGTTTTCTATAGAAAATTTTCCAAAGAGAAATGTGGAAGCATTTTCTTAACAGTTAATTTGGTAAATTATTCACGAGCTGCTGTGGTTAAAGTTTTTTACCAAACTCATTGCCAAAACACTTCGGTAAAAACTACAGAGCTTTTCAGCGTTAATCAGAAACACGGTAAAAATTACTATATTTTTGTAGTTTTGGCCATACTTTTTTTTGCAGTGATTTTTGATAATGAAAAATCAAATAGTTGTCATTAATAAAGTAAACTTAAATATATGTGCGCTAAATTTGAGTAGTAAAATATTAAATTTAAAAAACAAAATACAATAAAAATCAGCTTTCAAAGCATAGATAGCATTTTTCTTTAATGAAAGCCTGTCAACTTTTACAAAAATTGAAAGAAGAAAAAAGGTAAGTTTTTCAGCAGAAGCTGTCTATAATAGTTAACATATAGTTTAACATTTTAAGCGAAAAACAATTCTCTTTTTTTCTACATTCTTAAAATGTATCATCTTTGTTTCTCTTAAATATTTCACTAGTTTATATAACTAGTTTACTAGTTTGTCAATTATAATTCTATTTTCATAAGGTTTACGACGAACCTGCTACCTAAATTCAGCTAATATTAAAAAAAAAGAGCAAATTTAAAAAAAAGAGGGAATTAAAAAAAATTCTTGAAAATTTACAGTGAACGATAAAATTTCCGCTCGTAAATTGAATTTGTTAATTGAATTTTAAAAAAACAAGGACAAAAATGACAGCCAAAACCCAAAAATCATTTCATTCCTAACTTTCTTGTGCTCATAAAAAATTCAATAAGCTCACTATAATTTCTATTTATATAAAAATTTTCTAAAGCGGCAAAATTGAAAAAAATAAATGTAAAGTATAACTTTTTAAGAAAAAATATATTAAAACTGGTTCATGTACCTTAAATAAAACCATCGGTTAAATAACTTGACGCATTTTTCTTAGTTTTCATGTCTCATCTTACTTCGAAAATCTTACAAGATTTAAGAAAGTTTTAAAAGTATGACGCCAATGGCATTTAATGGTAAATTAGCTCTTATAACTCATTAAAACCTTTTACTAGCTTAGGGTATTTTACACGAAGAATTCTGCCAAACCCTTAAGTCATGTCATTATTTTCTAGCGTAAACAGCAAATATGATGAGCTGATTAAAATCAACTTCCGTTTCCTTACATTTATTGAAAACATGTTTTGAGACTTGATTAAAGATATTAAATATTCTAGTAAAGAAGGCTTTCATTGTTTAAAAGCTTTTGATCACGAACTTAAGGTTGCCTTAACAAAGAAAGAGGCATTGTTATAAGAAAAGTCTTACGTCCACTGTTACGTTTAAAGCAATTTTCTATTCATTGTTAACATTTTTCATACATCACCTTTAGTTCAAGCATCTTATAATATATGTTTATCAATAATATATAAATAAAAATAATATTAATAATTTTGTATGATTCATTTGTTTGTTCAATCATTTTCAGAAGCACGAACTAGTTTAAAATCAGTTTTAAAGATATTAATAATTGTTGTCAATTATATTTGCTTAACTTTGAATAATTTTTAGCCTTAAATAATTTTCATAATTTTCCAATTACTGAGGTTGTCTTCGTAAATGCTTCAACATGTTTTTTTTTTTTTTTCACATATGCTACAATTTCAAATTACTTACCATAGCAATAATTATTTTCAACCATTTTGATAGGTTTTGCACAGAATTGAAAAATATTTTAGCATTCAGTTCTTATTTATTTAGCTTTCAATTATTTTCAAAATTTTGTGATTTGTTAGGTTGTTTTCGAATATGTTTTTATATGTGTTTCCGTTTATTCTTTAGCATGTTTTTCGTGCTATTAGGTATTTAAACTTTTGACCGTAACAATAATTATTTAGATTCTGATTTTTAACCATTTTCAGAATATTTTCATAGAGTTGAAAAATATTTTTAGTTTTCAATTTTTACTCATTCAACATTGAAAAATTTCCTTAATTTTCCGATTTATTTGGTTGCTGTCGAATATGGTTTTATAAGCTGTTTCCGTTAATTCCTTATCATGTTTTTTCATGCTATTCGGCATTTAAAAATTAGACAGTAATAATAATTATTTTTATTCTGATGTTTAGCCATTTTCAGAATATTTGCATAAAGTAAAATACTGTTTCACTGATAAGACTTTAGTTTTATTTTAAAAAAGAATTCCTTTTTGATGTTTGCTTTATTACAATCATTTGCTTTATTACAATCATACAATTTCATTTAGCCTTGAAAAGTTTTGCAATTTTCTGTTTTTTTTTTTTTTTAGGTTGTCATCAAACATGTTTTGTTAAGTGTTGCAAAAAATATAGCTATTACTCACCACAATAATAATTATTTTTAGTCCGATTTCATAATTTTCATAATTTAATCATGACCATTCAAGTTCTAATCATTTAAATAAAAAGATGTTAGTTTTATTTTTGATTTCAGTTTTATTGTATTTAGTTTCTATTGATTTAGCTATGAATAATTTTTTGTTTAAGGCTCATCTCCCAATTTCAAACATATTCAAATGTCAAAATAATTTGTTCTGAAGTGGAATTTGCTCGTTTGCGAACAAAATATCATTTCTTCTTCAAGAGAAAACGAAAGTTTTTCGTAATAGTAGCGTGCGAAATGTTGCGTGTTATTCTTGAAATTCGTACAATTGTATTTGACACATCGTTTATAACCTTATATGGAAGAGAAATTTTTGACAAATGCTTATATTTTATACAATTGTTTTCAATAGAAACTTCAGATTGTGTTCTCTAGAGTATTATTTTAGTTTGAATATTTAGTTAATTATTACTTCTATAGATGCTTAAAACAAGTATTTTATTAAAGTGAGCTTATAAGTTATTAATTTAAATGACATATTAAGACAATTTAATAGCCACCCACAAATATTTGTACAATTAAAAATATCTTTAAGCATGCTAAAGCTTTTTGTATTATAGCAGTCAGCATTTGAATAGCTGTTGTTTATTTTAGATGAAAGATTTAACTATTGTCTAAACCTGAAATTGACTGAATAAATCCCCATTAAATTTATACTTAACAAACCAATAGTTTTCATGTTTAAAGATAGTTGAAGGATGTTTTTTAAACGGGACATTTTTATTTACTACCATTCTATTTAACACTTAGACTACCATTTATATTAAACAACACGGTTCAGCTTATGTACAATGGGCCCTAATATTTAACTTTTAAACTACCATTTCTTAAAACTTAGTTATAAAAAAATTTTATTGTGATAAAATTTTCAATGTTTAAGTTTTTTCTATAAGCGTTTTTTCTAATCAAGTTAAAAGATTTTTTTTTTTTTTTTTAAATATTGTATATTAGATTTCATTTAGCAAAATCGGTAGCTCTTAAAAACAGTTATTTAGCTCTAATTTCCTCTAAGTTCTGTACATCCAAAAGCGTATACAATGAGTATTAAAATTAGAAAAATTCATTGGAGTTGTCAGTACACTATCCTGTATAGAAAATGTCTTGCGTAGGTGGTCTAAAATTTAAGGTGTCCAATGAGGTGAAAACCGGTAATTTGGTCGACTGGAAACTGAGGATATATAATTAAAACACCATCACAAAAATGGCCTTGATAGCCTGGTTAGCAGGGAGCTGGACTCACATTTGTGAAAACGGGAGTTCGAATCCAGCCTTCCGAAGACTCCCCGCGTAGTAAATGGCGAGGGGGGTACGTTGAATCTGTCGGGTCACAAAGTCTTTCGTGTTCCCATAACAACTCCATGTCTCTGAGGAAAATGATTTGGAAATCATTCTCTGGATCAGGTCAAAAATACGATCTGTGGACGACTGAATGGATGTATGAATGGGTCCGCCCTATAAATGGGTGTGACGTATGGCTGTGGCAGAAGTCAAATTCTTGGCCATAGAGGGTGCCACTGAAAAACAAGAACAATCGCACCTTCTCAGCCTTAATGGGCGACGACAACTACAGCAACCACAATAAATATGCGCTTTAAAAGCAATAAATCTTTGAATCTCTATAAGAACGAGGGTTTTAATTTATAATTAGTTTTTTTTTTATATAAAACAAATCGTTCAAGAATTTTTTGGTTATTACATACTTAAAATGCATTTTCTGAAAAACGTTGGTTTTGAGAAAATATCCTTACACTAACATACATTAGAACAAAAAAAATTATTATTAAATTCTTGTAAACTTTGTATACAGATTTTGTGCAATGCTATGTTTTGAAATCAAAACTAAGCTCTTTGTGTGAATTAATTATATTTATCTAGCTTTAGGCAAGAATATAAGAAACTTTCTTATACAGATTATTATTTTATTTTTATTTCTATAATTTAAATATTCTTTCTTTATTTTCTTTATTTATTCGTTATTTCTATAATTTAAATATTCTTTCTTTATTTTCTTTATTTATTCGTTATATCTATTTATTCACTTTTTCATTATTTAATTATCCATTCTTTATTTCGAAATGTCTCTGTCGAAAAAGAAATGCATCCAAAAGAGAAAAACCGCGTTTATTCCAGCAAGATTTTATTACATTTTTAATTTTATTAGGTTTTATTTATATATAAAAACTACCCTACAATATTGGCAGAGACACATTCAGTTTTGGATATTTTTTTTAATTTTTCAAGAATTACTTTAGAGGACTATTTTGTAACCTTGCAGGTGTTTAGTTCATGCGATTTTTTATGCTTAGCTATAAGGTTTAGAGCCTTCGGAGATTTGTGAGACCAACAATAAGTTTCGAAATAAAATAATTAATTTTGGACGCCTTATGGTAGAAAATCAAGTAATAAGCTTGTATTTTGTATCAATTACTTTGGTTGTTATTTACAATAACTGCATACAATTTCGTAAACCTTGCTAAAATATTTATGGAGATATGAACATTTTTGTATAAAAAGAGTTTTATAATATATATTATATTTTGTATATATATATATATTTTATATATATATATATATATATATATATATATATATATATATATATATATATATATATATATATATATATATATATATATATATATATATATATATATATTATATATATATATATATATATATATATATATATATATATTATATATATATATGTATATATATTTTATATATATATATATATATATATATAGTCTGAAAATATTCCCTCGTTATTATTTCTTCTTAGTCTTCGTTTGAAAACCTAAAAAACGAAATTATAGATATTATTGTTACTCCTCATTTTGTCTTCTTTTTTTTATTATGTTAAACCATGAAAGTAACCGATTGTTATAATTGAGTAGGGGTCTGATTTAGAATGAAAGACAACAATACTTCCTATAATCCTCACGAGCTAAAGAAAAACAAACTTTACCATAAATCAAGATCGGTCTTTCGAAATAGAGAAGTAACATATGGCAACATATGGAAAATCAATATAGTCGATTGAAAAGCATTGGTCAAAGCAGTTTTTCTCTTCTCGACAGTTTTTTTTTTTTTTTAATCGAAAAAAACATCAAATTTCGAATATAAGAGTATACTTTTAAAATGCATAGTTTCTGTGAAAGGATAAAAAAAAAAAACAATATTATCGATCTTATTATAAAGTTTGAAGGTTAAAATACATTTTAGTCACCTTAGAGAACTCATTTTTCCAATCTGATATTTTTACACTTATTTTATGCAAAATTATGTTACAGACTAGAGGCCAAAAATGTCTCTCTGATTTTTTCAAGTATTGAAAAGATGTTGTTACTTGTAAACTTAATCAACTCATTTTTTGTTAATATATAGCATAACGCGTAAAAAATGCTGGAGTTTTAAACATTTCACTCATACATATGTTAAAATTGCAAGAAAAACATCAATTTAATTTTTCGTGATCCCCTCATTTCATTAACTGTATCCACAACTATGCTCTTTGTAAATAGGAAAGTATACATGACTTTCCCAACTCTCCACACTTTTTCTTTTACCATTATCATGGTTACGGAAATTGTTGCTTTTTCGTTACTGCTGTACGTTTCAGTTAGAAGTGGGAATATACTGATGGGGAAAAAACAAGATTTGCGTATACCATGGTAATGGAGAGAGGAAAAATGGGAAGAGTTAGAAAATATGTGACCTATTAGAAGACTATTGTTATCTGTTAGAAGCCTATTATATTTAAAATTATTATAGTTCAATTTAATTTAAAATTTTCTGGCTGAATCATATAAAATAGAAAAATCTGCAAACAGAAAAAGAAATTTTGGTGAAATAAACCATAATTTTGGTATTAAAAATAAAAATATACAGTATTTAACTCTTTAATTTGGAAATTTTTCCGTCTATACGGCAAAGTTCTGGTTTTTCAAAATTATAGTTCTTGATACCTCACATTTAGTAAAAAATACAAATCTGAAAAGTAAATTTAACCGAATAAATGGTTTTTATGCCATGCTCTGAAATGTCATGATGAAATTATAATTTTTTCATATTTACCAAATGTTTATCATATATTGTAAAACCTTATGTCATTGTTAATTTTACTGAAATCATTAGCAAAGCACTTCGATAACAATGACCGAGCTTTTTTAGTGTTCCCACAGAGCCAGAAGCACGGAAAATTTTACCATAATCTACTAGTTTTGATCACATTTTTTCTTCTCAGTGCAAAGAGTTACTCAGATAAATATGTCCTCACTTTGATCCGCTATAAAAACACCTTATACAAATAACATAACTAAATTCTGTTCCTTGCTCACATCTTATCATTAAGTAAAAATATTTAGTGCAATATTTTGAGCAGCTTTCTAAAAAATTTCAGTGCTTGGAAGCACTGAGGTTCTCAGGCAATTCAGTGAAACCCAAAATCACGGATCAACTTACAAGTAATCCCTCTGATATGTTGGAGTCAAGATTCAATTACATTGTTTAAAGTTTCAGAATGCGGTTAACCACAGTATTTATGTCAATTTTTTTTACCTTGATACGTTAATAATTTGAATCATATTATCGGACCAGCTGAACTGAATAAACTTGATTACATGATACAATTGTGAAGATCTTTAAATAAGAACTATGAAGAACTTGATACTGTGGTTTAATTTAAAAGGAGTCCAACTTATAAATTTTTGTACACTCGTAGGAATAAAACTCTCACTATTGACGAATCAGCAATCCCTTAGCAGTATTTCATTAATTTTGAGAATCATTTCGTCAATGATTCACCTATATGGTGCCCACGATATAGTGACCATTAGAAGAGTTAGATACTTTAGATTTGTTTTTTTTTTTTTTTTTTTTTCTGCAAAAAATACAATGACTAAATATTCCTTTAACTTTGACAAAATTCATTTCCTCGAAGAAGATATGACAGTTATTTCGTCACTTTGACGAAATTTTCGCTAGGAGTATATATTAGGAAATGGGAAGGAAAATATAGATAGGAAAATATTTCGTCAAAAACGAAGACAGTTTCGTTAAATTTGAACATCAATTTTTCACTGCAGAGTAAGGTCAAAGAAATTATGTATTATGTTATTGTTGAAGATAACAATATTGGATTTTGTAGTTCAATTTTGAACTGATTTTTTGAGGCTAGATTATCACTAGCATATTTTAAGCACAAATAAGGAAAAATGTTTGTAAAATGATTAGTTAAAGTGAAAAGAATATTGTTACTGAAACATGAATACAGCTATCTTATTTGATTTGTGTCTGTATAAAAAGCACCTCAAAGTTGAAAACATTTTTTTCTTTTTTTTTTTCTAAAACTGAACAATTTTTGAGCGATACTGAAAAATTTGTTAAAATTAAAATGAATAAGACTACTGAAACCTGAATATATCTTTCTTACTTAATTCGTGTTTGAATGAAATGCATGTCAAAGCTGAAAGAAATTTTTGAATTAAACCGAGTACTTTTTGAACTCAACTAAAAAATTATTACAATTAAAAAAGAATATTGATACTGAAACATGAATACTTCTATCTTTTTTAATTTGTATGTGAATAAAAAGCATGTCAAACTTGAAATCCTTTTTTGAATTAAACTGAGCAATTATTTTTGAGCTAAACTGAAAAATTAGTCAAAATTGAAAGCTAATAATGATACTGAACTTTTACTACATCTCTCTTATTCAATTTGTATGCGAATTAAATGCATGCCAAATCAAAAAATGATTATTGAGTTAAACAGAACATATTATCCCACCCATATTTTTTAGTCAAATCATTCGAAAAGATTCACAATTGTGCTCTAAATATAGACCTTTATTTAAAATTATTCAAAATTAAAAAAGAATATTGGTACTTAAGCCTTAATACTTCTATCTTAATTAATTAGTATGTAAATAAAACGTATGTCAAACTTGAAATCATTTTTTGAATTTAACTGAGCAATTTTTAAGCTAAACTGTAAAATTAGTTAAAATTCATAGCTAATATTGATACTGAATTTTTACTACATCTATCTTATTTAATTTGTATGCAAATAAAACGCATGCCAAATCAGAAAAGGATTATAGAGTTAAACAGAACATATTATACCATCCATAATGTTTAGTCAAATCATTCGAAAAGATTCACAGTTGGGCTCTAAATATAGACCTTTATTTAATCTTTTATCACACTCACCTGGTTAGAATTTTTTAGGTTACTCTGAAAAAATAATTACTAACATCTGAAACTAATTATGCGGCTCACTATATATGAGGCACAATAACCGGAAAAAATTTGTTTCTAATGTATTAAGTTTTAAACTATATTTTTAATTAGTTTTATCTCAAATATTATTTTATACTGTAAGCAATTAGTATATTTAACTAGTGAAATTTTTTTTTTGAAAATTAGTTAATTTACTTTTATTTAAACATCAGTCTACAAGTTTTTCCAGATATTTTTCTTTTATTAAAAAAACTTCTAAACTTAAAATTATAGCATCTTCCTTTAATATTATAAATGTGATAATTATCTTACATTTTTATTTTCACATATATATATTAAACTATATTTTTCTAATCTAATTTACGTATTACGGGAATATTCAAATCAAAAATAAACTGATTTCTTAGCTAAAATATAGTAACTCTCTGAAGATTACTTACTAGCAAAAAATTTTAATTTCTTACTTCAAAATTAATGGCACTTAATTAAATTTAAAGAAAAAACTGTAGCATGCTTAAATTTTTTTTAAAAAGCAATCTTCCAAATAAATAAGATGAAGATTGTAAATAAAATTAATATTTATACTTAAAATTTGTTTTCAAATGATGATCATCTACCTTCAAATAATCATCACGAAAAAAAAATAAGGAAGATTTTTATTTCCTCATTTCTTTCCTTCTTTTTTTCTGACCGACTAAATTTGCAAAATTCAAAGTCTATTTTAGTTTTTTTTTCTTATAAATTAAGTAGAAATTGATAAAACTCGAAGTCTATTTTCGTTCCTTTTAGGAGTAAAGAAGTGATTAGTAAAATTCGGAATTTCTTTTTTCTTCTTTTTGGGATAATTGAAAAATAGGTAACATTCAAATTCTTTTTTCTTTTCTTTTTGAAGTCAAGTAAAAATTGGTTAAACACAAAATCGATATTAAGTAAGTATAATTAAATAGATAAAAATTAACTTTTAATTTTTCGAGTTAAACATAGATACTTCGGATTTTTATAATTTGATAAATGATCCTTTTAATTAGCATTAATATATATATATATATATATATATATATATATATATATATATATATATATATATATATATATATATATATATATATATATATATATATATAATTATATCTATAATATAAATAATAATTTGACCAGTGTTATACTAATTAATTATAATGTAATATAGTTAACTAATTGATCAGTAATGTAGTTAATTAATTTACCAGTACTTTACTAATTATAATATGAAGCTAAATAAGATTTCGGACAAAATATATTTTTTAGTAATTAAAAAATTAAATTAAAAATATTAAATTCATCTTCGCGCTACTAATTTTTTTTCTCAATAAACAAATTTATTAAAATTCTTTTTTACAGAACATTAAGGAGGGCATTCGTTAAAGATAGACAATATTTAACCTAAAAGTCATGACTCACTGTTGTAATTTCACTATATATACACTGAGTGGCCAAATTATTATGACCACCTCAGAGTTTTATGCAAATGAGTTATTGCGTCACAGCGCTGCCGCTAGAGGGCAAGATAACTATAACACGGGAATGCTGGACAAGTGAGTCATCAGTTATACTGTGTTGCTTGCTCAGATATGGGAAAGAAAAGTGATTTAACTGAATTTCATCGTGGAATGATTGTGGGTGCGAGATGTGTCGGAACGAGTATCAGCAAAACGGCTGCACTTGTGAAGTATTCTAGAGCAGCAGTTGTTAATGTGTAAAAAGAATGGACAATCAAGCAAAAAACCGGGTCTCAACGTCAGACTTGTGGTCGTCACAGGTACTGAATGCTCGATCAGAGAGAAGGCTGGCCAGGGTTGTGCAGCGCAACAGGAGAGCAGCAGTGCGACAAACTGCAAGTGATCTTAATCAAGGAGCAACTGTGAACGTCTCTGAATGGACTGTTCGACGCACATTTTGCCGTATAGGGTATAGGCCAACAGTGTACTCAAGGGGTGGTCATAATAATTTGGCCACTCAGTGTAAATAATTAGTATAACATGCTCTCAAACACGTTATTTCATCTGATGAGGGAACTTTTGAAAAACAGCCTCATGTTGTTGAATTATTCGAAAATTAAAATTATTACGGTAGTTTGACCTATACTGTATTAAATAATTGATTAACTATACTGTACTAATAATAAAATAAAGCTGAATAAATTTTCTGACACAAATATTTTGCTAATATCTAAAATTATTAATTTGTTTCTTAAGCTGAAAAGCTTTCTGTTCTTTTCTTACGAAACATTTCATTAATTTAATAAAGGGGATTTATCGAAAATGTCAATCTTTTTAGTATCTTACATGGATGATAGTATATTCTATCATTTACGAAACTTAGCTTTCCTTGTTTAAAAAGTTTTAAAAAAATAAATCTCTCAACTTTATCAAGAATGAAAAAACGATCGAACAGTATGCAAGTTATGATTTTTTTTTTTTAAGACACTGTTTTCAAAAAAGCTAAAAAATAAAAAATAAAAAACACATTTTAAAGCTACACGTTTTCTCTCGGCTGCATTTAAATTCAGTTTAAATCATTCACACTTCTTTGGCGAATGGTTCTAGTTGTATGAAGTGTAATCGACAAGAAAAGGATTTATTTCTTTTGCAGTCTTTGATTTGTTTTGAAATGTAGGGCGCTGGGCCCATGTCCAAGAGGTCGTGGGTTCGATCCTCGCCGGCCGAAGACTCCCCGTGTAGTAAATGGTGACTGATGCACGTTAAATCTGTCGAGTCTCAATGTCCTCCATGTTCCCATAACAATACCTCTGGGGGTACTGATCCAGGAGTTTCCTTGTCTTCTGGATTGGTTCAAAATTACAAGGCTACGAAGTTGAACATTAGTAGTCGTAAACCCATGAAATTGGGTCGGCTGTTCAACGACGGTTATAAAATAAAATAAAATACCAACGCAGAAAATATCAGTTGCGGAAAAATTTTCTTTATGGAGGCAACTTCTTTATTTGCATTTTTTTTTTTTTTTTCGAAGTTTGCTTCTGGAATTTCTGTTCAATATTTGTCTTTAATGAACATATCTTTAATGAACCATGTGATTTAATAATAGTTTTTGCTATTACTTATGAATTACTTTATTTATTTTAATTTAAATATATTTTTAAAGTAAATTATGATGATGGAGCTTTCGAGGAACAGCCTTATGTTGTTACATTACTGAAAAAATAAAATAATTATGATACTTTAACCAGTACTACATTAAATAATTAATTCACCCTACTGTATTAATTATAAAATAAAGCTGAATAAAATTTTTTAACAAAAAAGTTTTTTTTAATAACCAAAAATATTATTTTTTTTAATGCTTAAAAAACATTTTTGTACTTTCCTTACCAAAAATTTGATTATTTTTATAAAATTGATTTATTGAAAACGTCAATCTGTATAGTATCTTACAACGATGAAAATATATTCAATCATTTACGAAACTCAGCTATCTATGTTTTGTTTAAAAGTTGGAAGAAATAAATCTCTCGACTTTATCAAGAATGAGAGAACGAGAAAACAGTATGCAAATTATGATTTTTTTTATGACTCTATTTTCGAAAGAGCTAAAAAAACACATTTAAACGCTGTACGTTTTCATTCGCTTGGCTGCCTTTCAATTCAGTTTAAATTCTTCACACATCTTTGCCGAATGTTTCTAGTTGTATAAAATGTAATCGACAAGAAAAGGATTTCTTTCTTTCACAGTTTTTGATTTGTTTTAAAATGCCACAAAATACCAGTGCAGAAAATATTAGCTACGAAAAGAAATTTCTTTCAGGAAGGCAGTTTCTTCATTTTATTTATTTATTTATTTACTTTTTTTTTTTTTTTTTTTTGAATTTTGTTTCGAGAATTTCTGTTTAAAATTTATCTTTAATGAATCATATAAAGAGTGTTATGATTTTATAAGAATTATTGCTATCACTTATGAATTGCTTTATTTATTTCAAATTAAATATATTTATAAAGTAATAAATTTTCTTTTAAGGAGACAATTTCTTTATTTGCATTTCTTTCGGATTTTGTTTCTGGAATTTCTGTTCAATATTTATCTTTAATTAGCCATATAAAAAGTATAATGATTTTATAACAGTTATTGCCGTCACTTATATTTTATTTTAAACAAAATATATTTATAAATAAATTAGGATCATGAAGTATCCGAAGGACATATTCAAGTCGTTAAATTATTGAAAAAACAAAATTGTTAAGATGCTTCACCAGTTCTGTATTTATTAATTAATTAACTATTCTGTACAGATTATAAAATAAAGCTGAATAAATTTTCTGACAAAAAATATTCTTCTCATAACTTAGAATATTAAATTGTTTTTTAAGTTTAAAACTTTTCATACTTATCTTATGAAAAATGTAATTAATTTAATAAAATATATTTTTTGAAAACGTCAGTCTGTGTAGTATCTTACATCGATGGAAATATATTCTATAAGTTAAAAAACACAACTATCTTTTTTTTTGTTTTTTAAAAGTTAAATGAAATAAATCTTTCGACGACTTTTTCAAGAAGGAGAAAAACGAGAAAACAGTATGCAAATTATGATCTTTTAATGACTTCCTTTTAAAAAGAACTAAAAAATAAATTTTTAATGCTACACGTTTTTATTCACTTGGCTGCATTTGAATTCAGTTTAAATCCTTTACACATCTCTGGCGAATGTTTCTAGTAGTATAAAGTGTAACCGAGAAGAAATGGATTTATTACTTCCGCAGTTTTTGACTTGTTTTAAAATGCCACTAAATCCCAACGTAAAAAATATCAGCTGCTAAAAAAAAATTTCCTTTAAGGAGGCAATTTTAGTTGCATTTTTTTTCTAGAATTATAGAAAGTTTTATAATTTTCTAGTAGTTATTGTGATCACTTTTGAATTGATTTGTTTATTTTAAACTAAATATATTTAAAAATTAAATTATGAGGAAATTTAATTTTATCTTTTATAGCCATTTATAGAAAAAAAAGGGGTTAATAATTCGATGTACTTAGTGAGAATAATTTCTTCAAGAAATGAACGATAAGTAATTGAGTCAAAAATTATTTAATAACGATACAGTGGAGAATGTATATTATTATTATCGAGGATCTGCTTCATTTAGTTCAAATTTAATATATTTATGAAGTAAGTTATCAATGCATTTAACTTCATTTTCTTGTAGCCATACAACGAGAAAAAGGTAAATTATTCAAGGTACTTCATGAGATTAAATTTGTTATTAATTTAACTGTAAATATTTTAAAAAACTAGTTAATAAAGATATAGCGGGGAATATAAGTTATCTAAAAAAAAAGTTTATGAGATAAAATATTTAGTCTTTTTCTGTGAGCAAAGCGATACTGATAAGCTTAGTTCAATTGAATGAAATAAAAAAGTTGATTTTAAAAGGATAAGAGTCCGATGTGGCTATGCTGCGGTAGACTTAAACTTTACGCTCTCGGGGTAAATTGATTAGACTTTGTTGTAAACAAAATCAGACAGGGTGTAGGGAAAAAGATCATTCGTGTGCCTTCCGATAATCTCTTACATTAACGAACAGAAAATTACCAAATGAATGGCTTAAATACAGAAAAATTTTAGCTTTATTTCAGAATTATCAATTTTTTTACCAGAAATGTCTTTACCATCCAAGTATGGTAATTTTCCAAAATTTTCCTCTACGCAACAGTTTTTTCTCCTGCTTTTCCAGGAACAGTTCTTAAAATTTTCCTCCCAAATATACTCAAATAGGCCTATTCAGATCTTGTTATGATCATTTCTCAAAGCCATTGATCAAAACAATTATAATTATTTACAATTCTTCAAAAAAATGATAGAATAAGTTAAACGAAATCATAGCTTTTTTTTTTTTTTTTTTTTTTTTGCAAACATTCTGAAAACAAAAAAATTCTGCGTTTTTGTTCATAAAGTGTTTCGTACTGCTATAGTTGAACAGAAGAACTAAGTACATTTTGGAATTTTTATAATTTTATGTTTTTTATAGTTAACAAAAGCTTATGTTTATGTCATGTTTTTTATAGTTAACAAAAGTTTATGTTTATGTCATGTTTTTTATAGTTAACAAAGTTTTGTTAACAAAAGTTTTAAATTTATATGCATCTCAATCAATTAAAACTTTAATAAAAGAACAAAATAATTTGTGTGTACCATAATGTCAATAAAAACTTCATCGTAATTCAATTTTTCTTATATTCTGTTATTTCCTTTTTCAAAAATTTTTAATTATAACTTTTAAAAATGTAATCTTTATCTTAAGAAAAATTTAACTTTTGCTTGCATAAATTCAATAAATAATTTAACAGATATATTGTGCATACAAATATTTTAGCTATTTTCTATTATAAAATTGTTTATTTTCTTACAAAATATTCTAATTTTTTAACCCTTATTTATAATTCATTCCTAACATTTTTGTGAACGGCATAAAAATCCAATATTTTGTTAAGTCAAAAATTTTATCGAAAATAAAATTTTATTTTCCTAATTGTAAATAATTAGCTCTTTTTTTTAACTGCATATACTCATAACCGTTATTTATTATAGCTAAATCAACAGAAAAACTATAGCTAACTGCTTCGGTAATCATTCAAAACAATTTTCTTTCGTAATTTCTAAACTCAAGAATGTTTAGTATTTATTAAAACAACAGCCACAAAAAAAATTCTATATCATAAACATTCCAATCAGTGCAAAAATATTTTAATATATTTTTAATCATTTGTTTTACGGCAAGAGGAAAGCGAAGTATTTCATATTTTTTTAATTAGAATTATTCCAATTAGATGATTATCTTCATTAAAAATGTAATTACCATAATGTTACTTTTTTTTGCGTCGAAAAAAATATTAAGTCATTTAGTTTTTCTTACATTTCATGGCGTATTTTTGGGGAAATTACAAAGTATGTGATTTTTTTATTCTAACAGACAAAAATACTGAAATGTTTTCTTTTTGAAGCAAGAGTTTAAAATATTTTCTTTAATCATATTAGTAGATTAAAATATCTCCGACTAATTAATTAGCTTTCTTATTTAAAAGTTAGATTTTGTGTATTGTGTTTAATAAAAATATGCAATGGTGGAACAATTCTTGTGTACTATCGTTTATCATATTTCTAGGAAGTAAAAACTGTAAAAATTCTGTAATATCCATGAATAAATGACCTAGCACAAAACATACATATCCAAATTCCCAAAATAGATCAAGAATTTAGAAAATTAATAAAAGAAACGAAAGGAGATTAAATTATATGAATTGCTGCATTTTGTTTGAGAAACTAGGAAGTTTGGCCTCACTTAGCATTAGAATTAGTTACAAATTTTGACAACAACTGGTTTTTCTAAGAAGAAAAATTAAAAAACGATGAAATTAAAAATGTTAGTTAATGTGACGAAACAAAAATATATTACGGTAGAATAAATTTTGCGAGGTGTAAATTATCAAAATCTTGCAGAATATCACTTACCATATTTTTAATAAGCGCAATAACTCATAACTTATCATAAAACTTCTTAATATACAACAAAAACCATGAATGTATGAGCTAGTAAACAAAAATACAAATTCAACAAGAAAGATCGAGAATTTTAGAAATCAATAAAAAAAAATGGAAGGCGATAGTATTTCATGATTTGCTGCATTTTGTTTGAGGAACTAAGTAAACCTTACTCGACTTCAAAATTAGGCATATATTTCATCAATAGAAGATTTTGGCAACAAAGAAAAAGTTTAAAAAACACGTTTTGCAGTGTGCCGGTGCAAAAATGTGCAACTTTAGAACAAATCTTGCAAACTATCGCTTATCATATGTTTAGTATGTGATGTGGTCAAAAAGATTCCTCATTTAACAAAATCCCTAATAATAATCCCTAAACTTGAAAAGAAAGTGCACGAGGAAAGATATTTGCTGCGAAATAATTTGTTGCAAAATGCTTGAGAAACTTGATCACTTACTTTTACTTGATCACTTACAAATTTTGTCAACAGATTGGTTTTCTTAGGAAAAAAAAGAATGATGCTTTCAATACAACTTCTATTTGCAACAGTGTAGCGTAGTCAGAAGAAACAATTAACAGAAATCTATACTAATAATTCAGTTGAAATGGCATGAAATGCTAGAGAATATATTGAGTTATAGCTTTTTGCAGAAAACAGAACTTTGTAAATAATTTTAAATATTGGTAAAAATTTAATAATTCGCATTCCCAAGCAGAACGCAGCAAACCGTACATTTTTCCCTCTTGCCTTTTTAATTGTTTTTTTTTTTTTTTTTTTTTTTCAATTGGTTGATTGTTTGTTTTAGCACTGACAACAGAGAAATACATATCAGACAATTGTTATAGAGTATCAGACAAATGCATATCGGACAATTATAGAGCAACACAGAAATGCATATCGGACAATTATTATAGAACAGATAAACGCTTAGCAGACTATTATAACAGAACAACAGAAAAATGCATAACGGGCAATTATTGTAGAGCAATAGGGAAATGCATATCATACAATTATTAAAGAACAACAGAGAAATGCATATGTGACAAGTATTATTGAACAACAGAGAATTGCATGGCGAACAATTATTATAGAACAACAGAGAAATGCATATTGGTCAATTATTATAGATGAGAGAAGTTTAGAAATCGAAAGAATTAAAAATTTTGAAGGAAAAAACACCTTTTCCAGTGATACATAAATTATTAGTTTATTTTTTAAGCTTATGTTTTTGGCAAAATTTCCTAAAATTGATTCATTTAAGAAATTAACTTCCGTGATATATTTAACTCTATTGAGTATTCCAGATACTCAGGTGTTTCGATTTGGTTAAAAGCTAAAAAAAATTTAATGAATGAATTAGAATTTTTTCAAGAATAAGAAAAACAGTTTTTTTCCCTTTAATTGTGTTTTTTTCTTCAATTGTGCTTTTTTTTCTTTTTTCAATTACTTTTTTCAAAACGAAATCAAAGGAGATTTACACGTTTTTATTCGCTTGATGGAATTTCGATTCTGCGTAAATCCTTCACACATCTTTGCCAAAAGGTTTCTAATCACGTAAGTAACATAAGAGTAATCAACAAGAGAATAATTAATTTCATGCCCTATTTTTAATTTGTTTAAAAATGCCATGAAACTTAATCTCAACTTTAAAATAAGATATCCTCTTAAGAAAGAAACTTTATTTTCATGTTTTCTTTTTGAATACCATTTCCTATATGTGTCTTCAATAGTTGACTTTAATGAACCTTATAAAAATATTATGAGGCCATAATAGTTATCAAAAAACTGCTTTATCTATTTTAAATTAAATGTGTTTAGAGATATATTTAACGAATTTAATTTCATTGTAATGAGAGAGAGCTAAATAATCAGTGGTATTTTACTAATGTAATTCCATTATGAATTTAATAACTCTAAAATTAAAAATTTAGAAATGAAGATTTATTTTCTTCGTGTACGTAATCTTTTTCATATTCTCGATATGAAAGATATTATGGGTATTTTTTAAAAAAGATATGTGTGAAAGATATTATGCGGGAAAGATATTAGTTCTCAAAAAACTGCTTTGTTTATTTTTAATTAAATATATTTAGAGATATATTTAACGAATTTAATTTCATCGTCAATTAGAGAGAGCTAAATAATCCGTGGTATTTTGCTAATTTTAAAACTTATAATTGAGTAATGAAAATTTATTTCCTTCGTGTATTCTGAAAATAATATTCTGAAAATATTCTGAAGATTGTTTTTGATGGAAATATAATGGGTTTCATACAGGAAATGATATATTTAGCTGTGTGGAACTGCTATCTAGTGGAAATCATATTAACCTATAAAATACCTACCCCAAAACAATACTAAGCAAAAATTTGGTTAATAAATGTCACAATCTGAGAGAGTGTGGCTTATCGTTTTATTACCCTAGCCTTTCATACATATTATTTTATACTTTGAAATTAATTGTTCATAAAAAGTCAATCATTTTAGTTCCTCTCTGTTTTTAAATAATATTCTGTAAATGATAAGTGTTAATTAACTTCTTTAGAAAAACATTACTCGTTTAATTATTAAAATTTAGATCTAAAATGTCAAATGATCATAAATGTCCATTACTTTTTATGCATCAAACATCCCAATAAGCTTAAAAACTAACTAATAAATTAAGTTTAATAAAAATATTTAATTTTTCTTAATTATTTATCTTACGACTTCATGAGACGGTAAATGAATTATATTATCATAACTCATTTATAGGAATGCATTCAATTAAATAAATCATGTTTAGTAAAATGCGAATTGTATAATACTTCTTTTATGTTAAGCGAAATTAATAATTCAGATATTTTTTGCATTTTAATTTATTTTATTTATTTTTTATTTATTTTTTTTTTTTGGAAGCTACAGATTATGAAACTCATTTTTATGTTGCTTCTTTTTTCAAACATCGAAAGATATTTTCTTTTTTATACACTAAAGGTCAAAGTTTATCATTTTATCCTGATTGTATAGTAAAATGTCTTTGTGTAACGTGATCTTGATCTAGTAATCAGTAATGAAAAAAAAAGAAGATATAGATAACAAAATAATTCTTGAGTTTTTTCAATGTTTCAAAGGAATATATTAATCAATTCTCGCATAAATAATCTCTTTTATTAAAGCAAATGAACATATTTCACTTCCATAATTTAGCATACAAAACGATAACGATTTCATAGTAAAATGTCTTTGCATAATTTGTACTTGCTCTCATTTGTAACCAATAATTGTGTATTTTGTTCACACAAAAGTACAAATGGTTCTAAAGTAGTTCTTGCAAGCTACTTTACTGCTCATCTACAATAAAACTCTTCTTGCTTTATAAGTTTTTCAGCAAGGTACATCGAGCATGAGTAAAATCTATTTATTCAAACAAAGAAACATATTTCATTCCATAATTTAATGTGCGAAACAATAACGATTTTATAGTAATAATCTTTGCATAATTATTTCTTGTTCTTAATCAGTAATTGCTTAATTTGTACATACGAAAATACAACTAGTAGCAAAGTAGTTTTCGCAAACTACTCTACCGCTCATAATTTCAAATACAAAACAATAACCTTATTGCATTATAAGTTTTTCAACGAAGTACATATTTTATTCAAGGTGAGAAACATATTCCATTGCATGATTTAGCATACAAAACAAAATTTCCTCTTAAACCTTTCCTTTATCAAAATTACTCTGGGCATTTAGTTTGTTAGTCCAAAATTTCGGATCATAAGCTTTAAGAGATTTAAATTTGTTTTCGTTAACAAGCATAAATATGACTTTGAAACGAAAACGGGAGAGAATCTATAAGAGATTTAAATTTATTTTAGTTAGCAGGCCTAAAAAATGACTTTGACACGAAAACGGGAGATGATCTTTAAGAGATTTAAATTTATTTTAGTTAATGGGCAGAAAAATGACTTTGAAACAAAAACGAGAGAGGATCTTTAAGAGATTTAATTTAGTTAACTGGTATAAAAATGACTTTGAAACAAAAACGAGAGAGGATCTTTAAGAGATTTAAATTTAATATAGTTAACTGGCATAAAAATGACTTTGAAACGTAAACGGGAGAGGATCTTTAGGAGATTTAAATTATTTCAGTTAACAGGCATAAAAATGACTTTGAAACGAAAACGGGAGAGGTTTTTTAAGAGATTTAAATTTATTTTAGTTAATGGGCAAAAAAATGACTTTGAAACAAAAACGAGAGAGGATCTTTAAGAGATTTAATTTAGTTAACTAGCATAAAAATGACTTTGAAACAAAAACGAGAGAGGATCTTTAAGTGATTTAACTTAAATAACTGGCATAAAAATGACTTTGAAACAAAAACGAGAGGAGATCTTTAAGAGATTTAAATTTAATATAGTTAACTGGCATAAAAATGACTTTGAAACGAAAACGGGAGAGGATCTTTAGGAGATTTAAATTATTTAAGTTAACAGGCATAAAAATGACTTTGAAACGAAAACGGGAAAGGTTTTTAGGAGATTTAAATTTATTTTAGTTAATGGGCATAAGAATGACTTTGAAACTAAAACGAGAGAGGATCTTTAAGAGATTTAATTTAGTTAACTGGCATAAAAATGACTTTGAAACAAAAACGAGAGGAGATCTTTAAGAGATTTAAATTTAATATAGTTAACTGGCATAAAAATGACTTTGAAACGAAAACGGGAGAGAATTTAATAGAGATTTAAATTTATTTTAGTTAGCAGGCATAAAAAATGACTTTGAAACGAAAACGGGAGACGATCTTTAAGAGATTTAAATTTGTTTTAGGTAACAGGTATAAAAAGGACTTTGAAACGAAAACGGGAGAGGTTTTTTAAGAGACTTAAATTTATTTCACTTAATAGGCATAAAAATGACTTTGAAACAAAAACAAAAGAAGTTATTTAAGAGATTTAAATTTATTTTAGTAAATGGGCATAAAAATGACTTTGAAACAAAAACGAGAGAGGATCTTTAAGAGATTTAATTTAGTTAACTGGCATAAAAATAACTTTGAAACAAAAACGAGAGAGGATCTTTAAGAGATTTAAATTTATTTTAGTTAACTGGCATAAAAATGACTTTGAAACAAAAACGAGAGAGGATCTTTAAGAGATTTAATTTAGTTAACTGGCATAAAAATGACTTTGAAACGAAAACGGGAGAGGATCTTTAGGAGATTAAAATTGTTTCAGTTAACAGGCATAAAAATGACTTTGAAACGAAAACGGGAGAGGATCTTTAAGATATTTAAATTTGTTTTAGTTAACAGGCATAAAAATGAATTTGAAACAAAAGCGGGAGAGGATATTAGCAATTTTATTACAAATGGGGGGAAAAACAGGAAAGTAACAAGAATTCTGTAAAGGATTAGATGCAGGTTTTGGTCTAGAGAGTTTAGCAAGAGCTGAGCCAGCTAAAGAAGCGTTAAATCCATGGTTGGCAGCAAAGCGAAGGAAATTAAGCTCTTAGTTAAAAGAAGAAAAGAATCACGACAATGGTTGAGTGCAAAAAAAAAAAAAAAACGAAAGTATGAAATTCTGAAATTTTCTTACATTTCGGGTGGTTAGAATTAAAATGTTGGAGCTAAGAGACGACAAAATGTTTACAATAAACGGAAGTGGAAAAATTCGATAATTTGATTTAATCGATAATTTCCTTTCCATTATATATTTGAGAGATAATTAAATATTTTGCGATCAGCTCAACTTATTAACTTTTATGACATACCTGTATATATTTGTTCATAAGAAATTTTACAAACAATTATACTTTTTGCAAACGAAAAGAAAAAAAAAACGGGTAGCCACAGATAGCTTATTTTCTCTGAAAAAATGAAATATTCTATTTACAAGTTTTTCTCTATCTTTTCAAGATAAGAAGTAAAACAGTAAGACTGACATATAACAGTATTACTGTCGTTTGAAGTCACATATGGTAAATAATCCTGCATACATTATATTTATTAAGTTTTTGAAAATATATATTTATTACAGAGCAAACAAAATTTCACATTATTTTAGGGAAACTATTATTTGCTTGAAATACGCCTGTTATATATGTATTATTCATCTATAATTCCCGAAACAAACTGCGGAAAGTCATAATTTGTCTTAGTATCTCAATAGAATTCAACGAACAACATCACTATAATCTCAAGAGACTGTAAATCTGAAGACAAGAAATACGGTCATTCTCGTAAATATAATTCTGACAGAATTCTGAGAAACGGAATTCTTAGGGGACAGCTTATATTCCATCATCAAAAAATAAGCTACTTAAAACCGACTTTATTTTTATTAAGTGGAAGCTGTGAGTACTACATATTTTAAAGAAGTTCTCTTAGAAATCAAATACTTAAAAAGGGGTTCAGGGTCGTGCATTTTAATGAGTTAATGGCTTTCAGGTTTACTGTTTCCTTGAAAAACGGTTCTCTAAGATATTGTAAAATACGGTAAGATTCTTTTTTTTTTTTTTTTTTTGTAATATTATTATTTGAGCGATTTAAGTATGCTAGTAAAACGAGTTAAAAAATATCTTTTCTTTTAAAACTTTACTCTGTTTTAAGTTAAAAGCATTTTCGTTTCAATATTTAATGAGTCAAGTATAAAACGATACTAAATGGCATTTTTGAAAAACAGAATGAGACTTTTTTAAGAAGGATCTCATTTTCGTCTTAATTAAATATCGCTATTGTACCTTGGACCACATTTACCATAGACCAGTCTAAATATTTAAACCATCTAGTAGATAAATGATACATTCAATACTTGTAGTTGTTGTTGCTGTTGCTGTTCCTTGTTATGTCTAGTACCAGCTTTTCTTACTTTAGTTTTTCTTGAACCGTAGCACAGAATTTGTTAACCAAGAAAACTATATTAATGAACAAAATTATGACCATTTCACAAAAACATTTTAAATAATTTGATTTATTCTATTCTGCGTAAAAATATAAAATTGGTATTAAAATTGGTCCAAGGTACAAAACTCACTTCTAAGTCATTAACTTTTGTCAAGTCCTTAAATTTCGCAGACTTCAGAGGATGAAATTATGACAATGTTAGAATTTTCATGGTAAAATAGCCGGCAGCAGTCTTTCCATTGAATTACCCGTAAAATTTACGATAAAGAGCATTTTTTACCTTTACAATTTTGAAACCGTTTACAACTAGTTTGGTTTAAGGACCATGAATACGAAACTATACTGTTTTTTAACCATTTACAACTAACATGGCTTCAAACCTTAGACTTAACTGGACATTTGAGATAGTTTAGCAGCTTTATACAGCTGTCGTATATATATGAATGAGAGTATCATATTCTAACTGTCCAGGATCACAAATTGGGGAGTGCAGGACATTGGAAGCTCTTTATGTGTTGAAGGGAATGGAAGAAATATTGTGGTGTCAACGCTGGGACTCGAACTCCCATTCTGTTGGTCATGAGACTGACAAAGTAGCCATCTTGACTATAATTAGTACTCATCATCTGAGAACTAAGTGGCTTCATTAGATGCAATAAAATTCCGGTTGTTTAACAATATTAAGTTAAAGCAGTTAATAAACGGTTTTTCTCACAGTTACTATCTTATTTATGATTATTTGACTGTTTAGTTTGAATGAAAATTACAATTAAATTGTGATTTAACCATTTTTTCAAGGAAATTTCTAGCAATGTTTAGTGTCTTCGAAATTGAAAAAGATTCCAAATGCAACTGGCAACAAACAGCTGACTCATAACCTTAGAAAGCTTCTCTTTTGGCAGGAAATTAAAACTCCGATAGTAGTAGTAGTATTTTAATAAGTAGAATACAATTATAAAATTGCTTTGAATAAGTGGGAAAAATTAATAAATTTGTTTTCAATAAATAGGCAATAATAAATATGTATCGAATAAGTGAGCGAAAACGTCGCCCGCTTAAATAAATGACTTTTGAAATGACGCTTAACTTCAAGTCATTTATTTATTTATCCCCTTTAGCTATTATTAGTGGATGTGTCTCAGTTGTTTTCAATTAATTTTGAAAAATATTATCTAGAAAGGATTTCTTAATTCATTTGCACAAAAGTGGCATAACAATAATTAAAAATATTATTTTCATGGAGAATTGCAGAAAAAAAAACTTTTCAGTAATTAAATTCAAAGAAATCTTTGCTAAAAATAAATTTTAAAACACAAAACCCTTGATGCATAAATGAACTTAAAAGATAAAGTTATTTTTAAAGAAGAAAATCAAATAACATCAAAAGCCTTTGATTTTTTTTGAAGAAAAGAATAAAAATAATCAAATGGGAATTTCATCAAAACAGTAAAAGAAATGAACTTTTCTTTACTTTAGAGATGTTTCATTTCATTCTGATAAAATTGATTAGTTTTCATTATTGCGCATAATGTAATTTGGATAAATATGTAAATAAGCATAGTGTATGATAATTTCCGTGTATAACTGATCAAATCATAGATAAAACAAATCTCATTTTAATAGAAAACAACCAATGAATATATATATATATATATATATATATATATATATATATATATATATATTTGTTACATTCAGGTTGAACAATTTATTTAATTACCTCTAGTGAAAGAATCTTTCTTCGAAAATCATTTTGCGTTTATATTTTTCTCTCAAAAGTAATCTAGTGTACTATTAAAAACTTCTCGAAAAAAATAGTTAATAACAATTTATTTAATTTTTATTTAACCATATTAAAAAAAAGCACTCAAATAACCATAAATAAAAAGGCATTCAAATTGTGTGTATTCTGTGAGAGAAACCGTTTATTAACTACTTTAATATTGTTAAACAACCAGAATTTTAACAAACCAACTGGGGCCATCTCATGAAGCCGGCAAGTTATTTGCAAATGGGTACATATTATAACCGAGGGGAGTTATCTGTCAATCTCATGACTGATTACTCCCCTCATTATACCCTCCGATTATCATCATGGCAAAGTGTGGATTTGAGTCCCAGCATTGACACCGCAATGTTTACGCCTTCGTTCCCTTCAACACAAAGTTTCCGGTGTCCTGCAATCCCTAATTATTAACCCTGTGCTATTAGAATACGATGCTCTCGTTCACGCATAGATGGCAGCACAACTATAAAGCTTCTAAACTATCTCCAATGTCCAGTTAAATTTCCTTTTTACGGTTTTGAAAACCATGATAGTTGTAAAAGACTAAAAACCGTATATTTTTGAATTCATGGTTTTTTAACCATACTAGTTGTAAACAGTTTCATAAACGATTGAATGGATGGACTGTTGCCGGTTATTTTACCAAAATTTTATAATGAAAATTCTAACAGTATGGAATATTCAGAATTCATACTGAATTGGTTTTTGGAATCGAACTTAGTCAATCATAATGATAGCTTAATGCATTTAAACACTATGCAATCGCAGATCAGTGATTTTCATCTCAGCTTTTGGGCTTAATATGTTTAATTTTTTGTATTTATTTATATATATATAACCGTCGTTGAACAACCGATCCAATTTTATGGATTTACGACTACTAAAGTTCAAGTCTATAGCCTTATAATTTTGAACCCAATCCAGAAGATAAAGGAACTCCTGGAGCGAGTATTGGGAGAAATTTGTCTTCGTGGAGGACTTTTTGATCGAGCTAATCCGCAATTGCGTTACACGGAGAGGAAGACCACGAAAACCTCCCATGGTTATCCTGGCGGCAAGAGGACTCTAACCCATAATCTATCACTGAGGATAGTTCACGTCAGCACTGTGGTCGGTGCAAGCCGGATGCGGAATTCGTATCGACTGGAATTCGAACCCGGTTCACCTCATTGGAAGGCGAACGCTCTATCCCCTGAGCCAACGCGGCTCTATATGTTTTCCACGGCCCAGAAATAAGAAAAAAAAATCCTAAATACAAAAAATATATATATTCATGAATTATTTTTTTAAATAGTTTCTTGAGTATTTTTTCTTTTCTTTTTGCCCTTCCCCCTGAGAAAATGTCTGGAGAAACCTTTGTGCAGATTATTCCCCACTTCCGCCAAGTCATTTTATATCCGATTTTTTTTATTTGCTGGCATAAAAAAAAAAATTTAACGCGGCTTATTTAATTAAGAACATATTTTTTTAAAAATCGCACATCTGTTGTGAATTACAAAAATTGAAAAAAAATATTATATTGTAAATTACAAAAGAAAGAGAAAAAAAAAACAGGTAAAAAGTGGTGTCTTGTCTGAACTACCCATTTCTTAATTGTTATTAAAAATAATTAACATATTATTTTATAAATACATTTTACTTCAAAAAATAATTAATCTATAATTTTATTTAAAGGTCAGATGAGTTCAGCCGCTGAAAATGAAACTCCAGAAGATAAAGAAGCAGCTGCTGAGTTAGAGCAAGAACGCTTAGAAGCTCTTCGCGAAGCTGAAGAACGGAGAAAAGAAAAGCATAAACGAATGGAAGAAGAAAGAGAGAAAATGCGCCAAGCGATTCGTGATAAAGTGAGTTAATGATTCAAGATATGCAATCGACTAGATTTTTTTTCTATGTCCATTATGTTCGATAGCTGATATTTTGTTAACGGTAATACATACTCATCTTCCGCATTTATAAATATTATTAGTAATTTCCGCGTAACGGAAAACGCGTCGTTTATGATTCATTAATTCTCTTTCGAACTTCCAAATAAAAATAAAATTATCAAAAGGGTAAAAAAGCGTATTTAATGGAATATTTTATTGTAATTGTTGTATTTTGTAAGCTGCTCTGTATTGAATAGTTCGCATTGCCTCTAATTATTGAAACATAATCAGTTAGTTGAAATTTAAAATAATTCTTCCACAATCATTAGATTAGAACAGTATTTTAAACTAGTGATTAATTTAATTTTTTCAAACTAAAAGTTTAGTATAATTGATAAAAAAAAAAGACTTATTTTTTGTGCATCAGTGAAGGGAAATTCAATTCGAGATGAAAATGATCAAATGCAAACGATTAAATACTTAAGTTCTTAAAAAAAGCTCTGTTTAAGAACAGGAGTAAATATATAATTTCAATCATTAGTAGTTTAATAATCATTTATTTTGTCTGTTTTATCATTTTTGTTAGATTTGTTTAATTTTAATTGACGAAAAAACATATTTTTTGATATTTCAATGCAACGAAACATGATTCGAGCTATAAAAATAAAGAATACCATCAAATGCAATCAATTCGTATAATAAGTTCACAAAGAAAACTTAATTTACGATTTTAAATACATAATTAAAATCAAAATTAAAGATTTTTTTTTCATTCCTTTGAATGCATAGTAGTAAACTCTTTTGAAAATAATTTCCTCGTTATAATAAAGGAAAAATATATGAACTGAAATTAAATGGAATAATTTCAATCAATTATATGAGTTTGGAAGAAAAGATATGGAAATGCATTTTTATTTTCTTTGTCATAAATATGGTCGTAAAGGCCTGAAGAAATACTAGAGAAATCTAAATTAATTTTTTAAATGAGCAAATAGTAAAACTAAAATATTTCGAAACATTCATAATATTCTACAAAAAATAATACCTAGATTTCTTTCTCGGCCTTTGCAGTTGTTAATAATGTAAATTACATAATTAAATCGTAAACATTGTAAAGGCCAAATCGAAATCATCCAAGCCTCTTTATTTACTCAATTAACATGAAATATGTGTATTTTCTTATAACGACAAGCTCAATCTATCTACGATTTCATCTGCTACTGTAAATTGTCGTCAAAACTGATCTTTATGTGTTTATTTATGTTACAGGGACAACAAAAATATGAATATATTGGATGAAATTATGTATCTTCAGCCAATGTATATTGCGTATAATTACCATTACAATTCGCATTGCAGGTAAAAATGATAGCCAGATTTTATACCACGCTTTAATAGAATTCACCAGAGGAGTTATCGGCTTTAAAATAAAATTAATAAAACAAAATCAACACTCTGTGATAAATAAGCCACATCAGCTAATTAGTGCAAAAATAATGAGTCAGCTTAATTTAAGTACTTAATCACATCGCGTAACTCAGTGAGACAGGGCGATGAATGTTTCTGCCTGGTTTGGACTTTTATTTCAAGTAATTCATTTTATTTCGTTGAGTTAGCATTAAGAATGAAAGCGGTGATATTTTTAGTACCATAAATGTGATACAAATTTACAACTAGTTTTGCTGCTTTACAAAATGTCTGAAAATAAGTTTTCCACAATGTTGGCAGAAACTGCAAGGCTGAGAAGATTCAGTTCAAATGGTTATATTCAATTTAAAAGGTTATATTAAAGAGCATTAAACCAGTTCCAAATTAAACTTAACTGAACAAAGCAGGTAACTGAACAAAGCAGCACTAAATGAACTTAAAAGACTTCTCTATCAAACTTTCATATATTATTAAAAATATATTATTTATTTTCTGCTGCCCGAAAAAAAAACTGTTTTTTTTTTTTTTTTTTTTTGTTTAAGATTTTTCAACTTTTTTTAAACATCAAATATTTAAGTACTTAGCGATTTTCAGATTTTTCTTAATATTTTTCTTTGTAAAATATTTTTTCGGAGTATATTACAAGATAAAGATTAGGGCACATTTAAGACTTATTGAGAAAAAATTTATGCACCTTTAAAAAAAGTGGCTAGGAAAAATTTTTCTTTTAGAGAAATAATGACACAAACAATTCTAAGAAAAAAATACAAATCAAGTTCTAAATTCATTTAATATGACTGTTTAAAGTTGAATGGATAATATCTCAACAGCTATAAAACTATCCACTAAAATATCTGCTATTATTTTTCTGTTATTTTTCCATTTTGTTTTTCTTTTTTCTTATTACTGTTTCACAAAATGATTTTCATACATTGTTTCCTGTAGTGTTTTTGAAATGAAACTTTGCTCCGGAAGTTTAACAGATTTAATGATTAATTTCAAAAAATATTTTTTCACCATTATTGATCTAAGTGTCTTTTATTAAATATATATATTAAAAAAGGTGAAAAAATCCGTCAAGTTTATTACCAAAATAACATCATTTTTTTAAAGTATTGAAAGAAAAACCGAGTTCATTACTCGTTACCAGCGCCATCTGTTATTTGTGCTTTAAACTATCACAGAATTTCATTGATAATAACTCAAACATTTTTACTTCATAAAACAAGTTATTATTCCAGTAATAAATTTTTCCCAAAATATTTGCATACCTTATGTTAATATTAAAAAACTGTAAGATTAATTTACTTTTCATTTTTAGCAATTTTTAAAAACAACTTATAATTGGAGCTTTTGATTATTAACAAATTAAAGAAATTTAAAAATAGTCGATGATAGTAAATTAGTTACTGTGTCTTGGAGTTTTAAGAAGTATTTGTGTAAATGTATGAATGAACATTAATAAAAAACAGTTATAAATCTGAAAATTTAAACAATTCCGATGAGCCTGACTGCAGGAAACAATTCGTTGATGTTCAGATTACTGAGCAATATTACTTGAAATGACAAATAAATATATATATATATATATATAAGTATATATGGTGTGTTTCGTAATTACCAACCTTAATACATATTATTACAACACTTGGAGAAAACTGAAACAAAATATTTACACGAAGAGTTACAGAATAATTAAACGAGGAAAAAAAACGTTATCAAAATCTAACGAATCTCTATTAATTGATGCGTGAAATAAAAACATCAGAGCATATTTGACTGCTTAAGAAAACAAATAGGAACTAAAAATATTTCTAATGGCAATCAAATAGATTCAGGTGTTTTTAATTCCGCCATCTTTGACAATGATTCGTCACATTTTGATAGCGTTCTTTTTTTTCTCTTAGCTTAAATATAAATTTACGACTGCAATGTGCAAAAAAAAGTGAACACCGTGAATAACTTTCTATCTAATGATCGAATTTTTATTTACTGGGACTGAATGATAATGCTTCGAACGCCAACCTTAAAATAAGCTAATAAATTAGAGAACAAAATCAAGTTAAGTTACGAAATAAGACGCATAAACGTACTTACTCGGAAAAGGAAAAAGAAAACAAATCTTTCTTCGAAGAATTTTGATTTTTAACCCTCAAACTATAAGTGTAGCCGCAATCGGAAAAATATGATCACAAAAGTTTAGGCAACCGAGTGATCACTTAATAGGTTCGCAAGCTCAAATAAGTCGCATTTTTAGACTTTTATTTGTCAAAAATTATAACCAAATCTAAATTTTGGATTATGTTGTTTAAAATTAGTTTAATCAAATTGGCGCTAAAATTTGTGTACCTTACTATTGTGTACCTTAGAATTTTATTGTACCAACAGAGCCCACCTAATGAAACCACTTAGCTACGTTAAGCGAGGAACATATTATAGATGAGAGGGCTAATCTGCGATTCTCATGACCAGCAGAACGGGAGTTTGAATCTCAGCGTTGACATCGCAATAGCTCCTCTTTCCTTTCAAAACGTGAAGAGTTTCAAGTGTCTTGCACTTCTCGATGTGTGCCTCTGGAATATAAGAATACAATACTTTCATTCATGCAGATGGCTACACCATAAAGCTGCTTAATACAAAAAAGTCTAGTATTTCCCATCTCTTACGATAGGGGAAACAACCAGATTAACTAATTTAACCACATTCCACAGTTCATTTGATAAAACACAACTCAACCACAACCTAAGCTCCAATGTCCAGTTAAATTTCTTTTTCACGGTTTTGAAACCTAACTTGCTGTAAATGGTTTCAAAACCATGAATGTTGAAAAAATATTCTTTATCGTAAATTTTGCGGTTTATTTGAAGAACAGGCTGCTGTCTGTTGTATTAAAATAATTTTAAAATGAAAATTCTAACAGTGTATTGATTTGGTACAGATAAATGAGTCAAAGTTTGAAAATTCTCAAATATGAACTTAAATGCTGTGCAACTTATGACGAGATATTGTTATGGAAATTGGATTTTGTTTTGTGCTGAGCTATGACATGTTAAAAACGTTATGATATAGAAACGTTTTTTTTTTTTTTTCCTAACATAATACATAAATTTTATAATTAAGTTTTTTGATTTATTAAAAATACTTATATAATTTTACACCAATTTTTGAAGTTTAATATACCCATTTTTCACTTTTTTAAGTCCATTAAAAAAATTCTCATACATCAAAATTCAAAGATTAAATTACTTAAAATCTTTAACTGCTCAACAATTTCTTCGGTGAATTCATTTTCAAAATATCAACCGAACTAATGTAGCATATTTGTTTGGTACAAATCAATAAGTCAATGTCTAAAAATTCTCAAACGTGAACTCTAATGCTTTACAACTTATGATGAGACAGTGTTAAGGTAATTCGATTTTGAATTGTGCTGAACTGCGGCAAGTTAAATAACGCATATATTTCCTCACGAAAATTAAATTAACTGGATTGATTTTCTCTAATGAGTGGCGAATTTTGTCGATCCAGAATAATTGTTTATATCATTTTATATTATTTAATGGTTGGTTTGAATTCGTTCAGTCTTTCTCTCCTTCTTTGGATGCAATTAATGCGAAGAAAATGTAGCTACTACTGATCAATTTATAAGCGAAGCACATAATTTTTATTTCATTATATTATTAAGGCATCACTGTTTCCCTAAATTTCGTAAAATATTAGATTTATTTCTTGAAAATCTTATTAATCTATTAATGGAAAGGCCTTTGTTTAATTTATAATTTAAGCAAGGGAGAAAGGAATTAAGCAAATTTTTGAAAAATACAGATTTCTCATATTTAAATTTTATTTTCTGTAAATTAAACGGTGCAATTAGATTAAAAAAATTTATCTCTTACTAAATACTAAGCATTTTATGAATAGTTTAAGAATGTTGTAAAATTTGAACAATTTAATTTTTTTTTTTAATTTGCTTTGTGTAATAGTATCTTTTATCTGACCTTTGTTTCTACCTCTGTTTATCGTAAACATTTCACTGTCTCTTTGTCATTTTCCACCTCAGTTTATAGTAAACATTTTGCCACCTTTCTAACCCCTCATCTTAATTCTAATCACCCAAAATTTTAGAAAATTTCTGCATTCCATTAAGCCTTTGCTGTGACTTTTCTTTTTAAACTCCGAACTTAACTTTTCTCCGCTCGCTTGCTATTAACCGTGGATTACCCTACTACAGTTGATTCTGCTCTTGCTAAACTCACTAGACCCTAACGCCTCTTTTCTTCTGATCCTCATGGAGAACTAGTTATTTTGCATTTTTTTTTCTCCCATTTGTTATAAAATTGCAAAAATCATCTCCCCTTTTGATTTTAAAATCATTTTTAGGCCTGTTAACAAAATTAAATCCAAGTCTCTTAAAGATCTCTTTAGTTTTGATAATTACCACATTCCTTGTCACTGCGACCATGAATGCATCGGACAAACTAGACGAGCTTTAAAATTTAGACTTAGGAAACACGATAAATATGTCCGTTAAACGGAGAACGCGAGAAATCATCAATTGCTGCATATTGTTTGAATCTTAGACATAAATTCAATTTCTACAATGCCAAAATTATTCTCCCCTATCACGTCAGCTCATCTTGATGCTCTAGAATTTTCTTTTTCTTCATGTGAATGGTAATTCCTTTGTTAATGACATTAGTTCTTTACCACCTCTCCAAAGCGCGTGAAAATGCAGCTTGTTGTGTTTTTTTTTGTTTTTTTTTGTTGTTTTTTTTTTTTTTTTTTTTTTTTTGTTCTGTGTCTCATATTTTTTCTCTCTCGGCTTCTGTGGTTTTTCGAGTTTTGTTTCTTATCTTTATTTTTTCCTTTTTGATGGCAACTTTACGTTTTGTATTTCAAATCGCTTTTGTTTCTTCTCATTCCCGTCTGGCAAGTCTTGAAAAGGAGTGCCTATTATTGAACACTTGAAACAAGTCTTCAGCGTTATATGGCATGTTAGACATTGTTGTTTCATTATATGGCACAAAAAAAACGTTATACGGCACATTAAACATTGTTTCGTTATATGGCACAAAAAACGTTATATGGCACATTAGAAGAGTTAAGTTATTGTAGAGAACTATATACATGTATAATATTTCTATATCCTTGGTTTAAAGGCATTTACCTGTAATATTTATTTATCCTCCTTTTTTATTTTCTACTACTAAGTTTTTTATTAATATTTCAAATTAAAGACTTATAAGTAAAATCCGTATTTCTTGATTGTAAAATAAGTCCTTTTATTACACTACGTTTCATGATAAAGCAAAACTTTAATCTAAACTTTTCACCATTTTATAATTATTTAACAATAAATGAGTTATATTTAGCTTTAATATAAGTTGTATGAAATTAAAGTATGCTGTATTAAAGTATGAAATTATAATAAAAAGTATGAAATTATAATAATGAGTATAAATTATAATGATTTAAAACATTATTACACGGAGAAAATAATTCTGGTAAAATTACCGTACTGTATGGTAATGACATTTCTGGTAAAAAATAAATAAAAAATAAAAATAAAAACATAATTCCCTTTAATAAAATTAAAATATACGGTACTTACACCATTCATTCAGTAATTCTTTCCTTCATATGGTAAAGGTTTACCAGAAATTATGTTTTTCAAAATTATTGTATTTTATTACCACACATTTATTAAAAAATGCAAAACTGAAAAGTAAATTTGACTGAATAAATGGTTTTTATGCCATTTTCTAAGGTATCATGATAAAATAGCCAAATTTTACCACATCTACCAATTTTTATCACGTATTATAAAATGATATTTTATTGTTAAATTCAACAAAGCGTTTTGATAAAAATTACTCAGCTTTTTGGTGTGCCCATAAAGCCAGAAACATGGTATATTTTATCATATTTCGATCATTTTTACCATATTTTTTCTCAGTGTAAGAATAGACTTTTCGGACTATTACTAAATAGCTACTTTTATGAAAAACATTATTCGAGTAACCAAAAAGTATAAATTTAAAAAACAAAACCATTGATGAAGTTTCATTAGTAAGTGAGCAAAATGTTTATGTTTCAATTTTATCCAAACAGAATCGGGAATTAAAGCTTCAAAACTAAATCTGTGTTTTGACAATTAAACATTTTTGGATCTTTCAGTTGAATAGTTGTTTATTTAAATTTAACATTATTCCGTTTATTGTAAGAAACAAAAAATGGTTGCAGCAATTCTGAATAGCTATGGGAACAGTTGACAGAACACCCTACACAGAAAAAAAAATCCATATTACATTACGATAAAAAGTACCAGCACTCAGGTTGAGAATACTTTTTACCTTAAAATCCATTTTTACCTTGAAATTTTAAGGAACAAACTATCTGATAAACCGTAATTTTTGCAGTAAAAGCACTGAGTACCGTAATTAATTATACACCCTTGTGTTAATTGAAACAAACTCAATAAATTAAGAAAACTAAGAGAAAATGCTATTTTATTTAAATTTATACAAACTCAAAAATTTTTAGTACATAATATGATCTCCACGACACTTTACTAACATTTGGACACGATTCGGCATGGATTCCACTAATTTTTTAAAGTCATTTATAATATTTGTGTCCTTGTACCACACATGAATTAACGCCGTGATTTGCTTCTCCATAGTTGTACAGTCCATATTTAATCGGCGATTCTTGCATATGGCCCAGAGATTCACAATTGGGTTGATATCCAGAGAGTTCCCTGGCCTTTCCAATGTCTCAATTTGATTCTCAGACATGAATTTCTCAACAATTTTGGACGTATGGCAAGGAGCTAAATCCTGTTGAAAAATCCCTGTTCCATCAGGGTATCGTTTCTTCAACTCTGGAACAACTTTTTTACCCAGAATAGTAATGTACTGCTCAGAACGCATCATATCGTCAATAGGCTGCAAAGGTCCAACCCCATTGTAACCGAAACAACCCCAAAACATCTTCTTTTGCGGGTGAATACATCTTCTAATGTATTCACCATCACCAATATATTCACCATTCTCATATGAATACATATAAAACACGAAAAAAAAAAGTTTGTTTCAATTAATTTGCACAAGGGTGTATATTATTGCAAAAATCACAGTATAATATTTTACGCTAAAAAAGGATTTTACGTGTGCTGCACTCTGTGTGCCAGTACTTTTCCCCGGGATTTTATAAAGTGTAATTTAATATCTTGACTAGTATAAACATTAACTCTATTTGAAAAACTTTAATTTGTTTCGAAATTTAATTTCCCCGCCTGGCTTCACCATGGGCAACAAGCCTGACGATAATAATAATATAAAAATTGTTTTATAATACTGTTAAAACAAATAATGTTATTTTAATTCAAACTGCCGATTGACAATTATTTTTCTTTACTGTCAATTATTGTCAATTATTTTCCATTACAATTATTTTTCTTTTTTCAGTACGGTATAAAGAAAAAAGAAGAAGTGGAAGAGGAAGATTACATGCCTGAAAGTAACAGCTTGAACAGAAAAAAGAAAACTCCGGCTGAAATAGAAGCTGAAGATCTTGATGATTTTACAAGTAACTAACTAGTCATATTCATTATTAAGCAAATACGATTTCATAAATGTTATTTCATTATTAATTTAAAATTATAAAATGTCATCAGTTTAATGACAACCAACATTTATAATGTATTCACCATCACCAATATATTCACCATTCTCATATGAATACATATAAAGCGCAAACGAAAAGAAATTAATTATTACTATTAATTAATTGAAATTAGCCTGCAACAGTGCAATCGATGTGTAACAGCGCAATTGGTTTTAAAAAAAACGCGTTCTATAACTTATCACATTTTAAAAGTACCTAATTTTAATAAGACTCTCACTCTGCAATATCAAAATATATTATTTGAATTACAATAACAGAATGAAAACAGAAAATTTTTTCACGGACTATTATTTATTTCCTATCATTTGCACTTAGACTACTGCCTATTACAATCATTTTAACCCTCTACGCATTGCAATCAGACTAACAGGCAAACAACAATTGTTTTACTTTAATCTATATTCATATAATATACAAGCTAGTTTTTTTAAAATTTATATATATATATATATATATATATATTTATATATATATATATATATATATATATATATATATATATATATATATATATATATATATATATATATATATATATTATTATTATTATTTCCAATGAGCTGCACAATCAGTCTTCCCGATGAGCAGACCTAGTGCGTTCTCCAGAAGTGGTATCCACTCTTTCAGGACCACCACAGTGGGTGGGATACCGTTGGCCATGTTAATTTGGACGTCTAGTTTCTGCCACGCTAGATGGCAGTACCGAGACTCTAGTTCGGATGCTAAAGTGCATTTGGATGCATTTTTAATTTATATAAAGGATTGGATATTTCCATAGAATTCTTCTCGGGCTATTATGAATTCCCAGTAATATTAATGTTTCATACAGTCCAGCATTTAAATATATTGTGCGTTATTAAGTAATCAATTTACAAACAGAAACAAAGCATACAAACAGAAACAAAGCACTATGTTCTATTATGCTGCGCAGTATCACTTTTTAATATTTATGTAAAGCGCACTTATTGTTGTTACGATTCACAAAGGTGTAATAATAAGAAAAAATGCGCAATTGTGAAGTTAAATTTTTATCAGTAGACTGTGTTTTCAAGATATTAAGTGCATAGATAATTTTTAATAACATCTGTAATCGTTACTAACATTGAAAATCTTTTATAAATTCCTAAACTCGAAACTATTCCGTAATTACATACATTCTCACACATAAGTAATATGATAATTTGTTGTTTTTACTGATAATTAATAATGTTTTTATTTTAAATTAAGTATATATTGTTATACTGTGTTAGTAAATAGAGGATATTTTTGTATTCCTTATAATGATGAACTTAAAACCACAAAACCCTATCGAATCAGAAGAAATTATATCAAACCTAAATCTTAAAAATTATATTATAAAGAAACAAACAGCTCCTGAAATTTTAAAATCCCTTGCATTGGAAACTATATATACTGAGTATACAGAACATCTATGGCTACACGTTTATACAGATGGCTCTTACTCTGACTCGCAAATGGCTGCTGGATCTGGTGTTTTCTCTGATCTCTTTTCCTTCTACGCATCTGCCGGGAAATACAAAACGGCCTTCGATGGCGAAGTACATGCTATTTATATTGCATTGAAAAAACTGTTGGCCATCCATTCAAAATTTGGAAAAGTTGTACTGCTGTCAGATTCTCAGGCTGCAATCCAAGCAATCGGCTCACAGGGAGACACTTTGTCGGATGAAGTGCTTCAGTGTCGGAGACTTATCAGACTTTCGGCACTAAAAAACAAAAGAGTAGTCATCCAATGGATTCCCAGCCATTGTAACATCTATGGTAACGAGCAAGCTGACTTTCTTGCTCGCAAGGGAACACAAATCCTTCAACCAAGTTGCTCTGGACTGTCATTCCATTCCATAAGACTACATATAAAAAACATAATGAAAATGAATGCCTTTGCTGACCTACGAGAAAACATAAGGAATAAGAACTGGAGCGAGACAGATATTAAGGCAGTGCCAGATAAGCCTCGCCGAGATGCAGTAGCCACCTTTAGACTCCTAACAGGTCATGATTGTCTAGGAGAACACCTGTATCGTATAGGTATTTATGACCACCCTCAGTGTCAACTGTGCGGTTCTGGAGCACCAATGAATAGAGAGCACCTTCATTGCTGTAGGAGGCTCCACGGACTTGACTCGTAAACTGCAAGATATTGGCGTGCGAGAGAGCTTTTGGGAAGATGACTTCGGTTTTTTGTTATTCTCTACTTTTATTGTTCTTTTGTGTTATTGTTTGTTTTCCCTGTCATTGGAAATAAAAAATTTTAAAAATAATGATTCGGTAGAATTAGATTTTGTTCACATTTATATCAGCCTTCCACGTCTAATATTTTTCAACTTCTTTTTTTAAAAGGTTTTTAAAATGTATGTTATACTTGTAAAAAAAAATATCCTGCAAAAAAAGGAGAGGATAACCACCCAGTCATTAACTGTTGAATAACATTTTTTAAAGAAAAATCTTTTGTGTTTACATTTTTAATTATTTTCTGTGATACAAACCCACATTAATAGCTTCAACAGCCTTTACATCTTCCTCAATTAATTTTGGTTCATTAACAAAACAAAAAAAGTTAAGGCAATGATATATTTGACAAAAAGCAAGTTAGAAATTCAACTTCCTGAGATGACGAAGAATGCCATAAAAATCGCTACCATCCCTTGGAACCGCGCAAATGATAAAACGAAACTTATAATTAATCTGTCATTTTTCTACAATTTAACAAGTCTTAAACTAAAAATGAATGATGCTTTTAAATCAAACCTGTTATTTTATATCCGAATCAGATCCTTAATATATTTAATCAAACTATTTTGTTATTAAATTCAGCAAAAAACATACGTCGCTTCAGTTTCAATAGGAAACGCCATGTTAAGCTTAGCTTGCATTCTTTTATTGGAACGCTTTAGTGGTGTCGTTGGTGATGTCGCAAAGTAACGTAGAACTGACCCTGTTTATTCACCCGGCTCTATTGAAAAAATCTGTGATCTTCGAAGATTTGTGTGGTTTTGTTATATAAAAATGTCTGTCAATGTGTTTTTTGCTGTAGTATACGGAAAAGTTTTGCCTGTATTGATGTCAGAGATTTTTGATATTGCAGAATTTTTTTACCGTGTAATATGCAAAGAAATCAGTTCCTACCTTGTGGTAAAGTATCATCAAGACTTTGCTTCCCTTGAGTATACAGCAAAGTTCTGCCAATATTTCTGACAGAGATTTTAAATATAGCAAAAAAAAACTTCAAACAAATCAGTTCTTACCTCGCTGTAAAAAACAGATACTCAAATATCACGAAACTCTCTTCGTTTTTGACAAAACTGCTTCCTGGGATATGCTCCGAGCAAAAATTTCATCAAAGTGACGAAATAACTACCGTTTGTTCTTCGAGGAAATGAATTTCCTCAAAATAAAAGAAATATTTAGTCATTCTATTTCTTCCCCCCCCCTCAAAAAAATCGCAGGATCTAATGTATTTAACTTTTCAAATAATCACTTTATCGTGGGTACCAAATAAGTGAATTAGTGTCGCCCTAACAACACAAGAAGAATAGAGAAATAAATTACTTCTAAGCCCGAAGCGGGATTTGAACCCGGAATCACAAATCACGCGATTTTGATACGAAATAATCTCAAAATTTACGAAAGGATTGCTGAATCGTCAATAGTGAGAGTTATATTTCTCAGAGTGCTTGTGGTGAAGCATAATCAAAACTTTCTTGATTTCTTTGAGGCATTCAAATCTTCTAAAATGCAAACTTACTTTTTGTGAGAGTGTTTGGGGTAAAGCATTATCAAGACTTTCTTGATTTCCTTGAGGCATTCAAATCTTCTAATATGCAAACTTACTTTTTCTGAGAGTGCTTGTCGTAAAACATCATTAAAACTTTCTTGATTTCCTTGAGGCATTCAAATCTTCTAATATGCAAACTTACTTTTTCTGAGAGTGCTCGTCGTAAAACATCATTAAATTTTTCTTGATTTCCTTGAGGCATTCAAATCTTCTAATATGCAAACTTACTTTTTCTGAGAGTGCTTGTCGTAAAACATCATTAAAACTTTCTTGATTTCCTTGAGGCATTCAAATCTTCTAATATGCAAACTTACTTTTTCTGAGAGTGCTTGTCGTAAAACATCATTAAAACTTTCTTGATTTCCTTGAGGCATTCAAATCTTCTAATATGCAAACTTACTTTTTCTGAGAGTGCTCGTCGTAAAACATCATTAAATTTTTCTTGATTTCCTTGAGGCATTCAAATCTTCTAATATGCAAACTTACTTTTTCTGAGAGTGCTTGTCGTAAAACATCATTAAAACTTTCTTGATTTCCTTGAGGCATTCAAATCTTCTAATATGCAAACTTACTTTTTCTGAGAGTGCTTGTCGTAAAACATCATTAAAACTTTCTTGATTTCCTTGAGGCATTCAAATCTTCTAATATGCAAACTTACTTTTTCTGAGAGTGCTTGTCGTAAAACATCATTAAAACTTTCTTGATTTCCTTGAGGCATTCAAATCTTCTAATATGCAAACTTACTTTTTCTGAGAGTGCTTGTCGTAAAACATCATTAAAACTTTCTTGATTTCCTTGAGGCATTCAAATCTTCTAATATGCAAACTTACTTTTTTCAGGGTGGAAAAACACCATTGAAGCGCAATTGGGAGAGCTGAGGCAAACATTGGAAAGTAAATGTGTAATTCAATGATGGGAGCAACGAATCAAAGTGCCCATTTTTCTTTTCTAGTGTTCACTTGGCTAGTCTCAATGCATTCAGCTTTTGGAAGAAGATTATTTTTTTATATGTTAGCTCAACAATCTTCTCTTCACAGGCTGAACTGTTGGAAGAAAAAGAAGATTCTGTGTATTCATTTGCTGTACGATGTTTGGTATATCGACTGCTGCAAAGTCTGAAAGCTTTATGTTGTGAACTATTTCCTTAATGGTGCTGCTCATTATTAATCAATCTCCTTTAGATATTCAAGACCATGTTATTTTTTACAGCTTTTTTTTAAAAAAAAATCTACTTCAGACGCCAGAAAGACTTTTTAACATTATTTATTGTGTCAAAATACTAATCTTTATGCTTGATCAATACTTGAGCTTTTTGTATTTAAGTAAATATCTATATTCATATTCGAATTTAAATTGAGAGATTCTTATACAGGCAAAATTTTGTTAGAACATGTACGTTTGAGGAATTTTATTCATAAATTTGATATAAATTTTAAAAATTTTCCCGGCATCAAAATTTGCTAAATATTTTTCTATTTAATCATACTTTTGACTAAAAACAATATTTTATATTAAAAAGGTGAGAGTAATTTTTAAGAAAATGTTTACGCTATTATTCGTATTTATTCACAAAACACAATATGGCCACTTTTAAAAAATATCTTTATTTTTCAAACAATAATCGAAAGACGTTTCTAAACTAAATTTTATGATCAATTTTAATTATTGCCCATCCTTAAAACCTATTTTTGTACCTGCGTTTTGTAGTTAGAAAGGTGAATCTAACATATCATTATACTTTGCGATACTAATATTTTATACAGTAAACTTCGGAATAAAGCATTAACGTTTATCAAAATAGCTGAATGTATTGACACTACATTTTAAATGCGTTGAAATAGAAAACTTGCCAATGTGATTTCAATCAAATAAGCACTTCATCACTTGTATGACATGATTTTGACAACTCTAACTGTATCTGTGTTTAAATCACTAAACGTTGTGTCATTCACAGTATGTATTTAGGTGGCAAAGTTTCAACGAATATTATTAAGAGTACTCAAATTAATGTATTTAAATATTAATCAGACTAAACCAAATATTTTGCTTTCTTTTTTTTACTTTAAAACATTTCGCAAATAGGGCCTCTGAGTTTGCTTATAAATTTGTTTAACTTATAAAGGTTTCCTTTTATTTTTAGATTTCAAGTTCTTTTACTCAAAGTTTCAACGAACATTGTTTAGAGTACTCAAACTAATGTAGTTAATTATTAATCAGACCAAACCAAAATATTTGCTTTAATCTGTTTATTTTAAAACAATTTTCAAATTAGGTCCTGAGTTTGTTTATAAATTCGTTTAAATTAAAAAGGTTTTTTTTTCCTTTTTAGGTTTCAAGTTTTTTTTATCTAAAGTTTCAACGAATATTGCTAGGAGTACTTAAATTAATGTATTTAAATATTAATCTCGCTGAACAAAATGTATTTGCTTTCACCTGTTTATTGTAAAACATTTTGCAAATTCGGTCCCTGAGTTTGTTTATAAATTCGTTTAACTTAAAAAGTTTTTTTCCTTTTTTTTTCCCAAGATTTTATTAATCTAAAGTTTCAATGAATATTGTTAAGAGTATTTAAATTAATGTAGTTAAATATTAATCAGCCTAAACCAACTATATTTATTTTCACATGTTTATTGTAAAACATTTTGCAAATTAGGTCCCTGAGTTTTTTTATAAATACGTTTAACTTATAAGTTTTTTTTTTTTAAGATTACAAAATTCTTTTTATCGAAAGTTTCAACAAATATTGTTAAGAGTACTTAAATTTATGTTGTTAAATATTAATTAAGTCAAACCAAATATATTTGCTTCCACCTGTTTATTGTAAATCATTTTGCAAATTAGGTCCCTGAGTTTGTTTATAAATTCGCTTAACTTATAAAGGTTATTTTATCTTTGGATATCAAAAAGTTACATCATGAATTTCGTTTCACAAAGATTTAGTTTGAAATTTATTTAAAATCGTTAGTTCCCAACGATCATTTCACTCTCGATTAGTTCATTTACAAACTGGAAAATACAATACAGTTTAATCAGTTCCTTCGGTTTCAACTTTCTTTTAATGCAAAATTATTAAATTGTCGTTTGTAAAATATCACAAGCTTTAAACAAAGTATAGAAATATATTTCCTTATTTAACGCAAAAATCCAATGCATCCATCCACATAAAAATAACTAACTCCTTAAACTTCTTGAAACTTACTCGAAGTGCAAATATTAAATAAAATCATTAAATATAGCAAGATTTACTTTTAATTGAATTTAAATTATTCCTAAGATGATTATAAAAGGATCATATTTGATTTCAAAACATTCAAGCATATCCTCAAAGCATTATTAATTTAATTCAAATGAAATCAATTATTTTTTTCTTTTATTTAAACTCGTACAAAAAGCAGTTTTATTCTGAAACAAAAATATTCAAAGTTATTTTTTTTTTAAAGTATAAAAACTTACAAACATTCGAAGCAAACAAAAACATTATATGCAAAACTTAGGATAGATAATTAAAACTCTACAACGCGGGATTAACGCAGCAAATAAAAACAACTAATTTTATTTACATCAAATAAATACTGCCAGCAATGAAAATGAAAAAAAATCAGAATTTTGTAAACAACATAATTGGAAACATGAATAATTTTAAATACTTAATTAATTTATAGTTTACACCTTTTCGTTATTCTATGCTTATATATATATATATATATATATATATATATATATATATATATATATATATATATATATATATATATATATATATATATATATATATATATTTATATATATTATATTTATATATATATTTATTTATATATATATATATATATATATATATATATATATATATATATATATATATATATATATATATATATATATATATATATATATATATATATATATATATATATATATATATATATATATATATATATATATAAAGAAACCTTTTCAAATAAGAAGTAATGCATTTCTACTCTAAGTAAAGTATATTCATGGCCGCAAATTAATATTTAGGAAAGGATAACGATATCAAAACCTAGCGAATTATAAACAACTAAAACTAGAATAGAAACATCAAATTCTATTAGATTGACAGAAGAAACTGAGATAAGGTGAAAGAAAATTATTAGAAAAACCCTTAAGTTTCATCTATCAATCTAACTGATTTTGATGTTTGTAAGCTTGCCTACCTCAATAATGATTTGGCAGGTTTTGACATCGTTTTAATTATTCCTCGCTTAAATATTCATTTGCGATCCCTTATGTCGATTCATTTTTCATAAGGATTCTAATAATATATATTAAAGGCAGTGATTACTAAACACATTTTTTAAAATATCACGTCCAACTCAGGGACCTGCCTAAAATTTCGTAAATAATAATAAAGTACGAATAAATCAATAAAACACTTTTAATTTTTATTTTTAAATCATTGTTTGTTTTACTAATAGGTTTACTTTTTACTTTTATTTTTAAAGGTCTTTTAAATTTTCATAAGTATTTAAATTGGTGATACTCATGCCGAATAAAATACAAACTCAATAATTTTTCCAGTAAACTTATGAGTCAAAGCTAGATTTGTAAGTTAAAAATTGAATTGCAGCTCTTAAAAAACTTTTGCGGTTTTCATACGTGACTATTATAGTTAGAAATATTATAAATATACTGAAGCATCCGAGACAATCCAGTAAAACAACGGGTTACCTCTATTCTCCATTTTTAAAAATTGAAAAATTTAAACAAGACAAAATTTTAATTTTAACTGGGGGCTTATACATCAAGAAAAAGCAACATTTAAAACATTGCAAGATGTTCCATAAGTATTGCCTTTTTATTAGTATCAAGTGTTCCCAAAAAATGACTGATGGATTTTGAAAATCAATAAAAAAAAGAATGGAAGGCGAAAAAAATTTATTATTTGCTGTGCTTGAGATACTAAAGAAATTCATTCCACCGAATTGCACAATCTGTTAACTTCCGCTAATAGGTGGCGATGCAGAATAATGTACACAGCTGTGTTCCAGGCTGTGATACTCCTAGAGTAAAGGGTAAACCATCATCAAAATCTTTCACGTACGCTAAGTGATTGCGTGACGAAATACCGATTGAGAATGTCAGGGATTCAATTTTTCTGGTTGCACTCACATGCTTGCAGCGCTACCTATTGGAGAGAAAATTAACTAAATATGCAATATAGCGGAATAAAATTTCATAATGAAGTAAACCATACGTTTTTGTGGATTTCCGTTCTTTTTTTATTGATTTTCAAAATTCATCAGCCGTTTTTGGAACAGACGGTATATAATTTTAGAACCTCTATCAAAATTAAAGAACAAAAGTCTAGACCTTGTGGGTCACAAATTAAACCCTTACCAGAAGAAAAAAATTTTTTAAATATTTGAGAAATCATTATTGAGAAAGGTAGACCCTAAAATATCAAAACTTGTTTGATTACCGGTTGAAACTTGAAGATGTTACTAAAATTTATCTTTAAGCACCTCTTTGTATTTTACAGCTATCAAACAGGTTCGGAAACTTTGGCACACCCGCCTGCTTCAATAATGATTTCTCATATTTTGAAAGCATTTTTATCACCAAAGAATGAATTTACAACTTCCAATGTGCACAATATTTTTGTTTATTTTTGACAAGGATTTCAAAAATATATATCATGAGTGATCGTTATGGAACACCCTGCGTATCTAAAGTATAATAACAAAAATTTACAAATATCTGTTAATATTAAGATATCGTGCTGCTTTACTTTGCGCCGAAAATATGAACACATACTCTTTCTTAAATGAATTAAAATGCATATTTTATTAAGTACATGTATTAAGTATGGTATCAAGTAATTATTTTTAACAGTCCTAAAAATAATTGCACAATTTTTAAAAAGTTAGAGGGATTTAATTTGCAGAAACAATAAATACGAATAAAAAGACATCACAATTTTTTTTTATTGCTATATGAAAAATTAATAGCAAATTTAACTATTTTTATTTTATAAACTATCGCATTTAATGTATCCAGTAATAATTTTACTTTGAAAAAGTAAAAAGAATAATAAGTACATATTGTCGTTACATTTAGCTACCATAATATCAAAATATAATATGGCAGTTCAAATTTTTAATTTTTATGTATAAGTAACCTTTGTATAAAAAAATAAAGGTTAAAAAACATTTTTATTCTATAAAACTCTAGAAGTTTTGAACAATAAAAAAGAGAAAATTATTATCTTAAAAACATCACCAATAAATGATCAATAAATATTTTCAGCAAATTTAATTCCATATATCGAATCTCATTAAAAAAAATAGTGACTTTTTACTCTAAAAATAAGCATTATTATATTATGAAAAGAAATAAAAATATTTCTGCAAAATATTGAAAAAATTTCAATATTAGTGTTGCAGAATGGCGCATCTGTATTGTTTCTCCATTCCATTATATTACCTTTTTTATTTCTTATATTAAATACTTCAGAAACTTATTTCGTATGCTTTCGCGTTCGCTTATGTAAGCAGATATAAGAATTTAATAACAATCCATTAAAACTAATATTTTTATTCAAGTTAAAACAAGCTATTATTTTCAATTTGTAGTAACTTCCAAATTTATTTCAATTCATCTCAATCAATTCAAATAAATTCAAAACTCTTAGTTAACCTTGTGGAATTAAAAGTTTTATTTACTACAGTATCACTTGAAATAACTATAAAATGCATTCCGTATTGACTTCCATAATATATTTTTAGAATATTTGCAAAAAAAATCTATAACTGAAAAAACTTTGCCCATTAAGAGTCGCATGTTAAACTAAAAAAGGGAAAAACGTTTTCATACTTGTACCAATCGCTATGGAAGACAATAAGAGCAAGGGAGGGATAAAAATCATCAAAGGATAATTTTCCTAGTGAAGTTGAAATTCGTTCACTTTTCGTTAGAAACTACCTTTCAGCTTCCTCCACAAATAAACTGTAAGAAAATTCCGGATCAATTTACGGTATGAAGTATTGGCACTTTGGGTGCATCATCCGTGAAAACAATTTTTACCGTAAAATATTATACCATGATTTTTACTGTAATATTTATCTAATTAGAGTAATTCAGTGATTTTACGGTAATAATTACTGTAAAAACTTTCGGTTTATCATAAATTCTTCAAGTCAGATCTGTTAATGTGCCAGCAAAAATGAATATTACAGAGAAAAGTACCAGCACTCTGAGTGCCGGTACTTTTTACCATAATTTGATCCGGAATTTTTTACAGTGTGGTTAGATATTATACTAATTCATACTTTGTTCTTATTTATCTAAATATTGATTGGTCAGGTTTTGAATACACTTTGTTTCTTCTTATTTAAATATAAAATTCATCTTATTTAAATATAAAATCAATATACATCGTTCTTTTTTTAATTATATCTCTTACATGGAATTTATACTATTAGTTAATTTCTTACATGGAATTTAAAAATATATTTAAAGGGTGGTCATAAAGAAACACTATTAATATCCAATTACAAATAAAAGAAACATCAGCACCAACACTTTTGAAAATTGTGCTGTTTTCTATATTACTTTCGCAAACTTGACTAAAACAGCCTCAAATTCAAATTCTCTTGAAAAAACAAACATTAAAGAAAAATACCTATTTCATAAAAGTTTATGTTTCTAATATACCTGGTCTCAAATTATTTTATCATATTCACTTTTTTTAAAGAGTGTTCTCTAATCAGTGCCCTCAAAAAATTTATGATCACCGTCAGAAATTAAATCATCAGAACCTATTTTTTAAGGTACATGAATGAATAAAAAAAAAGAAAGTTAAACGTTATTAAAACTGATGAACCATTTTCAAGATCGATTACTGCGTAGTTAAAATTAAAATTACTTAAGACCTTTAATTAACTGGATAAAATAGAAAGGCTATCGAATTAATTTCTAGAACAATTAAAAAAAACAGGAGAATCATCCTTAACGATAGGCTTAAATTGCAAGGCTATTATTTATTAGCCTAAATCTAACTCCTTAAGCCTAAATTTTTTTCTGGACTTTTTTTTTTTTCTTCTAAATATTCGATTGAGACCTTAACTTTGTAAAAACAAATATTGTTTCAGTTAAAGCAATAATTCTGTAAATTATTATATAATAAGGGCAGTTTTTAGAGATCACTTCATGTAAGAAGAAATATTTCTAATTTCTATAAGGAAAAAATTATTTTTATAAGGATAGAAAAGCTACCAAATTTCTGCTGTTTTGGCATCTAGTATTATACAAATTTTGTAAAAAATTTCTTTAAACCATATAAATAATATTTTTATACAAAGATAGTACTATTTCTATAAAATTTCTTTATTATTTTTATAGACTTACAAAGAACCAAAATTTTTATAAGCTTGCTAAGAACCTAAAATTTTATAAACTTGCAAAAAACCAAACATTTTTCAAGTGTTGCTGTAGTAAGAAGAACTGTTAATCATTCGATTACATGCAGTTAAGTTAACAAAGTTTTATTTAATTTAAGCATTACTGTAATTTCTTTATACAAACTGTTTCAAGTTATAATAAGCTTATTTTCAAATGTACATACCAATAATAAAAATATAAGTTCGAGAAAGATAATATAAGTTCTACCTGTATGCTTGACAGAAATTTTATACAGCTTTATTTTAACACGTGGTGATACTTTAGCTAAATATTATTCATATATGTGTATAGCTGTGTATATTGTATTATCTTTACTTTAAAATTTATAATAGATGTTATTATACATATATATGTGTAAGTGTGATATTATGTGACTTGAAAGTGATGTGTAACTAAAATAAGAAGACAACAGGGATTAAAGTTCCCACTAGCTAGTATAGTTTCTTATTTTATACCAGAGTTATTGAATTGTTTGTAGAAAGCGTTGAGAAAGTCACAACGTCTTTTACGACTTTAAAAAACTGTATTACAATCCCTTTTTTAGTAAAATTAAATTAAAAATTTCTTAGAGTAAACTTTATTAATTTCTTACACTAATATCAATTAATCCCTAAAGCTCATTGAGCTGTTTTAATTCCTTAAACGAATATCAATTAAATCCTAAAGCTCATTCAGCTGTTTTAATTCCTTAAACGAATATCAATTAATCCCTAAAACTCATTCAGCTGTTTTAATTCCTTAAACGAATATCAATTAATTCCTAACGCTCGTGATTCTTTCTTTTATTGTAACGGTAAAAATGTAAAAGATAAAAATCGCGGCATGTTTAGTTTACCTTTTTTAGGTATCTTAATTCTTTAAAACATAAAGGATTTCTAAATAGATATAAGATAGAAATTTATTTTAAAAATAAACCCTAAGGGTATCCCTTCGACCATTAAGGGTAAAATAGTTTTTTGCTTGAATAACAAAGATTTTAAATTGAATGACTTGGTGAAATATAATAAGTTACACTTTTCCAAAAGCAAACTGTCTCTAGGTACTATTTCCAGATAGGTATTTTATAATTTATTGTAATTCACCATAGATAAAAAGAAAACAGAATATAGTTCTTTACGTAAAAATCGTGGTTATTTTTATCGAAAAACGCTCTTCTAAATATTGGGAGAACGTGGCTTTTCATTATATTTCCCTTAAGCCCTTCATATTCCCTACAATTTTGAAAGTCATATGCTAAAAGATATTTTTCATTGAATATATTAATCGATGAAATGGTTTATCACAGAATTATTTTTATACATATAAATATATGTGTATTCAATAACATTCAAAAGTATTTTGGCCACTTTCAAAAAGAATGTAAAGTAATTGCAAACCATTAAAATTAACCACCAAATAAACCATTAAATATTGTTTAAATTTTACTGATTTTTGTTTCAATTAAACCCTATAAAATAATAAAGAAAAAATTTTAAATAAAAATTACTTGTACAATAGTTAGAAAAACAAACTAGAAAAAACTAGAAACTTGTTGTTAAACAGAATCATATCTTGACATTTTCGTTTTTAATGCTGCTAATACTGTAAACCGGGACAACTTGGTAATTTTTTGAAGATAGAATTATTGTTAATGTCCTGTCATTAATAAACATAACGTAAGAACTGAAACTTAAATTTAATATTTTTGTATGATTTCATGCTCTTAAAGTAGATATGATATATAGAGACCTCCAGCAAAAAGATATTAAATGCTAATGCTAATAAAATATGATTTAAATGTCTCAATTTAAAAATATAAAAAAATAAGAAAAAAGTTTCAAACTGTAATCTTTTTTGACCCGAATGATAAACTACTTATTTTGAAAAAAAAAAAATTCTTTTGCGATAGGAAAATGCTGTGTTTATCAACACAGATTTCTGAATGAAACGAAACAACAATGTCTCCTCTAATCTTTCATCAAGAACTTGTTAGGGCACCAAAAATTATGTGGAAAAAAATTGACAGATTTGTATCGGTTTACCGTGCCTTCCCGAAATTTAACTTACAGATGTTTGTTCCAATTTCCCAAAACGTAACTGATACAATTTTTTTCCAACTGCTTTAACAGAAATTATGTATGTTAGAAAAACGATTAGAAAGTTAACGATGTATTGAAAAAAAAATTAAACTCTTGGTTAAAATTTTCTTTTTAAAATAAAACAATCATAGTTGCATTCAGCTAAGTTTTACTTTTAATTTTTCTCTCATTGACGATTCGATATCAAAAAGGAATTAATTAAATAAGATTTTAAAAAATTTGTAATCATGTTTCTAATATTAATATAAAGAAGAATGGAAATATTTGCATAGTTTTCAAGCATAATTATTTTGTGAAAAAAGTAAAAAGATGCTGCAAAAGTAACAAAATACTTTAAAGAATGAGAATATATTAAGCAAGGAATATATTTTTCAACATTCCTGCTTCGACGATCCTTTTATGGATAAAATATGATTTCAATAAAATTTTAATCTAATTAACTTACTTTAAATATATACTGTTCTATTTAAAACACGACAGTGAAATTCTAAAAATATGGACTTTTTTATTTTTACATGAGACAACATACATATTTGAGAACATTGCCCTTAAAAGTTTAACATAATAAAGGACATTATACTATATATTTCACTTGAAATTATTCTCGTTACACAATTTTCATTTTTCATAAATTTTGTACAAATTTTTATGGTATAAAATATTTTATATTAATACATTTCTGATCGAATTTTGTTCCAAATATTTATTTGTATATATTTTGTTGTTCTTACCGCTGTAATGCGTGTTTCTTTTACTTTTCTTTAGATTTTATAAATGTAATTACATCATAAGCTATGTGTCAAAAAATTGTCTGTGTAGAACACTGTAATGACATATAGAATTGCAAGTGATGTTTGTGTAAAAAATAGTTTACTTCCTAAAACGACACTATGTTTATAAATGTTTGTTACCTCTAAATGTATTATTCCGCTTATTTCTTTACTTAATCTATAGAGGAAACCAGCGGAATTATTAGAATTTGCTTACTAATATTTCCGCTTATTTCCTTACTTAATCAAAGTATATAGAACTACAGAGATGGAACATTTTAAAAGATAATAAAATGTCAAAATTTTTCCTCACTACAGTCTTTTTATAAAATTCATGGAATAAGCTTGTAATAAAGCAAACTTTTAAGATTATACGTCATTAATCAAACTCTCAACTTTATGTTTTTATTTTCATGCCAAATCGAGCAATAAAATCTCTACTATGTTTGAAATAAATCTATAAATATTATTTTATAAAATTTTCGTGTGGAAAAATATGAAGTTTTTTAAAACCAAAAATGTAATTACGAATTCATTGTTTAAGCATAGAAACCCAAATTTCGAATTTCTTATTTCCGATTAATTCAGCTATATTCTAGATTCATCCTATTTCTATGTTATCCCATTACCGTCTGACCACAAACAAATTTTAATACATGAAAACAATATATATATATATTGTTTTCATGTATTAAAATTTGTAAATAATATATATTTATAAATAATATATAAATATATTATTTATATATATATATATATACATGAAAAAAGTGAGAGTATATACTTGATTATTTCAAAAGAATGTTTCTCTCTGTTACCACTCCATAAAAAACTTTTGAAAAATATGAACACTAATATGCATGAACACTAATATGGTTATAATTAAAGTAACCCTGCTCAGACCCCTTTAGAACACGCTCTATATACTAATTGAATTTTTATGAAACTTGATATATACTTTATGGATCATGGAGAAACAATCTCTGCGGTAAACAATGATTCGAATTTGGGCCACCAGGGGGAATTGTGTTACCTAAAAGAGAACAAAAAGTCTGTCAGAATCATTAAAATGTATTCAATTACAGAATGTGCTCAACGTGAGCTCCATTGACATCAGTTACCTGTTGAAAGCGCATAACAGCATATTCATTGGTTGAGCAAATAAACTTTCAAGGGATTTCAGCAGAATTGCGTGTAATGCTAACTTTCAATTCAGGTAAACCTTCCCTATAAACATGGTCTTTTAGGAATTCCCACAACCTGAAACTACATAAGATATAAGTCAGGGGAACTTAGAGGCCAGGCATCCAGAAATGATCTCGATAGTATACGATCCTCGTCAAAGTCAGCACAAAGCAGTTCTTTGACTTCGCCCAATGTGTGAAGTTTCTCCATCTTGCATGAAGAAAAACTTCAAACATCGCCGTTACTGTAAAGCAAGAATGACCTGCTGTCGAAAGAGTTTACTCTAGTGTGCACTCGTGACAGAACAAGTTTTAGAACCTTGAGGAGTGAGAGTTTCAAAGAAAAACAATCCGAGAATAAAATCAGCAGTAAGCTTACACCATGCAGTCACGCAATCATCAAAATGCAGTGGTTGTTGGTGTCGAGAATTAGGAGGTGAAACGCCCCATACGCGGCAATTTCGAGTATTCACAGCTCCATCTGCAGAAAAGTGCGCTTCATCTGACCATAGAATTTGTCCTGACAATGCGTCATCAAATTCCATTCTCGAAAAAAATTTGCAAGCGAATTCAAAGCGTTAGGTGGTCTTGAGGGTTGCAGTATTTTGCACCAAGTAGATCATATACAAATACATGGATCTCGTCGCAACCGGTTTTCACCCTCTTCCTGGCAGCACAACCGAGTCTTTATCAGTCTCTTCAAATTTCGTAATCATCTTCAAATCATTCTTCGATGTGGGCCTTTTTCGCAATCTTCCTATACTACGATATACACTCAGAGCAGCTAAACTAATGCTGCTGTTTTGATGAGACAATTTTGCCAGTAAAGCTAGATCTTTCTTGTGTAAAAGCATGATTAGGGATGACACGGGCACGCTGAATATTTTTCTGGTTCTACGTGCAAGTCTCTTTAAAAGTTTGACTAATTTGTGTAAGGAATTTTTTGAAAAATACCATCTGGTGATCAAAATTTGAACCCTTTTTTATTACGGAAATCGTAAGTTTCGTAAATATGCAATAAGTAAAACGAGTTTCTAGAGGAGTCTGAAAAGGGTCGCTGTAATTATAACCACCCTACTATACAATAGTAAATAGCTATAACTATTTTATTTCATCATAAAAATTCATTAATATAGGAATGCTTGTACTAACACTTGTACTACCATTATTTCTTTATTAGAAAACAGGTAAGGTATTAAAGATATTAAAAAAAAGTATAAAACATGATCTTTTAATGTGTTTAAATTACTACAAAATCAAAGGAATCTTAATTACATGATTTTAGCAAAGTGTCAGTTATTTATAATAGCAGTTTGATGTGATAGTTTCAATATCAAATAAGACATAGCTATCAATTACTGTGATAAAAAAATTATTTAAAATGTTCTTCTCTTTCTATATAATTTGAAAGAAGTATTTACAATGTTTCTTAACTTTTTAAACACGAGCTTTAAAATATTGCTCATTGCAAAATGAGTGGTCTTAAAACATTAATTTACAGTTTTGAAACATTTATTTAAATTAAATATATAGATGTTTATGTATTCAGTAAATTTTATGAGACTGACTCTATTCATCGTGATGGAAGAGTGTTTCTTTTCGTTAAGGATCATTTAAAAAAATTATGCGTTTTGCTTCTATTTAACTCAATGAAATATTTATTAAGAAAGACTAAAATATAAAAAAACGTGTTTTTGATAGTTTAAATTTTTATTTTATTCATACATTAGTTATTATGACATGTGATTTAACAATTTGGTACACACTTTACAACGAAGTGTACCTTGTATCTGTGAACAAATATAGCACCAATCTGAAATTATATGTTGCCATAAATTGTGTATAACGGTGGAATAAAAATGTAATGAAAAATTCTTCCAACTGGTTATTTGTTAATAAATCATCAGCTTCATCTCATGGTAAAATTATTATTGGATCTTTTAAAAGGGGAGACAGAAGTGACTTCACAATGTTTTTATTGTGATATTTTTATCGAGTGTGACAAGTGTATCCCAATTGACTCTAAATTGATAATGAAACAGTCACAAAAAAGTGTATATTCAAATTTTAAAAAAATTAAAAATATCATCACTAACTTAAGTTTGCACAGCATGATGGTTAGTAGGCTAAGTTTGCCTCATAACATGATGGTTACTAGAACAGAAATAACTAGAAATGATACTTGGTTAAAAAAGAAAAACAGATTTTATGTAACTTAATGGAGTTGAAAAAAGTTACAAGGAATAAATAACGAAGACCGACATTATTAACAAAACCATATCTACTAAGAGTGTATTTCGATCACTTTTGAAAATTGACCACTTTTGAAAATTGACCACTTTTATTTTTTAACAAAATGTAACTGAGCCAAGTTGTAAAAGCAAAAAAAAATGGTAAAAGGTTTAAATTTGGAAATAAACCAAGTTCTTATTCTTCATCACTTAATTTAGCATCAAATTAATATTTTATTGTTTAAAAAATGTTAGGATATTTTCATTCTAAAGGTGATTTTTTTTTTAATTTAAAAAAAATGTGCAATTATGTTTCGTTTAGAAAATTTTTATTGTCAATAAAAAAAACATGTTTATTGAGAAATTTTTATTCTCAATAAAAAAAAAACATTTTTATTGACAATTTTATCATTTTATATTCATTTTGATAATTATACCTCTTTTAAATTTACATGATCTATAATTATTTTTTAAATCCTATATAAAATTTAAATAATTATAAAGATATTAAATTAATTTTTTTTTTTTTTTTTTTTTTTGTAGAAATATAAATGAAAAAGTGTCCCAAGTTCATTAATAATTTCAAAGAAAAAATTATCAAAAGAATTAAAAAATTCAAAATTGTAGAGCTCAGTATAGAAGGTAGCAAGTGACACTTTAAAAAAATTAAGATTTCCTAGGGCAGGGGTGGCGAACCTTTTTGCACCAACGTGCCATTTTTTCTAACAAATTGTTTAATGAAGTCATAGACGTGCCGTCAAATAATTTTGACTTCGTGATTATTGGGAAAATAATAATACAAAATGGTATCAACTCACAACTCTTTATTTACTATGAAAAAAATACATTTTGCAATGTCTCAGTTATACGCGTAATTCAACTTAAAGTAACATCAGTGCGACTTCTGTTGTTGCAGATTAGATGACAAATAACTTATATAAGTTTGTAAGATGTTTTTAAGCAGGAGTTAATTTTTTTTTCTTTTTTTGCTAGTCATTTATTGTTAGCTTGTTTCTTATGGTAGTTAATTGTTGTTGTTTTTTTGCGCATTAATTGTTAATTTTTTTGTTAATAGTTGTTTTTCTTTTGTTTCTTTTTTTGAATTTTATTTTAATTGTTAATATGCTTCATATTGAACTTTGTGATCGGTGGCGTGCCCAAAATGTTGTGTGCTATTGGTTTACCATCCCTGTCCTAGGGAAAGATCTTGTTTTAATCGTTACTAACTATGCATTGATTTCATTTGCTATTTTATTAAATTTCAGAGATCTCAGCGAGTGAATGCACTAAATGACAGCATTAAGGGTGATTTTGGAGTGGAAAAAAAGTTAAAGACCATTAAAAAAAAAATACAGCTTATCTTCTTCAACTTAGCTCTACAATTAATTTTAAATTTACAAACTTTCCCAAAATTCACAGTTGCTTCTAGGCTTATACCCTTATTTCTAAACTCCCAAGCTTTTTACTTGTCTAGCATGTTCTGAACATGTTTAACCTTTTCACTGTCGGATTCTTTTTTCTTTTTCTCGAATTTCTGACCCAACAAAAGCATTTTTTTTTTATTGCTGAAAATTAATATATGTTCTATCCTAAATTCAAAAATGCAAAATATTTTTGTCAGCAAGCAGTTTTTTGCTTGACCTATTGGTGGGGAAATATGTGATGTCCCATCCACTGATCTCCTGTTTTCCCTGCAATGCACCCAGGTTTTATCTTAAAAAATACACTGAGATAACATACTTGTTAACACGATTGCTTTAAGGTTATAATTAAAAGATATTCAAGATAAATATCTGCATAAAATAACTATTAAAATTAGGTAAAAAAATATTTTAGAAAATAATTTTCCAATCCTATAGTCATAACTATTTTGACATGCAACAGGGACACTAATAAAAGCAAAATTACAGAAAGTACAGAATGATTTTGATTTCCATTCAAGGCAAAAAATCTCACTGCAAAAATTGTGAAGAAAGTGGACTAGTTGTGTCATCTCTTAGCAATATTCAAAAATACAGAAATAATTGCGGGATTTTAAAGAGGTATGTAAGTAACGACAAATTCAATTTCAATTATGCAATTTTTCTTGTCGAAAGGCATGCAACGCAGATCATTCGGGCACCAAACATATGAAATGCGACACCAACAGAGAAGGGATTAATAGCAAAATAAATATAAAAATTTAACCAAAAGAATTAATCAGAGCAACATAATACTAGAATAAATATGTAGCACATTCCTTTTAACCCATTAGATTTTTTTCTACACTTAAAACTATTCTTTTAATTTCATAAAAAACAAGTTTTCCTTTAATCTTCCTCAGTTAAAAACTGGTAAATAGACATAAAAATTTTATGCTAATTTGACTGTCTACTAAATACTTAAAAGATTAAAAAGCAATGCACACTTACCCATTTGTTCACCACTGCTAATACTAAGCCATAAACAAAAATTGTGGATATACGTTTTTTTTTTTTTTATTATTATTTTTTAAAAAACTAACAAACATTTTAAGATACCATTTTAAAAAATTCCTAAATATTTTATCAAATTAATTTAAATGCACATCACAACAATGTTTTGTTACCTCACACAATTAAAATTCATTATTTGTGATGAACTTTTTATATTTTACTAAAAAAATTGTTTGTGACAAAAAGGTATTAGACAGTATACATTTCCCTAAAAAACAACTCATCCTATCCAAATGAAACTAAAGATAAATAAAATGCATCCTTAATAGCGCTTAAAATTTTATTACTTTAATACACTTATAACATTTCACACAAATTGAGTAACAAATGAGAGCATACGTTTTTTTTTTTTTTTTTTAAATTGTTCACAAGTTCAAACACAAAATATTTTTACAAATTTAACAACTTCCAATGTTTTTTTTTTCTTTTCTTTTTTTTGTTACACAAGTTTTTCAATGAATTTACAAAAGCTGATCTTGTATTATACTTAAAATTTTAAATGTCTATAGCAATTTCATATAGAAACTTGATTCGAATTTGTTTCAAGCTAGATTATTATACAAAATATTCTTTCCCGGATGCAAAATACAATGATAATACACTGATACATACAAAACTTTGCTCGATTTAACATTTTAATTGTAAGGAATATTTTACTCCATGAGGTTCGCTTTTGGTAGTACCATTTTTTTCATTGATGATTGATTTATCGTCAAGGATTTTTGATGCCTTAACAAGTTACATTGAGCAGCCTTAAAATTGTCAAAAACAGACGTCCTTTGGTAAAATATGGGAGTCAGTTAACACATTAAACTTACTCCTCCTCCTCCATTATGTGAAAACTCATGTTTGAAAATCTTTCCCTTTATTGAATTTTTCATTTTTAATTCTTATTTCTTAATTAAGTCATTACTAATTACCAACAAACTAAATTTGGCAACAATTTTTGTTTACTTAGGGAAAATTAATTTTAAAGTTATACAATTGCTGCAGTTTATTAAAAAAATTATATTAATAACAAAAATATTTAAAATAATTATTCTATAATTTCTACCTTTTTTTCATTTAAATTTTTTTCTAAATAAGTACTTTAAAAATATTTGCTTGAGACATTAAGCTTTAACTTTGCCCATAATTTTTATTTATGAACTAAATTCTTTTTACAAAGTAAACACTAATTTTTGTGAATTGATTCTGATAGCAATCACTAACTGATATTTGTATTCTGCATTTTTAACATCTTATTCAATAAAAAAAACAATAAAACAAAATTACAATCAAATAAAATTATGGAGAGAAAAAACAGAAATTATAAAAATCCTATTCTAAATAATCAGATCTTGTTTTAAATATTATTCCAAATATTCAGATTGAATACTAAAACTTTTCACCATAGAAAAAAACTGTGTAAATAGAATCTATGTTGTAGTTCTTCAAGTTACAGTAAAAAATGAGGAGTAAAACAGTAAAAATGAGAATCAATAATTTACAAATTTTCAATAACCAAAAATTATTTATAAGCAGAGTGATAATAATAAAAAATATTAACATTTTATTTTGAAACAGAGTGTAATTGCTGCATTGTAGCAGGGGTCTTTCCAATAATACAACACAAAAGCAGGAATGACAAAAAAATTTCTTTTGACTAATGTAAAAAAAAAATTTTCTCATTCATAAACAAATCTTTTAAAGAAATATATCCATCACCTAGCAGAGTACATATTTCTAGAATTAACAAATGAATTTTTAGCACCTACACATTAAGCATCACTAATAAATATTTAAGTATGACACAAAAACATTATAAAACTTTGGCAAATCATGATTGAAATCAATATTAGTAATGGTGAAATTGGAGCCTTAAAAACCAGTTTATTCATTGAATGAAATTAAAAGTGGCTTTAATTACTTCTAATATATAAAATAACTACCTGGAATGCCTTTCTGTTAATTCCAACAATTTTTTTTTTATTATTATTATTTTGCTGTGATTCGTTATTTTTAAAAATTGAATATTTATCAAATCTTAATGTATAGATTTTAATTCAATGACTTTTGCCTATGAATTCTTTGAGTATATGATAGAAAACATGATATGTAGTACTCTGTATGCTCGGATCACAAAATTGTAGCACTACACATGAAAATATTGCAAATAAAAAAAATTATATAAACTTACACAATAAAAAACAACAAAACTAAAGTAAACACATTTTAACAAAATAAATCAACTTTCTTGTATGGAATGACTTCATATAAAATTCAACAAGCAAAATCTTTTTCTAATGTACAAAAATGAAAGAACATTCAATGATAATGGTCTAAATAATGAATTCATGTTTTTAAGTACAACATGAAAATAATACAATTTTCTGAAACAGAGAAACTATCTACGATATATATAACATTGCACTTTATAGGTTCAACATTTTTTCAGCAATGCTAAACATTTACCACATTCAGCAAACAAATCAAGTAGGTGACTGGCTTTATAAAAACTTATCCTTGTACAGAAACTTGCAAAGCTAAAAAGAAACATTAGACTCATAAATAGAAGTATATATGAGCATACATCTGCTTAAATTTAATAATAAGCATCATCCTCATAGTAGAAAAAAAAAGAGTAATTACAAAAATCCAATGTAACAAGCATAGAACAAAAGATTTTTATTTTAATGAGTGATTTGCAAAGCATTATCAAAAAGCTATATATCACCGATATTAAGTGTTTACACCAGGTTTATTAAAACATTACATATGTCAATAGAATTTGAAAAAAATATATTTTATTCCTTAGCATTCGCTTATAGTTCCTTTATAATCCTAACCAACTGCTTTTAAACATTTTGAGTGGAAACATTTGTTATCAGCCATGCTTGCCCTCACACAACATTCCCCTGAGTTCCTAAACCTTTTGTGTTTTTGCATTTCTAATAAAAAAAATAAACTGTTGCCAACTACATCATTCTCCCCAACCACACACTTTTTGATCTTTCTTTTTTTATTATTTCTCGGTTGATATTATTTTTGATGAAATCAACTGCTAATAGACATAAATACAAACAAGAACTGTCATTAGCTAAAGCAGTTGTGTTTAACTAAGTAGAATTCTGAAAGTGAAATAAAACTCAGCATTGTGGGGGAAAAAACTTTAACAATTGAAATAAAAATGCAAAATAAATATCAATTCAAAACATAATCGCTGTTTGCAGGCAAACATATACTAGATGCAAGCATTAAGATGCTATTGGAAAATTCCAGTTTTTAAAATATTCCTGCTCTAGAAGTTGCTTTACATAAAGGAGTTACATCATTTCACAGATAACTTTAAAGCACTACAAAAACTTTCAACTGCTTTTTTCCAAATAATAAAACTTTATATTCACTCACAAAGAGTCAAGAAAAATATCAACTTTTCCAGTTTATATGTATCCTTATTATAACTGTCTTGTGCAGTTATGGTGACCCCCTTCGTAAGTTGATTACTAGGGTAAGTTGTTTTTTCTAAACTGTAACAAACTGCTGGTTATTATTTTCAGTACAATTTCCTACAGCTTGTCTAGTCAAAGACTCATTTTTAGTGCAGTTTTTTCATTAATGACTAAGTGGAACACTTGTTATTAATGTCATTCATAGCATTCATATACATTTATTTCAAGAATTTATGGCGTGCTTTTAATTATTTTTGGCATCAGCAGGAACAAAATATTAAGTTACGTTAAATTCTATTGGGCAGATGAAGATATAAATTACTAAATCATAAAAAAACGACTTTTTCTGTATGAATATGCCTTCTTTTGACAGATTTGGTAATTTTTCCCTCAAAACGTGGACAACAGTCACAATCTAGAAAATATGGTCTCAATAGTTTAGCAGGGATGCCAACCCCTCCTCTTTCAGCAATCTATTTAAAAGAGTGGTAGACATATTAGCTTTTGATTAATTCTGCCAACATTTTAAAAGTCCTACTATGAGAATGCTGACCCAAGGTAGCTTTTTGCTTTAGACTTATTCATACATAGTGGTGGTAAAATAGCATTAAATTAAATTTACTAAACTTTGAATCACACATTCATACCTGCCTATTTGTTAAAAACAAAAATAGGAACACAAAGAATATCACACCTTTATAGTGACTAATTCAAGAAAAATCCTCTTACAAGAATCACAATATTGGATTTTTAAGCCCCATGAATAGGAATTGCGATGTACGATTTTTAAATCGTGTGAATACGGATTGCAACGTGTAACTTTTACATCAAGTATGTACAAAAACTAATGTTTGATATGGAAATCATGAGAACAAGAATCAGGGTTGGTTTTTTGCTGTCAGAAACTGGTTTTTGCCATGCCAGTGGCAGAAACTGGTTATAACCGGTAAAAACCGACAAAAACTGGCAGAAACTAAAAAACGGCTATATTAGTTCTAGTAATTACTTAATGACATTTTGTTTAAGTAAACTGAAAAATAAATTAAGTAAAGAGAATCTTATGGCTGTTTATGAAAAAGAAGTGACATTCAGATTTAAACAGGCAGTTACTGATTATCATTTGTTAGCTTATATGCTGCATCCAAAGTATTTAGGATTGAAATTATCATGTACTCAAGAAGAAGGTGCCAGAATTTTACTTGCCAATATTAACCCAGTATTGTACCTTATGTCATAGCTTTTCAAAACAGATTAGCCCCATTTCCTGAAACTTATTTTTCCAGTCAAGTTTTGACAACTACCCCAGCTGCTACATGGTTGTCCCGTTTTAAAAAATATGCAATAGATAAAAGTTTCACAAATCTTGCTTGTTCCTTGATGGCAATGCCTGCTAGTTCTGCTGGACTTGAGAGAATCTTCTCAAATTTCTCGTTCGTGCATAGCAAATTGAGAAATTGTTTAGGTTAAGAAACAGCATCAAAACTTGTCTTTTGTTATAGATTACTGCAGAGTGCAAACAATGTAATATTTGACTTTGAATGGTGATAATTTTGTAAATAAATTACACTTTGTTTAACATTTAATTGTTTTTTCTATGAATTATCCATTGTTTGTTAATCTCAGTACTTACTTTCATGTCATTTTCTGAATTTCTGCCAGTTTCTGCCATGCCAGTTTTAACGGGTTTCTACCAGTGGTTTTAACCACTTCGGCAGAAACTTGCCAACCTTGACAAGAATTGATATTAGCAGATTCTGGAGCAATTCCGAAGATTCAAAATAAAATTCGCCAAACCAGAACAAAATTGATAGATGTATCATAAGTATGTAAACATCTCAGTAATGGGATTTAGCAAGAATTTCAAAATTGAGTCCGATTATAATTAGTTGGATTACAAGTTTTGATTCATGGAAATCTGCAAATCAATGGTCTTGAGATATGCGAAATTCTGCGATATTTACAGAAAATTCACATGCACTGTTTCTAGTTCTGTTTTTAGACCCGGCCTAGGTTAGGAAAGAAAATCAGTATAAGGAGAGTAAATCAGTAGAAGGAGAGATGCTAGAATGCCAAGAAAAACAGAACATTTTGACCTAAAATCGTACGTTTGGAACAAGGCTAAAAAATTGAAAGAAATGTGGTTTAATCAGAACAGTTGGCAGCTATGCACATAATAATATAATATTTGCTACTAATAAAACAGTTTTTTTTGCAAAACAGAGCAAGTTGGCTCACTGGTTGTCACATTTACACTTAATGTAAAGTGACAATTAACTCTTAATTATATCCAAGCCTTTAATTTTTATTAAAACTTTATTCCTTTTTTTCTTCAATATAACATTTATATTTATTTTAACCTTTCTGGCTGACCTTGGTCAACACGGTCAACACAGTCCTGTGGGGGAGAATCAAGCCCTCCTTTTTTTTACTTCTTTTATTTTTCAGGAGGGCTAACTAACCAATCTCTTTCCTTTTGATTTTCAACTCTCCTCCTCTTTAAATTTAATTGGCTGTAACTTTTCTGGTCCTACAAAAGTTAACGAATTTTTAGACACTTTGAAATACATTCTCTTTCTCGAGCCTTCGGGCAGGTCACCTTTTTTTCTCCGAGATGCGGACTTCGGTCCGTATCAAGGGAATTTATGTTTCACATCTTTTTCTCAGCCAGCCTATAATTTAAATTAAATCTGTGACATTAATTTCTGAAATTTTAATAGCTTCATTTTTACTTTTATTTCTTTATATTAAAGACACTCTTGAATTTAAGCTTTCTCGCTATGAATATCTTTTTCTAAAGTTAAATTTCTCGTTTTATTTATTTCAATCTTGTGCATGACACCTCTTATTTCTTTATTTTCTTGTCATCCATTTCTATTAATTGGCATACCTAAATGTTAATTGTTTTATCAATGATATCTTCCACAATATATATTGTGAGTTGTTTTGAAATAAAAGTTCATGCACGTTAAATTTTATGTGTTCATCTCTTCATTTGCTGTTCTCATCAAATTCTACTGTATGTGGTGGGTGAGTTTTATAATTCTTCTGTTTTGGGCATGCTTTCTATTATTATATTGGAAACAACAGCTTACCCCATTTATCTTAAATGTTAAGTTGTATCTGGATAGAGCATGACTTTGTCTTATCTATCTTTAATTATTTTAGTTTCGCCCTTTTTCCAAATTTGGTGATACCAATTTTATCCAATTTGTTCAAACCTCACACTTTGTGACCCTTTGGACCTATTGGGTTATTGTTATCCCACATTAGCATTGTACTACCACTTTCCTTAACGATCACGCTCCCCTTAATTTAATTACCTTTATATATTTCGGCCTTAATTTGTTTATTATAAAAATCAATCATTGTAACTATTTTATCATGACTATATCCAAATACAAAATTAAAGTAGAAGTACTTATAAAATGTTTTACAACCCACCATCTTTATTTTAATATAAACAAATTTACTTTATTCGCACCAAAAATATATTTTAATTTAACTGTAACAAATAATTTAATTCAACTCTAACACTGGTTTAGACAGGAGAGCAGTTGAAAATTTGGGCCCCTTACTGTTCATTTCAAACTATTTGAATAACAGTTTTCAAATTTTGGATATTGTCATTTAAAATTAAATAGATTAAATTAATGAAAAAATTTACACCTTTGAATTCAAACATTTTTCAACTTTTAGTAAATTAAATATTTTAAAATAATAATTATAAAAATTACTTTTTTAGAGGAAATTATCTTAGGATATAATTGCGCACAAAATATTTTTGATTTACCTCATTTAGTTCCACAGATATAAGGAAGCAAGCAAAAAAATTAATTAATATTAAGCCTAAACTATTGAAACTTAAATTTCCAGATAGAGCTACTTCCACATTTTGAAAGCAAAAAATCTAAATCTGTCAACAAAACAAATGTTTATTCAGAAAAAGATTTTTGTGTCGTAACTTAAATATTGGTGGCACAATTCAAATAGCATATTTAAAGTTAAGCCTTCGAGCCATTGAGAATAAGTCTGATCATAAGGTTGTTCAGGGTGTTAATTTTTTCTAATTTTATTTCAACATTGCGACCTTGAAACTCTTCATCGTAGTTTCCGCGTGTGGTGTAAAAAAAGATACTGATCTCTGTAAATTAAAAAACATATAAAACTGAAATTATACTACAGATAAAAAGTGTTACTGTTACATAGTTACGTGAACTCTGCATTTATATGCTACTTTTCTATTTATTTAAACCGTAAAGTAAAAAAAATTTCAAAACATGCAACTTTGGTACCTTGAATAATTTAATAACATATAACAATATTGATTATGTAACAAATTATATTAAAAAAGTTACCTGCATTGCAGTTAAAATTTTCACTTAATAGAGACGAGTTTTTCAATTGAATGACCTGCGAAGATCAGTTTTACCAATTCATCGATATACATTTTTTTCCCTTCTTCTGTCTCTATTCTTCCAGGATAACGGTAGAATTCTGGAGGATTTGAGAGTTCATATTTAACTCTTTCTTCTTCAGTCATTCTTTCTTTATCTGAAAACAAAACAAAAAATCTGTCATTATTTTAGGGAAAAATAAAACATTCCTGCAAGACTGTGGTGTAAGTCAACAGAATCACGGATGTTGAGGTTCCAAAATTTCATAACAAATATCAGAATTGTGCCAATGTGGTCAAATTGTGGGATTGGACAGAAATCACCTTTACTTCCCAAGCTAGCTCGGCTTCCCAGACAGCTTGAAGCTAGTGAGCTTCAAGTCTCCGAGAAGATTGAATCCCAAGCCTTGACAAACAGTTCATTACCTTTAACACCAGAGTCATCCTGGCCCAATAAAGAGGATTAGTTATCATAAAAAAACGGTTTTATCTTTGTTACCAGTATAAAGTATAACTCACTGCATTTTTAAAGGGTGTCCCAAAATTCATGAAAGATACAGAATGCTGTCAATAATAAAAAGGGAGTGACAGTCGATGGTTCAATGTTATTAAAAATGGGGTGCTAAACAAAAGATGATGTTATCATCATGAATCAATATGTTGAGCATTGGTTATGTCACTTCTTGGTAATATAATTTTTTGTTTAAAAATCAGCTGCTGTTGTGGATGTCATGCCCACATCATGCTGTTGTAGATGTCCAAACAAGCCCCATTTTTTCTTCCTCTTAGGTAAACTACAGATGTTACATCATTTGTGCAATGACTTTCCAAAAAGGGAATATTCTTTATAATAATTGGGTAATTACTTGAAAGGACAGTGAAGATTTCTTTTTCATTTGCTTAAATAGCACTGTGTGCTTCATGTACTTTATAGGACATTGTAAGTACACGATAACTAATTTTCAACTTATAATTCAATAAATCTTTATTTGCTTGCATTGCTCTTGTATTCCTTACTTCAACTAACAACACATATAATCCAAGTTATTGTTCTTTTCTCCAATGGTCTAATGTTTATTACAAGCCTTTAACCACCTACAGCTTGAAGAAGAAAACAAAATGTTATATCAATTGAATTTAAGATACCATTATGTAAAATGGTAATTTTTCAACCCTCATTTTCCAGGTGGCCACTCAAATTAAATATCAAATTTCCCTGATTTCTTCCAAGAAAAACTCTTATAAATTCCAGATCAGTGCGTTGTCTACCTCAAAAAATGTAAGACGGGTACAAGAAAAGTGTTAATATTTATTATAAAGTACTTTATTTAAAATTTAGTTTTTTTTAATAAATCATCTTGAAAAAATAATTAGACTAAATTTATTTAAAGCAAGATTTTGTTTTTAATTTTTTAATGTTTTGGCACAACATTAATTTTTAAATAATAAAGTTAGATGTGGAGAGAATATATTGTTTTTATAGAATAAAAAATTTTATAATGTGTCACTCGTAGTACTTTTTGCATTTCAAAGGGCACCATTAGCAGAAATGTCTACAGTAATAATCTATTAATAGGCTGCCCTAAAAGCTTAAAATGATGACATATATTGCAGAACAATGTATATTTGGTGTAAAATTATTTACATCCATGCCCTGCATTACAATTTATATCCAAGTGTGTGATGAAGTTTTACCTTCTATAGGTATATACATAATTTGATATTTAGCACATTAAAGTTAAATTTTTTGCAAATTTGTTTTGCTAAGTGAAATTTATACTCATTAAAAAAATTTAATTTAACAACAGAGAGTTGTATAAGCAATGTTTTTAGACATTACATTTATTCCATTAGTTAACTCCTATAACTATTTAATGAAATTGTCATTTTAAGCAATTACCTTTTGCTCTCCCACAAAAAAATCTTCGGCAAATTGGAGTCTCGAATTTGTGGCAGCAAATAAAGCCTTCCTCTTGCTCATCCTCTATCTCATTTTCAAATTCAGTCTTTGGAAGAGGATATGCTGATGTAGGAACTGGTCTATATTTTCTTGAGGAAAAGTTCTTCTCCATTAAGTTACATACTTGAATAGAGAAGTCTTCTAAAATAAAATAATAAATTAATGTTAATTTTTTACATAAATATTGAATAATTTTTATTTTACTTTTATGGATAGTGGAGGAAATAAGTTATAGCCTTGGCCTCCCAAAAGGAAACAAAGAGGCATACTTTTGGTTTAAAAGAGCATTTTAAACTAAAACAAAGCAGAGTTTGAAAATATACAATTAAACTGTTTAAAAAAGGACAAAAACATTGAGTAAATAAAAATTTGTATTTGGTGATCCAATACTAAAACAAGAACAAACTATGTAATTATAAGAAATGGAGGTACAATCAAAGGCAAAAGACAGAGTGTGTTAAAAAGCACGCAAAAGCTTTGCACTATATTCACTGTCACGGCTATTGTATTGTGATTTTCTATCAGCATTAATAATCTAATTCTCATCCTTATTCATTACGAGAACATGTAATATTGAAAATTCTTTTGTGGGTCTTAATAATCATTATCTGTGATAAACAATCAACCTATTCAAAAATCAAAAGATGGAATATTTTTTAATGAACTTTTAATGTAAACGGGTAGCAGGAGCTGAAACATTAAGAGTACTTTTTTAAGAATTAAACATGTTGAACTGATAAAGATAAATTGGAAATAAAGGCAAAAATTGAAACCTAGATAAAACATTAATGTGTGTAGATGTAGATGTAGTTAATTTACGTCGCACTAGAGCTGCACAATGGGCTATAAAAAAACAAATGAAAATTAGAGAATGACCTATCAATAAATTTTTCAACTTTTACTATAAAACTTTCATTGTTTATTGAATTGTTACCAATGTTCTAAGATTAGGGCAACATGCTGAAGTGATCCCTACTCAAATTCATTCTAAAACTTAAATTCTAATTGAATATTTGTGAGCATTTCAAGAATATATTTGTCGTTATCCAAAGTTTCAATTAAAGATTTTTAATTTTTCTTTTAAATTGCAGTTTTTGCAGAATTTCTTTGCTACAATTTCAATCTGCTAAATTTTAAAGATTTTGTGTGAAAATATAAATACTTTATAAATTTTTAGAGTAATTATCTATATGATTATTAAGAATAAAGAAAAGTTCAAAAAAAAAAATTTTTTTTCTAGATGGTTATTTATTTTCAGCTGCCCTAAAAATTGGGCAATGGTACAATACACTGTTGTACAATATCTACCAGTTAGTAATGAAAATTTTTATTTTTTTAAGCATCTAAACATTTATATTTCAGACACAGGCTCCTAGCAATCTGTCTAAAAATTGGGCAATGGTACAATCCACTGTTGTACAATATCTACCAGTTAGTAATGAAAATTTTTATTTTTTTAAGCATCTAAACATTTATATTTCAGACACAGGCTCCTAGCAATCTGTCTGACAGCTTGACTTAAGATGCTATAGTTATTATAAGCAATCGAAATGCCTGAGGTTTTTGCTTATCTTTAAAAATTGGAGAAAAGAATTATTACTTTTTCCTAACAGCTGCAATTTTTGGAAAAGGCGAAAAAATTTAAATTCTCGGTGAAAAATCAGAGTTTTTGAAAATAAAGCAGAATTGTTTGGGAAAGGAATCAAAAAAATTCCCAAAAAAGCAGAAAAATTTCAATCCAGAATTTGAAAAGGTGCTCAATGACTTCCAAACAAATGCATTTTATCTTTCTGACTGCATCAGATATATTTTAAATGTTTTTAGTAGTTTTAATGCATATAAAGTATATACTGAAATAACATTTTACTGTTGCAATCAAGGTAATAAAAAATCAGCATTTTCATAAATAGTATTCGATTTATATAAAGAGTACTGAATGGTATATAAAGATATGTAATTTTTACCTGTGTTTGCATAAGCTACTACAGGGTTCCGACTCTTTTAACAAAGCAAAAATTAAGCACTTTTAAGGACTTTTTTTTTTTTGAAAAATTAAATACTTTTTTAAAAAATTAAGGACTTTAAAAATACTATGATTGATTATCATCGAATATACTTATACCACCAGTGACAGTGCCAATCATTTACCTTTCTAAAAAAATCAATAAATAAAAGAAATAATAAAAAAAAATTTAATTATAATGTAAGCACTGATATAATTGTATTAATTAAAAGGGGCCGCCAAAGAAGTACCAGGCAATTTTTGCAAGCCTGGGACAGGTTTTTTAAAAAACGTTTTCATGTTGTTAAAAGTTAACGTCATTCAGATTGTAAAAATTAACGTATGAAACTAATTTGTATTCCCTTTTTAACGATTTCAAAGAAATTGAATTGTAAAATTAAGTGCATAAATTAAGATTTGCAAATTTTTTTCATGTATATTAAAAAAAAAGAGTAAATAAAGAAATTTGGCAAAAACATTGAAAAAATTATTACAACAAGTTTTTATATTTAGCTACTAGACCAGCAAATGTGTTATCTTTACTTTTATAATGAACTTTAACAAAATTATTTCCAGCTAAACCTGTTATCAGGAATTAATTTACATAATGTTATCAGCGAAACACATGAACTAATTTTAAAGCAACCAAAAATGGAACAAAAATTAAAAACAGTATATTAAGCAGTAATGCTAACTGAATAAAATGATTATTAAAATCTAAGGACCTTTTAGTTGAGTAGATTTAAATTTTTGTGTAACAATCTGCTTATCCTTAAGAAATAAAAATAATAGTGTAACAATCAAAAACTAATTTTACAATGCAACAAAACAACTTATAAATAGTTACCAAATATTTCACTTTCGTGTTAGAAGCAAATCATGCTTTCTTATTTAGAACTCAGGGAAAAAAATGCTAAGTATTTTTGAAAAAATTTGGTTTTCATCAAAAACAAAATAAACCCCAAGTTTTTGATGAAAAAACGAGGTAGGCATGGATTTTTCAAACCCTGTTTCTTACAGATCTGTTTAATTTTCAGCACAATCATGAATTTTAAAAATGTTATGCTTTCTATAAATTTATAGTTACTTATTACACATTGAACTATTATGCAAATTTATTGAATTCTTCAAGATTATAGGAAATAGTTTTCATTATGGATTCCAGCTCAAAAAAATTTTCTGATACTTCTTTTCTAAGCGTTTTACTTAATTCCTATAAGCAGACAGGTTACCTGTAGAACTAAATTTCTTGATTTCTGTCAATTTTGAAGGTTAGTGTGAGTCTTCTACTTAGGTACCTTAAAACTGATTTTGATTTTCAAAAAAAAGGACCCTTATTTGACATATTTGTCCTTTGTTTCAATGGTGACATTGTAATTGCAAAACGGAAATTGCAAAAATATTGTTAATTACAGAAATCTTGATAAATACATGCCAGATCAGATAATTAAAACAGATTTACTTGATATTTTGGAAAAACTATCTTATGACATTAAAATTGACCTTCCCTCCCAAACTAGGTACAACTTACCAAGAGTCACCTAAACACCAGGGGGAGAGGTAGGGGGCCAAGCTAGGTGTCATTAGATAGGTTTTTCAAAATATCAAGTAAGTTTATTTTGGAATTTTTCAAAGTGACAAGCATTTCTCGAGATATCTCTAATTTAAATAATTTTTAAACTATCTTTAAAGGTAACTATAGCATCACTTTATGAAACAACCTATGCAACAACATATATTTTAAATCAGAATACTTTTCACTAGATTTTCCAAACATATAATATTAAATCGGGATACTATTTGAGATTTTGAAGTAGCCCATCCAATGTGATATTTAAAATTTCTGATTGCATATTTATTTTTTGAGACATGTGACCTTTTCCATACATTTTTGATGCTCAGTACTCCACTTCTTAACTTTTTCCCTTGTTAGTCATAGTATATTGTTCAAAATTCAATTTTACAATCAAATAGCACACATATGTGGCAATACTTATGTAATATATATGTCTGCATAAAAAAAGTAATTTGTTGGAGGAAAAAATTTTTTTAATCAAAATAGAAATTTTACTTACTCCTATCATAAAAGTCAGTCCCACCGTAAGATTCCGTATTTTTTTCATAATGGTGTTGTGTCAGGATTCTCTTTTTGATATATTCAATCTAAAAGAAATCAAAGAAATACACTGAAAATGTTCAATACTGTTTAAACTAAATATTGTCACAAACTATAATTCTATATTTTTTTTACTGTTATAAAATAAGCTAATAAAAAAGAGCAATTACTCTGTAAAGGTTGTTTTTGCATGGAATTATCTTTGGCTAAATGAATTTTATAATTGTATGCAAAAAAAAAATTTATTCACTTAGATATGGCGAAATACAAAAGAGATATGGTGAAATACAAAAAGAGTAAAATTAACAATAAGGGGTCTAAACTAGTGGGACAATATTTTCCAAATTGTGGCTACCCCACATTGTTTGGGGTCAGAAATCTGTATCCATCAAAAAAAGATATGTTTATTCCGAGAAAGTACGATATTTTGCTTGATTTTGTAACTTAAATATCTTCTGCACTTATTAATTATCATATTTAGTCATCTCTTTGAACCTTTAAGATCGAGTCCTAGAATGTGAAGATCTAATCATTAGATCAAAAGTTTGTAGCGTATCTACCACTACATAATTACAACTACAATTCACTAGTATATAAGACATGCTAACTCGACTCTATGTCGGGGTACCTTTTCATAGATGAAGGTTGACATGGTCGAAATCATCTCACTCCTCATATTGGTGACCCGGACGTGATGTCAACACGCCTACCTTGGCAGTAACGCCCACTTCTATATGAACACGCCTACCTTGACAGTAACGCCCACTTTGGTATGGAAACGCCTACTTCGATGGATGGTCAACATGAATAGTTGACTTGCTACTTGTGACTGCAACGTTAACCCACTCCTCAAACTGTTGCTGCTCAATCTCGTCTCGATCATACACAACGTCAGCTTGGACTCACTCGACTGCTAAAGGCAACACAGTGATCTTCATACAGCTCTTCTGGCTTCTCACAAAACAGCAATGAATCAACTAGTGGTATCCATCAATCAAATTCTATCACAGATATAATTCTGGTGGGGGAGTACTGTAGCGAATCTACCACTACATAATTACAACTACAATTCACTAGTATATAAGACATGTTAACTCGACTCTATGTCGGGGTACCTTTTCATAGATGAAGGTTGACATGGTCGAAATCATCTCACTCCCCATAAGTTATTCAGGGTGGTCCATTTTTTATTTTGTGCTTTCTACATTGTTAAAGATTACTATGATGTTAACTATAAACAAAATTGATTATAAAAAATAGATGGCCACCTTTATAAATTAAATCATTATAACCTTGTTATATACGACTCTTCAGAGCGTTGAAAAAATCACAATACAAAAATATTTATAAAATAATGAAGGCCACAGATTTAAGTGTTTGATTTTACATATTATAAAGATTGTTCAGAAACATTATTTTAAGATTCACAAAAATCACAAAATTTATTTTCATGCAATTCAAAATTTTAATGTTATCATAACAAACATTTGCTATATTAAGCAATTAACTATTTGCTTAAAAGCAGTATACTACATAAAAAAACTGCATGAAACAAAAAAAATTTCCTCAGTCACCATACTAATTATATGATGTGATTTATAGGATACTAATGATATTATTTACTATTTTATGAGTTAGTTTATCTTATAAATACCCCCAGAAAAATGACGAGTTTTCATAAAAAGAAACTGTTACAAACCAACTGAAATAAAAGAACTGATAGGAAAAGATACATAAAAATTTACTATGCCACATTAAAAAAATTCTTTTATTAAATAATCAAAATATAAATTTACAAAACATTTGTTTCATATAATTTTTAAATTTAAAAATGAGAAGTTTTATGACATTTAGCTAGTTTATGTTCTTAAATTATTTTTAATGCTCAAAATGTTTAAATGGTATAAACTTAAATTCTAGAGGAAGAGCTTCAAACATTTTGAATCTATTTATAGTTTTCTATTAATTAAGCCACAGATTATTTAACCAATGAATGTCACTGACTTATTGATTGGGAAGTTAAATTGTTAATTCAACTCAGTAAAACTTAAAAGAATTATCTACCACACATGCATTTAATTTCAGATAATTTATTTTATTAAGCATTTTCACCTTATATAAGGCGGTGGGAAGAATAGTTCCAACCAAAAGCATTAATTTTTAAATATTGTTGCTAAGCTATTTTTTCACCAATAATTTCAGTAGCCATCTTAAATAATTTCAGAAAATAAAAAAAATACCAATGAAAAGATTTGTTTAAATAAATGGCGGGAATAGTTAAGGATAGTGGGGGGTCAAGAAGGGAGGCCAAAACTGGAGGAATATTTTGTCTTGTGTTGTAAGTGCTCCCTCAATTCATCACTTTTCCTTGAGTTTATTTCTAGTTGCAAACAGAATTTATAAATCTAGTTATTTATAAGCACAGAATGATCAATCCTTTAGTATAAGTAAAATTTTACAACCCATCAAGGGTTTTAAAAATTAAATTAGTTTCAGGCAAACTATAAAAAATAAAAGGCTCCATGAACTTTTTTTTTTTTTTTTTTTGAATAAACCTCAATCTCAAATATAGTTTAACATAAAATTTCTAAAAAAAAATGGTCCTTTACAGAGTTAATAATGCAAATAGTTTTGGGAAACTAATTTTCTTTTAAAACAAACCATTAAAAATTTGGATTTAAAAATAAAATCAGATGATGATTACAACTTTTTACACTTAAGTAATGAGGAATTAATTTCGAATTACATACCTTTCAAAATTATGAACTTTCAAATTATAAATGCAATTTATTTACCTTAAACACCATCTTCTAGCAGTATAATAAGATAGATTCAATACCCAACTAATTTCTCTGATGGATTTTCCGTCTTCATAAATGGCCACTATTTTTCCTTTTATAATGTCTGAGCAGTGGGATATTTACTCTAATTTAACAATTAAAATTAGTAAACTTCTAATTAAAATTAGCAAATCTCTAAATCTACAACTGCAAAATACAACGAAAAACTCAAAGTACTTTGAAATTTACTAGAGACCTCATGACGTGGACGCCAACTTTTGACAAATTTTAATTTTTTCAAAGATTTTAAACTTTTTTTTTAATCTGTAGTTTCATTTAGAAGAATTAAGTTTTTATGCTTGTAGTAGCAAATATCTGTATTTTAATATTTCAACAGGACTTATATGTCTTTAATAAAGTAGGAAAACTGTGGTATCAGTATCGAAATTATAAAGTTATCGCTAAATTTAAAATTACAATTTTCAAACCCAACATTCTGTGAGCACAAATTTACATGTTTTTGAAATTAAATATTTAATATTTTGTTGAATATAAACATGATAAAATAATCTTAGTTTTGCTGCCACATCTTTAATTTCTTAAGAACCTTATGAACTCCACTTAAAATGAGGTTATCATATCAGATGTTGGTAGTGATAGTAAGAATTGTAAATAAAGGAATAAAACAATGAAACTTCAGTAGCCATATGTGGTGATTAATAAGCAACTGGTAGCAATCATAGACCTTAGTGAAAGAACATGTAGAGCAGGTTTGAACAAAAGAACATGTTTGAAAAAGTCAGTTTTGGAATGTATAGGAACATAGGGATGCTATTTTTAAAACATGCTTGTTCTAGCTTAATATTTATCAGAAAGAAATTACCTTTAATGTATATATATATATATATATATATATATATATATATATATACACATCAAAATACCACGTAACATTGACTAAGTTTTTCAATTTTATCGATAAGAAATACTGTGAATTTTATAAAACCCTGTGAATGTGCATCAGAATTGCTATCTTTTTCAGGCCCTCCAAATTTTTGCTTGATCTTTTTTTTTTCTTTGCCTCACCTAAGAAGACTCAAACTGAGGGTGTGAAAGCAATTAGCCCAAAAACTCTTCATAAATTTAAAATAACTTAAGTAAATTTGGTTTCAGTATGAAATTTTCATACAAACGATGTTAGAGCAGCTTTAAAAAAACAAATAATGTCAGATAAAAAGTTCAAGATTCAGATTCTGAAATTTTTGAAAATCATAAATAATTTATTAATCAATTTAAATTTTATTTTCAAAGGAAATTTAAAAGAAAACAATCTGTTTTCTTTGCCTAGAAAGCAGCCCCTAAAATTCTCCTCTTAGTTGCTTAGCAACAGAGCAAGAGTTTTGCAATTTTGCCATTCATTCAGTTTCTTTATGGTTGTTTTTAATTGTTTCACCTTCTTTTGCAAGGTAATTAAGCATTTTTTTAAATTTTCGCCATATATATAAATTTTTATGGCGACCCAATTTTTTCGCAATTTTGTCAAGGGTCAGGATTCCAAATATGTATAAAAAATATGTCTTGATTGAGAGAAAGTACTTTTTTGTGCCTAATTTCGTAACATAATTAATATTTAGTACTAATTAATTAGCATATTTGAGGACATCCCCCAGGAAATATTAAAATTGACACTTAGTTTGTGAAAATCTGATCATTAAAATGAAAGATATTCAAGTTGATGTCTTTTTTTTTGCCGACTGTACATGTCAAAAAATATCTTCAAATATAGCCAAATATTTTACATAAAAATAAGTTACTGTGATCTGAACTACGCAAACATTAAAATCTTGTAAGATTTCACCATATTCTTCTTTTGAGAATAGAAATGTAAATTAATCGTATTGAGTTTCTGAGTCTGCAACAGCAACGAAAATTGAACTCCAGCATATTCTTGAAACCAGTGTAACAGTAATCGTTGGTTGTTGCAACAAAGAAAGGAAGAAAGAAGTGTGCATGCATTTACTCATGGCAACACGCAATTTGTTGCAGTCAGTACGAAGGCCCCTTACCCTCTAATCATTGAGCCCCTCAGTGAAATTGCACTTAAATTACCCTACTACACAATGCTTTCCCAATGAATATCATGGAAGAAACAGATCTTCTGATGCAGCAAAGCCTGCAGGTTTAAGCTCAGAAAAAACTGGAACAAACACTCATATTATTAACAATGAGTTTTTTCCTATCTCTTGAAGTTCATTAAAAGGTTTTTCTTTATTATTCCAAAGTAATTTACATGTCCTGAAATAATTAAATTGTCTATAACTCAATCTTCAATAAAAAAATTTATCTTTGATCTTTATTCAATTAGATCTTTATTATTAGAACATGTTTTTTAGCTAAAACTCTAGGAAAAGAAAGAAACTAATAGTTTTACAGAAAATCTTACAAGTTTTTTTTTTTTTTTTTTTTTCCTTTTTTTGCTTTTAGAACACATTTCAGAATTAAAGTTTGGAACAGTTAATAATGACACACTTGAGTTGAAAAATTAAAAAAGATGTTTCTTTATTTTTATTTATAAGCCATCATCTAAAAATGTATTAAAAAAAAACTATATGAACAAAGTAGGAAAATATTTCGTATGAAGTATATGAAAAGAACAGACTTTTTTTTTTTCTCCAAAAGGTAAAAGTTACAGGTCACCATTTTTTGTTATTACAAATTAAAAATAAACTTTTTTTAAATGTCAAAATAGTTTGTATTCTAAAGTAATTTGAAAGTGATACTTCTTTTAAATAAAAATGTCTACTATTATTTAATTACATCTGGCCTATTTTTAAAAATAAATAAAATAAATATCAGAGGGAAAGTAGCAAGAGACGTTAATGCAAAATATAGGTAAAAGAGAAGCACTTGGCTTTTATTAAGTTTAGCACTCATTTTGTCAATGACAGTAGGATTTAAGTTACAACAAGATTGCAGAAGAGATTCACAGCTTAAAGAATAGAAGTTTAAACACGAGCTTAAAAGTTTAATTCTCTTTATAACAAAATGGTGTTATAATGAATGAAAAATGCCTTAATCCTAAAAGGAAAGTTTATTTTGCTTCCCAAAACACAAAGTAGTACTGTTTGTCTAAGATAGGAACTCTGCCCGCCACAAAGTCTGCAGCAGTCTGGTGCTATAGAAACAAGAAGAGGGCATTTTAGGAAGGGTAGGGACAATAGACAGAAGAAAGAGGTCTCCTTTTCTCTGGCTGAAGACAGTCCTAAAGAGGGACCCCGCACCCCTACTTGAAATAATCATACCTCGTTACCATAGTCACCGCCACAGCTCCAGACGAATGTCTGGCAGAGTACCTGTCTTAGACAAACAGTATACTATAAATTTTAAAGAATTTCATGTTATTTTTAATCATTATGAGACAGCAAGAAATATTCTTAGGAAAGACAATAGCACACTAAAACTTTTAATCTTATCCTAAGACAATAAATATGAACAGAATTAGGGTCCTTCTCTTAAAAATATTTAAATATATATATATATATATATATATATATATATATATATATATATATATATATATATATATATATATATATATAAATATTTAAATATATATATATAAATAAATATATATATATATATATATAAATATATATATAAATATATATATAAGGTATGAGACAGGAAAAACATCGCAGTCTCTCTCATTACTTAAAAAATATTAAAATTATTATAAGTTTATTTAAGAGTGAAAATAACATATGCATAACATAACATAACATATTTAATTATAAACATGTTTAAAATAATAATTTCAATGAATATAGATAAGTATCTGTGTGTCAGTTCTTAACTGCTTTAAAAAATAACAAGGTGAAAGTTTTTAACAAGTCTTTTTTAAAAATAAAAAATAAAAAGAATCAATCTCTTGCAAAGGCGAAACTTTCTTAGCGAGGGAATGCGAAAATATTATTTGCCTTTAAAATATATACCAATTAATAAAATTAAAATAACAATATATATTTTTTAAATATCCCATAAGAAGTTAGAACTTATTAACGCATTTTTAGATACTAAACTAACTTCATGAATTATAAAAGTGCCATTCTCTAAAAATCAGGAAATGATAAATGAGGGAATAGGAAAATAAACATTGTTTGCTTCTGAAGTATATTCCCATAAATAAAATTAAAACAACATTATGTATTCTTTAAAAATACACTTATTAATACATTTTTAGGAAATAAATTAAATATAAATTTAAAGGTGGGAATGAAAGTGTCATTTTAACACTTATTCAGTTTCATTTTACATGCTGAAGAGCTTCTCCTAAATTACTGAAATTTGTCATTATTATTTATCCATCATTATTTATCAAAACATGTTCTTAGAACATGTGCAATGTTTTTAACCAAATAATAATGTCATTGATCTGAAACACTCTGAATCCTTATGAGCAAGGAATGATAATGACTGGTCAGTTTCAAACTAAAGAAAATATTCGCTAAAGAAAATATTCTTTTCTAGACATAAAAACTAACTTAATACATAGTGTTTATCTTAAAAAATAAGTTCCTCTCAAAAAAATAAGTATTTCAGTGAGAAATTTTGTTTTTTATATTTATAGGTGGCAAAACTGGCAAATGAGGGAATAATATTTTATAGGTTCAAAAATTTAATTTAAAAAAAATAAGTTATTTTCTATAATACTTCAAACTTTTGAGTAAATGTAATAAAAACTTTTCCTAGCTTATATTGAACAAATAACTTATTCATTTCTCTTTGGAAAAAAACTGAAATATCCTTCATTTACATCATTTCAGCCTAATTGCATAAAATTACCCATGAATAATTTTACCTCGTAGGAAAGATGAGCAATTTCACAGGCATTATCTTTCAATTTTACAGCTGAATCAAATACTTTCTGCTTTACAGCTAGATTTTCTTCTTTCACTTTAGCCAACATAATTTTGGAACCTTTTATATCGTTATATAAATCTCCACAAATTCCGCATGGCCCTTGAAATTGTTCTTCTATAGGGTTTTCGATTGGTCGAAGTCGCCATTTTTCTATTTCTTCTTCTAGTCTATAAAATAAATATATTCAATGAAAAACATTTAATTATAATTAGTAAGAAGTATAATAAGTAAGAACATAGTCTAAGAACCTCAATTACAGAAATTAATCTTTATTTCTTAAACAATTAAAAGTCATGTTTTAAGCAAATATGTTGAAATTGTAAAAAGAATTAGTCTTTAGAATCAAAGTGGGTAAACTTTTAAAAAATATTCTTTATTGAAATAAATTCCATAAATGAGTAAGAATTTGAATTGGAAACTGTAATGCAGTGTAACGTCCCATATCCGGACGTCCCTTTCCCGGAAGGATCGATTTCCCGGACACTTTTTAACAATCAAAATAAACAAACATCTCTTCATCTTCCCCTCTCTGAAAAAAAACGAGAGAGAGAGAAACAGAAAAGACCACCAAGTAGTTGAGTGACTATTAGTGACGCTCCTTCTCTGGAATGCAGGAAAAGAGGGTAATTTGTTTTCAAAAGAGCACAACTGAGTCCCTCCCCACTCCCCCTCTTTCATATGCAGCTGGCTAGTAGATAAGGCATTTCCTGGAACCTTTTTACTGTAGAAAAGGGTAAACGCGGGAACTTGGAGGGGGAGTAAAAATGGAAAATTTGAATAGGTCTAAAAGGATAGATGTCCTTGAGAAACATTGTCCATATAATATTTAAGAGGTGGGGAAAAAAACGGGGGTAATATTCTTTCTTTAGCATTGACATGAAAAAGATTTCAAGACTCACTGCCACTGAAATATGAATTTGACTAACAAAAGTCCTTTCTCCGAAATTTATTCCTTTTTTTCACGCAGTGACCAATTTCTCTCGCCAAATATCTCGTATTTAAAGCAGTCCAACACGTCACATTTGTTCATTTTTACCGATCTAGCATTTGTGATTATCGACGGCTTGCTTTTTTTAAATATTTTTGTTAAGTTTTTTGACAAGTTATTGTTTTTTAAGTTTTTTGATAAGTTATTGTTTTTCAAGTTTTTAACTGCGTAATTTTTATTAAGTTTTAATTGAGTTACTGCTATTCATGTTAAGTTTCTTTTAAAGTTATTTTTGTTTCTTACCTTATATTTTTCTTACGATGTCTTCACATCCGTCGAAAAAAAGAAAAAATGTTTCTTTATCAATTAAAGAAAAAGTGGAATTACTGAGAAAATAAGACATGGGCACTTCAGTATCTAAGTTGTGTGATGAATTTAAAGTAGGAAAATCTACTGTGTAGGATATAAAAAAACAGAAACTTTTTGACTATTTTTCAAACTCAGATACATCTCTTGCAATGAAAGATCGGAAATATATTCGAAATGCTAAAAACGAGGATCATGATAAAGTTATGATTGAGTGGGTACGACAACGCCGTAGTGAAGGCGTACCGTTAACAGGACCAATGTTAATGGCCCAAGCAAAGATTTTTCATGAAGAAATGGGCATTCAAGAGGAGTGCAGCTACAGCACTGGATGGTTAAAAACCTTTAAAAAAAGACATGGGATGCGCCAGCTATCTATTTGCGGAGATCGTGCGGAAGTTGACACCGAAGCTGCTGAAAAATTTATAGAAGATTTTGAAGAATTAATTAAAAAAGAAAACTTGTCACCAGAACAAGTGTACAATGCCGATGAAACTGGACTGTTTTGGCGGTATGTACCACGAAAGACTTTAGCCGCTGCGAAGAAAAAAATCCAACCGGTGTTAAGGACTGTAAAGTAAGAATGACAATTACGGCATGTGCAAATGCTGCAGGTACGCATAAATGCAAATTGTTTGCAATAGGAAAAAGTGCTCGCCCTCGCGCCCTAAAGGGTGTTAAAGTGTTACCCGTAAATGATCGAGCCAACAGAAAAGCCTGGATGACCCAGCAACTTATGGAAGAATGATTGGACAACGATTTTGTGCCGCAAGTACAAAAGTATTTTCAGTCTATAGGCTTGGAAGACAAAAAGCCTCTTCTAATACTCGACAATTGCTCTGCCCACAAAATACCTTTATTAATGGAAAGGGCAAATGTAACTGTTGTCTTCTTACCTCCGAACTTCTTACCTTCAATTTTGCAGCCGATGGATAACGGTATCTTAAGATCCTTCAAGTGCAAATATAAAACGTAATTCTTAAAGTCAATGCTGACCTCTTTAAATGGTGGCCAAAACTTACAAGACTTTGTTAAATCGTATTCCATAAAGACTGCAATATAGAATGTAGCAAAAGCGTGGGAAGAAGTCGACGAAAAAACCCTTAAAAATGCTTGGAATAATATTTGGCCATCAACTATTTTTTTTGGTAATGATGAGGACGTTCCCGTTTTCAAAGGATTTCGTCCAAACAAAGAAAAAGATAGTGTGAGAGAATTGTTACTCTACATCAAAAGTCATTGTGTGAGAGAAAAATTAGATGAAGAAGATGTTGTAGAAACATTAAACTGTGACAATGATGCCCCAACTGTGTCCCAATTAACAGACGAGGAAATCAAAAACATAGCTTTAAACAAACAGGATAGTGACACAGAGTGTGTAGAAAGCAAGGAAGAACTAGCAGAAGAACAAATTTCAACTGACGATATAGTCAATCATTTAGAAAGTGCCATAAAAGGACTGGAACAAAGAGACTTCATTACTGAACAAGAAATTATGTCCCTTCATAGGATTAAAGAAAAATTGCTAAATAAGAAGCCAAAAAGGAAGTAGCTATCTTTAAAGGATATGTTTAAAAAATAAAATATTTATACTGCCTACGCATTTTTTATTAGGAGTTTTTGATTTCTATGTAAGGTAAATAATTGATCTTTATTTTATATAAGTATTATTTTTTTAATATTTTGTTTGATTTAAATCGTTGAAAAAAGCAATTTTTTTCTGGTTTACATGGATTATTGTAACATTAATTTTAAAGTTTTTTTTTCCTTTGTTATTTCAATTCTGCCTATGCATTTTTTATTAGGAGTTTTTGATTTCTATGTACGGTAAATAATTGATCTTTAGTTTACGTTAAGTATTATTTTCTTAAAATTTTGTTTGATTAAAATCGTTGAAAAAAACAATTTTTTTTTTCTGGTTTATGTGAATTATTGTAACATTAATTTTCAAGTTTTTTTTTTTTTTGTCATTTTAATGCTTTTGAAATGATTAGTTGCGATTTATTTACGTGATCTTTTATGGACTTATACTATGCTTATTTTAAAAATTAGAAGTTTTTTTCTTTAGATTGTTGAGTCAGTTATATCAATAATCAATTTTCTATAATGCTAATGGTTTGTTGATTTTTCACGACGACCACGATAAATTTCCAAAGTTTGTTTTTAAAAAAAAAAAAAAAACAGTTTGGCATGTCGATAATCATGACGTTGATTGTCGTTTTCATCTCAGTCGACGTGGAAATCAAGAAGTACGATGGTTTTTTGTATTTTTTCTTAGTTAGTGCGGTCAATTATGTCTCGAGGTGCAATATTGCCAGATTATTCTTTAAATCATTAAATGAAGCATAGTAATATTTATACATTATTAATAAATAAAGAGCAGACATATTTCAGCTCTTTTAAAATTCCAATGCAATTCTTTTATTCACCTCATTTAGTAAAGCTGTGTATTTTCTTCAAAACATTTCTTTTCAACTTGATTGTCAAGTGATAATCCTCCCCCTCTTAAGCCAGACGAAATAAATCTGCCCCTCCTTAACGTTGTTTTGACAACCACTAACCTGATTCTTTCAGTCCCACAAGAAAAATTAAAGATAACCCCATCAGCATGCCACACCCTAATGCTCGATTGATAGCTAATGATCTGTCAGAAAACTTCCCCGCCCTCCACTTGAATGATCTCCTCTTTACACATATTTTCTCCATACAAATAAGGAGGGAATGAATTTTTCTCCCCCACCTACCCACCTTAATGAATGGCGGGATATCCCACTTCTTCCTTGAATCGTTCTAGTTCAAAATGGCGGAGAGAGAAAAATTAATACGCATTTTCATTACTGTCAAATTTTTTTAGTTTTCTAAATTTTAAGCACTAATTATTTTTTTTCTAATATTTTGTTTTTGATTGATTAAACATCACATTCTAATACAAAAACATTATTGCCCGAAAAATAACGTTTATTTATTTTTTGCTTCTTAGATTTAGATCGTTTATTAGATCGTTTTAAGCTTTGTTTATCTTGGGGATGTATTATACGGAAAAATCTACTATCCGGACTTCGGAAAGTCCCACCGATTCCGGATACGCGACGCTCCACTGTAGTGTGAAGTTGGAATTAGCTATATTATACCAAATACAAACAGTAGTATATTATCTAGATAAGCTGTAGAAAAAAATTAAGCAGCTTCAAAAAAAGAGGAAAGTATACTAAGACACATCATATCAAAATCATGAGCAAGAGCCACTATTTTGATACAAAGAATGTAAATATATCTAACCTTCAAAACAATAAATAGCCAATAACTCTGGTAACTGTTTCTGCTTTTATAACATTCTGTATGCCTCCAAACATATCTAGTGCAACTTGGTTTAGATGCTAAGGGTTACGCCAAAACTTTTAGGAGATCATTTGACTAAACTATTTGTGAACTGAAGCGTAAATACTATGAGTACTCTGTTTCTGGCAAACAGTTTATGTTTAGTTAGAAAAGTCAGTCTTGTTACTAACCAACTAGCATACAGCCATGCAATTGAAAAATCAATGTTAGTGCTTCACGATAGATTTCGGAAAAAATGGCTTGACAAGTATTTTCTTTCCCTAGCTGATGGAATTTTAAAAAAATTCAGAAACGAAAATTTTCCCATAAAATGGAATTTCAGAAAACTGGAGAAAAAAAATATATTATTTTGAAATTTTTCCTAAGGAAGGAATCACCAGAAGAAAAATGAAAAGTTCTCAATTTTATTTTATATATTAGTAGAAAAATATCATAGACAAAAAGGATTATTTCTATTTAATTACAATTAATATAACAGAACTTAATAAAACTTTATGATAAGATACTTAAAAACTCCCTATTTTTGCATACAGTAAATTCACAATTTTTTAAAACTTACCGGATCAGGGATGTCAAAGTAGTGGTTTAGTAAGTACATTGTTAAGGAGTACTAAGATGTTAACTATAAGCAAAATCCTTTTTAAAAAATAGATTGCTACCATCATAAAACAATTAGTGTTATAACCTTAATTGGTTAATTATTCTGGAAAGTATGGATTATTGTATGATAAGTTTGCTACACAGATTTCTTAAATATGATCATATTAAAACCAAACATAATATACATTCTCAATAATTTCTCTTTTAAAAATCAAAATAATTACAATTTCAAAAAAAAATTTGCAAGCAATAATTATAGAACTTTTATAAATATAAACTTTATAATTATAAACTTTTTTTTTCATTTCTTGTCATTTCTTTATGTAATTTGCATTAAAAAAATATTAACTTCTTTCTCTTATTTTTCCCAAAACATTTTATTTTTAGACAACTACTTTTTACAACAAATGTTTATAATTGTATTTAAAACACTTAAACTTTATTCTTCATAAGATTTCAACTCAAAAATATAAATTAATTATTGAGAAAAATCTGAAGTACAAAAATTTACAGTTGCTATTAACTTCTTTAAACTTTTAATTGCCATTTGTTTGAAAATAAAAGATGAAGCTAAGTGTTGTTTTAGAAACATTAACTATGAAAAGGAAAGATAAGAACACAGCAACTTATAGCATTTAAAAAAAAATTATATAGCATTTTTGAGATGCGGTTTTAATTATTAAATGTATAGGCTGTGCAGAAAATTTTCAGAACCTAATATTTCCTTAAAACACATTTTTTTTTATTTGAAATTTTCCCAAACGTTATAGTGCTTTTTTTTAATACATTATTTTTTTTTAAATATTTCTCGAGAGTAAAGTTTGCATACTGCTAAAATATTATTTAATATTTTAACATAATGATTTTTCTTTAACAAGAATCATTTGATTTCACACAATTATTGAATAAACTAGTATTGAAGAAACTAGTAGTGTTAAAAATTAAAAGAAATTGAAACTAAATTAAATAGTAATAATTTATGAAATTAAATTTAAGGTCCTACTCATAAGCTTCAGGAATAAAAATTAGTAAATAAACAAATTGAAATATTAAGTTATTTGTATTATATTTAACATAACTGAAAATATTCTTTTTCTTTTTAGACAGAAAGTTGATAAAGTATGAGGAATTATCATATTTCCCATATTTCAAACGCTTTATTTGAACAAATACTACATTTTTAATTTAGCAAAAATATATCACAATAGTCAGGAAGTCAAGTAGTCTAATTTGTTTTGGTTGAGAAAGAAAACCCAGAAATAGTTAGGCTGCAATGTTTCTTTTTTTTTAAAATAATTAATGCTTTTTTATCATCTATAAATGGCATTGTTTCTTCTTATGTATACTATCAAAGTCCTTAGATGCTTTACATTCTTTTAAATGGTGATGCTGATGAAAACCTAGTAAAATTATATTTTTCACCATGGAATAGACTGTCTAAGGACTTTTTAAGAAAATTTGAAGGTTGATGAATTAGAGGTCCATGCCATGAAATAAACACCTAATGGAATATTCTGTTAAACTTAACATCCTGATTGTGCAGAAATGTGAAAGGTGGATAAAGATATTATCTGGAAAAAAAATTAAACTAAATGGTTAAATATTTTTGCTTTAAAACGAAAAAAAAATTCTTTTCAGTTTTTTTAATGCAATATTTCTTTTCATACAGAGGTTATTTCTGTTTATTTCACTGAAAAAATATTAAATAGTAGACTATCATTTTTATACACGATAATAATATTCATAAAATTTAAAGGAAGAAAGAAAAAAATGCTTGTTTTTCTCACTGAAACACACACATTCATATTCATATTACGTGTGATATTATTCTTGCATTCTGAAAAAAAATTAAAATCGTGAAATCTGTGGCAATATGATAGTAACTACCGAGAAAAAGACTAACATCAAAACTATGTGGATTTAAGACTCACGACTTGTATAACAAAAATGTTTTTGTTTTTTTTTTAAACACATGCAAATCAATGGCAATATTGTACAGTCCTCTAAAAATGATGGAATCTTCACATCACTGATCAAATGTGAAATTTAAATTTCAAGTGCCGTAATAATATCATGTGAAAAACATTGAGAGTAAAAAAACAGTGAAAAAGTTGAAGCAATATCTGCAAAAAAACAACCAAAACTCAACATGGTTTATGATGTTGCCAATGCTGATTGATAGCTCCAAGGACTGATAACTAAAATCAGGGGTAATTTTCAAATAGTAACATTACCTTGAAAATACCAAGATTTTTTTTTACTTGATTTGATTTCATTTAAATCAGTTTTTCATTTCTTTTTTTTTTTTTTTTTTTTAAATTTTTTATATGTGTCACATTTGTATAACAATAAAAATTTTGTAAATTTTTTTTTTTTTATTATAATTTAGATAAAAAATTTCACCAAGGCTACCTGAATTTCCCTCGAAACTCTTTCGCATGATCAGACATATTCTGCAAATTAAGTTTTCATAACTTACTTTACAACTTCTAGGTATTTGGCCTGCTACAGCATGTCATTAATAACCCTACCCTGACTTAATCCAGTTAAGACCAAGTTTACTTAATTCTGACAAATGATTTAGTCTCTAAACTGAGATTTTCAGCATCAAAATCACAAACTGGATGAAGAATAAAGGTGTTCAAAAACAATTTTCTTTTGCACCTTTTCTAATGGTTCACATTTTTAAAACAGATATTTTTATGTGTTTAATTGTTGATATTTTACTTACGTTAATTTTTCATAGTTATTTTCAATTTTATTGCTCTGATGAAAAAAATTTTTTTACATTAAATTATGATTTGAAAAAATAAGTTTTCAAACTGCAAAATAGCTTGCTCTAAAATACTTAAAGACTAATAAAGGAGTTCAACAACAGGAAAAATTTTTGAATATATATTTAGTTTTCCTTAAAAACGTGAGCGTAAAGTTGGCCATTTCAATATGGACTAGAGATAAATATTCAACTTTCTTTATTATTGAAGATGCTAGAATTTCTATGAATTTCCACTTCTTTGTATGCGTTTTTGAAGGTGAGGGAAGAGAAAAACAAAAACTTCCTTAAAAACACACTAAAGAAAAATGTCTTTTAAATTAAGGCAAGAATACACCTTGTTTAAAAATAAAAATTGAAACTGTATTAATAAACGAAAAGTTATTAAAGGTATCATTGACATATGAAATAGAAAAACTGCTAGAACAAAGTAAAAAATTTTTGCAGATATAAAGAGAGTAAGATGCGCAATAATGAAATTATAAAAAGATAAATACTTTTTCTCAGAAATAGCTAGCTCCTTTTCTAAGTCTTTAATTTCAGTTTTAGATTTAGCTTCTATTGCTTTATATTTTTCCATCTTTTCTTTCATTTTTTTAATATCTTCCTTCCCCTCGACATCCTCTTTTGCACACAAATCCATTTTTTCCTAATAAATATTAAGAGTATTTTAATACATCAAAAAGTATTGACAAGTATACAATCTACTAAATCTCTTTAATTAGTGAATGAAAAATTATTACTATAGCAATAACGTGATTATTTTATTGGATAAAGAAAAAAAAAGAGTAACCACGAGTTAAAAAGACAGATTCAAGAGGAATGTTGACACAGGGGAAAAAAGAACAATGAAACAGGGAAAAATACAAAAGACACACAAAGGATGGTTTAAGTTTTTAATATGTTTTGTTAAATATGGAAGGGTTAAAATGGAAGGGTAAAAATGGTTATTTTTTGTCCATAGCCTGATACTTCTTTATTTTAAAAATTATTTTGGACATTAAAAATAAATTAAATATCAATAATGAGTGTTGTTTTTTAACTTCTCTTATTTTAAACATGTATATATATATATATATATATATATATATATATAAGACAGATAAAGATACAAGTAAGTATAAAAGATGATATGATTATTTTATGCAGTTAGATTTCAAAGATTGCCAGATGTTGATGTGTGTAATGTGTTATCTTAATATTTTTTGCTTAATAAACATAACTGTAAATTCAACTATGTCTTTGCATTTTAGCTTTCTTGGCATTTCCTACTACCTTACTATTCCTGTCCTTCCATGCTAAGCTTTTTTCAAATTATTTAATTTTGTTAGTAGCGAGATTTGATTGCTATAAATCTACTAGGACAGTTTAAATAGATTGATGAAGATGACTGAAAATTACGAAAATTCCATATTGTGATTTCTAAATCTAAAAAGCTTTATTACTCCAGACAGAAAATTAATATAATTTTATTCATTGATAGAGATTCCTAGCAACTTGGTGGTACAGAACAGTCATTACTAACTGATGCAAAGGACGGAGATAAAAACTCACATGAAATACAGAAAGCGCAAAAATTACAGCACAATTTTTGAGGAATTTCGATCATTTTCAGCTATTGATATTTGACATAAACAAAGGATATTTGACACAAAAGAAGGAAAAACAGCATAAACTGGTCTGAAGAAAACTTCAAACCAAACTCACAAGTACAATTAGCTAGACTTATTGATGAATTATTTTTTAACTCAAGTTTGATCCAGATAAGGAGACGATTTGGATATTTTGTAAACTAAAGATAAAAAGAAGCAAATAAAAGATGCTGAACCTGAAAAGCTCATGTTTTTAATTAACTAGAAGATTGCCAGTAGATTATGATAACCTAGATGAGAATTTACTGTTTCAAATGTGAAGAAAAAACTCCATGAATCTGGAAGAATACAAAATAAATTGAAAGATAAGGGACAAGATTTTGTAGCCAATGCTCATAATACTACCTCTTGCCCTATTATTGTATTTGCTTTCACAAATTCACAACTATAAAAGCAAATCTTTCACAAGATGCATGAAGACAAGCACGCTCCATTTTGAGCTATAACAAACCCCCAATACTGCCCCTTAAATATTCAAATGTTAAATCACATGAGCCAAATAGGATAATTTGTATGGTAAATTTTGTGTAATACATGTAAAATAATAAAATCTACTACAACCAAAAACTAAATCTACTAGTCCCATTAGTATTCCAAAGCGTTTAACATTTTTTTCTGAAATTTGATTTAACAAAATATTTGATAAAATTCAGAATTTTTGTAAAAGTCAATTTTAAAAACTAAATTTTGAATCTATGTCTGTAATGGAGTTAATAATAATTAAGCAAAAAAAAGGGAGTATAATAAAATAAATATGATAAATACAACAAAATAAATCTATACTATAAATATGAAAAACATCAGCTTCAAATTTGAACTTTAAATTACATCTAAATTACATTAAAATTACTTCTTTTGAGCTATATTTGGGTATTTTTCTTATCCCCGACGGTTTTTTTAGTTGAGAGAAGTTCTTCAGGGGCTGTGTGGTCGGAATGTGCATCAGCAGTAGGGAATTAGTTTATATCTTTTTGAAATAATTGTAGTGAGTAGGATATTTGCATATAGTTATTGTATTTAGTACTTCAATAGTTAATGTTAAGTAATTAGCTGTTGGCATAAAATTTTTGTAAATAGGTTCATTGGATAAATACGGAAAGGTTGTCGATACCCGTTCACTACTCACACTCCTGTTCACTTGCTGACTTGTTCATATCATTTGTTTTACATACTGCATCAACACAGTTGCTTTGCCGCTTGTGCTGGGCATAGCTGTTGCCCCATAACTTCTATTATTTTTCAGGGAACGCTACTCCATGTGATGATCTGTCAATAAGCTGAATGTGTCTGGTTATGTATCTGATGTGGAGTAACCGAGTGTGATATGCATTGTCTAGTTCAAAGTGTTGTTCATGAAACTATTAGAGCACAGAACAGACACAGGATGCTACTCACGTTTATTATTCCATCCTGCTTAACCAAACTTGTTACTACTATTCTGTCCTAGCCAACTGTTGATGTATTGTAACTGACCATAGTATATGTTTATAAATAAATTTTTTATTTCTACTGTCTAGATGAATACCTACATTAAATAACAGTTTTTTGTTTTTCTCTGGTCTCCTGAGCCTTCCTGTTACTAACAGACAATACAGAGAGCCAGGTGTGCAACACATTGCAGTTACGTATATTTTATATTTGTAATTTCTCTAAATATGTATATTTTTAAATAAATTATTTTACTTTTATAAAAACTAAAAATTACCAATGTTATGTAGCCAAAAACACATATACACAAGATATACTTCTTTACATGACTTGAGATTTGAAAGCTTTAAAAATTTACTTGCTTATTCAATTTAAAAAATGAAGGGAAAGAAAAATCTAGGGTTTTTTTTAAACTATATTTGCACACTGGAGAGAACAAACATTGCATAACATTATGTTACGCTACTAAAACAAAGAAACAATTTCTAAAACTTTAAAAAAAAAATTATGTATGCATAACTTAAATTAAGGGGTAAAGAATTACTTGTAAAATTAATGTCATATACTTTTACAAAAACTTACAGAAAGTTTTCTCTTCAGAAGCTTCTTTTTATGGATTAGCATCTTTATTTCATTATCTTCGTTTCGAACATAATCCTGAAATTCTGCTTCAGTTTTATCAAGCTTCTCTTGAGATACATATTTTTCCATCATTAAATTATGATTTTCTTCTTCTCGTAGAAGACGCTTTAGAAAAAGAAGCATTAATTTAAAAAAATATTTAACTTAATATTTTTTCTTTTTCATTGCTGATTAACTACATTTATATTATGGAAAAAAAATTTTCTTTGCATAGCAATTGTGTAATTCAGTAGACATTATACATAATTTTTTTATAACTCAGAAGACAATGGAGATTATGGTTGATTATTATTATTCTAGGTTTTTCTGAGAGGTACCTATTTTGTGAAAATTTAGACATAATTTGTGAAAATTAAAAATTATATTAAAAAATCAACACAAAATTATGGATTTATCGTTTCTTACAGGATAAAAAAATTAAATTTTAAGAAAAAGAATTTTGGAAACTACCGTTTTTCCTAAAGTTGAATTTGTGAAGGTACCGCTAAATGGCAGTAAATTTGGCCTGGACAGACCCCTGAAACAACAATGCTTTTTTTATATACAGTGTAACGTCCCATATCCGGACGTCCCTTTTCCGGAAGAGTCAATTTTCCGGACACTTTTTAGCAATCAAAATAAACAAACATTTCTTCACCTTCCCCTCTCTTAAAAGGGGAAAAAAAGAGGTCTTTTGACAGGTTTTTCCTTTCTTAGCTTCTAGTGATTTATGCATTGAACCCATAAATCAACAGAAAGGGGAACAGAAGATCTACCAAGACTATACCGTTAGTGACGCTCCTCCTATGGAATGCAGGAAAGGGGGGGGGAGATTTGTTTTCAAAGGAGCACAACTGAGTCCCCTCCACCTCTTCTTTCCTATGCAGCTGGTTAGTAAAAGAGGCATTTCCTGGAACCTTTTTATTAGAGTGTTAGGGAACGGAAAAGTACTGTGAAAAAGTGTAAACACAACAAACGTTAAAGTGGAAGGGGAATCCCCTTTAGTCACACAAGAAAAAATAAAGAGAACCCAATCAGCATGCCACACCTTTATGCTTGATTGACAGCCACTGATGAGAGAGAAAATAAGAATTTGTCACTGCCCCGCCCTCAACTTGAATGAGAAATAAGGAGGAAATGAATTTTCTTCTCCACCTACCCACCTTAGCGAATGACGGGAATTTCCCCTTCTTGCTTGAATCGTTCTAGTTCAAAATGGCGGAGAGAGCAATTAATATTTTTCGTTTTCTATATTTTTATAATAGCAATAATTATTTATTTTCTAATATTTTGTTTTTGATTGATTAGATATCATTCTAATACTAAAATATTATTGCCCGAAAAATAATGTTTAATTTTTTGCTTCTTAGATTCAGATCATTTTAAGTTTTGTTTACCTTGGGGGTCTATTATACGGAAAAATCGAATTTACGGACTTGGGGAAGTCCCGCCGATTCCGGATACGCGACTTTCCACTGTATATCAATTGTTTTTTTACGTAAAAAAACTAAGGGAACATAAATAAAGTACAGTCTAAGTGCTGTATCCAAAATCATCGGGTCTTTAAGTAAAAAAAAAAAAAAAAAAAGCATGCAACAAATTTCTTTTAATAAAAAACATGAAATTGATAAAACGGAGATAAAACATTTGCATTACCAAATAAATAAAATAAGATAAAACAGATCAAATAAAACATACATATAACATCAGAAAAAGTGGTGAATACTCTAAAACAGTTTAAAAATAAAGGCACTCATCAGTAGATAAAACTAAATGGAAATGGTAAGCACTATAAAACAGTTACATAAAATATAAAATACCAACGGTGCATAGAAACTATAAAATGCTAGGATGATAGGTGTAAGCTAGCAAATCTAAAGGTAAAATAGAACTACTAAATGACGGGTAAATGATTGTAATTTGATAAATTGAAAGTAAAAGGTTATTAGTGTTGCGTTGGCAAAGAGGTTCTCCCAACAGCAAATGAAGATAATTCAATTGCGTGTGGCTGATTCGGAGACGGGTTATCTTAATGTCTGAACGCCGCAGATGCAATACATATAAAAAGCTTATTTAATTTAACAGAGTGGAATTCATTATTAATATAAGATCCCTTTGTTGTTGCCATAAAGACGTGATAAATTATGAAACAAAGTTTTATGTCTGAGAAAGGTACAGATAGAGTTAAAACAGTAGTAACAGATCATGCAGCAGAGTCAGCTAAGTCATTCCCTTGTATACTAACAAAACTTAGTATCCAACAAAATAAAATGTCAAAACGGTTGCTATGAAGAGTGATCAGCAAATGATTAATGAAGCATAAAATTTTATGAATATCATTGCAAAAATTTTCTAAGTGGTGTCATACACTCATACTATTTGAGTAATACAATAATTCCATGTAGAGAAGGAAGAAATCAGCCTCTATGCCAAAAGGATGGCAACAGCTTCAACAGTGAATACAATGCATGCATGGGATTTTGTAACTAAAAGTAGCATTAGTGATACACACAGCCTACATAGCCAGCAGATATATGCTGGTGGATGCAACCTAAGGTTTGCTGAAACTCACAAAATGGGAAAAAAATTAATAGGGTGAAATGGTCATGGAGGTATGAGGTGATCCGCTTATTTTGATGGTAAGTTGCAAATCTCGAACATTTATATGAGTGAGTGGTCAAGAGCATCAAATTCTTGGATATGTGAAGGTCTAGCTTCATATTATCTCTCCAAACTTGCTGAAATAACATCAAGCTATAGAGGAGACAATTTACTAGACTTGACACAATAGTAATAGATCAAAGATAGTTGCGTGTGATGTAGATCTAATGGTAAATGATGGCAAACAACATATAAACTTTCCACTATCGACGTCCGAAATGCTCCAGAACATATGTGTAGAGGAAAATGGTGCACTGCACCTAAGGCACATAAGTTAGACGCAGTTACAGAGCCATAAACTGCAAATGTATAATCAGTTTCATGGTAGTATCAGTGCTTGACAACTGGCCTAAGCAATTCACTTCCAAAAATGTATTATTGCAAGGTTTTTGCAACTGTAGGATATAAGGGACAAAAGTTAGCTTGCTATCGAAAATGGTAATTTCAATAACAAACTCAAAGTTTTGTGTGTGGCAAAATGATACACTAATATAATAAATGAAGATGTCAGGATCATTATGAAGGGTACGCTTAAGACAGAAATGGGTGCAACTACTTTAAAAAGTTGCAAGGGTATGACCATTGAGATCACACCAGCCTAAAATCTTGTTTACAGCTAATTGCTGCTTGCCAGGATTCTGATTTCACTCCCACACATCTAAATGACCTCTAACCTAAGGGTCAGTGGGTGGAAGACATGAGAAGTGTTGTTTCCCTATTCGTGGGGGAAGAAAGAGAAGAGGGCTCTCTCCTAAGAAATGAGATTCATTCTGGACATGATGCTGATAGTGTAGATGAAAGTGAAGGGAGAAATGGGGCTCTAGTAATAAAAGTTGGACTTTGTTTTTATTTTATCTATAAATATTTGTATATATTGAACACAATAATCCAGAATCTAAAATAAATATATAATGATATAAGTCCTCATCATCAATCTGAGTGTTTCAAAAGACAAACCGCAAATAACACTGTTTCACAAGAATGGTTGTTACAATGGCACAGCTCACTAGGATATAAGGATCACTGTTAGAACAGAAAGAGGACTGCTAGGAGGGAAGGATCACTGGCAGGATAGAAGGATACCTACTAGGATGACCAGTATGGACAGATTTGCTACAGAGTGTTGCCTGAAGGAATTGATGGATGTTAATGACCTAAACGAAGGGTGTTGAAAAGACGGTACTGGAAAGCAACTATTATCGCCAGAGGTGATACGAAACCACGGCCAACCACTGTCACACAAAGAGAAAAAAAGGGTAAGACTCACTGCAGAGTTTAAAGGGATAAGCTTATTTTGTTTTAATTTAAAGTGAACCTGATATTTTATTTTATTTAAGCTTAAGGGACTGGCCAATTAAATATAATATTGCTTGTATGATTAATAATGATAAGAATAGTAAACAGTGATTTGGTAATTTTGAAGTGAATTATTGATGTGGTTTATTTAGAATATATTTTTTATGGGAAAATAAGATATTGATTTAATATTATGTAAAAAATGTATATGAGTATGTTAAGATTATGTTTTTATATGTCAATAATGAGCTGAACATGCTATTGGTAATAAGAAAGATTCATGGTATGTTAAAGTGATTATTATTTATTAGACATTTTGTTAAAATAAATTTGGATCAGAAAAAAGGTAAAGGAAAGAGTTTAATTTTATTTAAATGATGAAACAATTAATTATTACATTTTTACAGTCAATAGAATTTAGGAGTCTTGAATTTTACGGAAAGTACAAGTGTTATAAATAATTTACTTACATGTATCATAAGAAATTTTTTTTAAAAATAAGATAAGAAAGAAACAAACATAAGTAATTGTACATTTAACTAAAAGAAAGTTTTAAATTATTTTGGAGAGAAACCGTACTTTTAAAACATTGCTAGACTTTTTTTTCGTTTATTTATTTAAAATAATAAAGTTGTATTGATTACAAGTCAAATTCAATATATAATGAATGTATAAAAATATTTTATTTATTTGTTTTATTTATTTATTTATCTTTTTTTTAACGAAATTGATTTTTGATCTAAGATTAGATTGATTTGAAATATACTGAATTTTAACAAAGAATTTTCATATATTAAAAGAAAACTCAAATAAAATTAAATTTAATAAATGAATAGTACTATTGTTAAATTAATAAAAAAACATTACTTTTAAATTGTCAAAACATGGCTTAATTTTTTACTTAATTAAAAAAGTTTAGTCATTTTCACTAACAACTGAAATCTAAAAAAAAAAAAAAAATTAAAGCTAAATTTGTTTTAATTTTTTGAAAAATAAAAACAGCTAAAAATCTATGGGATTAAAAATAGTGATAAAAAAAAGAATAAAATTCTTAAAAATTAAAAAAAAAATTAATTGAAAACCTACCTAACAAAATACACCTAAAGATAAAACTATTTAAAAAAAATCAGCATAAAAAAATGGAAATATTTTTTTTAAATAATTAAATTCGATTGACTAAAAGCTGATTTATCAAATAAATAATATACAGTAATGCTCAATTTACAATGAAAAATCTTCATAATGGTCGTTTTTAGATTACAAGGTGCCTGGAGGGTGTCATGAATGGCATGCACTTACCCTTAAGTTCAATTCTCAAGAAAATGTAGAGAGCTACACTCATTAGGAATATATATATTAAAAAGGGGCAGAATTGAAGGCTATCATGATTGAAACCTGGCATAATATTGATACAACTGTACTCCAGGTATTGGTAAATGGTAGGGGCCACCCATCGCATAGTTCAAACAAGATATAATTATGGCGGGTATTTTGGCTATAATCAGAATTAGCTTTAATTTAATGGAATTTTTTTTACCTCTTGTTTTACTTATTCAAGTTTGTTTTTTTTTTCTGTTTTTTTTCTTTTTTTTTACCTGGATAAGGGAGTGAGTTCCTTCTTATAAATGTGTTTGGATGTCAACTTACGTAACATACATGTATGATTCACTTTGCTTTTCTTTTGAGTGTGTGTGTTTAATAATAGCACAAAATCAAGGTGGTGTCATTTAAGTAAGACACATTATACAATTTAACTAAAGAATTCAAAATTAGAGAAATGCATGTAAAGTATGATTAAATTAATGAAGTTCAACTATATATAAACTTTAAAGAAAAATATTGTTAGTACTTACAGGGAAACCAAAACCTTCATATATTGGTTGCCTCCTTAGAATAGATGATTCCTCAACTTCCAAAAACTTGACTCTGCTTTGCAGATAACTTATAGTTTCGTCCTTTGTTTTGCAATGGGAGCAACTTTTAGACCCTGAAATACACTTATATACTATAATTTTTATGAACATGTTTACAAAATTAACATGACTAGATAGCAGAAATTTCTTTGATCATCCTAATTTCCACAAGTTAAGATTTAAATAACTAATGGAAAAAAATCCTATTAAGTATCACATATGGTATCACAATGGCCCATACTTTAAAAATTACTCAGTTATGGCATTACTTAAAAAATTCATTACAAATTTTAAATAAGAAATAGAAATTTTTTTAAACTTATACTTAACAACTAAGGATCAATCAATCATATTAAATCATAGAAATGCTCATAAGCTTTCATAATAAATAGTACTATCAGCACGGCTTGCACTAAGAACTTTTTCTGTTTCATTGGTTTTTATATTACTCGTAGACATTTTTTTATTGAAATTTGGGCGGGGTTTAACACACTATCTGCTAGCCGAGTGCAGGTTATACTATACCTATCATTGAAAAGTGGTACACCTATAATAAAATCAAAGTTAAATTTTCTTAGTTTAGCACCATTTCTGTTTATAAATATTAAATAAGTTTATTTTAATAAACAATATGTTATTGTCATGAGAAAAAAAAATTTGCCAAAAATAATTGGATGATAATATAAAGACTAGCTACCACTTTATCTGCTTTATTGACACAAACCGCAGGAAAGAATTTTATCATGCAATATCCAACAATGAATCAGTACTTTACAGTTTTTCCTTTTTAATGCTTACATCATCTCTCTTGTGGCTTACATTATCTAGACTTATTCCGAATTTACGATTTTATCGCATTTTACCAGGTGGCAAATGTTTAGTGTAGGCCCTGGTCAGTGGGATAAAAAATTATTTTAAACAACAACATCCACAATTTCTGGTTCAGCAACAAACGACCAATCTATGAGGTTACTTAACAAATGGCATGTCATGCCAAAATATGCATAACATATTTCTTATCATTTAAAAAAATCCTTTTTCAATAAATAAAAATCATTAATATAAATCTGTTATCTTTTTATACCACATTCTTGAATTGAGTGCAGAATAAATCTATTATTAGAGATTCCCTCTATTTCTGCCTAACATATTAGCATAGAATTCGAAAACCGTTATATGGTTGCTAATGTTTTGATTTCATTAAAATTTGTTATTATTTCTCCTGCTTTCTTTTTGGCCAACACATTTGAAAGCGTAAGGCTAAGAAAAAAAGCCTTGATATTAATTTTAATTAATTAGTAGCCAATACAAGGATCCCTTAACTCTTGGCGAAAACTATTTCAATGTTTGAATTACACTTGCATTTTTGATTTCTTGATCGACGGGGGTGCCTTGGCCCAGGAGCCGCAAAAATCTGTGCCATTTTATACATTTATGAATTCATATGTATGAATCATTTTTTTACTTAGGAGCTCCCTATGATTACACATAAATTTCAAAAATAAAACATTTTTATTTATTAGAATCTGACTCTTTATTAAACAATTTATAATTTTGGTTAAATAATTGCTTGCCTACATCAGACTGGACGACACTACACCAATCAACATTCACTTCAACGAATGGTAAATTCCTCGAACTTCTTTAACTAATGATACAGGGATGAGATTGGCCAAAAGGCAAAAAAGCTGAATTTTCACGTGAGTAAATCTTACATGCGTGCAATCGTTTAATGATAAATTCCAGACAATTTAAGATAATAAATAACATGTGTTGATATAAAATTAATTATGTACTAATTTATATATATACATGGTTGTCACAGTAAAAAATTAACAAAAATAGTTGCCTAAAACTATGAAAATAGTTGCCTGAACGGGAACAAAAATTTATCAAAAATAGTAGCCAAATAACTAAAATTATAGCTTAATTGTCAAATACTGTGATTAGGACTGGGTGATGTCAGAAATTTTAAATCGTGATACATTGTCAGTTAGACATAGCGATGTATCGCGATTTAGCATATGTTCAAAAATTACCTATGGGAAATCTTTAAATCAATCAAAAATAAATAAAAAGGAATTACAAAATAAAATATTAATTCTAAATATATTCTACTATGACATCAATACCATTGCATAATCTTTTCAATTAAAATAATAAAGAAGTCAAAGTAAAAGCAAATCCAAGCTTTATTTCATTTTTTTTAAATTAAAAATGATTTAAGATTTTAATTCAATTCTATAATTTAATTCTATACTTTATAAATCAATCATCAAATTATCGTCAAATTCTATACTTTATAAATGTAAAAATATTTTTACTTATTTATTATTATTTTCTTTTATGAAAATAAAATCGACTAAAGATTTATTTGTTTAAAGATGATACTGACTATCTAACAAATTATAAAATAAACAAGTATTGAAAGAATTTTAATAAAAATTTTTAAAAAAATATACTTTAAGTACTAATGTTAAATTATTAAAAAGTGTCAAAACATTACTAAACTCTTTATTTAATTAAAAAAAATTATTTGTTTTAACTAATAGCCAAATTTTTTTTTTAAAATTTTGTTTTCAGTAAAAATAAAAGCAAATTAAATAAAGATAAGCTTTGTTTTAATTTTTTTTATAATTAAAAACGACTGAACATTTATTGGTTTAAAAATAATCACATTATTATAATTACCTACATTAAATAAATTTAAGAAAAACTAACTTTTTATAACGAAGTTAAATACAAAATACTCCTATTAAATTGTATCGCTTAAAATTGAAAACAATAATTGAAAAAAATCAATGAAGAATCTTTTTTTTTTTATTTTTTCATTGAGCAATAGAGTTCAGAACGAAAATTTAAGATAACAGCGATTCTGCAGCAATCGCAAAGTAACACTAGGGCTACTAAAAATAATTGACAAGAATCGTTAAATCCAGACAGAAAAAAATGGTATGAAAAGTAGCAAAAGTCTCACTGAAAATAATTTACAAGAAACCCGACAATTATTCCCGAAGAAATAAAATGCACAACGATCGCAAAATGACTTAAGTCCCATTGAAAATAATCTTCAAAAATCGCAAAATCCCAAAGACAAAAAAATGGACATAAAGAAACTATGCATTGCATTCTATATTACAACGATGAGACTTCGCACAAATCTGGGAGTTCCGATTGAATTCGCTCTTCGTCATTTAAGACCATGAAACTAACATCCTCTTTAACACTAGTCTTAATGTCTAACGGCTAGTCTAGCGTCTTAAACGCTATCTAGATATCTGCAGTTAGGCGAAATCAAAATAGTCATTGTCAGTGTGGTAACAGCGTTAGCGTAGTCAAGGATCTTTGCATATTAAATCATTAAGCCGCGATTATAGTCTCATTCCGGTGCTTAAATCAGATTTCTGATGCATCGCCTAAAACGAAAGTCACTATATCGGCCTACCGATATATGTGTTAAATCTATATTTCGCGATCGCCCAGTACTAACTATGCTCGAATTAAAAAAAAGGTTTTGTACAATTATGAAAGGTATACATATTAGAAAATATGTACCTAAATAAAAGTCGAATTACAATAAAATATGAATGTTAATAGAAAGAAAAAACAATTAATAACAAAACTGCCCCTCAGAGAGAAAAATAACAAGTACTTTATTAAAACTAATGAAAATTAAAATTTTTGGCTTTTTGGACATAAATGATTGTATGAAAGTTTGTTTTCTTTTATTAACGTTCTGAAAAGTAACATTCATTTTTGGGAAAAAAACTTCGCTAAGAGTAAAAAAGTCTCCCAATAGTCGCCTATTCCTGAAAATAGTTGCTTTTTAAGCCTTTTCAGGCAAAAAAAGTCGCCATAGTCGCCTAAGGCCGAAAATATTAGCAAATAGTCGCATTTTAGTAGTCTGTGGCAACCCTGATATATGAATAATTACATCGACACTTAACATTTAGTAAAAAGTAAAATTACAAATTGAAAAAATAAGCTAGAAATGATATTTTTCTTCAATTACAAAGTTGTCAATTATTACTTGAAAATGTGTCTAGTTTAGCTAATTAAACTACTGAGAACCTGCATTAATATTCCATTTTTTTAATAAATAATATTAAGTGATTTATAGCAAAAATATCAGTAACATATTGTCATTCAGCTTCGTTGATGTTATAATGCCTATATATACCAATAATTGTCGATAGAACTGTCACATTTATAGTAACTAATTCAAGAAAAAAACTTACTTCTTACAAGAACTGCGATCTTGGAATTTAAAATTGCATGAAAATGAATTCCAATATTGGATTTTGAAATCATGTGAATATGAAACTCAATATTGGATTTCAAAAATGTAAAAATACAAATCATAATATGTAATTTTTAGATTGCGTCAATACGAATAACGATGCATAACTTCCAAATTGCATGAATACATATACAAAGCCTAATTTTTAAATCACATGTAAAAACGAAAATCGATGTTTGATATTACAACCGCATCAACGAATCAAGAAATTGGATTTTAAACTCGCGTAAATACGAATCACTACATTGTACACTAAAAACACTTAAATACGAATCGCTACATGGGATTTTAAAAATGCTTTAACATAAATTGCGATATTGGATTTTTAAGCCTCGTAAATAAGAATTGCAATATACGATATTGAAATTGCATGAATAAAACTGCAAATCGCAACTTTTAAATCAGGTAAATACGAAAATCGATTATGAAATTAAAATGCAGCAATCTCGAAATAAAAAAATATGAGCATTCTGGCGGGTGGTTAAAAATGAGGAAAATCTTATTCTCTGCACATAAAAGCGGAGAAAATAGCTACAATAATTAAAAATACAGAAGGGATGGCAGCTATGTAGTTTGAATTTTTTGTTTATCTTTGAAAATTGGAAATAAATATAATTATTTTATTTCAACGGCTGAATTTTCAAAAAAAGTGGAAGAATTATAAAAATAAAAAAAACTGAAATTTCTAGAGAATCTCAGTTTTTGATAAAAAGGCAGAAATGCGAGAGACAAAAGCGGAAAAGGCGGAGATCAGCTAAAAAAACAGAAAAATCTCATCCTTAATGATAAAAATATCCAGCCTCTTCAACAAATGGAACCGAAACTAACTTGAACTCATTAACATCTTCAGCTTATGATATACACTAATCAAACCTCTTCAACAAAATATAAATTTCATCTAGCAAATAAAAACCAATTTTCCTGGATATGATAAAATCGCTGTGTAGAAAGAAATAAAATTTATAAGGCAAGTTTGGTAACATAGAATGTTTTTTAAGATTTTAAAAAATATATAGGATTTATAGGGTGACTTTGACCCCATACATGGTAATATAATCAGAAACAGATAAGTATTAAGCCTTAGTAACTTGCATCATACTTCAGGGAGATATTTCATATTATGAATTGAATTTGGAATTATTCATAAGTAACTCATTCATAGAATTTCTAGCAATAGTTCAAATATGGCTGTTTGTTTCAAAAGATATTATATGAGATATCTTATTGCTGATTTTATGAGAAAGTTTTCATTTTGCTATTGCTACTTCTGAACTCATATAAGGAAATAGTGCAGCAAAAGACCAGATGGATTTTATAAATATTGAACAACTTAAATATGAAAGCAATCATCACACAATAATCACCATTGTGATATCGAAAGTGATGATGAAGAAACTGATGTTCATCTTGTGTTGATAATCTTTGTCTCTCCAAAGCCTAAGACACTAATCTCTACAAAAATTATGAAACCTGAATTAAACTGTTAAATAAATTGAAAATACATCACAAGTGCCAATAAGGTTAAACGATTTAAAACAAACTTCTATTATATCTTTTTCTTCTGATTGTGTGCAAGTTATTCAAGAAATACATGGATTTTTAATCAGTGAATTTCAATCATTATGATTTTATTATGTTTAAATAAATAGTCTTATTTCTAAATATGTTTTTATCTAACCATCATAATACTTTAGTCAAAACACTTTGCAGTACTAAATTTTTAGATCAAGAATAAAGGTTTCGCACCGACCGGCCTGTGTAGGGCTTAGAGAACTGCCCTTACATCAGAAAGGTTCTAGGTACAAATCCCGGGCAAGGCATGGATGTTCTTTTCTTCTCTGTACTATCTGTTCTTACTATGGGAGCAACGTTGGCCCACCTAATATGGTGCCCCTGAAAGAGTGGTCAACAAATCTGCCCTTTAAATGCCTGTATGACCAAGGTCATTCTCCATGTAGGCATTGGAAAAAAATAAATAAATAAATAAAGATTTTGCTTGATATTATAATTGAAAAATCTGAAGACTTTTAAGCATAATTTACATAGAAATTGGGCCGTAACTGAAAAAGTTATAATATTAAGAAAATTTTATAATATTGGAGTTTTATAATGAAAATTGGAAAATTATCAGTTTTTAATAATCAGTTGATAGTAGTAAAAATTAAAAACAAACTTTACGATAATGATAACAGAATTTTTCTATTCATAATTCATGAGACCGTTAAAATAACTCACTTAAATATTTTTCCAATATTAATGCACCAACATATTACTTGTAATTATTATATTTTGCATTTTTTTTTCGTAATATTGCTGTATGAATATTATTTTAGAATTAAAATTGAATATAGTTTATATTAGAATTAAAACTTACTACAATAGTTATATACAAAAATTGCAACTTATTTTTACATATATTTTTTATAAAAATACAACCCTACAATCATTTGACCCGAATTTGGGATTTCTTCTGAAAGAAATGCAAAAATTAGATGAATTGGAAAGATTTAAAAAATGACCAATTCAATTGTTTAGTGTTAAGTATCATAAGAATAATTTAAATTTTAAAACATAAAATTTAATATAATGGAAAAAAAATTATATTTTTTACGGAAGATAACTGAGTTATAAAATGCTTAAACACAGGTATGCATATGGTCATAAAACCAATAAAATGTCTATTTCTAGTATTGGCAATAAAGAGCTACAAAAAAAATTATAAGCTACAAGTTGGACAAAAATGAAAAATTAAAAGCTAACAGTTGATATATAAACTAAAAATGCAATAATTTTGTTCTAAATTTTGCTTAGTAACTTAGGCAAGCTACATAATTATTTAGACCTCATTTTTGTTTTTATGACGCTTAGGTGTTTAGATGAAGCTACAAAAAGTAGAATAAATGGTAATTGGAGGTCTCCAAACTGAAAAACTTGCAATTGTATATGTAAGGAAATTCGATGTTGCTTATGTTAAATGACATTGCTCATCAATTCAACATAGATTTTTGTTTTTATCCAGGATTACTAGGTTCATTTTTACCTGCATTCAAACTATGTTTTTTTTTTCGCCCTTACATTTTTTTTATGTTACTTCCTTGCATTTCATGAATTTATGCAAGAAAGAAGGATTTATAACTTTGTTGTTATCACACACTCAAATTTAGATTTGTGCATAACTTGTTGCAGATTTTTAAAATTTACTTTTAAAAAAAATACTTCAATTCAGACAAAGTGATACTAAAACAGATTAGTGTTTAACGAGTAAAGTAAAGGGGGATTACGAAGCAATTGGAAAGGAGAAGAGAAATATATTAATGAAAGTAACAAGCAGAGATTTTTGCAAACCAAACATGGAAAGAGAAGATTGGAAAGGAGAAGAAATTTCTGCCAGACCCATTCTTTATTTCATACAGAATTTTAAAATCTATATAATCTATTATAAAAAAAAAATTTTAAATGGTGCGTATGTAATCGAATCCTTATTTTTCTAAATATGTCCCCTTACATCTAGATAAATTTGTTGACCTTATATTATTTTAAACTTCTGGCATATTCTGTTTTTAAAAATTCAAAGTATTATCAATAATTGCAAATAAATGCATTTGCGTTTACAGGTTAAGTTACATATTAAATATTTTATCTAAATCTCTAAGATCCATCTGAAAAAAAAATTCATCAAAAACTGTACAAGGTAATAAAATAGTCCTTTCATACTGTGTATGCGTCAAAATGATTTAAAAATTACTTCACAATTTTATTGTGAATCATACTTAGTAACTAATGAATATCTTGAAAATATAAAAAGCTCCTTGTGATTTCCTAATAAAACACTTTAACACACATAATTTAAATAGTAAAACATTTTTAATTAAAAAGATATTTTTTTGGGTAGAAAAAAAAATTTTGGCAGAAAAAATATTTTTTGTCATTAGAATTTTTAGGTGTTTTTAAAAGTTAACTACAACTATTTTTCAAAAATTTCAAAATCATTAGGAAATTAAGAATTAATAATTAAAATTCCTTGAATGCACATAGTTTAATGGAATTAAGTTTTAATTTTGTTACCTTTGCAAGCTTGATCAGATGAGGAATGAGAAGTTTTAGACTTTGTTCTATTTGCCATCTTAGGTCTACCCGTCTTTTTATTGGCAATTGTGGAAATAGTCTTGGCTGAAACATTCTTTTTAATTTTTCTAGGAGCTGAACTTGACTTATCACTTATACTAGTAGAAGGAACACTTGAAAGAGCAGAGTTCTCATGCTTCTCCATCTTAGATTCATCTTCGATAGTTCTATCTTGACTGTTCTTTGGTGATATAATTTTTCTTTTTTTACTCAGAGAATTTTTAGTGAACTGAGATGGACTCAACTTTTTTACAATTACAACAGGGGAGGGCATAAGTTTGGGTGTTAAAGCACGGGAGCGATTTCTTGTGACCGTCTGGAACGGAACAATTTTTTGTTTTCCTTTGGCATCCATGATCTAAAAAAAAAAGACACAGTCAGAAAATTTATGCTTCTTTTAAAATTCTCAATAAAATTCCATTGAAGTAAATAAGTTATACGCTTATATCAACAGCAAATATTTGTGCCACTTTCAGCAAAAAGTATTTTAAGAATGGAATACCACCTTACTTACTATTCCTTATTGTAATTTGAAAAATTTAAATATCCAAGAAATAGGGAGCAAAATCACAGCAAAAAAAAATATCTAACTATGGATACACATTTCTTTTGAATGGTTAAAGATAAATAGAAATATTTGCTGCACACAAAACTTAATTTCAACTGCTTAAATAATTTTCAAAGGGGAAAAAAAAAAAAACACTATAAATGTCAAGATTTAAGAACAAAAAAAATACATTTATTTAACATATGCCTACACTAAACTCCTAACTATCCAGAATTCAAATAACTGGATAGCTTAAGTAAACCGAGGGCATGAAAACAACCCTTAGAACTACCATAACTGAAGAGTGGTTTTGAAAATGCTTATTGGATTTCTTGGCAATGCCTTTTGTTATATCTTTTTGTAGCTTTTTATATCTTCTTGAATTTTAATTGGTCATCTCTTGTCTGGATTTGCACGAATCAACAGATGCTTTTGTATACTGTCACATATTCTCTTTCGAATCTTCTGCCTTTCTCTTTCTGAGATGCAGTCCATATCGAGGAAATTTATTCTTTTTTTTTCTTTTTTTTTTACAAATTCTCAAAATCTTTATTTTTGCTAATTTCAATGTCCTTCATACCTACTTTTTCATACTTTCAAAACTTTCTTTAATATTTAAGAGCCTTTCAATTTAAGCTTCTGTATTTATCTTCTTATCACCATTTAAATTCACCCTTCTATTGTATCTTCCTTTTTTATGCATTCTGTTTAAATGCAAAACCTTTATAAAAAATTTAAAAAAAAAAAAAAAACTACTCTTCTTTCACTCATTTCTTGAAAGATTTTAGGCATTTTTCGATTTCCTGTTGTTGTTTTTTTGTTTTTCCGCCTGAAATATGTTGTTTAAATATTGTCAGTTTGAAGTGCATAATTAGAGGTATAACTAAAGGAACTCTGTTGGACTTTCTGTTTTGTGAGTGTTTTTTTTTTTTTTTTTTTTTGGCTGAAAAATATTTTGTTCAAATATTGTCAGTTTGATGTGCGTAACTAAAGGTATAATTAACAGAACTCTGAACATATCCAAAATGTCATTTTTTGTTCTAGTCATTGTTTTTTATTTTTCAGTATGCAGCGAGTACATTTTGTTACTTTTTTACGAGCATACTTCTATTTATTTTTTGGAAACATCTTGTCATAGTGTTAAATGCTACGCTAGTATTTGGATATAACAAGTTATTTTATCTTTAATCTGTAGTTTGATTACATTCTATTGTGAACACCTTATTCCAAATTCCGTGATATCAGTTTGTTCAAACCTCACATTTTCTGACCATGGAACCTATTGGGTTGTTATCCCATTATGGCATAGTACTACCACTTTTTGTAAATGATCACATTCACTTTAAATTAATTACTTTGAATCCTATTCCTGGTCTTAATTTTATTTTGTTCTTTTTTAACTTTGAAATCTAATTGTTTGTTCTCAATTGCACGACTGTATCCAAATACTATATCATTCTATTCTATTCCAATATATATGATTTATATTATTTGTGAAATTTTCCTCAACATATAATTTCCCAATCATTTAAAACATTTACTCATTACTTCAATCAATTAATTCATCCATTATTATCTTATAAATAACATAATTTAATTTGCATCATATTTTTAATTCGTAACAATATTTATAATGTATAAAATTTATTTAAGAGTGAAATTTTATAATACAAGTTTACAAGTTACAATAAGTATACAAATATAAGAAGTTACAATAAAATAAAATTATAAATTAAGAAGAAGAAAAAAATTTTATGGAATTTTTACTTTAACTCCTCAACACATTTCAGTAGTCTAAAAATCAAAATCAAATGTAAGAATTTAATGAGAGATCATCTTCAAAAAAGGAAAGGATAGAAAGATAGAGCTTAAATTAACTTTTGTGGTTTCATAAAAATAGAATTTTTCAAATGAATGAACATTTAACTAGTATAAGGAAACCATTGAGATAAATTATAAGTTTTAAGATTGAATTTCATACAGATTTTTTTTTTTTTTAATTCTAGAAGAAAAGAGAATGCCACACATTATATAAATCTGTGTAAAACAACACAAAATAAAAGTCATTTTCTTAAACACTCAGGCTTTGAATTAAGTAATAGAACTTACAATTTCTATAGTAATAAAATTTAAAACAAGTTTATAGCAATACAAACAAAGATTTAACAATGAAGCAAAGAAACTGGTATGAAATAATAATTTTTAGCAAAAACTTAAAAAATTTTCAAACAAATCAAGCTCTTAAAACTTCTTCAATAAATCTACTTAAAATTTCTAAAAAATCTATCTTAAAATTTCTAAATTAAATCTACCATTTTTGCTAGTTGAACAAAAATTTCTTAATGAAAATAACGTAATTAAGATCCTTTAAAATACAAATAACGTTTGCCTACAATTAACATAGCAAAAATATTTTTGATTAACATGAAAAAACATTTATCATTGCAAGACAAATATTTCACGAGATAATATTATTAACCAAAAATATAATTCAGTTATAGATAGACTGAACTTTATGCATAATTCTTTAGTTTTTTTTTTTTTTTTTCGGTTTTCTGGTTATAAAAGAGGGTGTCAAATGTAAAATACTGTTTACAATACTAGTGAATTGAATTTCAATAATCCCATAGAAATTAATAAAATAGTAATTTAATTCGATAAATATCAAAATAAAACTTTTTTTTGTTCCTTGCGATGGATCAAGATATTGAATTGAAGGAGGAATTAGTTGCCTTGATGAATTCCATTGAATTGATTAAGACAATCAAGGATTCAAAAATTTATGAAAAACTGCTATTTTGAATCTAAGACATCTTGCCAACAAAAGATTATTTTGAAAGAAGATGGAGCAAGTCTTAAAGATGAGGCCAATTCCCTTTAGGTACCAACAAATTACTTATATTTTTCAATGAGCCAGGGAAGATTTTCTGCCAGGGAGCAGTATTTTCATTTTGCAGACATTTTTCAGCTCAATTTGTGAATAAATGTGAAGCAAAAGAAACCATAACCATACCACCATTCAGTTCCTGATGACGTCAAATTGACCTTCTATTGTTCGATTGATAAATGGACATTGGTGTGAAAAGAGAATAGAATTTGTTTCTCTGGTCAGTGCAATACCAAACTCAGAACCTATAAAAGGTCCTGGAGTACCATACATGTGTAATAAATACCACCTCAATACATGATGGCGCACTGGACACATTAAAGATAAGCACCATTTTAACAAAAGCAATGTGATCTTCTTTACCTGCATTTAAAGGGAAAAGTTATTTTTATTACCACCCTCAACTAGAGAAAAATAAAGAAAACATGCAATGTATCCATAGTTGGGTGGCAAAAATATAACTGAGCACGTCTTTTTTTCTGGGTAGTAGTTAAAGAAAGCGCACTTAATACCAGATTATTGATATAAGAACTAAAACTGGACCAATCTGGAATGACGCTAAAACTGGTAAGTTTTTATTCATAAGGGGCGTTAAATCTGAGTTTTACTGTAACTAGTTCTATTTAACTCTAGAACTATATTATAGAAACTATAATGAATATACTTTAAAATAAAGACTAATAGCTACAGATTAAAGTTAAATCTGACTATAAAATAAAGAATAATAATAAACTACCTATAGAATAAAGTTAAATCTGAGTTCTACTGTATTAATTAAAATTACCTAGTTATTTTTAAAATATTTAGATTGCAATTTAGTATTAGTCTTAAAATACAAACAATCATTTTATAAATAATGTTATTAATTAATAAATATATATAAAAACCAATCACCTCATAACAAATGAAAACAAAACAAAATCCACACCAAAATACTTTCAGATAGATTGAAATCACATAATATCAGTAATTTTTTTAGATTATTAGACAAAAAAAAGTATTATAGCTAAAACAAAACCACACAATTCTTTTTCGCAAAAGAATATTTTCTTGAAATAGGAAGTTACAAGTATCAGTAATATATTCCTAATTAGTTAGAATAAAAATTTGTTAACACCAAAAGTTCATAAAAAATTTAAAGTAGAGATTTCCATATGGTGATCTGTGGCAGAATAAGTAGTGGCCGCTTCCGGGCAGCGGCTCGCGTGAAAACATCACAGAAAGGGAGCAACTCGAAAACTATTAACTCGTAACCACCTTAGGCAAACATCTCTATGTTTTTTCTTATTTATTTATTTTCATTTTAAATTGCAAGTGTATAATCTAGAAAATCTATTTGGCACCTTGACGATAGCAGTTGGCAAAGACAGATCAAGATACAGAAATATCCCCAATTGAAACAGTGTTGGACTAAAATTGTTTTTTAATTGTTGCAAAAAGTGACAGTTCAAAACAATTTTTACTGAAGTTTTACCACAAAGCAATTTAGAAGCAACTAAAAGTTATCCAATTAAAGATTTATATGGCATAAAAATATCTTATTATTTATAACGATTAATTCTGCTTTTGATTAAGAACTGCTTTTTGATTGTTGACAAGCCTTTGAAAGAGAACGATTCCAACTGCTTATTTCTTTATTCTTAAAGTTATTCGAGTTATTGGTATTTGGTATTATTCCAAAAGAAATTAAGGTATCCGTACACGTTAAAAAAGTGAATTTTAGCTAAAAATGACAATTTTTTTTAATTTTATATTACGAATCTCCGTTTATTCTAGTTTTTAAAACAGTTTAAATTTTAATTGTGCGTCAATTAGAAGAAAAGTTATGATTAAAAGAATATTAGTCGATGATTAAAAAATGAAACCGGAAATAGCATTCCGAAACCGGAAGTGGGACAAAAACAGTTATATTTATCTTTATTTTGGGATAATTATCTTTCTTTCACTTAAATAATTATTATTTTAATGTTGCTAGAAAGGAGCCTCCCAATTTATCCTTTATATTAGTAGTTTTTGGGTTAAACTCTCTTGTGGATTTGTTTACAAGCAGCGTTCTTCGAATATTCTAATATTATTTTGACTACATTTTATTGAAACGTAATTGAATTTCTTTTCGAAATTTTATGTTTAAGTACTTTGCAATATGGGTAATCCAAGAAATCGAAATAATGGACGAAAAAAGAAGTTTCATGGGAATAGCATTTTTAAAATATATTTTTAAAATAGAAATGATATAAATTATACTTTAAATGCCTTTTTCTCAGAATGTAATTTCACGCAAAAATAGTAACTTTAAAAATTCATTATTAAAAAAGTTGTTGATATATTTCAATAAAATTTTTTATGTGTATTATGTATAATGTTCTCTAGTGCTTGTGCTACAATTGTTTAAAAATATTTAATAGTTTTTTATTATTGGTCTAAAATGTGAAATATGACGTAAAAAATTTGACAAAAATCTCATAAAAAGTTTTCGATTTTCTATAAAAAATTTAATTTTTCAAATATTTTTATGATTGTAGTCAAATCACTAGACAAAATTCTGCTCTTTATTTTGATAATAACACTTTTTTAATACAATAATTTTGGTGAAGTATATCCTTTCCCAAGTTTTATGAAAAAAACATCAATTTTTTCTTGTTATTTAGCTTTTAAAAACAAATTATAATATAAATGTCTAATTTCTCTTATTTAATATTAGTTTTTACATATAATAAATATAAAAACATAATTAAAGTGTTCTGAAACTTAATATTTTTAAAAAAGTCCTCCGAACGTGTTCGGATACCTTAAAGTCATTGCAGCACTCGAATACACCATCTGGGAGAGAAGACCGGTTCCATGTCTTGACCTTTCCCACTTTCCTTTCCTCCTCTTTTCAGTTGTATAGGAATGTATTACGATATTTTTTTCTTTCTTAATTGTCTCGCAGTGGATTTAATAATCCCGCAGTGATCGTAAAGATGCGGTACCCAGTAGAACACCGAAGTCAAGCATCACTCTCTACTGTCAGTTAGAGGGTGGGTGACCATTTTCTTCCGCCTTTCAATCACAATCAAATCAAAATTCACCATGGGGTCCAACAGACTCTCTAATGAGGGGATACCATACTTACACAAGACTCGGCGAAACGAGTTTATAGATACCCAACATGACAATGTTTACTCTAAAAATGAATATTTTCAATCCCCATAGGGGTCTGTCAGACTTTCTTACAAGGTGATACAATAATCATGTATGCCTCCCCGAGACGAGTTTATAAATACCCAACTTAACATGACTCTGAAAATAAAAAATCTCAATCACCATTGGGGGCTCATTGCCCACTGATACAAATAAATATTATATTCGTGTTTCTTACATTGAGACGTGTGTTTAGACTGGTTACATGACATACATTTCTTCAAAAAGGAAAATTCTCCATGGGTGTTCGCCAAACCCTCTTACACACTAATACCGTGTTCCATGTATGGCTTGACTATTCGAGTTTATAGACATCCAACATGGCTTATGTATATCATAAAATGAAAATTTTCGGTAAACAGGAGGTCCATTAGCGCCCGGTACACATTCATACCATAGTGGGACGGGTCTCGGCGAGAAGAATGCGTTAACATGTCATAGAACACTTTTTACTCGAAAAATGACAAATTTAAAAATTGATCCCGATTTGAGGGCACATCATATTTTATAAATTTTATAGCCTAAGCTAAACAAAAACTCCTTACCTGATTGATCTTTTTAAGAAGCCCCCTCGGTTTCCAGAGGTAGGTGTTACATGAATTATATAAACTTACCATAACCCTGTGGTGTTATCGTAAGAGGTTTGCTTATATGCATATAAGCATACCTGTCTTACGATAACACCGCAGGGTCATCGGGTTCAAGAATCAGAAAAGTCAGGGAAATTAGTAGCAAACTCCTTATTCACTTACTTACCCTAGGAGAGTCATATTTTTCGGCCATCCCAGTTGCAAAGAAAAATTAGGCACAGAAAGGTAAGAAGCATAGAAATTAGAAACAAGCTCCATCTTACGCTAACACCGCAGGGTTTCCGGGGGTCAGGAAGTTTGGAAAATTAGAAGAAAAAGCATTGTTCCCTTCCAAGTCAGCTTACTAGCCCCAGTGGGTCACGTTTTTCGGTCATCCCGGTTGCAGACAAAGAAAATTTGAACAACAAAAGATGAGAAGCACAAGTATTATCCTCTTCCGGGTCAGCTTACTAGTCCCAGGGGGTCACGATTTTTGGCCATCATGGGAAAGAAGGAAAAAGTAGACCCCTCATGAGGGTAGAAGCAAATCATATTACCTGAAGGATCTTCTTGGTGCTGGAGGCTTCTCAGACTGGTCTTCAGGCTTCTGCCCAAGCCATAGAAACGACTACATCTGATTCTCGGCCTATGCTTACGTGAATTATTTATTTAACTCCCAGGCCTAAGACGGGCTTTAACTCATTCATCTGTGTGGGTTATGTATAATATTGCCGAAGTACATTTGAGTTGCGTAAGAAATTACAAAGATTCTCTAATTGCGAATCTGAAATAATGAAAATATCAATGGTTTCAACATCCCATGCCTCGATTTCCCTTGGGATTTTAACTCCGAGCTTCACTGATGCACAGGAATTATCTTGGTCATTTTTGAGATTATTGTGGATATATTATGCGCAAGAAATATTTACAAACGTAGATATTTACGTGACTCCGTAGAGCCATGGTAGCTTATGGGATAGAGCTTTCCCCTTCCAAAGAGGTGAACTGGGTTCTAATCCCAGCGATGACTGATCGATTCGAATTTCGCATCCGGCTCTCACCAACCACAGTACTGACGAGAAATCATTTGTTTGGTGCAGCATGTCCTTTTTTGGACCTTGTGCCATTAAACCCTATATTCAACTCAACTCAACTGACGTAAAATATGTTCATTAGTAGATAGATCATGGGTTATAGTCCCCTTACCGTCAGGCTAACCGTGGGAAGTTTTCGTTGTTTTCCTCGCCATGTATCGCATTTGCCACTAGCTCCCTCAAAAAGTCCTCCACGAAGGCAAATTTCTCCCAATATTTGATCCAGAAGTTCCCTTGTCTGTTGCACTGGGTTCAAAACTACGAGACTACGGAGTTGAATATTAGTAGTCGTAAATCCAAAAATTGGGTCGGTGATTCAATGACGGATATTAAATATAAAATAATATAAAAATTACTACGTCCGATAAGAAGAACGCAATTGCCGGACAGTGTTTTATATTATCCTCTAATAACCCAAAGTCAAAGATGTTTTTATAATTCCATTTATCACATTTGAGTGCGTCCTTGAGGAATGAGGCACTTATCTGTGAGATATGTTCATTAATGCTGTCAATTTTGAGGTCTTTTTACACTTTGCATACCACTCTTCATTTGGTGGAACAATTCTTTTGATGTTTTTATATGGCTAAATTCAGGCAAAATGATTTACTGAGGATGGCCGTGTAATCCGCTCAAAAGGCTGTTGTTATGTTTTTCGTATCTTCAAATTTGGGAAGGTCAGATGAGTAAATCAAGTACATGACAGAGCCTAGGATTGAACCTTGTGGAACTACCACCTAGATGTTTCTGCTGGTTAACATAGCATCATTGACTTTAATATGAAATGTTTCGTTCATGAGGTAATTGTTTAGTTGAGAATTAAGTCTCCAAGATTATTATTATCAATAAGTTTGAATATGAGGTTGCCGCTGCTTCTTTTCCTTTTTTTAAAGAGTTTTACTGATGAAACAAATTGAGGTGTTCGCTCAAACGAGAAATGCTCGTTATGTGAAAAGTGAGAACTGTCTAATATGAACTTCCAAATAATTATTGTGTACCTCAAAAAATATATATCCCCAGGCAAATATTCAGACAATTACTTCCCAGGCCGTGCTCTTCAAGATTCCCTCGCCAACCTTCGACCTAATCAATGACCAGACAACTTGATACCAGAATCTTGGAACCAGAATTTTGAACTGCATTCGTATAACAATGCTTCTTTGCACTGCTCCGAAATCCATGGGGATAATGATACTCCAAAATTCATTGGGGTGGTGATACTCTAACATCCATTGGGATGCAAGGATACTTTAAAACCATTGGAATAGCGTTGCTCTGAATTCCATGGGGTTTGTGATGCTTCCAGATCCATGGGGATTTGTGATGCTACAAGATCCATGGATATTGAGGTGCACTGAAACGCATTAATGAATTCCGCATCCAGCTCGCACTAACCACAGTGACGCAAAGTATCTTCAGTGTTAGCGGGATCATTGGTTAGAGACTCCTTTCCCTTTTGGCTACACATGCGGGGTTTTCGTTGCTTTCTTCTCCATGTAACGCAAATACGGATTAGTTCCATAAAAAAATCCTCCATGAAGGCAAATTTCTCCCAATACTTGATCCAGGAGTTCCCTTGTCTTCTGGATTGGGTTCAAAATTATAAGGCTACGGAGTTGAACATAAGTAGTCGTAAACCCAAAAAATTAGGTCGGCTGTTCAACGACGGATATAAAATAAAATAAAATAATGAATCACTGGTGGAAGAACATTCGAATCACTGGACCCCAATGGCAAAAAGTTTTTTTGAATTTTCATGTTTGGAAAACGAATAGAGCAGACGTTTGGAAACAGATGCAACGGGTACCCTCATGCGTGCCATTCAGGTCTGCGCATTCAGGTTTAGTGTAAGTTTTCCAATGTTGATGTTTCAAAACACATTGTTAAATGGTTCGTTTTTCGTTTCGGAGTTGTTGTTTTTTTTTTTTTTTTTTTTTCCCTTTCTTTTGAAGGGGTTATGGTGCTTAAGTATTTTATTAAGTGACTGTAATAGTTTTCCGCTAAATACTCACTCAACAGATTTTCTATGAATGGTATCTTCAATATAAATGTAAACAATAACAATCTCGAGCTCAATACCTGCTCTAGTTCCGGTTAGAAAGTTTGTAACTGCTTACTACAGCTTTTTCTGCGAGGTGATATTTTCAAACGGATAATTTTATTTTCAATAAAAGAAGTAAATTAGATAATTTCTGAGCTCAAATCTGCCGTATCTCTTAAGATATTAATGTTATTAAGTAATTCTGGCGAGTTTGAAGTGAAAATTTGTTTTAGCTATTTATAGATATATTGTTAAAAAAGGTGGCATGGTTGCTATATTTTGAATAACTCGCTCTTTTTGGCAGTCCTGATTTGTCCTCTTTTCTCTGTTTATTACTGTTTGTTCTTGTTGCAAGCCGTGCACCATATTACGTTTGTGTTAGCACCTCCAGCATTGTAAACACAAGTATTGTTAGCATTGTAAACACAAGTTATGAGTAATCAAATACCACGTTTGCAAGAATCTCAAAACACAATGATCACGCTGTGAGCCAAAGGGCTTTAAAATACATCAGAAACAGTAACCCGGAAGTATAGGCTGTATGGAGCTTGCAGCGTTCCCTCGTGTAGAAAACACCATCCATTTTCTCTACGGTGATCGAAAGTGCGAGAATTGCATTCTGTGAAAATAGCCCTTTAATAAGTATCGACCAATCACGTCGCAAGTTGGTTGATTTTTGTAGATACTTGCTTAAAATTAGAGGGAAGTGAAAGTCCTATCTTTCCAATGGTGACAAGTTAAAGGTTACTATTTTTATTCCTGGTTCCCGACATTATTGTCGCTGTTACGAGCGCTATTTTTTGCAGTTGCAAAACGTGCTAGAAATCAGTGCTTTCTTTATAATTAATTATACTTATTTTTTAGAAATTTAGAGTGCTATGAAATCTGTTTTATTAAGTTTATTTATTTAAAATATTTGAATTTTCAACTTTCTATTGTTAAACACTACAATTGCTCGATTTTTGTGCACGCGTAAATAGCGATTGAACATTCGCCAACGTATTCGATTCACGCTGTGAAATCTGTAATGGTGAGTTGCCTCGTGTTATTAACCAATCTTAATAAAATATTCATAATACTGAATTTTACAAGCATTATATTACCTATTATTCATTTATTTGTATATGAGTTAACTTTTGTAAATCGCTCGATTATTAGTATTTTCTATGCACATTGAAAAATTTCTATTGAGATAATTTTCGAATATGTTTAATTTTGTAAGCATTCAATTCACAATGATTTATTAGACTCTATTCGTTATTTTTTTCCTTACGAAGTAAATTGAATAATGTGATTGCTCTAGAGTGGCTATGAATAAAAGTGGGTCTATAGTTCTGTATCTGAAATGTTTAACATTAGAGAACTACAAACTATCTGTTTTCTATAACCTAAAGTGATTTTAATTTGTAAAATTAGTTTTTAAAATTTTCATAACAGTGTACAAGGGATTTGTTAAAATTTTCTTTTGTAGTTCTTTTTCAGAAATTTAGATAGAGGATGGAGCTACAATGTTACGAAAAGTGTGCTGTCATTGCATATGGACACAAAAGAAAGCAATTTGCAAAAAAAAAAAAAAACAAAAAAAAAAAATTCAAATGATATTTTTATTATTTGGATATTCTTTTTATTTTCGCTATTAACACAGATTGTTGCCATTCTTCCATAAGCAGTTAAAAATTCAGTGCATTTTACTGAGGTGCAAATGGTATGTTTCCTGTCTATGCAAGAGAACATTGCCATTTTGTAATTTGCAGTAGAATGATTGCCTAGTCATGGCAATTTCCAAGCAGCTTCCTGCAAGCAATTAAAAAGAAACATCATGAAGAGGACCACCTCAGGAGGTATAACTCATAACAACTACCAGGTAGTCTCTAGATGTTTTGTTATTCAATGTGAGTTTAAAATTTATTTGGTGCCGCGCTTGTAATTGGAGAGACGGATCACAATACAAAATTATATCTATCGATACAATGTAGATTTGTGTAATTTGTTGCCTTCTACTAATACTTTGTTGCCTTCTACTTGGTAGTAATGTTTAAATTTGAGTTTGATTTGTCGCCAAAATGGATAACATGTATCATTAATGTGGTCAGCAAATCTTTTTTACCGATTCTTAATTTTTTCATTTTATTTCAGTGTAAAATTGTGTCTAGGAATGTTGTCCCACAGACTTGACTTTCATAGCTTTTCTGTTGGATTTAATATTCCTGGACTTGTTGATCATTTTAGGGGGAGTTAGTTTTTCTTCACTGGTAACAAAAGGAGCCTGCCATCTGTACACTGCCTTCACCTTGACAGTATTTTGTCAGTAAATTTTTTATTTAATAATTCTGGAAGTGACAGCTTAATAAAATTTAATTTATGATTAATCATTTATTTTAGTTTATTTTAAAATTAGTTCCTAGTCTTTATGCTAGTTTCTTCAAGAATTGCTTTTTGTAATTCTGAATCTTGTTGTCTATTTAATTATTTTTCATAACATAAAATTTGTGTAATAGGCATGAGGTTTGTAACAACTATTTTCCTAATGATTTAAATCTTTGATCTTTCATAAAGAATTGTTCAAAAATTATGATTGTATGCAGAAATAGAATTATTGCTTTGTAAATATAAAAAAAGTATTGTACAACAATAAACAAAATTTAACTTTGTCTATTCATTCATATTAATGTTAGTTACATATCACTCTGAGTATATAGACCTCGATGTCGTAACATTTCATTTGAGGAGCGAGGCTAAATATTTAGTGAAATTGAAATATTGAATATCATTTATTTTAAATAATTAGTAAAATTAATATCTGTACTAGCATTACAGAAGTTAGTAATATGCATTTACTTCATGAAACAGTTACATGGACTATGCCGACACTAACTTCTTCCAAGTAAGTTTCAATTTCTCGAGGAATTCTTGTCAATCTTAAGAGTGGATAATTTAATTGATGCACACGTATTATATTTCTACATATTTGTCAAGCATAAGCTCACCGGACAAAAGAATTAGTCACCCTAGTGTGCAAGCACCGATGAATCGTTAGGGTTCGTTAGATGACGCAGTGGTCACGTGACGTGCTCAACTGTTTGCGCACTACTTCAATGTGTTAAGTGAGTGATTCAGTGAAATATTTTTAAAGCGTAAATTGTATGTAAATATGGGTAAGTGTAACGATGTGACAAAAAGAGACAATCGTGTTTGGTCATGCCCTTAGTTAAATGGTGAATGAAGTTGCTGGTCAGAAAAAGATCGTACATGAAAGGGACCGAAGATATGTTCTAGGACTTCTTAATCAAAATCACTTCCAAACCCGACATAAATTGCTTCAATTAGTGAATGAAGGTCCATCCCAACCTGTTAGTGAGAGAAAATTGCGACGGGAGTCGCATGCAATGGACATTTGGAGTCGAACACCTCAAAAGGGGCCATTGCTAACACAGGCTGTGGGCTAAAAGTCCCCGAACGTGGACAGTTGCTGACTGGCGGAATGTAATATGGTCTGACAAATCACGTTTTTGCCTTTATTTAAATGACGCACGTCAACGAGTGCTCCTAAGACCAGATGAAGCATTTACTCCTGACAGTGTGTAAGGTCAGGTTAAAGCCGGAAGTGGGTCCATCATGTTTTGGGGGTGTTTTTCTTTATAATGAATTGAGACCGCTCACTGAGGTGGTCACTACCATGGACCAACATGTTTATATGAATATTCTGAATGATCAGGTGTTGCCTTTCAGTCAACATCTTCATGAAGAGTATGCTGTCACAACAGCAAAGTTCATCGAGCTGGAACAATATGTGACTGGTTTTATGAACACTCAAACCCTCAATTACATCTCGACTGGCCTGCAAAATCGCTCGACTTGAACCCATTGAAGATTTCTGTGAGATGTTGAAAAAACGGCGAAATCAGCATCCTTGCAATTTGGTGGATTTGCGCTCAGTAGTGGCTTAAGTGGCTTAAACTGGTAGTGGAACTCAGTAAGTGGCTTAAACTGGATTCGACGTACCTGCAAAACCTTGTGGACTCACTTTCTAACCGAATCCAGGCGGTTATCAAATCCAGTATTACACGTTATTAAATTATGTTTTTCATGATTTCTCAATGGCTGACTAAGTTTTTGTCCAGCATGCTTAGTTGTGTACACTAAACGCCATGCATGACTATCTTTTTTTTTTTTTTTTTTTTTTTTAAAATAGATGATTCTGTCAACTTCTTTTTGAATACGGCAATATCTTTCTTATTAGGGCTTCAAGAAATAATTCATGAATTTATTTAAAAAGTCTAAGTATTAATCTTCAAGGAAGCATTTTAAAATCTTCAGAAATTAGGGAAAAAAATTATTTATATATCAATGGAAATCTTGAACAAGCAAATGATTTTTATCAAAATTATTTACTGAAGTTAGTTATCGTTCAATACTTGCCAGCACTTAATCTAATTAAATTTACTGATTTTCTTATTTTAAAAATTTGTATACAAATATATGTTGTACCTTCGGCGTTGCACCAAAAACAAGAAACTACCCCTTGAGCAGCTGACAGTTTTTAGTGTGGGGAAAAGCATATATTGCTCATTGGTATAAAATGCTTTTTTGAGTTTTTAGCTTACAGTAGGTATTTACTCTGGTTGAAGTTTCATTTAATTTGAAATATCTGGGGATTGAGACAAGAGAGAGAGTTAAATGGCACAAATAGCAGAATCAGATTTACTGCTCCAAATCTACTATCAATTATATCATCCCAGACTCAAGGTAACTAAAACATTAGGTGCATTTAATGAGCCTTAGTTTCTCCTAGACGAAGTTTATCTGCACAGTGGAAATATATTTACTTTGTACATACTAGAAAATAAGTGCAAGTGTAATAAATTAATAAAACTTAATTTAAATACAATGAATTACAATTATTTGTCTAAGATTCTGTAGAAGTATTTTTTGTTTCTTTTTGAAGTAGTTAGTACACAAATTAATTTTAATTACATTAAGCTTTTCCGAATTTTCCGAAAGATTTTTTTTATTTTTTTTTATTTATTTATTTTTTTTTTTTTGCATTTTCTAAAGACTTAAAGTTGTAAAATAATGTGTTAAAAGAAAAATACCAAAGTCTGACTTTTTATTGGAGTTACAAATACCAATATAGAACTGTTTAATAAACCGTACTGTGAGCAAATATTCAGCTGTAAAAATAAATGTAAACTTTGTCCCATCAATTCAATACAATCTATTTATCTGATTTACATTTTGTCTTTATAAAGTCATAAACAATAACATTATCTATGATTTCACATAGGATTTTTTTCATTTTTTTTATGATTTTCTATTTTTTGAAGCTAATTAAAATTCGCAAATATGGATATCAAAATATCTATGTTATATTACAGAGAATGTGGTTACCTAAAAAATTAGTGGAAATTGCGGGACTACTAAATCCTTACACATACTACTTTTTTTTAAAAGTATTTTGGAAAAACTTTCGTACCATTTGTTATTCAAATTATTTATATTCATAAAATAAGTTGTAATTCCAAGGAATGATTATTTTGTAAAAATATTTTCTCAGAAGATGAAGTATTTAAATATTTTGATAGCCAAATAAATTACCTAAAAAAATAAACTAAAAATATTCTGTTAAAAATTGTGTTTTGCTTATTTTTCCAGAAATAATAAAAATTCAACAAATAAAAAATTATTAAAATTACCACATTTTATTTTGTTTAATAATTTTTAATTATATTTAAATAAATAATGAAATTATTTCAATATTTATTTAAAAAGAACTGATGGAGGTTTTACTTTAAATTTTTTGGACTAACATATTTATTAAGGTTATGTCTATTTAATAAAAAAAATTATCAGGATTTAGTAACTGATAGCAAGAAATTGTTACTAACCCATTTTTTATGGCGATAGACTTAAGAGATAAAAGTTTTGAGGCCAGGAGTATTTAAATTTTAGCTTTGTTTTAACCATTTATTATAAACAAATAAAATATTTTTCTTTTTTTTTCTCCCTTTTATTATTTTATTTGCTCAAGATTTATCATCTTAAAAGTTTAAAGCGGCAGTTTTCATAAATTTCTTTCCCCCTGACCAGCTACTGTGATAAATTTCTGATTTAAGATGTTTCTCTGGGGGAGGGGGGGAATTAGATTTTGGCCAACTAAGATGTTCAAGCAGGACAGTGCAATATTATTTCGAGTGTCATGCTTTCAAATGAATCAGCATTTCTTATAGCATTGTAATGTATCTTTGTAAAATAAAAGTGACGTATTATCCAAACTACATTTTGCAATAAAAGTACATATATATATTTTAAAGTGGTGAAATTTCTATTTTGTCGCATTAAATACTAATTCCTAATTTATCCGAATATTAATTAAGAAGCAAAAAAAGCATCAAAAGCAGCACAAAAGAAGTATAAGTTATAAAAAGCAATGCTGCCAATTTGTCCTATTTCACGTTGAAATTTTTTATTTTTTTTATTTCAACTCAATAGCATTATTTATACTTTGATATTTTATTTAAAATTGGGTATAAAGTGCTCTTGATTGTCATTACACCTAATTAATTTAAACATGTATAAACTATCTGATTATCATTGATGTGTTTGTAGATGCTGAAGAAATTTATTTTTACAGCTATTGTTGCAATTTTTAACTAAGGGAAGCTTCTAAAAACAGTGTATATTTATACCACTAAAAAAAATTCTTAAAAACTGTGCAATTGTTGACAGCTAAGAAATAAGTAAATTTTTCAAATATTATTACAGCAAACAAGCGAAAAAGTAAAATGGAAAGTCGAAATTTTTGTAGAATAAAATAAATATAAAGATGCCATAAATAAATAAATGAAATATTTTGTAATATTTTTACAATATATAAATATTTCTATCCAACATTTTTACAGTATGTAAATATTTTTTCACCAATTTTCGTAATGCTTTTATGCTTATTTATTCTAGACAATAAATAAATTAATTAATGACCTCTTCCATAAATTAATAGATGTATTTTTAAAAAAATAATTCATGGAGTTCGAATAAAGAATAGAAATAGACTAATTAAATAACCCCATTTTTTTAATTAATGGAAGACTATTTGATATTTATTGTGTGCAAATAATGTAAAATACATTAAAAATAATAATTAAAAAAACGCAAATTGTGTTTTTTTAGGATTGCGTAGAAAACACCAAGATTTTTAAAATTTAATAACTTCGAAATTTCTTCAAAATTCTTAAAAAAGATCGACATTTTTTTTTTCACTAATAGAAACAATTTAATTGATTAATCTCTTTAATTTTTGAAGCTTTATTTCAATATTCATCAAGTCACTGTGACTTTTAACAAAATTTAGCTGTAAGATTATTTTAAATATTTCGGGAAGAAATTCTTCAAGATTAATTAGTCTATTTCTTTGTTAACATAAATTAAATCTTTGCAATTTGCGCCGATTCCATCGTAAATTTCGGATACATTTTTCAATATTCGGATACATATTACAGTTCCATTTCATACAAAATATCCTTTTTACATTACTGAATAATTTTAAATGTAGCATACCAATTTTCGGCATGTTTAGATAGAATTAGTTCTAAAATATTTGATTTAAATACCACATAACTTTCAAAAACCTATTACGGAGTTAAGTTATAAAATCAGAAAAAAACTGAATTAACATTCCTTTTTTTCTACGAATTAGAGTTTCTGACCCCCAAAAGTATAGGGGGAATTTATGTTCAAAGTTTTGATCAGTTAATTTTACTTTTCGCGTATGTCACCATACCTTAAGAACTTTTTAAGCGAACTGAAAAAATTTTGCACACAATTTAAAAAATTCGTTTACAAGATAAATTTCTAAAAAGAACAAACAAAATTAAGAAACAAACTTGAAATCAAACAATTTTCGCAATATTATAAAATATTCACAACAATTCCAACTTTTTCATATAAAAATAATAAAATGGGGTGCATTTTCAACGGAAAAGTGAAAGTGACCAACGAATTGTATTTCCTATGTATAAAGTTCCAATTTTCTAACTGCCAGACAATTTTTAAATAACCACTTATGTTGTGGGCCTGATGCGGCCGTTTTCGACGTTAATGTTGTCCTAAAACCTAAGTCCAATTGTAAACCTTCTACACAAACAAATATGCGTAAAATATACTTGTGTAAAATAATTATATGCAGCACTTGTTTAAACAAAAAAATGTAAATTAAAACAAATAAAATAAGAAATTAAAGTAATTACTAATTTAGCTTACACGCGTGTATTTATAAAGTTATACTTTGAAATTTTAATTATAATATTTTAAAAGATGTCTTTTTGTTTTTAAAGATTCAATCTGTTTTGTATAAAAGTATTAATTTCACATATGCGTTTTGAAAGTAGAAGCAAATTTTGATTTCTTTCAAAACTTAAAAGCATTGAATGTGTATATTCCTTTCAAATTGCAAAAGTTGTATAGATCAGATAATCTCAAATCTTCTCCTATATTTTAATAATATTTTCCTAAACAATATACTATAATATTTAATTTTTTAAGTTAAAAAATATAAAATAGCATTCAAAACTTGCTCCTCTTTCATTATTTAGGGATAAAGAAAGCTTTGTTTTTATAATAAAGATAAAAAAAATCTAATCTAAGTACGAACTAAGGAAACTGGAAAGAAAAAGAGAAGTTTCTAGCATTTTGATAAATTTTTCTGTCAGATATAGTGGTTAAATTTGTTCATTTAGGATTCAGCTTCAGTTACGAAAGAAACAAAAGGCCCTTTTAAAAAATGGGCTAAGAATTGATTATAGCTTGTTAGTGATCTTGAGTTGTTTGTTTTATTTATTCAAATAGACAAAAATAAAATGAAATCAATATATTTTATAAATGAATTCGTTTATTAATAATTAATAATTTAATAAGTTTATTAATTATTAATAATTATATAACTTAAACATAGGTTTTATTTTATTTTATAATCGTTGTTGAAGATCTGACCCAATTTTGAGTTTACGATTATTAATAAATGGCTTAACCCCGCCTCGCCCCCGCTAGAGGGCATCAGGGGACACTCCGAAAGTTCGAAGTGCGCGCAACAGTTCAATCACATAAGAAAACATATTCAAAATTTTCAAATAAGAGTTTTAACAAATAGGTAGAAAATTAAGTATGAAATCCAGAAAACAGCGTTATTTGGAAATGAACTAAATGCAAACAAACATTACAAAGACAATAAACAGTATCAACCAGAAGAGAGTGATGTCACATCTTCAGTTGGTGCAAAATTAATAAAAATAAACAATTTCACGTGGTTAAATATAAGATGCTTGTAACTAAGAATATAATCACATTTGGCACAACAGTACTTAAGGTATATATATATATATATATATATATATATATATATATATATATATATATATATATATATATATATATATATATATATATATATATATATATATATATATATATATATATATATATATATATATATATATATATATATATATATATATATATATATATATATATATATATATATATATATATATATATATATATATATATATATATATATATACAGCAAAATAAATAAATACAAAAAACCGGAAAAAAATTAGAAAAAAATTAAGGAAAACAATAAGTATCTTCCGGTTTTTAAAAAAAAATTTTCCTTTTTCTTTCCCCAGTTGTTTGTTATTATTATTATTATTCCCCCCCTTTTTTCATTTGTCTGTAATTTACCTTTGTTTTATCTTCATTTTGAACTTATATATATATATATATATATATATATATATATATATATATATACTCTAGGAATCCAGAATTCGAGGGGGAACTCCTGGATAAAGTAGTGGGAGAAATTCGCCTTTGTGGAGGACTTTTTGATGAATTTAACCATGATTTGCGTTACATGGAGAGGAAAATCACTAAAACCTGCTCAATTATTCTTAAAATGTCTTATTTCTTGAAAAAGAAGCTTTGACTTAGCCAATTAAATGAATGGCTCTTTTAGTTACTAAGTTTCATTCATTGAGAGGGAATTTATTTATTTTTGCATCAGAGATTTTCTTAATAATGCTAAATTAATAAGTGTTCAGCAAGGTTGGTCGCTATATTTTAAGCCATTTTCATAATAGAACTTCTAAAAAGCCAATGATTTTAACTGATATTTTTTTTTCCTCTTTTGAAAAAAAAAAAAAAAAAAAAAAAACAGCAGTACTGTACTTGTGGAAATTAAAAGCATCTTATAAGTTGAAGTAAACATTTCTCCTCCCAGTAGATTTTTATTTTCAGATGATTAATATTTTAAATGTAATTTAGTTGTTCAGTTCGATGAAGACGAATTTTGAATTTTTGGAAATATATGAACTATCAAGTTTTTTCCCAACAGCATTTTACAGTGTGAAATGCTTTAAAAATTATGTTTTATTTCCTCCTACCTATTATTTTTAATAATTTTAATTAATTTTCAACTTAACATTTTTAATTAATCTTGACTTGTCTACTGAGAGAAGTTTACGTAGTTTAGTTTTATAGCATATTGTAACATTACTATTACTTTACTAATATTTCGTGAGATAAATATTAATTCTTTTTTTTCTGTTTTTCTAAGAGCTGATGCTCAATCAACGAGCATTTTCAATGTTTGTCGATAAATGATAGTCTAAATTTAGTTTAACATCAGTTTTCCAAAATTATTTTTAACGATGACAATCAAAAGATGCGGATGTAAAAGTTATGTTTAGTAAAATTCACGTTTTAATCTGATTACAAAAGACACAAAAAGTAAAATAATATATTTTTGTTTTCAATATCATAATAAAATTACTTGAGTAAGACTTAGAAAAAAAAAATAAAAGAATCTTTATTCAACTATAAATCTATTTCAAAGTTAAGAATGATATTTATATAATTAATGACAGTGACGTGTGAAAATATTTTGACGTAAGACATTCTGAAGCTTTAGAGTGAGCAATAAACCTGTCAAATCACAGAGAATGCAAACAATTTCACATATTTTTCATTTTCTTAAGATACACCAATAGTGAGATAAACCACCTGACTAAGGTAAACCTGAAAGAGGGTAATTTCTTGGAATTTTGTTGCCACCGGAGAAATAGGAGGCTAATATCTACGTCACTACAAGTTGGTCAGTAAGGATAGTGCGGAGCAGAAAGGTGACAAGTGAGGTTGAAATTGGACAAAAATGAGCATGTCAATAACGATGTCCAATAAGAAACCTGTAACTTCCTATGCCGGTTCAGTTCCATTTTAAAAGTGTTCGTGTTCTTACAGAAAAGTTATTAGTCGTCTACTAGTGGCATCTTTTGATTAATTCCAAAATTTTCATCTTCATTTTCCTGTTTTCTGTGTTTTTGCGTGATTTTAAGAATGCGCCGCAAGACCTCTGGTAAAAAAAGTAAGCCAAACCTCTTTTCTGCATTGTTATGTAATGCATTTCTCATAATGAAACTATGGCAGTAGAGCCATGGCGTTGAAGTAGTGTTTCAAATGACTTAGTTTGTGAGACAAAGATTTATTTGAAATTTGGGCTTTTGTTACTGTAGACGATTGTTTTTTACGAACCTTTATAGGAAAAAAAAAAAAAAAAAAAAATAGTACTTAAAATCAAATGCTCGTAAAATACAATAAACATATGTTTTTTAATGTAAGTTCATTTTTTTATCAAACAGTTCTCTTTTAAAAATAAAAAGGGTATTTCAAGTTAAAAATAATTTGGTATGCTCTATATTAGGTACACCTGCAAAATATTCTCTTAAGTAAGGCAAAGTAATTTCTTATTTTTTTTGCTTGAAAACTACATTCGTCAGTTTCGTAAACTCTTCTTAGATATATGTCTTCCTCAAAAAGATTGCCTTTATTAGGTAAACATAAGTTTTTATTGATCTTCTAACCGGAATAATGTTAGATAATAAAAATTATTGAAGTATTGTAAACTGCTATATCTGACATTAGAGATTTAATGAATTCTGCAACAGAGACAAAATGGAGGATACTCCACATTGTTGAAATCTGTGTTGTTGATGAAAAGTCTTATATAAGTGATTTAGACAATGGAAACCATCGCTCTTCTTTTTTAAGTAAATATATGATTAGGTGTTAAATAATATACTTTAATAACAAACTTTAATTTGTTATAGGGTTGGCAAGGTTTAGGACAGAATGGATTAATCCACGGTTTAAACCGTCCTGTCCAAAAAACCCTTTTACTCAAATTATGTCACAGTTTTATCTGAACAATATTTAAAAGGTAAAATAAACATAGAACTAATAGCAAATTGATAATTAAATCAATTAATAATAGAGAATAATTAAATAACTAGAGAATATTTGTTTTTGAAAGTATTATGTTTTATTAATATTGTTTGACTCTTCAATTTAAACATTAAACAAAGGAAGTTTAATTAATAAGTAATCAAGTTCAATTGGTCCACTCATTCAATAGTACATAACTGAAGCTTGACCTTGCCATACAAGTTAAGCTATTAGGAACTAAGTGCTTGGTTAGTCATAAACAGGTTTATTTATCTATAGTAGGTACTATTCAAGAATACTTTTATTTCGTTCATGTTCGATTCTTTTAGCGTAGTGGTGATACATCACCAGTGTCAGTAACTGAAACTGATGTTATGCCCTTCAAAACTGTTATTCCATTTTTCAGTTATTTTGTATTTCCAATTTAAACTAAAATATTTATTTAAAAACAATTTTTTTTAAAATAGATGTCTTTTTTATCATCCTGTGATGCAGAAATTATACCATTTTTTAAAAAAAATATTGTGGAAAATAAAAGGTTAATTTTTAAACATATATATATATATATATTTTTTTTTTTAAAAAATTATTATTATTTTTTAATATTGCATTATTTTTCCTGATACAAAAACATTATTTATCAGTATTAAAAGCATATTTATATTTCTTCCTTTCTTAGTATTGACAATTCTCTTATTTGTTTTATTATTTTTTTTAGGAAGAGTTGGATGTTGTCTGCCAGAAGATGAGCAATTTTATCCTCACATTCAAAATTTTCAAGGCATATTGAAGCTAAGAAATACACCATTGGATCATGAAATAGCCAATTTTGATATTGTTTTGTCAAATACAGAAAATGGGCCAATACAAACAGATTCTCTACATGTATACTTCAAGCATACTGCCAAAGAGTGTTTCCTTTGCTGGAAAGAAACACAAAACAATTCTGAAAATCAGGTAAAATCTTTGGTTCAATACTTGTAATTGTTTAGTTAAATGTTTTGAATTACATACATAAAAAATATATTTATTTCTTAAATTTATAAAAAAAAATCTATTGCCTTTTAAAATGAATTTAATGCTATCCAGTGTTGCATTAACAAGAGTGAAGACTAATCATAGAAAAATATGTACTTTTTTTCTTATTTATATCCATGAAAGAGAATACCATACTTGCCAACTTTTAATCCCTTCCATTTTTATTTTTCCCAGTGGTATTAAAATTGAATTAATATTTCAATTTTGAGCAACAAAATATGTTGTATTTGAAAAATCTCAAGCTGACAAGATGATAGTAACACATAATAATATATATGCTTAATTTTTTTAAGAATAGTGGTGATCAAAATTATTTAAAAATTAAGTTTATAAAAGAAAAAATAGTATATACTTACTACCACTTTAAATATTAAAATAAAATTTTACGCCAAATGCGTAAAAGTTGGCAGGTATGGAATACATATTAAACAAATTTTTTATCATCTAATTTATAATCTATTTTATAATATTTAATCTATTTATATGCATGTTTATATATATATACATATATATATATATATATGAAAGGGTGCAGTCATGAGAGCACAACAAACAGGCACAGGATTTAAACAAGAGCAAATTTACTTTATTTAATCATTATAAGATGAATGATGAGAGAGAGTGTGTGTGTCAAAAATTTTTCGTGCTCGAGCATAAATGTTAGGGAAAATCTTGCAAAGGAAATCCGTAAAATATCTCGACTTTGGGAAAAAGGGAAATCTTAGCAATTGTAATTGGTTTATCAAATAGGTAGTGAGATTCCCGCAAAGAGCAAAGGGAAGCATGTCTTACTTTTACTTAATGTATACTTGAGCCGAAAATAGATTAAAGGACAGGATGTGAATTTAAAAGTGTGAGAAAGCGTTTTGTTTTGAATAATAAATTAGGAAAAGGATTTACAGAAAAGGAATAACATAAAAAGATTACCGTATTTTTCGGCGGTAGCGCCGCGGCGCTATCGAAAAAAAAGCTGTTTTTTTCCTACATGCGGCGCTTCCGAGGAAATAATTTTTAGCAGCAAAAAAATTTCTCAAGTAAATTTATTTAAGATGAAATAATTTTCAGAGAGAAAGACTATTAAATAAAATTACTAACGAAGTTGACGAAATATTTGTACGTATCGCAATCTGCTGCAGAACAATTGCCAATTCTTAGCAAACTTTCGGCAGCAGCCTGCAAGAAAATAAATAAACGAAATCATAATTTTAAAAAAACATCGCGTAAGGAGAAAATTTAAAAGGTAAGCATCTTGTATCCACCCCCAGCTTAAAGAAAAATCGAAAGCTAGAAATCTACTTAGCGCCTTGGCAATTGTATTTGGAGCAGACAGAAAAGGAAGTAATAGGACCCCAAATCCGGCACTCACGGGACCGACGAAATGCCGAACTTCGGATCTCTTTCGGAAATTCCAATATGGTGCTCAAATATTACTATAATTCAATTTTAGAAAAACCAATAAAATTAGTCAAGTTTCGATCGTAGATTATGATGGGGTGAATTTAAAACTGGTCCATCTTAAGAAATTTTATTAATTAAAATAATCATCTATATAATATAATCAAGAAGAAATAATCGGAAGGAGAAATAATTCAAGAAGTAATCCGAATCCTCCAATGAAGAAGAAATAATCGTTTCTTCTTCGGAGCGAGATCATAGTTCTTGTTTTTTTCTTTTAGATAACATTTTGTTTTAACAAAAGACGCTCACCTCACAAGAAAAAAAAAGCTAACAAAGAACTACAAAAAAAAGTAACAATTTATGCTAAGGAACTAACGATAACAGCAAAAAACAAGCTAAAAACTAATAACGATAAAAAATAAATAAATAAAAGAAACAACTAACAACAAGAAAAAAAACAAGCTAACTAACAAAAAAAAATTAACAGTTAATAACTAATAAAAAAAGCCGCAAAATAAAAAATAAATGAATCAAATAAAAAACCGCAAAAGGGATAGAATTCATTTTGTACTCCACGTGGTAGTTTCAATGTCAACTGGGTGTGGCCGATTTATGGTCAAACAGAAGAGGGAAATGTGGGGACAAACCAGTAATGCACAAGCTCAGCTGTCAAGATTGATTGATCAGTTTCTTCCAACTTGCATTTCTTTATTTTGTTCATTGGAAATGAAGGTGTTTTTACTTTTCACTTTATTTGAAACTGCTTTAGAAACAGATGTTTCCTTTGACACAGATTTATTATATATTTTTTTCAAGCTTTTTTATTTTTAAAAGATAAAATAAAGTTACTTACTTCAACAAAATAAAATTCCAAATAAAAAGAGAATATAGCTGATTTTTTTGTCTCATCAATATATATTTCTTAAAAAAAAAAAAAAAATTTAGATCAGATTAAGTGCCGGATTAGGGGTCCAATACTGTATGCCCTTTTCTTTTCCCCAACCCCTTTAAAAATAACTGATTGATTCCTCCTAAACAGCTCCAGTGGAAATGACAAGCAGAGGAATTTTTCATCAGAATTTTTTTGGGGCGCTCTTAGTTATTTCTTATTCTTGTTATTATTAGTTTTTCCTTAGTTTGTTTACTGTAATAAATTTTTTAAAATCTTTTTTTTTTAAAATCTTTTTTTTAATAAATTTTTCATTTTATTTTTCTTATTACATTGTTTTACGGATTTCTGTAATTAGTCCAGCATTAATTCAGCTGCTGAGCATAGAAATATTTTTTTGCTGTTAATTATTTGCTATAATGTTTTTTTTGGCGCGGTGCCAACTGGTAAGAACAACTTTATTTTATATCGTTTTTTTATTTTATTTTTTTTTTTGCTGAAGGAGAAAACTTTTTTCACGTCAACTCTTTGTTAACGCAGTTTAGGATATTCTCTCCCCACCCCCCAAATAATTTAGAAATTACGTTATTTGATGTATTAAAAAATATTTTGTTGCACTTAACATTATTTTCAGAATTATTTGTTGTACTTAAGTTTATTTTTTGGTGTGGTGCCAACAGATAAGAACAATTTTATTTTATATCGTTTTGTTGCTTTCTTTTTTTTTTTTTTTTTTTTTGCGGAAAAATAAATTTTTCATTATAATTTAGAAATTAAAACCTTACTTTATGAAATGTATAAAAAAATTTTATTTTTTATTATACAGATATTCTAAATGGTAATTTAAAGGTCTCTTGCATAAGGATGCTGATATGCGCGGTGTAGTGCCATTGCGGCACTTGCGCCGGAGCGGCGCTTACTATAGCTTTTTTTTTAAAAAATTTCACTTTCATCGATCTGCGGCGCTTGCGACGAAGCGGCGCTTTCGCCGAAAAATACGGTAATTGAATCTTTTATGTTACATATATATATATGTTGTTGGACTATACCGTTATGTCAGACGTCGAGTAGCTCGGTTGGGGGGAGGAAGATGTAAGAGTATGATAATTATAACATTAAAAATTTATTTACAAGAACTATATTTGCAGACATTAAGTTGTTAATCGTTCTGCCTATCAGGCTTACTTGGCGCACACTCTCATGCTCTCTGTTACAAAATCATCTCTGTATGCACATTTTAAATTTAAATAAATTTACAACTTAATGTTAACATTCAGCCAGACTGACCAATTAATCCCCTGATTAATACAAACAATATTAATAGAGCTGTAATGGCTCAGGGAATAGAGCGTTCGCCTTCCAATGAGGTGAACCGTGGTTCAATCCCAGCGATGGCTGGTCGATACGAATTCCGTGTTGGACTTGTGCCGACCACAATGCTGACGTGAAATACCCTCAGTGGTAGACGGATCATGGGCTAGAGTCCCTTTGCTGTGAGGCTAACCATGGGAGGTTCTCGTGGTCTTCCTCACCATGTAACGGAAATGGGGGTTCTAACAAAAAGTCCTCCACGAAGGCAAATTTCTTCCAATACTTGATCAAGGAGTTCCCCTGTCTTCTGAATTAAGTTCAAAATTACAAGGCTACGGAGTTGAACATTAGTAGTTGTAAACCCAAAGATAGGGTCGGCTGTTCAACAATGGTTATAAAATAAAATAAAACAATATTAATAAACTAAAAATAATACATACAAGTTACTTCAAAATATCACAAAATAAAAATTAAACATACATACAATTCTTCTAACTACTTAAACTTCACAGTTAACAAAATTTTAGAAATTAAACAACTTTCTTACTTTTGCTAACCTACTTATAAAAATAAAAAGAAATTATTAGTACTCAGTGATACATTATACATCACATTTCAAGGAAAAATACTGTAATGAGTTCAGATTTTTTTTTAAAGTTCAATTTAGTATAATGATATATAATGAGTTTATGAAGTTCAAAATTCTTGTTCAGTGTCACCGGAATCACTAGTGTCTGGATGAATTCTCCAAGGTTTTAGTTGACTTACATGGGCGGTGGTTGTGAAAAAGTGTCTGTTTTCCTTTTCTTGTAACTGAGTTACTCTGTAGGTGTCAACTGGTAACATTTGTGTTATTATCAATGGCACCCTGTATTTTGACTGAGTTTTCAAATGTTGACCTGTAGCTTGAGGTGTTTTCTTCCTTTAAGGATCCTTTAACATAGTTGATTGTTTTACATCTTTTTTTTTTCATAATATGATTTCATCTTTTTCTGCTTTTCTTCTATTTTTTTTAATCGCTTCTTTATGCACTTCTTCAGGATCCTTATATTCTTTAGTTTCATTTGCTAATTTACTTATAAGTCCATCATAAAATCTAGGTGAGTAACCATGTAGCATTTGAAATGGAGTCTTGTTGATTGTTTTATTAACTGCATTATTTAAATTACGTTCGGCCTCTTTAACTTTCTAGTCCCAATCTTTGTGTTTTGGATCTTCCATACTTGTAGAAATCGTAGATAGTAGAGTTCTGTGACTTCGTTCCACCATTCCGTTCCCTTGAAGATGTTTTTTAGAGTTCAGAGTATGCTTAATTCCATCCATGGTACAAAACTTTTCAAATCGATGAGAAGTGAAACATGACCCCTGGTCACTTATCAATGTATCAGGTGATCCAAATTTGTTGATGAAATTCTGTAAAATTTTCTGTACATTTTGAGTTGAAGTACTTCTCACTGGTGTGACTCTGACAAATCTGGTTAGATTATCTATAATTACAAGTAGTTCTTGATTTCCTCTTCAAATTAAAAAAAAAAAGGACCTAAATGATAACGTGAATGATAGAGAATGGATGTTTTCCCGGTGCAATCGGGTTCAAAAATCCTTGTTGTTTTCCTCCTAGTACTTTATTCAACAACCACTCAATACACATCGAAATATGTCTTCTTACGTAACGCTTCATAGAGGCAAACCAATATAATTCTTTTATTTTACTAACAGTTCGATCAACTGAAAAATGTCCCATGAGATCGATGAATCTAACTACTATACTTTTCGTCATTGCCTTACATATAGTAAAATTTCTTTATGTTTAACCTGGTGTTTTCTATAAACCTTATTCTGCTTGAAAACATATTCTTTAGTCATTCTTTTTTCATTTTTGAATCTATCATCATCATTTTTCTTGAATATCTCTGTTAATTTATCTGAATTTTGCATCATCAAAACTTGTTCGTCGGTACTCAAAGTAACTCAAACTTAATTTTTTTTCTCCAATAATTGTGTTCAAGGTGTTTTCTGGCTCTTTAACAGCTGCTCTGCTTAGCGTATCCATGTGCTTCATTTGTTCACCTGATCTGTGCCGGATCTCAAAATCATATTCTTGCATTAGGTTAAACCATCTTGCCATTTGAGGGTTTCATGACTTTTTAGCTATTAAATACACTATTGCTTGACAGTGTGTAATGGTTGTTAACTTTATTCCTATCACAAACTGTCTTAATCTGTCTAATGTCCACACAATTGACATCAACTCTAATGGTATTTTTGTTCAATTTCGGTAGTTTTCTTGCTAACGCAATAAACCATTCTCCAATTCTTTTTACTGTCTCTTTGAAACAATATTCCAGCCAATCCAATAGAACTTGCATCGCATTGAGTTTCACTTTGTGGATCATAATGAGCTGGAATCTGGGCTTTAATAAGATTACTTTTATGTTCCTCGAAAGCCTCGCTAAAGACTTAACTCAATAATTTAAGCATGAAGGTCACAAGAAATAAATCAAAATACCTGGGTAAGGGCTGAAACTGGACTAATATTTTATTATAAAAAAAAAAGGTTATATTTAGGACAACACTGCTGCCATCTATGTCAGCATTTGCGATACCATCTATTTACAATAATGTAAACTAACTCTTTCAACACTCGCTTTGCTCCTTTCTCCAAACAAACTTTGCATCCTTTTTTTAAAGTTCAGATAATGATGCTGCTTTGTGAGAATACTTTGGAACAAATCTTGACAGCATTTACAAAATTGACATTTACAGAGGTCAACAAAATTAAGGGTAGGAAAAATCCTACAGGCCTTATACAAGAATTCTATTAAATTTTTGTCCAATTAAAGTGTTTCTCGCTAAAAATTTAATTAACTTGTCCTGAAAAAGTTAAATCATTATTTTCATATAATTTTATATACATATATTGATTTATATACATAGTTTTTACTTCGTTAAATTTAATGTGCTTATATTAATTTTAATTTCTCTTTTTGACTTACATGATTATGCATGATGTATCAAAACTTTACTCGTAGCCTAAAAAATTTCACTATTAAAATGTCCGTTATTTTATTTCTCCAAAGTTGGCAGATATGCTTACAATGCAAAATTTTTTTGACCATTAAATAAAGTAATAAATATTTACTAAAAGTCTTTTTTGCATGGAATTATCTTTGGATAAATGATTTATATAGCTGTGCAAAAATTTAGTTTACAGTTTCGGGAATGCTAAAAAGAAATTCACAAATGTGCAGAAAAAAAATAAAATAAATTATTTTAGTCCCATTGATTTTCCACAATGTTCATGTTTAGTTCTATTAACAGTTTTTGTTAAATAGTCCACAATCATTTGCGAAGTTTCTACACCTTGTATTGTAACATGGCCAAGTTTCACGGCCGCACGTACAAAATGATGCTGTACATCTATGTGCTTTGTTCGTCCGTGAAATTGACTATTTTTAGTCAAGCTTATCGCTGCATTATTGTCATTAAAAATCACTAATGGTTTTTCCTGTGAAACACATAGGTCCGCTGCAATCCTCCTAAGCCAAATGGCTTCTTTTGTTGCTGCAGATATAGACATATACTCAGCTTCTGTTGTGCTTGTTGCCACTGTCAGTTGTCGTTTACTGCACCAAGAAACGGCTCCGCCTCCAATTGTAAAAGCGTATCCAGTTGTTGACCTACGATCTCCAATGTCTCCACCGTAGTTGGAATCACAATATCCCATTATTTCACTACCATAGTCTTTTGAATAGTTGAATGTGGTATCAGTGCTACCTCTAAGGTACCGGAAAATTCTTTTAACACTCTTCCAGTGTGTTTGAGATGGGTTGTTACAAAATTGACATACAGTGTTCACTGCATGCGATATATCTGGTCGTGTAGCTTGGGCTGCATAAAACAGGCTACTAACTGCTACTTGAAAAGGAATATTTGACTTACGTTCCTTTAAATCATCATTTTTAACTTGAACCTTTGTCAAGACTTGATTAAGATCAAGTGGTGTTGCAACTGGATGTGACTCATTCATGCTATATTTTTTAAGCATTCGCTGAATGTATTGGGTTTGGTTTAGGTTAATGGACCCTTCTGATCTATTTCGTTCTATTTTAATTCCTAAGCAATAATTGGCTTCACCTAAATCTTTTATTTCGAATTTTTTACTTAGTTGCTTCTTCACTAAATTTTTAAGTCTTACTGAGTTGCTAAAAATTAACAAATCGTCGACGTAGATAGCTACAATTACAAGTTCTTTACTCTCATTTAGTTTAATGTACACACAACTATCAAAAGAACTTTGTCTAAATCCCATTTCAATTGAGCCTTCATCTAATGTCAGATACCAAAGCCTCCCACTTTGCTTTAAGCCATCTAGAGCTTTATTAAGTTTAAGAACTTTCCCATTTAAATTTTGTTCGTAATATTCACTAAACCCATCTGGAATTTTCATATATATTTCTTCATTTAGTGTCCCTTGAACAGAAGCCATAACAGCATCCATTTGATCGATTTCTCAATCATAAATAGCTGCATAAGCCAACGAAACTCTTAATGTTACATAACGAACTACTGGGGAAAACGTTTCTGTATAATCTATTCCTTCAATCTGGGAGAAATCTTTAGCTACTAAACGGGTTTTATACCTTTCAATATCTCCATTAACATTATGTTTTATTTTGAATACCCATTTGCAATCAACAATGTTTTTGTTTTTGGGCTTATTTACTATGTCCCAAGTTTTGTTTTTAATGTGACCGGCTATTGTTTCACATAAAGATTCTCTCCAATGCCTGGCATTACTACCATTGAGTGCCTCATCAATAGTATTAGGTTCAGAAAGAAGTTCATTTATTGCCACTAAAGCATCGGCAAAGCAAATAGGATCTAAATTTGGCATTTGCAAATCTGGCATACCGTTGGTATCAAAATTTTGATAATGAACTGGAAGTTAAACTGTTCTTCCTATAGGTGTCAATTTCGGTATGTCATTATCAACAGTTATATTATTACTCTCATCATTATTTACAAAATCGCCTCTATTTAAGCCATTAATGTCATCCTGACCTGTGTTAATATCATTTTGGAAATTTAATTCATTATCACCCCTGCTAACATTATCATGATTTTGGAATTCATCTGATGTGTTTTCAAAATCAACAATGCTCCCACTGAATAAAGAGTCATTGCTAAACTCTGGTGAGCTTTTGTCACTGTTATTGTCATGATACATATCATGTTCCAAAAAATTTACATCTCGTGCTACAACAATATTACAATTAATTGGATCAATTAGACGATAGCCCTTTCTATCCTTACAATACCCAACAAACATCAACTCTCTAGCTTTCACATCCCATTTTAAACGCTTCTGTTTGGGAATATGAATAAATGCCCGACACCCAAACACCCTTAAGTATTTCAACTTTGGCTTTTCACCACTCCATTCTTCAAAAGGTGTCATGCCTGGAACTGCAATGGTTGGAGATATATTTTTACAATGAGCTGCTGTTTCAACTGCTTCAGCCCAATATTCCTGGCCAAGGTGGGCATCCACCAACATTGACCGAGCTCGCTCAACGAGTGTTCTGTTGTTGCGTTCTGCAACCCCCATTTGCTCCGGTGTATAAGGGATAGACTTTTGATGCTGAATCCCTTTGGAAGCTAGAAAACTACCCATTTCATTATTAACATACTCCGTCCCATTATCAGAATGTAAAACCTTAATAGGTTTGCCAGTTTGTCTTTCTACATATGCCTGAAAGTCTTTGAATTTTCCAAGAACTTTAAATTTATTCTTTATAAAATAAACAAAAGTCATTCGTGACAAATCATCTGTGAAACTTATAAAGTACCGAGAACCCCCTATTGATGAAACACTCATGGGTCCACAGAGGTCACTATGTACTAAGCCTAACAATTCTTTTGCTCGTTTAGCCTTACCCTTGGGAAATGGTTGTTTATGCATTTTACCTTTAATGCACGGTATACAATCATTAATTTTCCCATTAAAAGAAACCCTCAACCACACCTTGTAATCTAACCATCCCTCCTTCACTTAAATGACCTATTTTCTTATGCAATATTTCTTTTGATAAGTTTTGAGCAGTAATTAAATCCATATCATTATGAATATCTAAAGAATATAATCTATCGCTTACACCTGTTCCACTAGCAACCAAATTATCATCCTTATAAACAAAACATCTTTCCCCTGTAAAGGTAGTGACCATCCCAAAAGTTTTATTTAAATACTTAATAGATAGCAAGTTAGCAGTTAGCTTTGGAACATGCAATACATTATTAAAAGTTACTTTGACTTTCTGCCACTCCTTTCTAAAACTAACACTCCTTTCCCCTTCAACTTCTACGCAAAGCTGCCTCTTTTAATTTGACTAATTTTTGCAGTTTTGTAATCTGTTATCAATTCTTTATATGGGATCATATGGAACGAAGCACAAGAATCCATGTCCCACACATTAAGATTTGGATTTGTAACATAGATACCTGCTACATAAGCTTCTTCCTTCATAGAAGTCTTACTGGAAGTAGGCTTTACATTACCCTTTTTGTTAAATTTATCATACCTACTTTTCTGGCCTGGGGGTCTTTGACAATCTATACTTTTATGCCCAAACAAATTACATTTGAAGCATTTCCCCTTAAACTTATTCCTGCCTTTAAACTTCTCATTAAGGAAAGCTTGATCTAAATTACCATCAGAATTAGGTTTATCATCCTCAGTCATTAATCTAGTTTTAACGTTATCAACAGTTATCTCTTCCCCACAATTTTTCAAAGCCATAATAAGGGGTTCAAATCTATCAGGTAAGTTAACTAAAATTATTCCAGCTATTAATTCCTCATCTGCTTTAACTCCTGTTGATTTTAATTGCTGATATGCTGAAATTACTTTATGAAGGTAGTCACACATGTCTTTACAATCTGTGTATTTAGTGTTAACCAATTCTTTAATTACAGACACTTTTCTAGTTATTCCTTTATCATCATAAGTTTTTGATAATACTTCCCGGGCTTCTTTGCCACTAGATAAGTCCCTCAAATCATTAAAAAATGTTTCACTAACTCCTTCAACTATGTATGACAAGGCTTTGGCATCCAAAGTTGCATCTTCCTTTTTTCCTTCAACATAATCCCATAAATCTCTTTTAATTAAGTGCATTTTCATTGCAAACTGCATAATTTGCCCTCCCAGTTAATTTCTTATGGCTAAAAGAACCTTCTCCCCCTGGCATGATTATTTTTTCTTTGTTAACTATAAATTAAACTATCAAAAAATATATAACTATAAAATAATAAATTTTCTATTAAAACATAGTTAAATTAAATTTATTACAAAGTTAAAAAAGAAAACAGCAACATTTATTTAAGTGTTAAGCATTTAAGCCTAACCATGTGTTAACACATGCTACCATAATTTATCTATCTTTAATTCTAAAATTTAACAAAGAATTTAAAAATAAATATATTAAACTTAATAAATGTTAGCTATAAATTTCTTGGACCATCTTGGGCCCATAGCCTAAAGACTTAACCCAATAATTTAAGCATGGAGGTCACAAGAAATAAATCAACATACCTGGGTAAGGGCTGAAACTGGACTAATATTTTATTATAAAAAAAGAGGTTATATTTAGGACAACACTGCTGCCACCTATGTCAGCATTTGTGATGCCATCTATTTACAATAATGTAAACTACCTCTTTCAACACTCGCTTTGCTCCTTTCTCCAAACAAACTTTGCATCCTTTTTTTAAAGTTCAGATAATGATGCTGCTTTGAGAGAATACTTTGGAACAAATCTTGACAGCATTTACAAAATTGACATTTTACAGAGGTCAACAAAATTAAGGGTAGGAAAAATCCTACAGGCCTTATACAAGAATTCTATTAAATTTTTGTCCAATTAAAGTGTTTCTCGCTAAAAATTTAATTAACTTGTCCTGAAAAAGTTAAATCATTATTTTCATATAATTTTATATGCATATATTGATTTATATACATAGTTTTTACTTCGTTAAATTTAATGTGCTTATATTAATTTTAATTTCTCTTTTTGACTTACATGATTATGCATGATGTATCAAAACTTTACTCGTAGCCTAAAAAATTTCACTATTAAAATGTCCGTTATTTTATTTCTCCAAAGTTGGCAGATATGCTTACAATGCAAAATTTTTTTGACCATTAAATAAAGTAATAAATATTTACTAAAAGTCTTTTTTGCATGGAATTATCTTTGGATAAATGATTTATATAGCTGTGCAAAAATTTTTCAATTCGCTTAAAAAGTTCTTGAGATATAGCGAAATACCCGAAAAGTGCAACCATATTTTCCAGATTGCAGCTAGCCATGATATCTTAGGGGTCAGAAATTTGAATCCCTTATAAATAAAAGGTATGTTTATTCAGAGAAAGTATGTTTTTTGTCCTTTTTTGCACACTGTACACTAGAATACTGATGTATATCTTTTATTAGTTGAATCTTGAGAGATATATATCATGCTCTCTTTTAGTATCTTTATCAAAATGAAAGCTGCTAAAATATTAATTGTTTTTTGCATTTTTAAAAGAAAAACTGTAACCTTTAAAAAAAAGTGTAGAATAAAAAAATTATTTCAGATAGAAACTTGCTATGCTAATTTCATATTTCTAAAAATATATTTTTTTTCCTTACAGTTTAAACATGCATGGGGCGAATTCAATGTCCCTACACAAGTTATGAATTGTTTGACATCAAATATGTTTGATCTTACTTGGAGCAATGAAAAGTTATCTCAAGAGAAAGAAATAGTATTAATTCAAGTGTGCCTCAATGAAAATGCCTTTCGATCATTGAATTATGCTTCTCAACCAGTGCATTTTCGCTCTGGGAAAAATATGAAAACTGTCATTAACTATTTTTTTGACATTGCCGTAAAAAGTATGTAATCAATATTTATATATTTTATATTATAATAAAATTTTATATTTGCATGACAGGGGTCTGTCGAAGCCAAATTTACTACCGTTTAGCGTCACCTTCACAAATTCAGTTTTAGGAAAATACTTTTTCTTAAAATTATATTTTTGTGTTTCATAAAAACGATGAATCTATATTTTTACCATATTTTTGAGTTAATGTTTTAATGTAATTTTTAATTTGCCCAAATTATATCTAAATTTTCACATAATAAGAAACCTCAGAAAAACCTAGACAGACCCCTGCATGATATATTGTGTTATTGCAACCAAGTTTCAGAATAGTGTCTGGTTTTATGGAATAGGATAGTTTTTGATTTCCAGGATAGTGTCTGGTTTTCTCATTTTGCTTTGAGAATATTGTTATTAAGGCGACAAGGGAGGTTAAAATTTTTTATTTTTCAATCAATCATTCTAAAAATTTGTCAGCTAATGGATATAGACAATACAAGATACCATAAAAAATTTAGTTGAACAATTGTCAAAATTACATCTGAGGTTTACCGAGTTATTTATTTTAAGTAGCAAATTTAACATCACCATTTTCATTGGTTTTCTAATATGAGAAAAATTAAAAAAATGGTGATAAAGTACTCAAAAACAATTATCAAAATCAATTTTAAATGAAAAATAATTAATAACCATAATGCAAATCTATCAGTGATATAGCATAGGAAAGATTTTTAATAAATCTTGATTCCTAGAATTGTAAATATAACCTACATCATCTTAACTTAACATTCTTTATAAATTCACAATTTAAGTTAAAATGTATAATTAAGTAGTGGGGTTAAAAATAAGGAAATTTTAGATTTCGGGAAATTAGAAAAATCATTCACAAATGTCCTATTCAACACAGGGCAGGGAAAATTTACTATTGCACCCAGAGGATAAATGGAGTGAACATTGCTGTTGATTTTCTATTCACTGCAATATCAAAAAACTTACGTTAAAATGTAACTTTAGTTTTAATAAAGTAAAAGGGCTTTTATTAAATAATTTTTTCTTAATTTCTGTAAAGCCTTGAGATATAAGCTATTTGACTAAGAAGGAAAAGTTTTTCAGGCCTCACCATTGAATATGCAGCACAAAATTTTACTGCTTGATCGATGGCGAAGTTAACACATCTGTTACAAATAGCAAGTTATATACAAATAAATTATTAAACATATAACAATCATTAAAATAATTATTAAATATGCAATAAGTTAATACAGTGGAAAGTCGCGTATCCGGAATCGGCGGGACTTCCCCAAGTCCGTACATTCGATTTTTCCGTATAATAGACCCCCAAGGTAAACAAAACTTAAAATGATCTGAATCTAAGAAGCAAAGAATTAAACATTATTTTTTGGGCAATAATGTTTTAGTATCAGAATGATATCTAATCAATCAAAAATAAAATATTTGAAAATAAATAATTATTGCTATTATAAAAATAAATATAAAAAACAAAAAATATTAATTGCTCTCTCTGCCGTTTTGAACTATAACGATTCAAGCAAGAAGGGGAAATTCCCGTCATTCACTAAGGTGGGTAGGTGGAGAAGAAAATTCATTTCCTCCTTATTTCTCATTCAAGTTGAGGGCGGGGCAGTGACAAATTCTTATTTTCTCTCCCATCAGTGGCTATCAAACAAGCATAAAGGCGTGGCATGCTGATTGGGTTCTCTTTATTTTTTCTTGTGTGACTAAAGGGGATTCCCCTTCCACTTTAATGTTTGTTGTGTTTACACTTTTTCACAGTACTTTTTCTTTCCCTAACACTCTAATAAAAAGGTTCCAGGAAATGCCTCTTTTACTAGCCAGCTGCATAGGAAAGAAGAGGTGGAGGGGACTCAGTTGTGCTCCTTTGAAAACAAATCTCCCCCCCCCTTTCCTGCATTCCAAAGGAGGAGCGTCACTAAGGGTATGGTCTTGGTAGATCTTCTGTTCCCCTTTCTGTTGATTTATGGATTCAATGCATAAATCACTAGAAGCTACGAAAGGAAAAAACCTGTCAAAAGACCTCTTTTTTTTTTTTTTTCCTTTTAAGAGGGGAAGGTGAAGAAATGTTTGTTTATTTTGATTGTTAAAAAGTGTCCGGGAAATTGACTCTTCCGGAAATGGGACGTTACACTGTATATGTGATTAAAATCAGAAATTATATATTTCGATAATTTTCCTCATAACTTTTCAGTTTTGCACATAATTGAACTGTGTGCAGTTAAAACGCCATGCAGTCATTAATACTAATATAAATTACTCAAATTTTATGTAAAACAAGTGATTAAAAACCTAAATATAATTAAAATAAGATATCAATATGTAATAAATTGATGAAAAGAATCATACTAGGCATAAAATTGTACCATATAGAGCAATTGCATCACCTCGCTTAAACATAATTTGATATGAAATATCTAAATACTATTAAACAGCTAAAATTCCTTACAATAATTAAAAAAATATTAATAATAATTAAATACAATAAATCTTGTTTTTTTCCCGTAAAATTGCACAAAACAATCACAAACATATTCCATTTCTTTTTACTGGTTTTAAATTTCTGAATTTTTTACCTATCAAATGAGGAACAGCTGAAAGCCTTTTAAAATTACATAAAAAAGTCTCTTTTTGATCAAATTTAAAGCATAAAACGATCGCAAATGCATTGTTTCTTTTATAATTAATTTAAAATATCCCAGTTATAAATAAATCAAATGGTTGAACAGCTTCAAATTGTTAAAATAAATGTTAAATATAGAATAACAGTTCACACATTTGTATTTTATCCATGTGCTCATTATATTGCATCAGTTTGATTGAACATCTCTAAATTTCAAAATCATATATTTTTTAGAGTAAAATTAATAAAGTTGATTTTCAGCTGAAGGTGTGGATAATTGTGACCTTCAAAATAAATCATTTCATTTCACCCCGCTCATTCATTTTAAAGAATTACTTGCATATTCTTATTCCACTTGTTTTTCTTTACACATGCAGCCAAAGAGAGGGAGGGGAATAGTATTTCCATCGATCCTGTACGAGACTCTTTGCAGGGTTGTTTTTGTATTTTGTGAATATAATTTTGGATGTGTGTATCAGAAAGTTTCTCGAAGAAATTATCCGATTTAACTTTTTGAAACCACTCGTTTTGGACAAAATTATTTACGTTTGTAAATTTTAAAATGCATAAAGGAGGTAATGAATATCATGTTTTATTTAAATTCTTTGAATTGATTATGCCATGGGCAGAAAAAAAAATTCATTTCAAATGCTCAAGAGTTTTTTCCGCTATGATTCCTAATAAGTCGAAAATAATGATAATTTATAACAGAATTAAATTTAAAAGAAAAAAAATCTTGTCACTAAGTTTCTGAATAAGAGAAGATTCAAAATGATTCGTAACAAGCATTATTTGTAATGCTTGTTATTTTGCTTTTTAATATTAAAAAAACTTTATATTTAAAAGCAAAATATAATTCTTATTTTATTAAGTTTTTATTCGAATGTGAGTACACTTCCTTGGTCCCTGTTGCAGGCGCCAATGAGTGTCAGTGGTGTTACCTCGCTTCTCCCCTATCTTTTCTGAGAATTTGTGTTCCTTGACTTATTTAACTCAGTGTTATAACAAATTTTCCCCACCCCTGCTGACCAGAGTGGATTTTACGGTATTAGAAGGTGACCTTTCTTTACATTTAGCTTAAGATTGTCATTACATGTGCATGTTTTTCTTTCGTGGTGAAAGAAGCAAATTTTTTCCATTGTTATTTTTGATAGAAAATAGATTTTTCTTAAAATAAGTTTAGGTTCTCTAATTATTAAATTAATTTTTATTTTATACTAAATAATCATAATGAGTAGAAAGAAACGCAAGATTGATAGTAAAAATAGAGCTTTCAATGGTCATTGGGAAAGGAATTATTTAATTGGTTAAAATAACGAGAAGTTTCAATGCTTAGTTTGCATGCAAATGATATAAGTGCCTAAAGAATATAACATGAAGAGACATCACTCAACGCTGCATGAAAAAAAGTATCAAAATTATGGAGGAGAATCTCGAAGTATTTTGATCAATGATTTAAACAAGAAATTTAAACAGTAAACAGGAATTTGTACCAAATTTTCCCATGATCAATCATCTCCTCTGCATGCTTCATATGCTCTGTGTGCTTCAGTTATTAATATTTATGGGCATTATGTAGGAAGATTTTTACTAAGGAAGAATTATTGGAAATGTGTCCAATGACTGATACTACGAAAGGAAGAGACATCTACGAAGCAGTAAAAATAGCAGTTGGCCAAACAAGAGGTTTTAGCAAATGTTCAGCAATTGTAATGTATGGTTATGTTAGGGGGGAGGGAACTGGATCAGCGGGATTGCTAAAAGAAAATGGTGTAATTTGTCCGACGACTTTATGTGGAAAGTCTGTGAAACAAAATCAGGTTTATAAACTTGGGATAAAAGTTATTAATGTAATAAGGGGTGGATATCGTGCATAGGTAATTAAAGCAGTTTTTGGAGGAAATGAAATTCGGATATGAAGACTTGCTGCTGTACAATCATGTAAGATGGTTTAGTGCAGGAAAGTGTCTTGAAAGATTCTTTGGAATTAGAAAAGAAATTGCTGTGTTCCTGAAAAAATTTGTTACAGCAGATACTACGCAACTAGAAGAAAGGATCCGAACTGTCGATTTTTTAAAAGAATTGGCATTTATCACTGATACCACTAATCACCTTAATGGTTTGAATTTAAAACTTCATGGTAGAAATTAGCTGATGTCAAACTCAATGGGAAATGTAAATGGATTTCGCAGCAAGTTAAAAGTTTTCAGTATTTCTTTAAATAAGAATGATTGTAAAATGGCCCATTTTCCATGCTGTCAGAAATTAAGTGAGGATTATAAAGATAGGAGACTCTTAATTTTTCTGAGTTTATGTACAACATTCAAGAGTTTAACATGAGATTTATGGATTTTGAATCAATGGAAAGTAGTATGGTGTTGTTTAATAATCCTCTTGGAGTTAAAATTGAGGATCAACTAACGTTTCTTCAACTGGAACGGTGGGAACTTCAAGCAGATGTATTTTTGCAAATGAGGGAAGAAAAAGGAACTGATTTCTTCAAATTGTTAGATAAAGAGAGATTCCCAAATCTGCGAGAATTTGGCAAAAATTCGCATCAATATTTGGAAGTACATACTTGTGCGAAAGTGTATTTTCATCAATGAAATTTATAAAGAATAACAATAAACCGTCTTACTGACTTTTCTCTACTCCATTTCTTGAGACTCTCAACAGCTGAACTTGAGGTGGATATCCATTCTCTGGTGGTTGCAGCAGACAAACCTTAATTCTCTCATTGAACATTTTGTGTTCTACTATGTATGTTTTAATACCAACCTTTTTTAAGTTTTATATCTTAACAATTTGATATCTGTTGCATATTAATCAGGGGTCTGTTTAGAAGAAATTTGGGTCCCTGAACAGACTCTTCACAAGATATCTTTTCATAAAAATGGACCCTTCCCAAAGTCTTTTAACTTAAAAACGGACGCTTCACAAAATAATTTATCTTTTAATCGGACCCTTCACAAATGTGTTTATCTTCATTATTGATTTGTTAATCGAATAAACCCTTCCCAGGAAGGGGGGGGGAGAAATTCAAATGTAAACGAACTAAGTTTTGTCTTCGGCAGACGCTTCTTCTTTTATTCGTCCAAAATGAATATTCTGTGCTGAGCAGTATAGGCAAAATACCAAATATTTGTAAGCTACATCTCTAATTTAGTAGCAGCAATTGCTACTTATTTTTTAAAATTTAATTTTTTTTCATTATAATTTTATAGTGTTGAGCATAATCTTTCTTGTATGTCTACAATTTAAAAACTCATTGAAAAAGTTTTTGCAATAACAGGACCCTATTTGCACAAATTCACAAAAACAGAACCCTGGTTGAAAGAATGTGACTTAACGTTTATTTTATATTCACAAATTACGAGTAATTTTTTCACAATTTTACAGAAACGGACCTTTCACAAAATGTCTTGACAAACCCCTGTTAATTGTTTAATACATAGGTGCACATTAAAGTTATTGTAGCCAGAATTTTTTAATATGCAATTAAATATTTTTAAAAATCTACTTCTTATTTTAATTTGTAAATCAATACTCTTGTTTTGTAGAACTTGATAAAAATCTGACAGTAATATTTGATGTTCCTTCAAACATAAGAGTCCTATATTTATATAATGGCAATTTTGATAGAATTGCCATTTGACTGGTGTTTTCAATTGCGACCCCAGATCTCATGTAAATTGGAAACCCCTGGTTCAGATTGTCCCAAACATGCTCGTTTGAGTTCATGCTCAGAGAATATGCTGGCCAAGCCATTTGTATGATTTCTTCACCAAGCTAGCACGATGTGAATTACAATTGTCATCCATTAACACAAAGTCATCTCCAATCGCTGCAGTGTAACCGACTACAATAGGTCTCAGGACCTCATCCCTATATCGGCGACTAGTCAGAGCTCCATTTTGAATGGTATAGAGATCAGTGCGCCTATTTATTGAGACACCAGCATTGACCATCACTCCTGCAATACTAAATCTTACACTTTCTTGCACAAATGCAGGATTGTTTCTAGTGCCACGTTCCCTCCAGTTGAAAATACACCGTTAGAAATTCCAGTATACTCTGGGCACTCCGCAAAGATATAAATTTTACCTGGAAAATAAAATCCCGATAGCTAATTTTTACATTTTCCTCCGATGACGTCACATAATTGTATTCCCTGCCCCTTCCACGTCAGCTCTTTCTCCTCCCAATGGTGGACGGTGTTTCACGGCTCCACGCTCCTGCCGTTGTATAGTGCTGATGTCATCTAACCTGCACTTGCAGAGCTGGAACTGGTTGAATGACATCATAATTAAAGCTGCGGTGCATGTAAGAAATGTTTCTTCTCTCTAGCATAGTTTCGTGCAAACATTACTTTTTTGTGCGGCCGACGCTAGTCCTAGTTGAAGTTGCTGATTGGACATAGTATCATGTCTTCCAAAAAACATTCACAAATGTATCGAAAAGAATATTCAGTAGAATGGCCTGTTTTTACTCTTTCCACTAAATCATCACATCATGTATATTGCAACATTTGCAAATGCGATTCTCATTAAGGTCGAAATTACTGCTTATGACACGTGGAGGGATCACACCATCAAACGAATAGTGCTGCTTCCTCCTTCAGTAAAAGCATAAAAGATGTTTTCAAGTTCTACGAAAGAAAACTAAAATTTTATGAAAGCGGAGACTCTTTTTGTGAATTTTTTTAATTCAGCACAATTTACCTTTATCTGTTGCTGATCATGGAGGTCTGTTATTTAAACGCATGTTCCCAGATTTGGTTATTGCCCACAGATTCAAATGCTGTAGGAAAAAAATCGCAGAAATTTACAAAAATTTAGCAGATACAATGCAAAACGACTTATATGCGTGATGAGAACCAGAAAGTTTACTTTAGCCATGGATGGCAGCGATTCATCTGGTGACAAACTTCTTCCTCTTGCAGTAACATTCTTTTTTGATACTAGCGGTAAAATTAAGACAACCCTTTACTCTCTCCCAAAGTTGGACAAGGATGGTACAGGTGAAAATATTTTTTTACTCATTGGTAGTGGGTTATCAAAAAATTGTGCTCCCAGGGAACACTGTATGGTGCCGGGTGGCTGAGTGGTAGCGCACCACGCTCCCATGCCACAGGTTCTGGATTTGATCCTCGGGCCGGGCAAGGTTCACCCAGCCTTTCATCTCTTCAGTGGGTTGAACTTTTATTTCCGAATGATTTATCAAGATTGAATGGTAATAAAATACTAAATTTTTCAGAATTCTCTGTTGAACCTAATAATGAAGTATTTTAAAATAAATAAACTTAAAGAACTTTGTAACACCTTTAATTTTTCTGGCTTAATCGAAATTACTGATATTCTCAATATTTCCAGTGAGGGAAATAAGAATGAAATTGATAAATATATTTTAACTTGTGTATGTGATTTTAATTATTTAAAAAATTCTCTAGTAATTGAAAATCACTCTGAAGATGAGGATGAAAAAATAGTCAGTCTGAATGCAAACAAACTCAAACTGATTTTGAATCTCATTTGCCAATTAAAACTTGTGTAAATCAATTTACACAAGTTAATTTAAATTCTATCAGTACAAAAACTTGTGTTGATCAGGAAATACAAGTAACTCATGTTTATACTGACCAGGATATTGAAAAACAAAATCAAAAGTATAAGATATGGATATGCATAAAGATATGGTATTCTATAATCAAAGTTCTAACAATGATGTGAATAATAGGGAACCAGAAACAAAATTAATAGTTAATTTTTCTGATATTGAAGAAATTACTCCTATATTTAAAGGAGATAAACATGAAAATATTCATTCTTGGTTTGAAAATTTTGAAACTCATGCTAATTTGTTTAAACTTTCTGAAATGCAAAAATTTTTATTTGCAAAAAGATGTTTAAAAGGTAATGCATTAACTTTAATTAGAAGTGAAACTTATTTAAATTCATATGATAAATTAAAAAATCTTTTGCTTGAAGAATTTGGACTTAATTGCAATAGCATTGTTGCAAAAAAGAAAGCAAAGATATAATAATGAAACTCTTCAAGATTATTTCCTTAAAATGAAAGAAATTGCTACTCAAAGCAAAGTAATATTGATGACTTAGCTTTGATCACTTACATAAGTCAAGGAATACCAGACCAAACAAATAATAAATCAATTCTTTATGGAGCTAATAATCTTTTTGAATTTAAACAAAAACTTAAAATTTATGAAGCTGTGCCGGTATTGTCTGAATGTTTGTCCACCCCCCTCCAGCTGGGAGAGTGGGTGAGACATCTGTTTTCACCAGTTAACATCTGAATAAAGCCTGATTAGAATTTAACGACTGATGACTTCTCTTAACTTGAACTAATATCAACCAAAAACAACAGGGTTGAAACAGGGTTTTTTAAATCATTAAAAAATTCCATTTAAATAAATAAATCATTTTTATAACATACTGTCAAGATTCAAATGTAGTAAGGAAATTATTAATAAAGCGAAAATATAATTTATGAAAAAAAGGAAATATTCCACTAAATAAAAATATATTTTAATAATATACTAAAGGTTCTGAAGAGATACATAATTCATTTGCTCTGTTGCCCACTCCCTGCTGGCGCGAGTATGAAAATGGCACCATTTATAACCAAATTCTAACAAACAAGTTGTCTTCTCCTAAGTCTTATAGATATCCCACATTGTTACTTAAAAATAGTTCTACATAGTTATCAAGATAATGATAAATAAAGTGGGGGTAATTTGAAGCTGTGAACATTTTTCTGTATTAAAAAGCAATCAGCTTACTTTATTATTGAATGAGAGGGAGGGATACTTTGGTTTCATCACTGACGCTAGAGTATTGCTTCCACAGGACTGCCAACTTTACACTTCTTAGGAAATTGTTTTCTAGTGGTAGCAATGTTTATTTTTTAATGTTTTATTCTTTGTTTTGTAAATTTGTTTTAGTTATATTCCGCACTACTACATGTAAATGATTCAAATTTTTTAATAAAACGCTTGTTTCGTTCAGTTCTCTCATGGTGAAGCTTTTAATTTGTCTGTAAATTTATAAAAATAAGTGTGAAATTTTTAATTCTCTACTCTATAAAATATTTTCCAAAAGGCATATTAGTTGGCGACTTTGCTTCCTTGTGAAGAAAATTAAAGGAAGAACAAAACTGTTATATTTATGAATAATAAGAAAGAAACCCATATTGATGAGATAAACGAATTTTTAGGGTGTTATTTTTTTTATCTAATATTAGCTTTAAAAGAACCAGATTTTTTTTAGAAAATGAATAGTTTGAGAAAATATTAAAAATTGACGTTTACAATGTGGGTGTTTAAACCCCTCCTTTACCTATGTCCCTAATTGCTGGGTTATTTATCTAATTTCTTCTCAGTGTTGTATATTGAACAAACTAAACGTCCTCTTATACTTTGATTTAAAGATATGTCAAAAATTGGGATATTAAACAATCTTCTATCATCCTACTGTATTGGAATTCTTATCTTCATTGAACTCCGCTAAAATCATTCAACACTGCTCTTCATTTACTGAAAATTATTTCAGGAAATCACTCCATGTTTTAAAAAATTCTAATAATTTCATTAAGGATCTTTGTTATGTCCCTACCTTTCCTAATGTATGGAAATCTATTCTAATTTAATCCTTTTCCCCCTGGGGTTCCCGAAAAAACCCTTTTAATTATCTTTTTCAAATTTGCCCCTCTGTACTAATTGGTTAAATCACTTTGTCCCTGTTTATCTCTTTATTTTTCTAATGTTATTTGGTGTTTAGACTATGAAGAAGGTTCTTGTCTAGAGTTTTGAAATCATAATATGTCCATTTCTTTCTGTCCATTATGTCCATTTCGCACTGTTTTTCTATTTAGTAATGGCCATTGTTGAAATCTTTTATGTTTAGTGTTATATCTAGAAATGTCTATATTTGTACCCTCTTTTTTTGGGGGAGGGGATACATTTCATAGTATTTTTTTTATTTCTCTCTTAGAGTACGATGAGACTGTTTCAGAGGAAGACCTTTATCCTGAGTGTCTGCTCTCATCTATCCAGAATTGCTATCAACCAGATAAAAGTTCAAGTGTGTCACATGAATTATTAATTCCTGAATTGAGGCCATACCAAAGTCAAGCTGTCGAATGGATGCTTAATTGTGAAAAGAGTTCTAATTCTTTTAACCAATTAGAAATTCATGATCTTTACTGTGAACTAAAATCAAAAAATGGCACATCAATTTATTTCCATAAATATGGTGGTTTGTAAGTATTTTTGATACAATTTTAGCTTTATGTTCACATTTTAATAAAAAATACAAATATCAAATTTTATGAATCTCAATATTTAGATTTAAACACAATATTTCAGTTTTTTTTAGTAATTTATTTAAATTTAATATAATCTAGGGTCTGTTGGTGTAATTATGACCACTTTTAGCATTTTATTTCAAACTACTTTGTGCTTTAAAAGAATAAAATTATTCTCTTAATAGCTTAGGTGATTTTTCTGATACTTTTAAAATGTAGAAAAACAATAAGAAATAACTTTGGCTCCGAAAGGGGTAATCATTATTATCCCACCTAAGTTCTCAAAAAATTAAAATTTGTTAAAATTATGACCATTCTTCTTATACACATTCTAGCAGGGCTCGAAAAAACTCAAAAATTTTACCCGTCCCTGAGGATGGCTTGTCCAACAATGTACCCGTCCTCCTTTGAAACTAACCTGTCTCTTCTAAATAAATAAAAATATAATTTTCTCTTATTTATTACAAACATTTAGATAAATTACACTGTGAATCAGTAGTTTTTAGGATATACTAGGATAACATTATACAGTAATAAAAGAAATACTAGGTTACTATAATAGTAACCTAGTATTTCTTTTATAAAAAAATTTAAATGACTAAGGTCAAGTTATTTGGAATGTCAATTTATTTAAGAGTACTGCTTTTTTTAAATGAATCAAATATGACGTTTGCCAGTTCCACAATCAGGCCAATGATTTGCAGAGGTTTCTGTACAGAAATCTGAAAGGGGTTTTCCATTTAGGTAGATGTTCATTATTGCGTTTAACGCTTCTTGTTTAAGACCAGTAGGTAATGTGTTTTTGTGTAAGTTCATTGCTGAAAAGCCCCTTTAAACCGCTGCAGTACTCCCAGACAGAGAAAACATCAATTCCACCATTCGCAGTATGTTACTGTATTTCTAGATTAGAGAGTCATTTTAGAAGTGAGGCGCTAGACTCTTGTAAGATAACAAAAATTTAAAATGTATCACGTACATAAACGGGAAAATGGCCGTCCGTACGGACGTCGGATTCGAGAAATTCATTGTCTGTGGGGAATTTTCGACCGCCAAGGATGGGCGGTTTTTCGAGCCCTGCATTCTAGAACTGTTGTTGACTTATAGTCGGACAATTCAGAAACCCCTAACCAATACTTTTCTATCCTCATCTATTCCAGGCACACTGGAGGGGACATAATTAAACTCTGATTTTCTTTATATTGAATTCAAAACAGGATTAATCTAACTATAACAGTTTTTTTTCTCTCCTTATACAGTGCTTCTAATTTTTTATAATTTTTTTTTTGTGTTAGATTTCTTCTAGCATATGTGAGTATATTTTTTCATAATGCCTGAATACCAGTTCACCCTTAGTTTGCATCCTTAAAAGCATTAAAAATGGAATTTTCTTCAATGTCTGATCCAGCTACCTGCAAAAGTTTTTGTTTTTTTACAACGAAAACCAAATCTAGATCTAGTTAATAAACATTCAAAAGTTCTTGTTTTTTTAAGTAGGTGCTCAGCTTCCTGATTTTATCAACTAATTTGTTCACTTTTTCACAGCTGGATTAGTGATTTTAGAATGTCATGTTTTTTAAGCTTTTCCTTGACTCAGTTTCTTCTCTTTTACCATTACAATAGCATCCTGTATGATCTCTCAAGTGTACGAAAAATAGACTTCTTTTTTGTGTATGTTCTGAGTATTTTTTTCGCGACAGAGCATGTACAGTCATTAATATTGAGCTTAAATGAAATATGTCCATAACTACTTCATTCTGGTAAAAAAATGGGATCATGACAGCATACTTTCAGGTAATGTATTTTAATACAGATAGATAATAATACTCAGCTCTAAAAAGTAAATAAAAAACATAATTGGTTTTGTTATGAACATATTTGTTCTTATTCAAATTTTTTTTCTTATTTGAATACCTTTTTCTAAGAACTTGTGGGGAGAGTTGTTATCGACAGTGTCAACCTTCATCCATAAAAAGGTACTCCATCATAGAATCAAATTAACATGCATTATATACTAGTGAATTGTGGTTGCAATTTTGTTGTGGTAGATGCGCTACAGTACTCCCCCACCAGAATTATATCTGTGATAGAATTCGATTAATGGATACCACTAGTTGATTCATTGCTGTTTTGTGAGAAGCCAGAAGAGGTGTATTAAGATCACCGTACTTTTTACTGATAGTGAGAGCTGTATTAAGTTCACGGTCGCTCCTGTGTTGCCTTTAGCAGTCGAGTGAATACATTGTGTGTGATTGAGACGGAGTAGCAACAGTGCGAACAGGTGAATAATGTCACTGTCACAAGTAGCAAGTGAACTGTTCAATGTGGACCATCCATGAAGTAGGCGTGTTCAGATCGAAGTGGGCATTACTGTAAGGACAGGCATGTTCATATCGAAGTGGGCGTTATTGCCAAGGTAGGCATGTTGCATCACGTCCGGAGGTCATGAATGTGGGGAATTTTATTTATCGACTATGTCAACCTTCATCTATCAAAAGGTACCTTATGATGGAATCAAGTTAACATGCCTTATATACTAGTGAATTGTAGTTGCAATTTTGTAGTGATAGATATGCTACAAACTTGTGGTGGCAAGAAGTCAATAGATGGCAGCATCAGGAGCCTGAAAAAGGCCTTGTATGCAGCGCTGATAATTACAACATTTCAAACTAAAATTAAATTATTTTCTGTCAGAATAATTTTAATTTGTTTATTTATAAATTTTATGTTTATTTATTAATTTAATGTTTATTTATATTATTTGTAATATATCTTATTAACTGTACAGCTTTCATTTATTAACTGTAACCACTGTAGATTGATAATTGATAAAAAATAAGCTTCTGATAAAAACACGCATGTTGTTACTGAATTATGTGAGATTTAATGAGTTATAATGTTTAAAATTAAATGACTGAAACCTTCAATAAATGTGCTAATGGAGTCAGAATAAGTGAATTTATTTATTGTCAAATAGAGACAAGAACATTGGTGACTTCGGTAAATAAACACGGTCAATCAGTAAACACGTGAACTTAGCGAAAACATGCCTGAAAAAGGATCGGAAGCAAGTGCTGTGAGCATCAAAATACCCCCATTCTGGGTTGAAAGGCCAGAAATGTGGTTTTTTCAAGTGGAAGCTCAATTCCGGATTGCTGGCATTGTAGCCGAAGAAACAAAATTTAATTATCTCGTGGCGCAATTGGAACCACGCTTTATCGAGAATATCTGGGACATAATCAAAGATGCTACCGCTAATAAGTACACAGCAGCAAAAGAAAGACTTTTATCAACATTCACAGAAAGTGAAAACAAAAAAATTAAAAGACTGCTGACCGGAATGGAGCTTGGCGATATGGCACCAAGCCAACTTCTACGCCAAATGAGATCCCTTGCTGGAAGTGAAGTCATTTCCGATAAAGTGCTTCGTACACTTTGGATGGATAAAATGCCGGATAGCATAAAAAGCATATTAGCTGTGAGTGATAAGTCGTTGAAGTTAGAAAAACTTGCTGAAATGGCAGATAAGATTGCGGAAATCAGTCCACGATCTCATAACATAGCTGAAGTGCAAGAAACACCTACTGTTATGCAGTCACTTTTGGAAAAGATTACCAACCTTGAGCACCAGGTTGCAAGCCTGAAATTGGAGAGAAATGCTCGCGGTTTTGTGAGGACTCAAAATCGTCACAGAAGTCGAAGCAAATCAGGCCAAAGATTTGATCCTAAAGGCAAGTTTTGTTATTTCCATTATAAATTTGGGAACAAATGTTTCCCCGGCAAGTGTGTACAGCCCTGTGGCTGGAAAGTGCCGGAAAACGAGCCTCAGCAGTAGACTCAGCGGCAAGTCCTACTGCCACAATGTATGGCCGTAAATTTAGGTTATTTGTGAAAGATAAGACGAGTGGCTGTCAATTTCTGGTAGATAGTGGTGCAGATGTTTCTATAATTCCGTCAACAAATAGAGACATTAAAAATGCCGATTTTAAGCTATATGCAGCAAATGGCACAGAGATACCAACTTTTGGAATTAAGATGCTTAATTTAAATTTGGGACTAAGACGTCCATTCCAGTGGCCATTTGTTGTAGCTAAGGTTGCACGAGGAATACTGGGTGCAGATTTTTTGAATAATTTTCAATTGTTGATAGATGTTCATAATAAAAAATTAATTGATGGTGTAACTAACCTATCAGTCACAGGAGAAGTTACAACTATACAAGAAGAAAATACATTAAGCACTGTAAATAAAACATCTAAATATTTTGATCTGTTATCCAAGTATCCTGATATAACCAAACCTAATTTGGTTAAAAAAGTTGCTAAACATGAAATTAAGCACCATATAACAACAACAGGCCAACCTACATTTTCAAAAGCAAGACAACTGGATCCTGAGAAACTCCAGCTTGCTAAACAGGAGTTTCAATATATGTTGGACAAGGATATCATTTGTCCATCAAAATCTCAATGGGCAAGTCCTTTGCATCTAGTAAATAAAAAAGATGGGACATTAAGACCTTGTGGTGATTATCGCCGACTAAATGCACAAACCATCCCTGACAAATACCCTATCCCGAGAATTGATGATTTCCATTTCATTTTGAAAGATAAAATCATATTTTCTAAAATTGATCTTGTGAAAGCGTATTTTCAAATACCAATTGCTGAAGAGGATAAAGCAAAAACTGCCATAACAACACCATTTGGACTCTACGAATTCAACGTCATGAGTTTCGGCCTGCGAAATGCTCCGTCCACCTTTCAGCGGTTTATAACTGAAGTTTTACGTGGATTAGATTTTGTCTTCCCATACTTGGATGACCTTCTAATAGCCTCATCATCACCAGAAGTTCACAGACTACATCTTTCCCTAGTATTTGAACGTTTACAGAAATAAGGACTTTGCATAAATTTAGCTAAGTCAGTGATGGGTGTTGACCAAGTTGAATATTTGGGATATCTCATTACTGCAAATGGCTCTCAGCCACTTCCAGAAAAAGTTCAAGCCATAACTGATTACAAACTACCAAAAATGATAAAGGAACTTAGAACATTTCTGGGAATGATAAATTTCTTTAGACGTTACTTAAAAAATGCAGCAGAAACACAAGCACCTCTACACGAAATGTTAAAGGGTGCAAAGAAGAATGACCGACGGCCTGTGCCATGGACAGAGGAAACCATACAGTGGTTTGAAAAGTGCAAAACAGATTTGGCTAATGCTGCCCTCCTTAGTTTTCCCAAATCTTCACTACCATTATCCTTGTGCATGGATGCCTCAGATGTAGCTGTTGGTGCTGTATTGCAACAACTAGAGGATGGTGACTGGAGACCAATTTCTTTTTATTCGAAAAAACTCAACGACACACAAAAAGGGTATAGTACCTATGATCGAGAGTTATTAGGCATATATCTGGCTGTGAAAAAATTTAAATATCTCATAGAAGGTCGTGATTTTTGTATATACACGGATCACAAACCGATAACATTTGCATACAAGCAGAAAAATGAAAAAGCCTCCCCCAGACAGCAACGCCAATTGCAGTACATCTCTGAATTCACTACAGACATTCGTCATATTGAAGGCAGTAAAAATGTAGTTGCCGATGCCCTGTCAAGATTAGAAGCAGTGTCAGTCATCGATTATGACGCCATAGCTGATGAACAAGTAGATAATGCTGAATTGCAAAAATTGATGGATGATAATGTTTCACTTATATTTAAAGGATGTATTTTGCCATCAGGAAAAACTCTTTGGTGTGATAGTTCTACACTGAATATAAGACCTTTCATCCCAGAGAGGTTTCGAAAACAAATGTTTAATCAAATTCATGGGTTATCACACCCTGGTATCAAAGCAACTGTGGCACAAATGACGAAAAAATTCATATGGCCTGATATGACTAAAGAAATTCGAGAATGGGCTAAGACATGTATCCAATGTCAAAAAGTAAAGATCCACAGGCATACTAAGTCTCAAGTTTCTGAATATCAAGAACCAGATGCCAGATTTAGTATGGTACATATAGATTTAATTGGTCCTCTGCCTCCTTCAGAGGGTAAGATGTACTGTCTGACATGTATAGATAGGTATACCTGTTGGATGGAGGCCATCCCTATACCAGACATAACATCGGGCATTGTCAGCAGAGCCTTTTACGAAAACTGGATAACCCGTTTTGGTGTGCCTACACAAATAATAACAGATCAAGGGAGGCAATTTGAATCACAACTGTTTAGAAGTTTGGCTGTGATATGTGGTGCTAAAGTACAGCATACAACACCATATCACCCACAGAGTAATGGAAAGGTGGAACGTTTTCACAGAACTTTAAAAACGGCCATAAAGGCCCATTCCAACATCCGATGGACAGAAAGCTTACCTACAGTGCTCTTAGGGTTGAGAACGGTTGTTAGACCAGATACCAAGTTTTCTATAGCCCAAATGGTCTATGGTACACATATTAAAGTACCTGGGGAATTTTTTACCCCGCCAGAGCAGTACATGGACCCCGAAACTTTCGTAACAAGATTACAGCGTTTCATGGACCAACTTCGACCAGCCAAATCACCTGTTATTACTTCACAAAAAGTATTTGTTCACAAAGATTTTAAATTGTGTACACATGTATTTGTTAGGGTTGATAGAGTAAAGAAAGGTTTGGAACCTGCATATGAAGGACCCTTTTCTGTTGTGGAGAAATACGATAAGTATTTCTCAGTGTTAATTAAAGGAAAAAATGTAAATATTTCAATCGATAGGCTAAAGCCAGCCTATTTGTTAGCAGAAAAAGAACCACCGGATACAAACAACGACCCTGACAAAAATTCTCTTAATGTACATAATAATGACCAAAATTTAATTACTCGTAGAGGTAGAAAAATTCAAAAACCTGTAAGATTTAAAGATTAATCATGTTCATGTATATCTACTCCAGATTTAATTAAGTGATATTAGTAAGTCACAATGGCATGTGTGTATATAGTGAATTTTACTTTGTTTCATTAGTTGTAATTTAAGGCGATATCATCCAAATTATGTGAATTTTATTTAAAACGTCAAATTAATTTATATTTATCAATTTTAATTGATTTTTATGTTAACTAATTGTAATATGTGATATATATAAAATAATATATATTTTTTTTACAGCTTTAACCTTCCACTATGTAAATATATAAATTCTCTTGTTTATTGGTTATACAGACTATGTGCTGTGATTGTATTAGCACCATGTGTATGTATAAAAATTAATTCTCAAGCCTATTTTCTAACATCCTAACTTAGTTACTGGTGAGGGAGTAATGTGGTGGCAAGAAGTCAATAGATGGCAGCATCAGGAGCCTGCAAAAGGCCTTGTATGCAGCGCTGATAATTACAACATTTCAAACTAAAATTAAATTATTTTCTGTCAGAATAATTTTAATTTGTTTATTTATAAATTTTATGTTTATTTATTAATTTAATGTTTATTTATATTATTTGTAATATATCTTATTAACTGTACAGCTTTCATTTATTAACTGTAACCACTGTAGATTGATAATTGATAAAAAATAAGCTTCTGATAAAAACACGCATGTTTTTACTGAATTAATGTTTAAAATTAAATGACTGAAACCTTCAATAAATGTGCTAATGGAGTCAGAATAAGTGAATTTATTTATTGTCAAATAGAGACAAGAACAAACTCTTTAAATATTCTTTTTTTTAAAAAAAAAATACACATATTTATTATATACAGTCAGTACCGCCTAAATGGTCACCCTCTTATAAGGTCACCCCGCTTATATGGTCAATTTTCTAAAGTCCCGTCTAACTTAATAGGAAACACGTGTTAAAGCTCACCGCTTATATGGTCATCCTATTTTTCGAGTTACCGGTTATATGGTCAGTTTCCTTTTTTTTTTTCTTTTGAAAAAAGATATATTTTAAGACATTTCTTTAGACAGGAAGCCAAGAAAATTGACCAGAAGGTAAACACATTCCTTCAACCCCCGGAGAGAACTGTAATTTCCCCCTCTATTTCATCACCCTACCCTCTTTTCTCTTTTGCATTCATTGATGACCTTACCCTCTCCTCATTTGACCACTCGCATTCTTTTCCCCACCCTAGGGCAAAAGGTCTTGATCGTTTGAAGTTATCTCTCAGAGCTTGTAAAGGAGTTGAAGTTGAGAAAAAAGAACATTTTTATTGGATTACTGAATGAATAACGTATCCTTGCTTTCATTATGGCTTTGAAAATAAAGAATTTAACAATATCGAAAAAAAAAATGAATTGGTTGAAAAGTTTAAAAAGTCTAACCTTTCAAAAGCTACTTTTGCCAAAGAAAATTCTATACCGCGAACAACTTTAAACAACATTTTAGCAGCCAAACGTAGCTCTTCAGATGTTTCAATTAGCGACCGAGAAAGAAAACGTCAGCGTGTGTCACCTTATGAGAATGTGGAGAAGGCTCTTCTGTCATGGATCAAATATGCACGATCACAAAACGCTTCTATATCCTGGAATATTCTAAAAGAAATAGCTTTAGAAATAGCTAAAGAACTTGGAGAATCAAATTTTGTTGCAAGCAATGGCTGGATACAGCGATTCAATGCAAGAAATAACCTATTCTTTAAGAAATTGTGCGGATAAGCTGCTGATTTTGACAACAGTTCTTTAAAAGAATGGAAAGACGTAGTGTTGCGAGATATTCATGAAAGATATGAACCTGCTAACGTGTTCAACGTCGACGAATGTGGACTTTTCTATAGGATCTTACCCGACAGAACCCTTTGCTTCAAAGGAGAAAAATGTATAGGCGGAAAGAAAAGTAAGGAACGCTTAACAGTTTTGTTATCTGCAAACATGGATGGTTTGGAGAAAATGATTCCTTTGGTGATTGGAAAATTTCTGAAACCGAGATGCATGAAAAATTGTAAATCTTTGCCCCTTTTGTACGATGCCAATTCCAAAGCATGGATGACCCAAACGATCTGGGAAAAACTCTCAGAAGGTGGGACCTACATTTTTCAAAGAAAAACAGAAAAGTTGCATTGATTGCTGATAACTGCACTGCTCACTGTCCTGTTGAGGGCGTGAAATCGATTGAGCTCGTATTTTTGCCTCCAAACAGCTCATGTGTGTTGCAGCCTCTAGATCAAGGCATAATTCAAAGCTTCAAGTCTATGTATAGAAAGCTTCTTCTACGGGATATGATCACCGCCATAGACAGAAAAAAAGAATTTCACGTTTCAGTTTTGAACGCACTGTTCTATATTGACCAAAGCTGGAACATGGTGTCGTCGAAAACTATTGAAAATTTTTTCCGTCACGCGGGGTTCCACAGTTTTCCAGACTCTTCGGTATCATTAGAGAACCCTGAGAAGGATCTTCCATTAGCTGAATTGGCAGAAAATCTTCGAAACCGAGGCTATGCAATGCCAGACGTACATTTGTATTCTCAAATAGACGTTGATGTCCTCACTAATTGTGAAGCAACAGTGGAAGGCATTGTATCTAATGTCTTAAATCTGAATGCTGAAGGAAGTGACGATGAGGATGATACTGAATGCAATAAAAAGTCTGTATCAACAGCTGATGCTCTTAAGGCTGTCGATGACTAAAGGTGTTTTTTTGCAAATTCAGATGCAGCAGATGAACATTTAAAAACTATCAGAGACTTAGAAAAAGTTGTTTTAACAACCAAGAAGAAGAAACAGACAAGCTTATTGGAATATTTTTTTTTGAACATGTACATATGCTAAGGTAAAGAATAAAATTTTTCTAAAATTATAAAAATTATTTTTGCATTCTTTCTTATTATGCACCTTAATAATTAATTTGTAAACGTTTTTGAAAGTTGAATTATTTGTTTAAAAAATACATTCTGATTCCAGAATATATTCACGCCATATTAACTATACTATATATTTGGTTATCACATATATGGTCACACCGCTTATATGGTCATAATATTCTGGACCCATGAGCTGACCATATAACCGATACTGACTGTACCATAAAACATTTTCTTAATTCTTAGCCTGGGGCCCTACCACAAACTCCAAGGAATTAGGTTCCTTGAGGAAAAAGTTGACCATTCCTGGAGGAATGGTTTTTTGATACTATGAATATCAGTTTTGTTTTGGGAACTCAATATCGTGAGGAATTATTTTTCTTCTAAAGTGAGGAGGTTGTAGAACTGCAATTCCTTTAGGAATTATCATTAGAATTATGTTAATCTGTTTTGCGTTTGCAATTTTTTATAAATAGTTAACTACAGTTTCTTCTCAATGCTAAAGTTTTCAAGAGAATATTAAATCTGATGAATGGAGTTAAAGTCATAATAAGGATAAATATACAAGATAAGTAGCATTGGAATTCGTAATATAAATATGGAGACAAAAAATGAAGAAAGAAAGGGACAAAAATAAAAGAAAATATTTAAAAGCAGTTTAAGAAGGTGGCAAAGAAATTATATATTAAGATTAAGAAACTAATTAGAAAGAATTCTTATACTTTTAAACGTCTTATCTTTTATCATCTCCGGAATGTCTTGCATCTTTGGAAATTGGTTTTCCTGGGCTTGATTTCTGTGGTACTGCTTTGGCAAAGCAAGGAATATCCAGTTTTAGGTTTCCTTGAGGAAAACCTATTTCGATTCCTCAGAGTTTGGGGTAGGACCCCTAGACGTGGTCTTTAAAAATGGTACTAGTTACAATTACCCTGTGGTCACATAAACACACACTTCAACCTGTATTTATTATTTAATTTTTTTTGAATGGGGAAATTCAGGTTCACTTATTTTTGAATTTAATAAAAATTATAAACCTCTCCTACCTTAATTTTTAAATACAAAAACAAATTCTTTTTTGTTAATTAGGTGGAAAATATTTTTTCCCTTTTTTTTTTAAAAAAAAAAATCTTTATTCTGTAGGTTTTATGGTCTATTTTTTTACAAATTAATCATTTCTATTTTTTATTTTAGACAAATTTTCCAGGGTTTTTTTTTGTAAATAAATAGAGAATTTCCCAGCCTAAGTATAAAAAATGGGTTAACATCCAATGTATTTAATCTCTAACAGCACCAGGTATGCAAGGGGTAAATTGAGGCAAGAGATATTTTTATTAGAAATTCTCTTAATTTAGAATATACAAAATTTAAAGAAATTATAAAAGGCTTCAAATATTATTTAATAATATTAAGTAAATACCTACTGTTTTGCTCTTTTTATAATTTCCTTTTAAAGTAATTTTTGTACAATGTTTACAGTTTTGTGAAGGAAAAGTATAGACCTGTGCCCAGAAGTAATGGCGGTATTTTGTGTGATGAAATGGGTCTAGGAAAAACAGTAGAAGTTATAGCTTGTATTTTATTGAATCCTCGCACTTCAATGATTATTGTAAGTTTTAATGTTTCGTACTGTTAATCCTCTCTGATATTCTCTACTTGATTTTTCCAAATTAGATGCTAGTTACTACCTACTGTTTTACCCTCCAGTTTGAAGAATATTGATTGTTAGTTTTTACTGTTTAATCTGTACTTTCTTACTGTCTAATTAGTACCTGAAACAAAATTTGAATTTAATTTTACCAAAAAAGAAAAAATCATCTAAATTTAGTGAAATTAAAAAATTAAAATGAAATTTTTCTTTAAAAATCGGATTGTAATCTCGTATGTTATCTAATACCCTGTCCTTTAAGGTAGCTCTATAGCTTTCTGTGAAATAATAAGTAAAATTTTTAATTATAAAGACATTAACAGTCTCAAAATTAATATCCAAATCTGTATCAGTATAGCTACACAAATTATTCTTTGTAGTTTTGCCATAAATTTTTTCACAAAATAGAGAAATGTTAGCATAAAAATTTTATTTATGTTTGCAATCAAAATATTACTGAATGAAATATAGTGACTATTAATTGGGAACTTGGTTTAAATCTAAGAATTGTATAAAACTACTTGACTTAAAATATATAAAACAGCATCACACAGATTTTAAAATTAAGGTTTTCTCAATAAATATTTAGGGTAGTATTTTTAAATAAACATAATTTTTTTCAGTATTTTTGGTCTTATTTTTCTAAGAATTTGAAAATATCTTACCCATACAATCTGTTTCTCTCCATTTAAATGTTTTCTTCACCAATAGTATCAGAAATTACTATTTTATTCTTCTCATAATGAAATAACTTTTAACTTCTTTTTCAAATCATTTGAAATGTTGATAAAATTCCTGAACCAGTGATGCAAGAATATTTAGTTTCAAAGGCGATTTTAACAGATATCATTAACACTATGAAAAAAAAAATTTGTTGTGGAACTAATAGGAGGATACAAACATGAAAAAAGATGCGGGAACAATAAATCGAGGTTTGATTAAGTATTAAAGACAGCTGTGAGAATTTATTAAGTTTGTTCAGCTTTCATCTTGTGAGAAATTTGTTTGAATAAAACTTATTTGTTGAATTTTATTTTTAGGAATCTACAAGCAAAAAATCATTGGATCAAAATCTAAAAGTGAAAAAATCAGAAGCTACAAATCACTCTTTTGAATGCATATGTGGTTCAAATTATTCAGTGAATATGGGTGAGACTATTGAGTGTTCTAAATGTGGACTATTGCAGCACCCTGAATGCATTCTGAATGATCCTCTCACTGCTTGGGATGATTACATTTGCCCATACTGTTTAGTTAATGACCCTAATGTATGTTAACATGACTATTCTAATTTTTATTCCTATTTAAAATTCGAGTTTCATGAAATTTGTTTTTAATTAAAATCTTTTCATCATAATTGTATTTACTGCTATTTTCTTCTTGTTCTTAGCATAATCTGATCTATTTTCATAATTTTGATATGTTGAGTCCGTTTTCTTTTACTTTTTCTTCCATAAGTCGATTTTTTAATATAATTATTTGTTCTCTCGATTGTCTTTTTAAACTATATGTCGTATGTGTTCATTCTCATTTAAATTTGTCTATTTAATTTAAATGCCTTTTTGCTAATGTGCTTTTTTTGTTTGTTTATAAGAAACCAAAAGAGCCTGACCCTGTATCTTGCAAGAATGTTATAGGTGCATTTTAAAGTATGAAATATAAAAAAAGTGAAAATATTGGCTCTTAATATCTAGCATTTCACTAAGCTTTAAATGGAGATTTTGCTGAATTGTTCATATAATGAATAATTATCTTATCAATATAATTATAATGAAAGATAATATGTAGTTCAAAATTAATGCCAAAATTAAATTTTATTAAATATTTTTTTTTATTTATAGATACATTACAAGAGGAATAAATAAGAGAAATAATTTTAATTAAGAGGAATAAAGTATTTTTTGAAAAAAAATTTATGATCAGAACTTCTTGTTTTTCTTTTTAAAAGATCTGAATTTTTAGAGCTTTTGCTCTGTTTATTGCAGATTGCAAAAACATACTAACTGTTAAAAAAAAAAAATTTACTTTTTAGGAACCATGAAGCCAGAGTAAATTTGATAACATGCTCAAAATCAATCTATTCCTGAATGAATTATAATTAGTAATTTATGAGCTGTTAAAAAAATTCCCTCTACTTGATTTTTCCATCCCTCAACTTTTCTAAAAATGTTCTATCAAATAAAATTTTTAGATAATATTAGTTGAACTGCTAAAAAAGATAAATTTGGTTTTCCAATTTTAACTTAGATAAAACTTAGTATTATCCAAATAAAATTTACTCTTTAGTTACCTATATAATTTTTCTTAATTTATCAAACTATATTTTAGTTTTAATACTTCTTTTTTCTTAGAAAATTTTGAAGTCTCGAGCAACATTAATTGTATCACCATCTGTCATTTTACATCAGTGGGAAGACGAGATTAAAAAACATGTGAAGAAAGATTGTTTGAAAGGCTTCTTGTATTTAGGAGTGAATCAACATAAATTTATTCATCCATCAGTTCTTGCAGATAATGACATTGTTGTGACAGCTTATGAAGTTTTTAAATCAGAAATTAATTACCTAAATTTGCCCCATGGTAAATATGAGTTTTCTTTGATTATGTTAGAGTAATTCATCATGTATAATTTATTCCTTTTCATAATGGAAATTTCATCTTATCTATTATAAAACACTTTCTTCTTCTTTCTTTTCCTTCTAATCTAAATCATATTAGATTCATGAGTTTGTTTGTCCTAATCACCCTGAGCACTTTGCCATTTTGCTTTAAAAGGTCATCCCGCACCAAGGCAACACAACTTAGCAGATGTTGTAAAGTAGCTCCATTCATATTGCACTTTCTACAAATCTCAAATTTCTTGCTGTAGCATGAGAATCTGATGGTCTTTAAGGGACAGGAAGTTAAACGTGTTAGGTCCATTTAGAGACTCTAGCAAACTTATTGTTCTAGGTCCTCTTCCTAAGCCATAAGCCCGTCCCTTGTTAACCTGCTGGACAGATGATGTGGTTTTAAGAGTAATAGGCTTACCATTCATGATAAAAAAGATAAATAGAGCATCTTCTGTTAGTTCGTATTATATCTTGAGCACCTGAAGGTAGAAGTTCGACTTTGCTCAGGAGCCTGGCAAGCGCTTAGCTGTTCATAATGGAATGGCCTTCACGTCTGCAGAGCCCTACCAAGAGATAAAAATCCTAACGTACTTCGCTCATTCCACCCATTGACACCATGCCTCCTACCACATTGAGGCTGCAAGTTGGGACTTGGAGGGGATGAAACACTATATAGTCTGTTCAACGAGAACTGATAGTGGAAGTAAACATAAGAGTTGCTGTTTGATCGCCAATGTTCGCCACTTTAACGGTCTCTTCACTGAATGGGCGATTTCGTTTGAATCGACAGAGCTTTCGCTTTTATAGAAAAATGAAAACGGTATTTGGTTTTTGATACCTTAAAATTAGATAAGAGAGTGCAAAATTAAAATATTTACATAAAAATGCGTTTCTAATTGTTTCAGTAAACACAATATTATTTTGAGAATAGTTTTAATGTTTTTTTTAAGTTTACATTAAATTAGTTTTAATATATTTTGCATAGATATATATGCAAAACATAACTTTTATAATTCCATCGAAAAAGTCGTATAGAATTGAAAGAATATGTTAAAAAAAATACTCTTTATTTTCATAATTAAAATTTTTTAAAAATTTATTAGAAGTTAAATAATATTTAAAATAGTTTTATGTTCCACTGATTGATTTAAAAATATATTTGAAGGAACTGCATTTATTTGTATTTTTAAACTGTTTTCTTTATTTTTCTAAGGGAGGTTTTATGAAAATAATTATACTAAAAGAAACTTGGAACTTTTTTATATGTCTCACAAAATCTTTTGTTAAGAAAAATATACCCACTTAACCTATAAAAAAAGCAGTTTGTAAACCTCGAATTCAATAGGGTTTTGAAAATAGGATGAAGTATCAAAATTATTTAATTTTACGTAAAATTTTAATTTCTGTAATTTATTAACAACTGTACCGAAAACAAAAATAATTATATTAAACTACGCAGAAAAGAACAAAATTTTAAGAATTACTGTATTAACGATGAATTAAGCATGGATAATAATGAATAATTATATCATGATTTAAACTTCTCTTTCTTCTACTTCCGATAACTTGAAAGTTTTGCTTTCTTAGGCCACTGAACCTTTCATTTAGGCCCAAATCAGCTCAATTGGATTCAATTCAGAGTGATAGGGGGGAAGCATGAATCATGTATTAACTTTGAAAATCTTTCCCAAAAAAATGTAGTTAAGTTGATTTTCAAAGATAAAATTTATGCATTACAGCTTATTGTAAGTTTATCATGGCTAACTGTATATTTTTTCTGTATTTTCACTTCACTTTTCCTTTATTGTATTGAATGGCCATCTCTCCTCAACATTAAGGGGAGAACTTGCTAATTTAAGTTAAATTTTTTTCTTAATATTCCATTATTATTCGCACAAAATATGTTATTTATGTACAAAATATACAATCATTTCTTGTATCTTTATTCTTGGTACTTTTATTTCCATTTGAAAAAGTTAAGTCCATCGATCCTAGACTTATCCTACGTAATTTTACTTATATATTCAATTAGATTATAGATATATATATAAAGAAAATTAATTTTTTTTATAAAAATATATATTTTTATTATAAATATATTTTTTATTTTTTTCAATTATTGATTATGTAGTATAATTTACTTATACTAACTACTTAAAAAAAATTTATGATTCTATATTTCTGTTAGGAAATCAGTATCATCATTATATTCACCTGCTTCAATATCATAATTAAACAATGCATTTGAAATAGGAAAAAGTGTCTATTTCACTGAGAAACAATTTTAGGATAGTACATAATTGCTATCTCCATTTTTTTTTTAGTTACTATTTGACTACATTAACTATTATTTACTACATTATATTTTACATTACATTATATTATATTTTACTACATTAACTATTTGACTATTAATGCAGAGTGAAATGACTTTTTATTTACAAAAATTGTTTGCAATTATATCGTCTGTGTACTAGCCGTAAGAAGCATGTGCTATTTTGAACAATTAGTGAAATTAATACCTATTTAAGTGCCTAATATTGAACTGTATATAATTTATTATTTCTTCGTGTTTCTAAAATGTCTTAAAAAGCTTGATATTTTCATAAAAGGAAACTTATTGTGGTTGCCTTGTTTGAGAATAACAGAAAAATATTCTAATTGAATTTTTTTTAAAAGAGAAAAGTAGATTGTTTAGCAATTAAAGATAAAATTAAACTATACATAAAATTTTTCAAAAAACTTAAAAAAAACTTAATTAAATCTTTTGACCTTAGCTTAATTTAAATCTTTTGGCATCTTTTGTGCTTGTGGATTATTAATACATTTGTAAATGAGAAATTTATCTTGCAGGGTAAAAGACATTTTACTTACTATGTTTAAATGTACTTAACCAAAGTTTCTTCACATTTTATAAATATCACATTGGAAATTACTCATTTGCTTTTTAGGAGATAACCAGCGCGCTCTTCGAAATCCACAGAAATATCGCTGCATTCCATCTCCTTTGTTAAGTATAGAATGGTGGCGTATATGTCTTGATGAAGCTCAAATGGTCGAAAATGTTTCAGCAAAAGTATCTCAACTAGCCTGGCAACTGCATTCTATTAATCGTTGGTGTATAACAGGAACTCCAATTCAGAAATCATTTCAAGGTAGAGGATATTCCTATATTTGATATAATAGTCATCTGATATCAAATGAGACTTAATTATTGTTATCATGATAGTCATTATAATGGGGCTGTACAAATCACACTATATGCATGTATATATGTTGTCAATTCATATGAACTTTGGAACTAAAGAAAAAATAAGGCCTCTAATTAATTTTTACTGTTTTTGTTTTTGACTTTACCGAAACAATAGTTTTCTATGTTAATTCATAGTGTAGATAATGAAATAAATTAAGCAACTTGCTATATTGCTAGAAAGGTAAAAAATTATCTTCTTTTGGATAGAGAGCTTATTCGTTCGTCAAGCTTTTGGATGTTTTCTCATTTTTTTAATATTGTTAACAGGGTATTCTCGAAAATACTATACTTTAATATTATATCGTTTTTCCTCTTGGTTGAACATCTTTCTACTTCATTTGAAAGATTTACTTTATCAATCAAGCTAACAGTTTTAAATTTTTTTAAAAAACTTATTAAAAAGATGTTTACATTTGTGGATTAAGCCACCACCATAAAATCCTAGAAAAATAAATTAATTTTGTGTTAAAATTTTTATTTCAATGTATAATGTAATATTCTAGTTTCCTTATTCAACTTTTATGAGTTAAACTTTTTGAGAAGAAAATATCTTGAAAAGTGAAAATAACAAACATCTTTCATTACAAAAAAAAAATACTTTTATCATATTTCCTTGTAAACAGATAAACCATCTGCTGGAATTTTTCCAGCTGTAAAGTTACTTTAGAAAGACAATTTTTGGGATTTTTGTAAAAAAAAAGCTAGTTTTAGATACTTGGCACATCAAAATGTGTTTTTGATGAAAAAACAGAGTCCTGAATGCTGTACACTTCAGTGTTGGTGTAGATCATTCTAGCAATCCATGTAAAAGAAAACAAGTTATTAATTTCCCATAGTCTTTTATTATCTCTTTCTCACACATTAACTTAACATCTATTATTCCTCCTGTAACGTTTATTGTGTAGGAAGTTTTATCTTCTTGGTTAGAGGATATTTTTTTTTGCTGTGTTTTCAGCTATCAAAAAGTCATATTTAGAAAACATGTTCAAGTATACATTGTGCAATCAAAAAATTTTTTTAATGAATTGTATTCAAAATTTTTAAGATTTAATTTTAATAAATTTAATTATTGTGCTCCCATTCCTTCCTTCTATATATTATAATGGAAAGCTCAGTACAGGTTAATTAAATTTCAAAATATGTGTTGTAAGTAATTATATTCATGCACTAAATGAAAAATGCAAGACGAAATTTCACAATTAAAAAGATATCAAATTAAGAAAATTTGGCAAAAATAATTGAGGAAACAGTGACATAAAAAAGTGAAATATGGCTATTAACAAAGTAACTAATCTCAATCTCATCAAAGTCAATCTTCAGAGAAACTAAATTTTAGTTCTTAAACAATCAAAACTGAAAAACACTTAAGACTGTCATAGTGTCAGGACCTAATAAAAATGTTCAGTTTCAGAGATAATATTGTACTTTATTATCGCGAATCGACTTAAAGTCACTTGCAATCTGTTCAAGTTATTTCAACCTAAATAAATCATTCTATTGTATTAGTCTAAGTAATTGCTTTATGTAACTTATTTTCTAACATCTATTTAGATTTATATGGATTACTAGTATTTCTGGGCTATGATCCTTTCAATGAGAAAATTTGGTGGCAGGAACTGTTGTGGCAGCCTTTTATTAATGGATGTTCAGATACGTTAATGGCTGTCTTAAATCAAGTTTTATGGCGAACTAAGAAAACTCAAGTTATGGAACAGGTAAGAATTCTTGTAAATATTTTATGATTAAAATAAGGCTTTTTTCATTAATAGTTAGACAAAATATCTGTTTGACCAAAAAATAATTTTTGTTTATCAAATTTAACTGAGTTTCTTTTATTTTAACTTTTTATTTTGAAATATTTACTTTTTTGATTTTATTATTTAGTTTTAACTATAGGTTTACATTTGAATGTGTATTACAGTGGAAAGTCGCGTATCCGGAATTGGCGGGACTTCCGAAAGTCCGGATATTAGATTTTTCCCTATAATAGACCACCAAGGTAAACAAAGCTTAAAACGATTTAATAAACGATCTGAATCTAAGAAGCAAAAAATAAATAAACATTATTTTTCGGGCAATATTGTTTTAGTATTAGAATGATATCTAATCAATCAAACACAAAATATTAGAAAAAAATAATTATTGGTATTATAAAAATAAATATAGAAAACGAAAAAAAATTTGACAGTTATGAAAATATTAATTGCTCTCTCCCTCATTTTGAACTAGAATGATTCAGAAAAGGAAATTCCCCTCATTCCTTAAGGTTGGTAGGTGGAGAAGAAAAATTCATTTCCTCCTTACTTGTCATTCAAGTTGAGGGCAGGGAAGTGACAAAGTCTTATTTTCTCTCCCCTCATTGGCTATCAATCAAGCATAAAGGTGTGGCATGCTGATTGGGTTCTCTTTATTTTTTCTTGTGTGACTGAAAGTGATTCCCCCTCCACTTTAACATTTGCTGTGTTTACCCTTTTTCACAGCATTTCTTCTTTCCCTAACACTAATAAAAAGGTTCCAGGAAATGCCTCTTTTACTAGCCAGCTGCTTAGGAAAGAAGGGGGGAAGGGACTCAGTGGTGCTCTTTTGATAACAAATCTCCCCCTTTTCCTGCATGCCAGAGGAGGAGCATCACTAATGGTATGGTCTTGGTAAATCTTCTGTTCCCCTGTCTATTGATTTATGGGTTCAATGCATAAATCACTAGAAGCCAGGAAAAGAAAAAACGTGTCAAAAGACCTCTTTTTCTTTCTTTTTTTTCTTCTTAGAGAGTGGAAGATGAAGAAATGTTTGTTTATTTTGATTGTTAAAAAGTGTCTGGGAAATTGACCCTTCCGGAAAAGGGACATCCGGATAAGGGCCGTTACACTGTATAAGATAAGCACCTTTTTTTAACTAAATTTTTTTATTTTGGGCATCTTGTGAAGTAAAGTTTCTTAACAAAAATTTTCTCATTGGATCTGGCCGATGTTAAATCTATTTTGTACAAAAGAAGCAGCTTGTGCTATGCTAAGTTATTTTAATATGTTGCAGTATTTACACTTTAATCATTTATGTATCAACTAACATTTAAAAAACAATGCTGATATTTAGTAAAGGAATTTTGAGTTGAAATTCCAGATGCATTATCAGTTTTGTAAACCTAAATACTTCATTTCATTTTAATTATGTTTTTTAAATAATTTTATATAAACTTTGTTTTGATGGTGTTGCTTGTGATTTTTAACAAGACTATTTTTATGGCTAACTAAAACTAAAAGCTTATTTTAACAAAAAGCTTTAAGTATACAATACAGTATAAAATCCCATATCCAGACATCCGTTTGCCAGAAGGGACTCTTTTCCAACATTTTTTAAACAATCAAAATAAACAAAACTCTTTTGCTTTCTTAAACAAACAAAAAATTTTTTCTGTTTTTTACATTTGTGATTTGTTAAAAAAATATGCAAGGTTGAGAATCCGCTGCTTTTCTGCTTCTTTATGATTTTTTACTGACTTCCATTTTTTACTCGGTTTTAATCCAATTTTTACAGCAATCCGGAAAAAAAAATTTTGTATCATGGAAACGAAATTTGGCATTTAACTATAGTGCAAAAAAATAAATAAAGTGATTATTACTGCTAAAAATCACATATTTAGAGTGTGAATAAATTGCGAATTTGCAATGAAATTGTCGCGACTGAAGTGGGCCATTAAGTCATTATTCAAAAGCCTGATTAGGAATTAGTAGTATGTTATAATAGCATATTAAAATATCCGAGATTTTGAAAACCACGTGGAAATCTATTACAAAAGCTGCGAAAATAATGCAATCACGCAAACCACATGGATTTATTAGTTGTTGATTGAAATGTACATTAATTATCGTCTATTTGCTTTTTTTATTATTGAATAAGAGTGTTTTTTGATGTTTGTTGACTTTAAAAATCTAATGCAATGAAATTGTCGCGACTGAAGTGGGTCATTAGGTGATTATTCAAAAGCGTGATTAGAAATTAGTGGTATGTTATAATAGCATATTCAAAAATCCGAGATTTTGAAAATGTACATTAATTATCGTCTATTTGTTTTTTTTTATTGAATAAGGATGTTTTTTTATGTTTGTTTACTTTAAAGACTTATTTTCAGGATAAATCATTATCTCCAGACTCGCCAGAGTCTCAACAATTTTGGATGTGGGACTTTTCACTGTAGTTATAAACATCGAAATCTTGTATTTGTTTTCTTATAGTAAATTATCCATGTTAAATTTTAAAGTTCATAACATAAATGCAAGGTAAGGTATTTAATTTTTGAAACATGAAAATTAAAAAAAAAAAAACAATTTGAACTTTTCAACTAATCACTTTGTAACATTGTTTGTAATATTTTTTTAGATTTTAATGTTTTTAACATAAATTTTAAATTTATTTCAGAAGAAAAAAAAAGACTAAAACTTATTGTTGCATGAAATTCCATATATGCAAGAATAAAGTAGTAAATCTTAAAATCAGTAGTATATAGAGCAAATATATCAATCTGTTTCTATGACTAGAATAATAATGTAATTATTACACTTGTGTCTGTAAGGAGTTTACTACAATGTATTGTTACTATAAAGTAATTAGATGTGTCTGGGTCATGTTTCAAAAAAACAAATTTTGAATATAAAAGTAACCCTGAAAAATTATTGCTTTGAAACAAAATTGTTAAAAAAAAACTTAATTTTTCTGAATGCTTTATTTTTAGCCACTAAATCAGTCTATAAATTGCAATACAGTTTCCTGTGATGTACCATGACCCTGTTGTATATATATATATATATATATATATATATATATATATATATATATATATATATATATATATATATATATATATATATATATATATATATATATATATATATATTACAGTTAATTAATAAAAGGTTATGAGGCTTTCCACTAAATTTTATTTGCCAAGCAAGTTTTAATGTAAAAGCAAAACATTTTAATGGAACTGTGTATAAAAATATTTAATGGAACTGTGTATAAAAAATATTACTGTGTATAAAAATTAGCCACGAAGGCTAGATTTGCCTGACAAGCAAATCTCGCATTAACAAATTAAGATGATATTGATATGAGGGAAATGTATGCTATTTGCTTATTTTTGTATTTAAGTATTTAATTTCTTTTCAATAATATTAGAAAATGTTACATAGTTAAAGTTCAAAGTATTAATTGTTTTCCCTCTGATAAGTGTAATTGATTAGTTGATATGGTGTGTTGAACTATGTTAGTATCAATATTCTCTCTAACCATGTATTTTTATGTACAGATTGGAATTCCACCTGTTGAAACTGTTGTTCACAAATTGCAATTTTCTGTTGTGGAAAAAATGTTCTATGAAAATAGCCGGGAATTTAGATTGAGCCAATTTCGCAAATGTGTTGCAGAATCAGGTTGTCAGGATGATAAAATTGACTCTATGGACAGAAGGTTATTTTTTAAGGTAAGATGTGAAGTTCCTAGTATTTTTTTTTAAATTTAGAAAACATTTCAATTAATTTGGGCCTGTATTAGGATGGAAATATATTTTGAGAGTTCATTTTTATTTTTTATCCATTATGTGTTTAAATATAAACTGCTAATATATCTAGTTAATTTTGGTGTATCAATTAATGAATGAAAAACCCATTTTTCAAATTTTTGTATAGTCTTATCTTAACTTGATCAAAGTGCTGTTTAAGCATTGAAAAGTTATAAAAACAAATTTAAAAAATATTTAGACCCCATTACAAATGTTGGACAGGTAAATAGTAAATTTATATTTATCCATTCCCTGCAAAATTCCTAGATATCCAGGTATTTATGACTTCATAAGCTATAAAACTCATGTACTATCATACGAAACATTGCTGCATATAAATAATCTTTAATCCATATTTAATTGTGATGTGATGATATCTGAACAATAATGTTTAATGTGTTAATTTAAATTGGCTGTAAGTTTTTGAATTTTATTATAGTTATTAGTAATGGTGGGACAGGTTTAAGCTTTGATTTGATAATTATTAGTAATTGATTAAAAATATAGAGCTTAATGTTAATAAAATTTTCAAAGGGGTAAAAAATATATGACATTGCTAGCTTGCATGTTTAAATATCTGTTGACAAATATTTTAAAAAATAATCGATTTGCCATTTCTTACTCACTTTAAAGAGTACAGATTATATTTATTGAAAAGGAACCTTGCCATTAAGTTTTGTAGATGTGTGTTTTATATACTTTTGTTGAGAATGTGTGCATTTAGCATTGTTTTGTTTTTTCGGTATTCAGTAAATTTTGTTGTAAGACAATTAACGTCTGGAATAAATTTTTGCTGTTTGATTTTATTTATTTATTATTATTTTTTTATTATTTTTTTTTTGCTATTGAAATAAATTTCTAAAATTTGTATACATTTTGCTTTCATTACAGCTGTTAGTTCCTTTAAAGAAACTACAATTGTGTTGTGACTGGTTTGGGTCTCCTGAGGAAAAGTAATTATCTTAGTTTTTGATTTGAATTTTACTTCATTATATTCATTTGCATATTATAATATTGCTAATAATCCTCTTTTCACTTCTAGTAATGTTTTAATTTTTAATGCACTATTATAGACGAGTTACTATTCCTGAACTCCATGACCATTTGATAAGAACTTCCAGGCTTGATTGTGAAGAATGTCACAGACAATTAATTGCAGCTTTGAATGGTAAATTATCTTAAGTGCTTAGTTTTAGTACATTTTATGTGTCAATAATTCTGTGTGTTGAACCAAAATAAATTATGAAGTTCAGTAGGTTCTCTCTAAGTGCATCTGTTAAGAAATAGAAAATATTAAGTTTATGTTTTCTAATAGGCTCACATTATTATTATCTTCTGTATTTTACTTTGAGGTCAAAACTTAATGACTGACCTATGCAAATAGAATGCTTCACGAATGGTTAATAATTACCTCTAAAACTCAGACTTCTTGATTAAAGCAAGAAATTTATTTTCTTGTCTTTTATTGCTTTTTTAAAAAAAAATTCCTTATTAAGAAACATAAAAAGCGACTCTAATTTATTGGAGATACGCTGCCTTGGAATGTATGCTGCAATTTTAAAATTGAACTAAAAAGATAAAATTTTGTCGTCAGAAAGGCAGTACCATCAGATATGCCGCACAAAAGTTAACTGCATAATCGGTCTTGGAATTAATGCTTCTGTTACAAATAACAAGTTATATACAAAATACATTATTAAACGTTTAAAAATCATTAAAATATTTTTTTAAATATACAATAAATTAATAAATGTAATCTTACTTAAAATCAGAAATTATGTATTTTGACAATTTTTATCATAAATGTATGCAAAATTGTACTATGTACAATTAGTGAAATTCAAATGCATTACTTCATTAAATACTTTTTTGAAATACTCACATTTTATTTAAACCAAGTGAAAGCTTGGGACTAGGACAGACAGATTTCAGAGGTAATAGATCATGTGTTGACCACATTTTTACATTAAGGATTATTGTCGAACAATCTAATGAATTGCAATCAACAATATGCTTAAATTCCATGGATTTTGAAAAGACTTTCAACGCAAAGAAACACTCTGGAAGCTGTTAAAGTACTATGAAATTCATGAATGTTTTGTAATGATATGTAATTTTGCCATGAGTTATCCATGCTGACCAACAATCAGAATCTTTCCAGTGTTAGACAGGGTTGTATATTTTCTCCAACAATCCTTTTATTTGTTATTGACTTGATTATGAAAAGAGTATCAGAGAATAAAAGAGGTAGATAGAACCTTGCTGAATATCTTGTTAACCTTGATTTTGCAGACAACTTATGTTTATTGACCAACACTCTTTAAGACAGGCAAACAAACACAAACATTTTAAACGTAGAGGCAAAGAAAATGGGACTTGTTATCTACCAAAATAAAACTAAAATTTTGAAAATTAATTCTAAACAATCTAATGGCATATTCTTAAAAATTAATAAACTAGAGAAGGTGAACAGTTTAAAGTATCTTGGAAGTATAATTAACAACAATGGAGGAACTGATAAGGATATACTAAATAGATGAAATGAAGCTCAAAGCAGTTAGGCTAATCTCAATAAATTCTGGAAAAACAAAAACATATCAAATTAAAACAAAAATCAGAATTTTCAATACTAATGTTTAATCCGTCCTACTCTATGGATCTGAGACTTGGCATTGTAATAAAAATAACAAGTAAAAACTTCAAGTATTTATTAGCAACTGTTTAAGAAGAATCTTTCGTATCAAGTGGTTCCATAAAATCTGTAATGCAGAAATCTTTAGAAAAGCAAAACAGAAGCCAATTGATCTGGAAATTAAAAAATGGATTTGTTATGTTCTACGCAAATCTAAAAAATTTAAAGTAAAACAAGTATTTTTATTGGAACCCTCTGGGCAATAAAAAAAGATGAATACTTAAAAAAATACTTGGTGCAGGACAATTGTAAATCAATTGAAAACATTTGGAAAGATATGGAGATACGCAAAATATCTGGCCACAAATAGAGTAAGATGAAAAGCTATGATAGAACCAAATTTGGAGTGGAGGTATGAGTATGTTTGTAAATACGTTAAATATAGAATATACGTTAAATATAGAATAAATAACGTAGTGTACTTATCCCTCTTTTATCCATGAACTCATCATGCTGCATTCAATCTATATTTCCAAGAGTAAAGATAATAAAGGTGGCCCTTTAGAGGGGAGAATAGCTGAATGAGTGGATTAAACTAAAACTGATGTGTAGTATTTTTAAAAATGTTGACTAAGTTTTTAAATAAAATTGTAATTTATTAATCTCAAAAATAATAAATTTAAAAACAATTCGTTAAAAATCATTTTGGAATACTGGCAGTATACTTATAATTATTTGTTTACAATATGGCTGCCTGTCAGCTTTCAAACTAGCAAACATCCGCAGAACTATTGCAGCAATATGGTGAAGAAAAAAACTTGCTTCGAAAATCCAACTCAAATACTCAGCAAGGAACATTCCAGAAGTGTTGGATAAGTGTCGATCTATAGTTGGTTGAAGGTTGAATTACCCACCATCCAGTATTAAAAGTTAAGTCACTCGCAAACCCTGCTTCATTTGAGCCGGTTTATCTCATTACATCATGTAAACTAAAAAATGTTATGACACCGTTATAGGACGTTGAAAAAAGTTAAAGTTCAGAAATAAGAAAGTTGTTTATGTTTCATTTAAGCTTTAACTAGATTAGAAATAATTTATATTAAATATGAAAAACTTTGAGCTCTTCTTCTAATGATAGAATTACTTTAGATACTATTTATTTAGTAACCTGAATTAGAAAACATTGTTAAAGTAAATTGTTATCCTTTCTACAAAGGTTAAGTTAAAACTTAATAAATATTGTACTTAGGTTTATATAATTAATATTGTATAGGTTTATCTAATAATTATAAGGTTTATATAATTAATGTGTACTTTAGGTTTATCTAATTAATATTGTTCCAAATTAATTATATTGAATTAAATATTGTATCTAACTAAATAAATATTGTTAATAGGGAGATTATTTAGTTTAATATAGGGGGTGAGATTTAAATAAAAAATAATTAAGGGGTTTTAACTCCCCCCCCTCCCAAGAAAAAACAATAAAACCTGGGCTCCAATGGTTTTTCTTATTGTTTTTTTTTTGTAAACATAGTCAAAATCTGCCCTTATATCAATTATTAATTTTTATTTAACTTATAAATATTAAAACATAATACACAAATATATGCATAACCCTACTTTCAGAACTTATTCTTTTTGTTGTCACATTATTTAAAAATCACTTGTTGTGATTCGTATTTACGTGTTTTAAAAGTAAAATATTTTGATTCTTTCCGTAATTTAAAAGGCACATACCGTAACTCGTATTTACGTGATTTTAAAATTGCGCAGTGCATTTCGTATTAACATTAACGAGATTTAAAAATCATCCATAGCAATTTGTATTCACGAGATTAAAAATCATCCATAGCAATTTGTATTCACGAGATTAAAAATCGCATTTCGCGATTCGCGTTCTGACATTTGAAATATCATACGTTGTTACTCTTCTCGCAATTCAAAAATTATACACCGCGATTCATACGCGATTTAAAAACCATATATCGCGATTCATATTCACGAATTTTAAAAATTATGCGATGTGAGTAGTCTTTTTTTTCCCAATATAAAAGATCACACATAGCAATTCATATCAAGCAATTAAAAAATAATACATCGCTATTTGTATTCACGCGCTTTAAAAATCCAGAAAGGAAGAACACCACCTGAAATTCCAAAACTGATTAAGTTATTTGCCCTAAGTTTATTACTACCCACAACAACAGCTTCTGTCGAAAAACTGTTTTCCAGAATGAATTTGACCTGTTCAAAATTACAGAGCAGTCTTTAAACAAAATCATTAAATTTTCATTTAATGGCTCAACAAAGCTATCACGTGATCAAGTAGGTAAAATTATCACAATATTTGAAATTCTTTAAATTTTAACTGTAAATAAATTTAATCAAGATAAGTTTTATAATGTAATTTTATTAATCATTAATATATCAGGGGTCTGTCTAGATTTTTCTAAGAGGAACCTATTTTGTGAAAATTTAGACACAATTTGTGTAAATAAAAAATTATATTAAAAAATCAAAGCAAAAATATGGATATTTCTTATGGGATACAAAAATAAAATTTTAAGAAAAAGTATTTTGTGAAACTACCGTTTTTCCTAAAGTTGAATTTGTGAAGGTACCGCTAAATAGTAGTAAATTTGGCCTGAAAAGACCCCTGTATGTAAGTGTATTAATTGTAAATAGTAAGTGTCATGTAAAAAATTTTTCGTCATAAAATGTTGTAAACAAGTATCTTAATAGTTTTTTATTATTAAGGAAGATAGTTCCTTCAAAATTTATGTTCAAGAAATTCCTCAGCGGCCATGTCGTATCATTATGCGGCATGTAAAAGATCCCTGGAGTGCCTTATTGGCTCTTGGCATTTCCGGCAAAATTAAATTCCTAGTGCACTTTAGCATCCAAATAGAGTCTCGGTGCTGCCATCTAGTGTGGTAGAAACTAGACGTCCAAATTAACATGGCCAACGGTATCTCACCTATTGTATTGGTCCTGAAAGAGTGGATACCACTTCTGGAGAATGCACTAGGTCTACTCATCGGGAAGACTGATTGTGCAGCTCATAGGAAATTTTTTAAAAAAATTACTGTTTTCTTTCCTCTCCCTCTGCCCTTGCCTCTTATAATTAATTTAGAATAAATGTTTTAAAGTTTAAGTATATTCCCTACTAAATGCTAAACCTTATTTTCCGCTTAAGGGGTTTTGTTTTAATTTTAATATTTTTAACCCTATTAAAAACTTTTTTTAAATCTAAGTATTTAACTTGCATTTATTTTAATAGCTAGAATATTTTTTTAAAAATTTAATTGTATGAAAAAAACTGGAATCTTAAAATTTATGTTTAAATGGACTTTTGTATTATGTAATATGATAAAAAAGCATAAACTTTTCCATAGTTTTTTTTAATTATTTCAAGTTATCTAAAATTTTTTTCTGATAAATTGATTCTGATTTTCGGATTCTGCTTTTTTTTTTAATAAGTAATCAGTTTTGCAGTTTCTAATTTTAAACATTTTATGCAAAGCATAAAGTATTTAATTTTATGCAAAGACATTAATTTTATGCAAAGACATTAATTTTATGAAAAGATATAAAGGTTAACTGACAAAAAGAATTTAGTGCCTAGAACAATCATGCTTATATAATAATTACTACCTACAAATTGCTGTCAATATGTCTGTTTAAATACTTTGGCACATGGCCTTTCGTTGGTCAATCTGTTGCACGTGTGGCCCTTCACTCAAAAAGGTTGTGCACCCCTAAAGTGAACTATTTAAAATTTCTGCATCATATTAGTATAATTTAAATTTTATTGTTAAGTTAATGGTTAACTCTTTTTGAAAATTAAATTTTAAATCAGACTACTGGAACTATGAGAATACTTAAGAATTTTTATTTTATCGTAAAACAGGCTCAATATTTTATGAGGTTTACAGTAATTAAAAATATTTTTTTTCTTTAATAGTTTATGTATCTTTTTTTGTAATTTGTTGGCTTAGCTTAAAATTTAAATAGTAATGATGAAGTTTATAAAATAATATTTTTTTTTACATAATTTTTTTGTTTTTAATTATTTCTTTCTCACATTCTTTAAAAATTTATTACTTAGGATATTTCTTCTATAGACGAAAATAGGTCCCACTACCCAGGGGTGGTGTTCCCTGGATTTCTGAGCTTTTCCTATTATCCTTCTAGGTCTAGAAATTAGGAGCAGGACATGCGATTTTTTAGCTGAATTCCGCATATCTCAAGACCATTGATTCAAGGACTTTCGAAATTCAAACATTATAATCCGGGGAAATTTTTACCAGATTATGAAAAGTGTGAATTAAGTTCTACAATCTGAAATTTACATTTTGAAGTTTTCACTAAATCACGTTAATGAGATGTTTTCATACCCATGACTCTTTTACAGTTTTGATTTTTTTTGTTGGTTTGTCGGATTTTCGTGGTTTGTAATATTTGAAACTACACCAGAATCCGCTAATATTGCGATTCATATTCACACGATTTTAATATCAAACATAGATTTTCGCATTTACCTGATTTAAAAGTTACTCATTATGAAATGTATACACGTGATTTAAAAATTGCTCATCTCGATTCGTATTCATTTAATTTAAAAACACGTTTTTGAAATCAATATCGCAATTTGTATTCACATGAATTTAAAATTTAATGTCATTATTTGTATTCACGGGATCTAAAAATCATACATTGTGATTAGTATTTAGACGCTTCAAAAATTCAATATTGCTTTTTGTATTTTCCTGCTCTTAAATCCCACCTTCTTCATTCATTTTCATACAATTTTAAAACCCAATATCGCTTTCTTAAAATCCAATATCGCAATTCATTTTCACATGATTTTTCCTTCCAATATCCCAATTTTTGCAAGAACTAAGTTTTTTAGTTAATATAAAAGTGTATTTTATTGGTATTTAAATTAATTAAAAAACTTAATTCAAAAAATTATATTAAATATGAATAGTGTATAAATTGATATCTTGTTATCAAGGTTTTGCACATAAAATTTTCATGTTTTCTTTTTTATGTCACAATCACCCCTGCACAATCATAAAGTGTCCTAGTAATATAATATTGTTTTTATAACTTTTTTTTTAACAAGTTTAGTTCATAGCACTTTTTGATCAGTTTACCTGGAATATATAACTTGATATATGTAGTACTGATTTGAGCTCTAGTGATGTTAAGTTTTACATTTAACTTATCTCGTTAAAATTAGATATAATTAATGTGAATTAATAACATATTTATTTAGAAACTAATTTTTTATATTTACTTTTTTTTATTCATATTGAAAATTTTTGCAGGTGTTGCTGGTATAAATTCTATTCGGAAGAATTTTGAGGAAGCTTCTAATGCTTATACGAAGGCTCTTCAGTCAATTGAGGACAACAGAGCAAATATAAAAACTGATAAGTTGCAACAAATTCATATTCTATATAATTATTCAAAATTAATTAAACAAAGCAGCCCTATTTGTCTTGAGGAAGACTCAAATGATGGCAGTCTCAATGAAGCCTCAAATGTCTATGAAGTGAAATGTGATGAATTTGTAAATTTATATTTGGAAAAATATAGACATAGTGCCCAAAAAGCTTTGCAACATTTTACTGAGTGTGTAGAAAAAGTGAATCGTATAGAATCACAATGCAAATTTGAATGGTGGTTGAATTTGGTTAGCACGTTAAACGGGGAAGAGGAGGAGGCAACTTTTATCAGAAATTTGAAAATCTTTTTAAATGATGTTATGGGAAATTCTGTGCGCAACTCTTTTGTTAACAGGTAATTGAGTTTTTATGACAGTTATTCTTAAATCAATTTTTATTATGTGTCCTTTATTTTTTGAACCCTTCTGACAGAATGTCTCTAAACATTTACTTTATTTTAGCAATCATTCTTTAAACAAAATGAAGTTGTAGATTTCCTCACTTAGAAGAAATTTCTATAGTTGCAGTTGCTAATGTGATGTTAACCGCTTCCCTTACTAATTTTTTCGAAAAAATGCAAAAAAATAATATTTTTATTCATTAATAAATACATGGAACTAGAACAAAACATAATACACTACTTTCAAGTTGAAATTTTAGCTTTTTTATGTGTTAAAAACATTTAATTTACCATTAGTTTACTATCCCAAGTTATCTCGGACAAATTAAAAAAGTTAAATATATGTATATATTTTTAAACAAGGGACAATAGAAAGTGACACTTTTCAAACGCCAGTATAGTGATACGCCATTTTTTTTTTCTGTGTCAATTCAGCAACCATTCTATACAATCACAAAAAACAAGTGTGCTGTCCCACAATTCAATAGCAAAACTTGTCTAACTTCCAATCACAATTTATTATTACTTATTTATTTTTATTTGCTTCCGCCCAAGTAAGAACGTGATCAAACAAAATATACTGACTAATTCTGCTATGCCCGAGTTTTCTTGTGATAATAAGTATTTGCAATATATGCATACCTGAGAAAACTCTGAATAATCAGGGAAGAGGTTAAATTAAAAATTTCCTAACATGCTATTTGTTGGAAATGGTTCAATCTTTTAAAATTTTTATTCACTTTTATTTTACACAATTCAGGTAATTTAATCAGTATATTAGATTCAAATTAAAATAAATTTTTACATTCTCTATACCTAGAACTACAGTCATTTTGACCCTAGATAGTGAACCTATATAGGTAATCATTTAATTAAGAAAACTGAAACATACCTTTTTATATAATATTATATAGTATCATATATTTTAATTGAAATATACTATATCTGTTAAATAGAAATATATGTTTTTCCATTATATCTTTATGGAAAAAACAGAGTTGTCCAGTTAAATAAGTTCATATATAATTTTTACAAAAAAATTTTAAAAATATTTAAAAAAAAACCTACTTATTCACTTGTTTTATAAATCCTAGTCATCTTCTGAATCATTTTCAGGTAATTGTTGAATATATTCCAAAATTTCCTGAACAGTAAGATTACGACGTTGTGACATACTTATAATAAAAATGAAAAAAAACTTCAAATTGTCTGCAAAATATTTCACTCTGAACTCGAACGATCTTCACATGACAACATAGATACTCATAATGACCTTCATTGAAAACCTTCACTAATCTCCCTACCACCGCTTCAGATCATTTGAAGATTTCAGGGGGTGAGGCAGACATGCTATATGATTTTAATGTTGTTTCCACAAAAAAAGGGGCTTCCTTTTTCATAATTCATGTATGAAATTTATTTACGGGTCAATTAGACCCACTTCACAGTTCTAGGTATAAGTGTTAAAAATACTCCATTAAATGGCGTTACACGCTTTGAAATTTGGTAAGTTGTTGTTTACATTAAATTATTAAAAGTCATGAAAGGTATTTTTTTAAATTAACACTTTTTGTGTAGTGATAAATTAAACATCGATTGCAATATTTTGGCTTTTAGCTCTTGTATTATCGAATTCTATTTTCACATAAACAGCTGATTTTTATTTTTTAATTTTTTAATTTATTTACTGTGATGTAACATTACATCTTTAATTGTTAACTAATTAGTTTTAGAATTCACTGATTACTTTTTGTTTAGATAGCTAAAAATTAAACACAATGTTTAAAGAATTATTATGCAAATTTATTAAGTATAGTATTTTTTAACAAATTTGAAAATGATAAAAAAATTATATTTCCAATTTACAAATTTGTCTCTCTTAGATATTTCTTGCAATATAATAATTTCATGGCTATAAATTTGCAGCAATATATGATAAAACTCACAAAGAATACAGCACATGAAAATAAGAGTCTTAACAATTATTTTTGTATTACGTATGTAATATGGTGTTTATATCTATTATTTATCTTCTAAAGAATATAAATTTGAGATTGTTATATTTTAGATTCTTATCAAGCAGAGTTGGTTTAAACTAAATGTTTTTTTTGAAAATACCAAGCTTATGGTTTTTTTTAAAATAATATTTTAAAAGTTTAATTTTTTATTTTTATATAAATAGTTAAAGTTCAAATAGAATCAAATGAAAAACATTACATTTTCTCATAAAGATTCTCTACTTTTAAGTTTACTGTATTTTTAAAAATAAACATTAATATATAAATTTTAATATTTAGACATCGTTTATTAACTTCATGTTTTAGAAAATTGAAATACATGACTTTTTTTAGGTTTATAAACCCTGTTGGTCTGAAATACTGCATTGTAACAGCATTGGACTACCTTTTAGATGTTCATAAAGAGTTAACTACTTCTTTAAAAAAGGTTTGCACTCCTCCTGTTTCAGAAGATTTTGCACCATGCAGAGATTGCCATTTAAGACCAGAAAAGAATGTTGAAAGGAGAAAAATGTAATATTTTCATTACAGAAAAATATACTCTCAATTTATATTAGATTGCCTTTAAATATTGTAATAATTTAATCATCACTACATTGAATTTGTTTATTTTTTACATTAGTTGTCATTTGTGTCAAGTAGACAGAAAATTCAAGGAATATGAGAGTAAGCTTTTCCGCTTTGAAGAATATTGTAGTGAAGATGAGGAACAAGACGATAAAAGTGTTTGCTTTCAGAAAGCCAGAAAAGGAACTCATGCTAATAGTGATCTGGAATTAACATTTAAATTTGTTATTACTTATTTTAAAAGCAATTCTGGTAAGATAAGAAAAAGTTCTTTGTTTCTCTTGATTCAAATAATTTTACAATATGTATTTGCAACTATTTTGCTTTTCAATCTTTAATATTCCATTTTTTAATTTTCATTTATTCAATATTTTTTATTTATTCTCAATAAACTTTTGATGATAGTGTATCATTTGATAGTCCTAAACTTTTAAAGAAAAGTGCATAAGAAAGGAATTGCATTATTAGTTTAGGAAACATAGTGCTTAGTAGTATTTGGAACTTATGTTTTCTTTTTTAATGTAAAATAATGGAATTTTTCTGTTATTAATTTGAATAGGTATTTTAAGTTAAGTAAATTATTTATAAATTATTAAGTTAAGTAGGTTGTAAAGTTAAAGTAAGTTGTTAAGTTAAGTAAGTTATTTATATTCTGTTTTTTTTAAAATTATTTTATTATTTAAATGTACAAAAACATTTTGATGCTGATAGAAATGTTAAGTTATGCAAAAAACAACTATATCAAAAATCTAAAAAATAGCAGACAAATGTGTAATTCTTAACTACATTTCAAAAAATACTGATTGTAGAAATTTAGTTATTTTTGCATTTTTGAAATAGTTTTGCCAGAAAAAATAAATTGAATTTCTATAACAACTTCAATTATATTTTCCCTTTCCGAACGGCTGATAACCTTGTAATTTGCATATTTCAAAAGATACTGCAGAGTAGAATAAGTATTTAGTATCAGTTTATTTAAAAAATAAGTTCTTTAACATTTTGATAGATATTTGACTGTGTTAAACATGAAAATCCATATTTTGACTTCTGAAATAATCTTTTCTCAAAATGATGTTTCCCAAATGATTTCTCCCAAAAGGATGTTTTTCAATCTCTTAGTGACAAAGCGCATTTTCAACATAGAAATATTGAGCAACTTAATACTTATATGTAGGGTTTATGCCAGTATTGTCTACAAATGTTGCTAAAATCATTGGCATGAACGACAAATTTGTTGCCTTGAAATATGCTTGAAATTTACAAAATAACGATAAAAAATAGCATTTGAATCAAATCTATTAGAAAAATTTTGTTCTAATTTTATTGTTTCGTGCGTGGTATAGAATTCAAATGTGGTATTTAAATAGAATAACAGAAAGTATTTGGTGCAGAAATTTTTAAATTGAAATTGACATGTAATGCTATGCTTTGCATTCATGTACTGACATCAATGTAATATAAATATTTTTTCTTTTAGAATTGACTTTATTTGAAATTTTATAATTTTTAGAAAACTAATTTTTAAGATATTTTTTTAGTTCTCTGTTTTCCTCATTTATTTATTTATTTGGCCTCAGTGTATTAATCTCTATCTTCTATTTACTAGCATTATTTTATCTTCTTTGACACTTAATTTTTAATAAATACTAATCTTTAATCATTATGGACTAATGAGCCTAATTAGTTTTAGAGTATTATAGATAGCAATTAATAATTTTTGATGTGTACCATAATATGAATTATGTATTTGTAAAATTCAATTTTCCCCCTCAAGTTTGTTTACCATAATAAATTTTTGGACCACTAAATGAATACCTAGGTGGTCTGATTGAAATACTGCATTTTTATTCCCATTGTGAATCCTACTTATATGTGACATGATATTTGTAGTATTTTCATGAGCAATTAATTTTTTTGTTTGATAACACAATAGGCATCAAAGCATATATTAATATTTTTTATTGATTTCTTTTCTGGCTTAATATTATGATGTGAAAAGTAGGCTTTTGTATATCAGTTTTTTAGAAATAAATTCCAATGCTTATTTTACAGTTGAGGGCCTTGTTAAGAGAATCAGGTAACTCTAAAATTCCTAAAATATTTTTAATGCTTTTTAGACTGTAAGGAATACAGCTGTTTTGCTTAGTGCAAGATTCAGTTACAGATATATTACCAATCCTTTCCTGTAATGAATATTGTTGGAAAATTTACATAAACCTATATACTTTCTTAATTCCATTCAGCTCTCATCAATTTGTGAATTTGCATTTACTTTTTTCTTGCACCAAGTCCTTTAATTTTTAATGTTTTAAAACAGAATGATCTTTCTCTAATAATCACAACTTCCTCTTCATATTTTATGAGCAAAAACTGTGTCCTTTAAATTTCTATCAAATACTTTTCTATTAAATTTTTATCAAAATAAAGCATGTAAAAAAATTAATTAATCAATATTTAAATGCCATTAAGAGATTGCTTGGTAAAACATAAATTAAGTAAAGTATATTTCAGAAAGTGCTAAAAGTATTTTTTGTTTAAAATATTTTGTTTACAGTTTTGTTATTATTTTTATCCTTTATCAGGCTTCATTAAACTTTGCTGAAAATGTAATAAATAATTTTATTTTTAAGATTTTGATTCTAAATAATTATAGAAATCACTAATATGGATCTCATTAGCATCCCTCCATCAAATTCTAATCTCTAAATTAGGATAATTTATTATATAAATGTATTTTCATTAAATAAATTATATAAAAAGACTTAAGTTTTTGACAAAACTAATTTTCGCAAAATTCCAAACTATATTGTTCATAACTCCTAAAACAGGGCTTGTGCAAGTAATTCTGGATTAGCTTGTACTAAGTTTTGAAACATGAATCTGTAAAATATTTTCTGAATCTGTCACCTAATGGCTTTTAAATGTAAATTATACAAAATTGAAATACGTAACCACATTTGTTTATAAATCTAAACTGTACATCAATAGTAAATTAATATGTGCATTCATATTCAACCCATTTGTGGCCAAAAGTGTATAAATGCAATATATATTTTTTATTAAGACTGCGAGGTATAATTTTTGCTTATTTTATTTTCCTGCTATTGTCAAGGGTTGTGAAGACATTGAATTCATCTAGCATTTTTTGTTGAGAAATTTTTAAACTACACTAGTTTCTAATTTCACGAATCAAGTTTTTTGAAAAAGGAAACTTATTCAATTTGAAATTAATCATGTGTTTTTATAATCATGTGTTTTTATATTAATGGTGCAAACTTTGTAAATAGAATAAAAATAATAAAAATTTTATAAAAACACTTAGTGTTCAACAAAATGGTTTGTCAATTGATTTGACCAGGGATGTATTTATGCACCATTTTATTTCTTAAGTAAAATAATTTTTTTATGCCAAAAACTTTTTTTGTATCTTAATGAATGTAGTTTAGGCCAACTTCATTAAAAATGGCCCAGAATGGGTTAAGTAAAGATAAACTGAATCACAGTGAAAAATTACTTATTTATTTATTGTTTTGCTTCTATGCATGTACTTTGATTCCTCCTATAAATTAGTTTTTATAAGTTTTTAGATTTAATGTGTCAGGATTTTTATTAAGGTTTATTTTGAAATTTGAATAGGTAGTTTTTATTTGAATTGTCTACAAATTAAGTTCTTTTTGCAGATTTTTTTTCTTTTTAGCTTCATGGAGAGACAAACTCTCAATGAGCTGAAATATTGAAATAGTCTTATCTTAGTTTTTCAATTTTTAATCTTAGTTCTTCAATTTCTATTCAATTCTTTAATCTTTAATTTTTAATAATAATGCATATTATTTATATTGCATATATAAAATTTCAACTCCATTTGTAGTGAACTACAAACACATTGAAAATGGTGCGAAAGTTTTGGAGCTCTTCATTGCATTAAGAAAGGAGTTCAAGGTAATTCTTTTTTACTTACTCTAGTAATGATTTAATTTGGTTTAAATATGTTTTTGCAGTTTTATTGCTATGAAATACAGAAATAAAGAATTTCTTTTGTATTGATTTGTAGTTTTAATTGTCTATAGAGTACTCTTTCTAAGAAAAAAAAATAATTTTAATTTATTGTCAAACATTAATTAAGAAACTGGACAAAAATGTACTTTTTAGAATAAACATGCCCTTTTTTTTCAATTTATTCATATTTAGGTTGGAATAAATAGTGCTTATAGTTAAATCAAAATTTTTTTCAAAAACAACAAATACGAAACAACAATTAAACAAACCAAAAACTTTTTATCTTTTAATTTTAAATCTTGTTAACTCACTTTCATGCTAAAGAGGTTTATTATTTTTTGTTACATTTATTTCATTACATAATTTTTAATTTAATACTGACTTTACCTACAGCATTTGAATTGTAAAGTATGTATTTTTAACCAAATATTTTCATTATTCATGATCTTAAAATTGAAAAATTTGGTTGAATAGCTCTTGATAAATATAACATTATGAAAGCTAATAAAAATTTAATTAATAAAAACTATTACTATACCTGAGTGTAGTTTTCTTACTCATTACATATATACTGCAGTAATTCCTAAGGATACATTATCCATATATCAGGTTTGGATAGTCCATGTGTTCATTAATTTAATATAACTGTCACCTAGTTTTCTGCAATTTTACTGAACTGTATATTGGAAATTTAATTTTGATGTGTTTTATGTTGTCAGTAGGACTGGGCTATAAATCAATGCATCATGAAATATTGATTGAATGCATATATCGGCAAGCCGATATAATGACTTTTGTTTTAGGCGATGCATCAGAAATCTGATTTAAGCTGCCGAGAGTAACTCTTGTTTTAGACGATGCATCAGAAATCTGATTTAAGCCGTCATGTAAGACAGCGCTCACGGTTTAAAGATATAACGATTTAATATGTGAGAATACTTGCCTAAGCTAATGCTGTCGCCGCGGTGACGAAGACTACAAAGACGATGTTATTTTTATGATGTAGAATAACGAAAAGAGAATTGAATCAGAACTCCCGGTTTCGTGCGAGGATCGGCGTTGAAATAGAACGGTATGCATAGTTTGTTTATGCGCCATTTTTGTCTTTGGATGTTTACTTTTCTTGAAGATTATTTTCACCTGGACTTACGTTATTTTGTAATCACTTTACTACTTAGCGATCATTTCATTGTGCATTATTTCGTCACTTTTTCTTCTTTTTCCTTTCTCTCTTTTTTATTTTATTTTTTGTCTGTCGGGATTTAACGATTGTTGTAAATTATTTTTAGTAGATCTACTGTTATTGGCGATCATTGCGCAATCGCTATTATCTTAAATTTTCGTTCTACGTTCTGAACTCAATCTATTAATGAAAAGAAAACATGAATAAAAAAAAAAGATTCTTCATTGTCTTTTTTTTTTTCAATTATTGCTTTTCATTTTAGGCGATACAATTTAATAGGGGTATTTTGTATTTAACTTTGCTTTAAAAAGTTAGATTTTTTTTTTTTTTTTAAATTTATTTAATGCACGTAAGTATAATAATTTGATAGAATTTGATTATTTTTAAACAAATAAATCTGCAGTCATTTTTAATTTAAAAAAAATTTGGCTAATAGCTAAAACGAATATTTTTTTTTAAATTGAATAAAAAGTTAAGCAATGTTTTGACGCTTTCTAATAATTTAACAATAATACTTATAAGTTTTTATTAAAATTTTTCTTACAATTCTTTCAATACTTGTTTGTTTCATAATTTGTTAGACAGTCAGTATCATTTTTAAACAAATAAATCCATAGTCGATTTTATTTTCAAAAAAGAAAATAATAATAAATAAATAAAAAACTTAAATTTATTTTTACATTCATTAAGTATAGAATTAGACCATTAGTTAATACAACTTTGTTATTTTAAATAAATAAATTAAAAAAGGTCTAACAATGCTTCAAAAGCACATATTTTTTTCAACAAAGAATTTAAAAACTGTTTTACTAAAGAGAACATTTCTTTAGTTTGTTTTTTTACTTTAATTTTTTTTCCTTTTAATTTTTAATGTATGTATGTAAAATAATTTTTTAGTTTTATTATTTTGAAACCGATAAATCTTTAATTTAAAAAAAAATTAAAATAAAGCTTGGGTTTGTTTTTACTTAAGACATTTAGTTTTGTAATCGATTTATTCCTTTTATTTATTTTTGATTAATTTAAAGCTTTCTGATAGGTAATTTGTGAACATATGCTAAATCGCGATACATCGCTATATCGTGATGTCTAGCAGACGATATATCACGATATAAAATTTCATACATCGCCCAGTCCTAGTTGCCAGTTTCAATTGTATATACCTGATTTCTGTAAATGAAATGTTTCATGGGATTTCCTATTTATACTACACTCTTCTGCTTATTTTTTAAGAGAAAATAGCACAGTAGGCTAACTTTTCTATTTTAAATTCAAATAAATTATTCAGCATATCGTTGATTTATATTGATCGTTCATATCATTGATTTATATTGATTGTACATAATTGATTTATAAGTAAAATATTTAGAAAATAAAGCATTTAAAAAGCATGTGTTTAATTGATGTGAAACTTGTTTGCATGAAGTGATTCGTGAAAAGTTAACTGATCATCACATTATTATATTGATTAATCCAACGTCTGTTTTTTTTATACGAAATTTGTACTATGTCATACAATAAAAGCTTTAAACTTTATCGCATTCACTTAAGTCATCAATCCAGCTCCTGCATATCAAATATTTACAGAATTAAGAGCCCTATAAGATGCAATTTATATACTATTTAAACTGTTAAGTTTGTTCTAAGCTTTTTTTTTAATTATTGTCATGACTTTTTAAACATTACATATGTAATGCCATTATAAGCATTATATATTTCTTGATTTTATTATTTCTATTTTTTTTATATATATAGTTTTTACAAATATATTCATATTTAATTATTCTTTGGATGTAAATATTTTCATCCCAATTTATGTAACAGCTAATTTTTTTATTTGAATGCAAGTAAGCAACTGTTTATTATTCAATATCATGATACCTGGGCATTAAACATCTATTCTTAATTTTCCTCTCTTCAACTGCTTACACATTAGCATAAAGCATTAGGTTAACTTTAATTTCAATTTAAAATAAATTTTTTTTTATTTTTTTGCTTTGCTCTGTAACCAAAATACTAAGTAGTTGTTAGTTATCTTGGCATTTAGCTAAATTTATTTTTAAAATGGAGCGAATAATAGATCACTTTTTGTATTTTTAAAGCAATTACTAATACTTAGTATAGATTTTTGTTTTTGCTTTGTTTAATAATTTCATTTTAAGAAAGTATTTTACTAAAGATAATGTAAAAGGTATTTTACAGAATAAAATTTTTAGAAATTGCATTGCTTTACATATGCAAATTATAATCGCAGAAAGTTGTCCAAGTTGTTGATTAAAATTCATGATGAGATGGTATTTTAACATTTGCACTTAAATTATTTTTTAAAAAGTTTCTTTAAAAATGGAAATTCCAATTTTCTTTTGGAAAGTTTTTGCAATACAAGAATTTTCCTAATGAAATATTCTAAAATATTAAATGTTTTTGATATCTATTCTAATCATGGTTTTGAATTAGTTCAGTTTAGTTTTATTCTTAATTACTACATACTTATGTTCATTTTCAAACATTTAATTTTTTGTTCATTCATTTTTGTCTAATATTATAAAATATTATAGAGTTAAGTAATTAAGTTACATATTTGTCTTAGAATCCTAGTTTATTATTTTGAGCAGCAGTATTTCATTGTGTCTGTTTCCTTAATTAATGTTTTTTATTTGGTCAAAAAATACTTAAAAGTGTTCTTTTTTTTATAATAAATATGGAGCAATAATTAATTTTAATAAAATTTTGAAATCTGATTTAGGCAGCTCGAAATAGTTGGCTTTTGCAGAATGACTACATTAATGCTTTGGATGAAGTAGACATGGCCAAAACATCAATGCAACTTTGCAGCGATGAAACAGACCTAACATCAAAAAATTCAGATCCAAATAAATTGTATCTTGTAACAGCTAGTCAAGTAATGTATTGTTGCCTCAAATTTAAAAAATAACGTTTTTTAGTATTAAATATTGTAATTTAAGAAATTTATTACAAATTTTCTAATTTTGATTATTATTATTTCAGATCTATATATTTGTCATTTTTGATTTGTAACTTTTATTGTGTTAATGAAAGTAATATGTTGAGTACTTCATTATAGTATCCAAAGTTTGAATATTTCTTTATGCTTTGAATTGCCCTTTGATAGTAAAAGATGCCCGGTAGCTGAGTGGTAGTCCTTCGCGCTCATGTGCCACAGGTCCTGGGTTCTATGCTTGGGCCAGGCAAGTTTGATTCAGCTTTTCATCCCTTCAGTGAGTCGATAAATGAGTACCAAGCCTGCTTGGGAACTAAACGCTGGGGGTTTCGCATTTGGCTGATCACCTAACCGGAACATCTGCTCCTGCACCCCAGAGCCCAAGGTGAAGAAAACTGAGATGGACAATAAAAATTCCTGAAGTTTTTATTATTTAAAAATATGAAGTGATAAAATGTTATATTCCTAAATTTTCCGATTGCAGTTAATTTTTTAAACAATTATTATTACAGTACAACCTCGAAAATCCGGAAATCTCTAAAATCAGGGCTTTTATGTCCAGTTCCTCAGAAAAGATATTCAAAAAAAAAAATAAATAAATAATAAATAAATAATAAATAAATAAAAAATGCTTAAAATAAAAATTTAAATGTAAGAGAGCAAAACCCTAACCTTCTCCAACAATGAAGCAGTAGATGAAGAGGTAGGGATGGGGAGTGAATGAAAGCACATAGCTGATAAGGAAATTCCAGTCATTCTTATCAGCTCTGAATAGATAACAAAGACTATATAGGGGAATCCCTTCTATATTCTTTGAAAAGGAATAAGAATTAGAAGAAAAAGAGGAAAGTAAGTGTCAACCAGGCGACACTTCTTGACTCTCCAACAGAAGACGAGCCTACCCTAGTCCCAGCTCCCGCCACCCCAGCGGACCCAGTACCGGCAGAGTGTGTGAAGAATACTGCTTCGGTCGTCCCCACCACTAATACCACCACTACTATGGACACTACTCCAAGCAAAAAGTTAAAAACCCTCATCCGAGGCTTGAATATTGATACAGATATTCTCGAATTAGAGAAATATCTCAAAGAATTCGGACTTCTCCCGGAAAAGATAGTGCAGCTCAAGAGAAGAAGTGGGGTGGAGCTTAGGCCCCTCCCACTATTCCTCATCATCCAATGGGATACGAGCAAGAGCCAAAATATCTATAACATCAGATCTATCCTTGAGAGACCAGTGCAAATAGAGCGTTTCAGAGGTGGAAGATTTCAAGTCCAATGCTACAAATGTCAGAAATATGGACACACTCAACGTACGTGTGCAGCCACTGTTCCCGCCTGCATGAAATGTGCCAAAGACCACTATTCGTATGAGTGTACAAAGCCAATTACTGAACCAGCAACCTGTATCAACTGTAATGGTGAGCACCCAGCCTGTTTTTCGGGCTGCGGTGCAAGACCCAGGAAGCTCCCTAAAGAAAGAAAAGCCAAGAATGCCATAGACTCTGCTGCCAGATTTCTCAGACTCTTCCAAGAAATGAAAGAACTTTTAAAGGACAAAGAGCTTGTAAAGCTGCTTCGCTCTCTCCTCCCTGAGTCACAGAACTTATGTGGATTTCCACTGCTCTCAAGTAATCTTCCTACATGACCTCCACAGCTTAATGCTGTGATGAACTTTTTCATATACTTCATCTTGTAAATTATGCCTACTCAACTTAGGACTTTTTAGTTTCGATGAATCGGTAAGTGGCCCTTCACGCTAAAAACCGCATCCAGCATTCTTTGATAGATAAGGTATGCTTGGTTTTTAAAATCTTAATGTTTTAATAAAATATTATTTCGTGCGGCAAACTTCAAGTTTTACGTTTCTTACTTAATTATTGACCATTCACCTGCGATCCCACATAGATTTCCCATTTAATTTTTATCAGTTGTTGCTACACATTTTCATAGCTTTTTAATGTTACATATTCTTACATGGGAAATTTCGAGTTGCCCACATATAGAATTATTTTTTCAACTGTTAGGGATTTCCACATAGTTTTTAAAATTTCTATTTCATTTATGATATATTATTACCATTTGCAAATTGTTGGAAAATGTAAACAAATAGATAGGCAGTGTTTTCCTGCTTGCTGTGTCACTTTCCTGAGGGATGTTGTGTCGTTTCCTGTTGTGTCCTAGCTAGAACGTAGTGAATGTTTTTGTATTTAGTTAGTTATGTTTTGCTTTGGATAGGGTTATTTTCTTCTCTTGATGAGTTATGTTTAGTAGTTGTTAGTGAAATGTTCTGTAGTTTTCTTTCTTTATATTTAAAGTTTTATCTTCAATAAATATTGTCGTACAGTTTTCTTTGAATTGAATTCTTTATTTATAATAGATGTCAGCAATATCTGAAACTTAATAAGTTGGTTCCTATTTTCAACACAAATTTCGAATCGTTCTTTTGAATAATCACTTAATTACCTGCTTCAGTCATTATTATTTTATCTCAAATCTGCCATTTTTCCAAAATGTGAAATTTTTGCGCACTCTGAAATTTAGTGTGTGATTCACTTATTTTCACTTTTTGCAATAAATGGATTTCACTTTCGCAAATGGAATTTTTGAGGTGGTTTTTGGAATGGTTATGGAATTTTTGAGAGATTTTGGAAAATGTGCATCTTATTTTAACAGTGTGTACTATGTTTACACATTAGATTAAAGAACATTTCTAAATGCACTTGAAATTATAATATGTGAAATACTTATTAATATTAGAGACATGGACATTTCAAATAGAACAGTATTTAGTTTTTCTTTAGTTAAATGTTTGTAATGAAATAGTATATACAAATACAGTAGGGACCCAACTACCCAAATTGCTGGGTACAATCGCTATCCCGTTTGTATGAATTTCTCAGTTTTCTGGATTGCTAAAAAGCTATTTAATACAGCTTAAATATATTCTTAATGTGTTTTTTAATGAAAAAGTTGCAATTGTTTTATTATTCCAATAAAGAATTTGTATTTTTACTTCATTATATTTATATAGTAAAGCATAATGATTTATTTTTCTTATAATTTCCCTACCACCTTTTGTTTCTTGATATTTTCCCCTCATAAATCAAAGCAAAAACGAAATGTTTTGTTTAATTTGATTTAGTTTTCAAAAATTCAAAATGAATAAATAAAATAAAAATAAAACTAAATAATTTTCCAATGATGCCCTGTAATTAATCTGGCATTGACAGATTTGAGAACCTCTTTCTCTGCTTTGAATAGCTGTGCTTTCCCCACAATTCCGTCATTCCATTTGACTTTCAGGCATTGAGAATTGGAAGATTGGTTAATTTTTCTACGAAGCAGAGAGTGTTAGCATTCAGTTGGCAAATTTGTTGTTACATATATTATTGATTTTAGGTGTCGTCACAGGATTTTTAAGCATAAGCTTTTGGTTCCTTTTGTTAGATTGTGGTTTATTAGTGGTTAGATAGTGGTATGGTTTTTAAAAGGCAACTATTCTGGAGTTCACCTTTTTCAAAAATGATTTAAATGAAAACACTTTTAGTACTATCGGGGGTTTTCGAACAAGTTTTGTCAGAATTAGGTGGTGACAAAAGGGTTTAAACTAGTTGCAAAAGTCAATTATTTACCTATAAAAAGTTTTTCAATTGTGATTTTTAAGTTCACTTCATTTTACCTTAGTCTGCAACTTTTTATGCTTGATGAAATAAGAAAAAGAATTCCCCTGCCAATTTTCCATTTACTCAGCTTCAAAGATGATTCAGTCATTCTATTTGCTTCCAAACAGCAGGGAAATCAAGCAAGGTTTTTCTTGATTTTAGGTTTTTCTTGATAAGTTGGTTCTATAATCTTTTGATATCATTTCAGTTTTAAATAATGTTATTTGATATTTTTAATATACAATAATCAAAATTATTTTAACACGTTGAATGCCACGGGGGGTCACCGGTGACCGGCAAAGTCAAGATTATTAGAAACACATAATTTGAGTAAATTTTTAATGCTTTTAATTTTTTTTATATTACTATCGTTACTAAAATGGTTTGAAGAAATTAATGCAATATATACTGAGAAAATCATTTTGGCCAGACGGGAAAGCCATGTAAAATTAGCGTGGGATTCAACATGTTAAACCATAAAAGTAATACAATTTTACTAAGTTTTCTTTAGATGAATTTATTAGTCAATTGAACTATTGGCAATATGGCAACTGAACTTATTTGCTAAATTGAACCTTAAAGAGTGTAAAACTGATGATCTATTTTTTTCAGAGATTTTGTAATATGATTTTGCTTTATTTTAAATTAGTGTTTTAAAACTTTTTTAAATGTATTTCTATTTATTTTTGTAGATGCCTTCAATGCTTTTGCAATTCAAGAGTGATGCCATTACTTATGAAAAAAGCTTTAAACATAAGCTAGGAAGGTTATTTTATTTAAATAACTTGAAAAAAGTATGTTCTTCATTTATGTTGTTTGCTTATTGTTTTTTCATGTGATTGAACTTAATTTTGCTTAGTTTTTTGTAGTATTAGAATTTTTTTAAATTCCTCATTACTAAAAGCATTAAATATGAAATTACTGTTGAGACTTAATATAAGCAACCTTATCCTCCCAATAAAAATTTATATTATAATATGTAGTTTTGTTATAATGCAAAAAAATAGCATGCATATTATGCAATCCAAAATGACTAGACAAAAATAGCTTTTGAAAGGTCCTTTAGTTCAAGTTGAATGTAAAAAAAACTTAACTTATGCAGAACTAAATTTACAACCTAATTAAATTTACAAGATATTTTAGATTCTCGAAAATTAATTAGAAAAAGGATTTAGCAAAAATAAATGTTTTATTTAAAAATTTGTTTTCAAAGCTCTTTTGCTTAGAATATAAGTGAAATAAAATTTTTATTACCTATAAGTAAACACGTTATTAAATCATTATTTTTATTGACTCATTAATGTATTTGAAGAAGGTAGAATTAAAGACAATTCACATTGCATTCAGACCAGTCGATGCAAATACATTGCACCAAGGGCCTCTCAGTTTTCTTTGATCGTCAATAATCAATCAAGGTGCAAAGCAAATAACTCTTTTGTAAATTTTTGTGGATTTAATCACTTGAAACAAATTTTTTTCTGAGATTTAAGTGTCCCATAATAGTATCAGATATACATTATGGATTCCACTTAATTTCCAGGTTCTGCTTCTTCTCTTTTAGTTTTGATATAAAAATTATTCATGACTAAATATAAATTAATTTTTTAGGCTGATAATATGGGAGACAAACCTTTTGATGAAACTTGTCCTGTGTGCAATGAAGCTCTTAAAAATGCTGTAAGTCTATGTTCATAATTTTGTTTGCTACTACTATTTTTTTTAAAATACTTATTTGCATTCTTATTGATTTTTTAAAATTTTTTTTAATAAGAATTGATTAATTATGTTGTTGCAATAAATTGGTCTAAGCTTTTGTTTGACCAATCCTGATAAGAATAAAGAGAGGTTATTGTTTCTTTAATTACTTTAAATTATTTTGCAATTTTTTATACTCTATTAGTTAATGGGTCACTTTGGTCTCTTTATATGTGAATGTATATTAAATATTTTTTGCATTTTATATTTTAATGCTAGCAATCTTGATATCATATGTGACAAAATATTTGCAGAAAGCAATCAGGTGGAACAAAACCGTGTAAATAATACAATATATTATCTGATAAATAAGTTATAGTGCACAAAGAAATGCAAAGTATGCACAAAGTTTTTGCATTCTTAAGAAAGAAACTTCTTGTCTAAAAATAATTTTTTTTGTAGTTTTCTATTTACAGTTTAATTTGGCAAAAACTTTTCCCACCTTACTTCCCCTTGTTTAAGAGGAAGACATCATGCTTATATATGACACAGTAGAAGTCCAAAGTCTGGTTAATCCTAGGTTTTACTAGTGAAACTTAGGATTTACCATAGTAGCTTGGTAAAAGTCCAAAGTATGTTTTTACGTGATTCTACTTCGGACTTTTAACAAGGTTTGAACCTTTTTTTAAGGTTAAGTACTACTGCCGGGTATAAATTTGTAAATATGCAAATAGGAAATAGTAAATCTGCTAATAGGAAATGAAATTAAAGTATAGCAAGGACTTTTACAAAGCCACTTTTGTAAATCCTAGATTTTACCAATAAAACCTATGATTTATCAGGTTTCAGACTTTTACAGTATGTTAGTCACCTGCAGTGACCCGCCAATTCACCTTCGTGAACTCACAGTTCCACACTCACTTGCATCTTCACAAACTCACCACTTTGCTGCTCCGTGTTTGTCAATCATGTTGATTATTTGGAAGCCGCTGCTTAATAGTGCAAATTGGTGGCCAGTTCTGTCTATACACACTCAATGCTTCGTGATTCTTCAACTTTGTCAGCCAGCGCCAACTTACTTCGTTTGGGTTTAATGGTAAAGAAGCTAGAATTAGCTATTTTGCATCAAACACATGGTGGTAAAGTGTTATTTAGAATTATTATCAATTAAAATAATTACCATGATAATTACCAAAAATCAAATAAGAACTCTTTTTTTTTTTAGTTTATCCTTGTTTGATGAGGAATATACGGTTTGAGTTTGAGACTTGTATTTTGATTATAACATGTATTTTTTGTGTTCCTGTCAATTTGTGCGATTGACCCTAAATACCTTGATAATTTATCAAAATGACTCTTTTACCTTTTCCTTAAAATCTGATCATCTGAAATTGGAGACTTCTATCTTGTTATTTAGTATCACTGTCACTTAGGGTACATAACTTTTATTACATTGATAATAACAAAATACCCAAAGGAAACATTTTTAATTTGTTTTCCGATCAGATAAGGTTAAATACCATAAGTCCATTAAGGAACAGATGATCAGATGATACAGATGATGAACAGATGATAAGGACAGATTGGAGACTCCAATCTTGGTAAAAAGGTGTTATTTAGCATTATTGTGACAAAGGCTAATTACCCGCCAATAAATTCAAAATAACAAAATGAAAATTTTTTTTTAATTTTATTTGATAATAGCCACCCACACAGTCCAAATTTGTGACTTCTATCTTAGTAAGAACATGTTATCTAGTATTACTATTAATTAGGCAAATAACCTCCTAATTGCACTGATAATTGCAAAATATCCTGATTATTGCTAAATATCAAAATGAATTTTCTTTTGTTTTCCTTATATTTGATTAAGAGCACATGGTTCAAAATTGATATTTATATCTTAGTAAAAATTTCTTATTTAGCATTGCACACTGCCAATTAGGTTAATTACCCAAATTACATATTTCAAAATGAAGCTCTTTTAGATTTTCTATTTACTTCATAAAGAACACATGATCCAAATTTGAGACTTCTATCATAGTAATAACATATTTTTTTAAAATTACTGTCAATTAGGTTAATTATAATAATATTTCGATACACACTCATAATAAACCTCTGATAAGGCAGAGGCAGGTCTCATAATGCTGTGAATTCTTGACAGATTGTGCAATTAAACTTTCCGTCTGGGTTTCTCATATTTAGTTCTTGGCTTAATAAATTTTACTTAAATTTTGATGACTATGACTTTATAAATCATTTGAATTAATAAAAATGATAATTTTTTTATGTGCTGGAAAATTCTAAAAGGGATTACAGTTAATTATAAACTATTACTGGAAAATACTTTCTTCAAATTAGGTAAAAAAAACATATCTTTGAATCACATTTATTGACATCATATTGATATTTTAGCAGGGGTCACAAAGTGAAAAACCCTGAGAATAATATGTGAAAAGAATCGAAATCAATATATCAATATATATACAAAACATATTTCATATTTAACATAATTTTTTGAACAAGCATTTATAATTGAAGTACCTTTAAGTATAATACACCTTTATAGTAACTAATTCAAGAAAAAATTTACTTCTTACAAGAACCAGCGATATTGGCTTTTAAAACCGCCTGAATTTGAATTGCGCTATTTGATTTTAAAAATTGCATGCATATGAATCACGATATTGGATTTTAAAATTACGTGAATGTGAATCAGGATGTTGGATTTTAAAACCGCAAAAATACAAATTACGGTATTGAATAAATCGCGAAAATACAAATTGCGTTATTGAGGTTTCAATCACATAAATACAGATCACGATGCATCTTGTTCAGATTGCACAAATACGAATCGCAATGCCTAGTTTTAAAGCTGTGTATAAATATAAAATCAAATTTTAATATTACAACCCTGTGTATACATATTGCATTGTTGGATTTTAAAAACACATGAATACGAATCGCGACTTTGGGTTTTAAAAACCAACATTTATAACAACAAAATAAAATTCGTTAAATACAAATCGATGATATTGGGTTTTTAATTCACATGAATAAGAATCACAATGTACAATTTTAAATTGCGTTAATACGAATTGCATTGCATTGTTCGCAATTAGCATATTTTCTGTGTAAATCCCATCCCTTATGTTAAGTGATTCCTAAATATTTTAATTTAAGCAATTACTTCTTTACCGGTTAATAACTTCTTTAACGATGTTTGTTTACATTCCTATGTGAAAGCGGACGGCACAAACTGAGTGTAAATAACTTGTCGTTCAACCTTTGGCTTATCAGTAATCAACACCTGTGCAGAGCTTCAGGAATGTTCTATGCTTGATGTTTAAGGCGATGATTTCAAAGCGATTCTAAATTATTTCAAAGTGATTCTAAAGAAAAACACACATAACATTTAAATTGGGTAAATACGAAAATTTATGTTTGATATTAAAATTATATGAATAAGAATCCCAATACTAGCGAATTCTGGCGCAGTTTCAATTATTCAAATTTACGAAAAACTGCCAAATCAAATTAGTAGAAGAATAATGTGCATGTAAACGTCTTGTCAACACAGTTTAGCAAAAGTTTAAAAATTTATTCTGATTATATGTTTTTGAATCGCAGAAGTCTGTTACCCAATGGTCTTGAGATATGCAGAATTATGGGATATTGTTGGAAAAATTAAATGCCCTACTTCTAGTTTTTAGACCCGTAAGAATGATAGGTAAAACGTGGGAAACAATCAACTTTGATTTTAGTGAATTCTATTGAAATTTAATTTTTATAAAAATGTGCAACGCGAACAGGGTGAAGCCTCTTGACTATTTTAGTCTGATGCTTACATTTGCCTCCTAAGTGAGACTCTCTCCAAAGCAAGGAAAGAGGTTCAACTGGTTCTGTTATGTAGCAAGCTCTGAATTGTGTACGTTTGAGCAATGGAAAACTTTTGCTCACTTCAAAACCAGTTTTTGTTAATATACAGAGCGAAAAGAGGACTTATGAGGAGACTTTGGCTTTATGATTGGTTAACAGTTAACTTAGCTATGTCATAAAATGAAAGTTTGACTAGTTACCCATTATGCAGAACTCTTACATTAGAAACTTTAATCATTTTTTATTTACATTTGTCTACGTGAGTTTGACTTTGGTACTTCTGCCTGAGTATCCGTAACTGCTTGGTCTCTAGTGCAGAAGATTGCTGTTCAGCTTCATAATTTGGAATGGAAAGGTTCTAAATTCCTTATCCTTTATTTTTTTGAGAAACATTGCAAGATTCTTTACCAGTTTCACCTTCTTTAAAAATGTTTGTTTTAATGTATGCTTTTAAATATACATCAGAGTACATAAGGTAAATGAGATGTCTAAAATGTCATTTTAAACAAAATTCTCAATTAGGTAAAATTATAAAAGGTAGAAGTAATTTTTGATTTATTCTCTATTGAAGTAAATAGTATAACTTTTAATTTCTTTTTCATTAAGACTTTTGATCAGGATGAAATTATGTACAGTGCTAAAAATAAAAAAGATATCACCCTGAATAGCTTTCGTTCTAATAATTGGATTTTCATGAATGAAGTGTCAATCTAACTGGTGCCTGTTTTTTTTTTTTTTTTTCAAATATAGTAATTAATTAATGGCAACTATTTAATAAGTTACAAAATCAGACACAAAGATACACTTTCTCTGATAAAACATAAATATATATATTTTTTTACATATTTGAATTTCTGATCCTCAAGTAGCCGCAATCTGGAAATTCTGGTCCTATTAGTATATTGAGGAGAGCGTTAGGTCCCCTTTATATTGATTTTACTTTTTGTGTTTTTGGTCTAAAACTAATAGTGCAATTTAAAAAAATTGCACCCATTTATTATTTCATACCATATTAATTTACGAATATTTCTATAGTGAATTCTAGAGTTTCAATTGTTTTTATTAAGTAAAAGCCGAGAAAAAAAGAAATGAATTATTTTTAGAAAAGGAATATGGGGAACATTGAAAAAATATTTATATGGCCTACATTCATGCCTACTTTTGGTAAACTCACAAGGAACTTGACTTACCCAAGCCTAGCATAAATTCCATTCATGATTTTTCGTAGTTTTTTTTTTAAAAATTATAAAATGCGATTTTTCTTTTTAAATTGTCCGCTAATTTATATTTACTTTAGTAAAGAGATTTGAAAAAAAAAGAACATTTAACAAACGTCATTTCATGAAAATATGTTTTTTATTGAATAAGGTTATACATCTGCTTTTAATTTTAGTTTTTAATTTATTCACACCACAATTGGTTCAATTTCAGTAAGGTGCATAATTATGCACTTATTAGGAATAATATTCTTATTAGTTATTAAATATATTTTAATAACTAATCATTAAAAATATAAAAGAAGATTGTAGTTATAAAAAAAATATCTGTAGATCATCTTGAATTAAACTCTTGTGACATCAACAATTATGTTTCATATTTTTGATGTTGTAAAAGTCATTACAATGAGTATAAAGATGCTGAACATAAAGAGCTGTTGAATTACATAGCTAAAATTTTTAAGCGTCTTAAAACATCTCAGTATCAGATATAACGTCATAATTTTAAAATTGAATAACCTGAACACGTATGATTCACACTAATTATTTCATTATAATTATTTCTCTTTCTCTATGCTACCACATAGATTTTTTCCAATAATATACTAATTTATTTTGTTTAATTTTTATTAGTACTTAAAGTTTTTCTTTAATTTAACCCTTGTTTTAAACAATTGTTAAGTATATTTTTGAGTCTTAAAACTAGCCAGTTAGTTGATAAGAATTTAAGAACATTTTCTATATTAAATTTAATCGCTGCAAAACGTGTGGCTGATTGTTTTAAATAAGTGTACCTTTTTTCTCTTAGAATGAGCAAACAAATTATTTATTTATTTACTTTATTTGTTTAATTTGTGAAAAGTTATTACACATTAGTGCAACTCAAAAAAACCCACAACTGTTTGCTTTGTTTTTATAATGAAAAAATTCAAACCTCAATTATATTTTTACTTCAATATTTAAAATATGAAGTTGTCTTTAACTTTAAAATAAAAATTTTAAAATCAGATGTTTCAAGTTAATGAAATTGAAAATTTTATTTTTTAAGTTTAGTTGCCCCCATTTCAGTATCTTAAAGACCTTGTGAACTTAAAGACCTTGTTTAAAAGGAGTGTATCGTATCAGATATATATAGTGATGGTGAGAATTTTAAAATAAGTTTGTAAATTAGGGGGGGGGGGGAACACATAAATTGTAGTAGCAGTATTTGGTAATAAATGTGTAGTTGATTGTAATTGAAGAGCATGTTGAGTGAGATTTTATGAATGTAAAGATAAAATAAATTTAAGAATGTATCGAAACATCAAGATGCTATTTGCAAATACACTTTATCCAAAGAAAACCATGTAACCTAAATATTTTTTCAGAATGAAGTGATTTTTTGAACAAAGAATCCTTGAATATACAACATATTATTACAACATGTTATTCTTAAACAGGGATGCCAACTTGCTCCGCTTTGTAAAATAGTATTTTCGAGTGGTAGCGAAATTTAAGTTACTTTTAGTTTAGTATTTTTCATTTTAAGTAATATTTTCACCAGTAAATATCAAAATTTATAAGTATCAAATAAAATGAAACGTTAACTCATCAATCTACTGGTTGCTCTATTAAAAAGTAGGCGTAACTATCTTTCATTAACAAATTTTACTATATAATTTACTACCACTATATTAAAACTATTCCAGAAAGCGGAGCAGTTCGCATCCCTGCTTAAACATAACCTATTTCAATGTTTTTAAAATGCCACTTAACATTCTTTGATTTCTTCAGTTAAAAAAGAAAGAAATATTTTAATTTATATAAAACCTTGAGAATATGCATTAGAATTACCATGCCCTCTGCATTATTTTTTGTTTGTTTGTTTCTTTAAACCTTCTTGCCTGGAAGACTCGATTAAAGGTGTAAAAAGGATTATCTCTAAAATTTTATTATAAGTTATGTAAATTCATATTATATTATTATTATAAATTAATTATGTATATAATTATAACAAGTTATGTAGACTTGATTTCAGTATTAAATCCTCATATAAATGAAGTAAAAACAGAGTAAAAAACACAAATTATGTCAGATTAAGAAGTTCCATGTGTTCAAGCTCTAAAAGCTTGGAAAATCACTAATAATTTATTAATTCATTCAAATTTTCTTTTCAAAGGAGATTAAAAGGAGGGAAAAAGTCTTTGCTTTTTGGTCACGAATCGGCTCTAAAAATGTCTATTGCCTAGAAACTGTGGGATAGTTTTCTATCAACTAATAATAAATAAACCCCTCCAAGCAATCACAGAACATTAATTTTTTTTATCATTGTCTGAACTTGGTTTCTTAGCAACAAATTAGGCGTTGTTATTTTGAATTATCTTAAATTAGTCATTTGCGGTGGCGACTTTGTTTAGCTGTTTTTTGGGACTGTCGCAAAATGTATAAAGCTCCCTGGTCCCTGAATTTATGATTCAATCTTTTTGAAATTTTGTCTACTCTCCTAATTTTGAGGGTCATGAATCCAAATATATAAAAAAAACATATATTTCTTCAGAGAAAGTACGTTTTTTTGTCTGATTTTGTAACTTAACTAATAGTTAGCATTAGTTAATTAGCATATTTGAAGTAGCCTCGGAAACTATTAAGATTGCCACTTAGTACGTGAAAATCCGATCATTAGAACAAAAGTTATTCAGGGTGATATCTTTTTTTGTTTTGCTCACTGTACCCTATCACATTTAACTTTTAACATATCAACTCATATTTCATTAAAATCTATAATAATAATGATTTATTTGAATAACATAGTTGTCCATTTTTTTAAAAATAAAAATTGAGTTTTCTAGAAAATATTATTAGAGGTATAATAGTTTTTAGATAAATGTCAAATGCATACATTCATATTTTTTTAGAGAAAAGATAATTTTTTAAGATGTTTCATTCCATATTTCAGTAATCCTGGACCTTTAATTCACCCTCTGTATTTAAAAAAATGTGTGTGAATTATATGTATATACTGATTTACTAGTTAACACATTATTGATTTTTGTTTAATTTTAGTGGTCTGTCTTGCAATGTGGGCATAGTTTTTGTTGTAATTGTATAAGTGTGATTATGAGTCAAGTTTTGACAGAAGACAATGATTTACACTGTCCAGTTTGTCGAGAAGTTACTAATCCAAAAGATGTTTACTATGTGGATCCTGAAAAAATGAAAAGGATTAAAGAATCTATTGAAGTTAAGGTACTCTAGAATATTTTAATTATTTTTTAGTTGTATTTGTCTTAAATACAAAGTATTTCAAAGGTAAACATTAAAACTTAAAAGAGAGACAAAACATGCCTAATGTTATAAATAATATGTTATGATCTTATAGATTAAAATGCATTTTCGTATATTTAAAAAGCGCAACCTACCGGTAGAAACAAACCTCTCGTAACAATCAAAATGCATGATTAATAGTTATTTGAAATAGTAAAAACTGAATTTTAAAAAATTTTTCTCTCTGTAGTTTTATAAGGAGTTTAGTATAATTTCTTCAGCAGTCTGTTTTATTAACCATTTTAACATGGAAAACAGGTATAGTAAACATCTGTACTTTATTAATGCCTAGTGTATAATGTATTTAAATTTATCCTTCCTAGAAAAGTAATCTGTACTTTCTTACAAAAATGTAGAGCTTAGAACAAAAATGTATTTTAAAAATATTTTACCTTTTATACTTCATATTTTAAAAATGAATGAAAACTAAAACTAGCATATTTTAGGGTCGCTATTCTACTAAGATTACTGCAGTTACAAAGTGTATTCTTGAAATAAAGAAGAATGATCCATTTGCCAAATCAATTGTATTCTCTGGAGTAAGTATAACATTTTCATGATTTCTCATTGTTTTCTTTTTATTATTAATCGTCAAATGTTATATTAAAACTTTTTTTTCTGAGACCTCTGAATTAAATTTGAAGTAGATCCTAATTGCTTTCCCATATAATATATAAAATTTTCTTGATGTTATTCAGTGAAGGAATGGTCCTTAAATAATATTTATTATTATGAATTTGTCCTAGGTACTTGTCAGTCAAAGTGTTTATCTTGGAGTGGAAGTTTTAAAGCAAAAAAAAAGAGGAGTCTTAAAACTAAAAAAAAAAAATTAAATGCGGATCATTAAAAAAAAAAATCTATTAAAAAAATATGATATAAATTAATGCACTAAAGTAAAGATTAATGATGATTGCTTAAATAAAATTGACAAATAATCTCACTTTATTTTGTAATCATTAATTTTTCATTATTAGATATTAAAGAGCAGTCCCCATGTAAATATTATGTTAAAAGTGAATACAGGACTAACAAATGACAGTTATTACTTTAATTCAGAGTTCATTAGAATCGTTGTGCACGTAATAAGAGACAAGGAAAAATGACTCCGTCTCAGTTCGAATTATCAAGCTGTTTTTTTGTAATTATTTATTATTCTTTTAATACCGCACCCTATTTTAAAGTTTTTTGTTGTTTTTTTTTTAAAGACTAATATTTCTTAAGACTCAAAACTTTCATTCCTAGTTGATCTAATGGTTTATCTATCACCTATTTTACTATATTATGTTCCGCAAAACCTTTGCATGTTGACCACTTACAGTGAAAAAGATTGAGGGTCTACTTAAGCAGGTTGGTGAACTTATAAATAAAAAATTTAATTGTATTAAATTGAAAAGGTTAACTGGGATAGATGATCAACTTGCAAGTTCAAGGCCATCCAAACAAAGTGGGGCCTACGGCAAAAGGTATTTGCAAGATCTTATATATGTACATATATATATATATGTACATATATATATATATATGTACATACATACATATATATATATATATAATGTACATATATATATACATACATATATATACTCTTGTATACTCTTACTCTATATACTCTTATATATATACTCTTGTAAAAGCCTGAAGATTAGCGTAGGTTTTACTAGTAAGGCTTATAAAAATTACTTGATAAAAGTCTAAAGTATGCTTTAATATGATTTTGTTAACCTTTGCTGTAAAACCTAGGAATTAACAATGCCTTTAAGTAAAAGCCCAAAACGAGTCATTGCTTATGATAAGATTTTCATATATGGTACTGTTCCATTAAAGGAGGTCATACAATAAATGCTAAATCTCAGTAAGCAATTTTGAGACCACAAAGGTGACACTTCTCTTCAACGGCCAGTATAGGGAATACAAGTGAGCTTTAAAGAAAACTGTTGATTATAGCGATCAAATGTATTCTGGGCAGTGGCCCCTAATCATAGAAAAATTTCCCTTTATCCTTTATTTACCAAATTTTTAAAAAATTATTTAAAATGTGCATAATTTTTTTGTCATTAAATAAAACTTATTTTTCATTTTGATCAAATTTATTTATAATATTAGACTTTGCTTCTTAATTTTTCATAAGTTTTTTAACTTAGGACTTACACCACATTATAAAATGTTAGTTTTATAACTAGTTGAAAATGATAATGAATCAACAAAAAAATAGGACGGAAAATAGCTGCTATAAGATACTAAAATTCTTGCAAGAATATACTTGCAAAATTGATCGAAATTGAAAGCTAAGAATTGAGGAATTATAAAATGATGTTCTTGAATGAAACTTCTACAATTAAATAATTCCATAAGTGATGTTAAACTTCAAATAATAGTATACATAGAGTCATATTACAAGAATAGACAAGTTTTGATAGGATACTTTGTTCCTTTACAATACTATGTGGAATAAATGTTAATGGAATTTCATAGTCCATAAAGGGACTAAAAAAAGCAAAGCGTGGGAAATTAAAATTGGTTTCGAGGTCCCTGAACAATGTCGGGGGAGGGGGGGCGTGCAATGTTTAATATGAAATAATAAAACTGTGATCCATTTTTTTATTATTGAAATTAAAATGAATTACAATAAATAAAATTGTAGCGATTGTTACGTCCTGAGTAAAATATAAATGTAGGTGGATGCTTAAAATACAGTATGTTACTTAAGTAATGAACAGTGACAAAACTTATTTCCATTGAATTTGTCACTTGCAGTAACAGTTGTGTATTGAACTTGTTTTAATGATATTACTAGAACTACTAATGTTCAATTTACTTAATGGAAGCTTTTAATTTCCATCAACACGCTAACTACAATATAGCAACAAAATAATAACAAAATAACAATCTAAAAAACTGAGATAATCCCTCACAAACGAAAATTTAAAAAATCCACTGAAAAGCCAATGCTTTACTAGTTCTAGATAGCGCCAGCTAATTAAGTTAAAAACAAGCATGGCATAGTGCGAGACTGACGGCAGAAAACTGGTTTATACAGCACTGCAATAAACGCTGCTACATTCACTAACTTGTAACATACTATAAAACATCTATAAAAGAGCTGTACATCTAATCAACAATTTAGTTCTTTGTTATGCTGTTAGGAAGTGTATAAATAAATTTTGCCAGTACGAAAAGAAGTTTTGCATTGTTAGTTGGAAGTTTTAATATAGTTGCATATTTTGTATTGTTACGCTGATAGTGTACTTTTGTTACGTAAGTATATTTGTATAAAATAGATCTCTTTTGAAAAAATTATGTATCACATTTTTCTATAGTAATTAACGTAAATTAAGGGATTACTTTTATTATTAAAAACTTAGGAAGAGATCGTAAGTTTTTTTTAATGCAGATGTTTTTTTTTTTAAAGAAGATAATTATTAAGAATTTTATTTCATGAAAAATTTGCATGAAATTTTATCCTTACATCAAATAATTAATTCAAAAGGGCTTTACTGCAGCATTCTATTCAAAAACTTAATTATTAGCAGTGGTTTGTTACAAGACAACTTTTTGATATACAAATTTCCATATTCTTTTGTGTCCTTTTTAACAGTAAGCAGAAATGTTTAATATCTCTTTATTTCTTCATCAGGAAATAGTACTTTACCTATGTGTCTTCTTTGAAATAAAACTATGTCAAATGATTCAATGAAACCTTTCAAGCATAAGAAACATTTAATAAAATCCATAGTGACAGAAAAGATAAGGATTTAACGTTTTTTCAAACAGTCAAAGAAAAAGATTTGAAATTACTGTACAACTTATTTAAGTGAAATAATGATTGACTGTGCGCTTCTTGTAGCATTTCTTTATTAATTGCAAAGTCTGAAAAGTCGTTTTCTGTTATTGAACTTATTTTACCAGCTGTAGTGAGGTAATACGCACCATGTTGTACAAACTAGTTTTTCCACATTATAAAAAAAATTCCTCTGAGTAATAATATAGTACAAAGAAGGATTAACAAAATGACTCAGTGCATAAAAAAATTCTTATGTGAGTACTTAAAAACATCTGAATTTTTTTTCTATACAGCTTGATGAGTCAACTTTACTAGGAAACAAAGGTTTACTTTTAGCTTATGTAAGATTTGTAAAAGTAGAAAATTTTGCCAAAAATTGTTATTTGCTAAATGTTTGGGAATTGATACGAAAGTTGAAACGCTATTTACTGAATTAAAACGATTTTACTTTGTAAAAACTATACCCTTGACTAATATCATTTCTGTTGCTACTGACGTTGCTCTAGCAATATAAGAATAGATACCAAGGCTTTCTGGCATACTTAAAACAAGCTGTACTGAATTTATTTTCAGTACATTGTGTCATTCATTGACTTCATTTATTAGCAAAAAATCTTAGTGAACGTTTGCTTAGATCACTAGATTATGCCATTAAAGCAGTTAATAAAATCAAAAGGAATGACTTCAATAAGAGATCATTTGCTCAACTTTGTTTGGAAAGACTATAATCATTTAAAATTTCCCAAAGAAATACGTTGGTTATCTAAAAGTGCATGTTTAAATCGATTTTATGCTCTTATTATTCAGTGTTAAAATTCGTGGAAAGCAAAGACAATGATTTTTGACACAATTTAATTAACTCGAAAAATGTCATGGCCATGACTGATTTATTTGCCAAATTTGACTAAAACTAATTTGAAACTACAAGGTGATCAATTAAACTTAATCAAAACCAAAAGTGTAATATCTGTGCTTGTTTATGCATAATTTCTGTACCAACAAAGCTTAGGAAGGGGAGAAAGTTCACAATTTCCAAATCTTTCAAAATTGCAAAATAGAGATAAAGACTTGCTGTTAACACTTTACGGCTCTTCATGCAGACCTGAACCAGAGATTTTAAGACATTTTTCACTTGGATATTCATGACCGGGTGTGAAACTCTTTTGGGTGTGGGCAAACTCAGATCCCTACCACAGATTAGTTCGTACAGGAGCAGCTTATTGAAATATCCACAAATGAGGAACTTAAATCAATGTTTGAATAAAGATACCACAAATTTTGGTTATAAAAACAGATCACAATTTTATCCTGCAACCCTTGCTTTATTTGTCATTGTACAGAAGTTGTTGACTGCTTTCCTGTCTTCCTATTTGGATTTGAGATTGCTACTCACAAACATTGAGCCAGACATTCACTCATAAAATCTCATGACATTCATCCAAGCCATTAATTTTTTTAAACAGAAGTTATAATTTCAATAAATACTTCTTCAACAAAATATCTCTTTTTTTTTTAATTTAAAATTTTTGTACTAGACATTCATGTAGCTTTTCACTTGGGGGTCAGTGGGCAAGTTTTGACTGTAAAAAGAGGTACATGGGTAAAAAAAGTTTGGGAACCACTGGTGTAGAGTATAACAGGCAGTTGCACTTAACATTTAAAAAAGTATCAATGTAGAATAAACCAGGCAATGGCTCTTGCACCAATTAATTCATTAGATTATCTAAAATTATAAACAGCTATTATTATTGATTATTTGATGTTTGATTTGGCAAACTAATTTAACCATTGACTAGATACGTGACCCTCATTAATTTAAGAGTATCATATACTCTATACAATGTGTCTCTAAAAGGTTAAGATGCTTTTTAATTAAAAATATAAATATTGCAGAAGTGGTGAAAATAACGTGTGATTTTAGATTATGTTGATGGAACTGCCTTAATATGTTTTTCAAAACATGATAAGAAATTCATAAAACAATGCAATATTTATGTTATTTCACATGTAAGATCCCATGTTAAAAAGATGAACTAATGCACAGTTCCATAGATAACTACTGAAGAGATTTCAATATTTTAAAAAATTATTTTAGCAATAGTTAAAAAAAATCCCTCCTTTCGAGCTTTTATCGGAAGGTGTGGTTAACTCCTAGGTTTTACTCAAAAGGTTGATAAATATTTGAGATGGAATCATATTGAATCATACTTCAGATTTTTACCTAGCTACTTTTGTTAATCTAAAGTTTTGTTGGTAAGACTTTGGGCTGGGCTTTTACAGTAACATATATAAAACAAAATTTTTTTAAATAATATATAGAATCTTTAATTTTATGTTTTGTTTTTCACAAATTTTTATTTAAATAGAATAACAGATTGATTAAAAGTTGTTATGAGCAGTTTTTATATCAATTTAAATATGTCATCTTTCATTTTTTGTGTTTGATAATAAATATTAAATTTCAATTCTTAAAACGATTAGTGTACGTGTCAGGTGGGAGGCAATCTGAAACCCAAGAAACTAAGTACCATAATTTATGGAAGAAACGCTGCAGCGTTCACAAGTTTAAAAATTTTAAGTGAGGCGTTTATGCCGGTTGCGGCGATTACGATATTTTAAAAATAACTTTTATATTTTACAAAGAGAAAATAGAAATTTTAATCAAAATAGTTGAATAGAATTAGGATCTAGGTTTTCTTTCCTTACCCCAAAATAATATGAAGGGTTTGGGTTTTTATTCTATTGAAATTCGGCACTTAATCCGACCTAATTTTTTTTTCTATAGAAATTTTTATTGATACGAGAAAAAAAAGTCAGTCATATTCTCTTTTTATTTGGAATTTTTTCTCTTGAAGTAAGTAACTATATTTTATCTTTTAAAAAGAAAAAAAGCATGAAAAAAAAATAAATCTGTGTCAAACAAAATATCTGTTCCTAAAGCAGTTTGAAATAAAGTGAAATTGAAAAGTAAAAACATCTGCATTTCCAATGAACAAAATAAAGAAATGCAAGTTAGGAGAAACTGATCAATCAATCTTGACAGCTGTGCAAGTGCTTTACTGGTTTGTCCCCACATTTCCCTCTCCTGTCTGACCATAAATTGGCCACACTCTGTTGACATTGAAGCTACCATGTGGTGTACAAAATGAATTCTATCCCTTTTACTTTTTTTTTATTCGATTTATTTATTTTTTTATTTGTTATTAACTGTTACATTTTTTTGTTAATTGTTAACTTGATATTTTTTTTTTTATCCTTCTTAGTTGTTTGCTTCTTTTTTGTAGTTATTCATTGTTAGTTTCTTAGCATTAATTGTTGCTTTTTGCAGTTCCTTGTTAGCTTTTTTTTTTTTTTTTTTTTTGGCGAGGTGAGCATCTTTTGTTAAAACAAAATGTAATGTAAAGATAAAATGAGAACAATGATCTTGCGCGGAAGAAAAAACAATTATTTCTTTTTCGGAGGATTAAGATTATTTCATCTTGAATTATTTCTTCTTTGGATTATTTCTCCTTGATTATATTATATAGATTATTATTTTTGTTAATGAAATTTCTTAAGATGGGGTAGTTTTAAATTCACCCCATCATAATCTACAATCGGAACTTAGCTAAATTTATTGGTTTTTCTGAAATTAACAGCATAATTGAATTATCGTATTATATGGGTGCCATATTGGAATTTCCGGAAGAGATCCGAAATTCGGCAAATTCCGAAATACGGAATTTCGTCGGTCCCGTGAGTGCCGGATTTCGGGTCCTATACTGTATTTATACAGCATTATTTTAATTTTTGCCGCTACATCATTGTTATGGGTGCGACTTATAAAATGATATCTTCTTAGTTAAATAAAAGAGGTATGTTTCCAAAAAATAAATAAATAAAATAAAATTAAAAAAAATAATTATAAAATGTAAATATGTAGTAATGTAAAAAAATCATTTATATTAAATAAATATAAATGTTGTTATTTAAATATTTTACTCAAGATGGCGCCAACAGCCGATTGTAACATGTTGTTCTGAGCAGTTTGTCCAAAATATACAATAACAGACTACATTTTTAATTTTATTATAATTATACATTTATAAATTTTAATTTATATTTTAATTTAAAACATTAGTAGTATTTATAAGGAATTAATGTTATATATTCACTTTTGCCGCTAAATCGTTATTATGGGTGCGGCGTTTACTATGATTTTCTTCTTCTAAGTCTCATTATTGCGAGTGCAGCATTTACGATAGGTGCGGCGTTTATTCCATAAATTATGGTAAGTTAAAAAGTTTTTTATTGGATATCATTAACATGGGACCTCCTAGCATTATACAATTGCTTCACTCTGGCCACCACAGTATACTTATTTTTTAGCTGTATATTAAAGTGTTTTTGGTTAAGTTAACTCCGTAAATTGTAAAACCAGGGATGTGATTCTTTTGCGGATTTCCGCTTTTTCTCAGATTTTTCCATTTTTTCCGCGGATAATTTTTATGAACAGGTTAAAATATTTTATGAGGAATTTAATTTTCCGCGAAGCAAAAGTATTGAAGTCCTTATTCCTCCCTCTAAAAATCATTTCCTTGGGATAAAACTGGTTGACCTTTAATACAGGGATGAGTTTTTCCGCTTTTGCCTCTTGAATTTCAGCCTTTGTTTTTTATCATTATCAAAAAAAATAGAGGTAGATTTGCAGAGAAAATATATATTTGCTCATTCAAATAATCTTGTAAATTTTTATTTATTATGTCTAAACAAAAACAATACAATCAAGCCTTTTAGAAATTCCAAAACCAGACTCTGCAAATATCTCGATTCTTTTTCACGCGATTTTAATATATCGATTTTTGTATTTACCTGATTTAAAAGTTGCGTATTGCGATTCTTAACGACACTATTTAAATATCGTACATTATGATTCTTATTTACGAGATTTAAAAATCCAATATCGCGTTTTGTATTTATGCATTTTTAAAATCGCGATTTTATTACCAAACATCAATTTTCGTATTTACCTGATTTAAAAGTTGAGCGTTGCGATTCTTATTCAGGCGATTTAAATATCCTACATTGCGATTCTTATTTACGATATTAAAATTCCAATATCGCGATTTGTATTTATGCGCTTTTAAAACCCTATGTAGCGATTTGTATTCACACGAGCTTAAAATCCAATGTCGTGATTCGTTTTTGCAGTTGTAATATCAGGGTGCATCCTGTCGACTCGAAATCATATAGCAATGTGGGGTTGGAAATGCTTTCCAGATGCGGTAGATGGTGTTGTACGAGCTTTCTAGTGCGTTGGCCTCCTCAGTCACCCGACCTATCATGTCTTGATTTTTTTTCTGGGGTCGTATGAAATTACTGGTTTATGACACCCCTGTTGACAATGCTGAGGAGCTGGTTGCAAGAATCACAGTAGCTGCGGAGAAGATCGAGATATGCCTGGAGTATTGCAGAATGACCGGATGTCCATGCGGCGAAGATTTGAGGTGTGCATTGTAGCCAGTGGCAGAAACTCCGAACACTTACTTTGACCCATGTACCTTATTTTTTTTTCAATGTATTATTTAAACAAAAAGCAGTTTAAAACACTTCTGGTTTCTTTTTCCTTTTTTTTCTCAGTTTTCTTATTTTCTTTCAGAGCGTTGACCTTTTGTATACCATACAAGAAGCTTTTACTGCGAATCATATTAGTTATTGTTGTGTAGCAGATAAAAGTGGGCTTAAGGTAAATATTCAATCATTTATTAAGAACACATATTTAATATAATATTGCAGTAAAAAAATTCAATGCTATCTGCTTTTATCTGGCATTACTTTTTATTTCTTATTACAAATTTTAATCAATTTACAATGGTCATTCTTATGTTTATTTATTCAAGTTGGCCATTAACTTTCTCAATTATTATCCTATGACCATATTAAGTTTATGATTCAATTTTTTATTTCAAAAGTAACGTGCATATTAAAACATTTTTGTCCTGTTTTGAAATTAAGAATATTGTCTATATGTAAAAATAATAAAAGAAAAACAAGTAGATCATGTATATTTTGTTTACCTTATTCATCTTGTATAAGTATGGTATATCAGCTTTACCCACTTTTAAAGCTTCAAACCTTAAATCCTATCTTGTCTGAGATCCATTGGGTTTTCTGAGTCAACAATATGCAATTAAAGGCAGATCATGGAACATAACAATTCAAAATTTTTAAACTTAATAATTTTTTTTTTTGAAATACTATACCAAATTGATTTTTGTAGACTAGTTAATTTTAAAATAATAAGATTGTGTATGAATATTTTAGTAGAAGCCTAAAAACTAGCATCTGCCTGTAACATCTCAAATTTCTATGGCAATTTTTAAATAAATACATTATATTGCTTTTTAAAACATATCTCAAGAAATTTAAATTTTAGGTTTATACTATTTTAGGTTTATACTTTTGGATTGTTAGGTTAAAATAAATTGAAATAGTTTAATTGCATGTACTTGATATGATTTATTTTCATGTATACATTATCAACTTATGATCTTTAAAATTTTGAAATTTGTTTTTTATTGTCAAATTAAAAACAACAAACCATTGTTAAAAAGTTATAAAAAATGTTTGACTTTTAAGAAAACAGTAACATATTTAAAAATTTTGTAGAAAAATTTAGCAGTGTACAAGTTGTCTCAAGGCCTAAATGTATTGGTTCTTCCATTACAACTTGGAGCAAATGGATTAAATATAACTGAAGCTAGTCATGTACTCTTTATTGAGCCACCTATGATTAAGTCAGTTAAATTGCAAGCAATTGGACGTCTGCATAGATTTGGACAAGACAAGTAAATAAAATTTATACATTTCATAATTCAGTTTACTATATAGTAGTTTGACTATTAAATATTTCCTTTGTTTGATGGGAGTCAAATTTTTTTTATGTATATGAAATAACAGTTTTTCAATCATTTTTTCTTCTTTTGCTTTTCTTAAAAAAAAAAAAAAATGATTCTGAGGTAATTGACTCAAAGTGGAAAACCCTGAACATTTTATGTACAAAAACTTATATCAAGATATCAATTTATATACTAAAAATTATCATATAATAACTCTGCAAACTACCTGTTATAAATTTTTATGATCTAATATTTTAATTACTTAACAAAGAAGAATATCACACCTGTGAGGTAACTAATTTAAGAAAAAACTTAAAACTATTAAATCTTACAAGAATCTACTACAGGAATAAAAATATTTCTTTTGAAAATTACACATATATAATATATAGTTTGAGCACTTTTCAAAAAAATCAAAAAGTCTTTGATACATATTAATAAAACAAAATTAATAAATTGAAAAAATCTTTTTGAAGATTTTACATAATTATGTTAATTAAAAAATCATGACTCTCAAAAAGAATACTGGCAGTCATCCTTTACGATGGAGTTCGGTCATTTTATTCTTTGCTTTATTCAATTATGTAAAAAAAACTATTTTCAATTTAAAATAACAGTTTGTTATAATTTAATTAAAAAAATTTATTGGTCATTTTTTTAATTAAAAAAAATTATGAATGTACACTTAACAAAAACATTTAAGATTAATATTATTGATCACATTGAACTGATAGCTAAACAAATGAAGCCTGATTAAAATTACAAATATAAATTTATGAATGAACTTTTCATTGCATACGATAGTTTATAATTTCATAAAGACACAAAAATGAGAAATTTAAGACAAACTATTGAATAGAAAATTAAAAGATTTAATACTTTCTTAAACATTGTAATGAGATCTTATGCTTCTTTCATCAAATAATTAATTAAAAGTTTCCTTATGTTCAACATGGTGCGTAGAGTATTTAAAAAGTGCTTAAAGGTGCATATTTTTTATTTTCGTTTCTTAAAAGCTCTTAAAGGTGCTTTTTTCATTGGCTGTTTTTAAAAAGTGCTTAAGTTTCCCTTTTCAAAAAGGAGATTTCTTTTTCTTTACCATGTTGATTTTTGCCACGTATTATGCAAAAGCACGTTTTTCACGTTCTATTCAACATTTATACAATTCATTCAATCACGATCTATTTTGGCGTCCCGTCGGTCCATAGTTTATGAAAGTGCCAATCATTTAACTTGTTTGATGAAATACTTGGGAGTACACATGTGCAACTCTGCTGCATTTTGCTAGATATTCTCATTTTCCAGCTTCATTTTCTATTGTCTGATATCGAACCAAAACACCTATTCATCTTTTTATAATGGCTAATAAAATCAGGAAAAAGAGTTCTTTCTAAGAAACTGGTTATTTTGTAAAGTCTTTGAAAATTATTTTGCATTTTGTTTATGTATATAGTGCTTAAAAATTTTTTTTGAGTGCTTAAACAGTACTTAAAAGGTGCTTGTTTTTTGCTGGAAGCTTTGGCTACACACCCTGTTCGAGGATTGTGGTACTGATATATAAATAGAACCATATGGTAATGTTGATTTTATGGTGATGTTAATAATAGTAGGGAAGGTTTGAAAGAGAAAAAAATATTCTGCATTTAATTTTCTTTATCTTATAAACATATAAAGTAACATATATTTTAATAATATGAGCAATATTCTCACATTTAAAAAAATAGCCTACTCCGGTTTTTCTTGCATTTAGCAAGTCGTAATGGTATTTATTATTTTTTTTAAAAATTCAAATACTACCACAAAACTTTTAGGCGAGAAGTAAATGAATAGCAAAACCATGTAAATTTATAATGAAATCCAGCATATTAAACATGGCAAAGAAGTTAAACTCAAATGCGCGTCTCTATGTTCGCGTGCTGAATTAATATAGTATTAAAATATTGGAAATTAAAAACTATTTAAAAATAAATTGAAATAAATAACAAATAATTAATAGAAGAAATAGTGAAATCGATGTGTCAAAAAGTGAATAAAAAATTGTGCGATTCAAATTTTGTGTGTCATAATATTATGATAAATACCAGAAATTTAAAAACTTGTAGCAATAACTGTTGAAAATATTGTATGAATTTACTATGGAAAGGGCTACAATCAAGAAAGTCTCATAATGTAATGTGAGTCTTATAGTGTAATGAGTAAATATCTCTTTAACAAGAGTAAGCGGAAGTTTCAAAGTCTACGCTTATGGTTGGTGGAAGTCAACAAATCAATTGTCTTGAGATATGCAGAAAAATCACATGTTCTACACCCGGTTTTAAGACTAGGAATGATGGTACCAACAATCTGGGTTTTTAGTATTAACCTAGGGATTTTTATATCAATTTATTGACCTTGATGACTCTTCATAGTTTTATTTTTCACTAAAAATTTGAATATATGTTGTACTTTTTAGTGCAATTGCCTTTTAGATGTTTATATTTAGTTTTGTTATTCATTGTCTTTTTGAATGTTAAATTTTAGGTAGTTTCAATAATTTATATCATGCAAATTGTATATTGAAAAATTTCAGTATATATTAAGTAGTTCATGTGATTTTAGTGTGTAAAATTTGAAAGGCATGTAAAGATATATTTCTTTTGCTAAGTATGTTACCATACAAAATTATAGTCCTCTGCATATTTTTGTATAATTAATAAGTTCTTTTTAACTTGTAACTTGAAAAGTATAAAAGTTGTTCGAAAAACTACTATTCTACAAAATTGATACTCTAATTCATTAATTTTGTTAAATGAAAGCTTTTGATTACTTAGCACATAAACTGTAACTATAAGAAACCTGATACATCAAATTTCTTCTTTATTTCAGAAAAATTACTGTTCATGAGTTTTTTATTGAAGGCACCATCCAAGAAAACATTTATCACATGAATTGTGACACAGTTTTAGAAGATCAAGGAGAGTGTTCTGCCAAGTCTAATTTAACAGTTAATGATCTTCTCACTATTTTCGGGTAACATCACTTACATTCGAAGTTACTATCATTATTCATTTCAGTTTTGTCTGTTTATCATTTCATTGATAAAATTTTTGTGATAAAAGAAACTTTTCATTGTTCATTTCTATTTCATATACCAGTGATTTTTGTTTTCAGTTGTTAAAATGTATATTAGTTGTTGTTTTTATAAATTTTGCATGCTACACAACTTTTTACTTGTTTTTTTAAAAATATTTTTTAAAGCATTTAAACCAATTTTTTGACAAACTTTTGTGTGTAAAATAAATAAAAAGGAAAACATTTGTACTACAAATATTTTAAGCAACATATCTAAAAAATTTTTCAAAGAAATATGAATTTTACTTCTGAGATTTATGTAATATTAAAGAAGAAAAATAAAAATGTTTTTCCATTATAATTTGTTTTGTGTAATATAGTAATATTCCGTTTTACATGCCACCATTCTTTCTCATGCATGTAGTCTACCTCTATACATTTAGACTTCACTGTTGGGCATCATTCACGAAAATTTTATTCATGACTAAATTAAGTTACAATTTATCAATACAGTTAAGTACATTATTTATTTAAAATTCATAATATTTTTAATTAGATGTTTATAGTTTTCTTAAAGGAAAAGAAATGTTTAAAAAAAAAAAATCTGTATAAGTAGCCGAAGCAGTTTCAAGATTACTGAGGAACCTTTAAATCACTTAGCCATATATTGGGAGTCGGGGAGGTATATTCAAAATCTCACTGGTTATCGATGTCAGGTCGATACGTTAATTTGGTCTGTGATGTTTGAAAGTCTAAGAACCACTGCAATTGAACATGCCTAGAAAACCTTGAATGGTCACTGAAACTGCAAATAGTACTTGTTACAGGTATCAATTACAAATACTGAATGCAAAAATTCTTCACGAAGGGATCAAGGTATTGGTATAAAACTCTCCTTTTTAGTATTGTGGTTTAAAATTTAGTTAGAATTATTTTGAGTAATTTTAGTGTTGGTTTCCAATTTCAGTTCAGAACTTCACACTTAATCACATAAAAAATTTTATGTTTTTATTCTTTTGTAATGATTACAAAACAATCGACACACATAATATAAAATTGACATTAGCAGTTTTAAAACAAGACGTAAAAAAGTTATTGTCCCTTTATTACAAAAGAAACAACATTAAAATATTTACAAATTTTTCACTGTTCCATACTTTATGGTTTCAATAGAATTTGGTAAAATATAAGAAATTTTAATGACATTAATTTGAATTTTCAGAAAAAAAAGTCCTTTCAGGATATTTATTCTATAATTCTTGGCACTCTTTCGGTGCACACCACCCAAATTTTTTATAATTTGACATAACTTCTTTATGTTTCTCATACTCGTCCTTTAATGCTTCAGAAATCTTTTCAAGGTTTTCTCTCTTTTTCATCCAATCACTTGATAGATGACTTTCATATGAATTCCATAACTAAAATGTATCAAGAGGAAAACATTAATGAAATATAAGTAAACATATATATATATATATACACATCATAAATTAAATAACCAATCTGTTTTTAGTTAGTTTTCTGTCTTGCTGGTTGAAAGAAATTAATTATTAGTATCCAACTTATTATTTTGATTTTTACGGATTCATTAACATTTTGAAATCCAACAAAAATGTATACAATTTACATTATTTAAGTTTGTGAAACAGAGGAAAAATGAGAAAAGAATAAAGGAAATAAAAATTCAAAAAGAGGGGATTAAATGCTTTGTTTTTCAAGTGACTACAGTGAATAGACTGCTTTTGCCTTGCTTGATAGGAGAAAAATATGACTATATGCTCATGCACCAACAGCATTCTTGCTCACCAGATATAGTTGTTAAATGAAGCCTTAATTCATTATATTAAAAAAAATGCAGACATCAAAGTTGGAATTTTTATAAAGCTTGAAATAAGCTATTAACAGACACACAAATGGAATATAGTAGAAACTACTTATAACAAGCCCACATTCAACGAGATTCCACTTTTAACAAGCAAAATGGAATGTTTTGTTTGCCACAATGCTATGCATGTTTTAGAATGTAATCTTTTTGCAAGCGTTTTTTCCCTTTTTCTCTGATTTAGCCAGGCAAATAACTTTGAAATCATAGAGTAGCACAGTACATTATTAATTATTTAAAATAATTGAACGTATTTTTGTACATAAATGTTGTTTCAGTATCATTTAGAAATAGTTCCATCATTTTTAAAGCTATCAACATCAGTACAACCTTCAAAGAAAGAGGAAATGCCACCTAGACCGGGCACCAAGTCAGATCGTTGTTGCGTTTCTTAAAAATGAGACAAAATTTTGAGAGGACTTAAATAGTTTCAGGCAAGTATACCTGAGAGGTTGCAGAAGTATTTCCGGTTACAGAGTCAAATAAACGAAAAGCTCTTTCTAACCCTTACCTAACCTAGAATGCCTACTTTTCATTTTGTTGTTTAAATGTGAAATGAAAAATTTAATTTTTATCCACCAAGTAAAAATGGAATGTAAAAAAACTGTTGCATAAGAGAGAAAAAATAAATTGTATTTAAAATAAGTAGCATAAAGCAATGTGATTAAAATATGCAGACTATCTTATGCATTTAACTTAATTTCTGAGAATATGGAACAAAATGAAGGCTTTATGTATTCAATAATAATACTTCTTATTTTAAAGTACTTATTGTTATTATAGTCATGTGTTATTATTATAGATAACTGTTCAATTTTACAGCTTTTTTTCTCTGGTCTGTTAAACAAGTAAAGCTTGCTAGTCTCACATTTTATTAAATTAGATTGTACTTAATTTGGCAGTTCTTCAATCATAAGGTTTTAAACATCGAATTTTAAGATCATTCGATATGTACACAGGACCTGAAATTGAAACAAACAGTCTATTTAAAAAATACATTAAAAATCTAATTGCCTACCATTTTAGCCCCCGATTTACACTTTTTTGTAGCCTCCAGTTCTTCTTTTCTTTCCTTGACACGTTTTACCAGTTGTCGTTTGCTTTTAACAAGTGATTCACTTGTTAATTGAAGTTCTTTTATCAAACTAAAAAGTTTTTCTTCTATTTCATGTTCTGAAATAAATTTACAACTTCAATTTTTAATAATATTTATAACATGAATATTCATTTTTATTAGAAACAACAATTATTCTATATTAAAATTTTAGTTACGGACCTATTATAAGACCATGCAGCAACAAATTTCGGTATAAAGTGAAGTTGGAATAACATGTGGAACTTTTTGATGGAACTAACCCATGTTTGCGTATGCCTCGAAGAGGAAAACATTTCCAGGTTAGTCTGAGAACAAGGGAACTCGAACCCATGACCTGTTTACCACTGAGGATATTTTACATCAGTGAGAGCTGGGTGTAGATTCGAATTGACTAGCCATTGCTGGGATTCAAACTCGCAACACCTCATTGGGAAGAAGGCACACTTAATAATGAAAGAAACTGATGAATAATAATGTGAACAATGGATAGCTGTATGAACCCTATTCAAAATACCAAAGAAGTGTCTTTCTTCACATTTGTTAAGTTTTAAAAATAATTTGTTTCCTTCCCAGATAGTGGAATCTCTTTCTGAGAATTGAAAAAGGTTAGAAAAGAAAAAGCCTGTCAAACTGTTCCAATATATGTTTTATTAGGAGACTTTTTATTCGATAAAAAGAATACTTTACTTCCCTTCTAAAATAAAATTTAATTTTAAGATAATTTTGTTTGTATAGATGAATTTCAAAAATCGAATTAATGATTTAAAAAAAAACTTGCTTTCAGTTCTAAGGGAGGGGGTGGGTAGGTTGCGCCACTGCTTTTATCAATGAGGAAATGTTAGTTTTGAAAGTGCAAAATATCTTAACTCTCATTTTATTTTTGGAGAGATTTTCTTGGAATTAAAATAAAAACGAAAAAAGATGTCTGTCAAAATATTGGAAGGAATGGTTCAGATGGCAGAAACCTATTTGTTTGGGGACAATTTTTAATGAAAGGTTCAAATATGTAAGTAAAAAATTATAAGCATTTATATCTTGACATATCAAATTGGCAGAATAATATACATTTAAGTGTAATATGTTGCTAAAAAAGATATAATTCAGATGAATAATCAAAAGAATAAATAATGATTACTAAAACATAATATGTGTAATTTTTATCAAATAAATAAGGCCCACATTAAAACCAAAGATATAACACTGGATAGCTATCACTTAATGATATTTTTAGCTTTAATTGTGCATTAATAAAGCATCACTAATAAAAATAAGTTTACCTTGGCAATTTGAATATTGGATTGTACAGAAAGTAACTTTGTTTTTCCTTTATGAAAATAAAAGAGGATTTTCTTATAGTAAATAAGCATTTTATTAAATTTTATAATGCCAATTCTGGTCCAAAAATTTTGCCATATTTCTGGCAGTAGCAAGATTCCTAGCTCATAAATAAAATTTGTGTTCTTTACTGGCAAAAAACTGATCCCAGTGATCTGACCTCCTCATTTGAAGTAAAGGTATTACCGTTCCAAAATTTTTTGTAGAGACCTGCATAAATATCATAGACAACACATTCCTCATCCCCAGTGGTGATGCACTTCAAAAAGCGATAATTTTCTTGACGTTTGTAAAGCAAATCACAAATCTCTAATGCAACGGCATAACTTTCATTCAATAAAAATATGACAATTCCATAAGTCGAGTTCTGTGAATTAAACTAAGTATTTCAAATGATCATGAACAGTCGAATTTGACACATTAAATTTCTCAGTAATCTTCAATTATACTTCAATTGCAAATATAATCTTTTATTAATTTTATATGTATATGTATCAAAAAACAAAATTAAAATATTGTAAAAGTGTATCTAAATTTCGTGTTCCCTTAACATTTACTAAGAGCTTGGTTCTCAAAAGATTTACTAAGAGCTTGGTTCTCAAGAAAATTACCAATTTCTCAAACAATTTACCAAGATTTGGATAAAAAACATAAATTTAAATTAGAAAGAACTAGAATTGAATTAAAATAGACAAAATAGAAATATTTTCTACATAAAATATCAAGATTTTTATCAACAAATTCACATATTAAGAATATATTTGACACACACGCTCGATTGACACAAAATTTGACTTTATGGTTTTTCTCTTGCATTTACTTTTTCAGAATATTGGCTTGTCTGTTGGATAGTTTTTTGAATCACAAACTTCTACAGAAAATATCCTCCTAGGAAAATATGGAGTTCATTCTATTCAACGTCAAACAAGTGATTTTTCTGCTGCTCACTTTTCTTTTCATATTTGGTAAAATTTTTACTTAGAGAACTTTAACCATAAAAAAGTTAGCTTAAGAATATATAGCTAATTAGAAAATAACCTAAAAATATATTTTTAAAGCAAACAATACTTTAAAAAAAGGAATAAATAAATAATTTACAGAACATTAAATCTGGGTCTCTTTCGGTGTCCTCCTTACCTGGTCCTCTGTGTGATCGCAAGCCTCGACTATAACTTCTGCTGGGAAAAATTAAATTACTTTCCAAACCACCCAATATTATTTGAATAAGAACCACAAAAAAGAAATCTGATTGCTAAAAACATGTTGATATACAGATGCAGGGCTCAGCACAGGTCTTTGCAAATAAAGTGACAAAATTGCTTTAAATAGTTATAGTTTACTGCCATTAAAACAATGTAAACATGCTGCAACATCTACATAGCCTTAAAAATATGAGAGGTAAAATAAAAAATTGGTCTTGAAACATTTATTGCTGTAGATATCAAGTATAACTGTTGATTACATTTTAATTAACTGCTACTGAATTTTAAAAAAAAATGTTTTAAATAAATATTCTCAAATTTTTCACGACTAATAAAAAATTACATGCTTGACTACTTTAAAATATAATTCTGAAATAATAGTGAAAGTGTACAGAGACAATATTAATGCTATCATATAAACGTATTTATTATTTGCAGTCATGAGTTGTTACCTTAATGTACAAAATCACATCGAAATAAACTATTTCTCAAAAATTCAAAATTATAGTACAAAAATAAATATCTTCTAGAAGGTGAGAATTTAGATTTTTAACATTTGTATGTAATAACCAAGAAATAAATAGTATGTAGTAGTAATAATACAACAAAAAATAGGGATACTTCTAAGTTATTTAATTTTATAAGAATAGAAGTGAGAATAAAATATACTTTTGTTTTCTTTTTGAACATACAAATCTTATGTCTACTATTAGTAATGCAATGCATTTTTATGAATTGATGTCATTAATGATTGCGAAAGGTACATCCATTATTTTGTTTTTGCCATTAAATAATTTTCTATCAAAGAGGACTTTTTTCAAGAGTCCTTTGAATGGCAGCTTCTCTTTTCTTTCTTCATCTTCCTCCTTTCTTAATTTAGCTTGCAGCATTGCTTCAACCAATTATACAGCATGTTTATAAAGTCTCGGACCCATTTTGATGTTTAATAACTCATAAAATAATGAAGATATAAACAAACTCATGGCATTTATTGATGGAATAACTCATATATTCTCCTTTTCAGGTTTGAATATCTTTACTTTCGTAAATATCGTCTGCGCTTTCATTTTCCAGTCTAAATATCTGTAATTTTCTAAATGTCGTCTGCTTATTAATTAAATTTTTCTCTCTTTTGTTTTTGGCAACTACTGCAATGTTATGTTTACTTCTATGTAGTACTTTTCTATGTGATGTTTTATTGGAGCGAATATTAAGGAGAATGCATACACCACTAGAGAAAGCACAGATTTTATGGTGGTTCATAGAAACGAAATCGATAATGCAAGCACAGAGAAATTGCAAAAGAATTTACCAAAAAGATCCTCCATCCAAAAGCAGTATCTCGTGGTGGAAAAAGAATTTTCTAGAAACTGGAAGTATCGCAGAAGAAATGTTCCAGACGTCCCTGCACAAGTGATTTTGACGCTGAGCGTGTCAGACAGACATTTTTACACAATCCTAGAAGATCTGTGAGATCAGCGGCAAGAGAATTGGATATGCCAATTTCGACGGTGTACAAGGTTATTAAGAAACAATTAAGACTGCATGCATACAAAGTTCAAATTGTTCAAGGTTTGGAACTGTACGATAGGCCTAGGAGGATGGCGTTTGCAACAGATATGGTAGGAAGGATAGAAGATGCTGCATATTTTCTGAAGCGCATAATGTTCTCCGACGAAGCATCTTTTCATGTTTCTGGCATTGTTAATCGCCATAATGTGCACATATGGGTATCTGAAAACCCCCATGAATATCGTGAGGCACAAAGGGATTCCCCAAAGGTAAATGTGTGGTGTGGACTAATGTACAACCGAGTAATTGGGCCTTTCTTTTTTACAGAAAAGACAGTCTCATCAGCCGTATACTTAGACATGTTGGAAAACTTCGTATTTCCACAACTAGAAGAGCTTCAGCCACAAGAGCCACAGCTTTTTGCAACAAGATGGTGCACCACCTCATTGGGGTATAATCGTTCGTAGTTCTTTGAATGACCATTTTCCAGGAAGATGGATTGGGCGAGGAGGTCCAATTCCTTGGCCACCCAGATCACCTGATATAACGCCGCTGGACTTTTTTCTTTGGGGATTTATAAAGGACAATGTTAACAGGAGGATCGTGCGAACATCGATGACCTAAAAGCCAGAATTACAACTGCAATAGCCTCTGTGGATGCCGACATGCTTGCCGCTACCTAGCATGAAATTGACTATCGACTTGATATTCTCCGTGCGACGAAGCGGGCACACCCCCCCTCAACACACACAAAATGCGAGAAAATCGTGCATAATATTAGAATAAAAAATTACTACATGTTTTATTGAAAAAAATTATATAGTTTCTTTTTGTTAACACAGCGCTTTTGTTATTTTAAATTAGCAACATATCTGTAATTACTAAAATTATCTTGCAGAAAGATATTAGTGCTTGAGTGTTTTGTCGCAGATAGCTTGATGCAGTGATTGGCTGTCTTATATTGCAAGAGGTAATCATTTGTGAGTGGAAGTTCTTTTTTGTCTACACCTACTAATTTCTCCTTTACACCTGCTTCTTTTGGACGAGTTCTGTTTGAGACAGTAATATAGTGGGTACAGTGGAGGGGGGTTAAAAGTTTTTGCTAGGATCAAAAAAAGGAAAAAAATTGCAAAATGGAATTTTTTTAAAAGAAAAGCAAGGGCTTAAAAATAGTGAATAAAAATTACTATGTTTTAAAATAGTGAGATTAAGTAGGAAAAGTGGCTTGTGCCAAGCCCCACAGATGTTCAGTTGATGTACAGATGTTCAAATGTAACAGAAATGGAAGTTTGTGTAAAATCGATAAAATAACCTTATTTCATTGATTATGATCTTTTAAAATAAGCTAGAAGTTTTGGTATGCAAAAACTTATAAAAAAATTTAGCAATCATTACCAGTGAAGAAAAACCTACCTGCTCACCAAGATAGACAGCATGTTTCACTTGAATGAATATAAAAATATAATTTATAAAAAAAATTCATAATACATACTCATTAAATCACACTTCAAATTGAATAACTTAGCCCATTGTTAAACTCATGTTAGGGGATATTTTTAAATAACAAAACAAAAATGAGTTTTCACATGGAACAAAAAGACTACAGTAAAATAAGGGTAACTTGAGAAAGCACCACCTCCCCCATTAGTTTCACACAAATATAGATTTCCAATCAGTACCAAAAAAGCACCCCTTTCCCTACAACACAATTTAAAAAATTCTTATTTTAAGAATTTCTTTATGGATTTATTTCTATAAAAATAGTTATCCTGATGTTCAGAGTAGTGGATTACCATAAATGAACAATGAGTGCGAGACAAAGGAAGAGGATTTATAATGAATCATAGTCACTGTATTGAAGTGCAGGTGTGCAAAGTTCTGTTGGAAGAGAGGGGAAAGCAATCCTCTTCCAGAGGTGGTCAACATTCTTTCCAAACTGCTTGTAGGCCAAGGTGGCATTCAATGGTATGTACACATGATGGGGAAGAAAGAAAGGGGAAATGGAAGGGGGGGGGAAGAAAGGGAGTAGATTTGAATGGAAGAAATATGATGTGAAAGAGAACGATCATTTCTTAGATTTGTTCTAAAGGGACAAAAAAGTCAGAATACTTTGGGGATGGAGACTGAACATTTTGTAGGTTGATAGAGATTATAATTAGTTGTTATTGAGATTTGCAACAAGTTCAATGCCTAAAATGAGTTTGTACTCCATTTCTAAAACATTGGAAGTCATCCAATAGCATAAAGAAAATGGTTCTGTAATACACTGAACTAGGCACTGACAAAAAGAGAATTCGAGAGTGGATTACTAAAGAAGAAATTTTATTAGCTAACAATCATGAAGAAAAAAAAAAGAAAGAAATTCATCACTGTTAGAAATTATTAGCACCTTCATCTGAGGAGTTAGATGATACCAATTTTGAATTTTTAGAAAAAGAAAATGGCTTTGCTATATCCAACAGAATGCTGGAAGAAGAAGCTTTAAAAATAGCAGCAACTCTTGGACTTTAAGGTATCGTCCATGTACATAAAGCGATGGAAATGACGCTAATGAGAGCCAGAAGTTGCCAGCTGATAAACATTGAAGTAGCTAATGGCTTCATTCAAGCGATCTGTTCTTTGAGGATGAAAAATGATTACGCGCCATATGATATACAAAGTATGGATCAAACCATGGAGAGGTTTGATGAGCCATATGCCCAGACAAATGATGTCGGAAAAAGCACCATAAGAATCTCTAACACCAGGTGCAAAAAGTGAGGATTTACAGTCCACTAGGAGCAACTGAACCTGGACATAAACTCCTCACATTCGCGATTTGAAAAGAACGTACAGTGTGTACTCTACTTCGTGCGCTGAAAGACTTAAAAATTCCACACATCGTTAAGGTTATCTGCTCTGTCAACGGATGGATGATGTCTAACCTTATGGAAAGTTAGGTGATAAGGCTTTGGGTTCAAAATGAGGATGATGCTTAGAAGTTAATTATCTTGAAACAGGCCTCAATTTGTAGAACCTCAAGTCTCTTTGAAAAATTAAAGAATTGGGACACAGATATAGTTTTAATTCCGGCAGAGTGCACAAGCTTTCTGAAGCCAGTAGATGTTTTGTGGATGGTGCCCATTAAAAGTACAATAAGAAGAGAATAGACACTCTTTATTAGAAGTAAATAAAAGACCCCTGCCAGGAATTTAAAAAGGTCAACTTGGCAAAATATGAATGTTCTTGTATCGGCCGCTTCGGAGGCAGTCACCAAAGAGACGATTTCAAACTCATTTAAGTGTTGTGGTATTTCCAACGCATAAGATAGAAGCTAAGATGGGCTGTTTCGATCCCAATTAGTGAAAGTTAATGTTGAATCTATAGAAAAGGATGTTACTGATGAACTGAATGAGGAGTGTGTTGACCTTATTTTGGGCGAAGACTCTGATAGTTCTTTCGATGGATTTTCGGGTTCTGATTAATGTAAAAGAATAAATTATCTTTCTTTTTATGAAATATTTTGTTCTCGATAATTTTTATTTTGGCTCCTATGTGCATGTGCCGCAATCCTTCCATGATTTAAATATAAAGGATTGCTGTAGAAGGTAAGTTATATTTACTTTCCTTAGCTATAATTATTTTTACTTTATTTTGTTTGTTTTTTTGTGTGATTCATATTTAAATTTGCCCAAACAAATATAGTTGATTTTTTTAAAACGTCGCTTAGCGTTTTCTCCAGTAGGTTTATTTGCCCCCATCATAGTGGTGAATTTCGTCAAAATTAGGTTGGAGCTTTACTGCTATTTTATGGTAAATATAATAGCATCCATGGGTCTTGCTAAAATTACTTAAAAGGAAATTGAAGCTTACTTACAAAACAGTAGGCTTACTTACAAAACGTTTTCTCCAGTAGGTTTATGAGCCCCCAACATAGTGGTGAATTTCGTCAAAATTAGGTTGGAGCTTTATTGCTATTTTATGGTAAATATAATAGCATCCATGGGTCTTGCTAAAATTACTTAAAAGGAAATTGAAGCTTACTTACAAAACAAAGCAGTCATTTTTAAAAAGTATATTTTAACATTATAGGAAAAATAAAATACTAACAGAATTGATTTTTGTCTTAATGTATATGTAACTAAATCATTAACACAGATTTTCAGTGGATCAAACCAGAGGGTCAGAACTAGATTCTGAGTCAAAAGTATTGCAACTAACAAACTTGCTAATTAATAAAATTCTTTTTTGTAAGAAAAATATCCAAATGCATGTTTTCATTCAATGAACCATAATTACTTGTACTCAGTTCGGCTACAGATTAAGTAATACAAGTATCAAGTACATAGTCTCATCAATTCATGTAAAGATAACTGTCACTAGTTACAGTATAATTTTATAACAAAATTTTAATTTAATTGCAAGAACATTTAGTGCCTAGTATAAAATAAGTTTATTTATTGAGGAAATCAATGATATGTTCTATAAATAATCTACAGTGGTTGGACAAAATAATGGAAACACTTCTATGCTTACACATTTTTTTATCTTTCAAAAAAATGCTAAGAAGATCATTTTATAAATATAGAAGTGTTGAGGATATGTGATTACTCATACTTATATATAATAAATGAAGTTTAAAGCTTTTAAAGTTTTGAGGGACCAATAGTAAATTAAAAGCAGCAAATAGAGTTTTTGAACACCCTATGTCAAAAAATGCAGCAACCTTTTCTTTTGCATGTTTTCTTTCCTTATACAATCATATTTTGAATTAGAAACATTTGTTGCAAGGTATTATCCTTTTTATGTAATTTTGTCATGTGAAACAAAATAATATTTGTAGAAAACCCCTTATCATTTTGAGTTTCTATTAAAAAGTTCAAAATCTAGGTACTTGGAAAATTGCTTAATACTTATTAAATTTTTAAGCTATTCAAATTATGCTTTTTTATTTAGTTGTTAAATAAAATTCACAATAAAACTAAGAAATTTTTTAATTTTTTTTGGGCAAGTGCTGCAAAAAATAACTACTTTAATTACTTACAAAATAGCTGTTTTTAATAAAGTTTTTTCAGGTTTTAAAGCAAAAAATGTACAATTAATTTTAATTGCTCTAAATTATTTTTACTGAATAATTAGATGGGGGAGGAAAGTTTATTTTTAGTGCACAGTGATAGTAGCATCATTTTAGTATTAAGATTATTTTTAGCCATAGATACATTCTAGTATGTTATGAAGGAGGGATATTTATTCCAGAAAAATAAATAAAATTGTTTAAGCAAAATTGATTTATTATCTTTGTAAATTTTATTACAAACAATATGACCATATTTTTAAAATCATAAAATAAAAAGAAGGTGCTTTGTGAAAGGGATGTGGCAGTTCATTCCTCTCATCAAGAATTCAAAAAGTAAAAAAAATTTAATGGTTGCGCTGAGGGCCAAAGATCCCAGTCCTAAAGCCAAGAATGCAAAATTATAAGTAAAGTGAATTGTTCCCAACAAACAGCTAGGAGTATGGGAAGAGATCCGTGGTTAGCGGTTTATAGAAAGACAAAATAGCCAAAAAGCAAAGCCAACCCTCCGTAATTAACATCAAAATTAAAATAGTTATGGTATTACAGAAAGGATCGTGAGAATTAGTATGATACTGTAACTGAAATATTTTATGGTATGAGAAATAAAGAGTTAAAAATAGATTTTGATGTTCAATTTTGTCGCGACTGACAATTAAAGAGTTTTACATTTGTATTGAAATAAAAAGTTAGCCATTACATTGATTGTTAAGAAAAGAATAAAATATTTATATCAGCTTTTTATAAAATGTAATAAAATTAAATAATTGGCTTAATTTAATTAAAATTTAATTAAGAATGATTAAAAAAATAAATTTAAGGAATTTTAAAAGCTAGGAAATATGTAATGCATATTATGGCATCACAAATATTTTTAAAGTTATACAAAAAAATGTAAGATGAAAAAATAAGTATTTTATAAACAATCTATATTTCCGTGAATATATTAGCTGGACATACAAAAATCAGTGTAATTATAGCACATAATAACCGAATAATTGCTACGAGTTGCAAATTTATTGTTACATTTTCTGTCATAGGGTGTTCAAAAACACTATTTTACGTTTGTAATTTATTGTCAGCACTCGTACTTCATTGATAAGTATGAGAAAATGCAGGATCTTAACACTTCAGAAGTTATTAAAAAAAATTAAGTATTTCGTGAGAAATATGTTAAAATATAATAGTATAAAAGTGTTTACATTATTTAGTCCTCCCTCTGTATTTATCTGACAAACCAATAAAATTATTAATTAGCATACACATGTCAAACTAACCCAAGCAAGTGATCTATTCCTAAAAAAGTTAGATGTGTAATACTGTCACTATGAATACATTTTCCACTCCCTCTCGGAAAAAATCTTACTGTTGCTTGTTTGGAAATCTCCTCATTTATGCTATCTTTAAAAAAATAACTTTTAAAGCTTTCTTTAAAATAATATTGAAGAACATTTATAGATAGAAGAAAATATATGCATACAAACCTAAGTTTAAAGCAACCAATTTTTATTTAACCTTGTAATTTACCAAAATCAAATGTTTCTAAGTATAATCAAGTAAATGTCTTACCCTCTTCTGGAAATTCTTTCACTTCAAAGTATTTGTCTAAATCCTCTATAAAATTACTGGTAAAAGAAAAAGATCAATTTAATTTAAACATTTATTAACTTAAGTATAAAAAAAATTAAAGTTTTGTAAATTAATTTCATAACTTTGTTTTACTACTATAAAAACATGTTCAAAAATATTTACTTACACACATCTTTCAGCACAACAGATATTAATAGATTGAGTAAACTCTTCGTTTTTTTCATCAGTTATCTCCATTACTTCATCATCACTCAGATCTGCTGCTTCTATATCATTTGACTTTACTTGTTCCTCATCCCTTGGTTGTAATAATTTCTCACACTCTTTCATACGCTGAGCTAATTTAAAATCTTTAACTTTGCTTTCATACCAACTTTTTAATTCTTCATCACTTTCGTCACTTCTCTCTGTTTCTTCATCTCTTGGTTCTAATAATTTCTCACGTGTCTCAATAGACGGAGTAAACTCTCCATTGCTTTCATCACTGCTCTTTGCTATTTCATCATTATTTAGCCCCATTTCTTCCATATCATTCAGGTTTAATTCTTCATCCCTTGGTTCTAATAACTCTTCACATTCTTTCATAGCCTGAGTAAACTTTCCACCCCTTTCATCATTTCTCTTTATTATTATTTTTTTATCACTTGGTTCCCTTTCTTCTATATCATTCAGGCTTAATTTTTCATAACTTGATTCAAATTCCTCATGCTGAGTATTTGCTTTATTGCTTTCTTCATTTCTCTTTGTTACTTCTTTATCACTCATCTCCACTTCTTCTATATCATTCAAGCTTAATTCTTCATCACTTGGTTTCCATTTCTCAGATTTTTCAAAATGCTGAGTAAACTCTTCATCACTTTCATCATTTCTCTCTGTTACTTCATCATCACTCAGATCCACTACTTCTATATCATTTGACTTTACTTGTTCTTCCTCTCTTGGTTCTAATAATTTTTCAGGTGTCTCAATATGCTGAGTAGACTCTCCATTGCTTTCATCACCTCTCTTTGTTACTTCATCAGCATTTAGCTCCATTTCTTCCACATCATTCAGGTTTAATTTTTCATCACCTAGTTCTACTTGATCACATGGTTCTAATAATTCTTTACATTCTTTCATATGAATAAACTTTGAATTCCTTTCATCATTTTTCTTTATTATTTCTCTATCACTTGGTTTCAATTCTTCCATATTATTATGGCTTAATTCCACATCACTTGGTTTCCATTTCACAGAATTTTCAATATCCTGAGTAAACTCTTCATTGCTTTCGCCATCTCGTTCTGATACTTCATCATCACTCAGATCTACTACTTCTATATCACTTGATTTTACTTGTTCTTCATCTCTTGGTTCTACTTGACCACACGGTTTACATAACTTTTCACAATCTTTCCTATGCTGAGTTGCAGTTTTTTTTTCAACCCAATTCCTTACGAATTCTCTATCTCTTTCATCCCTTTTCTTAGATTCTTCAATATTCCGAGCAAACTTTTCATTGCTTTTAGCACTTCTCTCTGGTACTTCATCATCACTCAGATCCACTACTTCTATATCATTTGACTTTACTTGTTCTTCATCTCTTGGTTCTACTAATTTTTCACATGTCTCAATATGCTGAGTAGACTCTCCATTGATTTCATCACTTCTCTTTGTTACTTCATCATCATTCAGGTTTAATTCTTCATCACCTAGTTCTACTTGATCACTTGGTTCTAATAACTCCACAGATTCTTTCATGTGAGTAAACTTTGAATTCCTTTCATCTTCCAGATCATTCAGGTTTATTTCTTTATCACTTGGTTCTAATAATTCCTCACACTTTTCAATACGGTGTTTAAACTGACTGTTGTTTTCATCTTTTCTCTTTACTATTTCTTCATTACACAGATCCATTTTTTCTATGTCATTTGGCATTACTATTTCTTCATGCCCGGATTGTAATTGATAACTTGGCTCTAACAATTCTTTTTTATTCAGTATGGTCAACTTTTCATTTGCTTTAACTAAATCTGCATTTTGCTTGATTTGCGCATTTTCATTAAGTTTCATAATGTGTTTCTTAGTATAACTTAATTCATTATTTGAGTGAGCCAATTCTTCATTTGAATCTACTAAGTCATGAGCTAAAAATAAAAGTATTATATAATAAAATTTAACCTAAAGTTCAATATTTTTAAGAGTTTTCAAAACACATATTTTATACACTCATATCCAAAAGTTAAGAAATAACAAACCTAATCAAGGAAACTTTTATATGAAAATGTATCGACATAAGGCAGAAACAATAACCATAAAGGCAATAATACAGACTCAGGTTTATAAAGTAACAAAAATCACAGCAAAATAGTTCAAAATTTGTGTAGTAAAAGGGTCCTTACAGAAGGTTTATTATGTGACATAACTCTTTTTGACGGCAATGCAGGTCTCACAACAAACACACATGCTATTAGGTTTTGGAAAAATAAATCTTACTTTTCCCTTAAGGCTGTCCTTACCCCAGGAGGAATTTGAAAGAGGGCTAATAGTTATAATGGCTTTGGAAAGAGTATCCCAGATATGTTCTTTTGGGTTTAAGTCTGGGAATATGGCTGGCCACTATATCCTCTAAACATCTTTAGCTTCAAGGTATTCTATATCAGCTCTGCATGAATATGCATTGTCAACCATATAAATGACGCACACAATACCTTTCCTAAAAATTTTCAAAGTCACAGCTTGATCTTTTTTAACCAAGGTAACAGAGTTAAATATTTTTCCAGTGAGTTTGGATTGAATCCAAGTCCCACTGAATTAGCTTCATCTGCTGCTACCTTATGTTTATTGTCTACCAGAGCACTTATTACTTTCCTTACCTCAATGGATCATAATCTTCCAAAAATTGATGCAATAGAAAAGGTTTGTCATATCTCAAAATTTTTTAGCATCATATATTTTAAAGTGTTGTTCACCTGCTAACATGGGACACAATGAGATTGCTCATAGCAAAAAAAAATCTCTACAGCATAGAGAGTAGCTCAATATGCACCTCGACTTTCGCCGATCACATTACAGCTTGCTCAATAAACATATTTGTCCATAATTCAGCCTACAGTCTATTTTGCCTACAAAGGGTGAAATGACTAGCACTCAACAAGCTATAAATGTCTTCATCTTTTTTCAGTCCTCTCATTAGTTGTAGTTTAATCCTGGCACAATTTACATAGTTATTGTGCCTTTCAGTTAAAAAGAAGGGCATAAAAGATATTCAAAATGTAACTCAAAATTTCCTATTTTATCAGACCAAATAAATAACTTAGCAATGATAGCCATATCCTAATACATTATCCACAGTTTTGCTGTCCTTATTTGTACCTTTAAAGAATTATTTTTCCTTTGAGTGTCAAAAGACAACTATAGCAGATCAGCAGAAGAATTTTTTTCAGAAACTGTAATCTCCCCATCATAAAGTTCTATGAGACTGTAAATTTGGGAAACTTAGCTATATTTCATTTGCATACATATTGGTACCATCTAAACATATATGAGAGTTCTGCAGGTGATTTTCAAGCATGAAATACCAAGTAATTTGATACAACACATTATATTTTTTAAAAAATTCAATATGATAAAAAAAAAAAAGAAAAAAAAAAAAAAACTTGTTTTGCCCAATTACATTTTTCAAGTACGTCAAAAAAAATTTCCGTCTACTTTATCTTTGTCAGTATTTAAATTTTAAGAGCTACTGTTATTTTCCAGCATAAAATACCATAAAATTTGATATCACACACAAATTAAAAAAAGCGACCAAATAAATGAGTTTTTTCATGTTCACACTTTAGTGTGTCGAAAGTTACCACTCATTATTTTTATTTAACAATTTACTTTAAAACACCATTATACCTTTATTTTTTACCTTGAAATACCTTAAATCTTGACACCACACACTATTTTTTAAATAATTCAACATGACGATCAATAAACAAGTTATTTTTCAACTTGAAATTTTCTGGTTCAAAAGTTACCACCAATTCAAAGAATTAAACATTTCACTTCAAAAAGCCAATAAAACTTTATTCTCATTCGTAACATATCCTTTTTTGCTAATGCACATGACTTTTTTAAATTTTAATGTTTTTCAAAGATGGTGGCCAAAAAATGTATTTTGTATGCTCACATTTTTCTAGACTTTTAGTATGTCAAAAAGATAATAATGAGAAAAAAAATGCACTCCCTTTCATGGTGGGAATTAGTTCCAATAACACCAATTTTTTCCCTATTTCTCATATAGTACAGAGCATGCCTAGAATGCTTTTGGTAGAACACATCCCTTTTTAAGGCTGAGAATTGTCTTTAGAAAGGAATAGTATTTATTGTCCAAAAGATATTAAATTCATGGCTTAAAATATTTGTCAATCACATTAAGAGCAGAAAAACTCATTGAGTTCTTCCTTGCTGCCTAACAGGGTTATGTTTACACTAAACCTGCCAAAAGAGCAATGTATTTGTGCTATCAGCTTTTTGTTAGCCTCCTTTTTATTATACTTCCATTTATTTCCACATAAAATTAACAAGAATTTATTAACCTTTTCTTGAGTTGTTAGACAAAAATGTGTTTATTTCTAAACTTTTGGACATGAATGCATAATTATTAGCTGAACAGCTTACACCAGATACAAACTTCATAGATCAAGTAAATAAGTATAAATGGAGCATATGATAAGCATAACTTATAAAAAGTATTGACATAAATTATCTATCAACTAAATGATTGAAGTTGAAACCTAATATATTCCTCATAAGAGGCTCCTTTATATACCACTCAAAATAAATATTTCAAGGCAGGAAAATCCATAACTTGTTATATTACTTAATCTTTAGTTACCACTTTTAAGTTGAAATTACGAGGCGTGTTCTTTAAGTACCGTTTTGAAATTAAAAAAAGACGTGCAAAGATATCTCAATAATTTTCTTTTTACATGAAAGCCTGTATCTTAATCTACTTTTCTACATAATTTCCTTCAACATTGAGGCCCTTGTCATAATGTTGTACCAGATTTTGAATACCCTCCTCATAGAAGTCTGCTGCCTGACTTCTTAACCACTGCATCACAACTGTTTTGACTTCATCATCATCTTGAAGACGCTGACCGCCCAAGTGTTTTTTCAAGTGCAGGAACAGATGGTAGTCACTGGGCGCCAGATCAGGGCTGTACAGAGGATGATCTAGACTTTCCCATTGAAAAGAGGTGATGAGATCTTTGGTCTGATTAGCCACATGCGGACAGGCATTGTCATGCAGCAAAACAATGCCCTTCCTCAACTTGCCACGTCTTTTGTTCTGGATAGAACGGCGCAGATTGTTCAATGTCTCACAATAAGCTGCTGCATTGATTGTCTCATTACGAGGCAGAAATTCCACAAGCAGTAATCCTTTTCTGTCCCAAAAAACTGTGCACATGACTTTCCGAGCAGAAATTGTTTGCTTAAACTTAACTTTTCTGGGTGAATCTGAATGCCGCCATTTCATGGACTGTTGCTTTGATTCTGGCGTGACGTAGGCCACCCATGTTTCATCACCAATTTGGCTTAAGAAATCATCACCGTCGTTGTGGTACCGCTCAAGGAAGTCAATGCACTGCCTAAACGTTTGGTTTTGTGCACATCCGTCAACATTTTCAGTACCCAACGTGAGCACAATTTTCGGTAATTCAAGTGCTCGGTCACAATGCTATACAAAACACTACGAGAAACATTAGGAAAGTCAAAACACAAGGAGGAAATCGTAAAGCGTCTGTTTTCTCTCACCTTTTTATCCACTTCCTGCACCAAACTTACATTAACGACTGAAGGATGCCTACTCCGTTGTTCATCATGCACATTTGTGGGGCCTTCTTTAAATGCTCTCACCCACTCTCTTACCATTCCATCACTCATATGTTTTGTCCATAAACTGTACAGATCTCACAATGAATATTGATCGGTTTTAGGCCTTTAGCACTAAGAAATCTTATAACAGCCCGTACTTCACAGTCAGCGGGACTTATGATTATGGGAGGCATCTTAAACACTCAGTAAACAAGGAAGAATCAGACTGCAATGGCGTCAGTGCGTGGGCAAGAGATGTAGGTACCCAGTGTGCATGCACAGAACGCCGACCGCAGCGCTGCGACCGCGGTGTGGCAAAACGGTACTTACTTAAAAAGTGTGCCTCGTAATTATTTCACATAAATGTAAAATATAGTTAATTTAGGTTTTAAAAATATAATTGTACTTTGTTATCAAGAAATTTTTTGTTTTCTTCATCCATTAGAATGCATGTAATTATAACATTTGTAGCATAGCAAATACACTGAAAAAACCTCTCCTTGTTATTTTATTAAATACTTAATTAGAGAAAAACTAGCTGCAAAACAATATAAGTGATAACTATTTTGTAATATAAATATATTGAAGAATAAGTAATTGAACTAATTATCATTATGATAGTACTTTTAATTATTACTTTATACTACTTAGCATTTTAATTTGTCAAAAATATGCTCCGTACTTAACAGAATCATTATATGCTTTTGATGTATTTTATTATAAATTCAATTAAGTAATTTTAATTGAATTTGCAAATAATTACTTAACACTGTTCTTGTTTTTAAAACAGTTACAATTAAATTTTAATGTTAACACTTTAACTTTATAACATTTTTAAAGAAGCAGTTTTGGGTCAAGCAGTTTTAAAAAAGATCCAGTAGAGTTAGAAGCTAGGAATAAAATATTATCTATTGAAAGGAGTGTACAAACCTTCTAGAGCATCAAGCCAGGTCATAAAATTTTTAAGTTCCTCTGCTGTATTAGGAAAAGAACCATCCTTGAAATAGTTATAAATATTTAAAGATTCTTTCAGCAGGTCTTGACTCTCCTGTAAAGAGCATTTGTGAAAAATTAAAATTAAGTAACCAAAAGGAAATATGAATAAAAAGAGAAATGAATAAAGAAATTAAAAAAAAAGAAATTAATAATCTAAAACAGATTCCAGAAAGATATAATAGTATTTTAAGCCATTATATGCGTAAATAATAAATTTTTTCAAATCATAAAAAATATTGACATTTATTTATTCATTCAGAGGGCTAGACTCATTTATATAATATAAATGATAAGTACTTTTTTTAATATTTACTTATCTTTTTTTTTATGTTCCTTTCTTGTAATTCATGCTACTTAGATGTTTTTAATTAATTATATATCTGGGAGATGTGTACAGTTTTTCGCTAAATACCAACTTTATATAGATTAGAAATTTTTTTTTCAGAAAGGGGGATGATGTGGTGAAACTAAATTTAAATTGCTTACTTTTAAAGTTAACATAAGCATAAAATGCAGAAGTAAATTTCACTGGCAACTGTTGATGTACAATAATATCATTTGAAGTGTCAGTTTTTAATGTCTGTGTCCTCTGAAATATCATATTACTACTACTTTATACATAAAAGATACATTATTGTCATAACACTTAGCCAGCCCAACATGCATGTTTTGTTTGAAACTACTTACTGTTTGTCTACGATAGGTACTCCGACAGACATTCGTCTGGAGGTGTGGTGGGGACTATGGTAACGAGGTATGATTATTTCAAGTAGGGGTGCGGGTCCCTCTTTAAGACTGGTTTTGGCGAGAGAAAATTAGACCTCTTTCTTCCGTCTATTGTGTTAGATCTAGAGTGAAGAGAAATAAGTATTCCCGCCTGAAACATCCTTTAGATCGTTCGATTTTCTCTTTTTTAAAAGAGTCAAAATTTTAATAGCGGCAGCACCCAAAATTTGATATCATAATTTTTACATTTTTTGTTGTTTTTTAAAAAGTATGTATTATACAAAACAATAGCCCAAAACGACTCTTTTTTATTTCATTTATTTTACAAGATATTAACAATTAAATTTTAAAGCTCTTTTTAATTAAAAAATAAATATCTAAGGATAGAATAAATGGATTTTAAAAAAATTTATCTCATTTTTCGCGGAAATAATTGAAGTTTTTGATAAAATAATTATAATGAAACAAATGTTTAAAAAATTTAATTTTTATTACAAAATTAAGTTGTAAAATGAAAAACAAAAATGTCGTACAAAGTTCAAACAAAACCCATTTTAAAGTAAATTTTCTACTGAACAAAATGGCTTTTAAAAAAAATGGATCGCGATTCCATAAAAAGTTATAGCTTTCTTCTCGAAACGCTGCACCGCGGTGCGCTCTGCCACACCACTCCGCTGTATCAGTTGATTTGGAGGGAATTTAAAAACCTCAACTAAAGTTTCACAAAATAACAAACATTATATTAAATAATAAATTTATAATTTTAGGTGAATAATAGTATGAATAATTAGCTATTAATAATTTATTTACATAATTTTTTGAGTTCAAACTTGGAACTAGAAGAATATATTTTATTTATAACTATTTTATCAAAAACTTCAATTACTTCCGCGTAAAATGAGATACAATTTTTTAAAATCCACTTATTCTATCCTTAGATATTTATTTTTTAATTAAAAAGAGCTTTAAAATTTAATTGTTAACATCTTGTAAAATAAATTAAATAAAAAAAAATCGTTTTGGGCTATTGTTTTGTATAATATATACTTTTCAAAAAATGTAAAATTTATGATATCAAATTTTGGGTGTAACCGCTATTAAAATTTTTGACTCAATGACAAATTAAAATTGTTATTTCTATGTAATGATTGATAAATAGGATAGGTATGGAAATTTTATAAAATTGTTTAAAGCAAGCTCAATGTTTTATTAATAAATAACTCATCTATAAATTTATCATACATAGTAAATTGGTTATTAAGAATAAAAAAAAAAAAAAATTAATTTGCTAATAAAAAACTGCTAGAATTATTATTTTTTTAATAAATAGTGAGAAAAACTATACAGGTTACATTAAAATACGAGTAAGAAAACGTAATTTAAGCAAAAAAAAAAAAAAAAAACTTAGATAATTTCAGATGGTTTGATGGGTGCTGATAAAAATCATCGTTGATAGTTTTAGATTTAATCCTATTTGCGGTAACTTGCTTTCAGTTTAAAAAAAAGTAAAAAATAAATAATAAAAACAAAGATATTTAATATTTTTCGGCACAGATAACGTGAACTATTTCTATTTTCAGCAAAAGTTTTATCTCTTTTTAAAATCAGAGTTAATAAGTTAAAGCACTTCGCTTTTTCCAGAAAACTTAAATAATAAAAGAAATTAACTGCTTTAAAAAATGTGCAAGTTTAGAAATTAAACCATCTAACAATCAATGAACTTTAATAATAAATAACATAAAATTAAAAAGTAACATTAAAAAAACCTGCTCTACCCTTAATGTCAGAATTTGTTCACTTTTTTTCCCCTTTGTATATAAAAAATAGCAACCAATTGAGTAAAGAGAATCATTTTAAGTAAGAAAGAAATATCCATGGGAATCTTTAAAAAAGTTATTGAATCAGATTAAATAAGTCTCCTACTGGTGGCTGAATCAGCCAATCTGGTTTACTTCCCATACAAGCTATCATCGAAGCTACCCTCTCTAAAATGTCTTCTTGTTTCCATAGCACCAGACTGTCGCAGACTTTGTGGCGGTCAGAGTACCTATCGTAGACAAACAGTAGTTTAGCTTCACAAGAATGCTTCTGACAGTTGATGGCTGCTTATCTCTTTCTTTCAGTTCTCTAAAATAATTACTTAGTTTTGAGCAGTCATTTTCTAGAATAACTGTTTTTCCCCCCTCGAATTATTATTATTTTTTTTAATAGTAAAATGAAATGAGCTGGTAGGCACACTTAAGAAATTAAAATTTTCTAACCTATTTTAAATAGCTTCATAGCTACATTTAGTCCTTTTTATATAAAATTTTTTTAATTTGAATAACTGAAAAAAATAAAAAGGAAACTATTTTTATAAAGCTACACACTTAAGATATGGCTGGGAATATAGTTCAAAAGTTTAATAAAATCTATATAAATTCAAGAACTTTATTTATTTTAATATTGAGTGTTTGCAGGGCCTTTGTAACAAGAATTGAGACCATAGGACAGGTACAAATTTGAGGCTATTTGAATTCTGATACAAATGTGATTTTTTGGGTTCATTTGGAATTTGCTTAGTTTTTATTTTAAAAATATAATGAAATATTTACACTTTCAGCTTAAAGTATTTCATTTGATCAAAAGAAATTACTTAAAAGGAAACAGTCATTAATAAAAACTCAGTCATAATGCAATACTTCATGAGAGACAATGATTTATTGTCTGAAGACTATTGTGTTTAAGAACTGATTGTCTTTATTTTTTGTTGAGTTTTTTTTAAATAATATATTTTCAGAAACTTAACATTTGGTTTAATTACCAAACTTTCAAAGAAGTTTGAATCCTGAAATTTCTTGGTTTATGAAAATTTGTTTATTATTTTGAAAATGTAAAAATTTAAAACTATTTAATTTGAAATTACAAAGTTGAAATAGATTATAATTTAATAGCTTTAGTTTAAGGTTGTTTAAAAAATTCTAAAAGTGGATAGATACAAATTTGAACTTAAACTTTTTTTTTTTATTTCGCATTATTTTCTGATACAGTATACCTGAAAATTTGATTAGATCAAAAATAATTAAGGGCTTTTGATAGACTGTATAAATTATAATGATTTCCTCCCATGATTAATTGATTTCTTCCCATTTGATCATTTTTTAAATTAATTTTTTAACAAAACAAAAAAAAATTCTATTTTGAACAAAACAAAAAAAAAAAAATGTTTCCAAAGATGCATTATCCATTTTGTTTTTTGATTCGACTTACATAAATCAAATCATCAGAAAATTTATACATCGTTTCTTCTTGATACTCTATGAAATTTTCACAAACAGGTGACCAAATATTGTTTTCATCTGGCACACCTATATCTTTAGAGCTGATGTCTGGTACCAAGCCTCCAAAATGCTATATTATCAAAAAAAGATTACAATACTCATTAATTTCAAATACGAGCGAAAAGAATAAAAATATCAATACAACAAATCAGAGTAGTACTTAAACTTTTTTACGCTTAGCACCTTTCCCTGAAATTGCAAGTAGAAAAAAACTACATATTTGTCTATAGTCTACCAGTTTCTGTACTTTTAATGGTATAAATGTGATACAATTAGAATAAAAAATACAAGATAACATAGAGATTATACACATATACATTTTAATAACTAAAGATTTTATTGATTTTGAACATTACTTTTGGAATACTTCGTCGTTTAATACTTCACATAGTCTAATACGTGGCGACGAAAAATGAGATCCTACTTCACGGCATGAAGAAGTTCGACTTCAATTGGATTTCCGTGAAGATTCAATTCCTAAAGAGTGTTGGCCATGTATATTTTTGACATGATCCTAACACCAGTATTGTTTAATGCTTCTGATAGGTGTTTTTAAATGTTTAAATGGGCTTTTACAATTTGCAATATTTTCTTTTGGCTTAAGTTAAATTTCGCACTCAGATGGCGACGGTAGGCTCTATTCAGGAATTTGATACTTCAAATTCATTTGAATTATATGCTGATCAAATTACTTATTTTTTAGTAGCTAATTCTATTATAGATGAAAATAAAAAGCGTACGACTCTTTCGGCTGCTTGTAGAATAAAAACATTGTCTATAATTCGAACTTTAGTTTCACAAAAAGAAGTTACAGCATTTAAATTTCAGGATTTGATTAGGCTTTTGAAAGAACATTTTTGTCCTAAATCTTTGGAAATATTTCGGCGTTTTAAATTTCATAAAAGATTTTAGTCAAAATTAGAATCTGTGTTCTATTTTGAATCTATTGTTCTATTTTTATTTAGAATCTGTGTTTTTACGTTACTGAATTAAGGAAGCTTGCGGAAGATTGTAATTTCGGAGATACTTTGTCAGAATGATTATGAGATCAATTAGTCTGCAGAATTCGTGATTTTCAGATTGTTGGCTGAATTGAATTTAACACTTGAAAATGCAATGTCTGTCGTCATAGCATTTGAGGTTGCGGCTTCCCAATCAAAGCATATTCATACCCAAAATTCTTCTAATTCTGAAAATTCGTATTTAATTGATTTTGTACGTTGTCATAACAAAAGAAATACTGCACAATTTAGTAAACAAAATTCTAATGCTTAAGGTAGTAGCAAATTGCAAATTCTAAAGTGTTTTAACTGCAGGAGTAAACATAAATGTTCAACGTGTAAATTCAAAAATACAATATACTATTCATTTGGTCTTAAGGGTCACATTGTAAGAGTTTGTTGGTAAAAAAATTAATTTGAAAAACAGAGTGCAAATGAAAATTAAATCCAACCCGAGTATTTGAATGTCTCAAGTTCTCGATCTCCGTTTAAAAAAAACTTAAACATTGAATTTGATGAGGAAAAATTAGAAATGGAAATTGATTCGGGTTCTTATTATTCCATTACTTCTTTGCAAACTTTGAATAAAGTTTTTCGTTCTGAGAAGCCCTTGATCAAAAAAACTTCCATAAAACTGTGCGATATTTCTAAAAACGGCATTTCACAAGCTGGCGTATGTAAAGTTTAAGCTGTGTATAACTTTTTCAAATCTAAGTTAGAATTGTTAATTTCAAATAATCACTGTAAGAATATTACGGGGTATTCTTGGTTTCAACCTTGAGAAATTTCAATAACATAAATGAAATTAGAATGGGAGTTATTTTAAAAGTTGTTAAAAAAAATACGATGATATTTTTGATAATATATTGGGTTTGTATACAGGTAATCCAGTATCGCTTCCTATAAATTCTGATATTGCGTCTGTTAGATGGAAAGTAAAAAGCATGCCTTTAGCAATGAGGCCCAAAATTGAAGTTAACCTAGCAAAACTTCAAAGTGAAGGAGTAGTTGAAGAAATCACTAATCCAAAATTGTCAACACCGATTGTTCCAGTGATTAAACGATCAGGTGAAGTACATTTGTGCTGAGATTATAAAATCACGTTAAACAAAGCAATGAGTGAACAACCTTATCCAATTACCATGGTTAATCATCTTCTTTTGAATCGTAAAGGAGGAGGCTATTATGCTAAGATATATTTGGCTCAGGCATATTAAATAATTATCGGTTGATGATGCTTCCGCTGAAGCTCATAATATCATCACGCATAAAGGTGCATATAAAGTAAAAATACATCAAAATTAAAAACAAAACTTAAAAATTAAAAATATGGTCAAACATACTAGGAGTGCCTTATGTTGAGGAATGTTTTTATGTGCTTCATTCAAGTTAACAGAAGTCCTCAGAAAACCACATATTGGATAACCAGATGCCTCTAGAATTTTTTTCCTTTTGTTTGATTTAATATATTTTTTTCCCTAAAGAGATACAGGTATGCTTAGATCAACAACAGATTTAAAGCACAAATTCTTTAGTAGAAAACATTGATAAAATGATATAGAGCAGATAAATAATATATTTTAAATTATTTGATCATTTATTACTTATAGACATGTTAAAGCTTTGAAAAATTAAGAAAAAATACTAACTTTTTTTGTAATAATTGTTCTGGTAAACTTTAAAAGAATAATATATTATAACCGAACAAAAATTAAATTAAATTTTTATGAAAAAAATAAAGCTTCAAGTTCAATTCTAATTGATTTGATATATTTGAACTAAAATGTTGATAAAAAAATTCATTACTACATAATTTTTCGATGATATGCCACAGCTTATGTGGGTTAAAAACTTTTAATTGTTATGTTTTACAGCAAAAGCCTAGATTAGATAAAAATAAAAGAAATAGTGCACATAATAACAAAAAATTTAAATAAAACTCTTCACCAGATTTATGAACAAAATCTTAAGGTATGTAATAGTGACGTATGCAATCGAAAGAAAAAGAAGATTTTACTTCATTTTTCTTCAACAGCTTGGGTCTTTGAATAATGGACATTATTTTTTAATTCCTTTCCTTCTCATCTGCAACATTTGCAATTCGAATTTTGAAAGTTGATATTTTACAATATTTATTTCACAGTTAATATTAATGCTGAGTATTGCTATTGGCAAACCAAACTGTGGTTACATCAAGAATATACCTTAAAAAGGGTATATATCAGGTATATACATAACTAGGGTTGGTACATCATGCAAAACAAAAAATATCACCCAGAATAACTATGTTCTAATGATTTAATTTTTATGAACAAAGTGAGGTGTCCCTTTTGAACCATAATGGTTCAAAAGGGAAACCTTAAACATGATAAATAGTAAGTTCTAACTATTAATTAAGTAACAGAATTAGACACAAAATAAACTTTTTCTGAATAAACATAATATTTTTTTGATGGATTTGAATTTTTGAATATCAAAATATGAGAGGTAGCTTCTATCTGGAAAATATAATTCCAACTGTTTAGTCAGGACAGAGGTCTATAAAGTTTGGGTTCTTTAATGTTAACTTCACTTTTTGCTCACTTTGCTGCATCTTGAGAATTTTTTAAGCAAATCAAAACATTTTGGCAAATAATTAAAAATCTAAGATAATTATTCAATGTTAAAAAATATTTTTAATTATTTCATTTAATAGGGGTCAAAATATTTATGATTTCAAGGTATAAATTTTTTTTAGGTCATTTGAAAGTATGTAATTTTCTGTCATTAAGTCAACATTTATATGTCAACTATGTCATTTTAAATTATGTATGATTATTGGAAGAATGGTTCTTGAGGAATAGAATTTTGATTTCAGAAATTGGTATTTAAGTAAGAAAAAACTAAAATGTGATCAAAATCCGTCAAAGTATTATTCAATCAAATTACATTGAAGCCAGGATAAGAATTTTCAAAGTCAAAATGATCATTGGATGCAACTAAATGGTAATGTAAGACATTTATTAGAAATGCTTTTTACTTTCATATGACTAAATATAGTCATATGGAATACATGGATATAATAGATGAGTAATATTGGTAAAATATGCAGAGTTAGTGTGGTGGCAACTACAACTTTTGAAAAAAAAAAAGCCTGCAGAAGTAAATTGGGATGCCTTACAAGACTTACTTTACACCACAAGTCAGGATTGGACAGGTCATAGACCTGAAAAAGTGATTGCCCTGTGGACTCAGCCAAAGTGGTGGGCTTTCGTTACAGGTAAAAAACCATGTTCCTTCAAACCCATTTCCTTTTGAACCAAGGAAAAAAAAGCTTATATAGTTTTATAAAATACTTTATTGTAATTTATTTTATTATTGGAATTATAAATAAAATATTCATTTAGAATTTTATTTAATGATTAAGTCTGAAGCTACCTAAGTGTGTCACAATTTAAATAACTATAGGAATTGTATCTTCAGCCTAATGCATATGAATAAAATTCTGAGTTTACAAACTTTTGAGTGTACAAACTGGAGACTGAACTACCAAATTGTGAGACCAAGGGGCCACTTACTAATCAGCCACCTCTAAAAATGGGAAAAATATTTCTATACTTAATCTTCGAAATGATGAATTATGAAACAAAAGAAAACATGTACACAAAAAAACACTGGAAAAAAAACGAACATACAATTGCAGAATAAAATTAAAAGTAAACAAATTCTTGATTGTACTAACCTAGGCCTCACCTGAGAAATATTGTAAACCAAGGGGCCCTTGAGACTCCTTCCCTCAAATGAAGTAAAAATACTTCCACACAAAATGATATTTAAACTTCACAATGATGAATTATGAAACATAAACATACTTAATATTGTGGCATAATTTGCATTAAATTCTGAGTTAATCTTTCGATTGTAAAAACCAGGCCCCTCCTTCAAAATGATTGAAACCAAGGGGCTTTAATTTGCTCCCCTTAGCTTAAAAATGGAATAAGGAAAAGCACTTCTATCCAAAATGATACTTCACTCTTGCAATAATGAATTCTGAAACAAAAACATGTTTAATAATGTGGCATGGTAATGTGCATTAAATGTCGAGTTAACAAGTTTTTGTTTGTACAAACTGGGGTCCTACTTGCAGAATGTTTTAAACCAAGAGGATCTTAAAAGTCAACACCCCACCCAAAAACCAGAAGAACAAAAGAGGGAAAACACAAAATAATATTTCAACTTTGCAATGATAAATTATGAAACATAAACATACTTAATATTGCAACAATATTTATTTCTGTGTAACATTTTAATATGACAATTATTATTAATTTATATTTTAATATTAAACTGGAGAAAATGAATACATTATAAAATTAATACAGCTTTATCAAGCACTAATTTAAGAAAAATGATAAGTTTAAACTCTTTGAAAAAAAATTACATTATTCAGAGCCAATTTTGCGCAATTCTTTGGTGTGCAAACAGTACAGGTCAGATGGTCCCCCTCTCTAAATGTATTTTTAAAAACGTTAAAGCTAACAGATTTTATAATCTTAAATCAAGTTCAGTTAAAATTGGCAAAAATTAAAACAATAAATTATTATGTAGTTCTTCAATCTTTTCTTCCTATTCAAATCTTTCCTTGATTTGTTCATATTGGTCAATGTCAAGGTAATTAACGCCTTTTTAAAGAGAAAGGGGAAAAAAAGGGAAGTTGAGTTGTAACTGTGTTTCTTGGAAATCAGGACAGACTTAAAAATTGCTTAACTGATCAGATTAAGTTTTAAAAACGTTTAGATCCAATTTGAATGGAAAAAGCACAATGTTTTACAACTATTATTGAATTTTTTCAGACATAGTGCCCAGAGGGGACATTTATTTTGAAGACAATTTGTATGGAATATGTTGGGGTCTCAACATTCTTTTGGTTCCACATATTTATCTTCTTTTTCCCTTAATTATTACATATTGGCAATGATTATGCTTCCTACAGAGCTAAAAATTGTATTTGAGTAAAAAACAGTTTTAAAGCTTTTTTCATTTAAAACTTTAGAAAAGTGTTTCATAAAATGCTGCAACATCTAGAAAGAATGAAAAAAAGTTGAGTTAAACAAACTAATTTTTCAGGGTTTCTACTCTTTTACGAAAGCTAAAGCACTTTAAAGAACATTTATTTGAAAAAATTAAGGACTTTAAAAATAGTAAGTTTGTTTATCATCAAATATTCATATACCACCAGTGATAGAGCCAGTTATTTACCTTTCTTAAAAAAGAAAGTCAATAAAAATGTAATAAAAAACAATTTTATTATAATGTAAGTACTAGTATTAACAGGGCTCAGTTTTTTCAAAAAAATATTTTCAAATTATTAAGGGTTAACGACAACTATGAAACTATCTATGATGTCAGCAAGATGATGACATTTATGATGTTAGCTGAATAAAATGATAATTAAAATGTAATTACAGGTGGGGCTTTTTGTAGCCCTAAAAGGCCATCAAAAATAAGCAGGGTTTGAAAAATTAATAGACAAAAAGTGCCTTAAAATTCTCTGAAAAGCTTTTGGATGAGTGTAATGGAGGAGTTTAAGAAGGAAAAAAAATATACCTGCTTAAAAAAACTAGTCTAACCAGTGAATAGTGTCTAACCACTGAACCAGAAATTTCATATTCCAATTATTGGTAGAGAAAATATATTACATCTTTCCATTTTTAAAAGACGTATCTTCAAGGCTAATTGTCATCTTGAATTTTTTTTCTTCTTGAAACTAACGATTTTTTCATGGATACTGAAGCAAAAAAAATTATCTTCGCTACTATCGTGGAGTTTAACATTTTATCACATAGGTTTCATGAAAACATTGATGCTTCTGTTGTAGAAATCATTAAAAATGCTACGGTAGGTGTGCATTGAAAATGCTTTAAATTAAGTCAAGCTGTAAGAGTTTTGTAAAATATACAGTGGAGAATTGGATGCTGTATTTTTGTTTCGTGATAAAATTAGAAAAGGAGGAGAATGTAGCATAGTAATCTTTATCCAGCGGGGCAGAATATGTCTGATCGCACGAACATTCAGCTTTGGGAAAATATCTGGGCTGATTAAAAATTTGGAATGAAAAACTATCCCTGCAGAAAAAAATCTTACCAAGGGAGCACGGCCTTGATGAACTCCTGATGAAGTGTTGTGCTGCTTCATTCCTTTCTTGCCAGATATGCTTTGCAAGCTTTTTTTCTTAAGAGAAAGAATGACCTCATTATTTTTTATGTTAAATACAACAAAAATAACTTTATACATCAGTTTGTTGATTTATTTGTCAGAATTCATTAAGTTAACGAGTAGCAAACTACCTTTCTAAAATGTTTTACAAGGAAATAATAAAACATAAAATTTGGGTTTACTTGTTAATGAAGCCTTTTCTGTGCACAGTGACTAATTTTTATCTTAAAATCAGATATGAATTTTACACAAACATCTACATTATTTTGGTTTGTTTGATTCTCCTACATGCCTACTACTTATGAAAACTTTGACTTATGGTTGAAAAATCAACGTTCAGTGTAGGATAATTAAATTAACTTTTATATGACTATTAAGTTGATTTCAATGATTTTCATTGTCTTTAGTATTGTTGACTGACTGATGACCGATTTGGAAATGTTTTTCACCCATAGTTGTCACAATATTGGTATCCCCAAAGTGACCTCTTTTGTTTTCTCCTTGAAAACGATTTAAATATAAATAGTAAGGTAGTTATTATACAACAAGACACATAGAGTGGCAGATATTTCCCCGGTAAATTTATTCAACAATTGAGTACAATCGTTAGTGATTTAATGTGCCGGTAAAAGGTACTTTTCGATTTCCATGAAAGGTTTTTCTTTAGAGCATTGAGTGTTAATGCTAAGCAAACAGTATATTTCTGAAATTTATAGCAAAGTTGGTCAGAACTGATTAATGTGTGGACAGAAACTTTTAGTTTGTAGTCCAACTTATGATTTTTTCTGGACATTTAAGACAGAATTAATTTAACTTAAAATATAATGAACATTTTTCTCATTTTATTCTAGATAGATAAAGCTCAACCTTATAAAAACTATATTTAAGCTTATAAGCAGCCTAAATATTCTTATAACATGGATTTTACTATAGCTCTGAAAGAATTATTTAAAACTATTAGAGAATAAAATATATTTGGTTGCAAATTTGGACATATATTAGCAACACCAAAAAACAAAGGAAAATTTCTAATTTTCATAAATTTAACAACAAATAGATTTAAGAAAGCAAGGAAATTAAACTATAGTATAAACTAGAAAATCTGCGATGCATGGATTTTGAAAGGTGCTACAAAGTAGAATTTTTTTTGATGCATTTCATTCATAAGAATTAAATCATTATTTCACATTGTCTTGTTTTGACAGTTATCACAATGCATCTTTACAGTGGAGAATTAGATGTTGTATTTTTGGTTTGGATAAAATTAGAAAAAGAGGAGAATGTAGAACAGTAATCTTTATCCAGCGGAGCAGAAGATGTCCGATCACACGAACATTCAGCTTTGAGAAAATTTTTGGGTCGATTAAAAATTTGGAATGAAAAACTATCAATGCAGAAAAAAAATCTTACCAAGGGAGGACCGCCTTGATGAACTGCTGAAGTGTTGTGCTGCTTCATTCCTTTCTTGCCATCCATGTTTAGCAAGCGTTTTTTCTTAAGAGAAAGAGTGAAGTCATTATCTGTTATGTTAAACACAGCAAAAATAATTTTATACATCAATTTGTTTATTTATTTGTTAAAATTGATTAAGTTTATGAGTAGCAAACCTCTTTTCGAAAATGTTTTACAAGGAATAAATAAAGCATAAAATTTGGGTCTACTTGTAAATGAAGCCTTTTCTACGCAAGGTGACTAATTTTAATCTTATCTTAAAATCAGATATGAGTTATACACAAACATCTACATTGTTTTGGTTTATTTGATTCTCCTACATGCCTACTATATTTACTTGACTTACGGTTGAAAAATCATATCAATTTAAATAATGAATATATTAGCAACACCAAAAAACAAAGGAAAATTTCTAATTTTCATAAATTTAACAACAAATAGATTTAAGAAAGCAAGGAAATTAAACTATAGCATAAACTAGAAAATCTGCGATGCATGGATTTTGAAAGGTGCTACAAAGTAGAATATTTTTTGATGCATTTCATTCATAAGAATTAAATCATTATTTCACATTGTCTTGTTTTGACAGTTATCACAATGCATCTTTACAGTGGAGAATTAGATGTTGTATTTTTGGTTTGGATAAAATTAGAAAAAGAGGAGAATGTAGAACAGTAATCTTTATCCAGCGGAGCAGAAGATGTCCGATCACACGAACATTCAGCTTTGAGAAAATTTTTGGGTCGATTAAAAATTTGGAATGAAAAACTATCAATGCAGAAAAAAAATCTTACCAAGGGAGGACCGCCTTGATGAACTGCTGAAGTGTTGTGCTGCTTCATTCCTTTCTTGCCATCCATGTTTAGCAAGCGTTTTTTCTTAAGAGAAAGAGTGAAGTCATTATCTGTTATGTTAAACACAGCAAAAATAATTTTATACATCAATTTGTTTATTTATTTGTTAAAATTGATTAAGTTTATGAGTAGCAAACCTCTTTTCGAAAATGTTTTACAAGGAATAAATAAAGCATAAAATTTGGGTCTACTTGTAAATGAAGCCTTTTCTACGCAAGGTGACTAATTTTAATCTTATCTTAAAATCAGATATGAGTTATACACAAACATCTACATTGTTTTGGTTTATTTGATTCTCCTACATGCCTACTATATTTACTTGACTTACGGTTGAAAAATCATATCAATTTAAATAATGAATGAGTAAAAACAAAATGTGTTGAGAAATTTTTTGGGTAACACTAGTTAAAAAGACATTTTAATCTATTTCGACAGTCTAGGGTTGAGAAAAAATATAAAATATTTTTGGAAACGGAACAAACAAGTTTACTGTCATATACTTAATAATTAAATTATGATCTAACAAAACTATTTTTTTTATTACAATAAATTCTTAAATAAACTATGTAAACTAAAAATTAGGTGCTTTAAAATTAAATATTTAGCGCATTATAGAATGTTTAAAATTTCTTATAAACTTTGCAAAGCGAGTTAATAAACAAAATTAGTAACACTTTATTAGCATTTCCAAAATATTAAGGACATTTCTATAAAGTTGATTATCATCTTGACCTAATTTTTCTTGTAATTAACTATTTTTTCATATATACTGAACAAAAAATATTTGTCTTTGCTATTATTGTGGAGCCTAACATTTTATCAAATAGGATCCATGTAAACATTGATGCTTCTGTTGTAGAAATCATTAAAATTGCAAGAGCAGGTGTACAATAAAATGTTTCAAATTAAGTCAAGCTATAAAAGAATTCTGTAACATCTACAGTGGAGAATTAGATGTATTTTTGGTTTGTGATAAAATTAGAAAAGGAGGAGAATGAAGCATAGTAATCTTTATCCATCGAGGCAGAATATGTCCGATCTCATGAACATTCAGCTTTGGGAAAATTTTTGGGTTGATTAAAAATTTGGAATGAAAAACTATCCCAGCAGAAAAAAATCTTACCAAGGGTGGACTGCCTTGATGAACTCCTGATGAAGTGTTGTGCTGCTTCATTCTTTTTGTGCCACCCATGCTTAGCAAGCTTTTTTTCTTAAGAGAAAGAATGAAGTCATTAACTGTTATGTTAGATACAACAAAAGTAACTTTATACATCCATTTGTTTAGTTATTTGTTAGAATTAATTAAGTTTATGACTAGCAAACTTTTTTTTCTAAAATGTTTTACAATGAATTAATAAAACATAAAATTTGAGCTTACTTGTTAATGAAGCCTTTTTTGTGCAGTGATTAATTTTTATCTTAAAGTCAGATAAGAGTTATACACAAACATCTACATTGTTTTGGTTTGTTTGATTCTCCAATATGCCTACTACATAAACTTGACTTATGATTGAAAAATCATATAAATTAAAATAATGAATGAGTGAAAAAAGAAACGTGTTAAGAAATTTTTTGGGTAATACTGGTTAAAACGATGTTTGAAACTATTTCGACAGTCTAGGGATGAGGAAAATTAAAAAATATTTTTGGAATACGAAAAAATAAGTTTACAGTCATATATTTAATAATTAAATTGATATCTAACAAAACAATTTTTTTAATATCTTTTCTCACAATAAATTCTTAAATACACTGTGTCAACTAAAAATTAGGTGCTTTAAAATTAAATATTTAACTCATTATAGAATGTTTAAAATTTTGACTAATTCACTGATTAGACTCAAACCGTTTTGAGTCTAATCAGTGAATTGTTGTAATGATTTCATATTCCAGCTATTGATAGAAAATGTTTTTTTTCGAATCTTTCCATTTTTTAAAGACGTTTCCTTAGAGATGATTGTCACTTTGACCAAATTTTTCTTGTAACTAACTAGCAAAATTTTTTTTCTAAAATGTTTTACAAGGAATTAATAAAACATAACATTTGGGCTTACTTGTTAATGAAGCCTTTTTTGTGCACAGTGACTAATTTTTATCTTAAAGTCAGATATGAGTTTTACACAAACATCTACATTATTTTGGTTTGTTTGATTCTCCTACATGCCTACTATATAAACTTTGACTTATGGTAGAAAAATCAAGAATCAGTGTAGGATAATTAAAGAAAACTTTAACATGACTATCAAGTTGGTTCCAATGATTTTTATTGTCTTTACTATTGTTGACCTACTGATGACCAATTTTGAAATCTTTTTTCCACCCTTAGTTACAAATTTGGTATCCCCAAAAGCAATCTCTTTCGTTTTCTCTTTTAAAAGGATTTAAATATAAATAGTACGGTAGTTATTATAGAACTAGACACATATGGTGGCAAATATTTTTATGACAAATTTATTCAACAATTAAATACAATCGTTAGTGATTTAATGTGCTGGTGAAAGTTGCTTTACAAGTCCCGTGAAAGGTTTTCTGTTAGTGGTTTTACTTTAGAGCATTGAGTGTGAATGTTAAACCAACAGTATATTTGTGAAATTTATAGTAAAGATGGTCAGAATTGATTATTGTTTGGAATGAAACATTTAGTTATTAGTCCCACTTATGAATTTTTCTAGACATATAAGACAGAATAATTTAAAATAAAATGAACATTTTTACTGGTTTTATTCTAGATAAAGCTAAACCTTATAAAAACTGTATTTAATCTTATAAATAGCCTAAATATTCTAATAACATGGATTTTACTATAGCTCTAGAAGATTATTAAAAACTATTAGGCAATAAAACATATCTGGTTGAAAATTTGGACATATATTAGCAACATTTACAAGAAAAAAAGGAAAATTTCTAAGTTTCATAAATTTAACAACAAATAGATTTAGAAAAGCCAGGAAATTAAACTATAGTATAACCTTGAAAATCTGCGATGCATGGATTTTGAAAGGTGCTACAAAGTATAAATTTTTTTGATGCATTTCATTCATAAGAATTAAATCATTATTTCACATTGTCTTGTTTTGACAGTTATCACAATGCATCTTTACAGTGGAGAATTAGAAGTTGTATTTTTGGTTTGAAAAAGAGGAGAATGCAGAACAGTAATCTTTATCCAGCGGAGCAGAAGATGTCTGATCACTCAAACATTCAGCTTTGAGAAAATTTTTGGGTCGATTAAAAATTTGGAATGAAAAACTAGAAATTTTGAATAAAAATCAACATGATAAAATTTACTTTGTGTGATTTATTTCCACCAAGGAAGTTTTTAGAAGTTTTCGTAAGACTTGTTCTAGGCCTGACAGCTTTCTTCAATAATTTTCTTTTTTTGTTTAATAGCTTCTGCTTCCTTGCCTAATAAGATACAGAACTGCATGAATTAACATCACAAAAGAAATTTACATTATTTACTAAGGAAAAAAGGTTATAAAAACTTAAAATTACCTAGATAAAAAGTATTTTATTAGTAATAATTGAACTATTTTATACATGTTTAAAATTTTTATGGCTGATGACATCGATATAATTGAGAAAATAAATTGGTTAGAAAGGGACGTCAAAGAGGCTTTTCGAGCTCTTGAAGCTGCTGCCACAAATATGGGCCTTTCTATTAATGAAGATAAGATGAAATTTATGGAATGTTCATCCTCAACTGTAAACTACAGTGTCCCTTTATGTAAGGGTTAACGATTTCAAATACCTTGACACTGTTGTTAATGATCAAAACATACTTAGAGAAGAAACCAACGATAGAGTCAAAATGGCTAAGAAGTGTTTCTTTGGAATGAGGAGACAATTGAAATTGAACCTTCTCAGTTGAAAAACAAAGCTAAAAGTCCATAAGACACTCATACTTCCTGTACTGCTTTATGGAAACGAAACTTGGACCCTAAATACAGATATACAGCAGTCACTGGACACCTTTGAAAGAAAGATTCTCAGAGCCATTTTTGGTGCAATTCAAGAAAGAGGATGCTGGCGAACCAGATATAACTTCGGGCTCTGCCGACTCTATAAGCAGCCCCAAATTACACAAATAATCTGAATGGCCTGAACATCACATCTGAATGACCTGAACATCTGAATGACACAACATCAAAAATGACCTGAAAACTCTAAAGATTAGAAATTGGAAGGGAGTTGCCATGGATAGAAAGCATTGGCGTTTGTCAACTGTTGAGGTAGCCAAGACCTGCAAGGGGCTGTTGTGCTGACAAAGAAGATCCCATCAATTTAATGGACACCCAATTTCTATCAGCACAGAGTTCTTAATATTTCTTTTTATAATCATGGGGTGAAAACCGAGAATCCTTTTTAAGCTTTTATTTTTTTCCCTCAGAAATTTTTCGTTCTCCCGTGACGTCATTCGTATAACTATAGTGGATGACGTCACATCATTGATGCGGATGGCGTAATACTTACAACTCGGTTCAACTGGGACATTTGTGTTTTATCTTAACACAATCAGTTTAAATTATGATATTTAGGTTGTTGGTTGTTAATGTTCGTCTTTTTCAAAGGGTGCTGATGCACTGAGGTAATATATCTTACTGTTTTTGTGAATGTTTTCTTAGATATAATTTACGTTTATTTTTCTACACAATAAAAGAAGAGTTTATAACTTATTTGAAATAGTCGAATCAAGTTCAAGCAAAAGATTGTTTTTATTGACATTGCAGCAAATCTGTCAGCCAGGTATTCTGCTTTATATTAGCGATATCTTCCAGGCGGTTCAATTTCTTGAACGGCCAACAAATCCCAAGAGGACTCCGCTTTTTGCTCTTTATTGCCCACTAATCTCCAAAAATTCTGAAGCAGTCCCTTCCTATGAAGCTTCTCATTCTTTTTTCTCCTATGTTTTTTTTTTAAAAAACCCAATTCTTATATATTGATATTTAATTTTTGTTTTAATTAGATTAAAGGTTAATTACATATGTTATCTACTGCTCAGAGCTTCACAATTTAATAACTTCAAATAAATTAGAAATTTAAACAGAGTATGACACTTTGTTCCAAATTTCATTTGTTTTTTCAAAATGAAATGAGAAAAATTATTTTCGTAAATATGCTAAATAAAGAAAATGTTTGGGACATCACAGCAACCTCTTCCTGGCGCAGACTAATATATAAAAATCCTTTCATTTAAATCTACAAATTATGCTACGCTTTACACAAACTATAAAAAACCATAGTCACTTTGCAAAACTAATATTTTGTTCAGATAAAGATTTAGTAACTTATATATCATAACTTTAAATTTCCACTCTCATTTTAATACTTTAGAGATGGAATAAAACGTTATAAAACATTTATAGCAAAGCATATATATGCATTACATTAATTTCTAAGAATTTTATTGCATTAAACCAGTAAAGAAACTTAATCTTCATGAACTATTTTACTATTCTTTAGCTTAGGTTAAAAATGATGCAGAGATCTATATACATATATAAAACTCTGTATATAAGTTATATATAACATACTATCTAGTCATTCAAAGCTTTCAATATTGTATTATGTAAGAGTTAAAGCTGTTTAACTTGTAAGCTTATCTTGTTGTCCGCAGTATTAGAGTTAAAGGAAACTTCTAAAGATGAAGATTGTTTCTGAAGGAAACACTTCAATTGTTAATACTAATTGCTTTAACCCAATTAGTTTTTTCATCTTGTCATAAACACACATCACATCTCCAATTAAAATTTGTCAAAAATTTTCAACTGACACTTTTAATTTACATATAATTAACTAAAAAGAAACATGAAAAATATAACTTACCGCCCTGATCCTTGCTACTTTGTACAGCTCCAGGAAGGATTTTGTATACAGTAAACAACGCAAATGTTTCTCCAGGCAGAATTGTAGATTTGGCAAATTCAGAAAGAGATAAGGTTTGCTATCAGTTACCCCTATTCTCAAAAGAAAAATAAATTAAATTAACACTTAGGAATAACCAAGAAATTCAACAAAATAAATTTACAAAAACATGTTTTTTTTCCAAATATGTGTGATTCAAACTGGTAAGAACCTAAGGCTAAATTCTTTAATAACTAGGGTACTTAGAACATGAGTTAGAAGTAAAGTGTCAGAAATATTATAGAATTAATTTGTTAACTTAAATGGTAATACCGGAAGACAATATTGCATGCTTTTAAGGTAAAATTTTTTAACATTCTTCTAAAAAAAGTTTTTTAATATTCCCATATAAAAAAATTTATAATATTATAAACAGAAATATAAAAAATTCAATAACGAATCTTGGAATACAGATGTACTAATGGTGTCATCAAAGACAGTTTTTTTCATTAGTGGCGAGAAAATAAAGGAACTTGATTTAGAAATTAAGGTTCAGATTACAAATGACTGTCAAGTACAATGCAGAACAACCTAAGTCAGTGTTGAGGCAAAGAATTTCATAACGGAATATTTTGTTCATAGTTCAATCTATTGCAATTAAAGGATATTCAAGTGGGAGTTGAAATTTAAAAATAAGAAACAAGAGAGCTGTTATAACAAGCTTCTGGTGTAATCAACATATTAGGTTCAAGTACCAAAATTAGAGAGCTGGAAAACCAGTAAATTTCTATGCCAAGCCAAAAGTATAACGAACTGAACTGAATTTAAAGTTGATTAAATGTATATATACCATTACAAAAGTTTGTTCTTTCTCTCTCACGCTTTGCTTTGCCCTTTTTTTTAATAATCCTGGATGCTTTTGATTTTGAGGTTAAAATGTCATTAAAATACAAATTTGGCACTTCTTTTTTGTCTTTGATGATTGATCTATTTAATATGCTGGAAAAAAAAAACACACAACCTATCTCACCAAAGGTAAGTGGTGATCCGGACATGATTTGAACACACTATCTTCTGATAGGGATTCAGATTAGTATTCAAAGACAACTTGAAAGGTTTCCGTTCTGAAATGGTTTAAGGCATGGGTTTACGCCTACCTGGCCACTTTCTCAATCCTTCCACAAAGCCCACAGAAGAGCCTTCTTTTATTAAACACTTGCAAGAGACAATGGAAAAGTTTACACCCGTTCCTGCTTTGTATCACTCCCACCAAACCTGTTTTGTGCATCCTTTCTAAAAGGATTCCACTCACATTTTCATTCTAAAAGATTAGTTCAAACCTCCGTTAACTTCTCCATGCGACAGAACTTTCTAGGTACTTTCACATCAAGGTAAATCATTTCATTTAAAAAATTGGATTCCTTATAGTGACAATTAGTATAAAAATTCTCAAGCTTGTCTTTTTGGAAACATCCATTCATTAAAATTCTTCAATAGCTGAATCTCCACTTCATTTGTTTATCAGAAGTGGAAGTAGACGTGTTCAATTTAGAATTCCTTAGTTCCATACCACTGGTATTTGGAAGGGGAGTTTCTATGTTTTAATCAACATACTAGGTTCAAGTAAATTAGTTTTTGACCCGCCAAACCTGTAAACTTCCATGCCAGGCATGAAGTATAACAAAACCGAATTCAAAGTTGGTGAAATGTATATATACCATTGTAAAGTTTGTTCTGTCTCTTTTCTTTTTCTTATGTTCTACATCTCTGACTATAATCCTGGATGCTTTTGATTTTGTTATTAAAGTTTAAATTTGGTACTTCTTTTTTTTTTATCTTTCATGATTAATCTATTTAAAATGCTGGATAAAATACACACAACCTATCTACCCCAAACCAGTTGCATACAAATCTGATATATGTTACAATCATAATATCTATGCATTATTACAATAGTGAATGATTTTGATTGTCTTAACATGTTATTATAGATAAAATTTAAATGAACCATATTTTTAAGGAACTTTATTCAAAAACACAACTTTACCCTGAGTTTATAAGTTATAAGTTAATAAGTTTGACCTGAAATCTTTAAAGTTGAAACTTTTATGTTGGATAAAATTTACACAACATATCTCACCAAAACCGGTTGCATACAAATCTGATATATGAACAGTCATAATATCTATGCATTATAATAGCAAACAGTTTAGCCTGCCTTAACATATTGTCATAGATAAAATTTAAATGAACAATATTTTTCTGGAAGTTTATTTAAAATCACAGCATTTACGCTGAGTTGTGCAATTTTCATAAATTTGATCAGAAATCTTTAAAGTTGAAACTTTTGTTTTGTGCTTGTGTAAAGCAGTAGTATGCTGATACATATTGAACTATTTTAGGACCTTTAGTTACCTACTGTAAAATCAATTCCATTTTAATTATTTCATTTATTAATAGTTATGTTGGTACATAGTTAGCACATGAATAATCAAGATCTGAACTCACACACATGTGTATGCATCTATGGATAGATATAGATATGTCTAGATCGTTTTATAGTAATTATTAGTAGAAAAAACGAGAAAGCATCTTATTTGAATTATGAACAAAAAACATTTTGCTTACCTTTTCGACGAGCTTTTTTTATTTTAGTAGCTGGAATACAATCTTTTTTTGTTGTTGAACACTGACCACTCTCTAAAAATAAACCAATTTTATTTTTAATAATGTATAAGATACCATGGATAAGTATTTATATCATAAGTATTTCACTATTTGATTTATATGAATAGTGATAGATATTTATAATGCAAATCTTGAAACCTGGGGCTTTGCGTTGCGTTATGTACAATCTGCAAAAAAAAAAAAAGATATCACCCTGAATAACTTTCGTTCTAATGATCGAATTTTCACGAACTAAGTGTCAATCTTAATGGTTCCTGGGGGTGACTTCAAATATGATAATTAATTAGTGCTAACTATTAATTAAGTTACGAAATCAGACACAAAAACGTACTTTCTCTGAATAAAATTTTTTTTTTTTACATATTTGGATTCTTAACTTTAAAAATATAGGGGGTAGCCGCAATCTGGGAAATATGGTCTCCATAGTTTGGTTAGGAGAGCGATTCAAAGTTTGAATCCCTTATTGTTAATTTCGCTTTTTGCGTTTTCAGTCATATTTTAAAAACTAATGAAGCAATTAAAAAAAAATTGCAACCACTCATAAAACTCATTTACCCAAAGATAATTTCATGAAAAAAATATTTTTTAATAATTATTTATTATTATTTAATTAAAGTGAGGATGAAAAAATTCTGAATTATAAGGTACAGATTTTTTTATACCATATTAATCTACATATTTTTCAATTGAAAAATCTAAAGTTTCAACTGTTTTTATTTATTAGAAGATGAGAAAAATTAAAATTAATTATTTAAAAAAAAATAATTTGGGGACAATGAAGAAATAATTAAATGGGGCGATTAATATTAAAATGTGATAAACTTATGAAGAACTTGACTTAGTGCTCGTAGCCTAAAATTTCATTCATATTTTTTTTGCTAATAATCGTTTGCTCTTTTTGCTTTTATTTTTTAAAAACTATAAAATACGATGTTTCTTTTTTAGTCCCCTTAAAATCTATTTGAAATTTAGTAAAGAAATTTGAATAAAACATTTTATTGAATAAAGCACATTTTATTCTACGAATGTCTAGTTTTTTAAAAGCATGCTTCTGATAGAATATGATTATACACCAGATTGTGCTTATTTAATGTGATTATTTGTAATTTTTTTTCTCAATAACTGATACAATTACAATAATATACATACGTATGAGTAGATTTGGAATAAAATATTTATCAGTTTCTTGAATATATTTTTTATAAATATTAATAAAAATACGTAGTAAACATATTTAAGCATATCTCACATCATCGCAAATTTCTCAACATTTTATATTTCGTCTTAATCTTAAAAGTAATTGTTTAATCACCTGTCCGGAAGTGTTTCGCAGAACTATTTTACTAACTATTTAATTAAATTTTAACATTTTTAAAAATCTTATTCTTTACCCTACTACGTTTATTATTTCTTCATTAATATACTAATCAATTTTTTTAGTACTTTAATTTAGGTTTTCTTTAAAGTAAAGTTCCTTTTTAAATTATAGTCAAGTTTTTTTTTAAAGAATTATTGTCTGCTAGCTAAGAATAAAACCTTGTTAAGAAATTAAAAACATTCCACTGTTAAAAATTATTCAATGCAAAACAGCTTCGAAAAAAGAATATAAATCATTAACCGTTTTTTTTTTTTTTTTGTTTCTTGTGACTTCACCATAGATTATCTAAAAAAGTGTTGATGTAGTGATAAGTCACTACAAAGAGTATAAAGATACCGAACATAAAAAACTGTCGAATACGTAGCCAAAATTTTTAAGCGTCTTAAAATATCTCAGTATCTTAAATGTCGTCCTAACTTCTTAGTTGTGAAATTAAATTTTTAATTATCTGACCACGTGTGATTCACTAATTATTTCATTATATCTTTTACTCTTTCTTTATGATTCCATGTAGATTTCTTTTTGGATAATATACTAAACTATTTTGTTTAATTTTTTACTTTGGTACGATTCCCAAGATATTATTGTAGTATAATTTGCTATCAGGAAAAATGCTTTATTTTGTTAAGAAGAAAATACTAAAAATTGAAATTTGTAAGAAGATTCCGGAGTCTCGCGAATTTCAGAATCATCTGATTTTTAAAAAATGCAATAAAAATACGCAATTTCCGAACTTATTTTGATTAAAAATGAAAAAAAAAATTTTAAAAAACGTGGCAAGAAGGCTAACATACTTTTTACAGAGACTGTGAAAATCAATTTTTTTTATATTTTGTCAAAAGAGGATAAGAATGATATTTCTCCAAGTGACGAACTCAATAATTCGTTATTTCCAGAATGAAATCTGTTTGATCGTAACATATTTGATTGAAAATTAAAACAAGGAAAAAATCAACTTTTATTATTTATCTAAGCTTATTCCATTTATTTTATGATAGCGGTATCAAGGTTAAGGATATGCGATGGAAGCCCCGTTTACTATTATACTATAAATGCATTAAATCATGTACATTGAATAATTTATTTTAAGCATATTATTTAATAATTTTAAGCAAATAAGGGTGTAAAAATAAACTCGATCAAAATACTCCGAAAGTATACCCTAAAATATATGTAGAATGAACTTTGGAATCAATATATATATAATAAATACCTTTTCAAACAACTTCGAGTAGGACGGAAACGCTAACTTGTTTTAAATAGTTGTCCTTGTAACTATTTATCGTAATTTTGATTCCTGGTGCTAGGGGACATTCCATTTTCACGTTCGACTTTTGTAATTTCAATTATGAATGGAATTTTTTTGATGTCCTTAAATTAAAATTCTAAGGCATGCAGCAAAAAAAAAAAATTTACTGCATTGATTTTTTTACGAAGTAGTGAATTATTATTTTTCAATGTAAGAACCAGTGCCTATAACTTATTTTAATATTGAGTGAAATAACCTAATATGTTGTGTAACTTAATAGATAATCCCAAGAAACTGAATCGAAAATATAAAAACTTCATTGATTTAAAAATAAAATAGATGATAATAATAATTGACATGTTTTGAGCGCCCAATAATAAAAGTCACAAGTTATTCAAGCTTGACAAGTTTTGAGAATGAGCGATTATATTTGAACGCTCGAAACATGTAGACTTTTACTCCCCTCTTCATATTTTTTTAAGCCAGTTGAGTTTTTGTCATAAATTATACTGTTTTACATTTGGGTCTTGATCATTATTTTAATAAGGATTTTACACTCGTTAAAGTAAACATATGCATCTTCATATTTTAACAAGATTTATGTAGTCTTTAAAAACGTAAGAGCATCAATATTGTAAAAGTTATATTTAACTTTAAAATCAAAATTTTGAGACCAGATATTTTGAGTTAATGAATTTAAATATTTTAAGTTTTCGTGCCCCCATTTTAGTATCTTAAGGACCTTACAAGCTCTGTTTAAAAAGAGAGTATCATATCAGATATATATAAGAAAACAAAAATAATCATAGTAGCAGTATTTGGCGGTAAATGTAGCTTATCGTAATTGAAGGTCCTTAAATCCTCCTTGCTGTTCGATATTTTATGGTGAATTTGGGAACGTAAGTTTCTGAATGTATCGAAGCATGAGGATGTTATTTGCTAATCATCTTTATCCAAAGAAAACCTTGTAATACAAATACCTAGCAGAATGAAGCGATTTTTTTTAAACAATGAATCATACAATATGCAACATATTATTTCAATATCTTATTCTTAAACATAACATATTTCAATGTTTTTAAAATACCACTAAACATTCAGAAATTCTTTTAGTTATAGAAAAAAGAAATATCGTAAATTATAGAAGAACTTGTGAAGGTACATTAGAATAACTATACAATATATTTTTCAAGCACTTTTTTCCCTTCAAACTTTCTTGCCTAGAACACTCGATTAAAGCTGTAAAAATGATTATCCCTAAAATTTTGTATATAGCCATAATAAGTTATGTCAATTTGATTTTAGTATGAAATCCTCGAATAAATATAGCAAAAACAACACAATATAAATAATATCAGATAAAAAGTTCAGGTATTTAAATTAAAAAAACTTAGAAAATCATAAATAATTTGTAAATCGATTCAAATTTTCGTGTCAAAGGAGATTAAAATAAAAAAATTTTGCTTTTTGGACGGAAATCAGCTTAAAAATTGTCTATTGTCTAGAAACTTCGAGATATTTTCTACTAACTATTAATTAAACCTCTCCGAGCAATCACAGAACATTATTTCAATTTTTTTACAGTCAGAGCTTGGTTGCTTAGCAACCTAGTAAAATTAAGCATTCTTCTTTTTAATTAGTCAATGGATTATCTTAAAATATTCATTTGCGCTGATGATTTTTTTTGGTGGTTTTCTGGACTATTGCCAAATATATAAACCTTTATTGTGACCCTATTTAACACCCAATTTTTTCAAAATTTTGTCTACCCCCTTAATTCAAGAGTCTGGATTCCAAATATGTAAAAAAATATATGTTTATTAAGAGAAAGTAAATTTTTGTGTCTGATTTCGTAACTTAATTAATAGTTAGAACTAATTAATAAGCATATTTGAGGTCACCCCCAGGAACCATTAAGATTGACACTTAGTTCGTGAAAATCCGATCATTAGAACGAAAGTTATTCAGGGTGATATTTTTTTTTTGCGGACTGTACATAATTTAACATATCATAATACTTACCTATTAAACATGGCAATAATATATTGGTATACACTTAATAGAACCAAAAGCTGACATGTTTATTTATCTGGGTGTGCTTCAGAGATTGCAAAGTAAATGCAGTTTTTAGAATTGCCTTATGTAGATCTTCTTTTGTGTATATAAGTATACCATATGCTTAGTTTAACAAATATGAATTTTCATTTAAATAAAAAATAATGATGTAGATAATAAGCATCTTCTTTGAATTATGAACAAAACACATTTTGCTTACCTTTTTGACTAACTTTTTTCATTTTAGTAGCTGGTTTACAATCTTTTCTTGTTGTTGAACATTGACCACTCTCTAAAAATAAACCAATTTAATTTTCAATAATGTATAAGATATCATGAAAAAGTATTTATATCATGATAAGTATTGTATAATATCATCAGTAAGTGAAATACTAATCATGAGTAACAATTTCACTATTTGATTTACATGTACTCATGAGAATTTAAATCACTGAATACAAATTAAGAGTATGTAGCCCATAAAATAACCCATTTAGAAGGATTATGAAGTAATGCAGTGCAATAAAATGCATTATTTAGGAACAACTAATTTCATTCGTATTTAAAAAAAAAATATTTTTTTAATGAAAAATTGCTGGAAATGTATCACTAATGAAGATTTGAACAAACTGATGTACTTATTACTAATAAATATGTGATATCAAAATTTCAAAATTTAACTGTTTATTTCAGAAGTGAAAAATCTATAAAACTAAAATTAACTTTAAAAAAATGTCATAAAACATTTTAAAAAATGATACGGTTTGAAGAATAATAATAGTTTTCAGAGCTGAAGGTCATCTTCAGTCAAGCATCTGTTAAACCAGTTGTAAATAGGGACAAATCACTTGGAAATAGAGTAAGAATTTGGGATTTAACAGATAATACCTTCATTTTATCTCTGTGAGTCATGGCATATTGGTAATGCAAGAAATTTAAATTTATAAGAATACAAATAAAACTCTTTATTTTAATTCTTCAATACAGTAACAATTCTATTACAAGGATCAATATAAAAAGTCACATTAGCTACCTTGCAGGTCCAATATTGAATTTAGATTCATTAGACTGTTCAAACTGAGACAATCTCAAATTCAAGTTGAAATTTTTTTAAATTGGAAAATGACTTTCTAAAACAATTGTTAAATGCATTTTCATTATAATAACTTTCCTTTCTGTAAAGAAAGAGACAGCTGAAATTTCAGAAAAACAATGCTTTGTTTGAATTATTTCATTTTTCTGATGTTTTTCTATTTTTAAATCATAAAGAAATGGCTTAGCATAAATAGTAATTATTTTTTACTTCAATCATATCAAGTTAAGCTTTTATTTATTATTCTACACCTAATTGAATTTTTCCACATATCAGTTAAAAAGTATTAATTCAGGATTTCTCAAAGGCAAGTTTAGAAATGAAGTTGTTTGGGCTTGAAGGGAGCAGTTTTTGGAAAAAACTAGACATGACAACTAGAATAGGACAGACAAAATTATAAAAGAATTTCTCATTAGTTAAACACAAATTACAGTACTTTGAACTAAAAAAATGAATAGATATTTTACAAAAAGAGGGATAAAATAAGAAAATAAATTTCCGATAGACACAGGTTTGAATCTGACATTTCATGAAAACCAAGCAATTTTTTTCCTTCTTGTAATACAACATAACTATTTTTCAGAAATAATTTAGGAGCCATTAAAGTGAATGCAGCATCCAAAACTGCAAAAAAAAAAAAATAAATAAAATATATATTGTTTGAAATTAAGGCTTTATGTTACAATCGGTGCCATTCTTTTGTAAATCCAATAATACTTTTGTATGTAATCATCAGTGCTATTGAGGCATCACCTGGTGCTATTACAACTGAAGGAATTAAGTTAACAGCTGCTCAGAGTTTAATTAGTTTGAAACTGTGTTCCCTGAAAAACTCTCTATAGTTTTAGGATAAAGTGAATATCATTAGATGTCAGGACCATATTTTGGTTCAAAACTTTCGACTTTGCTTGTTCGTTTAAGGATAATTTATGCAATGCCACTTTTTTGAGCAGTAGTGGTAGGATTTTTCTTCAAGTAGAACAGCTATTTCCAGAATAATTCCATACAAATATGTTTTCAACTGCATTCTTTATTCATAGTAACTCTTCTTAACTTTTTGCCTGTTGGTTTTGAAATCTTTTTAGGCATCATTCAATCATCTGGTTAGGGGTTTCCCATTGGCCCAATTAGTTCAAACCAAGTTTCAGATTTTTGTAAGTTTGTTATCTGAGTTTCATAGATTACAGACACATAACTACAAGTTATTTATATGAGATCAATGATAAAAAAAAAAACTGACTCATAGTTGTGCTACCTTCTTTCTGAATTCAGAGCAGAAATCTTTAGAGTTAAAACTTGCTTTAGAGCATTTAAATGTGTAAAAACCTAGTTTAATATATATTTGTTCCTTAAAATAAGCTCATTTGTTCAGGAATTTTCTGATGATTTTAAAAGCATTTTAAGAATAAATGTCATTATTAAACACCATTAGTTTAGTTTATAAAATAAAAATGTCTTAGTTTGTGCAGATGTGTTTTGTAAATGATTTTTGAGCCAATACTTGAAAGACTGAGTTAAATAACTTTATAAAATTTAAAGATAACATGTTAAGTCATAAGAGTTAGACAGCTTTATTTTCATTGTGATAAACTTAAACTCGAATAATTAATTTTTACATTAACAATAAAAAAATCATACAGAAAAATGCTTCATTATAAATATTCTCTTTTAAATGATAAATATATGAAATCATAATTAGTGTATTTTGAAAACAGAAATCAATCAGAGAAATTCAATTAAACTAAAAAATATTTTACATAAACTTCAATATACAGTGTATGTGTACATTTATTCCGAATACAATAAAGCAAAACAGTAATAAAAATACATCAAAATTTATTATGAATTCTTATTCAAAGTTTTAATACATTGCAGTAACTCTTAAATTTAAGCCTTATTATGTCATCAAAAATCAAAACAGTACAACAAAGTTCTTAAAATCTATCAATTTACCTTGTATTTGAATAAGCTTTTTACTAATTTTTAAATCCTTTACAAGCCCAGTCCTGGGATGCTTTAATTCATTGGAAAGAATGTCGTTTAAACATTTCTGTAGAAATATTGAACTCTGTCCAGGTGATAAATGAATAACAAAATAAACATATAAATTACTGCCCCCTTTCCTATAAAAGAATAGACAAAAAGGTATTTCTAATAAACAGCATTGATTTTATTAGAACAAAGTTCTTTGCAACAGAAAAAAAAAATTTATCCATCTATTAAAATTAAGATCAATCACTTATACTGTTTTTTATTTTAGAGGAATGAGAATTTAAAAATGACTTTCTTATCAGTGGATGTGGTGATTTTGAATTAAAGAAAAAAAAAAAAAACTAATTTCAAGAATAGTTATTTCTCTTTATGAAACTTAGCAAAAAATTTGTTATGCTACTTATTACTGTATTAAACAATTCACTGGTCAAGGAACAACAGAAAAATAGTACACTTATAACAAAAGAATTAACTAAGATATAATCTTCTTTTTGTTCCGAATTCACATGAATTACGCCATAAAATGATTCTTTAAAATGCTATATATAAATTTCTTTTCCATGAGACTTATGAATAACTTACCATAACATTTTGGAAAAAAGGACAACCCTAAATAACTTTTGATCTACTTATATCTTCATGATTCAGGACTCAATCTTAATGGTTCGAGGGGGTGACTTTAAATATGCTAATTAATTAGTGCAGACAATATCTTAAGTTACAGAATCACACAAAAAACATAATTTCTCCGAATAAACATACCTTATTTTGACGGCTTCAGATTTTTGACTCTTAATACATACTGTCATGCAAATTAAAAAAAAAAAAAACAACAACAACATAAGTGTCTGACAGTTGATTTTGAGAAAAGCGGATTGACAACAATTTTCATTCAATTGCTAATACTATCAACGCTAAAATAGAATTTCAAATAATTGATAAAACAAAATCTAATTTTGAAAAAACTTCTTTTTCATCAAGTAGCTTATCAAATGCTAAATATCTAAAAATCTCATTTTTTGTGCTAACATCGATTTTTCTTTTGCACAGCAGTATAGAAGTAGCCACAATCTTGGAAATATGGTCCTCATAGTTTGGTCAGGAGACCGATCCAAAGTTTAGACCCCTTAATGTTGATTTTTTTAAGTGAATTGCAAAATTACACACGATTATAAAACTCATTCATCCACAGATAATTCCATGAAATTTTTTTTAGTAAATATTGATTAATTTATTAAATAATAATTCAAATAATTTTGATACCAATACAAAATTTGAGAGAAATTCGTTGAATAGTTTGCAAGAAATCGAATTTTAAATAAGTCATATATTTAAAATTCAATTTCTCAGAAACTATTCAACCACTTTTGTTTAAATTTTGTGTTTTACCATGCAAAATTACATACTTAAAAATGATGTTAAAATTTTTATGCTTACAATTCAAATTTTTCCGACTGTTATTAAATTAAGAAATAAAAAATAATACATTTTTACTTAAATTTCTTTTTGCAAGAAATTATCATTGGATAAATAAATTTTACAATTGTGTGCAAAAGTTTTTCAATTCGCTTACGAAGTTCTTGAGATGTGGCAAAGTATGCAAAAAGTAAAATCAGCATTAAGGGGTCCAAACTTTAGATCACTTTGCTGACGAAACTATGGGGACCATATTTTTCAAATTGTGGCAACCCTGTATATATTGTGGGGGTCAGATATCTGTATTTGTCAAAAAAAAAAGGTATGTTTACTCAGAGAGAAAGAAAGTATGGTTTTGTGTCCGATTTGGTAACTTAAAATATCATCTGCACTAATTATTTAATTTATTTGAGGTCACCTTTTTGAACCATTAAGAATGAGTCTCAGAGCATGAGGATCTGATTACTATATCAAAAGTTAGTGTGGTTCATTTTGTTGGCGCACTTTACAACTTTTTTTTTTAAGTTCCAATAAATTCTTATTTCTACAACTTATGAATTTCACTTATTAAAATATATTTTAAAGTATGTTGAAATAAATATTAACATGATTTTCAAATGTTTAGATAGTTTAAATTTGTTCGTTTAAGTTAAATTCAGCTCTTATACTATTTTATACTTCTTTCTTTGATTGTTCTGAGTGTCAAACAATAATATGAGACAGGATTCTGATTCCCAGCAGAATTTTTGCTAGATTAAGCAATTGCTGACCTTCCCCTATAAAGTTGATTGCTAATTGTTGCCACTAAAGTCTTATAAATGCCATGTAAAAGTTGTAGTTGAAATGTAATCAAGTTATTCTAAAGTAATCAGTATTAATCTCATTTATTTTCATAATCAAAAACATAAAGAAGTTCTACAAAAAAATGACTTTATGAATAACAAACATGTGCTGACGCGATGTCACATATTCCTTTCTTTCTAATATTGTACGATCTATTGCCACAATATTAGTTATTTACCATTACCTAGTTATCTACCATTATTAGTTACTGTAGGTTAAGTAAAATAATCTCTTTCTAAAAATCTTTTAAACCAATAGAATTTAAGATTCTTTTTAGCCCAATAAACAGTTCCATTTTTAATCAGTCAAAACTAATAAATTTTAACAGTAAACTTATGAATCGAAAATAAATAAAAAATTTTAAATATAAAAAAAATTGTATGTACTTACTTATTGAAAGACAAAATTTCTAACTTTTTGAAAATACTTCTCAATCCACTGTGTCTGAACAATTTTTCTAACTATAAATAATGTATTAATATTTAATTATTCATATCTCATTTATTTTAAATAATTACTTATTAGAAATATTTAAATAATCAAAGGAAAGTAATGCGGATAGTCAGGCTATATGATACTTAATATTCCTAAAAGTTTTTAAATATACATTTGAACAGCTTTCTTTTAAAGTATTTATTTGTATTTAAGTTAGAGACCGGTTCTTAAGTAGTTAAATATAGAAATAATTACATAACTGAGGGGGGGGGGATAATCAAAGGGTGGAGTAACTTAAACATTGCTACCTAGACAAGTAGAGTCTTGTTCTCTACATTTCTTTTTATTCTGAAGCAAATGAGATCAAACCAGACTTGATAGGACAAGTACGTATTTTTCGGCGGTAGCGCCGCGGCGCTATCGAAAAAAAAGTTGTTTTTTTCCTACATGCGGCGCTTCCGATGCAGCGGCGCTTCCAAGGAAATAATTTTTAGCAGCAAAAAAATTTCTCAAGTAAATTTATTTAAGATGAAATAATTTTCTGAGAGAAAGACTATTAAATAAAATTGATAACGAAGTTGACGAAATATTTGTACGTATCGCGATCTGCTGCAGAACAATTGCCAATTCTTAGCAAACTTTCGGCAGCAGCCTGCAAGAAAATACATAAACGAAATAATAATTTTAAAAAAACATCGCGTAAGGAGAAAATTTAAAAGGTAAGCATCTTGTATCCACCCCCAGCTTAAAGAAAAATCGAAAGCTAGAAATCTACTTAGCGCCTTGGCAATTGTATTTGGAGCGGACAGAAAAGGAAGTAATAGGACCCCAAATCCGGCACTCACGGGACCGACGAAATGCCGAACTTCGGATCTCTTTCGGAAATTCCAATATGGCGCTCAAATATTACTATAATTCAATTTTAGAAAAACCAATAAAATTAGTCAAGTTTCGATCGTAGATTATGATGGGGTGAATTTAAAACTCGTCCATCTTAAGAAATTTTATTAAATAAAATAATCATCTATATAATATAATCAAGAAGAAATAATTCAAGAAGTAATCCGAATCCTCCGATGAAGAAGAAATAATCGTTTCTTCTTCGGAGCGAGATCATAGTTCTTGTTTTTTTCTTTTAGATAACATTTTGTTTTAACAAAAGACGCTCACCTCACAAGAAAAAAAAAGCTAACAAAGAACTACAAAAAAAAGTAACAATTTATGCTAAGGAACTAACGATAACAGCAAAAAACAAGCTAAAAACTAATAACAATAAAAAATAAATAAATAAAAGAAACAACTAACAACAAGAAAAAAAACAAGCTAACTAACAAAAAAAAATTTACAGTTAATAACTAATAAAAAAGCCGTAAAATAAAAAATAAATGAATCAAATAAAAAACCGCAAAAGGGATAGAATTCATTTTGTACTCCACGTGGTAGTTTCAATGTCAACTGGGTGTGGCCAATTTATGGTCAAACAGAAGAGGGAAATGTGGGGACAAACCAGTAATGCACAAGCTCAGCTGTCAAGATTGATTGATCAGTTTCTTCCAACTTGCATTTCTTTATTTTGTTCATTGGAAATGAAGGTGTTTTTACTTTTCACTTTATTTGAAACTGCTTTAGAAACAGATGTTTCCTTTGACACAGATTTATTATATATTTTTTTCAAGCTTTTTTATTTTTAAAAGATAAAATAAAGTTACTTACTTCAACAAAATAAAATTCCAAATAAAAAGAGAATATAGCTGATTTTTTTGTCTCATCAATATATATTTCTTAAAAAAAAAAAAAAAAAAAATTAGATCAGATTAAGTGCTGGATTAGGGATCCAATACTGTATGCCCTTTTCTTTTCCCCAACCTCTTTAAAAATAACTGATTGATTCCTCCTAAACAGCTCCAGTAGAAATGACAAGCAGAGGAATTTTTCATCAGAATTTTTTTGGGGCGCTCTTAGTTATTTCTTATTCTTGTTATTATTAGTTATTTCATTATTATTAGTTTCGTTATTATTAGTTTTTCCTTAGTTTGTTAACTGTAATAAATTTTTTAAAATCTTTTTATTTTAAAATCTTTTTTTTAATAAATTTTTCATTTTATTTTTCTTATTACATTGTTTTACGGATTTCTGTAATTAGTCCAGCATTAATTCAGCTGCTGAGCATAGAAATATTTTTTTGCTGTTAATTATTTGCTATAATGTTTTTTTGGCGCGGTGCCAACTGGTAAGAACAACTTTATTTTATATCGTTTTTTTATTTTTTTATTTTTGCTGAAGGAGAAAACTTTTTTCACGTCAACTCTTTGTTAACGCAGTTTAGGATATTCTCTCCCCACCCCCCAAATAATTTAGAAATTACGTTATTTGATGTATTAAAAAATATTTTGTTGCGCTTAACATTATTTTCTGAATTATTTGTTGTACTTAAGTTTATTTTTTGGTGTGGTGCCAACAGATAAGAACAATTTTATTTTATATCGTTTTGTTGCTTTTTTTTTTTTTTTTTTTGCTGAAAAATAAATTTTTCATTAAAATTTAGAAAGTAAAATCTTACTTTATGAAATGTATAAAAAATTTTTATTATACAGATATTCTAAATGGTAATTTAAAGGTCTCTTGCATAAGGATGCTGATATGCGCGGTGTAGTGCCATTGCGGCGCTTGCGCCGGAGCGGCGCTTACTATAACTTTTTTTTTAAAAATTTCATTTTCATCGATGTGCGGCGCTTGCGACGAAGCGGCGCTTTCGCCGAAAAATACGGTAGCTTAAAAGTTACAAGGGAGATTCAGTATAGTGGTTACACACAGGGAGGGAAGGCAAAGCCTATTATAAGTATTGAGAATTACATGTCTGAATTATAAATCAACATCTGGAAATGCTCTTGGTTATTCATAGGCATTTGAAATTGTACTTTTATTTATCAAGTTAATATTAATTTCATGTTAATTTCTAGCTAATTATCAAAAATTGCATACTAATAGGCCTAGAAACAGTTATTCTACATAACTTAATGAATTTGTGCCTAACTTATCTAGAACACCAAATAATAACATCATCATATAAGTTATTTCTGTATTCATTTGAAAGTAATTTTTGACAATAATCACTAGAAAATGTAAAATTAAGATAATTTAAATGGTGACTCAATTAGCAGACACCTGCTTATACTTAATTATATATCTGACTTTTCTGTCTTAATTATTTTCTGTATTAATTGTCTGGGAAATTGTAAAAAAATTAAGATAAATCAAGTTAGTGTCATAAATTTTCAGTTTCATTAATTGAAAAAAATATTGTAGTTCATTTTTTTATTATATATTTTTTTCAATTATCTTTAATTATTATCTTTAATAAACAGTAAAATCCCAATTATCAGAATAAGAAACATATAAATTTAAGTAAAAAAGTTAATTTTCAATTTAATCAGACATTTAAAAAAAAAAAAAAAAAAAAATCTCCCTATACCATGTCTTTAATAAATTATTCTTTACCCTATTTTTAGATTTTAGATACATATTTTAGAGCTACAAAAAAAATCTAGGAAGACCATGGTCTCCTTCTTATTTTTTTGGTACACAGCAATTCTCAGTCTTTCTAGTGCTTAATGATTTCCCATTGCCTCAAATGAGTGGATTCCTACTCAAAGGTTTGAGTTTTCTTCTGCTAATATCATTCAACATAGCTTTTCAGTAGCTGAACTTGACTTTCAGAAATAACTACACATTTTTAAAAATTATATTAATTCAGTTAATTACCTTTGTAGTATCTTGTTTTTTGCCAAAACTTTGAAATCTTATTTTAATTTAATTTCAGTATCTATATTCACACCTGGGGTTCTCCTCATACCAGTTTCTTATCATGCTTGATTTGATGACCTTCTTCCACTTTTTTTATTGCTTAAAATTTTTTCTTCTTTTTTCGCATCTTGTCGGTTTTATGCATTTTTCTATAATTCTATGTACAGATTCTGAGAAAGGTTTTGTTAAACAGAACTAAAACTGTAGTATATCTGTTTTGTGAATTATTTACATTGTTTAGCTTTAATCATTCTGCACACATTCTTTTACCTAATGAGCACATGCAGAACTTGATGCTAATTTTCACACAACAATAAAATGCTTGCTTTTAATTAAATATAGTTTTTACTCAACAATTAAAAGTGTGAAGGTTTTGTTGATTGTCAAATAAAATATTTCAGGTTTAATGGGCAGTAAAAATCTGAGGAGGTAGTGTATTAATCACTTCTTCAAAATTTCAGCGTTTAAATACAAGTAATGCGATTTTCAGAGCTAAAATAAATATCAGCATTTGTCTTTTAAATAAATTTCGTAGGAATGAAAAAAGAAAATATTGATTGCTATGTAAATATGTTTTAATGTGATATGCTTTAAAATAACATTAGTTGCCAACATTTTCACTCACTTTTAAAAACAGAACTTTTCAGTGGGAATGAAATAAAATATTTATTAACAAATGCGAGCAGATTATCACTATACCATTGGTCTTAAAATTGTGGAATCTTAAATACCATGACCGTTTTGGCCAACAACTCACTGTTGTTTGAATGCTTTGCTTTATTGTATGCCCATGAACATGAAACTAATCACTTTTAAAATTTAAATAAAGCTCTAAAGATTTAAATAAAAAAATGTTTTTTGTATTTTATTTTTCCTAATCAACTTTAGAAGCTTGGGTGGGTAAAGAACTATAATAAGAACAAAAATACATACCATTTTTTTATAACTATTGATTTTTTCTTGGTAAACAATAGACTCAGAATCTGCCAAACTAGAATCGTACTTGTCCCCTTTAATAACCTGAATACTACATTTAAAGACACACTCTGTAAAGAGTATAATAATGTTATTTTCTTTTCTTCACATTTGACAATGAATAATCTTTTAATAAACAAAAAATAAAAAATCATGCTCTTGCATAATAAAAGAAAAATTGGATTGTCAATTTATGATAAAAATGAAATGAATTAGTAAAGTTATAAGCAATAGTCCGAAAAAAAAAAATACTTAGTACTCATTAATTACAAGATATCAAAATGTTAAATTTTTTAAAACTATTTTACAACGAAAATACAGTAAAAAATAAGAGCAATATTTGTAAGGCTGAAATAAAATTTTGTGGTTGCTTGTAGATATGTATTACTAACTTTTTATTTTTACTTCCTTCAAAACATCGAATACTTTTTTAAATTATATTTATTTGCAAATCAATTTCTACTTTATTTTTAACAAAAAGGGAAAATCTCGAAGCTCTTGCTGCATTCAGAATAGCTAAACATTTAAACTGCTTTATTGAGCAAACTTTAAAAGTTTTTAAAAGACAAGAGCAGTTAAAAACATTTTTAGTGAAAAGAATAAAGTATGAACATTAATGAAGTTGAATATTAATGTTTGAAAGAAACATCCACAAATAGCCTTTTTTCATTAAAATTAAAAAATTTTTTTTTAAAAATTAACTCAATTCTAATCCTTGTTTCATAATATAGTTTTTTTATTGATATTAAATAGGATTGATTTTTAATGTTATTTTTATCTGAGTTACTATTTCTACACACGAAATAAGAAAAATAAGGAGAGAAACTTGCCTTTGTTTATGAAAGGGAAAGTTCAACTAACTGATGACTTGTTCGTTTGTTTTTTTACATTTTATTTTATTACACTAAATATTTTCATGTTAACTAAATGTCACTTAACTGATAATAAAACTTTACTGTATAATTATTGACATTAATTGTGATAAATGTGTTTTTTTATGGAATTAGATATGTTTTGACCTTTATTTTTCTTAAAGAAAGAAATCTATATTCCAGATTTGATGAAGTCTACAAGATTCAGAATATCAGACTTACCATTATATATAAAGGGTGATTGTAATTAAAATTTAAGTTTCAAAATGGTATAAAAGAGAAACACTGATCAGAATGACATCAAATTTGAACAGAAAAAAAATAGTTCCAAATTTTAGTAAGAGGCAGTAGTGTCAACATCATAATTGAAAAGTGTTAACTACAAATGGCAAAGGAAAACATAAAAGAATGGTTAAGGAGCAAGTTACATGTTAAACCAATTGTATTGGTCATTGTGCATGATTGTATAGGTGTGATACTGTAAGTAACATAATTCTATCTACCAAGGCAAGGTCATATCATGTTGGTTATATCATCTTATCATGTTGGCAAGGTCATCTAAAAAGCATTAAATTGGTGTTTAATTGTCTTAAGGGCAATAACCGAATACTGAAATTTATGGTGCTTATGATATATACTCTTTTTTAAAATTCAGATAATAGATAGTAGTTGACAGATGACAATAGTTTTCTTCCAACACACATTTCAAGAAAGGTATCCCTACTTTCTTTGTCCTATGATGAAATAGCCAGTTAAAAGCATGAATCACGATTTACACTTAATTCCCTTAGCAGCAAGGTTAAAATCTGTTTTTCTTTATCAAATCTATTTCTTCTCCTTTTCTTGGAAGTGGATTCCTGTTTTAGTGGTCAAATATCTATTGCAAAAGGAATGTTCTTTTTCTCACTGGCATTTTAGTTTCTTTTTTCCCCATTAGGCAAGCATCTTTGATAAATGGAATGTCCTGTGGTGGATTACATGTCTACCAGATTGTTGTGTCACCTCCCCCACTAGTTGGCTTAAGAAAAAAAAATTGAACTTTTGTACTCAATTTTATGTATCTGGCAACGATATGAGTGGGAACATCAATTGCAATGATTTTAGTCAACAATTGGCCTTCCTGTCGCAGCCTTAGTAGCAGTTGTTTAACAATGTCTGTCTTGTAACCATTTTGAATTTGTTCGTTTTTTTTCAGTGACTAATCTTTAAACATACATAGTAATTTCGTTAATTCCCAATGCTTAACTAAATTTTTTAACATTTTATTAAGTTAATTGAATTACTAGTACTTTTCTCTCTTGTTTTTTTTTTATTTTTCTTATTTTATTTGCTTTGAGTCTTCTGATGGTTTAACATAATTTTCAGTTTTATACTACCTTGCTGATTTTCAAATTCTATTATTTTTCATTTCTTATTTATTTGAAATCTTTTGATTTCTTATTTATTTTGATGGCTCCTCAAAGACATCACAGCTACATTGCAGCTTTTAATCTATAATTTATTTTATAGCCATCGTTGAACAGCAAACCCGATTTTGGGTCGTTTGCAACTACTAATATTCAACTCCGTAACCTTGTAATTTTGAATTCAATCTAGAAAAAAGGGAACTCTTTGATCAAGTATTGGGAGAAATTTATCTTCGTGGAGGACTTTTTGATAAAACTAACCTGCATTTGGGTTACATTGGGAGGAACACCACGCAGGGCTGGATTACCCATTAGGCCAGAATAGGCCATGGGCTGGGGCCTCTAACGATTAGGGGCCCCCTTAAAATGGATTTTTGGAAAATAAATTTAAAAATATAGAAAAACAATGATTTTTCAAAATGTTATGATTATTTTTTAGTTCTAATTTAATAAAATCAAGTAAAATTTAATTTATTATTTATTTTAAATATGCTTTCTTAAATGAAAAGATATATAAATAGTTTTATATTTGAATAAATAAAAAATATACGAGAAAAATTTAATCTAAGGGCCCCAAAAATTTGAAGGGCCTAGGGCCCCGCGTATGCTTAATCCGGCCCTGAAACCACGAGAGCCTCCCACGGTTAGCCTGACATCAAGGGGGCTCTAACCCATGATTCATTTACAACTGAGATATTTTATGTCAGCACTTTGGTCAGTGTTGATGTAAAATATAAAACCATATATATACAAAAATTTTGATATTCTGTAATGATTAAATAAGAAAAAACATTTAGCTCACCTTTAAGACTAGCATTTCTTGTTTTAGTAGCTTGCATATCATCTGTTGTTTCAGAAGAATATTCACTATAGTCTAAGAACAAACCAATTTAATTCTTGATAAAGTATAAAACAAAATAAGAGAAAATTTTTCCAAATTCATTTGATTTAGCATGACAATATTATACATACAATGTGAAAAACATGGTTAAATTGAATTTTTTTAAACATTGTAAAAGACTAGATTATATTTAGCATCATTATCAAAAAAAAAAAAAAAAAAAAAATACCTTGTATTTTAATTGAATTTTCAATTTCTAAATTCTTGAAAACTTTGAGTCTTGAATACAGCATTTTATTAGTAAGGATGTCAACTACAGCATTCCTTAGAAATACTGTTGTATTTTCTACTGGTAATACATGAACTTTAAAATGAACAACTAAATCATTTTTTCTTTTCCTGCAAAATAGTAGATAAAAATGTATTTTTAATAACAGCAACATTGATTTTAATTTAAAAAAGGTCAGTACAATAGAAATTGAAACCAATTTATACACCTTCAACTCTATTAAAACCAAGATTAATCAGCCCCATTATACATTTTCTGTTTAAGACAAATGGAAAGCAATTACTGACCTACATGGATAATAAAATTAATATCATAAATTAAATATCATCAATATGATACATAAATATATAATTTAAAAAAAAAACAAAAGAATTTATAAACTTCATGTAAATTTAAAAAGCAATTACAAATATTTTGGCTTGGTAATAACAAGTTAGTAGGCTTTTGTGATAAATATTTATGACCTGTCTTGGCATGGAAAAATTCTGCAAAACTTGCTGAAGTGTCTAGAAAGCTATAGTTTTCAAAGACTTCCTAAATGACATATAATTTGCTCTGAAAATTTCAGGTTTTCCTTTTTTTACAAAGATAACAGCCCCCTACATTCCCCGCTTTTCTTATAAGCATTGTGAGATCTTTAGTTACTTACATTTCAAGTCTCATTAGTTATCTTTAATTGAGTAAAATGGCCTAAAATCACTTAAACTAAAAAACATTTCGGTTTTAAGTAGTTAAACCTTATTTTAAAACCAAATTAACCAACATTAAAAAAAAACTTACTTCTCTAAAGACAGAACCTTTGACTTTTTGTAAATATTTTGGAATTCACTGATTTTGTACAATCTGTCCAACTGTAAAAAAAGGATTCACATTTAAGTATTTGTATAATATTTTCCAATAGTCATATACTTGAAAACATTAAAAAGTTTAATGAAACAAGTTGTAAGGGAGATAATCAAGCTATATCATACTTTATATTCCATTACTTTCTGAAACCCGAATTAAAAAATTTTTTTTCCTTAAAGGAATTGTATTTAAGTTAAAGACCAGTTCCCAAGCATTTGCAAAGAAATAAAATTAAAGAAAAGATAGAAATTGTTTTAAGAGTTGTGACTTAAGCCCAATATGGAAGCATATCTGAAATTTGCATTTGCCTCATCCCAACATGTGAGCTTTATGTCACCTTTAACTCAAAGAAATTAAAGAAGGAAGATAATTAAACATTGATATCAAGACAAGTTAATTTTTGTTTCCTACTCTCTTTTTACTCTGAGTTGAATGAAATCATTATATTAATTTTTATGCTAAATCAAATGAGACTAAATTGAAGCTAATAGAACAAATAGTTTAAAAGTTATAAGGGTCTTTATGCAGAAATCTATTGCCAAAAAACATTCATTTTATAGACAAATCCCTTTCAATTTTATTATTAGACAAATTTTGTTGACTATTTCTTAATTTAATTTGATTCGGTGTAAAACAAATAGATAGGAAACAATACATTAAGGGCTGCAACTCCAAAAAAAGTCACTTTGGATATAAAAAATAATCTCCATCCTGTAACCTATTTTTACAAATCTATACTTCAATAATATAAATTTTTCAATAATATAATAATTTTTTTTTTGTAATTTATAAAGATTGCATAAAGCCCTTTACAAAAATAGATGTTAAAGATTTCACAAATTTACTTTTTTTAAACACTTTCTCTGCATAGCTAAAAATTTCACAATGTAAATAACATTTGTAAAACCAAAAATCACCAGCATTTAATTTCTATTTCTCTTTTGTGAAGAAAAACCATAAATTTATAAGAGTATTGTAAACTGCATCCACATTCTTAAAATATATTTAATAAATAATGAAGTGGTTTTTCAGTAAAAAATTTAAACAGTTAGTTACTTTCATAGTTATACACGTTTTTCAAGTATATTTATTAAGTAATGAAGTGGCTTTCCGAAAAGAGATTTAACCAGTTACTTTCATAGTTGATTACAGTCAACTCAGAGAATTCCACTAAGATTCAAATCTAAAATATGACAGTATATTTTTCTCAAGACATATTTATATATTTTTAATATGACTATAAAGGATTGATATCAGAAAAAAGATTAATATGATATCCATGGTGCAAAAATAAGATGTGAATCATCGGTTTGATTGAGAGATTGGTCAAGGTCAGTAGCTTTATATCAATAGCACATAAAATTTAACTGTAGTTCCATTGGTCAGATGGAGAGGGGAAAAAAACCCATTAGTTGTTCATTATACAGGGTGTTTCACATTGAATGGGACAAAAAGAATAGCGCAGTGTGAGTGCCGTAATGGATTTATTCAGCCGAAACAAATTTATTCTGCAACTACAATTATACAAGTTTTATTTGGCAACAGGAAAAAATCATCGAATGACGAACTCGTCGCTAGAGGTGCTGTTAAACAAAATGTCGTCCATGCAGGAGAAAATGTACTGCGTTTTCGAATATGCCACAACCTCCTCGGTAACTGTTGTGCAAAGACATTTTCGCACGAAATTTCGTAAAGAACCACCGCATAGGCATAACATAAGCTGGTGGGTGAAGGAATTCCAGGATACAGGCTGCTTGTGCAAGAACAAAAGCCCAGGACGAAAAGAAACAAAACCCGAAGTGGTTGAAAGAATTCGTGATTCGTTTTTACGGAGTCCCTCAAAATCAACGCGACGTGCAGATGCAGAACTGGCTGTCCCTCACACAACGGTGTGGCGAGTTTTACGGAAGCGTCTCCAATTCAAGCCGTACAGATATAAGATGGTCCACAGGCTTTAAAACCTACTGACAAACCGTTGCGTAAGAATTTCTGTGTGAAATTTCAAGAAAAGCTCGACGTGAATGGTTTCGAGAACTCACTCGTGTTTACCAATGAAGCCACGTTCCACTTATGTGGCAAAATTAATCTCCATAATTTGCGATTTTGGGGAACGGAAAATGCCCATGTAACATTAGAACATCAGTGTGATTCTCCCCACTTTATCAAATTGGTCCATTTTTCTTTGCTGAAAAATCGATTAATGGGGACATTTTCCAAGACATGCTCTCTGAGTGATTGCTCCCCCAGCTGGAGGAAGCTTTTCTAGATTTAATTTTGCATCAAGATGGTGCTCCCCCTCATTTGAATAACAACGTACGTGAGTTCCTGAACGAACGTCTACCTCATTGCTGGATTGGCCGTGCTGGGCCACAGGATTTGACATGTCTTCATTGGCCGCCGAGATCACCAGATCTAACTCCCTGTGATTTTTTTTCTCTGGGGTTTCGTTAAAGACAAGATGTTTGTGCCTCCACTTCCTCAGGACTTAAGAGGAACTGAAGCAGCGGATAACTGCAGTGTTGAACTCCATCACAGGGGATATGCTATCACGAGTGTGGCAGGAGCTTGATTACAGTGTAGACATTTGTCATGTCATCGGAGGGGCACACATTGAACACCTGTAGAAACTTGAATAAATGTAGTTTTGAGGTAAATTTGAATTTTCTAAATATATTAATTATAACGTTTACAATCATGTTTTCTTTTTGTCCCATTCAATTTGAAACACCCTGTACAACACATGGATACAGAAGAAGGGAAAGAACAAAGTATGACAATTGTCCTTCCTATTTCCTACCTGTAATGGAGAGAGGGATGAAATTGAGCAATTATTGATTTTTTTAGTAGCTAATTGGTAAAAAAAAGAGGATTTTCCATTACCAATTGCATAATATAATGTTACTGCCTATATTTTGGAGTAAAATAGACACCATAGTGACCTTTTCTTCATAATACAGTATGACTTCTATTTAACGAGTTTCCGTTTTGTGAATTTCTCTATTTTGCAATCTTTTCGAGGAGCCAAGAACATTTTGGAAATTTCTTTGTTAAAAAACTTAATTCTCTATTTAACAATTTTTTCTTTGAGATTCACTTATTTCCCAAAATATTTCAGAACATTTCAAACTTGTGAACACATTTTATGGGGGAAATGACCTTGAATTAGTTTTCACAGTCACTTAACTTTTCGAGAAAATAGTAAAATCCCTTTCTCTTTTTCTTTGCACTTCATACAGGAATCCATGCCAAAAATCAATTTACGAGAAAGTGTAACAGAAAATTTTAAAGCATGGAACTATGATGTTACAGATTGCACTATTCGTAACAGTTTTGCTAAAGCTGGATTCTTAGTCAGAAGAATTTGGAAAGTGCAGAGGACGAAGATGATATTCCATTCGAAGGACTCAAAAAAATGGATAAAGCTAAGAGAGAGGCATGAATTTAATGATGATGCACTGATTAATGATTTACTTTTTATTGATTCTGAAGCTGCAATCACAGAAACATTAACTGAATTGGACAATGTGAAAAATAAAAACAATACAGCAACAAATTGTGAGTAAAGACTAAGAAGACTGAAGACAGAAATAACAAAGAAATTACCAAACCTTCATATGATGAAATGTTAAAATCATTGGAAACAATTCAATAGTAGATAATAACTTTCAAGATAATGGTGTATCATTTGTTGTTTTAATTATGTTGAGTGTTTATGAATTAAAAATTTGTTTTGTGTTATTTAAGTAATTTAAATAGTGATTTTTTATCTAATGAATTTTCCATATAAGGAACTTTTTATCGGGATTTAGCAACTTTATTAAATAGAGGTTCGACTGTAGTTGTTTCAGCCTGTATTTAGGTAAAATAGTAAACTATAAAGATGTTTAATCTTCATAGTTGCAAATAGCGTCCTTGCCTAGATAGGATATCAGAGGCAAAAATCAGTAGGTTAAAAAATGTTTTGTTTATACATTGCATATGCTAAAAGTCTAATGATAACTGTACAGTTATTAGCCATATTAACTTAGTTTTTCTCAGTTTAGAAAGAAAAAACATTTCCACACTTGTCTAGATAGCAATGCCAAATACTTAAATGGATTTAAGTAAAAATATACTTTTTATATTCAAAACCCTCATACATTCTTAATTCTTAGCTCTAGTGACTTCATTTTGGACTGATTAAAAATCAGTGTAAAAAAATTAAAAGGAAACAGTATATTTCTTGTCCAAATCTCCAAGTTTCTCACTTTTTAGAATATCCTCAGTAAGTTCCAGTTAGTGGCTAAAGTTCACCTTGAAGATGGGGTTAAACTTCATGTTTCAATATTGGACCTAAACTAAGATGTTTAAAACAATGTTCATGTTCTTACTAATTATTTCTGTTTTGAGATTTTTTTAATCACATAGGAACTGGCCTATTAATATAAGATCATACATGTAAGTGGTTTCTATCATACTACAAATGTATACATTTGTTATACATATTAGCTTTTATAATTTTTTAAAAATATTTTTACCAAGATTTTTTCACTTCTAACTTTTGAGAAGTAATACTGGCTTGGATTAGCTAGAATTTTCAGATTAGGGATGTTCTACTATATAAATTTTAGCTTTGGAACATTTGCTAATACAAATTTGTTCCAAACTAGCATATGGTTGAGGACAACCAATGGTATTTACTTTTGTTTAAAAGTAATACAGATTTATTCTCAAACGGGAGTTGAGAATTTATATATTTGACGATTGCTAAAATGAACCCACTTCTCTAAACAAAAATAGATCTCATTTCGTGAGGTGGCTATATTATGATTGTACAAGAAATATTCCAAATGATAACTGATAAATAATTAATACAGGACTGATTGTAACAAAACCATGCCATACTTTAAAAAGAAGTTAGAAGGTAATAAAATAAGTAACATCACTGGTTGACTGAGATTTCGTTAGAAGGATAAATATTATGTTTTTTCATGAACTTGTCTATTCTAAAGCCTAAAATAAATAAAGTGTTTCTTCATTAAATCCTGACAACAAATGTTGCTCACTGGGCTTAGAATTTTTTGTATATTCATTAGAAATAAAAAATATAACATATTTCCTTGGTTTCCTGAGTTTTGACAGCTTGAGGAAATGACTTAAATGATAAGTAATTATGGATAAACAATCGGGAAAAGACATGGATTAATGATGGAATCATTAAAAAGTAATAACTTATATTAGAAAATTCCAGTTCATAATAATATTATATTGAATATATCAGAATTTAAAAAAAAAAAAAAAACACAGTCAAATGGCTGAAAAAATTAACGACTTAAAAAATTCAAAATTGGACTTTATCTTAGAATAGGTAATTATTCTCATAGAACAGGTGAAATTACATATTATCTAGAGTTAATATGTAGTAGTGGAGAATCTGTTAAAATTGCATCTACGAAATAAAATAAGGGGCTTGATGCATTGACAGTTATAATGGAAAGGCACTGCATTATAACCAGAAATTCATAAAGTCTCTCATTTTATTTCATAAATAAGATTATTACAAAAGGTCCTATTAAAAATTGTAGACTGAATAATCCTCATAACTTTAAAATACTACAATAGTGACTGATTTTGTTTAACTGAAACTAATTCTTAAAATTAAATTCATAAATTTGAACAAGTGGGTTAAATTATTTAAATAAGTTTACTTTCCGTGTGCTCATCATCATATTACAATGTGATCAAGTAATCAAGCATAAAATGGAATAAAGTTATATTGAGAGACATTTAATTTTGAAACAAACCTAAATTTTTATATATTATTTAGGAGAAATACAAAACTAAACCTTTCTGAAAAATAATTTTTACACAGTGCGATTAAGAAGTAGTAAGATACATAGATAAAATATACTGATTTTAAAAATTCTTCTTTAAATCTGAATTCATTTAATTTAAAATTAATGATTGGATATGTAAGGAATAAAATATTTACCTTCATTTCATAAGTATAAGCCTTTTCTTTGAAAATATCAGAATGGGTATCAGAGAATCTAGAGTCATACCTGTCCCCCTTAGCAACGAATTTACCCTTAAAGACTTCCTCTGTTAAGAGAACATTATAATTAAAAATATTATTTTTATTTTACATTTTTAATGCAAAATTTTATAATAGATAAAATAGTAAATAAAGGATTTCACTCTTGTGTTATAAAATGAAAAAATTAGAATTACATAATTATATCAATAATTAAACTGGACTATCTTAGTTAAAAACAATAGATTAAAAGTTAGATATGAGTACAGTATATCGCTAGAAGCCAGCTGAATCGACAAGCTCAAAGTCCTCTTTAAAATGCTAATATTAAAGATAAAAAAATTTTATATTCATGATGAGATAAAAACTACTAGCCTTCCACTATTCAAACAGGCAAATTCTTTTCCGGGAAATACATTTTTCTTTTGTTTACACAAGCAATATTAGACAAAGAAAAAGCAAAGTAGAAGACATTTTAATTTATGCCTAGTATCAATTCTATATATATATATGGGATTCCAAACTCAGCTGCAGTAGCGCCACCCCTCATTTGAGACACTTCTGTCCAAACGCTGAGACGGAGCCGTTGTTTCCTATCTCTTGTTATTTTTTTCATTGAATTTGTTTATTACAAAAGCGTAGTAATTCATCTTATACCTGACGCCCACCTCTAATATATATATAAACTTTCACCACATATCTATCATACCTCCTTTTTCCCTTTCTCAATGAAACAATATGGACATTCTACATCATCATTGTTTATGATTCTAAAGAAAACAGATAAAATCAATGAGGCCACATTGAGAAAAATTATTCCATGGAAAAGCAAAAAACTACTAATTGGATGCTCATAAGAAATTGCAATCTGTATTTACTTGGTTCTGTAATAATAATCTTGCTAAAAGTATATCAATTAGTGAACTAATGCTAAATAGTAAGGCTATGGTCATAAGTAAGATTGAGGGTTTCAACTGCTCACATGGTTGGCTAAATTGCTTTAAACATCAGAAATCCTTTTGCTTCTGTTTATGAGCAGGCAGTTCAAGTAGGTATCCTGTTTCATCAAAAATCCTTTAGATGTGTCCTCTCTTTCTCCAGTCCCGCAGTGAACTGATCGTTGATACACGGTTTTCAGCAGATCACCGAAGTTAAGCATCACTGGTTGCAATCAATGTGCGTGTGGGTGACCACTTGGATCAGTCTGCGTAGGGACAAAGGGTGTGCGGCGGTATTGGTTCTCGTTAAACTGCTCTACCGTAAAGTGCTCGACTTTGAGTGCAGGTTGTCAGGCTACCGAAGCGGGGTGCCATCCTCTCAGCAGAGGATCAAAATTGGGATGGGATGTCTTCGGATCATCCTCAGGGATGTTTCCCAGACCATCGCCAATAGCCCACTGTGCAGCTCTAGTGTGATGTAAATGAACTACAACTCTCTTCAATTGAAAATATGTTTTACTAAACAAAATGATTCAAGGATTTTACCATCCATTAATAAAGTTATTCTCAACTGACAGTGTTGTGAAAGCGATAAATAAAATTCCAAATAGGTTACATAAATTTCAATTCAACAATGATCGATTAGATCTTAAAATGTCTCATAAATTTAATATGGAATCAACAAATTAAAAACGCTAGTTTTATTTATTAATTTTTTTATTTGCTTAACCATTGTGTTTTATTTTATTTCTGAAGTGGTAGTTAATCTCTATTGAAATTTTCTATAACAGTTAAAATTTAAAAAGTGAAAGCTTTTAAAATTATATTCATGCTCATATTGTGAATAATTTAAAACACAATGATATGGTTATTACAATGATATTATTATTTTTATTTGATAATATTTTTATTTACTGATATTATTCAATAATTTACCATAATATTTAGTTTTAAATAAAAATATTTTCATTATATATACAGTGGAACCCACTTAAATTTTTTTCAAGGGACTGGAAAGAAATTACTTGTTAAAGCAGAAAACTTCTTTAACGGTGAAGTTTAAAAACACACATAATAAAAAATTTTAAAATTTTATAACTCATATTACAGAATCAGCATAATGAAATAAATAATCAATTTTAATATTAATTTAGAAAAAAATTGCTAATAAATAAAAACAAAGTTACTACCAATGTTATTTACATTTTTACAATTATTGACGAGAGTTTTGCGAGAAAAAACCATGTGAAGTAGTTTGTTTTTGTTTTTTCTCCCCGACTTTTAAGTGAAAATTGTCCAACTGTTGTAAATATTAGAAAATTTCCAGGGGCACATTTTCAATGCTGTAAATATATTTTTGAAAAGTATCCAATCCTTTTCTAGCATCAGAAAAACTAGGGACTTTAGCAATATCTTCTGCGGTTTCACTCAGTTCTTCTGTGTCATTTGTAACGTCACAAATATCCTCTAATGTAAGCACATCACAAAGTAAAACTTCGTCTTCAACTGATACATATTCTTTAAGCGATGCAGTGAAATTAAGTTTATTTTGGAGCGACTTCCAATCATTAACAATTTTCATTTGTTTCTTCATCTTTATCTGACATTTCATATTTAGCCTCAAAGTCATACTCTTCAGTTGTATCCCAGTCAGAGAATCCAGCTCTTTGAAACAATTAGCAATCGCAGATGGTGTTATTAATTCCCATGCTGATACAATAAATTTAATAGCTTCTAAAACATTGACTTTTTTTTAGCTCTCCTGTATTTTCAAGTCCTTACAGCATTTGTTTCACAACTCGCATTTTATAATGCTGCTTAAATATCTTGATAACTCCCTGATTTATCGGTTGTAGAACAGAAGTAGAGTTTGGTGGTAAAAACTGCAACCAGATGTTAGTGTACTTATTCTTTTTGGAATGAGCAGCGCAGTTGTCTACGAGATTATGTTTTATTTTTCTTTCTGCATGTTACTGCCTAACTTTTTCAAATAGGCTTCAAAAATTGCAAACCAGGATTTTTGATTACTGTCATAATCACAAGGCAGCAACTTAATATTTTGAAAGCATCCGGGTTTTCTTGATTTACCAATAACTAAAATCGTTAATTTTTCTATTCATACTGGCCCCAACTAAAATTTTCAAACTTTCTTAAGTGTTTTTTCCTCCATGACAGCGTTCACCTTTTAAGGCATAAGTTTTATCGGATAAAAGATTGAAAAATAGTCCACATTCATCCGTGTTAAAGATGTCCTTTGGTTGAGAGCTTGTAATAAGTACAGGTAATTTAGCTTTTCATTCTTCAGTTTTTTGTAAATCAACGCTGTTACAATCTCCTTGAATTGTTTTATAAACTAATCCAGCTCGTTTTTTTATCCGATCAATCCATCCATTGGAAGGCGTGAAATCAACATTAAATTTCTCTGCAATCTCTAATGCTTTTCCTCTAAGAAGAGCTCCGTTGACAGGAATGTTTGCGGATCTTGCTTGTTTAAACCATATCATCACTTTTTTTTTCAATATTTTCCTCTTTCCCCTTTTATTATTTTCTGGAATGCACCGGAACAAGAAGAGTTTAAGATGATATTTTTCTTAGCAATAGTACCATTCAACGTAGTAATGGGAAGATTTAATATTTTTGTTTGCACTTTTGTTAATTGAGAATAGCTGTCAACAGCTTTTAAATTTTTTACTTTATCCTCAATAGATAGTGCTTTACGTTTAATGTTCTTACAGGACATTTTCAACAAAAATCAGTTTTTTTTTCTACGATATTTAAGATAAAAATCAAAATGAACTTTCTGACTAAGAAAATTTTCAACCAAATGCTGCTAAATGTTTAGATGTATCTTTCCAGCAGTGTAGTGTATGAGTCATCAGGCTTTTCACTTTTCATTTAAGGTGGACACAATGATCAAGCTATTCCCCACATTCTTATCAGTTTTAATGTTCCTTTAAGGGTTCACATTCCATTGGTCACACCTGTTCCTTTAAAGGGTTCACATTCCATTGGTCACACCTGTTCCTGATAAGTCACCTATTTTGTAATAAAGGAGGGAGGAAGGTCAGTGGTCTTTGTTAATCTTGCATAGTTCTCTTACCTGTTTTTGTGATAGAAAATTAAAACTAGATAAGACATTTTAAATATAAAGTTAAAAAAAAAATAAAAATTCAAAGTGACTGAAAATTTCTGAAACAAGAAAAAAATGAATAATAATCTTGAATTTTCAAATATTCTTGAGACTGATTGAAATAATGTGGCGCTGCATTGTCAGAATCATGCTGACGGAATTATGCAAATTCATGATAACGAAAAAAATTCAAGATAATGAAAAAACTTCAGGAAATAAAGAATTTAAGATATTTTTGATAAAGATAAATATGATGTAAGGACAGTAAGAGTTGAACCTCAAAAGGTAAGATTAACATCAGACTTACAAGCATACAAACTTCTCCAAATCAAGAGGAAATAGATAAACTAATTAAAGAATTTTAAAGAAAGCTCTTCTCCCTAACCAGCTTCAGTAACATTAGCTTTTAAAAAGATGAAAATTAAAAAGTAGATTTTCTATAGATGTCAGAAAATTAAATCAAATTACTAAATCAGATACAGAGCCATTACCTCTTATAGAAAATCACATAGATAAATTAGACAAAAGTGTTTATTTTAGTCGACTCAACATTGTCAATGGCTATTGGCAAATTCAAAATAACCCTGATGACACTGAGAAACTTGCTTTTGTCAACAGTAGATTAAGATTGCCATTTGGGTGGAAGAACGCCCCTAGTATTTTTCAAAGTACAATACCCAGAATACTCACTAAACATAAAGATTTATTAGCAGCTAATTATTTTGATGATACTATTATTTATTCAAATAGTTTTGAAGAACATTTAAATCACCTTTAGATTTTTTTAAAAGTATGTTGATTTGAAAATTTAAAATTAATTGCTTCCGAATGCTCTTTTTTGCAAACTATAATTCAATTTATTGGTTATGAAATATGTAATAATATAGTGACTCCAGATAACAATAATATCAAAGCAATTAAAAATTTAAAACCTCCAACTAATGTTAAATCTCTTCAGCACTTCTTAGGTTCAATAAATGTGTATTATAAATTTATAAATAATTACGTTAAGATTAGAGCACCTTTAAATAATCTCTTAAAGAAAGATACAACCTGGTGTTGGATTTCAAATTGTCAAGAACCATTTGATACTTTGAAAAAATGCTTTAATTTGTTAACCTGTTTTGAAAATATTTAAGCCTAAATTACAATGTCATATTTTTGTTGACGCAAGCCTAAGTGGTGTTGGAGCAATTTTGAAACAGCCAGATGTTTCAGGTCTCATACAGCCAATAACATTCGATTCTTGTTCCTTTAAAGACTATGAAAAAATTATGCTATCACAGAATTAGAATTTCTGATGTCTTAGTAGATGCATTAACCCTTTCAATACAGCGAAAAATCAGTCCAAGTGCGCCCCATTGCCGGGATCGATTATTTCTCCTCCAAGCGATTATTAGATAAAATAACTTTTATGCCTAAAAGGTTGAAGGTCTTGGAGACGCATAAACGTCCCCATAACAGCGCATCATCAATAACAATTATTTCACAAGCTTCATTGATGGGACAGCATATGTCCCGCCGTAAGCCCAAAGCATCTAAACCCCGGGACAGCGTATGTCCCGGCCGAAGTTCTAGAGTCAATAACTCGTTTTTATTGACATTTCCTTACATTTTGATGATTATTTCAGACAACGTTTCTTTTATTAACATATTTATTTATAAACACTTTTCGAAATTAATAGTTATAAAATAAGAAAGGTAAAAAATTGAAAGAAGTGGAGGAACAACAGTATCTAACGTCTGGGTTTTCTTGAGGGTGTCATAGGGCTGGAAACAGTTCTTGCACAGTGCTACGTTGCAAGAGGTGCACACTATTTTTGAGTGTGCCTCTTTATTCATTTTTGCACACCATTCACATCTTCTGCGCGTTTTTCCCTCAATTGGGAAATGGTTTCCAACATTGAAAAGTCTCACTGTTGATGATGATGACGATATGGTTTTGGAGGAAGAGGGTCTTTGCGTATTAACTTCTTTGCTCGCATTTCCAAATGTTCTTTCTTTCCATCTCTATACTTTCGTTCGTACATTGGGCAATGTAAATGAATAAGCTTTTGGGAAAGATCTTGAAGAAAGAATTCACTTTGGTGGCTTCGTAGCGAATGAAGAAATCTGTTTGACCTTTGATGTAAGTAACTAGTGTCATTCGTGGTGCAAAGTTAGTTGGATGGGACCATGAAAATGATGGTGGATTCTGGTTCTGGAACTCAACTTCGTCATCAAACAAATCATTGTGATTGGGTGAAACGACTTCCTTGTCGGTCTCCTCTTCAATGTTTTCAGTTTCAGAAGACTCACTAATATCAGCCAGCTGTCTCAACTTGTGATCAGGTTAAATTCGCTTTCAATTCATTTCAACCCTTCATCAGAGGAAGGAGCCTTCGAATTATTAAGAAATAGTGGTGGCTGAAAACCTAATAAATTGAATTTATTGAAACAAAAATCACAATTAATAAACTACTACTTGAAAATATTTTTTCGCTGTCTGAAGCAAGTTGTCGCTTGCTTGATTAGACCTGGAACGATTGATGTGAGAAATTTATGGACTCAGAATGATGAGACGGCCTTAAAATCGGTTTGGAGACCAAAGTGGGCGTTATTTTCTGTCCTAGATATTTTTCAGTAACTGGGACATATGTTGTCCCAGTCGTAATATAAAAAATTTACCAGACTGGGACGGCACATGTCCCGCCCGATGCGAAAGGGTTAAACAAATTTCATCATTATTTATTTGGCGATAAATTCACAATACATACATAAAAATGTAAAAAACTTAAAAAGATGACTATTCTGCTGGTCTTTACAATTAAGTATGTTTAATTGTGATATAAAATATACAAAAGGCACTTTAAACTTAGAGGTTGGGCAGCTCTAACGAGTAGGGCACATTGGCCAGAGGCCTATTGTACCCAAACCCTAAATCGTGATTAGCAAGAAAGCCCTATGGCTGAAAAAAAATTCAGCAAGCACCTTACAGGAACATCTTGCAGTTCCCAGGCATTGACGCAATGCTGCCCTAAATGCTCAAATCTTAGAGCAGAATAGACATCACAATCACAGAGTATGTGTCGTTATGTTTCTTCTTCAAGATGACAACCCCGACAAAGAGAATTGGGTTCTATTCCCATTATGTATAGGTGTCTCCTGAGGATGCAATGACCAGTGAGAAGACCTATGATCTTTCTTAAACTGTTTCTATTAAGCTTTAAAAGCTCCTTTTGATGTACACTAGGACAGTCACGATTCAGCTCCTTAGCTTGTCTCTGACCGCCAGCAGTGCACCATTGCTTATGGGCAATCTTGCCGTAGAGCTTGAAAATGGATGCCCTAAATGAGGTGGGAGAAATTTCCAGTGCAGGTTCAGGGCCCCAGAAAATTGCATAGAGCCAGCCCGTGCTGCTTCATCAGCTAGCTCATTTCCACCAATACCCATATGTCCAGGTACCCAATGCAGGGATACCTTGTTATGAGCAGACAGGTCACAGAGGACCGAGAAGCATTCCCACACTAACAAAGAGGTGAATTTACATCTTGACAGTGATAGGAGAGCAGCCTGACTGCCAGAACAGATGCGGATAGTCGTATTTTGATATCCCTTGTCTAAGCATATCTTGCAGCACAAGATAATGGCATAGCCCTCAGCCTGAAAAACGGTAGCACAGTTTCCCAGGGGAAAGTGAAGTTTGGTACCGTCAGTGGAACAATAAATTCCTGACCTTAAACTTTGAAGCTGACATGTTATCTCAGGATATTCCTGACGATATTGAACACAATAATAGTAATATTGATATAAATAATGTAAGCTATTTTTCACATCTTTTGCAATCAGACGAAATTCGTAAAGTCTAACAAACTGATAATTTGATGACAAATTTTTTCTGAAATTAATAATGTTTTATGCTATCAAATCAAATCAAATCAAAGAATGAAACTGATTTACACAAATTTAAAAAAGGACGACATTGGCACGACAGTCCAGGATGAGCCTTGGCCCTCTCAACAAGCCTATGCCAAGACATTCTTCCCTTAGCCAAGGTTCTCCAGTTTATTATCTTTAAAACTTGTAGGTCCTTTTCAAGGCAGTCTAAAAATCTTAAGTTTGGCTGTTCTCTTTTTCTTGTACCTGTTGGCCTGGCACTGAAAACTTTTTTGGTTGCCCTGCTATCCTCCATTCTTATAATGTGGCCTGCCCATTTAATCCTTTGAATTTTGATAAATTTAATGACATCAGGTTCTTTATATGCTTTGTAAAGTTTTGTGTTTGATCTTCTAAACCAGGATGATCTTCTAAAAAACCGTTTTTACTTATTCCACCAAAAATGCTTCACAGTATTTTTCTCTCAAATCTAGCTATTATATTTTCATCTCCACGGGTCATTGTCTAGGTCTCACATGCGTATGTAAGCACTGATCGTATAAGACATTTATAGAGTAACACTTTTGTTTCTCAAAATATTACTTTAGATATTACAAATTTTAATAAATATTGTCATATTTGTCAAATAAATAAAAAACTTAGACAAAAAAAGAATTTGGTTTACTTCAGGAAAAGCCCCCAGTTGACAAACCTTTTGAAATAATTGCAATAGATACTGTAGGAGTTTTCAATTATAACTTTACCAAAAAATATTTAACTTTAATAATCGATCATCAAACCCAATATATGTGGTCTTTCGCATCGAAATTGATAACTGCAGAAATTGTTGTTAATTTTTTGCAAAAAATTTTTGAAATTCAAACTTCTAAAAGTATTTTAAGTGATAGAAATGTGGTATTTACTTCTTTTCATTTTAAAACAATTTCTTAAACATTGTGAAATTAAACAATTGTTAAATACAGCTCATAGACAAGTACAAGTGGCACAAGTTGAACATTTAGGATAAACCATTGTAATGCATTTAAAATGTAAAATTAATGATAAAAAAAATTCATTGGCCTAAATTATTAAAAGAAGTAAGAGAAGAATTAAATTTGACTTCGCACTCTATATAATTAAATTTCCACCAGCTTATTTATTGTTTGGCATCGTCCCATTTAATCATTTTTATCAGAAGAAATGTATCCACCAATAGAAGCTAGAAAAATTGCTGTTAAATAACAAAACTATATCATGAAAAAAATAAAATTTACTAAGATGCAAGATTTACTCATATCAAATTTTCTCCTAAAAATACTATAATGTATGAAGATTTTAGACGCCCGGTGGCTGAGCGGTAGCGCTTCGCGCTGTCGTGCCACAGGTCCCTGGTTCGATCCTCGGGCCGGGCAAGGCCGACTCAGCCTTTCATCCCTTCAGTGGGTCGATAAATGAGTACCAAGCATGCTTGGGAACTAAACACTGGGGGTTCCGCGTTCGGCTGACCTCCTGACCGGAACATCTGCTCCTGCACCCCAGAGCCCAAGGTCAAGAAAACCGAGATCGGCACAGTCGGCCTTGGCCTTCTATGGGCTGTCGCCCCACTGAGTTTAGTTTAGTTTATGAAGATTTTAAATACCCAAATACTTGAAAACTTACCCCCAACTTTTTCTGGTCCATAAATAATTCTTGAAAATTTTTTGGATGTTAATTATAAAATAAATAAAAAGAATATTCATTATAAAGAAAATACGGAAATAGTTCATGTATCAAAATTGCGAAGGTACCACCCACCTGAAAAACTGAAATTATCTCATGAATAATAAACAAATATAAATAATATTGTGGCTTAATATAATTAATTTATTTTTCACATTAAATTGACCGTTTTAATGGTTTTTCATTGTTAATGTAAAATTAAATTTACAAAAAAATACTGAATATACTTAACAAAATATGGTTTAGACTAATATGTTGTCCCCTTTTTCTGGAAGATTCGGCCCTTCAAATTCAGTGTTTACCCAGATCTAACAAAAAGATATGGGGAAGTGGAAGTTTTTTTTCTCTATGATCAAAATCACAAATAAATTATAGCTTATTTTGAAACCAGGATCTTCCAGAAAAACATTGTTGAGATTTGGGACTGTTTTCCTTTTTTTGGGGAGTAAAGCCCCTTATCAAGCAAAAATGCCCTAAATATACTAAAGAATGACGACCACTGAGTCATTTTTTATTCACTAAGTAAACAATACTGAAATCTAACTTCAGATTAATATTTTTCCTATAACAAAAAATGTCAACTTGTATTTTCTTACTGTTATATATAATGTTCATAAATATTTGCATTTTTAAAATGTATGTGGAAATTTACAATTTTAAATGAAAGAATTGAAAGTTGTATGGAAGAAGAATAGTATTTATTGGTGAAGGGCTGTCATCAAGAAATATAAACATAACTTTGAAATAAACTGACAAAGAGTCAGAAAAAATATTAATTAAAAAAAAAAAAAAAAATCATTTAAGTGTAAAGTAGACCTACAAACATATCTGCAAAAAATTGTGTGTTAAAATTACTATCATTGTGTTAGATTTTAATCTTGTTTATATAAGTGTGTTTTTTATAAATCATATGTATATTATTTTTATACCTTGATTGTATGTTGAGATTACAAATTTTATTCTTTTCATTTTAATTGTGCTTCAATCTAAGGAAAGTATTGTAAATAAATAATAATTTTTTAATATTTTTGCATGGTAATTAAAATGTTTGGGGGAGGAAGGATGTAAATAAAAAGCTTCAAACAATTTATAAAGTTAGAAACACAAATCAAGCAAAAAAAGAATTTCTAAATATATAATTCTAATCTTTGCATGTTATTCCTTATTTATTATTCTAAACTAAACGCTCTTTCTCACACATTAATATTCCCCTCCTGTCTTTTAATCTACGTTTAGCTTTAAAATATGCTTTAACTAACATTTTATAGTTTTCCCTCTAACTCTTGAAAAAAACTTTTTCTTTTGACTTATTTATTAGATCAATTATAATATTTTATGTTTCCTTTTCTTTCTGAGACCTAAGACAATAGAGGGAAAAACTTATGCTACTTTCTCTAGGATAAAAACTCAAGCACACAGATTTATGAGCATGACTTAGACTCCGCCAATGCTTGAATATGCTTTAAATAGACGATTTGAAGTTCTGTCATCTTTTTAAAATGACTTACAGTGTAACGTCCCATATGCGAACGTCCCTTTCCCGGACCCTTTTTAACAATCAAAATAGACAAACATCTGCTCCTCTTCCCCTCTCTTAAAAAAAAAGAGAGAGGTCTTTGGACACGTTTTTTCCTTTTCTAGCTTCTAGTGATTCATGCATTGAACCCATATATCAACAGAAAGGGGAAGAAAAGACCTCCCAAGACCACTGAGTGACCCTAAGCGACGCTCCTCTTTAGGAATGGGGGGAGATTTGTTTTCAAAAGAGTGCAACTGAGTCCCCCCCCTTCTTTCCTATGCAGCTAGCTAGTAAAGGAGGCATTTCCTGAAACTGTTTTATTAGAATGTCAGGGAAAGAAGAAATACTGTGAAAAGGGGTAAACACAGCAAACATTAACATGGAGGGGGAGTCATTTTCAGTCATACAAGAAAAAATGAAGAGAACCCAATCAGCATGTCACGCCTTTATGCTTGATTGATAGCCAATGATGGGAGAGAAAATAAGAATTTGTCACTGCCCCGCCCTCAACTTGAATGACAAATAAGGAGGAAATGAATTTTCTTCTCCACCTACCCACCTTAATGAATGACGGGAATTTCCCCTTCTTGCTTGAATCATTCTAGTTCAAAACGGCGGAGAGAGAGAGAGCAATTAAAATTTTCATAACTGTCAAATTTTTTTTTTCGATTTCTAGATTTTAAGCAATAATTATTTTTTCTAATCTTTTGTTTTTGATTGATTGGATATCATTCTTATACTAAAACATCATTGCCCAAAATATAATGTTTATTTATTTTTTGCTTATTAGATTCAGATCGTTTTAAGCTTTGTTTACCTTGGGGGACAATTATACGGAAAAATCTAATATCCGGACTTCCAAAAGTCCCACCGATTCCGGTTACGCGACTTTCCACTGTATTATCATTTTTCATCTAACTGTTTGCATGTGTTCCTGAACATTTGTTCATGGCTGCTATCATCATATGCATAGATACACACACATATATATGTAGATATATATCTGCGATGCCACAATAGGCATTCCACATATATATATATTTCAGCTTTTAAAATTTCTTTAATTTCTTAACACTTATTATTTTTAATCGTTATTAATCGAATTGTAATTAAATTAAATCAATTATTTAATTTTTATTAAAATTTATGAAAAGCGAATATAAAATATTTTATTATTTTCTTATCGATAAATGTAACGGCTAACTTTTTATTTCAATACTAATGTAGACTCCTTACTTCACTAAATCAAAAACAAAAATCTATTTATAACTCTTTATTCTTACTACAAATATGTTTCAGTTGCATGGTTATACTAATTCCCACAGTCTTTTAGGCGATTTGCGATCACCAAATTATTTCAAATCAAATATTGATTATGGGGGTTGGCTATATTTGTGGCTATGTTATCTTTCGATAATTCGTCAACCTTGGATCTCTTCCCATGCTCCAAACTGTTTATTGGGAACAATTCATTCACTTTCAATTTTTGGCGACTGAGGATGCAATTTTGGGTAAAGTTGCAGGGTGGCCACTCTAATCAGGTTTCAAATTTCCCTGATTTTTCCAGGTAAAAATCTTGAAATTTCCAGGTTAACCTGCTTTTTTTTTCTTCTCATAAAGTGTAAGATGAGTACAAGAAAAATGTCAATATTTTAAAGTATTTTATTTAAAATGTTATTTTTTTAACATATTGAAGCGACGTGACGTCACTCATCATATTCTGCATAAATTGTTTTTATAATTATTTATTAACTTTAAGTTTGTTTTTACTACAACTTTAATTCTTACATTTTAGAATTACAGTTTAATATTGTTCTATTATTTTATCTTTGCGTATTTGCATCTTAAATATTTGATGCCGCATTTAACCTAAACTAGTCATGTATAAATTGTAAATAAATGTAAATAGTAATTATTCAATGTGTTTATTCTTCAAACCATTCATTACGCTTCACTGGTGACTTTCGGACGTGATTTGAATAACCCAATTGCAACCATTGAAAAAGCTATGCCTATTACTGGAGATACAGAGCTTGATAATCCAAGTACTTCTAAATATATTGAAGGCGTCTCAGTAAAACCTCCTCCTTTTTGGAATAAAACGCCAAAATTATGGTTTGCGCATATTGAAGCTCAATTCAAGAATAGTAATGTTTCGGCCGAAATCACAAAGTACAATATCGTCGTTGCTGCCTTGGAACAGAAAATTTTGAACACGGTAAGTGATATAGTTTTGTCACCTCCCGAAGAAAATCAATATACCGCATTAAAGGAAGCACTTATTGCTCGTTTGAGTGATTCCGAAAGTGTTCAACTAAAAAAACTCTTCTCCGAGCTAGATCTTGGCGATAAGCGCCCTAGTCAGTTGCTACGCGAAATGCGAAATTTGGCGATGGGTAAAGTTAATGACAATGTTTTAAAACCACTTTGGTTACAACGATTGCCGCAGCAAGTTCAAGCCATTTTAGCTGTCAGCACTGAAGCTCTTGATAAATTGGCCGAAATGGGCGATAAAATTTTAGAAACTTGCGGCAGGTACCAGTGCGTTGACGAATTTTCTGCCAATAGAAATCTAGAAGCGACTAAATCAGAAAGTCTTAATTTATCGACAATATTAGACAAAATTAATGAACTTTCTAAAGAAGTTAGTGAGCTGCGAAGATCACGCAGTACCTCTAGAAATAAGAATAATTGTAATCGCCAAAGTTCCAATTATAGGAACCGATCAAAATCTAGAGAAGGTATTTGCTGGTACCATCGTCGTTTTGGTAAAAAGTCAACTAGATGCACTAAACCCTGTTCATTTGCTGCTGATTTTGAAAAATCGGAAAACTAATTAGGCCATCGTTGGCGGCGCAAGGTGATGGTAACCAGAATTCAAGTCACCTTTTTATTTATGATCGCTCTAGTAAACGAAATTTTCTTATCGATACTGGAGCTGATGTATCTGTTTTACCTGTTTCTTCAAAACAGAAAAAAATTCCTGATCCAAAATTTTACTTGTATGCTGCTAACGCTTCACAAGTGCACACATTTGGCACACAGCGACTTTTCCTTGATCTGGGCTTAAGAAGAAAATTTTGTTGGACTTTTAATGTTGGCGATGTTTCTAAAGCAATAATAGGCGCTGATTTTCTTAAAGAATATGGACTTTTAGTTGATATTAAAAAAAGAAAATTAATAGATCCTACTACATCTTTAAAATCCTTTGGTCGACTTGTCCATGTTCCGTCAACTAATTTGACTACTGTGTCGTCTAAAACTACTGATCCTAGAATTTACCAACTGTTGAATGAATTCAAAGATATAACTGTAGAACATTCGACAGTCAAAGAGATCAAACATGACGTCACGCATCATATTATAACAACTGGTCCACCAATTTTTTTAAAACCTAGACGTTTGGCACCCGAGATTAAAAACTGCACGAAAAGAATTTGAGTACATGATTGAGCAAGGAATTTGTCGGCCATCAAAGAGCGCTTGGGCCAGTCCTTTACAGATGGCGCCAAAGAAAAATGGAAGCTACAGACCATGCGGTGATTACCGAAATTTAAATGCTGTTAATATACCTGATCGATATACATTGCCACATATTCAGGACTTCAACAACCAATTACATGGTTGTAAAATATTTTCGACAGTGGACTTAGTCAGAGCTTATCACCAGATACCGGTCGAACCTAATGACGTGGAGAAAACAGCAATCTGTACCCCATTTGGTTCCTTTGAATTCATAAGAATGGGTTTCGGGTTACGTAATGCCGCACAAACCTTCCAAAGATTCATCCATACCGTACTTCGCGGATTAGATTTCTGCTTTGCCTACCTTGATGATGTACTTGTGGCTTCCAGAACCGAAGACGAACATCTTTCACATCTAAGACAAGTGTTTCAATGATTTCAAGAAGCTGGTTTGATCATCAATTTAGAAAAGTACGTCTTTTTAAAATCAAACATTGATTTTTTGGGACATCATATTTCAGAAAAAGGCCTCAAACCAACTGATGCCAGGATCAAAATTATTGCTGAATATAAAAGGCCAAATAATATCAAAGAACTGCGTCGTTACCTTGGTATTAAAAATTTTTACCTTCGATTTATACCGAATGCTGCAGAGAAATTGGCGACACTTAACAGTTTTCTCAAAGGATAGAAGAAAAATGATAAATCAATAATAAATTGGACGGAAGAAACTATTCAAGCTTTCGAAAATAGTAAGAAAGAACTATGCTCTGCCACATTATTGGCGCATCCAGATCAAAAAGAGAAATTAGCTTTAATGGTCGATGCATCTCATCATGCTATTGGTGGTGTGGTGCAACAAAATATTTCAGGTGTCTGGGAACCACTAAGTTTTTTCTCCAAGAAGTTGACAAACACTCAAACACGCTATAGCACCTATGACAGAGAGCTAATAGCAGCCTATTCTGCTGTAAAACATTTCAAGTATTTCTTAGAAGGACACAATTTTACGATTTACACTGACCACCGTCCTGTAATTTACGCATTTCTGCAGAAAGGTGATAAAGCATCACCGCGACAAATGAGGCATCTAGATTTTATCAGCCAATTTACAACTGATATACAGCACATTTCTGGTGTGGATAATGAAGTAGCTGACGCACTATCAAGAGTTGAAGAAGTTGTCCTTCCGGAAACGATTGATTTTAGTGCACTAGCCAAGGAGCAAGAAACTGATGAAGAGTTCAAAAATCTTATGAAATCAAACACTAATCTAAAGTTTGAAAAATTACCCGTTTTCGGAACAGATAAAGAAATATATTGTGATATTTCTACAGGAAAACCACGACCTTATGTGACAAAGGAATTTCGAAAAGTAATATTTTTGTCAATCCACAACCTATGTCATCCAGGAGCTCGAGCTACAGCACATCTAGTGACAAAAAAGTTTGTATGGCTTTCAATGAACAAGGATGTCAAAGAATTCACTAAAAGCTGTCTATCTTGTCAAAGATCCAAGATACAGCGACATGTGCATAAACCGGTTGGTGAGTATGTACCAACTTCAAAAAGATTCGACGAAATTCATCTGGACATAATTGGACCTTTGATAACTTCCGAAGGACAAAGATATTGTGTAACTCTAATAGACCGGTTTACTCGCTGGCCAGAAGCCATACCGGTGCCTGATATTAAAGCTAACACCGTTGCAGAAGCAATTTATAGTGGTTGGATTTCTCGCTTTGGAACACCGTCAATAATAATTACGGATCAAGGAAGTCAGTTTGAGTCGTCTCTTTTCACCGAACTGGTCCATCTCTTAGGAATCAAGCGAAGGCGAACCACATCTTACAATCCTGCTTGCAATGGGTTTATAGAGCGATGGCATCGAACTCTGAAAAATAGCATCATGTGCCATAATAATCCTCAGTGGACGAAAGTTCTACCTACTGTACTACTGGGGCTACGCTCCACTTTCAGAGAAGAATTCCAGACAACTCCATCGGAATTGGTTTATGGCTCAAATATAAGATTGCCTAGTGATTTTCTCCATGAAACACAAGCATCTACTGACATTTCTACTTTTGCTGATCAACTACGAAAATATTTCTCTCAAGTTAGGCCTGCACCACCTTCACGACATGGAAAATCTCCCATTTTTGTGACAAAAGATCTTAATACTACTTCTCACGTATTCGTAAGAACTGATGCCGTCTGTCCACCACTTCAACCCCCATATGAAGGACCTTTTTAAGTAATTTCCAGAAATAAAGATTACTTCACACTATCAATAAAGGAAAAATCCAGAAATATCTCCATTAATCGTTTAAAACCATGCTTCACGGAACAGTCTGCAGACATGAAGAACAACGCCTCTTCTTTCAATTCAATGCCCATAGTCGGCGTACCTGCAGTCTTTCCAAAAATGGCTGCTTCAAATGTCAAGAAGAAAAGGGTTACGTTTTCTGACGAACCGAAGGTTTTTTCCAACAAGAAATCACGTTTTGGGAGACCTATTAAAGCTCCATCTAAATTTCTCGATTCGTTCGAATGAGGTTCTCACTGGAAGGGGAGTAATGAAGCGACGTGACGTCACTCATCATATTCTGCATAAATTGTTTTTATAATTATTTATTAACTTTAAGTTTGTTTTTACTACAACTTTAATTCTTACATTTTAGAATTACAGTTTAATATTGTTCTATTATTTTATCTTTGCGTATTTGCATCTTAAATATTTGATGCCGCATTTAACCTAAACTAGTCATGTATAAATTGTAAATAAATGTAAATAGTAATTATTCAATGTGTTTATTCTTCAAACCATTCATTACGCTTCACATCTTGAAAAATAAGTAGACTAAATTTATTTTAACAATTTGGCAAGATTTTCCTTTTTCTTTTTAATGTTTTGGTAAAACATTAATTTTTAAAAAATTTAAACATATAGAGAAAATAATATATTTAACTTGTAAAATATAGTTTTCGGATTTCAGAATTAAAATTATTGTCTATTGCTTTAATTTTTTTTACTTAATTATTTTTCATTAATTTTTTATTAATTTGCAATTTGGTATCAAACTTATTATAATAAAATATATATTTTGTAAAAAACTTTAAATAAAAAATTTTAATTTGTACTTGCTAACTCTATAATATTTTCTTTTATCATTTAAAACTGGCTAGTTGTCATAATAAAACAGTAGACAACATTAGAAAGTACAGTTCGTTCACCAGGAGTTGGCACTTGGCTCGGCCTCCATCACGTGGTATTCGACAATACTATTTCGCTATTTTTTGGAAAAGGATGCAAACAATGCTGAACAAGGTTGTTATTTGGCGATCGTATGACAAAAATATTTATTTCGCAATCTTTATGTGCATTTTCACATTTCCTAAACAGCACAATCCCATAATCTTCTAGAAGTCAAAGATTTCTCGATTCGTTTAGCAACCATGGGAGAGTTTTACCTGACATTTTAGTTTAGCAGGGTTATAATGGAGCAAAATTTGATGCAAGCAAAGTATCACAAAGTTGATATTTCAACAGTTTGGCGATACTTTTTCGTCTAAAAAAGTGGGATAGTAAAATAATTTAAATTAAGAAAATTAATAAATAATTTAAATTAGGGAAATTAAAAAAATAGAAGAAAAAATTTCCAGCGTTTCTTTAAAATTCCCTGATTTTTCCAGGTTTTTATCCAAACTTCCCTGATTTTTCCAGTATAAAAAAAATTCCCTGATAATTCTAGGTTTTCCAGGTGGGTGGCCACCCTGAGTTGAATAAAAATCTTAACTGAAATTGTCTCAATAAGAGAATGCTTTTAGGCGACAGTGGAAAATTTTTGAAAAAATCTCAAAATTTTCGGTTTTTATTTTTTGTAGTAATAAAAAAATTCAAGCTTTTCTGAATAACATGCAAAAAACAGAATTAAAATTGGAGCTTACGTTAATGAGTTATAGGAGATTCAATATGTAAACAAACCACTCACGTTGAAAGCGAAACTAGCGCTTCTTCAACGAGCAGTGGAAACCGAAACTAGATTTCCTTTCATAAAAACAGGTTTGAAACTACTTTTTTACAGCTAATTTCATGCATATTAATTTTATTTATTTCTTTCGAAATTTGGCATCATTAATATTACTCTTAGCAACTACAACTTTTATTTTCAAATTCATAGCGTTTGTTTTTTTTCCTCGCTGGTTTGTTTACAAATCGTCTGCATTTTCGTGTTTCTTTCGAAGTTTTAAAAATCCAGTTTTTGCTTTAAAAAAAAAGTTCTTTTCAGAGCTAAAACTTTATTTAAAGTTTTGTTAATAAATTTTTTGTTATTTTTATCGTTATTTTGTTGTTATTTTTGTTACTATTTTGCATCTTTATAGTTTTCGTTCTTTATCGTTTTTTTTTTTCCTTCATAAACAAGATAGATCAGTTCTTATTTAAATAAAAATTTTTTGTGCTCTCACATCTCATGGATTTAATATCTTCAAGATATAGAAAACCTAAAAAAAAAGGCCTTCTAAACGCACCCATGCAAGTAAACAAAACATTCAAAAATCTAAGCGTTTCAAAATCGAAACTGCTGATGAACTTGTGTCTTCTCCCAGCAAAGAAGAAATGAGTACTACTCCTGTTAGCAACCCATGTCAGCAGAGGCGTATCTAGAGGAAATGGCGCCTATAGCAATTCTTCTTTCGGCGCCCTTCTTAAGATATATATATATATATATATATATACATACATACATTATATATATATATATATATAGAGAGAGAGAGAAAACAGGGAAAAAATTACAAAATAATGAAAAGAGAAGAAGAAAATTATTAAAATAAAATAAGAAAACAAAAATTTAAAAAAAAAAGTTGAATAAAAAAATTTTTTAATAAAAATTCGGGAAAAAAAGATATAATCTATTTATCAGCTCACACTATTATATCCACAAAAAGGAGTTCTTTTTAATATTGTATCAATATAGCCAAAGCAAAATATATCAATACAAGAGTGTGAGGAGCACTCAAAAAAATTTTTTGAAAATAAATAGAACACATTAAGTAATGAATATCATGTAAAAAGCAGAAAATAAAATGTAAAGAAAAAACTGAACAAAACACAAAACGAAATCTATTAAGCGAGTAGCTAATTCAAATGAACTTACATGTACGGGAAAATTTTGAAACAATGATTTAAAATATTTCCGTAATAAAATTTTCAGATTGCAAAATATGAAAACAGAAGCGCAAATTGAGGTACAAGCGTAAATAGAGGGATTTGTATTAAAGCGCGTTCTTACTGAAGAGCGTTTGATTTGTTAGTTATCAAGGATTGGCTTGAAAATGGATGTGCGCAAGGTGATATTATACTGGATAATTTAAAGAAGTTTATAATACTTAAGGTTGATATTTAAACATACAATTTTAATGATTTTAGAAAAATAACATTTATTTAAGAGGAAAAAAAAGAGGGAAAGGAACAAGAATTGCCATTTTTGCACATATTTTTGGCTATGGAATTGCCCGAAATGGATTTGCACATTATATAAATTATAAAATTATATAAATTAACCAAGAAGTTCTTAATAAACTTATTTATAATGACATACAATTAACTCAATGATTTCACATAGAATATTATTACTTTAGTTAGGTTATTGTTTTTTATCAAATTTTTAAAGAGTTTGCCAATTTTTTTTTTTTTTTTTGGATAACTAAACATTACTACATCAAACACGGAACTTTACAAAGCATATAGAGAGCCTGATGTCATTAAATTTATCAAAATTCAAAGGATTAAATGGGCAGGCCACATAGTAAGAATGGAGGATAGCAGGACAACTAAAAATGTTTTCAGTGCCAGGCCAACAGGTACAAGAAAAAGAGGACGGCCAAACCTAAGATTTTTAGACTGCCTTGAAAAGGACCTACAAATTTTAAAGATAAGAAACTGGAGAACTTTGGCTAAGGGAAGAATGTCTTGGCATAGGCTTGTTGAGAAGGCCAAGGCCCATTCTGGGCTGTCGTACCAATGAGAAGAAGAAGAAACATTACTACATGTTCTTTTAATTCTATTCATTTGATTAAAAATGGTATTTAAATAAATATTTTTAGAAATATTAGAATTCTAAGTAATTAGTTTATATTAAAATTGAAGTCATTTCTGGTATCGTTCAAATCAACCAAGCAGATATTTTCTTCTTTTATAATACCCAAACCTAAAAAATTAAAATTAATATTATCATCATGATTACGAAGCAAGATTAATTCTTCGGGGTAAATATTATTTAATAAAATTGTATAACCATGAAAATTAAAGATAAGTAAATCATCAATAAATCTAAAAAAAATTTAATATTTAAGAGCATGATTTTTTTTTCATAATAGTGCAAAAATAATTTAGCTAAGAGAGATGAAAAATTAAAACCTTGTGGTATTCCATCGATTTGACTAAAAATACTTTTCCATTGTAAAGGTAGTTATTAAAAAGATAAAAATTAATTAGAATTTCTCAATGATCAAATCGCAATTAAGGATATTTTTAAAATCATAGTAATAATTCAAAAATACATCCTTTAGTTTAGAAAGGGGAATGCTATTGAAAAGATCCTGGAAATCAAAAGCCGCAATAGAATTAATTTCATTATCTTTAATATATTCTAAACTCGGATGATTATTAGTGATAATTCAGGAAAAACCTTCTTTAATAATATTGTTAATAATTAATATTAAAGTAGTTAGAGAAAATGGAAACCACTATGTGAAGGAAAGTGAAGACAGTTAAAGTTTAGACATTTTAGTTTCGTTTCGCACTTTTTCTTCTTTTTTAGGATAATAAAACTTTTTTTAAAAATCGTATTGTAGACTTGGAACTATTCAAAAGAATTATATATTTAATTAAAAGTTTGTATATTTAAATTAAAAATTCTTATCTTTAATTCTTGTTTGTTCATTTTATACACATAAGTCCGAAGGTGGTTGGAACCCATCAAGTAAATTAGAAAAAGATCTACTTCTGATAATCCTAATTATTAGTATCAGATAATCATGTATTATTACAATTAATGGTTCGATAGGGAAACGTTAAATCTTTTATTTTAAATTACAAAATATATTACGATAAAATTGTAAGTTACTTTATTTTTCTTTAAACCCATAGAAATAAGCTAAAAAATTAGTGCATACAGTAATGTGAGCAATAAAATCAAATATGAAAACGTAAACATACTTCCCCTTAATAAACACATTTTCCCTCAAATTTAGGTTTTTGATCTTCAAAATAGTCTCCAGAAGCTTAGACTAGAAAACAGGTCGAAATTCTGTGCATCGTAATGATGCTCCTCCTCCCCCTAATATATTTCCCTTAAATTTGAACTAAATAGAATATTATCTTTATGTAAAGAAACAAAAGTACAATAATAACTGAAAACACATTTAGAAAATCTGCACTAATATTAAAATGTTAAATTTCATATCTTGTTCATATTTGTCACACAATTTTCGCATATTTCACAAAATAAATAAAATGAAGGATAAAAACTTAATTTCTAAGAAGAAATATTCTGAATTAATACAATAAATAAAAACTGTTTTACAATAATCTTATTTTTCCAAATAGTATGGCCAAAGCCATGGCTACTGTACTAAGGGTATTGTTAAAAAAATCCATCAAAGATATGATAAAAAATTTGCTAAAAGAATTACCCCAAAAAAATTATATTATTTTGAGCGGGCATAAAATGTTTTTTAAAAGAAGGTAATGTAATATTATTATTAAATATTTTGAATAGTTCTGAGAAGTTTCTATAATTACTACGTTAAACATTAGTTAATAAAAATGTCGTTTCATAAATTTTGCACTCAAGCGGCAATTCGGTGAAAATAAAAAAAAAAAAAAAAAAAATGGAGACAAAATGCACGTTTACAGAAAATATTAATTAAAATTCATATGATCAAATTTAATCCAAACACATAGATCGACAAATACATAATTATTAATAAAGTAAATTTTTGCCTTAGCGGTTATTCGTTTAAACATTTAATGATGCACATTTAATGATTAACATTTAATGATTTTTAAATTTAAATATTGTCTGGGGTGATAAGTAAGTTTAAAATTTTAAGCGGTTAAAAATTTACCCAATCGAGAACCTTTACATTAAAATGCAACTTCAGTTTACAAGCAACAAATAATTAATATATAAAATAAAGGATTTAACCATCGATATTTTTTTAGACAAAGCCATTATCCGAATAAACTTGAGCTTAAGTTATTAATTTAAAATTAAAATTGTGTGTGAATAATATTTCTGTGACTTAAGAGCAAAAAAAAAAAAATCAGTTTGAACAATTAACAGATGCGTTCCTTAATCCATTCATTCAATAAATAAATACATTAAAAAATAAAATAATTTATTAAAAATAAATAAATTGAACTTTTATGAGTGTTTGAATTTAAAATCTATCTTTTAATGAATGAAAAGAAATCTATTTCTCGGTAGTTGGCACTCTTAACTGAGCCAATGCTATGTAATTTACACAAAAATATTTACTTATTGCAATAATTTTTCAGGAAATTTGAAAAATTATGTTTCCAACATTTCAAATTTTAACATTTGTTTTTTTTCCCATTAAGACATTGTTTTTAATAATAATAATACAATAACGAGCATTTAATTACACAAAGTTCACTTTTTGTTACCAAAATATCATTGTGTATATGAAATTATTTTTTTTATAAATATAATTATATACAAAAACAAAATATTATAATGTAGTAAACACCCCTCTCAATCTACATATACAGAGATGCAAACTTGCTCTGCTCCGTGTAGAAAAATAATTTTTATTGAGTGCAAAAGTTATATTTAATTTATTGTAGGATTCTTTGTTTATTTAATGTAAAATCATTTTTCCTTTCTACGTATAAATAATAAATAATTGAAAAAAATCATGTGAAACATAGTTTTGTTCCAGGTGAGAATTCTAAATTTTACCAGAATTATTTTAAATTTTGCTTGGTTTCGTTTTTAACTACCACTCAATAAAATATTTTAAAGAAAGTGGAGCAGTTGGCATTGCTAAAAAGTATATCGATCGTTACAAAATATAACGTGAAATAATAAAGTGAGCATGATGCATTGATTTCAATAAATAAGAAATGATTACTTACAATTTAATCCTTGATTATGAGAAAATCCTAGCACTTTTTAAATTACACTCATGAATGTCTTTTTTTTTTTCATAAAAAAATAATAGTATTCATTGTTAAGTATTACCATTGGTTTAAGCAAGGCAGAGGCACCTACTACTTTTAGTATATAAATGTTTTGTGACAGTGATTCCCACCATATGTGGCAAAACCTCCCTTTTTGGAAGGATTTACGGCAATTTACAACAAGGGTTCTATTTGTATATTCAACAAATTCGAGTGCTGCTTTTCAAAGTGATTTTCACCCCTGATAAAAATTAAGATCTACAAGCATTTTAGGGTATGATAATTGGGCTAAACTAGACAGGAACACCCCATGGTTTTCACATTTCTTTGCCCTCTGTCACCACCAAAGGGCTATCTCTGCCTGCAGGTGTTCTATTCATCCCCAGATAATTGCCCTTTTACATCCTGGTAACGTGATATGAAGAGATGTTTATCTTGTATTTTTGCTTGTGGTACTGGAAAAATAAAGATTTATCTGAGGATCATTGGAAGTTTTTATTCTGCATTCTGGAGAGTTTTCTAAATGATTCTTTTCAATGTTTATTTTTTTAAAATTTGTATTATTGTTTTTAAAATTTGTATTTGTATGTATGTAAAATAAATTTTTTTAAAACAAAAAAAATTTAAAAATATTTTGAAAAATTGAAAAAAAAGGAAGAAACGTTGGTGTTGGTTGATTTTGCGCCTTTTTCAAATAATGCGCCCATGGCGCTCGCCCTGCCTGCCATACCCTAGATACGCCGCTGCATGTCAGCAAGAGTATACAATAATGAGTAATAAAATGTGGGATTCTTTTTTATCTGAAATACCTTGTACCTTCTGTGGATAGAAAACTTTGACAGCTGTTTCTAATTATTCATACAGTTTTTCTTCAAAACTTACTCTTACCTGTAGAAGCTGTTCTGAAATTTGCAGTTCTACATTTAGCAGTGAGCGTTCCAGTATGTGCAAAAAGTTTGACATAAACAATAAACTGGCACAAGCGTTTCTATCTATTGGTAAAGGTCGTGCAGCATTAGAGATATTGTCAATGATCTTAGGAATTCCTGCAATGGATCGAAAAACATTTTCTGATTGTCTGGACCTAACCTAACAAAATTTACCATGGAAATGAAAGAAAATGTATTGAAAATGGCATAGAACATTGTTAGAGAAAGGTATAGTGCTGAAAAACCAGAAAAGATTAATAAAGAGTCGATTGATTTGTGCATGAGCTTTGACGGCACCTGGCAAAAGCGGGGGCATACATCCCTATATGGCCTTGGAGTCCTAATTGATATGCTTACTGGTCTCATCATTGATTATGAAGTGATGAGTACCTAAGTATTGTCAAGACTGTACAACATCACAATGACATTTGGGACATGATACAGTAGAATTTAATATTTGGTATGAAGGTCATAGAGATATCTGCCAAAAAAATTATTCTGGGTCCTCAAATAGTATGGAGATGCACGCAGCAGAAATAATGTGGAAACGTTCAGAAAAGCAAGCAAGTTTTCGGTACATCTCTATGCTCTCTGATGGGGATTCCAAAACATACAACCATTTGAATTCCCTGAATATTTATGGCAATGAATGCAAGATTGCAAAACAGGAATGAATTAACCATGTTGCCAAGAGACTGGGCAAAGCTTTGACTGAAAAAGTGAAAGAATGGAAAGTTAAGAAAGTTACTTTAGGAGGTAAGAAAAGAGGAAACTTGACCGAAGCCAGCATTAGACGATTGCAGAATTATTACAGAAAAGCGATCAAGGATAATGCACCAGATGTTAATGCAATGAAAAGTGCTATTATGGCTTCATTGTTTCATTGCATGTCTACGGATAAGGAACCGAAGCACACGAAGTGTCTTGAAGGACATTCATCTTGGTGTTTTTTTCGAAGAGCTATTGCAGCTCAAAAGCCTCCCCCTAAACATTCAAGTATGAAAACTTACATTTATGGTTCAGTCGTTGAAAAGATACTTCCAGTATACCAGAGGCTGATGGCAAATGAATTGCTTGAAAGGTGTACATTTGGAGCCACGCAAAATGCCAACGAAAGTGTAAACAGTTGTATTTGGCAAAAGTGCCCTAAAGAAGTATTTCTATCAAAAATTCTCAAAGGAGTTCTCTCAGCAGTGTGCCAATTTAATTTTGGTAGTAAAGGAGTTGTGCAGATTTTGAATGACAATGAGAATGAAGTAAGTGTTTCAATTGTAGAAAAAAGAGATAGCTGCCGATATAAACAAAAAAAAGACAAGGTCAACTAGCTCCTACAAAAAACAAAGAAATACAAAAAAGTTCTGCAAAGCTGCATCAAATGCTAAAAAGAGAAGGTGCCACGTATGAAGCTGGGGGCTTTTAAATTATTTTTCTATACTTGTTAAATTATTCGCCACCTGCTGTGACTAAAGACATTTTCTAGTTTTCAATTCAAATTCCTGCTTATTAGCAAATTTATACAAATTCTAAAATGAATATTTTCTTTTCAAATTAATAAAAATTCAGCATTCAGACACAAGATTTGATGAGTATTTTTTAGTGTTATTATGCAGACCCTTTTATCTGAGATAAATTTTACATGTAAAGTGTTTTGTATAAGCTATGAAAATTTTTTCTTACCATTATTCATTAGTTACTGAACATTTATATAGTTAGCTGAATTTGTATGCTCAATTTGTGTCTTTTTATTTGTATGAAAAGAATTTTAATGGACTAAAACATACCTTAAAGCATGTCTTAAAATGCTCGTTAATGGAAAGTTTTTCTGAATTTCAATTTTTTTATAAAAAAGTAATCTTTAGTTTATGAATGTAAGCATTATAATCTGTGTAAAAATACTTGATTTAGAATACTTCAAAAATTAAAAGCCTTATCTTTATTAGTTTTGATGCTATTATGATTGCTTTCTTTATTTGTATTTTTCTCATAAAGAGATTTTTCGACAAATTACGCCACGATAAATGCCCCTGGCGCTAAGATTTTTTATTTACATTTCTGAAACTCACCAAAATTGTTTGTATTGGTGTAACCAACAAATGTTACTTGAAACCAGCTGATAGCTTACAGTTGAAATTGAAAATTTTATGAAATTTGTATATCTTTTTCACAATTTTTTATAAAAAATTATAAAAGTTAATAACCTATATAAACATATGTTTTTAAAACCATTTCAAGTAACATTTGTTTTTAAAAATTATTTGTATTCTTTTAGAATTGTTTTGAAGCTTATTTGTAACCACAAAATTTAATAATTAAAATTTTTTGAAAAAAATTGTAGCGCAAGGGAAATTTTTAATTATGTTTAATTAAAAATATTGGTTAATTAATATTTCATTAAATTTTTTATATTTTTTCATGAAACTTTATACACAATGTATTCTGTATATGAGTAGGTGGCATAAAAAAAATTAGGTTTCTAGCATAAAAAATAAAGAAGTTTATTTTGAAGGTCCACTCAATTTTTCTTAAATGATTTTATACATTTCTCCGAGATAATTATCAGTATATTACATACAAATTAAGATGTATCGCTAACAACCAAAAGCCAATGATGATACTAGAACTATCACAAAAAATTTAGAATGCTGATTACTACCAACACAATATTATATATATTGTTAACATTAAGCTGTAAATTTATTTAAATTTAAAAGATAATGATTGGTCACTAGATGGCAGTAGTAATTATGTGGATATACACAGATAATTTTGTAACAGAGAACGTAGGAGTGCGTGCCAAGTAAGCCTGATGTGCAGAATGATGTAACAACTTAATGTCTGTAAATATAGTTCTTGTAAATAAATTATTAATATGTTATAACTATCAAACTTTTACTTCCTCCCCCCCCCAACTGAGCTACTAGACACCTGGTATAACGGTATAGTCCAACAATATATATATTATATATATATATATATATATATATATATATATATATATATATATATATTAATATATATATATTAATATATATATATTAATATATATATATTAATATATATATATTAATATAACATTAGTTTAATTACAATATAATAGTAAGCACTATATATAAACTTAATAGAAATTATGGAAAAAGAATTATATTAAAAAAAATTTGTTGTTCTGGAGTTTTGTCAATTTTTTGTGTCTGTCTATATCAGTTTTACCACCATGCGCGATGCTCAAGTCATTTTTACATACGTTGCAATGCACATCATGTACTCCAAGATTCAATCTTGAAATAAATGGTAATTCAAGAGAATAAGACTCCTTAAAGGCTTGTTACTATTGTTTTCGTTCAGTCATAATAAATTAACAAGATTAATCTAATGAGCAAATAAATATCGCCATGAACCAATTGCTGTTTTGCTTTTACACAAGCCATTTTCTTTTAACGTTTGTGCCGTCTAACAGGAAGTCATGTGATAATGGGAAGCGCTCTCGCAACAGAAGCTGAATTCCTACTCTCATTGGTAGAAGAGAGGAGAAATCCATTACGCCACACTGAACGATGTGACGTAAATGGAAGAAAAGGGAGGATCACCACAAGCAGGCTCCCCTAGTCCATTACTAGAAGAGCATCAACGTCTGACTTAAAGAAAATACTAGAATAGAATGCGGAAGATCTTATCTTCTGTGCATAAAAGCGGGAAAAATAACTAAAATAAGTAAAAATGCGGAAAGTTTCTGCAAAATGCGGAAGGGTTGGCAGCTATGGTTTTAAATAGCTGAAATTTTTTTTTGGTCATTGTTGAAAGTTTATGATTGTCTAAAAATAAACAATTTGATTTTTAATAAAGTATAAAATTAATTAAGGCTGAATATTTACAATTTAATTTAACCTTTATAAGTATGACTATAAGTATAAGTTTTGATTTTCCGTAATTATGAAGAAAAAACTTTTACCTTACCTTTTACACCAGCTTTATCTGTTTTAGTAGCTGGGATAAAATTTTTTGCAATTGTTGAAAGTTTATGTTTGTCTAAAAATAAACAATTTAATTTTTAATAAAGTATAAAATTAATAAAGGTTAAATATTTACAATTTAATTTTACCTTTATAAGTATTACTATAAGTTTTGATTTTCTGTAATTATAAATGAAGAAAAAACATTTAGCTCACCTTTTAGACAAGATTTTTTTGTCTTAGTAGCTGGCTTAGAGTTTCTTGTCATTGTTGAAAGCTTATGACTGTCTAAAAATAAACAATTTAATTTTAAATAAAGTATAAAATTTGTGAAGGGTAAATATTTGCAATTTAATTTAATCTGTATTAGTATGAATAAAAATATAAGTTTTGATTTTCAAAATATGAATGAAGAAAAAACATTTAGCTCACCTTTTAGGCAAGATTTTTTTGTATTAGTAGCTGGCTTAGAATTTTTCGCCATTGTTGAAAGTTCACAATTGTCTAAAAATAAACAATTTAATTTTAAATAAAGTAAAAAATTTATTAAGGGTAAATATTTACAATTTAATTTAACCTGTATTAGTACGACTATGAATATAAGCTTTGATTTTCAAATTATGAATGAAGAAAAAACATTTAGCTCACCTTTTAGCCAAGCTTTTTTTGTTTTAGTAGCTGGCTTAGAATTTTTCGTCATTGTTGTAAATTTATGATTGTCTAAAAATAAACATTTTAATGTTAAATAAAGTATAAGATTTATTATGGGTAAAAATTTACAATTTAATTTAACCTGTAAAAGTATGACTATAAATATAAGTTTTGATTTTCAAATTATGAATGAGAAAAACATTTAGCTCACCTTTTAGACAAGCTTTCTTTGTAGCTGGCTTACAATTTTCTGACATTGTTGAAAGTTTATGATTGTCTAAAAATAAAGAATTAAATTTTAAGTAAAGTATAAAACTTATTAAGGGTAAATATTTACAATTTTATATAACCTGTATAAGCATGACTATAAGAATAAGTTTTGATTTTCCGTAATGAACGAGGAAAAAAATTTAGCTCACCTTTTAGGCAAGATTTTTTTGTTTTAGTAGCTGGCATATAATCTTTTGTCGATTTTGCAGGTTTACAATTGTCTAAAAATAAACAATTTAATTCAACCTTTATAAGTTACTATTCTATACATCAGTTACAAGTTTTAATTTTTAGTAATGATGAATGAAGAAAAAAACAAACATTTGGCTCACCTGTTAGAGTAAAATCATCAGATTTTATAGCTCGTATAACATCTTTTGATGATATTGAATGCAGAACTTTGACTAAAAAATAACATTTTTAATTTTTAATAAAGTATAAAATTAATCAAGAGTCAATATTTATTCATGGATTTAATCTTTATAAGTATGATAATAATTCAGTTATTATGTTTAGATATCAATTTGGATTTTATGAAATGGCAAATGAAGAATAAAAAACATATTTACCTTTTAAACTAGCTTTATCTGTTTTAGTAGATGGTTTACTTTTTTTTCTTGTTTTTGAATATTTAACACATCCTAAAATTAAACAAACCAATTTAATACAGCATAAAATTATTCCAGAGTTCAAATTAATCATGAGAGAGATTCATAATTTTATTCAACCTTTATAAGTAGGGCTATTCATTAAGTTTAGAGTTAAGATCGGTAATTTTTGTAATTTCTACCTAAAGAAAAAATACAATCATGTACATATAGAGCAAGCACCTTATTAGAGATAGAAAAGTTACAGAAAAAGTTTTATAGTGAAGGATGATATAATAAATGTGAAGTAGAGTATGTAGAAAGAATAAAAATGCTTAATTGGAAAATTATACATGGAAAATTTATAAAGTATTAAGTCAGAAGTTGTCAAGAATTTTAACTACAAGACAGCACTTTTAGACTGAAACTGATTAGTGTTTTAAAATTTTTAGAGTAGGAATTGAACTCCATCATGATATTAAGTATTATTTACATAACAATTGTATAATATTACCTAGGTTTAATTTTGTTTACATTGATAATCCTAAATTAACAGATTAAATCCCTAGAGTTTTAGTAATTTAAGCATGTCAAATGAAAATTTAATCACATATTAAGAGAGAATATTTCTCAGATCATACTTTAAGCCTACAATATATCTTAAATCTTCCAATTGGTCTCTAAAAATATTATAGAGGCTAATTAAAAATTATAACTACAAGTGTCCAACCCCACACAGGAGTAAAAAATAATTAATGAAGATTTACTGTAAAGGCTTAATGCAAGCAACCAGTTTCCTTCCTGGACAGAAATAAATACGATCTAAAGTAACAAAACAAAAAACGAAACTCTGAGAGTATAAAACTTTAATTAGACCAACAGTTAAAGAAGTCAGAGACTTGGATCTTCACCCAAAATATGAAAAGATGTTAATCAGCTGGAAAAAGAAAATCTTAAGAATAATTTTTGGTCCAGTCAGAGACGGTTATGACAACTTTATACTGAATCACAAGTTTTCAGACTGTTGCTTTTTTAAAATTATATTCAGGTAAGTCAATTTTGGTCGTTTCGGAGATTTTTTTTGTTTTAAGAAATGAGAAGTTGTTTTTTGTTATTGTTTTTATCATAGTGTGGCTTCACATTTATTTTTTTATACAGACATTTTGTCTGTGTGGTAATATAAATAACCAGTAACAAAGATAACTGTGGTTTTCATTGATAAAGTTTTGTTTCTTAAAAACAAAAAAACAATAGTTTTTTTTTCTTGTTACTTTTTCTTTTTTAAGAAACTTTTTTATTGACGTTTTTATTATGATGCAGCAATTTTTTAAAGCATTTCTATTAGTTCTTTTACAAAACTTTTTCTGAAAAATATAGAATTTGGAAAACTGAGATGTGTTTAGCTTTAAAATTTTCTTTCAAGATTTAAAATCGATTTTTACTTTTTCTGTTATACTTTGCAAGAATGCAAATTTTACAATTATTTCCCAGATGGTGCAATGTAAAGTTTACCAGCAATAAAAATTTAAAGGATTTTCTGACATAAATTAGCGTCACTTAACAATAACTAGTTTTTCGCAGACAAATTTTTTTCTTAATTTAATTTTTAAATTATTTAATGAACTAGTTCTTAGATTTGTTTGAAAGTTCATTTAAAGTTGTTAATAATTTTTAATTATGTTTCTCTTTTCTTATTTCCCCCAAAATAGTCTTCCTGCTCTCTTTAAAAAAAAAAAGGTATTCAGTTAGGAAAACAAAATTTGCGTTATTTTTTTCCAGTCATATATACTATATTCTAAGGAATCTACGTTAGGTATAAGGAAATTCAGAAGTTGACATGGGTTTGCCCAAATGAATTACAGTAATTTCTGGTAGATAGGCCGGGCCTACATGTGTTTAAAAGTTTTCCTGTCATGATGTTCGGCCTGTGTGCTAGATGAGGCGTATACGAAGAATTCATTTATCCCAAGCCCTATGTGATAATTATTTGATCATGGTGGATTTATTCAAAAACAGATGTTTACCGAAAATTTTCCAAAATTACGAACCTATTTTGTAATGTTTGCTCTGCAAACGTTTTTCTACCTTATTCTTTTCCCCCATTAAAATATAACTTGATTAAAGAAGTTTTTGATTGACGAACAACCGCATGTCACGTCGTTTACGAACTCCGATTTGAAACTTAAGAATAATTAAACTTAGTACGCTTTATTTTTAACTCTCTTCTTCTCATCTATATTTTCTTTATAAATATTTTATTTTCAAAGTGTCACAAAACTAGAAAATAAGCTCTTTTTGTTCTATGCATCGATCTGATTTCAGAGGTTACTTTTAGTTGTATTTCTTTTTAATTCATTTTTCATAGCTGATTAAAAATTTCTGCCCCTTTTGCGAACAAATGCATTGAATATAGAAATTTAAAAAAAAAAACAATGCTTCTGCATTAAATAAATGAGCCTAAGAAAAAGAAATCATGGGAGTTTTAAATTGACACTGATCTGCCGATTGACTGATGTAAGAACTGTTAAATTACGACAGAAAAAAAGATTAAATTCAAAAGAAAGAAAAAAAAATTAAAAAAAGGATTAAATTTTAAAGAAAGAAAAAATTTAAAAATAGAAAGAAAAAAAAACGATATTCTTCAAAACAAATCCTACTACTGACTTTATGGAAAACACCAAAATAAAAAAAAATAAAAATTGAACAAGACTTCGAACTATTAATTTATTTCAATTGGAACATTTGCTTCTGTCTCAGAGACTAAATTAATTCGCCATTGAAATTCATAATTTTATTTTATTTTTTCTTGAAATTACGTATTCTTTTTCTTTTATATTTTACATCTTTTTTTAATCAATTTCAGTAAAAAAAAAAACTTTGTAGCATTAACTTCAGCATTTTCTACATCATCTAAAGATTAAAAATAAACTTTATCAATACTTTAATATTTTTCATTATCTATGAACGTATTTATCACTGATATATAGATTTTACAATAAATAATGGAAGCTTAAGATTTGGAGACGAAAGATTTTGTCTTATTTGAAATGTTTCCTTTGTGAATTAAGTGCAATCATAGTTTCTTTCTTTCGTTTTTTTAACGAGTTCTCTTACTAAGTAGTTTTAAAACGATTTTTTTTCTATGTTTAACTGTTTTGGTTAGAAAAGATTTCAATTTTTTAATGATAAACAATGAGAACTTTATTTTTAAAATTGGATATCTTTCTTTAGAACTATAATTTTTTAATTATCAGGAAACACGTTCTTTTTAGAATTTATCATCTTGCCTTTTTTATGAAGCTAGAAAGAACGAACCCAACTAAAAGAACAGTTTCGCAATAAATCACCGGCCTGTACGGCGGTCCAGCGCGTCCACCGGAAATTACTGTACATCAAAATCAAATCAATCACATTGCTATAAATAAGAAATTTTTGAGGTCCATTCTGGACATCAGATCACATTCTCATAGTACAATTTTTAAAATTAAAACTAATAAAAAATCCAAAGGGGAAGAGCGAAAAGAGAATCCACTTGCTAAATTAAATGTACAAAATAGAATGAAATTTTCATTAGAACTTAAGAACAGATTTGAATTTCTCAACAATGAAGAATCATTAATAACTAATGATTTAATAGACAACATTGAAAAAGTTGATATTAGAGAAACTTTCTGTGAAATTGCTAAGGCAGTTTTGGGTGAAAGAAAACAAAAACAGATAAGGAATGGTTAACAGGGAAGACAATAGAACTGATAGGAAAACAAAGAAGAAAAAAAAGAAATAGAAGCCTCTAGATCAGAAATATTATTTCAGACATATAAGATTCAATATTCAGAATTGAACAAAAAAAGTTAAAATATTGGCAAAAGAAGAGAGAAGAAAATTTTATGATGAACTTTCCAAGGAAACACAAGAGGCTGCTGACAGAGGCAAAACAGAAACTTTGTCAGAACCTTGAGAAATTAAAAGGGAACAGTTAACTAATGTTAATTCTATGAGACAAGCAGGGTAAGCTAATAATAACTGAAATTGATATTTGTAAAAGATAGAATGATTATTTTAGAGATACTTTAAATATATCTTATGAAGTCAGTGATAGTAAGCAATTACATAATGTCACATTAGATGTGACACATAACATTGATATTTCCAACAACAGCATCGCACTAGCCAAAATTAAAGATTTCAAGGGGCAATAAAACTGAAGAAAGCAGTAGGAAACTATTGCATTGCTTCTGAATTACTGAAAACTGATATTGAAACCAGCTTCATACACTGACAAAAGCTTTTCAATATCATCTGGAAGTATGAAAAAGCACTAAATCAATGGAAAGAGGCAATCATTGTTAAAATACCGAGATGGGAAACCTCACAAGATGTGAAAATAGGAGAGGCATAAGTCTCCTCCCTAGACCCAGAAAGGTATGCTGTAGAGGCCTTTTAAGTATATTAAAATCCGAAATTTAAGAACATTTATGAGCAGAACAAGCTGGTTTCCGTGTTGAAAACAGCAGGTTTTTGTGCTAAAGAATATAATAGAACAAAACTTGAAGAGGACTTCATCTTTATAAAAATTTTTGTTGACTTCAGGAAGGCTTTTGATTCAATCGATTGGTTGTGGAGATACAAGTTTGATACAATTTGTGGAGAGTATTGAAAAACTACATAATTCCAGAAACATTAATTAATATCATTAAGAGCCTTTATGATGGAGGTAAAGCATGCATTAAGGTAGATGGAATATTTATAGATTACTTTAATATTCAAACAAGAGTAAGACAAGGAAGAATATTGTCTGGATTTTTATTTGTAATTGCTATTGATTGGATTATAAAGCACACAACCAAAAATGAAAAAAAGAGAGAACAGATAGAATTTTTACACCACCCTTGATCTTGATTATACAGATGACACAGTCTTCCTTTCATTTAGATTCATAAGTTGCGAAAAAATAAAAAGAAAAATTTAATAAATATGCAAATCAAATTAGTCTACTAATTAATAAGTATAAAACAAAAGCCATGAGAATAAATGCGGAATCAAATAATGAATTCTGAAGAAACTGATTCTTTTACACACCTTGGAGCAATAGTAAGTAAACAAAGAGGTGAAAATGATATAAACCAAAGAATCATAAAAACTAGAACCTGTTTTAGAAACCTTCAAAAAATTTTGAGAACTTCAAATATAAAAATCTTCACAAAAATAAACTTTTTCAAAGCTGCTGTTCGCTCCATACTTTGGTATGATGCTGAATGTTGGAACCTCCACTAAACTGAAATAGAAGAACTGGAAACATTCCGAAACAAATGTTTAAGAAATATTTTAAAAATCTTATGGTCTAACAAAATTTTAAATGAAGATCTAGCAACAAAGGAAAAACTAACACCTATTCATAAGGAAATTTTGAAGGAAGATGGAGATGAATTGGACATACCCTTTGTTTAAAACAAGATAGCCCTGCTAACATTGTACTTACTTGGGCACCCGATGAAAAATATAAAAGAGGAAAGCCAAGACTTACTTAGCAAAGATACATGCATCAAGATTTGTGCAAGGCAAAACTAAATGGATAAGAGGAGACAAGAGTACTGGCTCAGGACGCACGATTCCAACTGCCAACGGTCCTCAGCCTTAAGCCAGGGAATATTTGATTTTCCCCCTCTCTCGGGGAAAAAAATTTTTCTGTGTAATGACGTCAGAACTGAATTGTGCGCGCGCACCATCCCGTGTACTGTTCTGAGGCGCTGTGATGTGGCGGGAATCAGTAAAGCTTTTCAACCATGTTTATTTTTTTTTCAGTTGAAACTATAGAGCGCAAAACTGTGAATTAATAATGCAGTGAAGTAAGTAATTTATCATTTTCATTAAACTTTTGTTTGTATTTACAACTGACAAATTTTAATATATTTTCTGTTTTCAACTAATTGTTTTACGTTGACTGTTTATTTAACACCCCATATATCTCATTATAGTGTGTGTGACATTTGCTTTTCCTTGCATTAATAAATAAAGTTTCGGAATATATAGAGGATACTTCATCGTTCCATAATCAATCTTAGAATTAGATAAATTATAATTACGTAATCGTGCAATGATGATATAAACGTTTAAATAGTATTGATTTTTATTGATTATTATAAATGTTTCACGTGTCTTGCAATAATACAGTAGTAAAAGATTTGAATAATGCTGTGCTGTAACGTTTTTCTGTTATGTCACGAAAACGTAAAGTTTTAAATTGAAGTATTTAAAATTTTTAGACAACTTAATTTTGTTGTGCACATCCATGTACAAATTGTTAAGTTAAAGTTGATGCGCTTCAGAAAAGAGATTTAACTATTACCAGGAAGAGAAGTTACTGTAGATATGGCACTAGCGAAGACTAAACGAATAATTATATATATTAAAATTTAAATAGCATTTATAAATTTTATTCACGTCATTAATTCTGATATGTATGGGAGTTTCCTATAGAAAAACATATTAGTTCAGCAGCAACTGATAAAACCAGTTGTTTTGGTTCAGAAACAGAAGACTGTTTTATTATTGATATATCAGGATAGAATGTTCATTACAATAAAATATATATATTTAAAAAAGCATTATTATTAATTAGTATTCTATAATAAACATTATATTATTTTTTTTTTTACCTTTCAAATGCACCCAAGGAGAAGCAATGGTTGGTTTTAGTCAAAAAAGGTAATTAAATTATAAGTTTTTTTCCATTTATAATTAAAATAATTATTGCTAATCCCAGAGCTTTCAAGTTAAAAAATAAAGGAATTTATTACTAAGAATTTGTCATTCAGATATTTTTTTACTAAGATTGTTTTCATTTAGTTTTGATTAAAACTCCTAATAAATTCTTTAAAGTACAAATGTTTTATGATATGTAATATAATAATTAAAAATATATTTCTATGCTTTTCAACCTTACTAATTTATGTTATTTTAACATTGGCCAATATCTTTGGTACCAAATAATATTTATCACCTCTTACTAATATTGTACATAACAGTCATTGTTTATAATCACAATGTTATCTTTTTGATTTATTGTGTTATTGATAATGATTTCAGTATAATACTAGATGTATTGTTATCATTATGACTAAGATATTTATTTTATTCCCTTAGGTGTATTGTAGTTTATATCTAGGTTGTTATATTGTAGCTTATAACTTGGTTGCATGGTCTTAGAGACCAATGAGTATTTTCAGATATCTGATATTTCAGTATTCAGACCTCGAATTTTTCCATAAGACATTCTTCGGACAGTTCAATATCTATTGATTTTAATACTATCCAGAGTTTATCAAGGAAAAAAAGCTTAAACCTACTGAGAGAAATGTTCAAATTTTATCAGTTAAAATTAAATTTCTAATTTCTTTTGTTTTTGGAATTAGGAAATTAAATTGTGCTTTAAAATTAACTATTTCTCTAATAAATATAAATCAGAAACTATACATATTCACATAAAAATGTATAAGTAAAACAAAAATTATTTCAGTAGTCTTAATTTTGTTAACAAATTATGATATAAATAAACTAATGATAAAGATTTTGTAGTGAAAATGGAAGATAATAAATATTATATTCTATAAAAATATTGTTAGTTGCAAATAAACATACAAAAAATGAAATAGAATCTTGAGTCATTTCTCAAATATTTAATTAATGAATTGAGTACACATCCAAATAAACGTATAAAAAATAAAACAAGTAGCATATAATAATTTTAATGAAATACAAAAAAATAAAATAAAGTAATTTCTTAAATATTTCAACAAAAGGGCCGCAGGAATAGGAACTTTAATGCTCCCACATTTTACATGAACAAGAAAACAAATTGTTGGGGTTTAATTTTTGTTTATATGATATCATTACATTTATATTTATAAAGGCATATGGATATTACAGCTTAACCTAGTCTGGAGTAATTTGGTTAAAACTTTTTGTAATAATTTAATATAAGCATTCTTTTTCCTTCTAATTATGCACATAATATAATACAGAAATATTACAATAAATAAAAATGATAGTTTCAGTTGTGCAAAATAAATAAATCCTACACTATTAACACTGAAGATTTGTGACTGAAATAAATGTATCAAAAAATAGGAAGTTGAATGAGTAAATCTCAATACAAATAAGCTAATTTCGAATAGTGACAACATTGATAAAAAATTATGTCAGACATTTCTTATTTTATATAATAAGTTATGGGAGAAGACATTTGCCAAGAAAACAGATTAGTTGTGCTAAATATTAAAATTTTTTAAAGTATTTTATTAAAGTGAAAATTATTGTTTTTGTAAATAATTAGTAGTATAATTAGATTTAGTAATTGTTTAAAATAGAACTGTCTATGAATGTATTGAACTCCATGTCATTCCTCAACTGCTTTAAAAAAATAGTGAAATAAAAATATATTTCTTTTAACTTGAAATTGATTCTTGTTTTTAAAGGCGTTTTAAGAATGTCATTCAGTTAGAGAATGTAGAAATAACCATTATTTGGTTTTGAAGTTTATTGTCGTGAATAAAATAAAATATGTTCTTAAATTACCATAATAGGAAATAAAGACAGTTATTGGTGCATTTTTAAAATAATAAATTATATGTATAATATAAGCCATCACAATTATGTAACTTTGTATTATTTGCCTGAATAGCATTAACTGCTTCTGAAGTTTATTTTCATTAATAAATTTAAATAATATGTATTCAAATATTTCACTATAGAGGAAATCAATATTTCAATTTGTCCAATTTACTTATTCAGTTTCATTTTTACACACCAAAAAACTTGTCTCAATTTAATGATATTTGTTTTTGAGTTTCTTTTGCAGAACATGTGCAATGCTTTTATACAAATAATAGTTTCTTAGACCTGAAATATTTTGAATCATTACAAGTGAGGGAATATAAATTATGAGTTTCAAATTTTTTGCTCAATAAGAAACCTATTTAAAGACCAGAAACTTTACCTACTTCATTTATAGTAACAGCATTACAGGAATTTTAAAAAGTAAAGGTTGAACAACAAAAGCATTAAAATTTTTTGCATTTGTAACTGGTAAGGGTTACAAGCGAGGGAATTAGATTGCATAATGTTAAATTATTAATAAAAAATTTATTTCAAATAATACTTCAAACTTATAATAAACTGAAGTGCAATCTTCAAAATATATTTTGAGCAAATAACTCATTCATATATCTGGGGGAGGGGACTAATAGTCTGACATTTAAGCTTTATAGCAGAGAACTACCCAAATATCAGCAGAAAATAACCAAAAGAATAAGTTTTAAAAAATTTATATTTAGTTGTAATTAAAAGAATTTGTAGTATTTATTACAATTTTTATAGCCATTCAGTTAGCATTGAATTTAATATATGTATTTATTTATCTCATCAAAAAGGAAATGGCCATAGAACATTAAGGTATTTTAAATTAAAATTTAAGCAGGAAAAATACAAAAGTAATAAAAGGAAAAATAACCTAAAAAACAATTCATAATAACAATTTATTTAAACTACTCTTTTATTGTAATAGAAGTAAAGTTATAACTAAGAATTATAATTGCATATATTTCTTAATTTCACAGGGTAAGTCTAAGACAGTGGTATTTATATAAAATTATTTTCTATTCCACAGAAATGTATCTGAAACTCTAATTATCCTAGGATGATGGATGCTATTCTTAGGTAATCCGTTATGCTGGACCTCGAGTGGCCCTAAGTCAGGAGTCGGCAATAATAATATGGAAATAATGTGGAAACGTTCAGAAAAGCAAGCAAGTTTTCGGTACATCTCTATGCTCTCTGATGGGGATTCCAAAACATACAACCATTTGAATTCCCTGAATATTTATGGCAATGAATGCAAGATTGCAAAACAGGAATGTATTAACCATGTTGCCAAGAGACTGGGCAAAGCTTTGACTGAAAAAGTGAAAGAATGGAAAGTTAAGAAAGTTACTTTAGGAGGTAAGAAAAGAGGAAACTTGACCGAAGCCAGCATTAGACGATTGCAGAATTATTACAGAAAAGCGATCAAGGATAATGCACCAGATGTTAATGCAATGAAAAGTGCTATTATGGCTTCATTGTTTCATTGCATGTCTACGGATAAGGAACCGAAGCACATGAAGTGTCTTGAAGGACATTCATCTTGGTGTTTTTTTCGAAGAGTTATTGCAGCTCAAAAGCCTCCCCCTAAACATTCAAGTATGAAAACTTACATTTATGGTTCAGTCGTTGAAAAGATACTTCCAGTATACCAGAGGCTGATGGCAAATGAATTGCTTGAAAGGTGTTCATTTGGAGCCACGCAAAATGCCAACGAAAGTGTAAACAGTTGTATTTGGCAAAAGTGTCCTAAAGAAGTATTTCTATCAAAAATTCTCAAAGGAGTTCTCTCAGCAGTGTGCCAGTTTAATTTTGGTAGTAAATGAGTTGTGCAGATTTTGAATGACAATGAGAATGAAGTAAGTATTTCAATTGTAGAAAAAAGAGATAGCTGCTGATATTAACAAAAAAAAGACAAGGTCAACTAGCTCCTACAAAAAACAAAGAAATACAAAAAAGTTCTGCAAAGCTGCATCAAATACTAAAAAGAGACGGTGCCTAGTATGAAGCTGGGGGCTTTTAAATTATTTTTCTATACTTGTTAAATTATTCGCCACCTGCTGTGACTAAAGACATTTTCTAGTTTTCAATTCAAATTCCTGCTTATTAGCAAATTTATACAAATTCTAAAATGAATATTTTCTTTTCAAATTAATAAAAATTCAGCATTGAGACACAAGATTTGATGAGTATTTTTGAGTGTTATTATGCAGACCCTTTTATCTGAGATAAATTTCACATGTCAAGTGCTTTGTATAAGCTATGAAAATTTTTTCTTACCATTATTCATTAGTTACTGAACATTTATATAGTTAGCTGAATTTGTATGCTCAATTTGTGTCTTTTCATTTGTATGAAAAGAATTTTAATGGACTAAAACATACCTTAAAGTATGTCTTAAAATGCTCGTTAATGGAAAGTTTTTCTGAATTTCAATTTTTTTATAAAAAAGTAATCTTTAGTTTATGAATGTAAGCATTATAATCTGTGTAAAAATACTTGATTTAGAATACTTCAAAAATTAAAAGTCTTATCTTTATTAGTTTTGATGCTATTAATGATTGCTTTCTTTATTTGTATTTTTCTCATAAAGAGATTTTTCGACAAATTACGCCACGATAAATACCCCTGGCGCTAAGATTTTTTATTTACATTTCTGAAACTCACCAAAATTGTTTGTATAGGTGTAACCAAGAAATGTTACTTGAAACCAGCTGATAGCTTACAGTTGAAATTGAAAATTTTATGAAATTTGAATATCTTTTTCACAATTTTTTATAAAAAATTATAAAAGTTAATAACCTATATAAACATATGTTTTTAAAACCATTTCAAGTAACATTTGTTTTTAAAAATTATTTGTATTCTTTTATAATTGTTTTGAAGCTTATTTGTAACCACAAAATTTAATAATTAAAATTTTTTGAAAAAAATTGTAGCGCAAGGGACATTTTTAATTATGTTTAATTAAAAATATTGGTTAATTAATATTTCATTAAATTTTTTATATTTTTTCATGAAACTTTATACACAATGTATTCTGTATATGAGTAGGTGGCATAAAAAAAATTAGGTTTCTAGCATAAAAAATAAAGAAGTTTATTTTGAAGGTCCACTCAATTTTTCTTAAATGATTTTATACATTTCTCCGAGATAATTATCAGTATATTACATACAAATTAAGATGTATCGCTAACAACCAAAAGCCAATGATGATACTAGAACTATCACAAAAAATTTGGAATGATGATTACTACCAACACAATATTATATATATTGTTAACATTAAGCTGTAAATTTATTTAAATTTAAAAGATAATGATTGGTCACTAGATGGCAGTAGTAATTATGTGGATATACACAGATAATTTTGTAACAGAGAACGTAGGAGTGCGTGCCAAGTAAGCCCGATGTGCAGAATGATGTAACAACTTAATGTCTGTAAATATAGTTCTTGTAAATAAATTATTAATATGTTATAACTATCAAACTTTTACTTCCTCCCCCCCCCAACTGAGCTACTAGACACCTGGTATAACGGTATAGTCCAACAATATATATATTATATTATATATATATATATATATATATATATATATATTAATATAACATTAGTTTAATTACAATATAATAGTAAGCACTATATATAAACTTAATAGAAATTATGGAAAAAGAATTACATTAAAAAAAATTTGTTGTTCTGGAGTTTTGTCAATTTTTTGTGTCTGTCTATATCAGTTTTACCACCATGCGCGATGCTCAAGTCATTTTTACATACGTTGCAATGCACATCATGTACTCCAAGATTCAATCTAGAAATAAATGGTAATTCAAGAGAATAAGACTCCTTAAAGGCTTGTTAGTATTGTTTTCGTTCAGTCATAATAAATTAACAAGATTAATCTAATGAGCAAATAAATATCGCCATAAACCAATTGCTGTTTTGCTTTTACATAAGCCATTTTCATTTAACGTTTGCGCCGTCTAACAGGAAGTCATGTGATAATGGGAAGCGCTCTCGCAACAGAAGCTGAATTCCTACTCTCATTGGTAGAAGAGAGGAGAAATCCATTACGCCACACTGAACGATGTGACGTAAATGGAAGAAAAGGGAGGATCACCACAAGCAGGCTCCCCTAGTCCATTACTAGAAGAGCATCAACGTCTGACTTAAAAAAAATACTAGAATAGAATGCGGAAGATCTTATCTTCTGTGCATAAAAGCGGGAAAAATAACTAAAATAAGTAAAAATGCGGAAAGTTTCTGCAAAATGCGGAAGGGTTGGCAGCTATGGTTTTAAATAGCTGAAATTTTTTTTTGGTCATTGTTGAAAGTTTATGATTGTCTAAAAATAAACAATTTGATTTTTAATAAAGTATAAAATTAATTAAGGCTGAATATTTACAATTTAATTTAACCTTTATAAGTATGACTATAAGTATAAGTTTTGATTTTCCGTAATTATGAAGAAAAAACTTTTACCTTACCTTTTACACCAGCTTTATCTGTTTTAGTAGCTGGGATAAAATTTTTTGCAATTGTTGAAAGTTTATGTTTGTCTAAAAATAAACAATTTAATTTTTAATAAAGTATAAAATTAATAAAGGTTAAATATTTACAATTTAATTTTACCTTTATAAGTATTACTATAAGTTTTGATTTTCTGTAATTATAAATGAAGAAAAAACATTTAGCTCACCTTTTAGACAAGATTTTTTTGTCTTAGTAGCTGGCTTAGAGTTTCTTGTCATTGTTGAAAGCTTACGACTGTCTAAAAATAAACAATTTAATTTTAAATAAAGTATAAAATTTGTTAAGGGTAAATATTTGCAATTTAATTTAATCTGTATTAGTATGAATAAAAATATAAGTTTTGATTTTCAAAATATGAATGAAGAAAAAACATTTAGCTCACCTTTTAGGCAAGATTTTTTTGTATTAGTAGCTGGCTTAGAATTTTTCGCCATTGTTGAAAGTTCACAATTGTCTAAAAATAAACAATTTAATAAAGTAAAAAATTTATTAAGGGTAAATATTTACAATTTAATTTAACCTGTATTAGTACGACTATGAATATAAGCTTTGATTTTCAAATTATGAATGAAGAAAAAAACATTTAGCTCACTTTTTAGCCAAGCTTTTTTTGTTTTAGTAGCTGGCTTAGAATTTTTCGTCATTGTTGTAAATTTATGATTGTCTAAAAATAAACATTTTAATGTTAAATAAAGTATAAGATTTATTATGGGTAAAAATTTACAATTTAATTTAACCTGTAAAAGTATGACTATAAATATAAGTTTTGATTTTCAAATTATGAATGAGAAAAACATTTAGCTCACCTTTTAGACAAGCTTTCTTTGTAGCTGGCTTACAATTTTCTGACATTGTTGAAAGTTTATGATTGTCTAAAAATAAAGTTTAAGTAAAGTATAAAACTTATTAAGGGTAAATATTTACAATTTTATATAACCTGTATAAGCATGACTATAAGAATAAGTTTTGATTTTCCGTAATGAACGAGGAAAAAAATTTAGCTCACCTTTTAGGCAAGATTTTTTTGTTTTAGTAGCTGGCATGTAATCTTTTGTCGATTTTGCAGGTTTACAATTGTCTAAAAATAAACAATTTAATTCAACCTTTATAAGTTACTATTCTATACATCAGTTACAAGTTTTAATTTTTAGTAATGATGAATGAAGAAAAAAACAAACATTTGGCTCACCTGTTAGAGCAAAATCATCAGATTTTATAGCTCGTATAACATCTTTTGATGATATTGAATGCAGAACTTTGACTAAAAAATAACATTTTTAATTTTTAATAAAGTATAAAATTAATCAAGAGTCAATATTTATTCATGGATTTAATCTTTATAAGTATGATAATAATTCAGTTATTATGTTTAGATATCAATTTGGATTTTATGAATTGGCAAATGAAGAATAAAAAACATATTTACCTTTTAAACTAGCTTTATCTGTTTTAGTAGATGGTTTACTTTTTTTTCTTGTTTTTGAATATTTAACACATCCTAAAATTAAACAAACCAATTTAATACAGCATAAAATTATTCCAGAGTTCAAATTAATCATGAGAGAGATTCATAATTTTATTCAACCTTTATAAGTAGGGCTATTCATTAAGTTTAGAGTTAAGATCGGTAATTTTTGTAATTTCTACCTAAAGAAAAAATACAATCATGTACATATAGAGCAAGCACCTTATTAGAGATAGAAAAGTTACAGAAAAAGTTTTATAGTGAAGGATGATATAATAAATGTGAAGTAGAGTATGTAGAAAGAATAAAAATGCTTAACTGGAAAATTATACATGGAAAATTTATAAAGTATTAAGTCAGAAGTTGTCAAGAATTTTAACTACAAGACAGCACTTTTAGACTGAAACTGATTAGTGTTTTAAAATTTTTAGAGTAGGAATTGAACTCCATCATGATATTAAGTATTATTTACATAACAATTGTATAATATTACCAAGGTTTAATTTTGTTTACATTGATAATCCTAAATTAACAGATTAAATCCCTAGAGTTTTAGTAATTTAAGCATGTCAAATGAAAATTTAATCACATATTAAGAGAGAATATTTCTCAGATCATACTTTAAGCCTACAATATATCTTAAATCTTCCAATTGGTCTCTAAAAATATTATAGAGGCTAATTAAAAATTATAACTACAAGTGTCCAACCCCACACAGGAGTAAAAAATAATTAATGAAGATTTACTGTAAAGGCTTAATGCAAGCAACCAGTTTCCTTCCTGGACAGAAATAAATACGATCTAAAGTAACAAAACAAAAAACTAAACTCTGAGTGTATAAAACTGTAATTAGACCAACAGTTAAAGAAGTCAGAGACTTGGATCTTCACCCAAAATATGAAAAGATGTTAATCAGCTGGAAAAAGAAAATCTTAAGAATAATTTTTGGTCCAGTCAGAGACGGTTATGACAACTTTACACTGAATCACAAGTTTTCAGACTGTTGCTTTTTTAAAATTATATTCAGGTAAGTCAATTTTGGTCGTTTTGGAGATTTTTTTGTTTTAAGAAATGAGAAGTTGTTTTTTGTTGTTGTTTTTATCATAGTGTGGCTTCACATTTATTTTTTTATACAGACATTTTGTCTGTGTGGTAATATAAATAACCAGTAACAAAGATAACTGTGGTTTTCATTGATAAAGTTTTGTTTCTTAAAAACAAAAAAACAATAGTTTTTTTTTTCTTGTTACTTTTTCTTTTTTAAGAAACTTTTTTATTGACGTTTTTATTATGATGCAGCAATTTTTTAAAGCATTTCTATTAGTTCTTTTACAAAACTTTTTCTGAAAAATATAGAATTTGGAAAACTGAGATGTGTTTAGCTTTAAAATTTTCTTTCAAAATTTAAAATCGATTTTTACTTTTTCTGTTATACTTTGCAAGAATGCAAATTTTACAATTATTTCCCAGATGGTGCAATGTAAAGTTTACCAGCAATAAAAATGTAAAGGAATTTCTGACATAAATTAGCGTCACTTAACAATAACTAGTTTTTCGCAGACAAATTTTTTTCTTAATTTAATTTTTAAATTATTTAATGAACTAGTTCTTAGATTTGTTTGAAAGTTCATTTAAAGTTGTTAATAATTTTTAATTATGTTTCTCGTTTCTTATTTCCCCCAAAATAGTCTTCCTGCTCTCTTTAAAAAAAAAAAGGTATTCAGTTAGGAAAACAAAATTTGCGTTATTTTTTTCCAGCCATATATACTATATTCTAAGGAATCTACGTTATGTATAAGGAAATTCAGAAGTTGACTTAGTGTTATAGTATTTGCTCATATATGTATTGGATTTAAAATAAACTGCTTTAGATATAGAATTATAGTTATTCTATTATTGGGAAGCAAGAGCGCTCCTGAGGAAATGACTGTACTTTCTTGTTTTGTTTCTGTGTTTTTGCTTTTTAACATGTCAATTCACCTCTGCCATTTGAAATAAATAAATAAATGTTGTCTTGTAGATCACCAGTAGTCCATATGCCAATTTCTGAGTTTTTATAATAAACTATTAACTTTTTCGTATGGAACTGGAGAGTTGCAACTGTACATTAAAAGGGTCAAAGCTCGTGAACTACAGGTTGCCAGCCCTTCTGCATCTACTTTTTAGTTCTGAGCTATTCTAGTGTTTTTTTTTTTTTTTTTTCCAAACCAGGGTGAGTGCTGGAGTTGAAGCACCTTACGTAATATAATTTTAATTTAAATATTGTTTATAATTTATTTTATAGGAAGGATATCAGGAGAAATCAAAGGACTTTCATCGACTTTCTTACCATCAAAAACTATGGTCACCAGAGATAGGAAAAAATATATCTTGTGACTGGAGTATTTTTTTTCTTTTCTGAGGAGCTTTTTTATTTAATGTTAAATTTAAAAACTGTTGAAATATTTCATTGAAAATTACAGAATTTTGTAATTGGTTTTAAGCAATAACAACTAAACCATTTTTGTACAATTAAATCTTTAATGAATGAATCTTTAATTCTCAAGAAGTTAGAATGCTACAATTCGGAACAAGTGTTCTTTATAAGATTAAAAAAAATAAAAAAATAAAAAAAAAAAAAAATTCAAATATATATATTTTGTATTTGTGAGGAAGAAATTGTGTGTATATATATGTACTTGGACTAATTGTATAAGCCTATAAATAATAAGCTATAAATGAGATTTTCTAGGTATAAAGACTTTAAGAAGATAGGAGTTTAAGTAATGATTCACGAAAACTACACAGCATTCAAATAGGCAACTCAAAGGCACGTACCGACTTTTTTGTTTTATAACAGGGGAGAGTGTCATAATAGTTTGAATTAGAAAAGCTTTAGCAATCATATATTTCCATAGATAGTATCTTAATATATTGAGAGGCCTTAAATATTAATTAAATTAAATAACCTTAAATATGCTAATTAATTTTGGCAGGCTATATCTCAAGTTAAGTAATCACACATTAAAGCGTTATTTTTAATAAATTTTAGTTTTCGATTAATTCTGATTTTTTAAATTTAAAAATGTTCAGATTTTAATTAAATAAAAACTTAAATTTTTTTATTACTTAATTTTTAATAATTATACTGTACTTTTTTTTTTTTAGTGAATTACTTTATTTTAAATATGCAACAAGTATTCAAAACAACCTAGAAGACATATTTTGAATAAAATATTCGCTTCTTCAGAAAAAGATACGCAGGAAATAACAATCGACATATTTAAAGCTTGATAAAGCTTCAAAGATTTTTTTATTTTATTTCTAAACCATAATAAACTAGCATAGTATTAACAATAATTTCTTATTTGCTCTCTCATGCCAATTGCACAATTTTAACTTTCCAGAGGTCTTTTACCAAAGATAAACAATCATATAATGTATAATACAGTCGAACTTCGATAACTCGAAGTCTCAGGAGATCCCAAAAAATATTCGACTTATCCGAAGTTCGAGTTATTGGAGTTACCCTCCCCCCGCTCCTTTTCTCTGCCACTCAAGTGGTTTGTGCTATAATATATGTGTGCTATACATTTGCGTGCATTTAAATTTTTTAGTAGCATATGGAAACAACAAGAGAATAATAGGGTCCAATGTTTTATTAAAACTCATAAAATCCGGCTTCACTACATAATATATATACTACATAAATCTAATTTGAAAAAAGCAGTTAGTTTTGATTGTTTACCTTTTTTAAGGTTGTTGGCATTCACAAAATCATTAAATGTTTTAACACAGTTAAATAGGGTTTTATCTGCACCTTCGGTGGTCTCCAGGTATTATTGTAAGATGTGAACAGCGCCATGTGCTTGCTTGCCTGTTGGATGTGGGAGGCTATCAGATTCATCTTCCTGTTCATCTCCTTCTGGTTCTCCGCAAATTGAACTCACTATTGCTTCGTCAGACAAGATCATCGATGCACATGAAATCTCTTAATTGTTCCCAGTCCATATCACCCATGCCTTCAAAGAGATCCCAATCGTCGCTCAGCTTCCCCTTTATTGTCATCCACACTTGTACTGAAGAAACCACAGCTCTTAAAACAGTTCTGAACCACAGCTTGCGAAACATTACTCTCCCAGGAGCACGAAATCAGGCGTATGGCATCTAACACATTGATTTTGTGCTCGACTCCATTCTCCACATCCTCGATTGATTGTCGCACCAAGCGTTTTCAATCGGCATGCTTCAGGCATTTAATGATGCCTTGGTTTGTTTGCAGGCTGCAGTTTTGAAGTTGTATTTGCCGGAAGGAAGACCAACCTAATCGTGGACAAGTTTGCGATACCACCGTAAGCAGTACAGCTGTCTTGGAAGAGTAACGCATTTTTGTTTTGGTTGAAAAAATTTGAATCTAGTTTCCGGATGTATGCCTCAAACAAGTTCAAAGTCATCCAAGCTTTTGGATTGGCATGGTACTCCACAGGCAGGGATTTGACATTTTTTAAGCACCGAGGTTTCTTTGTCTTTCCAATGACCATTAATGGAAGTTTTTCAGTCCCATTGGCGTTCGCCTCCACCAGAATTGTCAACCGTTCCTTGCTGAGCTTGCTTTCCTCCAATTCTCGCATGTGTCATCTGAAACATCCTTTGCTTGTCTGTGTAAGGTGCGGCTTTGAATTTGTCCAGCCATTTCGTACTGGATTTGCAAACTGAATTGTGTTTTTTTTATCTTGCACTGAATCTGGAAAATCTATCACAAAAAACTTCGATTTAAAAGATTCTCTCTTCGAGTTATTGAGACAGTTTTTAAAAGAAAAGTATTGGAATGATTTGGGACTTTATTAAAAGTTCGAGTTAGAGGATTATTCGACTTATAAGAAGTTGAGTCACCAAAGTTCGACTGTATATTGAAAAAAAAAAGAAAAGATGATGCTATTTATTTCTATTACTTTTTGAATTTTCTTAGATAATATTTCATAATAAAATTTCATATAATTTCATAAAATTTCATAATAAAATTTCATATTTCATAATAAAATTTCATAAATATTTCTTAAATAAATCTGTAAATATTTGTATAAATTAGTGATTATTCTTTATTTAAGTAGCTAAATATTTCAGATAAACCTTAAACAATCAGAATTATAATCATAATTGCAAAAAAATCATGTAAATATAATATAATCTAAAAAGAAAACAATGCCTTAAGTTTTTTTGAGGAAAGACTCGGCTAGGCAACATTTTTGCTGACTTGGCTTCAAATTTATAGCTCTGGAAATTTTGAGTTTCAAATCATTAGGAAAAATACTTATGGAAATATGTGAGAGTTGTGGCAAAAATTCTAGGAGTTTGTCACCAAGCCTATTTAAACAGGAATGTACATTCCGCTAAAAAAAAAAAAATATCACCCTAAATAACTTTCGTTCCACTGATCGGATTTTCACGTATTAAATGCCAATCTTAATGGTTTCTGGGGGTGACCTCAAATATGCTAAATGTTTAGCGCTAACTATTAATTAAGTTAAGAAATAGGACACAAAAACGTACTTTCTCTGAATAAACATATATTTTTTTTTTACATATTTGAAATTTTAATCTTTAAAATATTTGTCTTCAACCCAAATGAGTCCTTGTGCTTGGTATAGTATTTGAGTTAAAATACTAGGAATCAAAATTATATGTTTCAGTTTGAACAATATAGGTAATGAAAATAGGTGTTGACAATAGTAAAACACATTATTCATATGATAGAATAAAGCAAATAAGAACTGTTAACTAAATAAAAGACATATTTATTTTTTTATAACAATGCTAAAAAGAAAATGGAAGCAAGAGTATAATAAAATTCGCAAACCAAATTTTTATTAATTTATTATTGTAAGGTCACTTGAACAGTTATTTTCAAAAAGCATTCATATTGCACTACAGAAAGAAAAAAGATGTAGGACCATAATGGAAAATGTATGTCTCTTTGTCCATGAGGTCATCGGTTTAAAGCTGATGGATAACATGCTTTTTCTTTTGGCAATTTTTTATATGCTTTTTTTAAAAGGTTTTTAAATTTTCATTTCAAACAATTAATAAAATTTTAACAAATGATAATGAAAATCATCTAATGTGTGATATGTGCAAGTTATACATAACATACTTAAATATGCAAACTAAGTAATTTATGACAAAAAGCTAATTTCACAAATTCTTCGTTAGAACATTAGTATCTATTTAGAATGAAAATAAAATCTGACTAGCAATTTGAAAATTATTAGTATGGCCTTTGTTATAACCACATTTTTTAAAAGCAAGCTTACTAAAGTAGTTGTTAGGGCCAAAAAAGAACAGTTTTCAGAGGAAACCATGGTGTTGCTGTCATTAAATTAGAAAAAGGTTTCAAGAAATAAAGAGAAATGTTTAATAAAATAGACACTTTTATTGCTCATTTTGCCACAGGGACACCATTCTGGACAAAATATGTTCTTTTTGTTATGCAATGTAAATGTTTTTAATGAAATATTTTAGTGGTCCTTATACAAAACACCATAGTGAACCATATTCCAATTTAATGCAACAGATTATAAAAAAAAATCTAGTTTGATAACAAAATGTTGTGTTATACTTGATGCCACTTCTTTGTAAAACTACTTTTTTACTGTTGCAGAGCATATTTTTAACTTTTTTTAAAAATTGATAAAAATGACTGCTGTAATAGAAATGTAAGAAAAGTTTTTATATTTCTTCGCAAAATAATAATACAAAAAATAGAGTGGAAAATTTAAAACACACCTTATTTTCACATGTTCCTAAATAAGAAAATAGAAAAGATTATGAAAATCAATTTAATATTTTTTTTAGTCTTAGAAGTGGTACATAAATATTGCAACTTTAACAAGGGCAAGGAGAGATCTTTCTTAAAAAATTTTTAAATAAAAAAAAGAAAATTTTTGAAATTTTTCACGTTTTAGAAGAATTAACTTATAATGAGCCTGCATTTAACGAGATTGAATGTGCAAAATGTAAAGCTTCATTTGGGAAAACGAGAAATGTTTTTTTTTGGAAGCATGAAATAGTATCAGAAACAATAAAATATTTTTAAAAAAACTATTAATGGTATTTTGGCACATAATTATAGTAAAATATGTTTCCATGTCATTTAGAAATAGTTAAATCATTCTTTAAAGCTATCAACAACAGATGCAACTTTTAGAGAAGGTAGGAATGCAAACCAGAGTGAACACCAAGTCAGCCTAATTTTTATAGAAGATAAGGAAAACATTTTGAGGGGTATTAATATTGTCAGAGAAGTACTTGTGTGATTGCAGGTGAATACCAGTTTCAGAGGCAGAGTAAGAAATGATCAATACCGGCCCTTTCTTTTACCTGAAAGTGTGCTTTTTATTTGGATGCTTAGAATGTTCAAAAGTTTTATTTGTAAAAGAAAATTCAAAATTATAACTCTCTGAGACAAAGGATAAAAAAATTTACAATAGTAATTAAGATCTAAAATGAAGCAGCTTACATAAATTGATTTTTATGTTAACTTTTTTGTTTCAATTTCGATTTAATGAACCAACGAATTTAACAAGCATTTTTCGGCTTCCACAGTCTTTCGTACGATTTCCCCACTGTATAACTTTAGTTTTTATCTTCACAAAGTAAATAATTAATCATTCTGCATGAACAAAAAGGAATTATCATTACCAATATAACAACAATAGCGGAAATGCATATGAAATTGACCTTTTGTTTGTTTAAATCATAAATAAATAAAAAAGCAGTAGATAACAAATATGGCAACGGGATTTTGATTAAAACTTCAAATGCAATCAAAAATATCAGATAGAATTAGTGATTAAGTATTTGGATAAAGAATTTTTTGAAGAGATAATACGAAGCTGATCAAATATAAAGTGTTAAGAAAAGTAAATACTCAATTGTAAAATACAACGTGCAATAATAAAATAGGATTTATACATTTAAAAAAAAAGAGTAATATCGTAAATTTTTTAGGAAAGTGATCATCCTTATTCTTACCACTGACTATTGTAGATTTAACTACTTTACAGGAATGGACCATTTTCTCAGGATCATATCTTACATCTTTTATTTCTAACAACTTTTGAAGCAATGTCCCTTTGGCATCAACTTTTTGAAGCCTATAAAACAAAAAAGTCATTTTGAACCGATGTAATATTAAAATAATGATACTGTGTATAAAAATAACAAAGTAGAGAAAAAACACATAACAGTATCTAAAAAGAGCACTTGTTGAAGTACATTGATTTAGAAGCAGACTAAACAAGTAAGCAATTGTAAAATTTAAAAGAACAAATTCTTAGCATTAGACAAAGATTAATAATGCTAACATCATTTGTTAACTTGTGTATAAAATGATACAAATGATTTACATAAATTCTTAAATTTATGAAATTATTAGAAGTTAATTAGCAATTTTTTAATATCTAGAATTAATTTTCTGTGTTTCAATCAATTAGGTCTAAGTCAGAGATTCCTAGTCAATGTCTAGGACTAAACAAAAGGTATTCAAAGTCAGAAGATCAAGAATTTTTTTTTTTAATTAGAGGGTGTCCAGTGAGAAGAAAGATATTTTCAAATTCCTTGACTTTTCCCTGATATTTCCATGCGAGCAATGGTGCATCTAGAGTATGGCGGAATGCCATAGGCACATTATTTCAAAATGGCGCAAAATCGATCAGCATCAATGATTATTTTTTTCACTTAAGATTTATTTTTTTTTAAGTTAGGGCAGATTTAAGAATAAAATGCATACAACATTAAAAAAAAAAAAAAAAAAACATAATTCAGGCAATCCATGATCCCTGAATAAATCTTTATTTTTCCACAACTACAAGCAAAGAGACAAGATAAACAATTTGTTCCTTATCTTCATATCACATTGCAAGATTTTTGTCCTTCTAACAGGCCTCTGTCTTGTTTGACAACTAATTTGAATCATAACGATTTAACAATGAATACACCCCACTATTTTGAAAAATAAAGATAGATGTAAGTGTAACTTGTTAGGTGTTTACGCTCATATTAAACAGTCTGCTTGTTTTAGCTGTTATTTCAAAATTTAATTCATGAAAATAAAATATTTTAAGTCTATTTTGCAATTTTATAATCTATTTTGATAGATCGCTACAGCTTTTCTGGTTGATTCAACTATTTAAGGTAATAATGTGTACTATAAGGATTTTCTTTGTTAATTGTAAGTAATCATTTCCTAAATATTTAAATAAATGCATTATACTTAAATTATTTGTTAGCCCTATACGCGTTTGTCATATTTTCTAGAAATGGTGTTTATATGCAAGGATGCTAACTAAGATTTCTCTGAAATCTTTTATTAAGTGGTAGAGAATTAAAAACCAAAACTTGCAAAGTTTTGAATAATTTTGGTAAACTTTAAGATGCTTACCACGAGATAACTGGAAAGAAATTGTATTTCACACAAAATTTTGAATTATATGAACTAAGTGGCGGAAAAAATTATTTTATATTCAATTTACATAAACCAAGAATCAAACATTTAAACATAAATTTTGCTACCAATAGAATGAAACTATGTATAGCATGAGACTATGTATAGTTAGTTAAATATATATTTTTTTATAAAATCATTTGTCTTTTATTTATGAGTCACAATGGTTTCTGAAGAAGATATATTTTTCCAGAGTTCTGTCACTTTGCAAATTCACTTTGCTATTCATCAATCTTTTTATTTAATGACGTAGTTGAGTAAATAGGCCCATACCCGCCCATCAAAATTAAGATGGAATTGTCAGAAACCAAATTTGTCAAAAAATGATTATTTAAATTTGAAATTCGCCCGTCTTAATAAATTTGTATAAAAAAATATTGTAATTTGAAAAGCCATGTGAAAGGGGCTTTGTAAATGGTAAATAATTTCCAAACAAACTATCGCTTCAAATGAGGTACAATGGAATTGTTGCGGATCGGACGCTTTAAAAAGTGATAGCTTAAATTCAAAATTTGCATATCATAACCTTAGGGAAATGATAAGAAAAAAAAAAAAAAAATGAATTCCTACTGAAAAAAAAGATTAGAAACTTCGGTACCACTGAGAATACTTGTTTGTGCTATTTTTAGTGAAGCCCGGCTTACAGAGTGTAACATTCCTTGATCGCTTGTTGTTAAAAAACTCATACCTGTTTTAGTAAGATTTTTTGAGAAATTCCCAGAATCAATAAGTACCCGGATAATTCCTAGTTTTCCCTATTGCTGGACACTCTGTATGATAACAAAAATGAGACAAAAAAGTTGTGGAATTTTATATAGCTAAAACATGGAAAACGCAGAAATGAAGTTAAAAGAATCCCCAGACATTAAATGTATTTAGACACGGTATTACGTTTTGACAAAGAAAAAGGTGCTTGGTTATAGTTTAGATAGTATTGTACGTCTGTTTATGTGATATCATTTGTGCTCTTTCAAAATATCTCAGTTCCATAAAATTCATTTAGAACTCAAAGTTAACTATATTTACTAAGGAAAATGGTTATTTTTGTTTCCTTTAAAAGTAAAATCATAATTAATGAAACATTTTTGTTTTTACATTGGTAATGTTATTAGATTTTTGAACTTAAAACTGAATTGTCATCAATTTTTCGTTTTTTTTTTAAATGAAGAGTGATTTTTAAAATGTTAAATATGCACAAAATTCAGTGTTTACCTGATATTTTAAATTATTTAAACTTAAACAATGTTATCATTTCAAAATAATAACTGTATACAAGCATTAAAAAATTGCCCCTTGACTGTTTTCTGTAAGCCATATCCAAAATAATTTTCAGTGATTTAAATCGAAGGTTATTATGCGGCCGCTCAATAATTTTTGGCATACTTGATTTGTTAAAAAGCGGAAGGAAAAAAAGCAGAATCATTGATTCCTCTTCCAACATAATGCATAAAAATTGTAAAATACTTTCCACAATTGAATATTAAAAAAAGAAAATTAAAAACAAAATCCATATTCTACAATTAAAATCAAGGCACAAACTTTCGTTACTGTAAGAAATTAGATCAATAATAAATCATACTTTTAAAAGGATATTTTTCTAAAAAGCAGAAATTAAGAAATTGAAATTGTTGCCTTAAAAAAGAATTATTAAATTTTTACTATAATTTTTAATAACATAATAACAAACTGGTTTGGACAAATTGTGAAAGGGCTGACAAACATAAAACAGAGAAAAATAAGAGCTAATGTTTTATATAAAAAACCAGGTATTGAAAACATTTGTATAATCCAACAATTTATTTAAAATGTGAGAATTTCTTTTTCAATTTATTGATTACTATACACTGACATGTAATTTTTTATGCATTTATGCAATGTAAAAGAAACATTTCGCTTTAACGCTAAATAACTGAACTCAAACCAGAATTACTACATAACTAATCATTTGATTTGTAGACTATGAATTATAAACACAGAACAATTCTAATACTTATATTTATTTTGAATAAATTGTCACAACTTAAAAAAAAAAGTCTTATACTTTTAATAAGATATATATATAAAGTTTTAAATGTAACATTTGCAATCTTAGAGAACTTATTTAACTAAGTTAATTTATTTTTATGAAAATATAATTAACTTTTTAATAATAAAGAAACTACTTACTCTTTAGGATCAGAACAGGGTACATATTCATACTCGATCTTGAGATAATGTTCTGTTTCAGCTGGCTTATCTGAAGTGAAAAACCACATATTTTATAAATGAAACCATACATAAAAATAAAACATAACCCCCCCAAAATAACATTGCATAAAATAATTGTGTTTTTTATGAACAGTACCTAACACCTATTAAAATCTTTTTTTGTTTTGAGAGCTTCAGATTTTTAAAAGTATGTGATTTTTAGACACTTCCGAAAAATACCTCAAAGTTTAAGGCTAAATTTAACAAATACACTTAAAGTCAAATGAGATATCATATTTATATCTTTCCTTTTCTGTTTCAATTAACATTTGTCATTTTAAAAAAGCAAGAGATTCACATGGCACCCATAAAATATGGTGTTTAGAAATACATATCACGCGATGTACTAGATTCTAATGCAAAAAAAATATTGACACACATACTCAGCAGAGTATGGAGTTCAAAATTCTAACAAAAAAAAACAATATTTCTAAAAGTTAGGAATATTTAATGCTTCGAGCATAATAAGTGTAATAAATGAATGTCTATTTATCAACTGAAGCAGTAAATAACTTTTTTATTATAATTAACAATATTTTTTATAATAATAAACAATACTAATTTACAAACGAAGTTCAATGAAACCATCATTCTGATGTTCTTATAATTGTATGTGGTATACGACATTTGCAAAAGAATTTCCCAGCATATCTGCATTTATCAGAGCCGTTTTTATGTTTATAGGGGCCCTGGGCCTGTCATTATTTGGGGGGGGCCCTTTATGAGTAAATTTAGAGAAAAAAATTTAATTTCAAATAATTTTTAAAAATTATTTTATTTTAAGAGTGAAAAACATATAAATTTAATAATATAAGAGCTTATATACTTTATTTTTATCAAAAATTTAAGGTAACAATATTTTTCGCTCTTTTTGAGAGGCGAATCTTCTATCACCATCAAAATCAATTTCCTGTAAGACATACATTTTGCTTTGCAGCTCAAAATCTGTAAGACTTCGAAACATCAAATTATGAAGGTGTGTAGAAAATATGCAAGGAATCAAGGAGTTAGAAAGAAAACAAGAAAATACAGTTTGATTATTAGTTTTTTTATTTTATAATCGCCGCTGAGAAACTGACTCAATTTTGAGCCAATGTTTAACTACATAGTCTTGAAATTTTAAAACCAATCCAGAAGACAAAGAAACTCCTGGATCAGTATTGAAGGTCCCAGAGGTATTGAATTGTTATGAGAACTTGGAGGAGTTTATGACCCCGACACATTTAACATGCACCAGTCACTATTTTATACTTGGGTATTATTCAGCCGGCTCAATTCAAACACCCATTCCCACAAACAAGAGTCCATAGCCCTACCATCAACCAAGCTATCGTGGCCAAATTATTAGTTTATTTTATAACAGTTATTGAGCAGCCCACCCGATTTCGAGTATACTACTACTAATGTTCAACTTGTAGCCTTGTAATTTAGAACCCAATCCAGCAAACAAGAGAGCTCCAGGATTAAGTATTGGACGAAATTTTTGCGTTCGTGGAGGACGTTTTGATGGAACTAGTCCTCATTTGAGTTACACGGAGAGGAAAACCACAAAATCGTCCCACGGTTAGTCTGATAGCAAGGGGACTCTAACCCATGATCCGCCCACCACTGAGGATATTTCACATCAGCACTGTGGTCTGTAAAAGCCGGCTGTGAAATTCATATCGATCAGCCATCACTGGGATTCAAACTCGGTGCACGAGAAGAATGCTCTATCCTTTGAGTCCATCTTTATTGAGTAATAACTTTGCGACAGGTACCAATTTTATTGATTTGCCTAAATTTAATCATCTTCAAAATGTAAATGGTAATTCAATCGTAATGTTTGTAGGAAAAAAAGGGGGGTAATGCCTGCCGCCTCCACGTGGTGCCCCCTGGATACCCCTCACTGGGTAACTAAATGGCAGGCAAACATAATGATGAGCACAAATAAAGCTTATGAAACGGCATCATCCGTCGCGCCGGTCAACAAGGGATGCCTTCAGGAATTAGGCAGAGGTTCCTGTTCGAAAAGTTCACTACAGTCTCTAGTAGCACATGGTGAGCCCAGTGCTAATCCCTCTGAAGGAGTCTCTGGTTCCCAGAGGCACTCGGGGGACAGTGTGTCTGGCGCCACTGGAATGTCTAAGAGCCAGAGGAGAAAGCTGAGAAAATTGAGGGCCATTGAAGCGAGTGGTGGAGCTAAGAGACCTAGGTCTTCTGATGCAACGCCCTCACCCAATGTGCCAATACATATTGGAATGAAGCCCAGGGAGGATGTTGTTCCTGAGAGGAAAGCCCAATCCAGGGAAGTGGTTCCCCCTAGTGGGGATAGCGGAACTGGAGATTGGGATCCAACTGAAAGCCTCCAATCTGGAGTTTCTTTTGCATGTGCTGCAAAGTCGATCAAGATTGCCATTGTTCTGAAGGACTTTCCTTCGGACAGGCTTTCTCTGAGAGACTCAAACGAAATACTGAAGCAGATCTTAGAGCAGACTGACGCCATCCCAGGTGATGAAAGGATGCCTGAGATCTACAGTAACAACCTTCTCAGAGGAGCGTTGGTACTGCAGTGTAATGAATACACTGTAGAGTGGATCAGGGGCCACTTTGATAACAGATCCTTGGGTGACCTCACGCTTAAAGTCTTAAGTGCTGATGAGCTGCCCAAGCCTGTAAAGGTGGCCTTTAAAACTAGGGAGCAATTCTCTGAACAAAGCACCTTCTTGCGGCGTCTTCAGAGACTAAACCCAGGATTGAAGTCTATGAGGTGGAGGGTTCTGGAAAATGCTGTGGGACCTGGCACCTCTAGATGGATTTTTGAGGTGGAGCCTGAAGAAGTGAACAATATTGCAAGAGCCAACTTTTGTGCACTCACTGGTGTGGATCGTGGTGTTTTTAAGATCTTACACGATCCTAACAAGAAAAAGGCAGTTGAAGCTCCAACAACATCGGAGCCCTCTGCAGAACCTGATGACCAGGAGGAAATAGAGCAGGAGGATGAACCTTGGCCGGCTAATTCCCCCGAGTCTAAGGTAAGTTCAATTGGGGCTCTTGACTTTTCAGAGCCAGGGTTGAACTCTGGGTCAGACGTAACCTTACGACCTGACTCACCAGCTTCTATGCTTGATATCGACGAAGCAATAGAGCTGATAAAGGAAGATCCCTCTTCCAAAGATAGCCAGGATAGATAGGAGCCATCCTGGTTTCACTCATACTGCTAACCAATAATAGAAACAATTAAGGTTGGCCAAATCAATCTCCATCACAGATTTGCTGCCTCTAGCCTTATGGCCAAAAGGTTGAATGATGGAGAACTAGATATTGCTCTTATACAAGAGCCTTGGACCCGCAAGGGTAGAATAATGGGTCTCAATGTTAAAGGTTTTAATATCTTTTATGATACCCGTTGTGACCTTCCCAGGACCTGCATTGTGGCTAGGTCCAATCTAAATGCCCTTAATCTTGTTAACTTTCTTAACAGGGATTTAGTTGCTGTAAAACTAAAATACTATGACAATAAGACAGTCTCTGACTTTGCCATAGTTTCAGTCTATCTCCCGTATGAGGAGAAGGACCCACTAGCTGACACTACTAGGGCCCTAATTGCCCACTGTAGTTCAAGCTGTAGATTCATCTTCGGCTGTGATGCAAATGCTCACCACACAGTGTGGGGTAGCAGTAATTGTAACCAGCGGGGGGATGTACTTATGGAACATATCTTACTTTTTAATTTATATGTCCTTAATAAAGGCAATGAACCTACCTTTGTTACCTGTAACAGAAAGGAAGTCATTGATCTTACTTTATGTAACTCTAGTTCAGTAGATTACATTAATGATTGGAAGGTATCTGGGGCAGTTACTGCTTCAGATCACCAACTAATTACTTTTTCTATTAAAGGCCTCTCAGGACTGAAGGTCGAAAGGAGGAACCCCAGAACAGCTGATCGGGGTTCCTTTAGAGCAGCTCTGGAGAGGAAGATGGGGAGCTTCTCTGGTAAGTACAATAATGTTAATGATGTGGAGTGGACTGTTGACCAAGTGCAACAAATCATACTCGATTCATATCATATTTCTTGTCAGGTTATGTCTACTAGCTCCCCAAGGCAAGTTCCTTGGTGGTCTTCTGAGCTTAGTAAATTACGTAAGAAATGTAGGAAGTTAGTTCTGTGACCTGTCCGCTCATAACAAGGTATCCCTGCATTGGGTACCTGGACATATGGGTATTGGTGGAAATGAGCTAGCTGATGAAGCAGCACGGGCTGGCTCTATGCAATTTTCTGGGGCTCTGAACCTGCACTGGAAATTTCTCTCACCTCATTTAGGGCATCCATTTTCAAGCTCTACGGCAAGATTGCCCATAAGCAATGGCGCGCTGCTGGCGGTCAGAGACAAGCTAAGGAGCTGAGTCGTGACTGTCCTAGTGTACATCAAAAGGAGCTTTTAAAGCTTAATAGAAAGAGTTTAAGGAAGATCATAGGTTTTCTCACTGGTCATTGCATCCTCAGGAGACACCTATACATAATGGGAATAGAACCCAATTCTCTTTGTCGGGGTTGTCATCTAGAAGAAGAGACACCACGACACATACTTTGTGATTGTGATGTCTATTCTACTCAAAGGTTTGAGCATTTAGGGCAACACTGCGTCAATGCCTGGGAACTGCAAGATGTTCCTGTAAGGTGTCTGCTGAACTTCATTTCAGCTATAGGGCTTTCTTGCTAATCACGACTAAGGTTTGGGTACAATAGACCTCTGGTCGATGTGCCCTGCTCGTCAGAGCTGCCCAACCTCTAAGTCTAAGTCGGGAAAAAAAATGGAAATAAACCGTTTTCCCTCTTAACCAGCAATGAATGCAGAAGCAACCACGAGGGTTAGTGAGCAAAATGAACAGGTAGCGGAGCCTTCTAGTTTTTTAAATAATTGTTAAATTATTAGTTATTAACATGCACAATTAAAAAAAATAAGAAAAACATTTTTCAGTATTGAGAAATAATAATTAAAAACTGTCATGAGCTGGAATAGAATCCACAATCTCACAGTTTTGTGTTAGATTTCATAATCATCAGCCCCAAATATACACACCTGCCTTGCAGATATTATTTAAATTTTTTTTATTTTTAAATTTAATAAATTAAGTCATTTGGATACTTGACATTCTTGAAAAATGCTTTCCAAATTACCATTTTTAACGTTTATAACAAGTATCTTCAGTTCATTTAGAAGTAAACCATAGTTCGACTTATCTTATTCATTTTCAGCTCATGTATATGCACCAAAAATAAATTTAAAACCAGACTAGATATAACACAAGGACTGCAAATTTAACTGTCGGATATAAAATCTTATTTAAGATTGATAACGATAAAACGATGAAAAATTCCTCTAATTAATAACATTCCTCTAATTAAATATTTTAAAAATAGTCTGTTTTTAGGTTATAATATTCGTAATTGCCTTAATAAACTTTAATCGTAATGTTGGGGTTCCGCCGATAGAAGGCATTTAATATATCAATGGAACACAAAGCTTTATATCAAATAGCAATTAGTTTTAGAATTACAATTATAGAATAATTTTTATAGGATTATTATAGAATGAATAATTATTATAGAATGAAAGGTTTTAACGACAGATATTTGTCAATGTTTAATATTTAATCAAAGAAAAAACATAACCCATATTGAAATCTAACAATTAACCCTTGATAAATTTTGTAAAAAAAAAAAAAAAATTAAGCCTGATTGATTTCCGGATTTTAGAAACAACTTCTAGTTTTACTATTCAATCAAATTGGTTTCAATGTCTTTCATCTCACCTGTCTCACTAGTGATTCAGCATATTTTGATATAATTTTTGTTTCGTTCTTACTTAATATTAATTTGTTTGTGACAATTACTTTTTTACTACATTTTTGCAAGAAATTTAAAAATATAATATTAAGGGCATTAACTGAATTTTTTTTTATTTTATTTTTTACTTTTTTTATTATTTATTTATTTATTTTTTTTGCATGCTTCTTTTACTTATATCACCCACACTCACAAGCAACTGTCTGCTCTAAATACTGCGATAATATAAAATGAGATAGCCAAGCAAAACGTATGGAGTTACTTAAATTCATGTTCAAAAGTATTAATTGATTTTGAATTGACAATTTCAGTCAACTTTTAGGTATTTAAAACTGCAGCATATCACATGATAGTATTAAATATATCATTTTTACAATAAAGTAAAATAAAAAAGAACTCTGATCCTTAGGAACAGACCTTAAATAGTCTCATGATCGAATGATGGAGCATAATTACCTTTTCAACAAATCAAATTTTTTTTTTTACCTTTTAAACTAAAAATTTGCTTATTTTTAAATAATTTATTAAAACTCAAATTGTTTAAAAGATGACATGACAAAGAAGTTTTTTATTTTATTCAGTCATTTATTTATATTTTTTTATACATTTTTATTTCATTAAATTAAATGCACACGTTTGAATTAAAAACAAAGCGGTCAAAATTTCATTTATAGTTTCGATTTACAATTTTAAGAAATTGTTTCGACTTTGATTTGGAAATTTAAAAGCCTTATTAATTAAAGAATTGAGAAGCCTTATTAACTTTAAACACATAATAACAAAAAAAATCAAGGAGTTAAAAATAGAAATAAATATGATCAATTAACAATAAAATCATATGCTAACTAAATAAATTAATTTTGTTTACGAAATATAATATTACAAATTAAACATATTTCATATATAGGGGAAACATGGAAAATTTGGTCACACAAGAGTTTTAAAAAATTTTTTCTCATGTTTAAAAATTTTTTTAGCTGATGATCATTTGATTTCAATGGTCTATTAAGCAAAATCATATGTTGTTTCTGTCTATTAGCACTAAGTAAAATTAAAATAAAATTACATTTGTTATCTCAATTTCATCCAGAACAGACCAAATCAAGAGTCAAGGCAGACAGGCCAGTCAAAGAGGAAACTGAAGAGCGGTCCGCCATTTAAATAAATAAACAAAAAAAAATCACAATGTATGTATAAAAAACTGTGCAAACCTTTCACGTTTTCCCTAAACACAACCGAAATTGATTTAATAAAAACATTTGCTTACCTCCAACGTGAAATATTTATGTCTTCTTAATATCCTACGAAAATTTTATATAGAAATTCCTAGTTCATGAATTCTCTTACGATTGATTTGAAAAATAACAAAATAAAATCAACTACAATAATTGAATAAATTAAACAATTAGGCTAGTTGAAACATTTAGGATGATTAAAGGAAGAAAAACCTTTTATTACAAAATCGGAAAAAAATACCTAAATTTTATAAGAGAGGAAAATTCGAATTGAACGAGGCCCAATTTAAAGGCACTATGGAAATCTCAAGACAGATTTTAACAAGACCCCGCCCCTATTTACAGCCCTAGAAATGTTTTCTTCCTAGAAATTTATGACCAGAAAACAGACAAAAGGGTGTTTTTGTGGATATCTGATATTTCTGAAGTTAGGAAAAAAGAGCCCCAAGGCAATATCAAGAAGCAAAAAACATTTTCTCAGTGTTAAGTGACCACAAATCTGTGGGTGGTAGCTACGAAAGTGGGGATATTTTTATCAATGGAAAGAGCGTTTTATTGCTCTTTTAGTTAGAAAAGTGAAGAGTAACAATTATTTTATATTTGTAAACACTTCGATTAGATTTTGAAAAGCATCCGAAAACGTAAAAAAAATAAAATAATAATCTGAATAAATCTCTGAATAAAATTTAAAAAAAGGTGGGATCTAGGGGCCCTCTTTAGTTCTAAATAATAAATGAGTTAGAATTAAAAGAAGAAAAAAACAGTAAATGCAATGAGATTTTAGACTTTTCGGCGGCCCCATCAGAACTCGGGGCCATGGGCCAGGGCCCATCCTTAAAAACGGCTCTGGCATTTATCCCTCTAACAGGCAAAGTAATCCTGTCTTTTAAATTCGAGATGTTGAGATCAGGTACAGTCCTTGAGAAACTGTGCTTGTGTAGGTTGATTTTTCAAAGGTCCCAAATGTAACAAAAATTTTAAGAGAAGACAAATAAATCAAAAGATTTAAAGTCAGCTATGCTTCACCCAAAGATAAAAGACATTACATACTTTAGATCAGAATTTGTCATCTTATGTGCAGCATGATTTCGGATCAATAATTTTGTAAATTAAAAATTTTCAAAAAAAAAAAAAAAAAAAAAAAAAAATTATTCAACTACTACCTTTTTTAACACTATGTAGTACAATAAATAATTTCAGCAATTTTTATTTATGCCTTTAACCAGAAGAGATTAGGAAATACTGTTCTAGGCAATGAATACACATAATATGCCAGTAACTAATATTACTGTATGCTTTTAGAATCTGTTTAAACAATAATGTTAAAAAATATTCACAATGAGGCAAGCTAATATTAAGTGAGAAAAATAAAAATATAATTAACTTGGAAAAATCTTATTTGACAAAGAAAAGGAGAACTTAAAGTAATCTATCTAGATTTAACTAATGATTACGTGCATTACCCCCCCACCTCGCCAAACATCTTTTCAATAATACATTCTGTAATTAGTATAAATTTTTATTTTCAAATCTTGTCCCAATTAATTTTTTGTTTCTCACTCAGGTTAAATATAATGATCAGGAACAAGACTTATTTTTAAAATTGATTGCATAAATTTTTTTTATTGTTAAAAATATTGTACAGAGATGCATTAACTATTATCTTTTTCTATCCTTAGAAAGAAAAGTACATTATTCATTATGAATACATCAAATGCAAAGAAAAATAATGAGTGGGGTAAAGTCTGTCAGAGAAAAGAATTAGCAATTTTCACATATTATGCATAGTCAATTTGAATTATGAAACCTTGATTTTAATAAAGAATGCATTTAGAGCTTAAGGAACAAATTAGTCATACAACTTACAAGAACATTAATAAAAATGTGCCATCATGGTACTCCTTCTTGCGACTATAGGAAAATAGTGGGATATTCTGCAAAACAGTCATTTGATTGCCCATTCATTGAACAATCTAGTTTGTAGACTCATGTGAGCTTAATTCATTATTTAATAATAATTTTGTTATTGATATATGAAATAATTCAGTTAAGAAGAAGAAAAAAAAAGAAAGAAAAAACTACAACAGTAAAAAAATCAAATCCTTAAAAAATAATAATTTTCGATTTACGATTTTCTGAAATTTGGCTAACATTCTTATTGGATCTAATTCGACTATTCTGCCTAAAACGCAAAAGATTCTTAATACCGCAATGCATATTTTAATATAAATTTTCTCTTTTGATGAAAAAGTTTAAAAAACAATCAGTGGGCCAGTGTTAAGAAATATTAAGCATTTCAATTATAGAATTATTTTTAAGAAATTTTTATCTCACCAATTTGGTGGTGCATCCATAGAAGTAAAATGTTAACAGAGCATGCACATGATGATAATTTTTGTACTCAGAATGAAACCATGTGACTGCAGGGTGAATCAAGAGAAAGGTTTTCTACCTTTCATTTCTCCTTGTTACTTTCCATTGATGCAGGAATTTTTAAGTTAAAAATCTTAAAATGGGGAGTTTATTGTACTGCATTTGGTTGTACAGAAACATTTGTTAAAAGAGGACCATATATAGTTCAAAGGAAAGTTAATTTATCACTTTCTGGAACTGCAATTTAATAAAATAATTATGACATTATTTCAAAATTTAAGAAAACTTAAATTTCTAAAATAATAAAATTGTGACACTGCATTAAAGAAGAGAAATTTCCTTAGTCTATATGTCATATCAAAATGCAAAGAGAACAAAATATTATATTAAAATAAACAAGCAAATAGTAAATTATTTTTTCTTACAAAATTTAAAAGAAAAAAAAAAAACAGATTCTTACCATCTACTTGTTCCAGGTCTGGAATATAAATTAAGAAGAGTAATTAAAAATGAATTAAAACAATAATTATAATTTATGAGCATTACAAATTTTGTAATAAATTATGTAGTGAATAATATAAACCTTCAAATGAATTTTCTTATTGTCAAATGACATTTCATTCATTTTTCACTTAAATTACTGAATTATTAATCCATACACAATAATTCTTTTAATCTTTTTACTTAAGCACACTAGAAATGAAGCACTAAATGAGCAAATTTAAATAATATAACTTCATTCATAAAATACATTGATGAGTTAACACACTACAACTTCCAAGTATGAATACATTTGAAGGGCAATATAATGTTAAGACACATTTTTTCAAATGTAAAATTTTTACAACAGACTGGTCTTCAGTATTCTTTCCAGATAAGTATTTCACAAGTTTATGTGATTTCCACAGATAACAGTTGAATGAACAGAAAAAACTTATTTTTTTAACATGGAAATCATGTTTTTCACAAAAAAAAGCCATCTCAATAATTTAAAAAAGACAGCTTATCATGATTTTGCCCCAAGCTCCTTGTCTGTAACGAGAATTAGCTAGGTGGAAGAAAAAAAATTTCCAGATGAAAAATTTGCTAGAAAAAAAGATCTCTATAATAAGTTTAGTGATCAATGTAATGCTTGTGGCTGTGTGGTAAGCACTGCACGTGAGCTGTCTTTACTTCCCAGACAAGGTAATAATCACGCTCTGCATATTATACTTATTTTGTCATATCAGCTATTTTTGTCATATTTTTTTCAATAAAGAATGAGGATTTAAAAATATTAATTATGCTCATTCAACGTATGCAATTAAAATATTGAATAGTAACTAACTGTTCACAATTATAAACAATATTTATGATAAAATTTTTACATTATTGCTAAATAGCTTCTTTATGTTCATTCAACATATGCAATTAAAATAATGAATAGTAAATAACTGTTTAAAATTCTAATGTACTATTAATAAAATGTTTGCACTATTGCTAAATAACCTCCGTGTGAAAAATATTCAACAATTGTGGCAGTGCGATCAGCATTGCACACATACCGCCTTTATTTTCCAGAAAATGTATAGTTACGTTCTGTATATTAAAGGTATTTTGTCAATTCAGCTGTTTTATATTAAATAGTAAATGATTATAGATAAATAATGTTGCAATTAAAATAATAAATAGTAAATAATCATTTAAAATTTTGAAGCAATATAAAGAATTATATTTTCACATTATTGCTAAATACAAAGACGAAACTTTAATGGAGTGCTTATAGTGTTTTAAATCAAGTTAGATTTTCATAAAAAACTATGAGGATGAAGTTGCAATAGAAAGCAAAAAAATAAAGAAGTCTCGATTTTACCTCAATAAAACCGAAAACTAAATTGATAGGACATTTTCTCTATATTTTGAATATAAAACATGATATATCAGCTTATTATAAGAATAATCAGAGATAAAATGTTTTTTCTTCTTTAATATATATTATTCTTAAAAATATTTATGGTCATGATAGCCTGGTTGGGCACATGTCCAAAAGGGCGTAAGTTTGATACCCGCTGGCTGAAGACTCTTGTAAATGGTGACTGGTGCACGTTAAATATTTCTGGTCATAAAGCTCTTCATGTTCCAATAAAAAATCAAAACCTTTGGGGGTACTAAATAGGAAATTATGATCTGTGGCTGAATCAATGGATGTATGAATGGGTCAGCCCTATACACGGGCTGTGACTGAAGTTGTACTCTCGGCCATATAGATGGCACTAATGAAAACCTCCTCCACCTTAAATTCACTTGGGTTCACCAAGCAGGCTTGCTAATATTATCAAGTGATATTAGAACCAACAACAACAAAAATATTTATTATATAGACAATGATATTAACCTTGTGAAAATCAAATTGGAATTTTCTTACCATATTAAATAAGAAAAAGATGAATATTGCACAACATTTAATAAAATAAATGCTTAAAATGTCAATGTTTGCAAAAGAAATGCGTTATTTTTTATTTACCTTGTTTATCAAAATAGATATAATGTAAAGAACATTTAGCATATATATATTTTTTTGTAATTAAATGAAAAATATTTTTTGTACATAACTAATTTATTCTTCTTTATAGAAACATTTTAAAATAAAAAACCATTTGAGATATGTTTTTTTTTTTTTTTTTTTTTTTTTTTTTAATGGAAAATTGTAAAAGAAAAGCAATGACATTGAAACTGGAAACAGCATTTCTTAAAATCTCTACTTGACCCAACACACAACTGTCACGTTTCATCTAATTGATGCAGGGTTGTCCCTGGTAGAAGGTAGCCTTAGATGGTTTCTATTCATATTTCACTTTATCTTATGAAGAAAAAGCGAAATACGAGATGGAATTAGATGAAAACAAATTCAATAAAAAGCAGTGGTATCAGATGTAAAAATAGTTTATTACTGATTTACAATAAAAATATTTATTATTTTTGAAATCAAAATAGACTATACAAAGGATGAAAACAAATGCAATGAAAAGCAGTGGTATCAGATGTAAAAATAATTTATTATTGTTTTACAATAAAAATATTTATTATTTTAGAAATCAAAATAGACCATACAAAGGACACTTAGAATCTTGCCTTAAACAAAACAAAAAAATTATTATGTTAAATCTTAGTGGCAAAGTACAATTATATATTTTGGTGTCGAACGTAAAATAAAAAAAAGAGCATCCTTTAAAATTTTTTTGTAAATCAAAATGTGAAATGCTTCTGCACATTTGTGCAAGCTAACATGTTTTGATACGGTTCACTATAATTATTATATACTCCATTTTCTATCATTAGTGCAATTAAAAAAACAATTACTTGTTAGAGATTCATTCACCGTGGTTAAAAGTTTCAAATGATGTAACCTTTCATTTAACAGCCTATAGCTAATTGGAAACTGATATTAATAAGTTAAAATGTATTATTTTAAAATCTCTGTTTTTTATCTTGAAAATGATGCCTTGTTTACTTAAAAAAAATGAAGTTTAAAATTTTGGTCACCTCGTTGACCTTACTGTGGATTTGCCCAGTACTGACATTTTGTGAAAAAAAAAATTATTTTTTAAAAACCCTATGTGCAACTGGGAATCAAATTTGGATGAATTTTTTTTTTCAACTTAGGAGTACAGCAAGTTATAGATTATTAAAAAAATAAGAGATAATCATTGTATTAGATATGTGCTAATTTCTAATTTAAATTTTTGTGTAACATGATAAAATAAAGATTAAAATATGTACAATAAGATAAAAAAATTGTAAGTTTATCACAATTGTTGCAAATTTCATTAAAAAAATCCTTTATTTTTACAGCTTTCTACAGTGTTGTTCTCCCTTAAATAATCTTCCATATATATCTATGTCCCCATTTATTATGGTTTTGAAATAGTCAAATAATTACAAACTGATATTTATCAAAACAATACATTTAAACAATTTACCTTTAATGTTCAATTTTAGACTTCTGAAAAATCCAGTTTCAGTAAAACAATTTATTTCCCCAGAAAGTATATTTTTCAAAGTTTTCCTTAGAGAGAATGATCTGTATTTGAGGTTAAGTTGCTCTGATGATAAGTGCAAATTAAAATCAACATATATATTGTTATTCTCACCATCCCTATAAGAGAAAAAATTAAATTTGGTTACAGAACCAATAAAATAGTAAGTAAAAAAAAAAAAAAAAAAAAAAAACAACTAAAAGAGCTGTATGCACTTACTTTTTTATGGCAATAATCTCGGCTTTTTTGAAAATACTTCTGAGTACACTGTTTCTATACAATTTTTCCATCTGTAAGGAGTCCATTATTATTTAATTATTTTTTTCTTCCTTTTATTACCAACTTATTTAAAATAATTAAATATTTCTGTTAAAATTGACATCAAAAAATACTTTACAAACTTCATTACTTTAAGCATATTATATGAAAAAAGAATGTAGTACATTTTTAAACTGTTTACTATAATTAAAATTAAATTGGAAATACTTACCTCCTCGCGGAAAAAATTTAAATGTGATTCAGATAAATTTGAACTACACTGAAACCCCTTGAGAATTTCAAAACCACCTTGAAAGACTCTGTCTGTAAGTCAATGGAAAAAAAATGTTTTTTTTTTTTTAAATACACATTTCACATATGTATAAAAAAAAAAAAGTATTACTCAAAATACATTAATGTAAAGTAGCCAAATTTTCTAGCTATTAGCAAGAGTTTCACAAAATATATAAAGTAGTATTATGCTTGAATATTTTTTAATTGATTTAATGAATTTTACTTTGTATGCTTTGATCACAAAAACATATAAATAGGGCAGAGAATTCCATGAAAAAAGTAAATGAAATTTCAGTAGCAATAAGTGTATGTACAGGGACATACATATTCATTGATTGTGGTCAGTTTTATTATCAGTAGTAAAGTTATAAATTAACATTTTCTTAATGAGAAATTTATATATTTTTCTTTTAATCTTATTTCATGAAATTTTAACAATCACATATTAAAGTATAAATGAATAAAAAAACAGGAAGAAATGAAAATATATTTCGTAACAATATTGCTGTATTTATTTAAATCCAAGCTACATTCCAAATTCTCAACATCTTTTCATGAAAAAAAAGATTCTAAAAATGTTTATTGCTATCCAATGTTTATGAAATTAAAAAAAAAATTGAAATGAAAATTAATAAGAAGTGAATAATTTATTTATTCCCCCAGCATCAAAAACTTTTAAATATATACATAAACTTGTAATTGTTCTATCAGCTATGTGCAGTTGCTCTAACTAATGCTGTAACTGCACCTAATATTCAGTAGCATTGGCATTGGAAAAAAGTTAGGCTTAGATTCAAATCTATACAGTAATAGAAATTTCAATTTTTGAGTATTAAAAAATAATTAAATAAAATAATAAATTTTCTAGAAAAAAAAGGTATAATAAAAAAATAATATAAAAATTTTTTTATAAGTGTTCATTAAATTTAAATGTTTCAAATTATAAGTTGGCTGGATACAAAACTTAATCATTTTTTGCTTTTTATCCATGAATCATACTGTTTAATTTTTAAATAGCAAAATTGTGAACCACAATATCTTCTTTTAAATTATTTGAATAGAATTCATGCTGTGTAATTTTTAAATCAAGTGAATATGAATCGCATAATGTGACTTTTGAATTGTATGAATACAAAATGTAATATTTGATTTGAAAATCATGTGACAACGAATCATAAGTGATATTTAAATCAGGGGAATACGAATCATGATGGCTGATTTTTAAATCATCAAAACTCTAATCACTTTATGTTACTTTATATAATGCGAATATATTTCATGATGTGTAATTCTTAAATGGTGTGAATTTGAAACAAAGTGTGACTTTGAAATAGTGTTGAATATGAGTCACTATGTACACTTTTTAAAACTCATGAATGCCAATCGCAATATTTGAATTGTGTGAATATAAACTACTATACCTAATTTTAAATTGATGTGATAAGAATGGCAATGTGTTCTTTGCATTAACGTGACTTTCAAACACAAACCAAAAATGAATTGCATGAAGTAATTTGAAAATCAGCTTTATATGTACAAATTACGATTCAGTTAACATGTAAAATAAAGAGTTGTAAATTAAGATGGGATACATAGTTCACTTTAATAAGAATTGTGGTGTCTATCCCATAAATTACGTTAATATGCATCATGATATGAGATACGTATTTATATTTCAAGGAGAATATAAGCAAATCTGATAATTTAAATTTCACACTAAGAAAATCAAATGAAAACAATAAAAATCATTAAACAGTCATATTAATAAAATAAATGCAACAAATTTAAAAATTAGATTGATTCTGTGTACAAAAATGAAGAGAGAAATTTTCACAACCAAAGCCATCAGCACAACAAATATTTTCCAAACAAAGGATGATAGTATTGAATAAACCCCAAAAAAAAAAAAAATTCCCTTATTCACATACTTCATTCTTATTTGCTTGTAGAGAATAAGAAAATTCTGATGTTGTAAATAAGAAAAAGCTGAGTTTTTTGTTTCTCAGATTTTGTTTTATACCAAAAGAAATGAGATATTTTTAAAAAATGCTCGCCTCAACAATTAGAAAATGAGGCTCATCATTAGATTGCACTTATGAAAAAGGTATTGCATTGATCTTCAAAAATGAACAAATTCTATTAAAAAATTTGCTTATGTACCCATATTATTTATATACCAATCAACTTTTACACTTTATATGGAATATATTTACTAGAACTCTGGTAAATTGTTAAAAACTTTCTGTGGAGACAAAGTGTTTAAATATAAAATTTTTTAATGCTGCAACATAAGCTAAACCTGATTTAGATACAGAAATGTCATTTATCTGCATGCTTCAAATAAGTTGATAAAAAACTTATCAAGAAACAATTAAAGAGATAGACAAGTGATCAAAATACGTTTTTTGTAAAATTAAAAAATACATTCTTACCATCTTCATTCTCATCAGCTGCTACTGCTTTAACTAAAATTAAGAATTGTCATTAAGAAATTAATATGAATTTTATAATACAATGAACAATAATTGTTTATGAATTTTCGTACTTTCTTTTTTTTTCCCTCTCTTCGCCATTTGAAATCAGCAACTGTTAAAAAAAATTTAACATTAGTCTTCCTTTAAAAGTGAATACAATAATTATTTAAAAGGGAAATTCAACTACTTTGCACCAAATCACCTTTCATTTAATAAACAACTAACTAACGCCTGCAAGTAAAGTTGCTTGGTTTAAAAGATTTCCCAGGTATATTTATAGATTGATTTTGAGATATGGATGATTTTTAAGCAATTTAATATCTTGAACAACACCGTAGTATTGCGGCAACACAGCGACATTGTCACAGAACATTAGAGTTTCTTCTCTTTAGAAAGTAAAATATTTTGGTTTTCTTTTATGCAAAAATTTTCAAATTTCTGTTCTCTCTACAATTATATTTAAAAGATGCCTTTTTCGCGCATTGGAGGGGGGGGGGAATGCCCTTAAATTTTCAATTTGAATTTGAGAAGAATGAAAAATAAAGAGTATTGAATCAATAAATTTCTTTTCTGCAGAAATGCTTAAAAGGTTTTTTCCCCTCCACAATTATACTTCACGCATCCGAGGGGAAGAAATGCTCGTGATTTTTTTTAAATTCCCTTTTGAAAAAAAAAAAAAATTGGTTTTCTTTTCTTTCACTGATTTTACAATTTTTAATTATTATTTTTTTAATGTGATGATGATTTATGAAATGAGAAAAAAGAAATAATTAGTGTGTTTTCCTCTTACAAAATGAAAGAATATCACTAAATTATATTAGAATAAAAAATATTACATATTCATTTTAAAAAAAAAAACAACAATAACATACTTTTTAATTATATCCAAATAGGCCTTTCTTTGTCAATACAATGTTTCTGTTACTTTAAATTTTGTTAATAACAAGTTTATTAGTTCAGAGTACGTAGCCAAATTATTCAACAAAAAATAAGCACTTCAAAAAAACAAAAAAAAAAGAAACTCCTGGCATTGTTTTTGACAACTGCCAAAAATCATGAAATTTTGAATCATGTAAAACAAATGGCGTTTTCATACGCTACGAACTGACAATACGCCCAAATAGATTGGGGTTGAATTAATTGTGAAAACGTTGAATAACACAATGTGAACTGTGTCTTTTTCCATAATTCGAAGAGAAAATCACATAGTAAAGGAAAAATGCATTGAAAAAGGGAAAATTAAGCACTTCTTTAAAATACCCAATGAAAAATGCACATTTAAAGGTTTTTAAAAAACGAAAATAAGCACTTTTTTAACAAAAAATACTTCTTTTACAACACTTATCTCTAGAATGTAAATACAGTAATACAATACATAATACAGACACAGTAATACGAATAAAACAGTTTTAGAATAAGAAGATGGAAAGCCTAGTAATTGAAATCCCTGGTCGATGAGTGAAAAATATTAAGCAGCAAATTCAACTTTATACAGCAGTGACTTCATTACATAAAAACTACTAATAAAAACTCACTCTACTTCTTTTGAATTGTTTTCTTGGACCTAAGTTGCAACCTAAATGAAAGAAAATAAGTGTGAGAGAGAATTATAAAACAGGAATTATATTTAATTAATGTCCAAATTAAAAAATCCCAAAACTACTTTGAATATGAATCATAAACCTTATATTTAGAGAGAGCACACTCAACCACATAATAAAAAACTTTTCGACACATTTACTATCGAAACCTAACAAAAACATTTGAAAAAGTTTGGTATATATGTATAAAATAAATTAATTCTATTCTTCATAGACAAAACAACTAAATAATGATGTGTATTTGTGAAAATATCAGCATAATCCTTATATTTCGAAAGCTCTGAAAGCTCCAAAAGTTCATTGACAAAAACAAAACAATATTAATGTAAATTAAAATTTTTTTTTATTATTCTGCTCTGTTTATGAAACAGACATTATATTAAATCGATTTAATTAATATAAAGCTATTTCTATTATGAACAACAAACATTATCATTAGAGAGAGCATGCTCTACCACATAATACAAGACGTTTCAACACAAATTATATTGAAACCTAATCAAAACATTTGAACAAATTTGGTATATATGTACCAAATAAATTAATTCCACTCCTAATAGACAAAATAATTAAATAATAATGTGTACTCGTCGTATAAAATAAAGAACAAATATTATCTTTAAGTTGAGGGCACACTCACCCATAAAAATAATACTTTTTTTACACGAATATTAAGAAAACCTGATTCAAACATTTTAAAGAGCTTGTTACAAAGATATGTAAAAAAATTAATTTTACTGTTATAATCAACTTATTTTCAACAGTGTTTCATGTTTTCAACTGCAGGAGACAGTGTTTACTAAGGCCACCGGAAGTTCCGGTTAAAATACCGTCTATGGTGTTTACATAAAAACATGTGCTTTGGTTTGAATTTTAAAATACGTAATATTTAAAGAAAAAAAAAGTTTTTGATGGCTAAAGAAGTCTCGAAAATGGAGGAACTTGTTTGGCTTTAGGATGCACGATGAGAAATGGAACACATTTGTTATCTGCAATCCAAATGTTTAAATTGCCGAAAGATCCTTATCATCGAACTGAATGGACAAATGCCATTAAAAGAAAGGACTGGAAGCTGTCCGACTACAGTTTATTATGCAGTAAGCACTTTATAGAAAGTATGTTTAGAATCAAAAATATATAACCGATTGATAATTTTTTTAATGTCGAGTACAGTACGAGTTACTAAGCCCGAATAACATTGCCTAAGTGATATTGTTTATATGATGAGTTTAATTAAATGATGATCAAATTAATAAACAAAGTTTCTTTGAAGTTAGTAATCTTTTTGCAACAAAATATAGATAAAAGTATTTATAATACTTGAAGCGATTACCAATTGTCTTACGATCTTTAAACTCTAACTTGGAATCGAACTTTCTTAACAAACAATGCTTTTCTTTTTTTTATTTGAATGTACATTAAATTTACCTAATTAAAATACTTATTTTCTTATTAGGTACAATTTACTTTAGAAGTTACGTTTTTTTAAATTAGTTACATAAAGTGATATGTTGTAAAAAAATAAACATAAACAGGGTATGTGCATCTCCTATAGCATGGTAGTGCACCAAAGCTTTCAAGTCATATATATATATAAACTTTTTCCCATTAGTAAACTGGTTTCATTATATTTAATTTTCCTTAACTCTGTTTAAGTTACTAAAAGCATTAATATCTGATTTATTTTCACAGTAATTTCTCTATTTCTGAAACTTATCAGCTTGAAAATCAGCATGTTATTTTTTGGGATAATGTTGAAAATGTTTCTCTTTTTTTTGTAATTTTTTTTAAAGGAAAAAAATAATTGTTTTCAGGGATGAGATTTTTCCTCTTTTTAGCGGATTTCCGCTTTTTTCGATTTTTTTCTCGAATTTCAGCCTTTTTATCAAAAACTCATATTCTCTAACAGTTTTTTTTTTTTTTTATAAATATTCTGTTTTTTTCTGAAAATTCAGTTGTTGAAATGGGGATATTTCCGTATCGTGATCTGTGGCGCCAACTACAATCGCCAAGGTGCCAAATAGATTTTAAACTTGGAAAATTTTAAAAAAAACAAAAACATGTAGATGTTTGCCCAGGGGTGACTACGAGTTATACCTTTTTGGCTGGTCCCTTTCTGTAATGTTTATTTTAGTTTCTCACGGCCACTGCCTGGAAGTTTCCAAGACTTGGTGCTTATTCTGCCACAGATCACGATACGGAAATCTCCCTGTTGAAATAAAATAATTATATTTATATCCGATTTCGAGTGATTCATATTCACGCAAGTTTAAAATCCAATGTTGTGATTCGTTTATGCGATTTTAATATCAAGTATTGATTTATACGTGATTTAAAAATTTGACTTTTGGATTTGTACTTACGCGATTAAAAATTATGCATCGTGATTCTTAATTATGCAATCTAAAAATTATGCATCATGATTTCTAGTTTTGCAATTTTTAAATTCGATATACACATGATTTAAAAGCCACATATTGGGATTCATATTCTCTCAATTTAAAACCAAATATTGAAATATTTATTCATAAGATTTTAAAATCATGCTTGTGATTCATATTCATACAATTTTAAAATTAATCATCGGGATTGAATAATCACATGGTTTAAAAATCATGCTTTTTTTAGTTAAATTTTTGGAAATCATAGCTTCTAATACGTATAGTATATTCATTCTTGGATTTCCTCTTATTACTTTCTGACTACTCTAATCCTTGGACTTTTAATGCCTGTTATATAATTATTTCTGTTTCAAAGATGTCTAATTTCTTTTCAAAATATGTCAGATAAATGATGAGTTTAGTGGATAAAGCAAGTAAACAAGCAGGGCCCGACTTATCCTAATTGGGGCCCGGGGCAAAAACTTCTTTGGGGGCCCCCTCTACTTCAGTAATGAAGAACTGATATTTATTGAGGTTTTAAAATTTTTCACCTTATATATAACAAGAAAATTGACTAGAACCTAAAATAGCTATCAAGTCCCCTCCCCCTCCTACGGTCAGACAAAATATCAATCTGTCCATTTTATTGATTTTCTGACAATTCTATGTCTATCATGCCGAATGCAATTTTCTGATTGTTAACTTTATCATCTAGTTGCAAAAAATTCATATCCTTGCTGACATTAGGGCGGAATTCAGCTAAATTTTCGCCATTACGATGGTTCAATTAAGCCAAGCAAAAGCCTGTATTTTTGAAAGCATATCGCATTTTGCGATACGTAAAAATACAGGATTTTGATTAGCCGAAATTATCAATAGAAAGCCATGGATTTACGAAATGTAGATTGTGTTCGTATGATAGATTAATGAAGCAGTAAACATAAAACTGACGGATTTTACACTGCACTGATATTTTCTTTTAAAAAAGTTTATTAAAGAAGGAAATGTAAAATAAACTTTCTATTCAATTTAGGGGACCCCTCTGATGTGTGGGCCCGGGGCAACCGCCCCTTGCCTTAGTCAGGCTCTGTAAATAAGGACTCAGTGATGGTAGGTAACTGTAACCTCCTATAGATTTTCACAATTTAGCAAATTTTGTTATCATTTGATTTAAAAGAAAATTGGAATTGTTTTAATGAAAGGGCTCTATTTACACAATATTGTATTTTTGTTTGGTATTCTACTAGATTTGCCCAAACACCAAATAAATAATCTGTTGACTCTTTTTTTAAAAAAATAAAAAAAATTCAAATTAGTTTTGAAGTATTTAAATTTTAAAAATTTTGGAGTTTTATATACAATTTTAAAAAGTTGTATGTGACGAAATTTTCTGATTTCCAAAGAGTATGTTGTTTGGTTCAGGAAATAGTAAAAAATTTAAAATTCATCTTAGCTGAAAATTAATTTTTTTCTTTTTGTGTTTACCAAAATGTTCATAAATTGTTTTATTTATTGACTAGAATAATTAAGTATGAAATTGTAGAATCAGAAATGCATTTGAAATATGATTGTTGATATTATATTTAAGTTTTTCCAGATAATAATTAATAGCAATGTGTATTTGTGAAAATATCGGCAAGTACCTTCATTTGAAGCTCTCCCACCCAGAAATTTTTCAATTAACATCTTAATATAAAATTAATAATTATTTCTTATATGAATCATAATAAACAACACCTGTAAAGCAAAACAGAACTCTCTTTCTATCCCATAAAAATAGTTTTTCTTTTTCTTATAAAGAAAATCACAATATATCTGAAACTTGCTTAGTAGTACCTTATACTTTTCATGAAAATCTACCATTAATAATTTTTAAAAAATGTTTAATTTGCTCATTTTTAATAAAAAAAACACATCAAAATCCCACATACTTTCATTATGTTATTATTACTCTTGGCATAGACTATATTCTTGGTTGCCATGTTAGTAATAAATTTAACCAGTAAACGGTATTTTTCGCGAGCCTGACTTCCAGCTACAAATTAACAATCTAAGTATGTGTTGTTATAAGTTGCTGCTTGCCAGATTGGAATTGAAGAACTAAATATAGAAAATAGAAAAGCTAAAACTCATTTTATTAGTTAAACCATAAGTTTTTTCCTCTTCTATTCTAATGAGAATTATTTATTAATTCTATTTTAATGAAAATTATTTTATAATTTCATTCATAAAGTGCGATAGAAATGGTCTTTTTTGCCATAAATGTGAATTACTCATTATTTTATTAATGGTATTGCGCCATTTGAATTGGTGGGTTTGATGGGCTGTATGAAAACAAACAACATTACCAAAATTCTTTCTTTGTAAAAGTTCATGTATTTAGTAAATACGTTTGAAACAGGATTGTGGTTTTGGACAGGACACGTGGGTTTTACTGTCAAACTGTCTTAAATTGTCCTAAACTAACAAAGATTGTCCTGAACTTTCTTAAAGTGTCCAAAAACTAGAACCTTAGTAAAAGCTAAAAATTCTATATGTGTAACACATAATAATTATTACTTTTTAAATATTTGATACTTTTTTTTACAAATTTTCTTAAACTTATTAAAAAAAACATAACAGAAAAGATTTATAACTTTCGAAGCTCCACAATTCATTGAACAACAAAAGTGAATATCTTATCCCTTAAATATGAATCTATATGATTTTACTACTGATAAATTATGTTTTCGCATAAGGATAAATAATGCAATATTAAAAATAATAATAAACTTTTTTAATCAAACAAAAGATTGTATTCATTTTGTTTCTTGTTGAAAAATTAACATTTTATTTTTTACTATATTTTTTTAAAATTATTACATAATTTTAGTAAAAGGGCTTTAGACAGTTTTGGACAAGACAGATTAAACCCTGGTTCCATTCTGTCCTAAACTTTGCCAATTCTCTGATTTGAAACTCATTTTCTTTATTCTAATTTTTATACATATTTTTAAAATGTAAATAAGAGATTGTGAAAATTTACTGCTTTATGGTCACTTATCATATCACAATAATATGGATTATTTACTGATTCATTAATATAGTACAAATTTTTTCATTTATCTTCTAGTAAGTGAGTTCTAACTTGTTCAATTGTTTTAAAGAAATACTTAATAGATAATTATAATAGATCCCTTCCGGTAGCTCTATTATTTCGAATGATAGTATTGTTTTGTAGCTATCTGTAAATTTCCATTGCATCGTTACACTTTAATGAAAAGTACTTTATTTTTATTGATTTCTATAATATATTTGTTTAGTTAAAGGGTGAAATGTTCCTGGATTGTGTTTTTAAGAATTATGATATTAATGTGTGCAGGGCCCGACTTAGCCTAATTGGGGCCTGGGGCAAAAACTTCTTTGGGGGCCCTCCTTTATACTGGTGTATGGAGGTATTTAACTTTTTCTCCTCATTATACACATATATCAAGAAAATTGACTAGAAACTAATATATCTGTAAAGTCCCCCCCCCCTCCTATGGTATCGTTCTCTCCATTTTATTGATTTTCTGACAATTCCATATCCATCGTGCCAAATGCAGTTTTCTGATTGTTATCTCTATCATCTCGCTGCGAAAAATTCATAACCTTGCTGACATTGGGGAAGAATTCAGCTATATTTTCACGGTGACGATGGCTCAGCCAATCAAAAGCCTGTATTTTTGTTAAATAACGCATTTCGCGACATGTAAAAATACAGGCTTTTGATTGGCCGAATTTGTCCATCGCAATTGCAAAAATTCAGCTGAATTCCACACTAGAAAGCCATGGATTTACGAAATATAGATTTGTTTGTGTTCATACGATATATTAATGAAGAAGCTAACATAAAACAGACGGATTTTACACTATACTGATATTTTGTTTAAAAAAGTTCATTAAAGAAAGAAACCTGAAATAAACCTTTAATTCAATTTGGGTCCCCCCCTCTGATGTGGGGCCGGGGGCAACTGCCTCGTGTGCCCCTGCCTTTGTCAGGCTCTGAATGTGTGTGCTCTTTCCAGAGATGATTGTGCTCTGGAAAAACTGCAGATTTTTTGTTAGCTTCGATCTGGAGTTCCAAAGTTCAAAGTTATTTTTCATTACAAGTTATGAATTCATTACAAGTTTCATTACAAGAATTTATATTAGCATTATACATTCATTACAAGTTTCATTACAAGAATTTATATTGGCAAACGATATTTTTTATTTAAATTTTATTAATTATTATTATTTTTTTCTTTTATGGAATATCCTTTAGCATTATTTTTCGCGTTTCATGTAGTTTTAAGGGAAAAATTCTTAGAAATGGATTCCAATGATAGGAGAGGCAATTTTCTTTTGATGATACAATGTAAGGAATCTTAAAATTGTAGTTAACATTAAATGATTCATTATTGATAGATGAGATGAAATTATCGCCTCATTATAGAATATTTTGGTTTTCAGTATTGAAGCCCTAGAAATCCACTGTTTTACAGATCTTGGGAAGTACAGTCCGGAGCTGCAAAAATGTCAAAAAGGGGTTCCTGCATTGGTTATGATGTTCCAGCCTTTTAGAAGAAACTGGGTTCAATCCATTGCATTTTTTTTTTGAGCCAAAATGCTGCCTGAGGTATAAACTTTATATTTAAATAATGTAACATATAAATCTTGATTGTTTTTTCCTTATTTACATAAGGCTGATCAACTCAGATTCATATTTTTTCTCCTTATTTTGACTCTATACTTCACCATTTATTTATAGAATGTGTTATACTCCTTGAGAATGCTAACTTTTACATTGATAATGTCACAACTGTTAGTGCCTCATGGAATTGGGGATTGTGGAGCAAATTTGACATCACCATAGATAACATTAGTTGTGAACACATATGTGATCCAGAAAGGTTGATGTGTTTTATGTCAGACTTCCCACACCTTATAAAGTGTTTTAGAAATGCCATAGTAAAAATATAAATACATTGGCAATGATTATTTTAATCAAATCCACTTTTAACTAAATCCAGAAATTAGCATTATTTATTATTAAAAATTTTTGCTTATTAAATTAGCATTTTAAAATTGTGAATTACAAATGAGGATTTACTTAAAATTTTAAATATATCTAATAAATTTTTCACTTAAAAACTGTAATAAACACTTATGAACCCTCAAAATACTACTGTGAAATATTAGACTCCAGATGGACAGTGTCTAAGTTTCATTATCTCCAGTTCAAAGACAATGCATTTCTAAAAAACTTATCAGTTTATTGCTATATTTTTATCCATTTCTTATGCAATTTAAGAGCCAACTTAGAATATTAAAAAGCATTATTAAATCAAAGGCATTTGATTTCAATTTTGAAAGCATTTCTGGTTAAAAAAAAAAAAATCTTGAATAAACTAATATATATTTTTTTTAAATTCAGTTTTTCATCAGCTCTATTGGAGTTGGAATGCAGCATTTTAAAGCTCACAACTGCAAACCTGCTGGAAGTGATGGATGTGTCACCTTTGTACAGCATATTGATTGTCTCATATATGCTATGAATTCTAGGGTGCCATCATCAACTTTAAGGTAAAAATCCAAAGCTTTTAAGGTATTTGAAAGGCATAGTTTTCTAACATTGCAAAATAGCTTTAAAAATACACTGAAGTTAAAATTTTAGGAAATTCAAAGTTTCATTGAATACCTTGCTCAGTGGGAGCGCCTCATAAGGGAAAGGATTTACCATTTCATTCCTCACTTGACATATTCTGGCTTGATTGTCACTCTCAAAGCCACTCTAGATTTGTCGCATTTTGTGATTGATAGCTGCAACTATATTTATGTTATGACATCTAGATTAAATCAGGATTCCCTCGAGGTACTTTTTTATTTACTAGTATATTTGCCATGGATTATGTGTAAAATGAATTTTTAAGATACGTGTTTTAAACTGTATGGGTTATTTTCAGAGGTTTTTTGAAATAATGAGGCATGCCTGCGACTCCAATGATCACCCAATATCCACTGTATCTTTACAGGTTTTCTGTTAAATAGGAACATATTCATTGATAAAGCTCTCCAAAGGTTCTAACATTAGTGGAGACAATCTCCTGCAATGTTTGGTTTGATTGACTTCCAGACTGTTAATGAATAAGGTTCCCCCCCCCCCAAAAAAAAGGAGAATAGATGATTAAGATTACAGAAATCGAAGGTAATGGTAATCCAGCGGGAACTCAGGCACAAATGGCATCTTTAGATCATCATTCTTATAACAACATTAACTCTGATACTTTGATGATCGGATATTTTTTCTGGCAATGTTGCCATGAAGGCAAAAAAGTTTACTAATTGTCAGGCATGTTTAAACTGCCTAATTTTTCAAGATACTGATCCTTGCTATGCTGAATTAATTAAATTAAAATCTAATGGTACATAGCTGTTTCCCTTAGAAGAATTATTTAACTGCATCTCTTTATTAGAGAAGACAACAATGTCCAAAGTAAACAACATCAAATTTAGATATTAATTAATTGAATGAAATTTATGATAATCAGGAGAATTTAAATGTTCCCCTATTAGGCTGCTCTGATGAAAACAAACACCCACTCACTGTGTCCTTTTTAAACTATTTTTAATCACATTAATGCATTTTCTTTGCGATCGGTCCAATCACATTGATGTTCACAAAGTTAATGAAACAAAAAAAATATTGAAAATTATCAAAATTATAAGTTTTTAAAAATGTAAATTTAAAAATTAATATGTTTTGATTAAATAGTTTTGTGTTCAAAATAATGCAATCACAATGATATATCTTTTATTTATTTATATCTTAAATGAAAATTGTAAATTAATTGTTTGGGTTTATCTTTGTCTGAAGTATGAGCAAATTTTTCTGGATCCTACCTGGATCTATTACTACTTATTTTATAGATTTATATATTTTGTGTATTGATTCTTAAATACATTTTTTCTGTGAAAATTATAACAATTATTAATTTATTTATTAATTTAATTATATAAATTTGGTTTATTTAATTTTTTAAGGAAAATATGATCATTAACATGTTGCTATTTTTACTCGAGATTTCTATGGCATCTTGGATTTATTACACAGGGTGCAGGAAAAGAAAACTGACCAAATTCTTGCATCATGGAATAGAAGTTAACTATTTTTTTAAAAATTTATACTTCTATTTTTTTTTGTCTACCACTTTATTTTGTTAATTTATTTATCCTTAATACTAATAATATATTGTAAATAGTTTACCAGGTTTTTTTTTTCTGCACCCTGTGATCCAGTTCATTGATTTATGTATTTTATTTACTTTATTTTTTTTTTAACCTGCTTCTATCCAGTATTTCTCAAATTTATTATAACTAATGAGTTCTGTTTCTTTAAGAATACAAATATTCTGTTATTTCATATTTGTCTGACTTTTACAATAAGTTATGAAGAATTATTGATATCATTTTAATTAAAGTAATTTCTAAGAAATTAAAAGAGAAGAGATTAAAAGAGAAGAAACAAAAATTTGTATTATGGTTTATGGAGTTACTGCAAACTTTGCTTCCGTAAATTTTATCTGGTATTGGCCGGGCCCGTTTATGTTCCTGTCTTCAAAAATTTTCTTTTTAGAATATTTGAAGACTGGATAATATATTGTAAATAGTTTGCCAGGTTTTTTTTCCTGCTCCCTGTGATCCAATTTCATTGATTTATGTATTTTATTTACTTTATTTTTTTTTAACCTGCTTCTATCCAGTATTTCTCATATTTATTATAATTCATGAGTTCAGTTTCTTTAAGAATACAAACATTTTGTTATTTCATATTTGTTTGAGTTTTACAATTAATTTTGGCAAATTACTTATTGATTTCATTTTGATGAAAGTAATTTCCAAGAAATTAAAAGAGAATAAACGAAAAATTGTACTATGGTTTATGGAGTTACTGTCAACTTTGCTTCTGTAAATTTTATTTGGTATTGGCCTGACCTGTTTATGTTTCTGTCTTCAAAAATTTTCTTTTGAGAATATTTATTGATTACAATTTAATATGAGTGAAGAAAAAAGAAATATAATATGGTCTGTTAACTTACGGCCTCATTCACTCTTGTAAATTTCCTCTAGAATTTGTTAATTTTTTCCTCAACTTATTTACTGTGTTTGAGTTAAAAAGTGCAAATTGTATACTTTCTTATTATTTTGGCTTTCAATGTTAAAATTTGGTTTTTTAGTTGTATTTTTATTTCCAAGTGTTTTTTTTTTTTTTTCATTTTATTTTTATTTAATTTTTTTTTTAATCAAAGAAAGAATTCTTATTTAGTTTGTTGTCCTGCAGGCCATATTTGCTTCTGTAAAATTTAATAATCATTTGTCTGGAACTGTTATAATTTATATTTTTTTACCTTTTAAAAATTTTGTGTTAGAAGTGTTATTGATCTTAATTTAAAGCTTGCAATCTTTAAAGAGGAAAAAGAAAATGTGCAGTTGTTTTGTGACTTGCAGCCTCTTTTCAACCAATAAATTTTCTCTGGAATTGCTTTGGATTCATTATAATTTTGCTTACAATTTATGTATTGTATTTGAACTAAAAGATGCAAATTGTACCACTTCTTGTTATTATGACTTACAATGATAGTTGGTTTGTGGTAATGAAATAAAACTAACTTGTTAATTTCTTTAACATTATTGATTTAATTATTCTAATTTTTCAGTCTGCACTTGCAAGCTGAGTAATAATGTTGACAAAATTTGTGTTAAAAAAGTAAATAAATCAGAGAAATCAACATAATAACCTTATCTTTACTTGTTTTATTTCTATACACAAAAAAGTATGTTTAATTTTATCTTTCCTGAACTTCAATGTAACGTAAGAGTTCTATTATTTTATGTGTGCAAATTAAACCCTTCTCTTGCATGAAAAGTTTATTTGATTATTTTCAATATCTTTATCAAAGTTGTTTGTGTAATGTTTTGAACTAAACTAGTATCAAATATAAATTATTGTTAAAAGCACGTGTTTCGTACAGAAAGTAATTTATTTGGTAAAAATGAGAATAATCTTACGAATTTGAATTAAAATTGTATCGATGCACATTTTGTTATCTTTATTGCTGTACATTTATAAACAAAAAGGTTTGAAGTAGTAAGTGAATATGCTTATTTTTTATTGACATGTTTGCTGATAATCTATTTGAGTTCTTGAGTTGATTCATATTCAAATAATTATTTAAAATTTTTTTAATCATTAAATCCTAATTGCATATTTTTGCAGATTTGCTATTCGTTTTTATTAATTAGGATTTATAGCTCTATTTATTGGATTATATTAAATGAATTGTATATAGTTGATGGTTTATTTTAGATGTGTATAAAAAACTTTAAAAGTACTGTGATCAAATTTTAAATTGCTTTATCACATATTGTATGCAAAATTTATGTATTGTATTCACACTTACAAGGAGCATACTAATTTCCATAAATAAATGCTGTTAAACATGAGTACTGAAATGATATCTTGGCTATAATAAAAGTATTTCTCTAAAAAAGATTTTTGATGATGGTTTCATTATTTACATTAGCTAATTCTAAAATTATGAATCAAAAATAATCTAAAGAATTTATAATTGTGAATTTTAACTCACAAATTATTTTTAATTTTTAAATTAATGAATAGCATTCATTATATATTCATTAGTCATTAATTTTCAAAATAATGAATACATAACATTTTCAAAAAAAGTTCAGAAAGAAAAACAATTTAAAAGTTTTTTTTTTTTTTATATTCTGAACTTAAGATCATGAAAAAAATTCATGAACATTTTCAAGTACATTTACGGCTTCTTAGTATTTAATTTTAAAAATGAAACTTGAAAATGTTTAACAGTATTATCATTTTCACATTTCGTGGCTCTACACTATTCCTCTTTGGATATACTTATATTAATTTGGGTTAAGAAATTAGCTTTTCTTTTAAGTTACAACATTAACTGATTATTATTAAATAATGTTTTTTTTTTTTTCATTTAAAGAAAAGATAATTTGATAAAACCCAAATTAATATCTAAAACCACTATTGGTATTATTATTTGTTATGAAAATTTCTCTAATTGAGAAAAAATGCAAGTTATATTAGGTAAATGAGATTCATAAGTAGTCCGTCTTTTATTGTTAGGTAAGTGTTAATAATCAATTAAAATATATAATTTTTTAAATTTTTGCATATTAGCATAAAGTTGTTATTAAATATGGTTTTTAAGGTCAATTTGTTTAGATACATAAAATAACTTGTGTATAACTCTTAGGCGACTGGGATACATATGTCTCAGAAAAAAAAGACCTATAATATTTTACCAATTTTAAAATCTATTGAGTACTGAATTACTGATTCAAAGTCTCTCATAATATGATTACATCTAAGTTTGACTAACTTCAAAATATCTGTTTTATGCAATTTTATTCCAAATAAAATTTTAAAAAAATCCAGTTTAAAAAAATTTAATCAAAGAGTTAATTATTTACAAATTGAATAGTCTTTACATAATTATATACAGAGTTTAAATGCTATAATGTAGTAATGAGAATTTACATTTAAGAAATAGTTTGAAAAATATAACTTTGATTTATATTTTTAAGTGTTTAACTTGGAATGAACTGAGAGTTTTAAAACATTAACATTATATTTTCTAGTTATTTAATATTTTCTGTTACTGAGCGTGATAGTTATAATTATACTCATGTAACTTATAGAGAATGAAGGTTCCCTCATCTAACATGGATTAAAGAAATATGAATTCTTACACAAACGAAAAGTTTTATCTAGCGGGCATTTTCAAAGTAAGTCATGATGACCATTTTTTAATAGGTAAAAATAAACAAACATACATTATGGTTGATGACTTAGGAACACACCTTATATGTAGTACAGGAGTATACAAAAGTTTGAAATTTCTAAAAGCCAGTATATTATGTTACAGAAAAGTAACAAAACTGCATTTTGTTTTTCCAAAATTTTTACAATTATTTTTAATTTGTTATCTAAAAAAAAATAATAAAGTAGTCAGAAGTTTGTTTTTTATTTGAACAAGCCAGAAGCACTCATAGCAACTTTGAGGAATCAACTATAATGTGGAAGTATATATTTACTAAATTAATTTCAGGTTTTTTTATTCAGTTTATAATAGTATTCATTTGAAAATAAAATGCTTTTAATCATGTTAAAGATAGTTAAGAGTCTTTTTTTTTTTTTTTCCTCCAAAAAATTACTCCTCTTGAAGTTTATTTATGCTGAAAGAGGGGCAGGTGAAAATAGTTTTAATTTCGACACGTGGTTTTCTATCCTAACAATCTCCTTATATGAATAGTTTTAATGTATTAATAATTAATTACTTTAAAATAATTAAGATTGTTTAAAATTGGTAATTATTTCTTTTTTTAATTTAATAATTATGAGTAGAAATTACTTAATGTGCAGCGATATATATATATATATAATATGCACAAGATAAATTAAAACATACTCATAAGCTTTTATACTCATGATTGTCATACTTAGGAGTAAGAGTTTGTTAATTAAACAATTTCACACTGAACTAACATATCTCTCGCATTTACTTCTTTGGGCGGTTCGATTGAGTTACACATGTCTCTGAGTAGTCTCAGTTTAACCTGTTAAGAACTATCACACTCCGAAAGTATACGTACCAGAGAGTATGTAGACGTACTAATAAGAGATGTAATAGGAGTGTTCCGAATTGAGATCATGCCCCTGTGATTTCTGGTCATTAGCGTCACGCGCACAAAGGCTCGTTTCACTGAAACCGTGTAGAAAGAATCGCTCAAAACACGTGTATTTGATCATGCTCCTGAAGAATATAACCCTTTAAAATTGTATTGAATTTAAAAATAGTTGTCATATTGGTCGAAATAAATTTTTGTTCAGCGAACATAAAATGCAGGATAATGAAGAAAAAAAACTGCTCTTTTTTTTAAAATGGAAAACCGCCATTACACTTGTATGAATAATCCTAATCCAAGAGCTTTTACCAAATGACCATTAAACTTATATTTCAGGAAACGGAGTTGAACGATTTGTGAAGTGAATGACTCATAATATAATTTCTGAAATATAATTTCTTTAAACATTTCTAAAAATATAAATTTGGAATTTATATCTCGCCAGTGCCTGTTTTTTAATAAAATTTCACATAATTTTGTTCTTATCAACTAATTTATTGTGTAGTTTTTTTTATAAAAAAAAATATACGACAAAAATTTAAATTTTTTAGGAAATTTAACTGTAAAGCGGGCCAAAAAAAATAAATAAGTGGTTATCGGATGCATATGTTATTTTAATTTATTAATTAATTTTTTTGAATTTTTTTCTTCTTCAAATTCGTAAAGAAGTTCTTAGAGGATAGTTCTGTCCGTTATTTTATGGTCATCAAAAATGCGATCAATCTGTAACTTTTACACAACCTTGTTATATTATCTACTCAGTTTGGTTTCATAAATACAGTCTGTATTCACAAACATTGACGTTAACATGTACAATGCACAGTGGGCCAGCATCCAAGGTTTCGTGGCCAAAATTAGTATTTTGATAAATTTGTTTCAAAATTTGGGGGTTTTCATGTGCAGGTAAATTGAATTCATAGTTGAAATTTTGAAATACATTAAAATTTCCAAAAAAAAAAAAAAAAACAACAACAAAAGGGCTGCTGAAATATGGCGAGCAAAAATAAAAAAAAATAATATAGTACGCTTAAATAATTAAATATAGCAATGAAAATATAATAATTTTCGTAATTTTATATTAAAAATGAAAAGCAAATTATATTTCTGAAATAATATTACAAAATAGCGCGAATTAATTACGAAATAACGCGAAAACATGAAAAAAAACATAATTTTTGTTTTTCGGTATATTTAGTCCACTTTGCAATGTGGGCAAAATGGGACAGGTTTTTTCGAAAGAAGAAACATCAAAAACAACAATCGAGAAGCAACATCAATCGTGGAACTTTTTGGAGATAAGTTTCGAAAGTGAGTCAAACATTGTAAAATGTCAAATGATAAGATATAAACTATAAGTTTGTTAAGAGTATTAACTAATTCAACAAATGGAAAAATTGTACTATAATTTCAGACTAATTACTCTGATAAAAATGCAACAGTAAGGTGAAATTCCTATATATATTTCTGAAATATAAATTTAAAAGTTACATTTAAAAATTTTTTTTTAACATATTTTTCACTACATTGTACTCTCGTCGGTCCAAAAAGTAAATTATAATGTTTAATACTTAATTTGGGCGATATTAAAACCGCCTACACATATTTTAGTTGAAAATTTAACTTTGACTTCTGGCCAAAGATCATGGTCTTCTGGCCCACTGTACAATGTGCCGAAAAAATTAACCACCTTTAATAACTTTTGATCTAATGATTGGATCTTCACGTTCTAGGACTCAATCTTATTGGCTCGTAGGGGTGACCTTAAATATGCTCATTAGTTAGACGATATTTTAAGTTACCGTCATGTGAGGCTACTTTGTGCAAATTCGAATTTGGCACTTTTCAAGTGCTGCTATTCAGTATTATGTTTTTTTTTCACGTTAAAAATTTGTGGAATTTGAAGATAGAAGTCTCCTCTATTACTGCAAACATTTTTTCGAATTTTAAAACAATCTCAGAATATGTTTTGTTTATCCACTGTCAACAACGTTCCGAGAACGTCGAAAAGTGTGCGTGTAAACTTTATCTGTGAAATGCAAAGACGTTGATAAAACAATTGTCGTAAGTGCAAAATTTTTTATTTATATATTAATAAACAATTATATAATGTTAGCGTTAAAAAATTTGAAAATGAATAAAAAAACGGAAAATGAAAAAAAAAAAATGCACTGTGGGGCTACTTTGTGCAAAGTTTCATTCGTTTTTTTTTCGATAGAAAAATGGTCAGACGTTATAAAAAAATACCTGGAACGAGAAACTACCGTGATTACACTTTAGGAAAGCTGCAACAAAAGCTGCTATGTCAATTGCAGAAGCTTCTTGAAAGAACAAAATTCACAGAAATACCATCTCTAATGAAATTCATAAGAAACACGTGAAATGTCCTGGTAAACTATTATTTTCCTTGTACAAAGATTTTTCTAATGAATTAATCGAACGATTTAACACCTAAAAATATATTTTATATTGTATATAGATGATTTTGACAGAAACTGAAGAGCAAGTTCTGCCTATGTACTGTGCACTTCTGGCCGAATGGGTGTACCTTTGCAACTTTTTGATCTAAGGCTCATCACCAAACGATACCTTGACCGCACAAACAGGAAAGTTCCCGATTTCGAGAATAAATCGAGGATTTCAAATGTTTTGAAATAAACATTCTTCTTAAGAAAAAAATTCTTTATAAAAAATGGTTTTTTAACGCTAAAAATTATTTTCAAACTAATATCATTACATATCTTGATGTTTTTGTTATTAAAAATGTCAACAATTAACTTTTTAAACAATTTTATATCAATATTTTACTAAAAGGATGAATAGATGATTATTAAACTGAATTCCTATCACTGCATAAAGTAGCCCTATCTGGGGGCAACTTTGTGCAAGGTATGTTTTGACTTATTATTTGTAAATATTACATACAAATAATGCCAATATTGATCAAATTCACTCGTCTGAGTCCAGTCATGAATATAATATCAATAAATTTTACTAAAGTTTGAATTAACATAGTTTTTTTACATGTCAAAGTTCAAAAACTGCGAAATCCTGCACAAAGTAGCCCCACATGACGGTACGAAATCCGACACAAAAATGTATTTTCTCTGAATAAATATGATTTTTCCCCCAACAATTTCGGATTTCTGGCTCCCAAAATATGGTCCCAATAGTTTAGTCATGAGAGCGTTCCAAAGTGTGAACTACATAATGCTAATTTTAAATCCTTTTTTTTCTTTCTCGAAAACTTTTTAAGCTATTTGAAAAATGTTCTCAAAATTCTCGAGATATAACAATGTATGCATTTCAATATTTCTTGCTGATTCGAAAGATCATTGGTTTTATTGTCTTTACTTTTTTCACGAAACCGACCGGCCTGTGTAGGCGGCAGGGAACTGTTCTTGCATCTGAAAGGTTCTGGGTTCGAATCCCGGGCAAGGCATGGATGTTTCTTTCCCTCTATCTGTGTCTATGCCCTTTCTCCTTTGTGTGTGAATGTGACCCGCCCTATAAACCGGTTGTGCTAGTGTGACGTGGGCGACGCTGCTCCACCGCCGTGGCTTCGCCACAGATGCCCACTGGGTAACGAAAAGAGTGTTAGCAGTTCTGGCACTTTCTGTGGCCAATGGACAACAGTTCCAAGAGTTCGCCATTAAAAAAAAAAAAAAAAAAAAAACTTTTTTCACAAAATATTATTTTTATGATTGAGTTCTTAAAAGTTGAAATGCACCTCTCAGTGGAAAATTAATGACAAACATTCTTGTTTCAGGGAATTTAAATATTGATTGAGTAAAAACAAAACACGTTAAGAAATATTTTGGTTTACGCTAGTTTAAACAACGTTTGAATTTTTTTTTGATAGACTAGGAATTGAGAAAAAATAAAATATATTCTTAGAAACAGAGCAAACTAGTTTCCTATTGATAATAATTAAATTAAGGTCAAACAAAATTAATTTTTAAATTTTTTTTTGCAATACATTCTTAAATAAACTATGTCGATAAAAAAGTAAGTGCTTTAAAATTAAATATAAAATATTTAGCTTGTTAAAGAATGTTTAAAATTTCTTACAAATTTTGCAAATCAAGTATCTAAGCGAAATCAATAATATTTTTTTTACCATTGCATTGAGGACATTGAGGACAATTCATTATATCGAGCGGCCTCTAATTCAAGTGTCCCCCTGGACCACTAACCTGTCTGAACATGCCTTATATTATGGGAGAGCAGGGCCGGCCCTAGACATTTTGGCGCTCCGGGCAAAACCTTAATTTTGCGCCCTCCCCCCCCCTCGTTTTCTTTTAAGTAAATCTCACGCGACTATATCAGAAAATCAAGAAAACATTGAAAAAAAGCTTTATTAAAAACTCAATCATCAGATAACAAGATAAGCAATTTACCACTTAAGGCAAAATAACAAAAATTAAAGTGTAGTAATGCTAACTAAACTAATATCCCATATTATTAATAAATTCTAACTAACCAAAGTAATTAAAATGCCCTTTTTCTAACTTTTCTTTCGGCAAACTCACGAACCAGTGATTTCAGGTCTAATTTGTCACTAATTTGGTGTTCAATAGCTATCATTGCCAATCCATTGAGACGATTTTGCGTCTGCATCGTTCTGAGATAATTCTTTATTATTTTTTGTTTTGAAAAGCTTCTTTCTCCTGAAGCCACAGTGACTGGCAATGTAAGTAGGATTCTTAATGCTATGCTGAGGTTTGGTGCGAATTTAAGTGTAGCGATAAACTTGAGAACTTCAGCAGGGGTTTCCTTTTTTGTTAATAAGGACGAAACAATGCTTATTTCATCGGCTAGTTCCAGGGCGTTAAGATCGCTTGAATTTCCATCAGTTAAAACTATTTCCAAATCCTTGCAATAAGCCAGTAGCTCATTTCTGGGCATGTCTTTTAGACCAAAAATATTATACAAAAAGCTGAAATAATTACTGTGAGTATTTAGCAAATTATATCTGGTTTCCAAGGCATTTATTGCTTGATCTATAGTGTGGAAAAAAAAATCTATTTTATATTTTTGTTTGAGATCTTGAACGGGTTCATCCGGGCCCTCATACAAAAACTTTCTTGTTTTGCTTCTGACACGATGACGTGGTGTGGTGGTTTCGAAATTAGCTTCCACGTCAATCTCTGAAGCAAGCTCGGTTGCTTCTAAAATGATGCTTTCAAAAGTTTCATCTGATCTCAGGTTTTCAAAGAAGAGTTTGCAGTTGCTAAGCATATCAATAGCTTGTGACATATCAAAATTTACAGTTTGCAAAAGTTTGCTGATGGGGTTAATGTGACTCAAAATTTTGTACCAGATCACAACAGAGCATATAAATTTGAACTGCTTCAAATTATTTAATAATCCGCTAGCCTCGTCTCTGATCATATTATCGATTTCTGAATCTTCATATATGCTGTACAAAGCATCGTGAATTGGACCAATTTGAAACCGCAGAGCTTTTAATGAGTTGACTCGACTTTCCCATCGCGTATCACTCAATGGTTTTAGAGTGTAAGTATCAATATATTTCCGTAATATTGCCCAACGAAAAGAAGAGGAAGAAAAAAATGTATATAACTTTTGAACAATATTGAAGAAGTTGGCTGCCTCAAAAGAGGATTTTGCCATATCGTTTACAACCAAATTTAGCGAATGGCTGCTGCATGGAACATAAAATGCTCTGGGGTTTATATTTCTGATTCTTGTTTGTACTCCCGATTTTTCTCCTCTCATATTAGAACCATTGTCATACCCTTGACCGCGCATGTTTTCTACTTTAAGCTTATTTTTCTCTAGTTCTTCTAGTAAAACCTCTGACAATTCCTTAGCTGTTGATCTCTCAATGGGTAGAAAACCCAAAAAATGTTCGTTGATATTAACTTGAACTTCAGACTCTGATTCCTCTATGGAGACAAATCTTACCACAAATGTCATCTGTTCTACTTTACTTGCATCGGGAGTACAGTCAAGAATCACGGAATAATACTTGGCCTTTTGAACTTGCTCATTGATGTGTTGCTTTATGTTGTCATGCAATAATTCAATTATTTCATTTTGTATAGTTTTCCCTAGATATGTAGCTTTGATTTCTTCTTTATTGAGGACTCTGCGAACGTGTTCCTCCATTTTTGGATCAAACTCAGCCAATAACTGAATTAACTTCAAAAAGTTTCCATTATTGTGTTCATACAGTTTATCACTTGTTCCTCGAAAAGCTAGAGAGCTCTCGCCCAGCATTTTAACGACTGATATAATGCGTAAAAGAACTTCAGACCAATGATTTATCTCAGAATCAATGAGTCTCTGAGAAACTGCATCTATTGTTTCACCTATTTTCAATCTTTGCTTCAATTCAAGCCATGATTTCAAACAATCTATATGAGTTTTAGCATTTTCATGATGTGCTAAAGAGTCCCCTAAATGCTTCCAGTCTTTAAATCCCCGATTGCCAAGAGCGCTCAAGCTAGATGGTGCAGCAAAAAGTCGACATGGAAAACAGTACAAAGCGTTTTGAAATACGGAATATACCATCCATTCTCTTAAAACCTCTTCTCCATTTCTAAGCCTTTTCCTGTAATGTTTTGGTGAGAATCTTCTATGTTGATCATTAAAAGGAAAATCAAAATTATACAAAGGTGCAGCTGGACCACGTTTAACCAAAAGAACTTTATCTGCTGCATGCATGATTTCGGGCCATAATCCTGGGTCAGAAGAGATATTTTGGACGGTAGCCTTTTCTAAATGTTTCTCTGAGGTCTGCACAACTTGCGAATTTTGATTTTTGGAACTGCACGTAACTGCATCACTACTCGCCAAACTCGTTTGAGATGACTTACCCAGCTCAGTAATGCTGACGGTTGCTTCCAAAGGGGGATCCATATCCGGAAAGTCAGTATCTAGGTGTTGGGCGTTGTTCAAATGTTGTTCGGTTGTGGGAGCGTTGAAACTACCTCCTTTCAAGAAGTTCTGCATCGCATCTGACTGTTTTCGAAGCTGTGTTTGCTTGTTCAATCTCCGCTTTTTAAATTCGCTCCCAGAGGGTTTTCTCTTAGCATCGGACATTCTGGTTTCTGGAACAAATTAATTAAAATAAAAAATAATACGTAATTTACGTCGCACTAGAGCTGCACAATGAACTATTGGCGACGGTCTGGGAAATATCCCATAGAATGATCCGAAGACATGCCATCACAATTTTGATCCTCTGCAGAGGGGATGGCACCCCCGCTTCGGTAGCCCGACGACCTGCACGCGAAGTTGAGCACTTTACGGTAGAACAGTTTAACGAGTTCCCATACCGCACACCCTCGGTCCCTACGCAGACTGATCCAAGTGGTCACCCACCCGCACACTGACTTCAGCCAGTGATGCTTGACTTCGGTGATCTGCTGGGAACCGTGTCTTAACGATCAGTCCACTGCGGGACATATCTAGGGAGAATAAATGCATAATTTTGTTTTATATTTTTTTACTACAGTTCAGGAGCAAGCTATTAACCCTTCTTAAAAATCAAATAAATTAAATTTATTTCATTTTTAAGAAGGTAGAACAGTACAGTAGAACAGTTTAACGAGGTTCCAGACACAACTACCTTTCATTTGATACCACACAAACCATGTTTTGATCTAAACTCTAATTTCTGAAATCTACCCCTACCCTTTTTTTTGGCTTATGTCTGATGGATTTTATTCGTTTTTAAAATTGAAAACAAAAATTAAAACACCTACCTTCACAGAAGCCAAACGCACTGGACAATTTGCACAAGCACTTTTTTAAAGCTTTTTTGCACTAACAATTTAATCAAACTATTTTATTTCGTACCAGTCGAAGTCTACTGGCAAATAATGCATTGTTTTAGGTCTACTTCCTTTTTATATGCAGTTAAAAGGTGCTGTTGGATCTTGTTTCGCTTAGTATCAAAATTGACGAGCGATTAATCCTCAAATGATTTAATCCTCAAATGATTCCCTCTTGATTTAAATTATTTCCGTAATAAAATTGTCAGATTGCACAATATGAAAACAGAAGAGCAAATTGTGGTAAAAGCGTAAAAAGAGGGATTTGTTTTAAAGCGCGTTCTTACTGAAGTACTGAAGCGCGCTTGATTTGTTAGTTACCAAGGATTGTCTCGAAAATGGATGTGCGCAAGGTGATATTATACGGGCTAATTTAAAGATTATTGTAGTTCATTTACGTCACACTAGAGCTGCACAATGGGATTTAGAGAAGTTTATAATAATTAAAGTTGATATTTAAACATACAATTTTAATGATTTTAGAAAAATAACATTTATTTAAGAGGGAAAGGAACATGAATTGCCGTTTTGCACATATTTTTAGTTATGCAATTGCCCGAAATGGATTTGCACAAGAAGTTTTTAATAAGCTTATTTATAATGACATACAATTAACTCAAGGATTTCACATAGAATATTATTACTTTAGTTGGGTATCCATTGTTTTTTATCAAATTTTTAAAGAGTTCGCCGATTTTTTTTTTTTTTTTTTTTTTTTTTTTGAAGAAATAAACATTACTACATGTTCTTTTAATTCTATTCATTTGATTAAAAATGGTATTTAAATAGATATTTTTAGGAACATTAGAATTCTAAGCAATTAGTTTATTTATATTAAAATTGAAATCATTTCTGTTATCGTTCAAATCAACTAAGCAGATATTTTCTTCTTTTATAATACCCAAATCGAAAAAATTAAAATTATTATTATCATCATGATTACGAAGCAAGATTAATTCCTCGGGGTAAATATTATTTAATAAAATTGTACAACCTTGAAAATTAAAGATAATTAAATCATCAATAAATCTAAAAATAAATTTAATATTAAGACCATGATTTTTTTTTCTTCATAATAGTGCAAAAACAAGTTAGCTAAGAGAGATAGGAAATTAAATCCTTTTGGTATTCCATCGATTTGAATAAAAATTCTTTACCATTAAAGAATTAGGTAGTCATTAAAGAGACAAAATTAATTAGAATTTCTCAATGATCAAAATCGCAATTAAGGATATTTTTAAAATCATAGTAATAATTCAAAAAGACATCCTTTAGTTTAGAAAGGGGAATGCTATTGAAAAGATCCTGGAAATCAAAAGTTGCAATAGAATTAATTTCATTATCTTTAATATATTCTAAACTCGGGTGATTATTAGTGATAATTCAAGAAAAACCTTCTTTAATAATATTGTTAATAATTAATATTAAAGTAGTTAGAGAAAATGGAAACCACTATGTACATATTTTTCCGGCATTGTGCTTGAAATTTTTAAAAGGAAAATAAAGGCAGTTAAAATCTAGAGATTTTAGTTTCGTTTCGCATTTTTCTTCTTTTTTAGGATATTGAAACTTTTTTTTAAAATCGAATTGTAGACTTAGAACTATCCAAAAGAATTATATATTTAATTAAAAGTTTGTATATTCAAATTAAAAATTCTTATCTTTAATTCTTGTTTGTTCATTTTATGCACATAAGTCCGAAGGTGGTTGGAGGAACCCATCAAGTAAATCAGAAAAAGAATTACCTTTATAATCCTTATTATTAGTATCAGATAATCATGCATTATTACAATTTTAATGGTTCGATAGGGAAACGTTAAATCTTTCATTTTAAATTACAAAATATATTACGATAAAATTGTAAGTTACTTTATTTTTCTTTAAACCCATAGAAATAAGCTAAAAAATTAGTATATACAATAAAAATCAAATATAAAAACGTACTTCCCCTTAATAAACACGTTTTTCATCAAATTTAGGTTTTTGATCTTCAAAGTATTTCCCAGAAGTTTAGAATAGAAAAGAGGTCGAAATTCTGTGCATCGTAATGATGCTCCCCCTCCCCCTTACATATTTCCTTTAAATTTGAACTAAATGGAATATTATTTTTATGTAAAGAAACAAAAAAGTTACAAAAGTGCAATAGTAACTAAAAACACATTTAGAAAATCTGCACTAATATTAAAAACACAGATTAATTTCTTTTGTTCATATTTGTCACACAATTTTCGCATATTTCGCAAAATAAATAAATAAATAAAATGGAGGATAAAAACTTAATTTCTGAGAAGAAATATTCTGAATTAATATAATAAATAAAAACTGTTTTACACTAATCTTATTTTTCCAAATATGGCCATGGCTACTGTACCAAGAGTATTGTTAAAAAAAACATAAAAGATATGATAAAAAATTTCTAAAAGAATTACCTGAAAAAAAACATTATTTGAGCGGGCATAAAATGTTTTTTATAGGAAGGTATTGTAATATTATTATTAAATATTTTAAATAGTTCTAAGAATTTTCTATAATTACGGTTTATTGAAACCAAAATAGGCTGTTATGTAACCAAAATACTACGTTAAACCTCAGTTAATTAAAAAGTTGTTTCTTAAATTTTTGCACTCAAGCGGCAATTAGTTGAAAATATATATATATTAAAAAAAAGATAGAGATTAAATGCACGTTTACAGAAAAAATTATTTAAAATTCATATGATGAAATATAATCCAAACATATAGATCGACAAATACATAATTATTAATAAAGCAAATTTTTGCCTTAGCGGTTATTCGTTTACACATTTGATGATGCACACACATTTTTTTAAATTTAAATATTGTCTGGGGTCATAAGTATGTTTATCCAATCGAGAACCTTTACACATTAAATTTACAAGAAGCAACAAATAATTAATAAAGGATTTAACCATCGATATTTTTTTGATCTTTCCAAAATGAATTGAATTTAATTCATTTTAAAATTTTCTTTTAAAAAAAGGAGAAATCTTTTGAATATTTTGAGGAGAGAAGGCTTTTTGAATTTTTGTAAAAAATGTATATGTTTCATAAATAAACAAGATCGAATTTTTCTATAAGATGTTTATTATTATTTTTTACTTATTTTCTTAAAATAAAGGGAATTAATTAATGAAAAAATTATTGTTGTTATTGTGCTGCTTTAATAGATAGTTATAAAATACATATTATAGCTTCAATGATATTTTGTTTATATTTTATTTTAATTGTAATGGACAAATATATAAATAAAGGTCACTTTATATGAACCCTTTTAAAAACAGTTTTTTCAAGTATAATTTATAACTACCAAAATAGGTCTATAGCAAGTAAAAGATTAAAAAAATTTGTGTACGAGATGCTTTGAAATTAAAAAAATACTAAGTAAGGTTTTGACAAATTTCACAACTCTTTTCTTTTTCTCAATTTGTAAACAAAAGGATTATTTAAACTTGAGCTTAAGTTATTAATTTAAAATTAAAATTGTGTGTGAATAATATTTCTGTGACTTAAAAGAAAAAAAAAAAAATCAGTTTGAACAATTAACCGGTACGTTCCTTAATCTATTCATTCAATAAATAAATACATTAAAAAATAAATTAATTAATAAAAAATGAATAAATTGAACTTTTATGAGTGTTTAAACCTAAAATCTATCTTTTAATGAATGAAAAGAAATCTATTTCTCGGTAGTTGGCACTCTTAACTGAATCAATGCTACGTAATTTACAGAAAAATATTTACTTATTGCAGTAATTTTTCAGGAAACTTATAAAATTATGTTTCCAACATTTCAAATTTTAACATTCGTTTTTTTTTCCCATTAAGGCATTGTTTTTAATAATAATAATACAATAACCAGTATTTAATTACACAAAATTCACTTTTTGTTATCAAAATATCATTGTGCATATTAAATGTTTTTTTTATAAAAAAAATTATATACAAAAACAAAATATTATAATGTAGTAAACGCCCCTCTCAATCTACATATACAGAGATGCAAACTTGCTCTGCTCCGTGTAGAAAAATATTTTTTATGGAGTGCAAAAGTTATATTTATTGTATGATTCTTTGTTTATTTAATTTAAATCCATTTTCTCCCTTTACGTATAAATAATAAATAGCTGAAAAAAATCATGTGAAACATAATTTTGTTCCAGGTGAGAATTATAAATTTTACCAGAATTATCTTAAATCCTGCAAGGTTTCGTTTTTAACTATCACTTAATAAAATATTTTAAAGAAAGTGGAGCAGTTGGCATTGCTAGGAAATCTATCGATCGCTACAAAATATAACGCGAACTAATAAAGTAAAGTAAGTATGATGCAATACAATGATTTGAATAAATAAGAAATGATTACTTACAATTTAATCCTTGGTTATAAGAAAATCCTTGTAATACTTTTTTTAAATTACACTTATGACTGTCTTTTTTTTTTCATAAAAAAGGAATAGATGAGATGGGTGTATTCATTGTTAAGTCTTACCATTGGTTTAAACAAGGCAGAGGCACCTCCTATTTTTAGTACTTAAATGTTGTGTGACAGTGATTCCCACCATGTGTGGCAAAACCTCCTTTTTTGAAAGGATTTACGCCAATTTACAGCAAGGGTTCTATTTGTATAATCAATAAATTCGAAAGCCGCTTTTCAAAGTGATTTTCACCCCTGATAAAATTTTAGACCTACAAGCATTTTAGGGTATGATAATTAGGCTAAACTGGACAGGGACACCCCGTGGTTTTCACATTTCTCTGCCCTCTGTCACCACCAAAGGGCTATTCTCTGCCTGCAGGTGTTCTATTCATCCCCGGATAATTGCTCTTTTACATCCTGGTAATGTGATATCAAGAGATGTTTATCTTGTCTTTTTGCTTGTGGCACTGGAAAAAGGATCATTGGAAGTTTTTATTCTGCATTCTGGAGAGTTTTCTAAATGATTCTTTTCAATGTTTTATTTTTTTTTTAAATTTTATTTTTACTTAAAGCGAACAAAATATCAAAATATTTTGAAAAATTATAAAAAAAAATAAAAGAAACGTTGGTGTTGATTGATTTTGCGCCTTTTTCAAATAATGCGCCCGTGGCTCTTGCCACTGCCTGCCGCCTCTCAATCTTGTCAACTTTCATTTTGGCGCCCCTAGATCATTGCGCTCCGGGCGGCCGCCCGGATCGCCCTGCCCTGGGGCCGGCCCTGGGGAGAGAGTAGCTTAGCTAGAAAATATGGTCCCTATAGTTTAGCCAAGAAAATAGTCATAATGGTGGTTAAATTATTTAAAAGTAATTTTTTTTCTACTAGTATCAAAAAGTTATGCAGCTAGTAATTTTCCCATGTACAGTGCACAAAAAAAAAAAAAAAGACCACCTAAAATAACTTTCAATCTAATGATCAGACCTTCATGTTTTAGGACTCAATCTGAATGGCGCGAGGTAACGAAATTTTAAGTTACGAAATCAGACACAAAAATGTACTTTCTCTGAATAAACATGCCTTTTCTTGAATGGATTTGAATTTTTGACCCCGAAATATAGGGGTAGCCGCAATCTGGGAAATATGGCCAGAAAAGCGGTCCTAATTTTGGACTCTTTAACGTTAATTTTACATTCTGCGTATTTCGTCATATCTCGAGAATTTTTAAGCGGATAGAAACATTTTTGCCTACAATTATAAAATTCGTTTATCCAAAGATAGATTCTTGCAAAAAATAAACTTTTGTAAATATTTATTATTTTATTTAATAATAGTAAAAAAAAAAAAAAAAAAAAAAAAAAAATTGAATTGTAAGGTATACAACTTTTACGTCATTTTAAATTATGTAATTTTACATGGCAAAATACGAAATTTGAAGGAAATTGGTTGAATAATACCGGTTGAAATCAAATTTTAATAAGTCGTATACTTAAAATTTGATTGCTCAGGAGAACTATTCAAATGATTTCTCTCTAATTTTGTATTTTTCCATGTAAAATTACATACTTTTGAAAAGATGAAAAACATTTCATGCCTTACAATTCGAAATTTTTCAACTATTTTTAAATAAAATAATGAATATTTACTGAAATTTATTTTTAGCATTAAACTATCTTTCGAAGAATGAATTATATAATTTTGTGAAATTTTTTTTTTTAATTCTGTTAAAAATTTCTCGAGATATAGCAAAATACCCAAAAAGTAAATTTAATTTTACGGAGTACAAACTTCGGAGCTCTCTCCTGACCAAACTATTGCGACCATATTTCCCAGATTGCGGCTATCCCCTATATTTTCGGGATCAAAATTCCGATTCTGTCGAAAAAATGGTATGTTTATTCAGAGAAAATACTTTTTTTTTAAAATCTGATTTCGTAACATAAAATATCGTCCACACTTCCTTATTAGCATATTTGAGGTCACCCCCTCAATCCTTTAAAATTAAGTCCAAGAACGCGAAAATCCGATCATTAGATCAAAAGTTATTCAGGGTGGTTTTTTTTTCGGTGCACTGTACATGCTAACACCATAGTTCGTGAATATAGACTGCATTTATGAAACCAAATTGAGAACATAATACTATAACAAGACTTGTGTAAAAGTTACAGATTGATCTCATTTTTTACAGTCTTTTTATGACCACAAAACAACGGACAGAACTATCCTCTTAGAACTTCTTTAAGAATTTGTAAAAAAAGAGAAAAGAATTAATAAATAAATAAATAAAAAAAACATATGCATCCGATAGCATTCTCCCTATGCAGCTTTTATAGGCAAAAGTTTCTGTCATGACAAAACGGGGATAACATTTTTCCGATCTTTTAAAACCCAATTGATATTTTGTCCTATAATTATTAAATAGGCCAATAGGCATTTTATTTATTAATTATTATTCGCATAATATATCATGCCAAAATGGACTTAATATATTTCTTATTATTTAAAAAAACTTATCGATCTTTAACCCACTTACGGTTCTGCACGTAGAAAGTCGTATTTTAACCTGCAGTCTTCACTGCCCCACACAGCCACGGCTATCCCAGGGATATCCAAACACGTCTGTTACCTATCCAAATATCCAGTGGATATTTGGATATGTTCTAGACTTCTTACAGATATCTAAGTACATCTAAGTCCATGAGTTGGATATTTTAGACATCTCTGAGATATCATTTTTGGATATCTAGAGGATAGGGTGATTTGGTTATTATAGAGATATCCAGGCATATCTAAGTCCTAGATATGGACATTTTAGATATCTTTTGGATATTTAATATAGATCAGTTTAAGACATGGATTACTGGATGTCTGTAGAATGCCTAAGAGACGCTTCAAATGGTACTCAATAGCTGACGCAGATCCAGTTTTCGATATCTCACAGATGTCAGTTTTTGGATATAGATATTCTTTTATTTACAATTCTGAACTCTGATATAATTTTCTTTTTCTGATGCAGATTTTTTATTCTGAATTAAAACGGAATTTTGAATTTTTTAATATTCTTAGATAACTAAAATTCTAACCGTACTCAGCAAAAACTGAAACCTGATACCAAATACGAAACCGCAGAATTCAGTTTAAGCGTCTTCTTTTCATTTTACTATCTCTTTTTAAAAAGAGATATAAAAATCAATTGATATAAAAATCATTTATTGTTGAAGTAAGTAAGACTTTTTGTATTTAAATATTTTTTTCTTCTTCCTATTGCTTATATTGTCATTTTTATTTTTCCTATATGCATTTTGCTTATCTCTGAAATGTATGCAGACATCCCTTAGATTTTTGAATTTCCATGTCAGTTAGCTTACAAATTATTGTGTGTAACATTTCATTTGGCAGGTATGCCCAACATTAAAAAAACGTATTCATTCTGAAGTTTACACAAAAATTAATGCATCATTGAATGTTACTGATGTAGCTAGGCTGTCTGAGTCTTCAAAATCGGAATCTCAGTCGCCAGCAACACCACTTGAAATAAATGATAAATCTATCTGTGTACTACCTTCTTTTAATTCTAATGTAACATGTAACTGACACAATCGAAATAGGTCCATCCTCAATAAATTCAACTCTGAATAACACCATTAAAGATAATCAAGAAGATTACCCATCGAATTTAAAAAATGATTTGGCAGTATGGGCTATTACTGATAATGTGCCTCAATCTACGATCGCTAATTTGTTAAAAGTTTTAAAGAAATATCCTTGTGGTTCAATCATATCTATGTGTCTGTCAATCATATTTTATGTAAATGCTTTGCCTTAAAAGAAAATGATAATTACGACATATTTCCGTTGTATTATGAATATTAATTACATTCTAATTAGATTTCAGCTTCTTACATATATTACATAATACATATTTATTATTTTTCATACTTTTTATATTATTATTATTTTTCTGCTTATTAATTACATTCTAATTAGATTTCAGCTTCTTACCTATATTGCATAATATACATATTTATTATTTTTCATACTTTTTATATCTTATTGCTAATAAAAGTGAATCGTTTACCCTTGTATGAATTCTCACAATGTACTTAATCTTCTTCATGTGAACACACTTAATGTGAACTAATTTTTTCTCTTCTCGTTAAGAGACTTATTAATATAAATAGCCCCCTTTTCCCAGATTTTGTAGTTCAGATTGACAAGTCTAAATACATTAATTTTTTTCACTCTGTAGAATTGAAAGTTTTAACAGAGGATTCCTGTTTTCCTGACAAAATCATTCCTTTAATATTAGCGTTGAATTCTGTTCAATATATATATAAATATATACGATTCTTCTATTTTGTTTGCCCACTTACAAATTGCAGAGCCAAATTTTTAATTTTAAATACATTAGCCATTTATCAGGCTGATAATATATTAATTCATCATTATTTTATTTGTGTATATTTTATATGTAATATTGGCTGCTGAAATTGTTAATATTTTTTTATTATTGTGGTCATCCCCATGGCAGAATCATAGCAACATTGTCCCAGAATGTTAGGGTTCTTGCAAAAAGATTTTTCTTTTGAAAAGTAAAAAAAAAAAAAAATATTTTCTTTCCTACAGAAATTTACACATATTTGAATTATACATTTAGATAATCACTTTTTGACATGCTTAATTTACGTCGATAGTATCGTAAATCAATGTAATGTTTCGATTGTATTTTCGGCAGTTATTGATTTTCACCTGGTTTTTAAATATCTCGATTTATTTCACACTATATGGAAAATTCGAATCGTGCATTTGAGTATTTACTTTTTAAGGCAATCATTCTGTCTAATTGTTGGCAACTATTGATTTCGCGATAGTTTTTATATCCTATATTCATTTTTTATAGTAATTGCTTTATTCATGTATATATCTGAAATATGTAAATGTTCAAAAGTATGTTTAATTTTGCATTATATGGATAATGACCAAGTGTATCAAAACAATGTTTCCATGCACAGACATGATTGCTTGAATGTAATGGATTATCACTGTATATATAGCTTTTAATTTTAAAAAAATCATAAACTAAGAATTTCTTTATTTTAATTTTTTTTTAATATTGTAATTTCTTTATTCATGTATATATCTGAAATATGTAACTGTTCAAAAGTATTTTTAATTTTGCAATATACAGATAATGCCGACCAATTTTGTAATTGTGAAATTTCTATTGACAGATGAGGTTGCAGTTGTGCCAGTGACCTGGTTGTCAACAAAAGGATAGGTGTGGCCTCCTTTAAAAGCGTATGAAGTTGGGAAACTTGTTATGTAGCTAACTGAAGCTTCTTCAGATTGGATTTGCCATAGAAATTTTTTTCCCCTCCAAATGCAATTTCAACTGGTATGTATATACCAGTTAACACACAATGTTTGTATATGATTCAATAGGGTGTGATGAACTATGTATAATTTTTGTTATTTAATTAATTTGTTCTTCTCAGGTACGACCTCAGAGTGCTGTACATTTCACTATTTTATTATTTACTTCCTTGCTCTTTTCTTACTTTTTTTCTCCCTTTGGTTTCTAGCCCAGATCTGGATGTAAAATTTGAATATACATTAATTCAATCTGATACAATTGTTCTTAACCGACTTTGAAATGTTAAAGCTTATTCATATTACTTAAACCTATTATCAGACCCAATGCTAGACACTGTTAAAACTCCCATTTCTAAACAAAATAATTTTGAAATTAAAAATAGTATATGTTACAAATCTTCTACAAAATTTTCATTTATTTTATATGTTTACCGATTTGATTAAATAAATCAAAATGACGTAAGAAGTATAAAACATTTTTATTTATGAGCTGATTTTAATTTGATAAAAAGGAAAATATATATATGTATATATATGCACACATACATACATACACTTATATTTAAAAACATGTATTAAAATTTTTATTCTGGAAATTTTTCCGAAATAAAAGTTTTAACAATCCTATCATTTTTTTAAACATAACTTTATATAAATCATATTTTTCCAGATAAAAGAAAAAAATCAATAGAGAGTTTTTTCTTTTTGGTCAATAAAAAAATAAAACTTTCCAAGCAAAAATATTGGGAGATTTTTTTTTCCTGTAAACTCCCTGATTTTTTTTTTTTTTTTTTAACAGGAAAAATTATGCATAACAAAAGATTTTTCTTTTTCAGTTATTATATAAATAATATTTTAAATTTGAAAAATAATTATCGAATATATATAACCAAGCTAGGTAATAAAATGTGATGAAATCTACCTTCGTTTTCTAACATAACAGGTTGCCTAGCAGTTTTAAAAAGTGCAAAAAGATGCTTATTTTTGATTTTCATATTTTAAAAGCCATTTAAGGTGTTCTTTTATTTTTTATTGTGGGTTTGTAAAAAGTGCTTAGTTTTCTATCTTTTAAAAAGAGATTTTTTTTTAGCATACCGTTTGTCTCAAATTACTAAAATAAAAAAAAAACGTGATTTTCACAATTTTCTTTGCAGTATTTAACCGAAACTTGTTTAAGTTTTTAAAAATGTGTTTGTATTTTTTTGAAAAAGTGATAAAAAATATTTTATGTGTGCTCATTTTTTGTTGAAAAATTTGACTACGCATATGCTGTATACGCATGTATTTGACTACGCATGCTGTATTATTACTGCATCCTTAAATTGCTTTTAATCAGATTATAGAAAAGATAAATGTGTACATTATAGTGGCAAAATAGTGCATATCATTCTGTATGCAATTAAAAAGTTAAAATTTATTGAGAGTAAATGCTATTTAAAAAAATCACTTTAAACTTTTTTACACATTTTTTATTTTTACTCATTTCTGTGAACAAAGTAAACTACATAAAAAAAATTTCAAATTTTAGCTATTTTTATTAAAAAAAATTTCTAATTGAGAATGGCGGGGTAAAAAAATCTGTTAAGGAAAGAATAAATATTTTTCTTGAATGTCATTCATAAATATTTAATTTCGATCATTTCTAAAACTTATGCTATGCCATTACTCTGTTTTTAGGTGCTGTAAGGAGAAAACTTTCGATCCAAGATAATGCAACAGACCATGAAATTGAAAAATCTATTTAAAAAAAAACTGGTTGCGGCATGCAAAAGCAAGAAATGTTTCTTCATTAAAAAATTTTAAATTGTGAATTTACTTTTTTGTAAATAAACTATTTTTTTTGTAAATAAACTATTTATATATGATTGTTTAGATTTATACCCATATTTATTTAACACCCTTTTCAATAAGCTTGAAAATATAAAAAAATTTCAGTTTCAGAAATGTTCCTTTTTTTCTAATTTAAATTGAAGCTCATAATAATAATTTAAACATTTCTTAAAGTTAATTTAACTTTTTAATTTTAGAAAATGAATCATTGATGTCTTACAAATTTTTTTCATAATTGAAAAAATTCAGAATTTTGAAATATTTTCATATTATTCCTTCAACTATTCATTTTTCAAATACAACCACTTCTTTTCTTCCAATAAAAATGTTTATGCATTGAATTGTAATTACGTTTCCAATTTGAAACACTCATTCTGAATATTACAATCCCCGTGGAAAAAAATTTATTTCAATAAAATTTTACTAAATTCAGTATTTTATAAAATTAATTGTTTTAATAAACTTCTTAAGCTAGCAATCAAAGCAAAAATTCATTTAAAATATACAAATATTTCAAGTTAGAATTCTGAAACGATTTGTCAAATAAAGTAAATCAGGTATTATGAGAGTATTTTACATATATCCTAACATTTTGCAATTAATATCCTCAAAACTTACATGATATACAATCTACATATACTCATAATACAAGATAAATTCAATTTAATAAGAAATGCTCAATTAAAAATTTGAATCGTTTAATAATAAATAATACAAATTTAGTAAAGATGCATTTTTTAAATACTTTAGTAAACAAAAATGAAATATGTCTCAGACATTCAGGGTTGTCTCTGAGATATCTAAAAGAATATCCTTGGGATATCCAGAAACTAAATATAATAGACATCTGAACGATGTAAGAGAGATATCAATGTTTAACTTAGGATATCCCTTGGATAACCGTGGTAGGTCAAAGATATCTGTCAGATGTCTCTTGGATATGCAGCAGACATCAATATCCAAATATCTGCTAGACATCACACAGATGCGACCCCTGGATTTCTGTTGGATATTTCATGGATATTCAGATGTCTCTGGGATCTCTGATGGATATGGCAATATCCAGTTTTTTTATCTAAGAGATATCTCTAAGATGTGTTGTGGATATTTGTGGCTGTGTGGGGCATAGCAAAACCGGTTTTCTTATGTTAATGGATAGGGGAACTGTGTGTAGGGGAAAAACTTTCTCCCAATTTCGCCCATTTCCTTAACCGCCAGTGGGTTAATCCTCCACGTAATTGCATTTGAGCTGAAATCAAAATCCATAACTAGACATTCATTCTTTAATTCCCAACCCATGTACTACATAGTTTTTTAAAACTGTAAAATAATTGTTGCAAGGTTTTTACTTCGAAAAATTTTGCTATTACTTTCAGACCGCAAACATATTTCAATTTCTAATGGTAAAAGTACTTTATTTACGTTGCATTAGAGCTGCACAATGGAATATCGAAGATGGACTGGGAAACATCCCTGTGGATGTTCCCAAAGCAAGTCGTCACAATTTTGAAACTCAGCCGAACAGAGAGGATGTATCCACCACTTTGGTGGCCCGACGACCTACGCTCGAAGTCCAGCACATTACGGAACAGTTTAATGGGGATCAAATCCGCGCACCCTCTGACTCTTCTCTGGCTGATCAAAGTAATCATCCACCCACTCACTGACTGCTGCCAGCGATGCCTGACTTTGGTGATCTACATGTATAAGAATCGTGTCTTATAGGACTTGAAATGTCTAAAACTGAGATAAGAGTATTATTATTGATCGATCTACAGGTTGCGTAGAGCAAGAAAGCATCGTGGAAGTCATAGAAACTATTCTTGTTGAATTTGAAAAATATTATGGAAGTGGCAAATATAGTATATTTCCATACAATTGTATGAGTTAACTGAGGAGAGGAGGAGGGTTAAGACACGGAACCTGTCTTCTTCCCAGATGGCGTATTCGAGCGAATAGCCTTACCTATCATTCTTAGCTAGAATACTGATCAAGTTCTTTTTTTTTTTTTTTTAATTATTTAAATGGCAAAAGGATGTTTGTTAAAAAGATGCAAAAAAGATATCGATTTCTTGTTCGGATGACGAAATAATAAGCATATGTAAATTCTCAAAAATCATTTAATTCTCTTTCTGTTTTAAATTCTATTTTATCAAATTTTCAAATTAATCGATATGGTGACGAAACATGAATACTCGTTACGTTAAAGAACCTTTATTTAATTAAATTTCGACTTCTAATCTGCACAACTAATCTTTTACCCGAAATCCAACAGATATTTCAACCCGCACCAATTATATTACCAATCCTGTAAAATTATAAATCTACAAAAAAGAAAAAAAAAAATTATATAACTTGAACGAAGTCATATTCAATTTATCATCAGAATCGATTTAGAGAAGGGTTTTCTTTAATTTAATTGGAGAATTCGTGTAAATATATTATGTGTTTTTTCATTTTTCTGAAAAGCCCTTATGACTCGATGAAATTAAACTTCATTAAAGATTAATCGAAATTATCGATTTTAACAAAACGCCATATAAAGTCTTCGAAGCTGTGTTAGAGTATCGGAAATCGATTATTTCTTCCGAGTTGTGATATTTTAATATTATATGTTGTTTTGTCGTAACGGAACATTTTTAGAATTTCTTTCTATTGTTTTTGGAAAAAAAAAAAAAATAGTCAATGTACCATTGTTTAAATTGTTTTCTTTTTTCAATATTATACCTTTCATTTTAGAAAACAATAAAAACTTTTAATAGTTATATGTTTTATAATTTTTTAAAAATATTTTTGGTTGTCGTAATTATTAAAATAAGAAGTCTATAAAAGTGATATAAGGACAGTTTTCATTGCTTTGGATTCATAGATACATAGTTTATTTATTTTTCAATATAGAACTAAAGAATTGGTCGTTAAACAATGTATTTGCGCGTTAAATAATTTTTAAATGTTCTTGTTTAAAATATATTTGCTTCTTGATTTGATTCTTTCTTTTTGTTTGTGAATAAAAATGTTTGATATAAGATTGAAATATGGAATTTTTAATTCCTTGTCAATAGATGGAGCTGCTGAATTCGCCATTTATTTAAAACTTAAGTTCAAGAAGACACCATAGCAAAAAAGATGAAATTCCTAATTTTCAGTTGTGTTAATTTGTTTTATTGCTTTATTTTAAAAATCAATCTCTTACGAGAAATATAAAAAAAAAAGCGATTTAAAAAAAATTAATAAATGCGTTTTACATATCTTAATGCTTTTGGGGTTTAAATTTTCGTAATATTTTATTTCTGTAACATTTTACTTAATTCAAGAAATTGCAACATTAGATTCTATAAGATCGAACTTTGATCTCGTTAAATTTTGTTTTTTAAGATTATTGCTTAATATATGATATAAAATTGCGTACGTTTTATAGCAATTTACTTTTAAAAAAAAATTCTAGAAAATACACGTCATTGAGTGTGAAAAAATGGTAAATTATTAAACTTTTCCGTGTGTCCTTGAAACTAAAAAAACTGGAAGCAGTCTTACCAAAAAAACATACAAAAATCCACCTGCTTACCTTTCCAATTATAAAAATAAATAATTTCTGTTAGATTATCCTTGCGAAGGATAAGTGTTTTTGAAATATTAAATTGGAAAGGTAAAGCAGTGAGTTTTCAAATATTATAGAAATTATATTACCAGTTTTTAATTTTAGGAGGACGCTGGTCAGCTTTTATATTATGGTAATCTGAACTGGAAAACAAAAATCAAGCGAATTGAATAAAAATTAAAAGTGTGGATCATGGAAGTGTTTTATGAATGAGAAAATTCGAAAAACAAAAAGTTACTATTTTGTATTATAGTTATTATTTTTAGTAGAAGTTGTAGTTTATTTACGTCGCACTAGAGCTGCACAATGGGCTATTGGCGAATATCTGGGAAACATCCCCGAGGATGATCGAAGACATACCATCACAATTTTGATCCTCTGCAGAAGGGATGGCACCCCAGCTTCGGAAGCCCGACTACCTGCACCAACGCCTCCTATAACTGAAAGCCTCTACACGTTTTTTTTAGGTAGTCCGATCAGACCCCTGTAAATGATATCCACTTCCTATCGAGTCATTTAATACAAAATCTAGTTAAAATAAGAAAGTGGTAGCAAATATATGACTAAAAATTTGTTTTATTTATGAATATTATTGGTTTGCCTCATTCACTTGTCAACCACTACAGATTCAATTCTCAAATATATATGATAAATTTCTCTCAATCACTTTTATAAAAGGTTTTGGGTTCATGCGCACAACTGGCTCACTTTTTAAATAGTCCGCGTGGACTACTTATTAAAGACCATGCAGAGGCTTTTTGATGTAGGTGATGCCTGTACGCGAAGTCGAGCACTTTAAAGTAGAACAGTTTAACGAAGACTAATACCGCACACCCTCGGTCCCTACGCAGACTAATCCAAGTGGTCACTCCTCTGCACATTGACCGCAGCCAGTTATAGTCATTATTATAAATGACTCTGCGTAATTGTTTTAAAAATAATTTCTTTTTTAATAGTTTTTAGTTATTGAATTCAAACTTTTGTTATGTACTGCCTCTGTCTCAAATTAGTTGCTACATTTAGGTTGAATATTTTGTCCCTAATTAGTTGCGACATTTAGATTGAATATTTTGTCCCTAATTAGTTGCTACATTTAGGTTGAATATTTTGTCCCTACTTATAGTTGCGACATTTCAAGCATGCAGATTGATGAATAACTTCCAATGCAGTTTAGTAGATAAACACCTGTAAAATTATACTACCAATGAATCCTGATTCATTAGCTAGACGATAGATTTAAGTTTTAAGCTAAGAATTTTTGGGTTAAAGTTCAACTCCGTAGTCTTGTAATTTTCAACCAAGGCAGAAGACAAAGAAAAAGAAACTCGTGGATCAGTACCCCCAGAGATATGATTTGTTATGGGAACATGAAGGACTTTCTGATTCGACAGATTTAACGTGCATCAGTCACCATTTATTACACGGGGAGTCTTCGGCAGGTGGGGATCGAACCCAAGACCTCTTGAGCATGGGCCCAGTGCCCTGTCAACCCAACCGGGCTATACCGGCCCAGTATTGAATTTTGATTTATATTGAACTATCATTTAGTTAAAGTGTTATATTCTACTTAAGTATATGCAACATATATTATTATTAATTGCAAAATTCGCAAATGGAGCGATAAAGTGTGTTATTTAGAAAGCCCATTAAAGAATGATAAAAACAAGCTATCGAAACCTTGGTAATGCTCAAAGTTTAGATTTTTCTTAATTATAATAATCAAATATTATTTTTTTTATTCCTTTATTTTAGAATTAAGTATATTTTCCTCTTATATTAAAGTTGTAGAAAAAAATCTCAAATGTCGTGCTTTTACACTTCATAGTTACTTTTCAGAAGTAATGTAATACTTCGGAAGAAAATATAACCTAATGGTGAAACTCCTTAACTGCAGTGATAACTTTTTCTTTATGAAGGAAGAAAATGCTGGAATTTAGACAAATTTGAAATGCAGAACTACGGGAATACACAAATGAAATTTTATTCAACGAGTCTAAAAATCAAGCAACATTAAAATCTTGAAACATAAATTCGCAGAGTTTATTGTCTTGAACCTTTCGCATGCAAATTTATGAAAGATGTTCAAAAGAACGAAAGAGAAAAGATTTTTGAATTCTTTTCTGTCTTTCTCTTAGAAAGTTTTAAAAATTTTTAACTAAAGGAGTGACGAGCAAATGAATAAACTACTTATTTCTTCCTTAAACAAAGTACATGATAAAATCATAATAAAAGACAAAAAGACAACTTACATTAATTTTTAACACTTTGTTCTTCTACTAAAAAAGCAAACATAACTTTCCTTTTAATCAACGCTAACCTTTCGAAAATATTTATACTTTATGTATTTTTTCAGCCAGGTAAAACAGTTTTGAAAGTTATAAAAAATCCATTATTAGGAAACTATTTTTATTAAATTTCAACAACCACCTTTTTTTTAACTGGGTCTTATATGAGTATTATATATATGATGAGTCTTAATATGAGTCTTTTTAAATATTTTAAAAAGTTCCATGGTCATGGACACCGGCACACTTGCGCCTACTTGAGGGGGATCTGTCTAAAAATTACTGTTTCCAGGAAAATAGTTAAATCGCTGACGCACCACACCTTCTCCGATAACTCCCCCTCCATTGGCCTATCCTAGAACTCCAACATCACCACCAGAGCTGGATCCAACGTCTGACCTTATCCTCACCAATTTATTGCTTATTTATTACTTTACAATTATTTAGAGAAACAGATAATTTCAGACATTGGGTAACTATTGTAGAACATTGACTATTGACATTTACTAGTAGTGTAAAATGTTTCAGGCGCCCAAAAAAAACAGACCGATGAATTGAGAAATCAAATATAAAATGGAGAGAGATGGAATTGCATGGTTTGCTGTCATCAGTTTAGGAAACCAGAATTTCACAATTAATTTTCATAATTAGTTACCGAGTTCTTTTATTAGATTGCGCTGCTGATTAGGAACATTATAAACCAAAAAGTTCACTGTTTTACGTTAGATAGATAATTCCAGTTGAAATATTTGCATATGAGTCTTTTAATTCTGTGCTTAGACGCACTGCATTGTAGCTTAAAATGTTATTTTGAAAACATTATATCATAGTTTTTCAATTAGCAGCGTCATCTGTTGACGAATTTCATAACTAATTTATAAACTTGGTGAGAAGAATTGATAACTGGAAACCGCGCATTTCTATCTCTTTTCACTTTAATTCATTTATTTATTTATTATTTTTTTTAACTTGTTGGTCATTTTTGGGAACTCCGGCATTTGGTGATTGCAAAAGTCTGTGCTTTTCTTGAAAACAAATAAAATACAACGCAGTTTCTCAAGAAAAGTATATTTAGTTATCAATGGCTTATTTTTTTTAAAAAATAATTTTTCACTACTGTATAAATTATCTTACATTTTTGTATTTATACATTTGGTTTATACATTTTTTAATTTTTTTCTACAGAGAAATGGTGTGGTTTTTCTTCAAGCAAAATCCGTAAGATGGGTATTTTGTGTCTTTCACAGAATTTTTTTTTCCATTCAAATTATTTTGTCCCCAACATAATGTATAGACATTTGAAATGAGAAAATCCAGTGAATACCCAGGAGTTTTTCTTTTAACATCTGAAATTTTAGCAGCGTCTGTTGGGCATTCTAGCAGATGCATTAGAAGTTCCTCAAAAAGGCAATATCAGACTAAGGTATCGGGTTTTATTTTATTTTATTCTATTTTATTTTATAACCGATGTTGAACAGCCGACCTAATTCTGAATTTACGACTATCAATGCTCGACTCCGTAGTCTTGTAATTTTGAACTCACGACCCTTTGAGACAAAGAAGTTCCTGGATCAAACTTTGGGACAAACTAGCCTTTACGGAAGACTTTTTGATGGAATTTAACTGCATTTGTTTAACAAGGAGAGAAAAACCACAAAATCCTTGCATGGTTAGACGGACGGCAAGGATTTTCTAACCCATGATCCGTCAATGAGGATATTTTACATCAGTGTGTCCGGTTTATTGTGGTCTGTGGTAGTCGGGAGAAGAATTTGTTTCAATCAGCAATAGTTGGGATTCAAATCTGGGGAATCTCATTGGGAGGCGAACGCTCTATCACCTGACCTACCGCAGCCTTATGGAATCGGGTTTGGAAATTGGAAATGCTCACCGACAATCACCGACAGCTTCAAACACAAAATTTGTTATAAAAATATTATTTAAAAATTTTCAAATACATTGGTAGCATTGTTGAGTTGCGTTTTGTTTTCTGAAACACAATGGTTTACCTTTAAGAGACACTGTAAGTTATTCTGAAAAAATAGTAAATAAAAGGTTTTGTGTGAAAAAAAAGACATAATTAAAAAAATCTAACTTATTTTTAAAAAGCTTTCTATTGTAATGAACCAAAGAATCTGGAATGATAAGTCTATTTGCAATTCTCGCCAAAGGAAATGCGCTTATATTTTTACACTTTCACCTTTCCAACTTATGCAAAAATGAAATCTTCCGTAACGCTTTTCTTTTAACTACCAACTTAATATTATTGCAAACAACAATTTTGAATTTATTTCTATTTGCTATTTTATTATTAATAATAACCAACAATACTTACTTTATTTAATAATTATTCTGTGTTTTTTAATAAGTAAACTAATGAATATATTTCATTATAGTATATAACTATTTTGAACTGATTTTACTCGTTTATTCTTATAAAAATTAACCAACAATAACTGCTTTATTTCGTTATTGTGCTGTATTCATTTAAGTTACTAATGATGCTATTTTGTTTGCAGATAGCTATTTCGAATTGATTACGACTCGTTAGCTCAAGAAAGAAATGATTCACGATTTGATTTTTTAAAAAGAAAATAATGAAACTTTTAATAAAGTTATTTGAAAAAAGAATACTTAAAGATATTTTAATATTTTTCTTAGTTAAAAATGATTTCATTATAATCTAAAGTCCGTAACGCTTTTTTCCGCTTATGATTATAGTAAAATGAAATCATTTACTCCAGATATTTTTTTTCTTTATTGTGAGTTAAAAATATTGAAATTGAGATAAAATTTCAAGTCTTTGACATCATCCACTTTCACTATCAAGATTTGAAACGTAATCTCTTTTCCCTCCTTTTTCTGAAAACTAGTAAAGCCGATTTTATCTCCAAAGTATTCGAGATTTTGCAACGCTTTTAGGATAAGAATATTTTGCGAAACACTCTTAAAAAACGTATTTGAGATTTTCTCATGCCTTCTTCATATTACGCATATGTTTGTTTGAATATTTTTTTATGTTTGATTCAATTGTTTTAACTCGAATAAATACCGATTCACAGTTCGTTACCTATATCATGTTCTTTTAATAAATAAATATAAAAAATATATTTTATCCAAACTTATACACTGAATTTATATTTTAATAATTAAACTACCATGTTTTTGTTGTTTTACAAAATATTTCATTGAAGTTAGCATTGAACGTGTAATTGCGAATTTTATTTTAATTATTAGACCAGAAAAATACTAACTAAAGCGATATTCCTAAATTGATACCTGTTAGCGACAATTACAATTGCAAACGGGCCAAAGTACCGTATATTTGTAATTATAATCAATTAATAAATATATAGTGCATTTGCTGAAAGTGATTAAATATTTTACATTTCAAGTTTGCCACTTTTTTTCCTTTTTAGTGTTTCTCGACGTTTCTCACCTAATATCGGCATAGGTATTGATATGAAAATCTTTCTAGAAAGACAACTATTTCATTAGTAAGTTTACTGCAATCGAAATTAAAAGAATATTTCAAAGAACAGATTTCTATTTGTAAATATTTCACTTGATATTCTTATGAATTTAGTTTTAATCTTTAATTGATGTTGCAAGATGTTTCAAACTTTGAACAAAGAAACTTAAAAATGACTCAAATAGTCTTTTACTTCTATTAAGTTTTTTTCTCCAGCGATTGAATAGATTTTTTCAATCTTATCATCATCATTGATGACTCTTCAAGTTTTGATTTTTATTACTTAAACATCAATTTCCCCCCTACTCTCCCCCCGCCAAGTGTTCAAGGCTTTTGTTACCAAAAACAGTTCAGTTGGACTCTTCTGTGACCTGGAGCATCAGGAAGTTACCCAGGTAGAACTAAGATAACAGAGGCTTATGTAAGATTGCTCTGAGACGCTTAAACCCTCTTACATTTTTATAAACATCACACAGGTCTGGGCTGGATCATAAAAACCTTGAAGCCGCTAAGTTATTCAGAAGATGTTATAGCCAGCCAGATGTCCATAGCTGAATCGCCATACATAGGAATCACATGATGATAGTAATTGCATCTCTTACCCTTCCTAACGATAACGAAGCATTTGCCAACCTCATAAGTGTCATGATAGTATTACTTGATTGGATACTTCTTTCGCTTCAAAAATAAACTGAGTGAGCTGAATTAAACTAACAAGAAGATCAAGAGCTGAATCAACTAACAATAGCTAAGTTCACTAGACCCAAGCGCGTCTCTTTTTCTAAGCTTTACAGAGAGCTTGCTGCTTAACCGTTTTTTCTTCCGCTTGTTATAGAATTGCTAATATCCTCTCCCGTTTCGTGTTTTATAACATTTTTAGGTTTGTTAACAAAACCAAATTTAAGTCTCTTAAAGATCCTATTAAGTTTGATCATTGATCGGACATTTACCACATTCCTTGATAATGCGATCGTGGCTACATCGGGTAAACTATTATCTCTTTAAAACTGAGACTTAAAGAACACAATAGATATGTTTGTTATCAAGAATTCTTCAATGGATGGTTGACCGTGTAAAACTATACGCAGATAGCGATACTTGTAATGTTTACAATATAACGCGTTCTTTCAATCTAACTTTCAACGATACAAACAATAAATGAATTTGGAAGACACCGCAAGCTTGCTATGATGCTACCCCCCCAAAACAACGGGGATATTTTGCACAAATAGTCAAATAAGAAATAACTCTCAAAACATGGCTAACCTTACACTTTATTTATGCTGTGATATTAATTTTATTAAATTTGCTTGAGGCTCAGGGATCTGTTAGAATTTATAAAGTACAGAAAACTTTTATGAACGATAAAATTACGCGTGAATTTAAACACACATCACAATAATAAAACTTCCTAGAATATTAAGCCTGTTCACACATCGCCTCGTAAGCATAACATAAGCGGAGGGATACACCAAAAGTTTTCTAAATTTCTTCCGGTTTTAGGAAGCTTGTTATTTTTTACATTCAGTCAACCATCCATTGATTCACATTATTGGAGTCTTGGGCATGAATTTAATTTCGATAATGTTAAAATTATGTCCACCCCAGGTATATCAGCTCATCGTGATGATATCAGATCATTTACCTCTCCATAACGCGTAGAGAGCCTGATTTACTTCTCGGCAACTGTGATTTTTCTTGTTCTGTTTTTCATCTTTTTCTCTCTCTCTGCTTCTATGGTTTTTCTATCACTTTTTATTTTCGTTGGCAAATTAGCGCTTTTTTATTTCAAATTATTTTGTCTTCTTTATTTTCACGCCTGGCAAGTTTTGAAAATGGTTGACATTTTTGAAGCACTTGAATCGTGTAGTCTGTTATTTCATATTTATTTACTTTTGAAGTGAATGAAGTCTCTTAGTATTGCACCGCTTCATTTTTTTGGGATTATTTATTCCTGATAGTTTATTGTGAGATCTGCATTGCTATCAGGAATGGGCATATCTCATATTAAATCTTCCACAAGTATCATTTTGCTGTGATAAAAATTATTTTTGATCTTGAGTTTTTGCTATTACTTTTTTGTTACCATCTGGTTTGTTAATTTATGATACATTTTGATATAATTTTTCACATGATTTTCAAAGATGCCAACTGCTCCGGACCATCACCTCCTACATCAAAAAGCCTCCACATGGTCTTTTATAAGTAGTCCGCGCAGACTATTTAAAAAGTGAACCAGTTGTGCGCATGAACCCAAAACCTTTTATAAAAGTAATTGAGAGAAATTTATCATATATATTTGACAATTGAATCTGTAGTGGTTGACAAGTGAATAATGCAAACCAATAATATTCATAAATAAAACAAATTTTTAGTCATATATTTGCTACCACTTTCTTATTTTAACTAGATTTTGCATAAATAACTCGCTCGGAAAGTGTATATCCTTCACAGTGGTCTGATCGGACTACCTATAAAAAACCGTGTGGAGGCTTTCAGTTGTAGGAGGCGTTGTCCGGACATACCAAAATAATTAAAATACGGTAAATAACTACAAACTAAATCTTGCAAATATTTGGTTATATAGGTATAGCATGGTGAATTATATAAGCCAACGAATTATTTAGAAATAGTGGTGGATATAAATCTACTAAATTGAATTTAGTAGATTTATATCCACCCTGTGCATTCGAGACCGTTTCCGTGCGTACCTACCCGCAACTCGAAGTGTTTTGCAGCGCTTTTGCCTGAATTTCTTACCTCTAACTTAAAATGATTTTAAACATAAAGTTACACATAAAGCTTTTATATTTAAATATTTAATGTATCTTTACATCTTTATGAACATTAGTCTTTGTAATTTTGCTTTGTATGATATCTGATGTAACAACTGCCAGGATGCATGCCCGGCTTGTCGGGACAAGTTTCGCAATAGTATGTCATTTGATGTCTTTTGCCGGGCTTATTTCTTTGAGAGCAGACTTTGCAATCCTTTCTAACTCCTGTTAGAACGCTAAGCAGCATTCCATTTAGGCAGATGTTTCGAATTCGGAGGTTGCAGTCGAAGCTCGAGCACGTGTCTGACGAAAATTTCCAGTCAATTGCTGAACCAAGCGTTTTTACATACCACAAGTGGTTAAGCGGCTGTTCTCCTCTTTGTTGTTTTGCGATTTTATAGAGTATATATGAGTTCATTGAGCAAATTTACAGACCCTAAAAAAAAAAAAAAAAAAAAAAAACAGTTTACGCCAACCATTTCAAAGATTTTCTTAAGAAACAATACGTTGCGGCCAATTGATCTGCATGATCGACACCGCCTATATGATTTATATAGTTTATAACAACATTAGGCTTTTTGACAGTAACTTCAATACCAATTCATTGAAGAAACATAAATAGTATACACCGCGCATGGAACTTCCGCACCAAACAAAGTGGTGAGCGAGAGCAACGCCTGCTATAACTGAAAGCCTCCCAACGGTTTGTTATAGGTAGTCCGATCAGACCACTATGAAGGTAAAACAATTTACGAAAGAGCCATTTAATAAAAAATCCAGTAAAAGTAAGAAAGTGGTATCAAATATATGTCTATAAATTTGTTTAATTTATCAGTATAATTGGTTTTTCTTATTTACTTGTCAACCACAACAGATTCAATTCTCAAATGTATATGATAAATTTCTCTTAATTACTTTTAAAATAGAATTTGGTTTCATGCGCACCCACTGGTTCCCTTTTTAAATAGTCTGCGCAGACTACTGGTAAAAAACCGTGTGGAGGCTTTCTAATGTAGGAAGTGATGGCGAGAGTCACCTCTCGAGTTGTGGCATTTAATCATATGGTGAGCGAGACTCATATCTTGAATGCAAAGGGTTAAATCAAGAATCACAATTGATAAACTACCACTTTAAAATATTTATTTGCTGTCCGGAGCAAGTTGGCATCTCTGGATTTTTCTCAGCATTCCTTGGGGTTCTTTTTATGAGTAGTCTTTACTATGTCTGTACTTAATTTTTAAACATGAATGCATATTGATCAAATATTGGGATTATATTTAAAAAAGGGGATTAACAATAACCGAAAATGAAAAACAGAATATTTTGGATTTTGTCCGTAAGCAAACAAACTAAAAAAAAAAAAAAAAAAAAAAAAAAAAAAAAAAAAAAAAAAAAAAATAATAAATAAAAATAAAGAATGAATACGGAAATAAATTTATAACAGTGAAAAAGTAAATAAAAATATGACTACATGCACTGTAAAATTTGATTTAGATAAACATCAAAAATGTTGGACAATATACCTCAAACTTTTTCACAGTGATGAAAGCGTAATTTGGTGTGAACTTGAAAAAACTGTTCCTTCTCACAATTTCTCGGGTTGTTCAACATTGAATTTAAAGAGAACAGAGTTTTTACATTGAAGTAAATATTTACAATGATCAAATTTTTACTGCATTGTCTTAAAAAATGATAATTTATTTACTTTTATTTATTTATTACATTTAGTTATAACTAAATATTCAGAAGAGTTTTTTTCAAAAGTACCAACAACTAAAAGGGAGTACTCAATAAAATGTCGGAAGACATGTGCACGTTTCTATTCAATAAATCAATAAATATAGTTTCCAAGAAATCAGAAAAAGTGTATGAGATTTTCTAAATCACACACCGTTTATCAATTGTTAATAAAATTACTTCCTCTTTCGGGAATATTTAAATGTAGCCTTAATGTAATGTTAAACTTGATGAGAAACTTCATTTACATGTATATCAATATGCATTCAAGCATAAATGTGGAAGAGTGTCCTCGTGAATTAACCAAGTTTATAATTAGAATGCTTAAGCAGGCTAATGAAGCTATTCATCTAGTTTTACAGAAATTTAGAGAGTGCATACTAAAATGAAGCACAAACTATGAGAATCTGAAATATGTTTCTGAATTCTCGCTTGAATATGTGACGGATGAGATCGAGTCAAAGTGCCATCAAAATTTAATAGTAAATGCTCGAAAACATAGCGAAATGGATATTTTAACTTGAATGAAATAAGAATCCTTACTGAATTATACATTCGTTTTGAGTTGGGTGTTTAAGCGAAATCTCGAATTTTTACTATTTGATTGGCCTTTTGAAAAAGTGACATTTTTTATATTTTGTTAACTTTAAATAACCATGGGTGAAAGCCCTTATATAGCAAGACGGAAAAGAGAAAAAACTGGTACGTAAGACATTTCATTCCAGCATTTTTTTCGAAAAAAATGAAATATTTGTAACTATCAAGATTTCTTCTAAAATTTTAGCATATATATAAAACTGCTACTTTTCGAAGATTAAGTAGATATTGTAGAATAATTTAAAAAAGAATAAGTAAACTCCTCCCCAAAACTAGCTATAACTGAAAAGGTTTCACTACCAGCCTTTCCTATTTTCCGTCTCGCTTTCACCCCTGAATAACTCAATAGTGTTTTAAAAATATTTTCTGAAATAGTTCAGCTGATAGTCATAAATTACAAAGATATCATGTATTAAAGATAATTTCTAAAATGTAGTATTATATTTTTACGAACTACGTAATATAGAAGCTGGAAGCTTTAGTATAAATTGAGGATGTCTGCTGCCATGGAAAAAAATGAAACTATATCTGGTGGAGAAAATAGAAGAAATTACATGATTCTTCCAACCTCTACCAAAGATGACAAACAGTTAATACAATACCCCAATTCGAAGTGATGTGTCTCCATAAAAGAAATTACACACCAGGCGGGTCTGGCGTCTGGGGGAGTTCTTGTGAAAGCCGAACAATAACTCGGTCCACATATACCTCAGACTAGTGTAAATGTATGGGCCACCCAGTGGAGAAGTTTTGCATTCGTAGTATTTGTATACGTAGTTAATGCATGTTACAAAAAGCACAATCTGTTGCAGTGTCGTTGATTATTTTAGGTTTTCTAGTCATATGTTATAAAGCCTTTTTTTTTTCGTAGCCAGGAATAATTTTCATCCGTTATCATTTTGTTGGAAAATAAAACTCTATTGTTACTATACCACGTTGTATCTTGTGCCGATTTTCTTTCATTAAGAAAAAAAATCTTGCTGAGTTAAACAAAATTTTTTCACAAAAAAGTTATATTAATAGATATTAATAGGCAAACGTGATATGTATGTTCTAGAAAAATCTTAATTTATTTGAATAATTAATTTATAATTTATATATATATATATATATATATATATATATATATATATATATATATATATATATACACTCAAGAGCCAAAACATTATGACCACCCCTACATTTTGCAATGAACTCTCCTGGATGACGTAGAAGGCACGTGATCAGGTGGAAGTGGAATTTAACTGTTGCTGGAGAGTTTGAAGAATCATTACAGAAAACACTTATGAATGGTAAAATTTCGCATAAATTTGATAAAAAATTACTATAATAAAACGTCCTAGAATATCAAGCCTGTTCATACGTTTCCTCATAAGCATAACATATGCGGAGGGATGCACCGGAAATTTTCTAAATTTCTTGCGGTTTTAGGAATTTTGTTATTTTTTACATTCAGTCAACCATCCATGGATGATTACATTCAGTCAACCATCTATGGATGGGTGATTGAATGTAAACAATAACAAAATTCCTAAAACCAGAAGAAATTAAAAAAACTTCTGGTTTATCCCTCCGCTTATGCTATGTTTACGAAGAGATGCTTGAACAGGTTTAATATTCAAGGAAGTTTTATTATTGTGATTCGAATTTAAATTTACACATATTTTTACCATTCTTAAGAGTTTTCTGTAATTCATAAATTCTGACAGGTTGTGAACCTAAAACGAAAAAACCTAAAGTCGTATCGCTTCGATTAACTTAAATTATTTCAGTAACAGCAGCAGTTGATTCCTAAGAATCACGGTAATTGCTAGTCTTGGTCTTGATAGTTCCGATATTGATATCCAACATCTGCATCAATTCTTCAAGAAAACTTGGACTTTATTTTTTAACATACGTTCGTCACGTCTTAAACAGTGCTTGCCATAAAAACCACTATTCACCAATTATATGCCTGTCAGTATTACATTCACCTACTGCCATTAAAAACCATTCAAGTTCGTATTTTTCTGTTTTCGATGATAACTTTTATGTATGAAACATTTTTGGAATCTTTCCGTTGAGATGTTTCTTTTTAGTGGCAAATAATTTAAAGATATCCGCAAAAATGAATCGAAATTTTTGAGTAGTATGAGTTATTTCTTGCGCTTTTTGCCGATACTTTTTAAAAATAATCAACAGATAGTGGATTATTACAATATAAAAAACAATGATAAAATTTATTTCGGATTTTATATGAAGTTATTAATTATACTTTAGTCAAATGTTCGCAAGACATGAAATAAATTTTTTATTTATTTTATGATTATAATAAAAAAACCTGTAAAGTTTTTAATTTGATTAATTCATATTATTTGGATTATTAAAAACTCAGAAAAGTATTTTTTTTAAAATTTAAAATGTGATTTTAATAGTTTTTTTTAATGTAATAAGTTAAAATTTTATTTAAACAATTTTTAAAAACTATGCAAACATTCAACCTCATAAAATTTTTTAATTTATAAAATTCAATTAATTATTTTCTATTAAATAAACTGAAAATAACCACATTTTAATTTAAAAATAATTTAATTTAATCTTCACTTAATTTTCTTCCTGCCTAAATAATTATTAAATATTTTAAAACTTTTCTTCTCTCTAAAACAGACATATTTGTTTAAAGAATTCATTTTTGAAAATAAAATATTCTTTTCTAAATGAGTGTAAGTTGTAAAATATCTTTAATGTAACGAAAAAAAATCTTTTTAGAATACGTGCTTTAATATGCATCAAAGGACCTTTAGGCAAAGGGGATATTGATTTTCAATTTAAATGTTTAATCAGTGTGGAAGTATATTTTCCAAATGTTCTCCGAGAATATGCTTTAGATGAAAAAGTTCAACTCCTTCTCATTTCATTTGTTCTAAGATTAATAAAAGGAACACAACTTTACTCTTAAAATATAAATGGAAATTTATGCTCCTTCTTACAAAGAGTCTTTAAAAATTAAATCTAATTTAAAAAATGCTATTCAATTCAACAAATATTTTTCTGTTCTAGGGCTTTTATTTCAAGAATATATGCGGAAACGACGATAAAATAATTCTATATTATGAAAATTATTAAAATTCTAACAAATTCTATTTAATATAAATTTATTTCATTTGATATGATTTTTAAAGTTTGTTGTAAAAATTGATATTTTCTTATTTAATCATACTTAAAATTTAATGATAGGGTTGATATGTTTATCTTATTTATTCTTTTGTTTCCTTATTATTTCATTTATTTATTATTTTTTTTACAAATTAAAAATTGATTTGCTATTGTGGTGTTCGATTAAACAAATACCTACTTGAAGTATTGATTGATTTACCGAAACCTATCTTAATTTGATTATAAGTTAAAATCTCCAGAAAATAAATAAAAATAAAATGAAATGAATAGAATGAAATTTTCATGCAGACTTTATTTTATGACTTATAATGTTTGTTCACTGTTTACATTATTATTTTTCACTCTAATTATAAACACCCTTTAAAAAATAAGGTTGTATAAAAGAGGAACAACGTAAATAAAGGGCAACTAAAGTACAGAAATGAACAATTACTGTACGTTATTTGTATCGTGTTTACGTTGTTTCTTGCTTTAGTCTACTTAGCACAAACCCTATCCTTCTGTTGGATCTTGTGGTGTAATGTCCACTTCTGTACTTTATTTGTGCCTTATTTATGTTGTTTACATATACATTTATTACCAATTGAAATCTCATCTCTTAATGCTGATAAGCATCTATCTGCTTGCCATTTGACGTATTAATCATTTTTCAAGCATTCATTTGATTCGCTAGATTTTGCTTTTCGTTGGGAGAATTTACCAAAAAGTGGGATAAAATAATTTCTTAAAGGTTGTAATAAAAAGATTCTACACGAGAAATATGTTTTCCACATTGTAGGCCATGTTGCTTGCAAATTCAAGGTAAATGCATCGCTTTTATTTGCTACAAAACGTAACTAAACTCATGGGCAAAGATCTGTCAAAATTTTATTATTATTTTTTAAATAAATTAAAATTTTCTTTGATCTATTCATGCTACACATTTTCCACAATATATAATAGTACATGGTATGCTAAGTCAGAAAATTCTGTCTATATATTTATGGAATATTTTCTGAGGAAACATGGGCTGCATACACAAACCTATATATCTTCAGAAAATTAGTGTGAATATTGTTGAAAATATATTAGGTAGCCTTTAAGTAATATACTAGCTTATGTCCTTAATAAGTACCTACAAATCCGAGAATTAAACAGATTTTGATGTCTTTAAACTCACTATCTTCATTAATAATTTTTCAAACACTTTTTTATATCGTTTTAATTTTTCTAAATTATATATCGATTTCCGTTCATTAATTTTTCAGATTTCGATAATGATGCTTAACATATGTATCAAAGACGATGATAATGTACAGAGCTCTAAAATCACCCTGAATAACTTTTGATCTAATGACCGGATTTTCACGTATAGTTTGTCTGAAGTAAGAGCTTCCCTAGTCATTCGTCTGAACCCGTGGCGGTGACAATGGTAACGAGGTATAACTATTTCAAGTAGGAGTATTTAGGATAGGTTTTTGCCAGGGCCGGTGAGAGAAAGGGAATCTTTTTTTCAGTCTATTGTGTCAGCAGCAACCTTCCCTGAAATGCGCTATTCTAGTTTCCATTGCAGAAGGCCTCAGACTTTGTAGCAGAGGGAGTTCTTACCGTAGACAAACTATACTAAAACTCAATCTTCGTGTTACAAGAGAGTGACCTTATATATGCTAAATAATTAGCGCAGACGATATTTTAAGTAAGTGAAATCAGACTCAAAAACGTTACTTTCTCTGATTAAACATACCTTTTTGTCTATTGATTCGGATTTCTGACCTTCAAAATATAGATGGTAGCCGCAATCTGAGAAATAAGGTTCAAATAGTATGGTCAGGAGAGCGGTCCGAAGTTTGGATGTCTTAATGCTAATTTTACTTTTTGTGTATTTCGCTATATCTCGAAAAAATTTTAAGTGAATTGAAAAATTTTTTCACACAATTGCAAAATTCATTTATTTAAAGACAATTTCTTGCAAAAAATAATTTTTAATAATTGTTTATTATTTTTATTATTTATTTAATAATAAATGAAATGTTTCTGAATTGTAAGTTTTACAAATTTTTACATCAAATTTTGTATTTTAAAAGGCAAGGTACAAAATTTGAATGAAATCGGTTGAAAAGTTTCTGAGAAACCGAGTTTTAAATTTTGTATTTTGCCATACAAAAATTACATTCTTCAAAATTATATAAAAAATTTTATAACTTACAATTAAAAAAAACTTTTGCAGTATTATTAAATGAAATAATAAAAAATAATAAATACCCATTAAAAATTATTTCTGATATGAAATTATCTTTGAATAGACGAATTTTACAATTGTGAGCAAAGAATTTTCAATTCTCTCAACTATTTCCCGAGAGATAGCGAAATACGCAAAAAGTAAAATAAACATTAATTAGTCCAAACTTTGGACTGCTCTTCTGACCAAACAATTGAGCCAATATTTCCCAGATCGCGACTGCCCTCTACATTTTGAGGGTCAAGAACTCAAATCTGTAGGAAAAAAGGTATTTATTCAGAAAAAGTACATTTTAGTGTCTGATTTTTTAACTTAAAATAACGTCTGCAATATAAAATTAGCCTAATTGAAGTGAAACTCTCAAGCCAGTCTTAGTACGGGATTATCCGTACGATTGAGTCTTAGTACGGGAAAATCCGATCATTTGATCACAAGTTAGTCAGGGCGATTTTTTTTTCTTATAACCCTCGTTAAACAGTCGACCCAATTTTTGGATTTACAACTACTAATATTCAACTCCTTAGCCCCGTAATTTTGAACCCAACTCAGACGACAAGGGATCTCCTGGATCAAGTATTGGGAGAAATTTGCCTTCGAGGAGGACTTTCTGATGAAATTAACTCGCATTTGCGTTACATGGAGAGGAAGACCACGAAAACCTCCCATGATTAGCCTGACGGTAAGGGAACTCAAACCCATGATCTATCTACCACTGAGAATATTTTACGTTAGCGCCGTGGTCGGTGCAAGCTGGATGCGGAATTCGTATCGATCAGTCATTGCTGGGATTCTGAGCCATCACGGCTCAGGATGATTTGTTTATTTATTTATTTTTTTTTTTTGCGCACTGTATATTCTCTATATTTATAAAAAATACACAAGAAACGTATTGAATATTAGTTTTTCCTTTATTTCACGCTCTTATTTATATAAGCAGATAAAACATATATTCTTGAGCAGCTATAAGTTAAGTAGTTAAGATATATATTATTCTTGAATTAATGATTAAATTTATAGGCTTACGTTTTATACAGACTCCATTGCAAGAATATTTAATATTTGCATCGAATTTTTTTGGGTTTGTTCGTGAGACTTCAATAGAAATACTACGCTTATGATAAAATTCTTGTTAATTTCACTGTTATTAGCAAACTGATACTTTGTTTAGTAGTGCGCAAATAAAAAAAAAAAAAAATAAATAAATAAAAAAAATAAAAAAATGGACCACCCTGAATAACTTCGAATTAATGATCGGATCTTTATGTTCAGGAACGCAATAGTAATGGTTCTAGGGGTAACCTCAAATATTCTTATTAATTAGTGCGGGCGATGTTTTCAGTTACGAAATCAGACACAAAGAAGTATTTTCTCTGAATAAACATACCTTTTTTCCGACGGATCTAGATTTCTGACCCCAAAATATAAGGGGTAGCAGCAATCTGGGAAATATGGTCCCCATAGTTTGTTCAAAAGAGCGGTTCAATGTTTGGATCTCTCTCTTGATCAAACTAATAGGACCGTATTTTCCAGATTGTGGCTACCCCTATATTTTGGAAGTCAGAAATCGAAATCCATAAAAAAAAAAAAAAAATTGTTTATTCAGAGAAAGTATGTTTTTGAGTGCGATATCGTAACTTAAAATATCGTCTGAACTAAGTAATATTTAGCGTTTTTTTTTTGGACCACTGTAATGAAATTTATATGCTTTGCATTCTAACTACAGAAAAAAATGTAGCTTGAAAACTGTGATGATTTGGTCGATTCCACTAAAGAATTGTTGAGGTCAATACAACGATACTTTTACTACAAAATTTTTAAGATTAATATACCTGCATATTTGCTGTAGAATTTCTAAGATTAGTACTACTACAAAATTACTGCAGTTTACAAACAACAATAATTTTGCAGACCTCGAAAATTCTATGAGGGAATCCGCCAAATGGCTTCGCTTTCAAACTGCATTTTGTTTTTAATTTTCTGCAGTTTATTTTTAGTTGGAGAGCTACATAAAAATTCTTTCTATATAACATACTTGAGTGTCACAGAAAAATGTCAATTCAATATTTAAGCATCTAATATTATGAAATATTTCATGAATTTTTTGGTACTAAAACTCCTTTAATAAAATGAAACTAATTTTCTTTAGCTTTGGGAAGTAATAAAAACATATTCAAGAATACAGAAACGTGACAAAAACTCAAGGTATAGCTTTTATCACGCATGTATATTTCTACAATGAGAAAGAGAAGAAAAGAAAGAAAATCGTAAACGCACGTGTCCTCGTTTTCTTTTGTTTTTCTTAAACTACAATATATTTATTTCTATTGGCTTCTTTCTAAAAGGTTTCTCGTTTCTGTGTTCATGTATGTCAATAGACATCCAAATAACGTTGATAGTATATAGATTCATTTATTAAAATAAATTTTATTTTATTTAGATTCATTTATTATTTCATTTTGTGCTGATTCCTTCATTAACTCTTATTTCATTTCATGCAGATTACTTTATTAACTTATATGTCATTTTACGTAGATTCCTTTATTGATTTTAAGTATATGACTGTAAAAATAAAAATTTGATATATGAGTTTTGTGCACATCTCATGTATCCAAAGAAAAGCATTGTACCAAGCACAGGGGTTCGTGTCGATTGGAGATGAATAAAACTGTCTTTAAGACTCTAAAAATTTATTCACAGAATCTTCCAGAAAAAATAGCGATATTCTGCACTCAATTACAGCACGAATAATTGGCTAGTAGATAATATATCACAGCTTTGAAACCTCGGACAGTTCACAAGAGATTCACAAATCAGAACACTGTTGCAGTCACATGCAGACTCACTGTTACTCACTGCGATGCACATTCCTATTTATATAGGCTTGGCGACGGAACCTCAGAACTTTCAACATGATTCTAGACGAAATTCTGTCAAACTGCGTAAATATTAGTCCTATCGTTTTGAAACTAGAATTTTCTATGTGATTCTGTTGACTTGTGTCTGTGGGTACAACCGGCTGAGCAACTGCGCATGCGCAGGGCGAAAATGTTTGACGCCTCTGCCAGTTGTAAGTAGCGAAAGGTTGCCAAATGTTGCACCCCCATCATTTTACAACTAGCTGAGAGATTTTCGGCTTTGGATAGAATAGTTCATCAAATCATTGCTAGATGGCGCTAAATTTCAACAACAGATGGCAATTGGAGTAGCTATTTGTAAACTTTTTCTGTGCTAGTGCTCCCAGCTTTCTAGTGCTAGTGCTCCCATTAAATATATGAATGATAAATCACTGCCAGTGACCTTTTTGCTATTTTCATAATTTAATGTTTTGTTCATCAATTATTTAAAACTCTGAAAGCGAGGCAAAGCGGGCAATAAAGTTTGGTTTAAACTTACTTTTTTTTCAAAATAATTAAATTAATATGACACGGCTTTTCATTTTTACAAAGGTTTTAATAAACACTATGGAACTCAGATTTAGGGTAGATAAAAATCTACCATAAATTTATTTTCTACCTAAATTTAATTTTAAATTTTTGAAGTCACTCAAAAACATAACATTTAAAATAATTTTAAAGAAAATCAGTCAAAGAAATTTATTTTGTTGCTTCCGACTTTGTTGTTAATGATGATTAAATTCGTCAATTTTAGATCCATTTTTTCCACTCTTTCCAAAAAACACAAAAGTCTTTCTTACAAATATTGGGCTCAGTATAATTGAATTTCATAATACGTTTTATTCGACGAGAATATCAAAATCTATTTGTAAAGGCTATGGAATAGTTTAATTACTAAATATCTCATTCAGGTTTCTATAATTAAATGCAACGGAGAAGGAATCTATACTCGATTTCAACGAATTTTTTTCCTGAACTAATGAAAGTATTTTTTTTTCCAATATAGCCAAGTTCTAGGTATGAGATTATACTTAATAAAACAATGAAACTCACAAGAAAATTTCTAAAATATGACCTTTATTTTTTAGAAATAAAATTTTTATAAAATATACAAAAGATGCGGCAGGACCAGTCTACTTTTCGCCCCTTTTGTAACCTTAATGTTTTTTTTTTTTTTTTGTAAATTATATTACAGATTAAAAGTGAGCCAATGTGGCCAATTAAGTTAAATTAAGACTCCCTTTATTCATAATAATTAAATTAATGTAACATGGCTTTTCATTTTTACAAAGATTTTAATAAATACTATAGAATGCTAGATCAGATTCGACTCTAAATTTGTTTTCCAGCTAAATTTAATTTTAATTTTTGAAGCCTTACAAAAACTTAATACTTAAAATAGGTTTAAAAAAAAAACGACGCCAAGAAATTTACTTTGATGTTTCCGATTTGTTAATGATTGTTAAAATTCGTCAATTTCAGATCCTCTTTTCCACTCTTTCCGAAACTCATAAAAGTCTTTCTTCCAAATATTGGGATCAGTATAATTGAATTTCATAATAAGTTTCATCAGGCGGAAGTATCACAATCTATTTGTAAAGGCTATGGAATAATTTAATAACTAAATATCCCATTCACGCTTCCATAATCAGAAAATGCAACTGAGAAGGAATCGATTCTCGATTTCAACGATGGTAGGTTTCTAAACTTTGGGTGTTATGTAGTTTCTCTAATGAGAATCTATAAATCTATACTCTCTCCTTTCTTGTATTTAATAAAATTTCAATATAAAAACTTTTACCTAAAGCAATGAATACGTGAGTTTGTGAATGGAAATAATATTAAAATAGTTATCATAGTCAAGATTTATAACATATAATTAAGAAATCATAAAAGACTAAATTTGCTTTAATTCGTTTTACACAGCCAGTAAAAATATAACATCTAGACTAGAGCTTTAGATGAAAATAGCCTAATTATGCACCACAAATATTGCAATGCATAATATTTGTTAATTACATTGTACTATTCTAATGCAGTACTTCAAATGTACTTTAGGTACTTCATATATTCTCAATGGTGTTTCATTTAACTAATTATGATTTTGGAATTGTGTCAGGTGTGGCTGTTTTTTATAAATGGGAAATTATTTAAACGTGTTTTTTTTTTTTTTTTTTTTTTTTTTTTTTTTTTTTTTTTTAGATTTCAAGACTAGAAATTTTTATTCTTAAATCTTTAGTTTTTTTTATAGATATTATAGACTTTATATCCTTTTTAATATTATCTTTTAAAAAATAATTTGTTTACATTAGATAAACAGTAAAAAGTTTTCATGTATCTGAACACTAAAAATAGCGGCAACTACATTACACCGAATTGCTGTTTAAATAAGTGTAAACCAAAGTCAATGATAGTTCTCACGTGATGTTCTTTTACACTATTTGATGTAAAGTAGCTGTCTCTATATTTGGTATTCAGTGACACTAAAATTTATAATTACAGTAGATATGATACCATTATCATGCCGCATTTGGCATTATATATATTTCCTAACTTTTAAAATGTCTTTTATTACTTAAACTTATTTTATTAATCGAATTATATTTTAATTAAATCAATGACTTAATCTTTTAAAGAGAACATAAAATTAATTTATTCTTTTCTTATCGATCAATGTAACGGCTAACTTTTTATTTCAATTCTAATGTAGACTCATTAATTCACTACCGCTCCTAATCGAAAACAAAAATCTATTTATAACTTTTTGATTCTTAATTTTCTTACTGCAAATATATTTCAGTTACATGGTTGTAATAATTCCCACAGTTTTGTTGGCGACTCGTGATCGCCAAAGTATTTTTAAACCCAATATTGATTATGCGGGGTTGGTTTTGTTTTGGCTGTCTTATATTTTGATAAATCGCCAATTTTGGATCTCCTATCCATGCTTCTCCTGTGTTCATTGGGAACTTTATTTGCATTCACTTTCAATTTAAAATTAGCTTCGACTGGTCCGGTCCGAGCCGTCCAAACCGTTTAAAAATATCATTTTAATATGAATGCTAACTTGAACTCTCAAGGTTGAGAATATGTTATCTCGATCCCTTTAAGGGATTTCTTTTTATCATTTGTATTTTATATATGACCATTTTGAAATAACAAATGCTTTATTAATAAATCAAATTTTACTTAAACGATTTTTATTAATTTCCTGGAGACAATCATTTTTCTACATTCATAATTAAGATGTGTAGGTAAAGGCTAAGAAAATTCATGATGAGACTTTTAATACCATTATAAGCTAATAAAGGTGATCACCACCGTCATACCCATAAAAAGCAGTAAAGGTACTTTTACGATACAATATAAAGCGAGAATCATAAATTTAACATGCATAGATACAATATTTCTTAATATAAAATTGGTTCCGTTAATGAGACATACACAAAATTCACAGAGAGGATATTTATATAAATTCTAACTAGGATTTACAATGCCTGAGTGAATAAATGTAAAATATAATAAAATTATTTTTTGCAATTGACAGATTTATGTAAATCTTGGTATGAAAACATAAATATCTTTATGATACAACTGAATGAATGTATACCTTTTATAACAGTTTACATGATTAGTTAAATCTGACAAGAAGATTGAAATTATTTGGCAAATAATCGACTAAATTATATTTTGTTTATATTTGATAAATAATAAAAAAAAAATTCTGTATCTGAATACTAAAAATAGCGGCAACTACTCCACACCAAATTGGTGCTTCACTAAGTGTTCCACTACACCAAAACCAAGGATAGTTCCTGGTGTGATGAACAGCTAGAATGTTCCTCAATGCTACTTGGGGTAAAGAAGCTGTCACTCTACTTGTTATCAGTAACAGTAACAGTAACACTATACAGTTAAAGTAACACTAAAATTTATGGAGCATTCATAACGTCAACATCATATCCTCCGGCCTGTTGCCTACCACCCAGGTAGCAAAAAGATATGATCTAATACTGGCAAGATGCAATATAATACTGCCGTGCTAGAAAACGCAATACTCTTGAATCCTATCTTCTAGCGTTAGAACTAATTTGATATAAGATTGTAAAGTATTCGATCTAACATCCGAAATTTCAAAATAATCATCTATTTCATTACTTTTGGTACAGCGCCACATTTTTGCGAAAGGTTATCCCATATTATTAATAAATAAACATTTATTTATGAAAGAAAACAATAAATTCAGTATTACTTAAAATATCATTTTTGGCCACTTCAAACTTATGCCAGAAAACATAACGATAATATTAGCAGAAATAAGCTGTTTCCGCCAGTGCAATTGTTGAGTTGTAACTTCCTTTTGGTATGGGAATGTTTACATCGCCGCCATTGATCGTGGTAATCAGCTAGAGTGACATTTTTAACTTCAAAGGTATTTATAATTTAGTAATTTTTTAGTCAACTTTATAAGTTTAAATGATAGATACATAAAACTTTAAAGTAGTATCGTAGGTAGTATTTTTCCTGTAGAAACATTCAGTGCACTTAATAATCTTGACCGCTTCTTCAAAACATTCAAGAATTAATTTAATGATTTAATAAATCTCTTATTAAATATTATGATTGTGCTCAATTTTAATAATGTTTGCTTGTAGTAGTTGACTACTCTGTTAAAACGTATTGTCCGACTATAAATTAAAAGTATTGTAGTTAGTTTAGAATAGGTTCGTAGAAACAATGTTTACATGGTAATTCGCATCTGACAGAATTTCACTGCAACAATGATAAAGAAAAAATATAATATTTAGTAAAGAAGTTTGCCATGTTAAAATAATTATTAATTAATCGGCTACTTTTTAGTTAGGTACATTTTAGAATGTTTGAAATTTTACTCACAAGAAGAACACTATTGTTACATTAATTAAAGATTCCTGTTTAATATATTGTAAAATAATGAGTTAAACATTTTGGTTTTCATTTCTTGAGTATAGACAGATTTGCATGTTTTTGATACATGATTAATTATATGAATTTATAAATGATAGCAAATGGTTAAAAAATTAGCAACAATATGGTTTATTCAAAGTTGTGTTTACGTTAAATGAAGAGGAGTGCTGAAAAGGTGTTAAAATTTTTATTTAGGAAGTTCTTAATAAAAGTGTGAATATTTCCTATTGGCTCTATCAGCTTATACAATGTACAAAAATATTTTGATAGTTAAGTATCATTGTACTTTATCTTTTTAAAAAAAAAAAAAACATTGAATTTGATATATTTTTGTATCTGTATATATACTTGAATATTCACTTCAATTAAAAAGGGCTTAAGGGTTTTGAACTATAATTTCTTCTTTTTTTAAAATAAAAAATAATTAAGAATGAATAAAATTATTACTTGAGAGCGGTAATAAATGAAATGTTTTTCGATTCTTGCGCAGGGATACTAAGATTTTTGGTGCAGGTATTGTTACTGAAATCTACCTATTAAATTTTAGACCTATTAAAATTTATTTTAAATGATTTAAGTTTTAAAGAAATATTCAATGCTTAATAGTTTTAAATTTGCTAATTTAATGTTTTCAAAGTAGTAAAGTAATGTAGAGTTTAAATTTAGTGTTTTCAATGTAAAGTTTAACTCTTCTTCTCTTATAATTTTAGCTTTGTCTGAGGCTGCTGGATAATGCAAATGGAGAATGACATACTGGTAGAAGACGAGGGCCCGTAAGTTCGATCCTGACAGATAACAAAACAACTGCTGTGTATATGCTGTTCGATTCTCTTTAAATCTGTCGGAGCTGAAATTCCTCTTGTTGTTGTGTAGAAGTTTGACGAAAGGTGTATCTCTGTGTGATTCATCCCTGCTGTGTATTTTACACGTTGTTTACTGTTGCTGACAATTTTATAAAATCTTTCACTAAAGCTACGATTCATCTGTTTATTGCTCTGAAATTATAGTTGCACATAAGCAAAAAATTGCAAGTGCAGGGAAAAGAACTTTGAACTGCTTGAAATAAATGACAGTAAAGTTTTGGAATTCTTTCTATTTAAAAATAATAATTAAAATGATAACACATAGTCAAACTGTTGCTTTTCGCATTAAAAAAAATTATTTTATTTAATGACAAATATGTGTTCTTAAGGATTTTGTTTATATTAAACAATGACGGTAAGAATATATTGCTTTTATAGTTGAGTGAAGTTTATATTGTGTTTTGTTTTAAAATAATATAATTAAATTGTGAAATAATGTTTGTCATGATTTGGTTTGATTAATTTTTTTATTCTTAACTACTGCATTGTGTAATTTATACTGCATCTTTGTAATAAATCTTCGAAATTTTAAAAATGGGATAGGCAGATATGTGTTCATTAATAAAACTTAATAAGATATAATGTTGGAAATTTTTTTATAGTCATGATAGTAATGTTTAAGCATTTTGAAATTAGAGGTAGATAAAATTTTGTTTCTTTTAAATTTTCAAAACATCGGAGACAATTTTATTTTAACATCATTGTTAAACAGTAACTCTAGCTTATGGGCATTTATACTACTAGCATTGTATTTTTACTTTAATTTTGAATTATTTAGTTCAAATTTGAGATAAGAAGTGTATATAGATATTTTTATGATGTTTAAAATAATGATAATAGTAAAAATTTCTTTGGCATAATATTAAAAATTTAGCTGGATATTTATTTACATTATTGTTAAAGCAAAAAATTTAAACCAACGTAGAGTAGAATCTTGTTTAAGTTTTCATCAGTAAGGTTCTTTGCAAAGCAGGTTTTTAAATACATAATAATTTTTTTTATGGCTAATTGATCAATACCAAAAAATTGACTCTAGCGTCTGCTTAATTTTTTAAAATTTATTTTCTGAAAAGCTCTGTTTAAAATGTTTACATATTACACCTGCTTTTTTCTAAACCTATTTATGTCATAACGCATAATCTATAATCAGCGAAATGAAAGAAATGGAATTGTTTTAAACAAAAATCGTTATTTTTATAGCAACGTTCTCAAAAGAGTAATAGATTGTAGTCAAATTTTAATCATTCATACGAAAGGCAACTTTTAAAAGATACTGTTAAAAATGTTATTATTTTTTCGTCTCGTTCTTGATTGCTATTATATGTTTGTGCAAATTTAATTTAGATTAAACATAATATTTACTGACAGTTTTGAAATTAAAATATTATGTAAATTGTTTGCAAAGATTGTTGGTTTAGTACATAACACCTTTAAATAATTATCGAATTGATGATAATTTCTGATGTGCCCCTAAAAGTAGTTTTTACATTACAAAAAATAATAGCAATTTTCATAATATAAGTTACTTTCCTGGTTTCACTCTCTGGAAAAATTTCCACTTTGTGTTTGGGTTTTGTTTTAGGTGTTTTGTTCAATAAAATTTCAAATACTTAAAGAATAAAGCTACGTAAGTATTTCTCCATTTAATTTCTGTGATGACATCAGAAGCAATTTTTTTAATGCTGATTTTAAAGTATAACTCAAACTCTTGAGGATTTTCATTATCAACATTGTGTTTATTATTTTAATTTTGGAAACTTTCGCATAATTATTCATTTAAAATTTGAGACAAAAATTTCTGCTTTTTTATTTTTATCATGTTTAAAATGATATAATTGTAAAATAATTATAATCGTAAAAAGTTCTTTTGACTGAATAACATTTATATTATGATAAAAATTCCTGATCAATTTAGAAAAGAATATTGCTTATATTATAAGGAATATTATTAAAGAATATTTTGTGATAGCAAGGTTTTTCAAAAGTGACTGATTATGGTAGTGAAATTTGGATCAATATAAAAGCAACTTATAGTAAAAAAGTATTATGTTTTTTCGTCTCATTCTTGTATGCATTTAAATGTTTGTGCAAATTTAATTCTGATAAAATACAATATTTACAATTTTTTTTTGGTTTTGACATTTAAATGTTATCTAAACTTTAAGTAAATAAAAGTACATAGTACTTTAACTAATTATTGAATCGCTAAGAATTTCTGATGTCCCAATGTAAAATTATTTTTACATTACAAAAAATAATTGTGAATTTTTTTAAAAGAAATTCATAAAGGCTTTTTTTGTTTCCACTCCCTGAAAATATTTCTACAGGTGCCTTTAGGTTTTGTTTCAAGTGTTTTGTAAGTAAAATTTCAGATTCTAAAAGGATAAAGTTACGTAAGTAGTTCTCTCTTTAATTTCAGTGATAGAAGTGAAATAATTTATGCAAGTAAGTAATTTGAATATTTTTTTAATTTTCTTTATTGTTTCAGTTATTACAAAAAATAACAGTTTAAAAATTCGAGATATAATTTTATTGTAATATTTTTGGAAATGAATGACTTAGTTATATAGTAGAAATAAAAGTTAAGCTAAATTTTCGACTCAATTCAAATGTAAATTTAACTTAACAATTATGTGGTGTTGTTTTCTTAATTTACAATTTCAGAATATAAATAATGAATGATAATTGTGAAATTGCAAATGGCTTAAGTTACACATTTAAAAAAAAAATGTATATATATTACAAACTAACAAATTCAATTGAGATTTTGTCAAAATAAGCTCATTTTTAAAAAAAAAAAATTAAGAGTACATTTTAAAATTAAAAACTTTAAAATTATTAATGATATAAAATTTGTCAGAAAACCCATTGCATGAAGAAAGAAAAAAATATCAATAAAAGTTGTGATATAGTATTATTTCTTAAATAAATATGAAATATTCAGAAAAATCAGCAGAACATAAGATATACTTTGGAGTAAAAGGGAGGAAAATGGATGGTAGCAGAATTCGCTGAAATAATTTTATTTATTATTTCTGCATTGCTGTGTAATAATGCATGGAATGACATTATAAAACTATTGTTCTATGTTTTACTGCTTCACAGCAATACAGAAAATTAAATAAAATTATATCGCCGAATTATTCTTCCACCACCAAAATCCTCCTCTTGCTTACTCCAAAAATAAAGAGCAAAGCAAGATAATATCAGAAAATACAAAACCTAATATTATAAAGCGTTAAAACTAATGTAAAATAATAATATGGCGAACGCTAGATAATCTTAGTTTGCATTGAATCTAATATTATACGATGCTGAGCAAACAGCGACCTCTTGTATCTTTCTAATCTTAGAAGTTGTGCAGGATAACGTTAGATTTTGCCGATTTTCTGGTAATATCTAATAACAGGTGCTACTTGGGCAGGAATGGAGTAAATGCATTTGACTAGGTGTAATCTTTATCAATTATATTATTTATCAATTATTGGTGTTTAGATTCAACAACAGCCTTTAACATATGTATGAGCGGGAGCACCCGATTAGGTATTAACTTGAAATAATACCCAAATGTTTTTAACACAAAATTCGGATAGGTAGTTTACCATATCAAAATTACCATAGTTTTTACAGTGCTACTTAAAGGGTGTAATTAAAGCGAAGACTCATATAATGGGACCAATCTACATCAAGTTTAATTAAAGCTACGCACATTTCTGCTAAAATTTTTGCTCAATTTTAGCTCTTCGTTCATTACTATCAGAGGATTACATTAATGAAAAAATTTATAAGGAAATTATTTACTATTAAGAAAAAAAATTAATTACTTTTCTCTTTTTTAAAGTCTAAAATTTAAATTAAAAAGTGCAAAGAGATATAGGAGTGAAATGTAATTTAAAAAATTCTATTAAAATTGAATTAAAGCTAATAGTAATTAAAAAAAAAAATTTTTTTTTTCTTAATATTACAATAAAGAAAAGATCATCGTATATATTTACTTCGTTAACACTTTTATGACTTTAACTCCTTAATAATCGCATAATTTTGTAGAAAACGGTTATAAAAGTGCCTTTTTTTTATTCAAGAAATTATATAAAACTAAGTTTGTGTACAATTCCTTTTTAATTTTTGGCTAATAAACTATCGCTAAAAAACATTGCAAATTGCATGATACTGCCCTCTGGTGTACAGATTGAGAAATAGACATGAATCAGGGCATGAGAAATAGATTGTTTTAAACTTTTTAGGGCGTTACATTTGAACACTCCAGACCTGAAATATCACGGGCAAAATAAAGGGTGGAACTTCAGCCTACTACTTTGACGGGATTCAAAAGAAAGAGATTAAAATCAAGAAAAATAATTAAAAGAAGAATGCATGTATTAAAAAAGTTTTTTTAAAAATTGCTTTTTTCTTACAATGTTTTTATTTGCAAATCATTTTCATAATTCCATATCATTTGATGTCTGCTAGAAAAATGCTTCTTTGAAGGTGCTGAAGACTTAATATTTTTTTTTATAAAATGAGCATAAGTTGACACTTTCAAGTACAAAATTAGAAAACTACAAATAAGGCCTAGATTTTAAGGACATTTTTGGACATCCTTTCTCTTTTAGGGTATTTTGTAAAAAGTTTTTTGGGGTATTCTTTTTCCAATTACTAATTATTTCTTTAGCTTAGGGTTATTTTTAATGCATTGAATACAGAATTTTTCTAATAATTGAATATTTTATATCGTAGCCCGCAATATCTCCTGCTACTAGATTTTCCCATTATGTTATTAGCTACGAAAGTTTCAGAGGTATTTCCTTGTGGCACTTTTCCCATCGTCTCTGATTTATATTATTTACAACATAACTGTTTTCTATTAAAGAACTTAATGTTTTTACTGTTGTCTACTATTGAAAGAAACTGTAATTCAATAATCCAAAGTAATTCTGATATTAAGTAATATTGGAAAATTTTATTCTCATTAAAATTTATTTACAAAAAGAAATGTTCAGGGGCCAATATATATCCTTTTTAGCCATCTCTGCAGATAACATTTATTTTTAACTTTAATTAAAGATGAACATGTATTGATTTGCTTAATATATTTTGACATAAATGAAAGTAATTTTAAAGAGGAAAACATTGTTTTCGTTTAATATATTTACTTGTATAATGGGGCATATGTTGCATTATAAGGACAGTTTTTTTTGCAATTTCAAGTTCCCATATAGGGTAGTTTTAGGTCATCAAAATTCCTCCTTAATTATAATACTAAAAGAATACAAATAATTTTTAAACAAAATGGACAAAACTTCTTTTAAAAAAATGCGCTAAAAAGCAGCAGAAATTTCAAAAAAAGAGAGAATAAAAATAGAAATAAAGGAAGCGAAGGAAATAAAGCTAAAATTAAAAATATGACCACTGAAGCCGACGTCTTCAGGGGGTACTGGCCCCAGTGGCCATAAAACAAAACCTTTTCTATTGAGGGAGATGGCAAAAGCCTAAAAAAAACTCCCTCAGTACCCTGAAGATTTTGTATAAAAGTTCAGGAGAAAAAAAAAAACATGTAAGACATAGAATTAATTCAGAAAAGAACTCATACAAATTCATCAGAAAATAAAAACTTACATAAACAAGGTCAGACGGCGAACTCACAAGCAAACCAAATGAAATGGAAACACTTAAAACAACGCCCTCTTTTAAGTGTTTCCATTTCATTTGGTTTGCTTGTGAGTTCGCCGTCTGACCTTGTTTATGCAAGTTTTTATTTTCTGATGAATTTGTATGAGTTCTTTTCTGAATTAATTCTATGTCTTACATGTTTTTTTTCTCCTGGACTTTTATACAAAACCTTCGGGGTACTGAGGGAGTTTTTTTAGGCCTTTGCCATCTCCCTCAATAGGAAAGGTTTTGTTTTATGGCCACTGGGGCCGGTACCCCCTGAAGACGTTGGCTTCAGTGGTCATATTTTTAATTTTAGTTTTATTTCCTTCGCTTCCTTTATTTCTATTTTTATCCTTAATTATAAATCGTTATTTAGGAAAAAGTCTTAATTAGTTTTTTTTATTCTCAAATTAAAATTTTTTTTAAAAATTTAAATTTCCAAATGACATGGGATTTGGAAAAGAACCCAGACTCATGTTAAAAACAATTTAGAGTTGAGAAACGGACTCACACCGAATTTCTCCTACGCTCCCTCCCCTTTCTCTTTACGTTATTCAAAAATCTATTTCTTCAAATATCCTCAAATTTGTAATGTTGATAATGGCATTTAATGTTGATCTGCTGGTTCAACATATCCTGACGCAATTATTTAAAGTTGTGATCTGATCGTCATGGTAATATCAATTAAAATTTTTATTTAAAAAAAAATTGCTATTTAAAAGGTTTCTGCAAAAATAGTTTTCTCTTAGTTTTTTATTGATGGCATGATAATATCTCTGTAAAAGCTCATTTATTATAAATACAACGTGCAATAATCTGATAACGTTAATGCGAATCATTATATAGGGTGTTCCGTAATATAATTTAAACTTTTAAATCATAATATAAGTTTTTGAAAGAAAATTTTGAAAGTATACCCATCAGGAGTTGAAAACTAATATTTAACACAATAGTCTCTAAAAAACTGAAAGGCAATTGAAATATCAATACTTAGGAAAGCCGGTCTGTTACCGAACCTGTCTGTAACCCCGTTTGATTACCGAAGAAAACATAGACAAGTTGAGAAGTGATTCGAAAAAATATCTCTACTTTTTTTCAGGCAATAAATCTGGTTTTAACTTTTTTCACCAATGATTCCACAGATTTCATTAGCGTTTTTATTTCTTCCTCGCTTAACAATTCAGTACAGGCGAAAGAAGCGTTTTCCCCCGCCCGCACACTTCAAGTTTATGCGTACTAAAGAGTACTCATACGTACTAATATACGATGTAATACGAGAGTACTGTATTGAGATCACGTCTGTGTAATCTTGGGCCACTAGAGTAAGAAAGGCTCGTTTCATGTACGTTATCGAAGGTCGTGAATGAGGAATCACGCGATTACGGACCTGAAAAGCTAAATATTAATTTGAGACTCCTATTTATATTGATATTTTTGATTTAATTTAAAAGAAAAAAATATATTAAGGGATGCAATTTTGGAATACCTCATATACTAAAGAATTATTAATCAACGCAAGTTTTCAAACATTCGCAATATCATTTCGCTGTATTCTCATCTTTCATTTTATCTTTTTTTTCTTCTTATTTCTCGAGACTCTACAATATTTTAAATATATTTTCATATTGTTTTTTCTTCCAGTTACTGTCCATTATCATTTAAAGTAATTTTAAGTCGATTAAAATAACTTTAAATCAGTTTTACTGATTAATCGTTTTTGCCCGGCATGAAAAAGGGATAGTGAGAACACAAAAAAAGTTATAAAAAAAGAAGGAAAGAAAAAAAAAGGGAGTATTTTCTCCTTTTCGCTTAGAACAGGACTCCTCCATTATTTATTTCTGTAATTCTTATGTTGACAGATAAGAAATATGGACGATCTATCCGAGTTTCATAAGTTTTTTTTGGAAGTTACTAGAACTATTTTTTGTTTCTAAAAAGTCTAATAAATTTTTTTCCGTACTTTTTTTCTTTTTTTCTAAGGCTACATTTTCATTGTACCTTCACAAGTAGAAAAAAAAAAAAAATGAGAAGCGTGTATATTATATTTCTTAGTAAACTGGGAAAATAACTTCACAGTTTCTTGCAATATTAGAAAATGCTTCTTTAAAAATTGTTTAGGTGTGCTAGTATAAAACGACGTGTTACTTTGGCGTTGATTTTACTTATACTATTTTTATGAATTTATATTAACATTGCTTTGCAACATTGCAACATTGTTTTTGTCTAAATAAAATAAAATAAAATAAAATAATTTTTTTTTTTGTCTAAGTGCAATTATGCTTAGATTTTTGGAGGCCAGAGAGTTATTTTCTTGTGTAACGACGTGTCACCCTGACATTGATTTAACTCTTACTTCTCTTCGTCAGTCTATTATGTAGATAAGTATTATGTAGCTATTTATATAGATATTTAATTGAAACAGTGCTCATACAATCTTTTAATCCTTTCTGTTTACTCTTACCTGAATAAAGTGTCATTAATGTAAAGATTTAAACACGGTTTTAATTCCATTTTCCGTTCTCTTTCATTATATATATATATATATATATATATATATATATATATATAGTTTGATAATTTTATTATATTTTATAAAGAAATCTTAAGAAATCATGAATGCAGTGTTCTATTAGGCTTTAAAAATTGGAGAAAGCAGCCGTAACTATATTTATTGAATTTAAAAAGTCCTTAAGGAAAATATTCAGTGAAAAACAAAAAAATTCATAAAGAAATAAATCAATAAAGATCATGCACCCAATGTAATTACTCTAATACTAAATATTATAAAACATATTTATGTTTAAATAATACATAATCTTTTAAATTCATGTTATAATAATACAATTTCAAAGTTTGTAGCTTTAATTAAGTTTGCGTTTCATTCTGTCAAGCTTATTATCTTAAATGATCACACTATAATTAGCTGCGGTTTACAAAAAATCAGAATTTTTAATTGACACTTCGAAGCTAATTATGTTAAGCTTCATCATATTTTTACTTTTTTAATTGCAGGCAATTAACTTTAACCTGACGCCTATTCTCCCATTGATTTATGTTATTTTTTTAAAATAAATTTTCTGAAAATTTTATATTTTCTTTACGTTTACATTCAGCCGTTAATGTTCAAAGCTTGTTAATTTTTTAACCGGAAATATAAAATTTACTCTTTTAACATCCTTTTGTAGTGTTACTTCATAGACGAAACATCAGTATTTCTGATTACTTCACTAAAATAAAGAATAATGATTCTAAATAAATCATATTGATAAGCGTAATGATTTCATGCAGTTTTAAATTTAATGCAGAATCATGTTTAATAAGCTTGTTAAGAATTATGGTTAGTTACCTTCTACAAAATTTCTAATGCCTAATTATTATAAATTAAAAGATAATTGCTGTGTAAAATGCTCAAACACAACTAAATATGATAGATCAAAGATTGCATTTAAAATTTAGTTGAAGTCTTATAATAATATGCAAATTATAAAAGTTTAAGGGCATTATAACATAATAAATTAAGCTCTGACATGAAATATACATTATGTTCAGTAATTAGAAAAGGATTTTAAAATTTTTGTATAATGTTATTGAAATTTCCCGTAAAATTTTTTCCTGCAATTTTTCCTTTTTTTCTTTTTCAATTAAAAAACAACAAGAAAAATGTCAATTAGGTTTTTGGAAGTTAGGTTTGGTATTTTTCTTGTTAAAAATTTAATTAATATGCGTTGTGTAAATTAGGAACATTAAACTCACTTATGATTCAAGATATTTAAAAAGAAAGAACTCACAAAGAATTAAACACTATAAAGCAATTACTAAGACTTTAAATAAAGTTCTATTGTTGTCCTGACAACGTAAATAAAAATCGTCTGCTGCTATTAATGACAGTCTCAATTATATTTAGTCTAAACACGTATAATTTACCCCCCCCCCCCGTATCGATTATAAAGTTTTAAAATGAAAATTACTTCTTTATTTTATACTCAATCTGAATCTATTATAAAGTTTATAAAAATTCCCTTTATATTTTATACTCAACCAGTATTTGTTACAGAGTTTATAAATGAAAGTGTTGAACATACGTACGCTTTATTTAAGAAAAATCTTTATTGGAAAATTCTTGAAAATATCTAATTGAAAGCATAACCGGTATTTTGACTAGGAATTCTGAGAGAAAATGAAATCTTCGAGAAATTTCTGTGGAGTTTCGTCATATGATTATTTTGAGGAAATGTTTAAAGAACAGTGGATAAATATATTTGTTTATAAAATTTTTTTTTTTTTTTTTTTCAATTCAAAAACTGAAACCATTAGAAATTTTTTTGTGTGAATTGCTTGTAATGTAATAAATTAGTTAGATGTGGAGAGAGAGCTAGTTGGAATATGTGGCTAATGTAAACAAATGGAATGGTAATGCTCTATTTTGGATAAAAGTGTGTTTCCTTCTTTGTAGTAGTTTTATGGAATTAATCCATGTTTAGCATCACAAGCTGCCATTCTGTAGAATCAACCATGGATTGGTAAGAGGATGATGGAATTAACTGTATGAACTGTCCTGCCTGAAAATAAGAGTTGAACCTTATCGAGAACCTATAAGAAGAGTTGGATGGCTGAATTGAGGAGTGCAGCAACAGTCCAAAATTAGTGAATCTTATTATATATGTCTTCTTAAAGCCAAACGAAAGAATACGAAACTAGATGATATACAAGGACTTGCGGAAAACATGACTGGAAGTGTTGAGACTGCAATTGCAGCTTAGTAAGGTTTCACTATTTTTTTCAACTGTTTACTTGGAAGACTTTTACTTTGCACTAATGAAAAAAGTGCGTCTAAGAGGTATCAGGTTTGCATATAAATTAAATGAAAATTTTCTATAGTTAGCTACTAATTTTGTTAAAAAATGAAACTTCTATTTTATTACAGAACGAGAAATACGTCACAAGATATATAATATTGTATAATTAATCGATTTTAGTTAATAGGAATATTCAGTTTGTAAGTGCGAAGAACGAAAGATTTGAGTGGCCTGTTTTTAATATTTTCAAAAAGAGACATATTACAAAAAGGAAACAATGGCAACTAAACGGTTAATAGGAATAAACTTTGTTTTTCTACTCTATCAAAGGTGTCCAAATACTTATTAGTAGATAATGTAGAATAGTAAGGTTGAGTATAATGTAAAAAAACAACTTTTCCAACCGTTAATTACCGACAACAAAAAGTGATATAGTATATACCTAAGTGAAAAAAGTCTGATCTGGTCTGTCTGGTCTAGCTGGGTTCCTGAGGCCAATAATAGCCCTTTTTCCATTACTCCTGTAATAAGAACATAAGCAAAAATAATAGATAGATTACATAAAATGCAACAAATAATGGCATATGTTTAGGTAGAGAAAAAAGAATGGCACTTTGCCTTGGTAATAAGTAACAAATAATTGAATGTATAGAAAATTACAAGAAGGAAAAATATTTACAAAAAAGTGAAAAAAATGGCAGTATGTATTGGTGTTTATACCAAGAGAATAATTCTTTCTGTAATCTACCACTTTAAAAAAGGATTGTTCACTAGTTTCAGATCTAAATATCCATATATTTATACTATTAATGTATTATGGCAGACACACCTATCTTGCATCTGAAAAGTAAATCCTAATAATGGAATACTTGTGTTATTACTTCTTTTCTTAAAGGAACTATTCCTTTCAAGGAACGCCAAGCACAAATGATATAATATGAGTCGAGTAACGTATTTTAAAAAAAGAAGTGGAATGGTTTGAAATCCTTTGGGGCTTGCTTTTTCAGCTAAACGAGTCCGATGTTTTCCAGTAGTCTTTCACTTTCCCCCACTTTTCTAGCTTTCTAATTTAGCCTTTCTTTTAATCAAAAAGTACGTATGACTCTGAAACTTTTAAAAATCCATTTTTGTTTTTACATAGTTGTTTAGTATGTATGTTAGACCTTGTTCTAAGAGTTTAAGCTGAAACTAATGTAAATGAGAAAGATGAGTCGTTTGCATTAAATCACAAATAAAAGGCATTTCAATGGACATTTTGCTGGTGAGTTTTTAAATCTGGACACATCTAGAAATGCGTGCTTCCAAAAACTAATACGGCTCGAAGTGCGTGTTTACAAAATGGAAACAATTCAAAATGTGTGATTAATAAAATTGACACAGATGAAAAAGCGTGCTTATGAAAATGGGTATAGATATTTAAGAAAATGTATATGGCACTTGATTTTATGAGCATTGTTCTTTCTTTAAAGAATAAACTAATTAATCCAAATAAATTCGTTATGCGATATCGTCCACTGTCTTAGATTCCAGTTGAGGATACTCAGAACTTTTTATAGCAATTTAATGTGTGAGATCCTCCACAGTTGACGCATTTATCGGGCTGATCTTAAGGCTTGGTGCATTGATATGAGAGGTGGTCTTCTCCATATTTAAACATTTGGCATCGTTGTTGCAAGATTGCTGCCCATGATTGAATTTCTAGCATCTTTGAAGTTACGTAATGCCTATTTTAAAACTTTCAACCTATCAATTAAATTTCTAAAGGTAGGGACATCGTAGATTACACGATTTTATTCGTTTTCGAGAATAACTATAATGAAAGGAAGTTTTATTCTTAAATCATCTGCGTACTTGATCACATGCTTGACATGAGACGCTGTGGAACCGTATGCTGTGAGTGTGCAGATATAATATCATTTTCTCCATGCTCAACTGAGATGTCTTTCAGAACTACTTTTAGACCTATTAGGAATTTATTGACTTTTATTTTTCTTTATTTATAAAATAAATTTTATAAAAATACTACAAATTTCAAAAGGAATTATGTATTTTATAACTTTTATACGTTTTTTTAAACTGACAAATGGTTACCAATTTTATTCAAATACACTTCAAGAAAGCTGAAGTTATTAACAAATGGAAACCTAAATTAAAAGTGGTAAAAAAGTGGTGGTAAGTATACTTCCCACGGCCTTCGAAAGGGCTAAAACCAGTAGCAGTATGTGTTTTAAATTATAAAGAAAGTTTCAAAAAATTTCAACATATTGCAAATAGATAGTTCTTTAAGAGATAGTTCACAGAACTTAAATAATAAATAAATAAATAAAGCGGTAAAAGTAAGTTTAACCCAGCAAACTTTAGTCTAAAATTTTGGACACGCAGCATATTAGCTACAGAGACCATGGGTAGTAAGTGTTTGCTATCTGAAGAGATTTATATGAGATCTATGTTTTAAAGAATAGTGGTAGCTAAAAAAGAAAGCAAGCTTAGGTGCCAGTCTTTCACCTTCCTAGCAGTTCGTAATATTTTTAGAATAAATGTTGCCAGACTGGAAGCACTTATTCCAAATTTATTGCCTAAAACTTCAGAATCGGTCTCTACTGTTCCCTCTGCAACGTAAAATAAAATTTAGGAATCAGTCTTAATGATAAATCTGTTCCTTTTTGAATTTCGGTGCAAAAGTTTGTTCTTTAATAATTTTTTAGGCTTAAAAAAAAGAATTGAGAAAATTTGAATAATTTAAATATTTTTCTTGTTTTTGTTGGAAAGAAAATAGCTTCAGGCAATTAGCTTGGTTTTACCACCCTTTACATATATTAAACATTGTTTGAATACAAAATATGCAAATATTGTAAAGTGGGTAACAACTCAACCACAGACAGATATGAAATAGAAGTAAAAACAGTGTCATATAAATTAATAGGAATGACTTCAGCTATTTACAAGAAGAAATAATCAATAATATATATAATTTGTAAGAAAGATATCAGAAATATAGACAGCTAGTCCAGTCGCCACTGAATCTTTTGTTGTTATCATAAAAGCTGCCACTTCTGATAGATCGAGTATAGTACCAAACCTTCTGGATTTGACAGATCCGATTGGCTAAATCATTGAAGCAAGAATGCACGAAGAGAAAGTAAAACTTCTTTATTTAATTCAACATATATTAAGGGCAAAATGGGATTGACAGAGTGAGGATTTTGCTAGTAAAGGAATCTATTTATATAAGGATTCCATAAATACAATAAAAACTGTCTAGTTGATCTCTATTATCATGAATCTAATTTTTCCATAAAATAAAAGAGCGCAGAACCTTAGTAACCTGGCTACTTGTATATCTTGTATATCGAGGTTGAATGGGTCTGATAGTGTTATTCTAAATCCTTCAAAGGTTGACGAAAACAGGTTATGAATGATAATTTCCTTGAATCGGTAAAATAGTATTATTTACTAACTTAATTTAAGAATTAACGTGAACGCCTTTGCGAGTTGACGATATGGGAAGCATATCAAAGGCTTTTGTAACAAAGAAGTTTGTAAATAATGGATTTTAAAATGTAGAAATGAATATAAAGTTAAGTTTTTAAATTACTTGGGTTCTTGGGTGTTGATATTTTAAGAAATTATTTGTAATAATTAAATAGCATGCGAAATAACCAAATATGATATGCATCGATGTTTCTTAAACAAATCAGTTTAATAATAAAATTCTGACACACAATGTAATTCATTCTGGAAATTGTTTTTATTTCAAGAAAATTCAAGTCAAAATATAGAAAAAGAAAATTCAAGTCAAAATATAGATAAATATAAATAATTTTCTCAATTAAAATATGCAAAATTTGACAGAAGAAATTTAGCCAACACTTATCTAAACTTAGTTAAACTTAGTTATTAAATGTAAGTATTCTTCAATCGAACCTTCAATAATATTCTTGTTATTCTTAGTATTATGTATTTCCATTAGTATTCTTCAATGGAATTTATCTATGTTTTGATACAGTGTTAAAATTTTTATTCTAAAATTATTGTAAAATAACCGGGAGCTGTTTGTCCATTAAATTAACCATAAAGTTTATAGCAAAGATCATTTTTTAACGTTACGGTTTGGAAACCATTTACAATTAGTATGGTAAAATAACCCATAAGTACAAAACTATTTATTTTAACCATTTATAAGTAGCATGTTTTCAAAACCGTATAAAAAGAAATTTAACTGGACATTGAAGCTAGACTTTTTCTAAGATAATGGGCATTCGTGTTAATTTGTGCTTGAAATACTAGACTTTTTTGTGTTAAGCAGCGTTATGGTGCTGCCATCTATGTGAGAATGAGAGTACACGAGTCCAGGGTCTCAAATTGGGAAGTGCAGGAAACTTAAAATTCCTCAAATGTTAAAGGGAATATAGAAAATATTGTCATTTCAATGCTTGGATTCGAACCCCCGTTCTATTGGCCGTGAGATTGACTGATTAGTCCTCTCGACTATAATATATAACCAACTGCAAGAAACTAAGTGGCTGCATTTGGTGAACGTAGTTGATGCGATGAAATTTTGGTTGTTTAACCATATTAGGTGAAAGCAGTTGACAAACAGTTTTTCTCACAGTTAACAGTTTGAATACTATCTTATTTATGATCATTTGCCTGTTATTTTTGGATATGGTAAAATAACAACTAAATAAATTGTTAGCCAATCATTTTTACTGAGATATTTCTAACAGTGTATGTAATGCGAAAATAATGTTAAAAAAGCAATGACTCAGACCATTATATAAGTTGACTACCTGTCTAAATTAGACCCCCTAAGTTAACCACTGCAAGCGCTCAAGTTATACAAGTTTCACTGTATTATCAAATATCCGTCAGTTGTTTTAAAATTATTCACAGTTTTCATACTGGTTGGAAGTAATTTTTGTTAGATGATCATAGTATCAGAGATGCCAACTTGCTCTGAACAGCAGATACATTTTTTCGAGTGGTAGTCTCTGAAAGTATGATTCTTATTTTATTAAATTCGATTTGTAGAGTTTTCATACCACTACTTCTAAATAATTAAAAAACTTATGTATTACGCCACTTTGTTACAGAGATGCCAACTTGCTCCGGACAGCAAATATATATTTTAAAGTGGTAGTTTATAAATTGTGATTCTTGGTTTAATAAATTCAATTTAGTAGACTTTTATCCACCACTAATTCTAAATAATTCTTAGGCTTATATAATTCACCACTTTATAGTACTTATGTCATGCTATACCTTTTATAAAGCAAGCAAAAGTAGTCAAATATTTGCAAAATTTACTTTGCAGTTATTTACCATTCTTTTAATTATTTTGGGGTGTCCGGAGCAGTTGGCATCTCTGTTGTTACAATTAAATCGTCCAGAGTCTTTCAAGAAATCGACAAAATTAACCTAAAATCTGCAAATTTTATTTTTACCGTTTTTAAAATAATTTGTACAATTCGAAGCTGTTGGCATGTCTGTAATATGCAGGTTAAGGAAGACATTTTTTTTCTCAGACTGGTGGGAACAAAATAAAAATGAAAACACTTTCATGCTTCAAATTAATTTGTAAAATGTCATTTTGAATTTTATAAATCTCCAAAATCCATCAACTTAAGCTAATATTATTGTTTAATGATATAATTTATATGTTACTTAGCTGTGGAAGTTTAGAGTAGGCATGCGATTGCAAGAGTTAAAATTTAATTTGTAATCTATGGCGTGCACTGTTTTTTGAATTGATTTTTTACAACATTTCTAAAAATATATACTAATGATGGCCTTTACATAATATTTTATAAAAATGTCATAATTTTTTTTAATGTACATACTTGAATATCCTAATTGCAGTTAATGAATCACTATTTAAAATTTTTAAATTGGGATTTTTAAGACATATTAGGTTGCAAAAATTAATTTGCTTAAATTATTTTTTAACTAAATCAGTTTGTGAGATATATTTAATAGGAGTTGTATAAATGTTAAAAAATAAATGTTTTTATAGTAAACACTAGGTTTAGTAGCATTTATGACAAAATAAGAAAGTAATGTTTTTAAAATTAAGCCTTATTATAAACATATTTTAAATTAGTTAAAAAAATTTCTGGAAAAGTGCATTGAACTTAAAAAGGACGAAGAAATCAAATTAAAACTAAATTACAAATGCTTATTAAAATAAAAAAATAAAATTTTTTTCTTCATATTTTTATTGCTTTTCTATTTTTTATTGTACAGAAAAAAATTAGGCCTTTTTTTCGAGGTAGTAAAGATGAATTGGAAATATGTTTATTTAATGCAAACGCAGCCTGAAAAAAATATATAATCAGAAAGAAATATATAATCAGAAAGAATTATATAAAAAGGACACCGGTGTCTCATTTGCGTCATAGCAAATGCGACACCGGTGTCCTTTTTATATATTTTTTTCGGATGCTGCAATTACAAGCAAAAATATATTTTGGTATGTTTTAATTATAAAAAAAATTAAGTCTAAGATTTTTTAAAAAATCTGTAAGGTTATCAGAATTATATTTGTAATGAAATATATACTTCAATAAAATAATTTGAATGTTTTTTTTATTCATATTCGAAAATTTATCAAGAATTAATTTTGTAAATCAAAGAAATTTAAAGAATAAATACCCGCTTCTCTTGGAAATGAGGGCAAATTTAAAAAAAAATTGTTTGGAAGGGAGATGTAATTGGAAAATTTTACTTTTAACGCAGAAAAAGACACCGGTGTTTCATGCTGTACTTCATAACCATAAATTATTAAAATGCTAAATGCTATATTTTTTACTTTTTTGATCTTAATTAAAAGAAAATATTAACAAAAAAGTATAAAAAATATATTTATTAAAAATTTAGCTTCTCAAGTTAAAATAGAATTGCCCCAGTTTTTTATAAATATCATAAATTTAAAACTTCATGCCGAATACGCTTGTATTTTCTGGGTTTAAATAAGAATTCTAAAAATTATGAAATTTTTAATGAGTTATAAATTAAGGCTTTTGATTGAAAATTTTTACTAACATTTCATGACCTTACAGAAAAAAGTTCGACCTAATATATGTATGGATTTATTAGTTACACTATAGGCTATTAATCTTTATCAAGCTGTGGCACACTTATGAGATTCAAAATTGTCACCCGACACCATATTAATATAATATCTGTTTGTGGTGTAATAGTAGTTATATGTATAGTTCGTTCACCAAGAGTTAGCACTTGGCTCCACCTCTTCGGACGAAGAGTTCATTTCAGCGCGGGAGTAAGAGGAGAAACATCTCCGCTCTTGAAAATTAGACAACCCCAGACGCAAACAGTGAATTTCTTTTTAGTCACTTGCTTCACTTTATCATCTGCTGTTATACCTTTCGTTGCTCTAGCTAATTAAATATATTTTAAATTTAAAAACTGCTGCCTTCCCTGTAAAATGTCTCAAAAAGGACAAACTATTTCCTCAAAAGAGAGAAATATCATCAAATTTATGAAGCATTTAATGTTAAAAAAATACACATTATGATTGTGAAATAAATATATTTGTCATATGATCGCCATATACCAACCTTGTTTAGGATTGTTCACATCCTTCTCCCAAAAATAGCGAAATAGTATCGTTGGATACCACGTGATGAAGGCAGAGCCAAGTGCCAACTCCTGGTGAACGAACTATACATGATTCATGCATTATATCAAGCGTGTAAGAGACTATGGAACAGAAACTGTGGATATAAATGGTGCTAATAAAAACGAAGTTAATGTAACTCCTGAAGTCCTCGCTAGTGCTTGAGTTTTAATAAATTTTAAGTTATGAAGAATGATTTGTTATGTCTATAAGTATTTAAGATACAAGAGAGGAAACAAAGAGAAATTATCACCTTCACTCGAAGATATTGGAAATTTGTTTAGTGCGGTTCTATTTATAACTTTCACATATCCAAAAATCAATAAACTTTTAAAACTTTTCGTTATACCTTAAAATAATTTTTTTTAATAATTATTAAAGGACTTATATTAGACAAAATCATGGACACCTCGCGGAATTTCTCATCTCTTTTCCAGACACCGAAGTGCGATTTCTTACCTTTTTATAGATATACTATAAAAAGATAAGAAATCGCACTTTTGACGACTCAACAATCCATTAGCAGTATATCGTTAATTTTGAGAATCCCTTCATCATGAAATCATGTGATTTTTGACGAAACGCGAACTCTCAAATATATGACGAAAATGTTTCCTCGACTCGAAACATCACCGTAGTACATTGTGGTAGATCAACTAGAATGTCGAAACTGTAACAAAAACTAGACTGTTCTGTCTTTCTTGTGCAGTGCCACCTACATAGTGCCCACATTAAAGTGATTATTAAAAAATGAAGATAGAGACTTTAAAGTTTTTTTGTTGAAAGAAATAGAATAGCGCAATATTTCTTTAATTTTGACGAAATTCGTTTCCTCGAAAAAGTGACGATGGATAATTCGTCACTTTGACGAAATTTTCACACGTAGCATATACCAGGAAACTGTTCCGTCAAAAACAAAGAAAGTTTCGTGATATTTGAGTATCCATTTTTTACAGTTCTTTTCTTGTTAAGGTCAAAATTCTGATGTCAGTAAAAGCAATTTACATAACTATAATAAATTTCTTTTAAAAAAAAATCTAATTTTAAGGCATTAAAATTTATTTAGTTCTTGGGATTCATCAAATAATTTATTTTGTTACAGGGGTTTACATAAGCCATTCCTTATTTGGCGGAATGGTAAAAGGGTATCATAAAAATAAAAATTAAACAGTAATTTGAAAGAATGTTAACTTAGAGCATGATTAGCTATTGTTCGAAAGAAATAATTAACATTTGGTTAATTAAATTCGAGAAATATCTGAACGAAAATTTTAATTAAAGTTTGAAAAGTGGTTTTGCTTTTCATAAGTCTGGCTTCAACTAATATGTTTTTATATTCAAATTAAGTTAACAAATAATTATAAAAAATTGCAAAATATGCACAGAATTATTGTTAACTATTACAGCAAAAAATAATAAAGTATGAACTATTTAAGACGGGAAGGTGTAACTAGATTTTGAGTTTTAATTTTCTTGTTACAAAACTATTTCCACAGTGATTTTAAGTTATTTTTGAAAAAAAAAAAATAATACCGGAGATAACAATTTGCTATAAATAAGTTAATAAAAATTGTAAAAATTTTTTCTGTTCTGAAAGGAAAAAGATTTTTGAAATTTACTTTTTTTAATCTTGTTACAATAATGAAGAACAAGATCCTTTTATGAAAAGCGTACGAAATGCCTTAAAGCACACTTTCTTATTTCTAGGCCTGAAAAATATCTTGAAAAACAAATACCGAATCTTGAAGAAAGCTGGAAAAATCTAATTATATAGATGGTAAATGCAATAAAGGAGATGCAATATATTTTTTTAAGTGTAAGTATTCTTTAGGATAGAAAAAGAAAAACATAATTTTCCTTTGCTAAAACACGAAAATGTATCAGTTGTTAATAAGGCTAATTTTATACAAAGAAATTTCTCTTGTAAGATGATATAAAACAAGATCTGAGAATTAATTTCGAATTCTCTTACGCAGATTTTTTCAAGATTTTGTGTCAAATCAATTTACTTCGTAATTCTAATGTTTAGCAGTTGCCAAAGTTCTTTTATATTTCATGAAAAATGTTTAGATTGTTTCAAATTTGAATAAGAATGTTTTTGGATTTTTTGCAAGTTTAATTTGGAACAATAATACTTTTTAAACTAAATAAAATTAAGTCATAGTTTTAAATTCCCTTAGAACTTGTAAAAACCGTAAAATTTTTTTTTGCTTATTATTGTTGTTCGTATGCAAGTACATTTAGGGTTGTAAAAGTTTCGATAAATTAAGGATCGTGCACTGAGAGAAAATATACTAGCATAATAGGGTAAAATTTACCATGTTTCTAGTTCAATGGGACACACACACAAAAAAAAATCAGTAATTTTTTCGGAGTGTTTTGATAATATTTTTGGTAAAATTATCAATAAAATAGGATATGATCTCATAAGATGTGATAAAATTTGGTAATTGTGGTAAAATTTGGTAATTTTCTTATTATATCTTAAAACGGAGCACAAAAACCATTCATTCGGTTAAATTTATTTTTCAGATTTTGCTAATAAGAATGATAATTTTGAAATTCAGAATTTCCGGTTAATCATTATCATACGAATGAAAAAATAGCCAAATGAATGGTTTAAATATATTGTATATTTTGTTTTCAATTAATAGAATTATGGTTTTGTTTACCAGAGATGTCCTTACCATACTATACGGAAATTTTTCCTAGAATATTTTTCTCCGTGTGCTTTGATAAATTTAAAAGTGTTAACTAAGTTTTTATAAAAATTTAAAGGACTTATATTAAAATTTACCCTATCTATTTAAAGTGAAAACTAGTAGGGTAAACTAACCAGTGAAGGAACACTTAAGCTTCGCTTGCCTTTTGAAAAATCATATTAATTTCAAAATTCGTAATTTTAGTTAAATGACGGTGTCAACATATTTGTTACTAATTGCAAATTATGTAAAAAAATTGTAGAGAACTAACATAATATTGTTTTAAAGTTTTGGAGCTTCAAATAACAAGTATTAAGAAGACCAAGTGAAGGAACAGCTCTTACCAGTGAATGAACACGCAGTAAAGGAGCACTTAATTTTGGTTATTTTTTTATGCTCTTTATGAATTTATAAGCCATACACATGTTTAAAAACAAGCCTATTCTTGAAATTATAACATATAAATGCTTGGAAAATGTTAATTTTTTTTTTTGTAATCATGAATTGAAAATTAAAGTGTCAACATATTAACACATACTGCTCATTCACTGGGAAATCTATGCCCAGTGAAGGAACATGCCTGTTCCCTCACTGGTTAGAAGTTGTTTTTCGTATTTTTAACATACTTTTGATGCGGAACATCACTAAAGGTACAAGAAAGTTAAAGTTTATCTTCCATTTTAATTATAACTTAGAAAAAAAACAGAAAAGGATCACTTGTTCCTCCACTGGTTTTTCATCGTTTGGTGATCCAGTGAATAAACACCCCCTTATCTCAGTACTTTATTATGCTATTATGCTTAAAAAAAAAACCTAACTTCAATAAATATATTTTGAATTCTCTTTTTCACAGTGAGAAAAATAAAACTATTACATGCAATTAATTCCTCTTCGAAGATATAAATACAAACACTCACCTTATAATTTTTTCAAAGAAACAAGGTGTTGCAGAGATAATAACAAATTCAAAAATTTTTCCAGAGAAGTCTATTTGACCAGGTTATCCAAAGCATTACTAGATGACTTCCTATTGTTGGGCAGTAAGCTATTGTTACCAATAAATCTAAAGAAAAACTTTCAAATTCTTATTTTTAATCTATATATATGAAATGTTCCTTCAATGGGTAGTGTTCCTTCACTGGTTGGTTTACCCTACCACCATTTGATTTTATTTTGACCACCCGGGTAAATTAAGTATATTCTTCTTAGTAATTTTTGCACGATGAGTTTTGTAACACTGTTTTGAGTTTAATTCATGCGACAATTGCCTTGCTTTAATGAAGTATTTAAACAATATAATTTAATATGGTATTTTATTAAAGGTAAGTTTATGATTATTTACTATGTTAAATATAGTTTAGTTATAAATTTGTGCCTTTCATAATTTAAATTTATGAACTCCTACTTTTCATAAACTCGTACAGAACTCGTAATAAAGAAGGAGATACAATATTTTTTAGGTGTAAGTATTCTTTAGGATGGAAAACCAAAAGCACATAGTTTTCCTTAGTTAAAACACGAAAATGTACCAGTTGTTAATAAAGCTAATTTTATTAAAAAAAATTCTCCTGTAAAGATAATATATAACAATATATCTGAGAATTAATTTCGAATTCCCTTACACAGATTTCTTCAGGGTTTCGCGTCAGATTATTTTACTTTGTAATTATAATGCTTCGCATTTGTCATAGTTTGTTTATATTTCATGAACAAAGTTTTTATTGTTTTAAACTTAAATAGAAATGTTTTTGCCTGAGCGATAAAAGTTTGCATTTTTTACAAGTTTAATTTGGAACAATAATCCTTTTTAGATTAAATAAAATTAAGTTATAGTTTTAAATTTTCTTAAAGTACGTAAAAATTGTAATGAATTCGTTAAACGTATAATTATTGTAAGTTTGTAAGCACATTTCGGGTTATAGATGTCACGATAAATCAGGTAAGTACTTATATGAAATTAAGAGTGATGATCAAGTTGCTAAAAAATTAATAAAAATTTAAACATCAAACATATAAATATATCCTGTATATCTATTTAAAGTGGAAACTAATTCCCTCATTTGATGTTGCTTACATTTCACTGTAAAAAACTCCGAAAAAAAAGACAATTAAGGTAGCGGTACGTTTTACAGAGATGCCAACTGCTCCGGACAAGCCAAAATAATTAAAAGAATGGTAATTAACTACAAAGTAAATTTTACAAATATTTGACTACTTTTGCTTGCTTTATAAAAGGTATAGCATGACTTAAGTACTATAAAGTGGTGAATTATATAAGCCTAATAATTATTTAGAATTAGTGGTGGATAAAAATCTACTAAATTGAATTTATTAAACCAAGAATCACAATTGATAAACTACCACTTTAAAATATATATTTGCTGTCCGGAGCAAGTTGGCATCTCTGCGTTTTACCATAAAATCCATTATTTTTGCCGGAACATGTTAGGAAACAAAAATCATCTGATATACCGTAAATTTTACAATAATAATTACAGTAAAATAACTTAATTTCTCTAACTAAATAAATATTAATGTAAAAAATACAGTATAATATTTTATGGTAAAAAGAGACTTTACGGATAATGTACTCAAAGTGCCTGCATTTTATTCGTAATTTGATCTCGAATTTTTCGGAGTGCACGAGGGAAAATTAAGTCCTTTTTTTTAGGGTAAATTTTGGATGCCAATTTTAACAACACTGTTTTGTGTTTAGCTCATGAAACAATCGTCTTGTTTTAATTATAGTATTTCGGTAACATAATTTTATTCTGTATGCTATGTATCTCGCACAGAATAAATGCACAGAAGAAGTATTCATCGGAAAAAAAGTAATAATCGAAAGAAACGTTTCATAAAAAATTTACCATAGATCACGTATTCCAAAAAAAACAAAAAAGAAAAAAAAAAAAAAAAAAAAAAAAAAAAACATTAGTAAAACATCTAAATCTTTAAGTTTGGAAGAAACCTGTGATGAGTAAGATAAATCAAGAATTCCTTTTCTTGGGTCTCTTCATGGTGATTGCTTACGGTCGTAGTGGAGATATTTCTTTTGAACTATGTTTGTCGTAGCTTTCGTAAATAGTTTTCGAGCGCTATTTCAGAGAGCTGAACATTTTAGGTCAAATATTTCGAATTCGTCTCACGTAAACATAACATTTCGACGCCCTTTTGGTTGGGCATGAAGAATACTAATGACTCGAATTTCATTGCTTTCCCACGAGAGTTTCTTTGGTAAAGTAATATTATTTATGGTTCTCGCAAAAATTCAGGTTTACTGAACTAGAAATTGGTTGGTTGTTACGCGTCATAGAAATTTAAAAACATAGTTTACGTTGTTGTTTGATGTGAAGGAAAATTGGACAAGTGTATAAGAAATAGTCGAAGTGAAAGAACTACTTTGAAAATCATGCAAATTTTTTTCAAATGAATATAAAGAACTAAATTTTAAATTGCCTGTGTTGTCAATTTCATGATAAGTCAATTCTCTCAGTGCATAGACAAGAAATATTTATGGTTATAAGAAATATTTGAAGGGCAAGAATTACTTTAAAAATAATGCATATTTTATAAAATGAATAAAACGAGATAAATTTTTAAATTGCTTGTGTTCTCATCTTTGTGATAATGATAAGTCAATTCTCTCACTGAATATGTGAGAAATATTTGTAATTATAAGAAATATATAAAGTGGAGGAATTACTTCAAAAATTATGCATATTTTAAAGAACTAACTTTTTAAATCACCTGTGTTCTCAATTTCATGATAAGTCAATTGTCTCAGTGCACATGTAAGAAATATTTGTGTTTATAAGAAACAGTTGAAATGCAAGAATTACTTTAAAAATAATGCATAATTTTATTAAATGAATATTAAGAACTAACTTTTAAAGTGTCCTGTGTTCTCAGTTTTCTGATATGTCAATTTTCTCACCGTAAAACACGTTTTCTCATTTTTTTTAACAAAACTATTAAATAATTTAAATGCTTATAATAACTTTTTTCAGAATTCTTCATGTATATGCCCATTTTTTTCATTAGACAAAACGCACTTTTTTAATTTTATAAATGCATAATTAAATTAAAATTAAGTTTTCCTTGTTATTTAAGTACCTAAAAAGATTTGTTTGATTATTTTAATGTGAATTATTTCCCAGTTAAATGTGCATTCTCAATTATTAAACTGCAGAATTTTTAATGATTTAGAGTTTGTACCAATATGTTAAATGTTTAAAAACATGTTTAGACAATTTTAATGTGCATTTTTTCATGCAAAACGCATTATTTAATTTATAAATTTAAAACTATTATTAAATTATTTCTTTCACCAATAAAGTTTGTATGCCAATAAAAAAGTTTTTTTTTTAATAGAAAACTTTCTTTCTTAATTTTTAAAGTGTACAAATATAATTAATTTAATTTTAGCTTCAATAACTTACAGGTTAATAAAAATCAGATAAAATTCAATTCTTTCCTTACAAAACCCGTTTCCTTAACTTTTTTTAATTCAGAAGTACTAATTACTGATTTTTTATACTTAAAATGAAAATTTGAAATTTATCACTGTGCACAACCAATATGACGTATTATTTAAATAACGCAATTGACGTAATGTTTAAAATTGGAAACACTTAGTGGAAGTACTAAACAGTAAAAAATCCGGATCAAATAACGGTATAAACTATCAGCCCTTTGAATGCATGATCTGAAATCCATTTTAGCCTAAAATTTATTTTTACCGTGAAATATTTTGCCATAATTTTCACAGTAAAAATTCATTTAATTAGAGTGATTCAGAGATACGATAATTATTATTGTAACGGTACTGATTGCGATAATTATTACTGTAAAAAGTTTGGTGTATCAGATTTTTTGGTGTTCCGGTAAAAATGGATTTTACGGTTAAAAATACCAACACCCTGATTGCCGATACTTTTTACTGTAATTTGATCCGGGATTTTTTACAGTATACACAGGAGGAACCAAATTATATTCGAAATACTTCTGGTTTTACAAAACCAAATTTCAAAAATATCTCTAATAAACCCACTTTGAAAAATTAACATTGGTACAACCTGGTGTCGAGTTAATCAATTGGTAGTTTTCAAATTTTAAATTTGACGCATAAAAATTAATTAATTCTTTAGTAATAAAAAAGAAAAAAATAGAGGTAGCTATGTATAGAATATTTACGTTCCGAATGAGTATCAATATTTTTGATATGAATAGTTATAATTTGATAGTTATTTACTGGAAACATTTTTAAGTGCATGCTAACCCATTAGCCCTGTATTCATAAACATGCTTATAAAGTACAATGGAGAAAATTTTTTTTTAGTGCCTAATTCCGGAGTGGAAATTCAAAAAGAAAATCTTCATAAAACTACAAATTTTTTTAAATGATGTGTTTAGTCTATTTCTGTGGAAATATTAAGTTTGAAAACGTTATATATAACATGTGAGTGCATAGATGTTGCGGCAAAATTCCAGTGGAGTTAGGGCGCATTATCAGTATTGAAAATGAATTGGAACCCTTACCCAGAAATGTCGTCATACGCGGCTGGATGAACTTCCTTTTTATTACCTGTTCAGAAGCATACGAAGAAACAGTTTGTATTAGAGAAGTGCCCCAAGCGGCGTATGATTACAATTACTGGCATAGGTTCCGATGCAATTGTAATCCATATGATGTGCCCTACAACCCCTAGAAGTATGTCGCAATATTTATGTGATCCTCTGTTATATATAACGCTTTTAAATTTGTACATTGTGATAAAAAATAGGCTAACATTTCATTTAAAAGAAAACTGTAGCTCAACGAGTTTGAAACAAGTTTGAAATCAGCGACGTGAAAATATCCAAAATCCATAAAAAAAAAAATCTGATGCAACAGAAAACAAAAGTAAATTTATTCTCCAATGTTATTAAGAGGTTCATAAATTATTGAACGATCTATAAGGTACTTAGAAGTTTATTTTTCTATCTATTTTACATTAACAATTACGCGCGTTTATGCAATTTATGCGGTCTGGGAGACGATTGGTTACGATTCTTGGGTTAATGCTTGACAACTAAGAGTAGTTTATGTAAGGAGAAAGAGATATTACATATTTGTTTATACTAACTTAATATCTCAAACCGTTAGCAACTACTTCGACTTTTAAAATGCGTACTTATTTTATTAAAGTGAACAGAACTATCTTGTTTCAGCAAAATATATCCAAATAAGAAAGTAGTTATCACTTTTTTTTAAAAAAAATGAATGGTTCATTTAAAACGACGTTGGCTTAAATGAATTAATATAAAAAATAATCATCAAAATCATGTTTCTATAAGTTTCAATTTACCATAATGACAGTAAAATATTTTGTGCTTTACGTAACACGCCAAGTGTACTAGAAAAATATTTGAATTATACAAATTGAAAAAACTTGCCAATCTATGAGGCGACAAACAGTTATTGTGTAAATTCCTCGTCGCAATACTTATGAGTTAAGATGCTATTTTGAAATTAAAACTGAAACATTAATCTTTTTTCATATTTTTAGACGTATTAGCAGTTATATTAGTAATATTCGTATAGTTATATTAGTATATTATGTCATACTTTATACGTTCGTAATGCTTTACTGGCGGTATAAAAGTATTTGAAATATACAAATTAAAATTGCTAATCTACGAGATAACAAACAGTTATGATGTAAATTCCCTGTCGCTGTACTTAAAATTTGAGATGTTAATTTTAAAATTAAAACTGAAATAATAATCCTTTTTCGTATCTTTAGAATAAATACAAACTTTATGGAATTCTTTCGCAGCACTACCATTTCGTTTCGACATTTAAAACAAATAAGCTAAGACATAGAAAATTTGCGATGCTTTATTAAATACATTATTTGTGTAAAATGTCAAAAATAAACTGCATTATTATATTATTTATGTCATACTTAGTTTACTCTCATACCTAAAATTGTTGGAAAATATTTTTGTCACTACATAAAATATATATGCATCCTAATTATAAGGAAACACTTTTCATAAACATAACTGCTTCAACAAAATGAAAGTTATTAGCATTTTATATCTCTAGAGAATTTTCTTTGCCTCAAGGATTTGTTAGACAAGATTGTGTTTCCTATTCTCGCAAAAATAAACGGAGAGTTTTATTGTCAAAAATTCACGTTGGATACGTTTTTTAAATGAAAAACTCTATATGTTACGTTTGCTTTTATTAGAATTCAGCAAATTCAATTATAGAAAGAGTACAAATTTCTGGATTATCTAAAGCTTGTTGTTTGAAACTCGGAATTTATCTCACCATATCCTAAGGGGAATTCGCATAAATAAAGGTTTGCATGGTGTTTAAATTATGTTTAATAAAAAGGAACCAAGCGTAAATTTTTCACATTTATTTTATTTTAATTTGAAAATGATTTCTAATGTGATAATTTTTTGATTCTAAAATATATTTTAGAAAAAAATGTGAATCTGCTTTTTTGAAAATATTAACATATTTCTCTTCAAAATAAATATTTTTTTCCTCAAGTTTCTTTAGTTAAAATAATCAATGAAGCATTATTTATGTATTTGCATATTTAGCATTAAAATTTAAAGAGCTAAAGGAATTCTTATTAATATTTATAAAGTTCAATGTTTTTTTCTCGTCACTATAACGTTGCCTTAAAATTAAGTGAAATAAATCAGTATTTTCTTCCGGCATACTTAAGGGGAAATACCACCTTTATTTATTCAAAGAAGATCTATTTTTTATCAAACATAATAAGCAACAAATTATTTGAGATTAAATTAACAATATATCTGACAAATATATGATTAATGTAGTTTGACATTATAATGAATTCAGACTAACTTTAAGGGGAACGTCACTTTCAAATTAATAAAAACTTAAATAAAATTATGATTTGATTTTGAAACTATGAATTGTTTCAATATTATTAATGTAATCTAAAGCAATCTATATGATAAGCACATTTTTAATCTAGACTGTATCTGTTAATAATATATCCATACTTTTTATAATCGAAACTGTTCAGGAAAACAGCAGATATTAGCCTTTTATATCACTTGAGATAATTCTTTCAAAAAACATTGTGTTTGTTTTTTCAGAAAAAAAAAACAGTAAACTTTATCGTAAATTTACGCTGGATACGTTTTTTTTTTTTTTCCTTTTGTTATTAAAAATCTTATGTGCTATGTTTGCTTTTATTGGAATTCAAACAATTCAATTATTTAAAGAGCTAAAATGTCAAGATTATCAAACGTCTCTGTAAAACCATGAATAAATTATATAATTTTTCAGTTAAGTAAGTACACGGCAATGGTACTCAGCCATCACCTCCTACATCAAAAAGCCTCCACACGGTCTTTAATAAGTAGTCCGCGCTGACTATTTAAAAAGTGAACCAGTTGTGCGCATGAACCCAAAACCTTTTATAAAAGTAATTGAGAAAAATTTATTATATATATTTGAGAATTGAATCTGTAGTGGTTGACAAGTGAATAAGGCAAACTAATAATATTCATAAATAAAACAAATTCTTAGTCATATATTTGCTACCACTTTCTTATTTTAACTAGATTTTGTATTAAATGACTCGTTCGGAAAGCTGTATATCCTTCACAGTGGTCTGATAGGACTACCTATAAAAAACCGTGTGGAGTCTAGGAGGCGTTGACTTAGCTGAAAGTTTACGATCTTGTCGTATAGAGGTAGTTTCGATTAGCGCATGTAAAACTGTTTCACTGCAGGGATACTTACTTTGCAGGTAAGTAAGGTTAGTTTGGTATGCTCGTGCTTTTAAGACAAGTATACTTGTGTTTTTTGTAAAGCTTTTGTATAGCTTCAGTAAAACTGCTTCATCGTAATATTACTTAATAAGCATGGGATACTTATGTTAAAGGTTTACTGTGAAAGTTAAGTTATTTAATACAGTGATGTTATCTAATATGCAGATAAGTATGTGTTAATCATCACATTCAAGGTATACTGTAAAAATTAAGTTATTTTATATAGTAATGTTATTTAATACGCAGATAAGTATGTGATGCTCACTTTAAAGGTATACCGTAAAAATTAAGTTACTTGAAATAGTAATGTTACTTAGTACGCAGATAAGTATGTGATACTTACGTTAAAGGTATACACTAAAAATTAAGTTACTTAATATAGTAATGTTACTTAATACGCAGATAAGTATGTGATACTCACGTTAAAGGCATACTGTAAAAATTAAGTTACTTAATATAATAATGTTATTTAATAAGCAGATAAGTATGTGATACTCACGTTAAAGGTATACTGTAAAAGCTGTGGTATAATAACAATCCAAATTTGGTGTTGAAAAACTCTAAAAATTGTGTGTTATTTGGATTTTATACTGAAGTGAGCGTTCATTTACATTTTAAAGGGTGTGATACCCGCAGTGGGCTGATCGTTAAGACACGGTTCCCAGCAGATCACCGAAGTCAAGCATCATTGGCTGCGGTCAGTGTGCGGGTGGGTGACCACTTGGATCAGTCTGCGTAGGGACCGAGGGTGTGCGGTATTGGTCCTCTTTAAACTGTTCTACCGTAAAGTGCTCGACTTCGCGTGCAGGTCGTTGGGCTACTGAAGCAGGGGTGCCATCCCCTCTGCAGAGGATCAAAATTGTGATGGCATGTCTTCGGATCATCCTCAGGGATGTTTCCCAGACCGTCGCCAATAGCCCATTGTGCAGCTCTAGTGCGACGTAAATTAACTACATCCATCCATTAAAGGGTGTGATTAAATCTAAACACCGACAATTCATAAAGCTTACACCAAGTCAGATGACATTCATGGTTGGCAAAAAGTCGGGGGATCTGTTGATTTTATTTTAAGTTTCGGAAACTAAAGGTAAATTGTGATTTAATTTGAGTTAGAAGTTATATAATTGATAACAGAAAACTTCAGCTACACATAATGAGGGAGTTAATTATCATCATTATTTCTCAAGATATGAACTTATTTAATTTTTGATCTATGACTGGAGGACATCGAAGCCTAACTAGGCTTAACTATTGACTCCAGTACCTATGGGAGTGCAAGTTTCAGGATTATAGTTAAATTATTTGCTAAGTAACTGTAATCTTCTTGTCGAACTAATTTGACAAAACTGATCATGTAAACTGAGAGAAAAGACACGTAATTTTTTTGTTGAATAAATATATATTTATGTTTTAATAATTTGATTTACATAAATCTATCAATATAAAATGATTTTTATATACTAATAAACCTTCATAGATATTTAAAATTTATTATTAAAGATAAGATAGATTTAAGGTTTTAGGCTCAGATATATTTTGGATGCAGTTACTCAATCATAAAATTTTATAAGACCAAATTATTCGATCAGTTAACTAGTTAAAACAAAACTCCGATCCAATGCAACTATATTTAACTTATTAAAGGTAAGTTAAACATTTTTATTGATATTTTATATATAAATATTAAATGTCAATAAATCAATTGAAAAATTACTGACATTATTTTATTTCCTTGAAAGCATTAAAAAATCTGTAAAAGTTTAGAACGAAATGAAAAATATCAAATACAATCGAAATGTAATATTTTATGAGATTCCAAGATAAAGCATTCTTTTAAATTTAGAAAACTAATTACACATAAATAAATTAATCATTAAAAATTTTGAACATTCTTTTTTTTTTTTTTTAACAAAGTATTTCCGAGAAAAACTTAAAAAAATACTTCTTTAGTAATCGAATTCTTGTAATGAGAAGACAAAGAGTTAAATTTGAAATAATAAATGAGTTAAAATTGATTTATGCCAAGAACAATTTACTTTGTGAGTTTATGAACCTGGAACCTGTAACCACAACTGAATCCCACAAATTTGAGCCGAAAAACATAATTTTTTTTTATACCCGTCGCTGAAAAGTCGACCCAATTTTTTTGGGATTACGACTACTAATGTTCAATTCCGTAGCCTTGAAATTTTAAACCCAATCCAGAAGACAAGGGAACTCCTAGATCAAGTATTGGGAGAAATTTGCCTTCGTGGATGGCATTTTTATGGCACTAACCCGCATTTTCTTTACACGCAGAGGAAAAAACACGAAAACCTCCCACGGTTAGCCTGACGACAAGGAAACTTTTACCCGTGATCCGTCCACCACTGAGGATATTTTACATCAGCACTGACGTCGGTGAAAGCCGGATACGGAATGCATATCGACCAGCCACCACTGGTTTTCGGACCCGGTTCTCCTCATTGAAGGCGAACGGTCTATCCCCTGAGCCATCGCGGCTTCAAAAAACCTACATTTCAAGGAAATAAATTGTTCTTGCACGTGCTAGTCATTAAAATGGTTTTAAATGACTGAAAATGTTTTTTGAAGTCGCTCTTGTCAAATGAAATAATATTTCAATTTAAATATTAAATTTAAAATAAATTTAAGTGTCAAATGAAACATTACATCAAAAAAGTTTTGAACAGCTATTAATAACCATTAGATACATTTTACCTATTTTTAACGAACTATGAAATTGGCACTGAATGTGAATTTGAAAATGTCACATTTTTGTAATAATGAAAATCGTTTGCGATCTATTTTTTTTAATACTTGAAAAGTTACTATAACGATGTCAGAGATGCCAACTTGCTCCGGACAGCAAATATATATTTTAAAGTGGTAGTCTATCAATTGTAATTATTGATTTAATAAATTCAATTTAGTAGATTTTTATCCACCACTATTTCTTAATAATTCGTTGGCTTATATAATTCAGCACTTTATAGTACTTATGTCATGCCACACCTTTCAAAATCAAGCAAAAATTGTTAAATATTTGCAAAATTTACTTTGTAGTTATCTACCATTTTTTAAAATTATTTTGGCTTGTCCGGAGCAGTTGGCATCCCTGCGATGTATTTTAAGGGCTTCAAAAAATCTATAAAAATCATTTTCATCTAAAATTTTTTAGATTTTCATCTAGAATTAAAAATCTCACCACATTGGTGATTTTTTAAAAAACATTTTAATAGTTTTATTTACATATTTAAGCTATTTGTTCAGTTTAGGGGTCAGAAAATTCTTTTAAACTAGATTTTGTTAAAAATTAAAGCAATGCTTTAAGTTTAAGGTTCTTAAACTGTGACTTAAATTTTTTTTTCGGTGAGAGAGTGTTTGGGAGAATATATTCAAAGTGTTTGTTTGAAAGAAACTAAAAATTATTCTACTTGATTTATAGGAAAAGAATTGATTTCAAGGATGAATGATGCACATAATTTTAATAAGAAGAATAATCTAGTTTCTTCGCGTTCAATCTAAGAAAGTAAGCTTATCTAGACTAAACAAATGAGAAAAGTATTTCAGACTGAAATAATGATGTAAAATCAGAGAGAGTAATATTTTATTTATACGAATATTTCTGTTTAAATAAAATGCGTTCTTGCCTTATCATTATTAATCATAAAACTTTCGATTTCAAATATTATTTCTATAAGGTTTTAATTAGTTTAAATTATATGAAATGCGTTGAATATAATTGTATATTTTCCCATTTTTTTGTTTTATTAAAATTTAACATTATCATGATATGTTATAAAAATTCATTCTTTTCACAAAATTAATAGTATATTCCTAAATTTTTTTCTAAAATATTTACTGAAATATGCACGAATAAGTAAGGAAATACTTATTGAATCATTGAACAACTCCATTGTATATTTTGCGATGCAGATTTTTAATGTCTAATGAATGTATTGTCTTTTCTATCTACTTTGTCTAATTTGTGGTGCCCTCTGGTTAGCTGCATAAATAATCTGTACTGGTTAGAAAGTTAAGAAAAGAATGATTTGTTATCTATGAATATTAAAGTGAAGATTACTAATACCAAGTGCAGTTGGCCAATTATTCAAACTAGGACTTTAACCCCTTCAAGTCCATGACCACGCATATGTGACCGTAAGTGTCTCCTGTCACCGCCTGTGGTATCACATATGAAATCAATCTTTCTGACTCTAGTGGCTCAATATTGCACGGTCAACTCAGCTTAATACTCTCCTCTCACATCCCGAATTAGTATGCCTCCATACTATTTTATACGCATGGTCTAGGAGTGTGTGGGACGGGGAAAGCTTTTCTTTCTCCTTCCACTGTTCCTGAAGGGGTTAAATATGCAACTCATATTGATGTTCATTTTTTTTGTCACATTTTTACGATATAAAATCACGTCTGCATGAAAATAATTAAAAGAATTTATTCAGCACATAACGCTACTAACTGATACAAATAATAAAACAGGGCTTTTAAAATAATTATCATTTTAGATAAAAACGTGCAGGCAGTATTAACCGACGCCTGTACAAGCATTGAAAATAAAATGAAAGTCTGAAACATAGAAAAATAAGTGTTTTATAATTTTATCAGCCTATCTTTTGATGAAATTCGGGTAAAACTGAGTGAAATCAAAAAATAGTTTTCAAAACAGGACGCAGGAAACAATACATGTATTTCATACCTTTTTTTCCAATCAGTTTTTAAAATTATCTACTTTTTTAAAAAACTTAATATTTGAGTATTAGATACTATAATTATAACACCAAATTGACAGTCCCCCCAGATTGTTTCACCATAACATTTACTTTAAATTCTGATTAATACCAGCTTTTTAAATTAATAAATTAAACAACTGAAATAATTTAAAATAGTTGATATACAACTTATATTTGAAGGGATCTTTTTAAACTACAGTGACTTAATTTTACTGGTTGATTTTTTTTATTTTTATAAAAAAAATTTTTTATAAAAATATTCAAACTATTTTAAAAGCGCTTTTTAGATGTATGTTAGATGAAGTTTTTTGTTTAAAAAGTTATGAAGTTTTTTGATCAATTTTAAATCATTATTTAGTTGAACATTTTATTTAATTGGTTAAAAGATATGTAATTGTGCAAAGTTTGCTTTAACAAATTTACATTGGATCAAAAATTCATATTGTAGCTCTTTATTGAATTAAATTTGCCTCTCGCAAATTACATACATTTCCTTGCCGATGGATACATATTATACTCGGTTAATATCTCAATTATAGAGGGCTCATAAGTCAATGGAGATTCAAATCCCACCTTTGACACCACAATATTTTTCCACTCCTTCAAATCATGAATAGTTTCTAGTGTCCCGTACAAAGAATATATAATGTGAGAAGAAGTCTAGCTTCTCCGATACGTAGCAGGGGGCCAGCAAGGTCCCTCTGTATGACAAGAAAAGCGCTAAAGGCTATTGAGCCGACGCATGCGCACATCTTTCATCCATCATAGCGTCTCTAAACTTGTTTAACAACAAATTTTTCGCCATCTTTAAAGTGACATCTTTAAGTGACCGGTATGTATTTAAATTATATACCTATGTTAAAATAATAAATTATATTTATTTTTTAATGATTTCGTCACAAGTAAATATGTTCCTTGTTTAATAAGTAAACCTTTTTCGAAGCCATATAAGTCTGTAAAGAACAAAAGCAGACGGGTTTTGAGTCACTTTTCATTAGCTGTTTACATGAGTGGGGAAAGACAAGGAGAAAGTTGTTTGTTGGGAGCGGAGGGTAATGGGGTTGCTTACGGGGTAAGGACGGAGGGACCCTCTGTTAGGTGGCAAGTTGTTTTCCTAGCAATACTTCCATACCTCGATGGAGGCAACCGTTGCTTCCGGAACAGGTTTACATGGGGGCCTACGAGAGCTGGTCTTCTTCTCACTTATATATTCTTTGTCCCGTACTCCCCAATCAGTGACCTCGGACGATACGATCAGTGACCTCGGACTGTAGGATACGAAATTCATTCACGCATAGATGACAGCACCACACAGCTGCTTAACACAAAAAAGTCTAGTATTTCGATAGGTTGCACCTGCAACAAATTATATAAGCCACATTCGACTGTTCATTTGACAGAACACCCCACAACCGCAACCTAACTCTAATGTTTATTTCCTAACAAAAATCATTAACATATTTTAACTCCAATGTCCAGTGGAATTTCCTTTTTAAGTTTTATTAACCATGCTAGTTCAAAATAGTTAGAAAACAAAATAGTTTTGTATTCAAGTTTTTTTTTTAAAAACAAACCAGTTGTAAATGGACTAAAAACTGTAAAAGTAAAAATATTCCTAACCGTAAGTTTAACGGTTAATTGAAAGGATAGACTGCTGCTGGCTATTTTACCGTAATTTTAAAAAGAAAATTCTTACTGTGTACAGTTAAACTTTGGACTAATTTTTCAGAGAGAGGGAGAGAGTAAGTGTTTGAACTAACTAAATATTTGTAAAGATATTTGAAAGTTTCTAAAATTTTCTGTTATTTACTATTCTATGCATTGAACTAGATTTTATAGAAAATAAATTATAAAATTTTATATTAATCATAGTATCGTTAAAGAATGAATTAATAAAATGGAAAATGGGATTTTATTAATATAAGATTTCTCTTAAGGCTTTTGTTTTTTTGTATAAAAATTTTGAACTAATCAAAATTGAAAAACTCTAACATCATCTCGAATTGCATGAATACGATAAGTTTTCATGTAAAATAGCTTTTTCTTTTCTTTCATTGATATGCAAATTGTGTGTCAGATATTCTAATATGAAAGTGGATTTCGAATCCGATGGAATTTCTTGTTTCCTTAAGCGTTCCCTCAAGCATACATAAGTATTTATAAGGGAATTTTACTTTCGGACTTTTGAAATAAAAAGTTGTACAGTAATCATTTTTTTTTCCATCAAAAGGTGAATTCTTCATATTCATTTATGACTTATTCTTTGAAGTTTAATTTTAGTTATAGAAACTTTTAGAGAATATAATTGTTTATTTGCCCATGGCATGTAGACTATATTTTCAACAATCTAATACAGCGGTTCCTAATTTCTTCCAGCTATTGCACCCTAAATGATAAAACATTTTTGGCGGAAACTCGACTTTATAAATAATAAAGTATATAAAATCAATATTAAATATATTACATTAAAAGAATTATGAGCGTAATAGCCAAAGATACTATCAGTAGAAGACTACTTTAGTAAGTATTTTTTTTTATCAAAGGTAAATTCCTATTCATTTATCACTGATTCATTGAATTTTTATCTTAGATTTAGAAACTTTTTAAGAATATAATTGTCTATTGGTGCATGATATGTAGACTGTATTTTCAACCAACTAATACAGCAGTTCTCAATTTCTCTCAGCTATTGAACCCTAAATGATTGAACTTTTTTCGGCTGAAACCCGACTTCATAAATAAAAAGGGATTTAAAAACAACTTTAAAAGGTAATAAAACATAAACTTTATAAGGCATATAAAAACAATATAAAATATAGTATATAAATCAATTGTGAGAGTATTAAACAAAAAGTGTATCAATAGAAGATTATTTTGAAAAGGAATTGTTTTTATCAAAAGATGAATTCTTCTTCATATTTATTTGTCACTTATTCCTTATAGGTTTAGAAACATTTAAAGAATATAATTGTTTTTTAGTGCATGATATGTAGACTGTATTTTCAACAATCTCAATTCTTTCAGTTATGGAACCCTAAATGATTTTAAAACTGTCTCTGAACAGCCGACCCAATTATGAGTTTACGACTGCCAATGTTCTCCTCCGTAGCCTTAAAATTTTGAACTTATTCCAGAAGACAAGGAAACTCCTAGATCAAATACTGTGAGAAATCTGTGTTCGTGGAAAACTTTTTGATGGAATCAATCTGCATTTGCGTTACTTGTGGAGAGAACTTCGAAAACCTCCAACGAATAGCCTGAAGGTGTGGGGACTCTAGCCCATGATCCGTCTACCATTGAGGATATTTAACTGCAGCACTATGGTCGGGGTGAGCCGGGTGCAAAATTCGTATCGATTAACCATTGCTATGATTCAAACCCGGATCATATCATTGGGATGCGAGTGCTCTATATCTTGGACCACCGCAACTATAATACATTGGAAATAACACACGAAATTTACAGTCGTGGAGGACGTTTGGATGGAACTAAACCGCACTTGAGTAACATGGAGAGGAAGATAAACATGAATTCGACATAAACATAAACATGAATTCGAATGTTTTTATTGTTCATGAAAAAGGTCATATGTATTCTTCATAGTATTTACAGTTTTTTTCAAAAAAATAAAAATTTCTTAAAAAAGTTTTTTTTTTTTAAATTAAAAAAGTAATCTTTTTATTCTGAAATATAACTGATTCTATGAAACAAAAGAAATTTAGTAAAAATGATAATCCTAACAAACAGTATAAATAAGGAGTCTTAATACCATCCATATGAATACTGCTTGTGTGTTTATCAGCTGCCATATTCCACCACTCAACGCAAACTCTTCGATCTGTCCAAGTGATTATCATGTTGTTCATTCAATATTTTAACAGTTGACAGTTCCTTCTACAATTTGTTTGCTAAGTCACCCTGCATAAAATTCAATTCACAATTTCTCATGTGGAGAAATTCTATTTAGGTGCTTGGGCACATTTTATCAGCAAAAATAAATAAATAAACAAAATGAAATAATAATAATAATATTTTAAATATCCTTCCTTCCTTTCCAGGATTTTTGTGGGTGAAAGTAGGCTGAAGATAAAAATATCCCCCCACACCCGCATAAATAGTTGGTCTCGAAATATTCTTCAGATGGAGAAATGTTTTAAATTTTTTTTTTACATAAGATCAACAATTCCGCTATTTTTTTAACATTGTACTTTAAAAATCGTAATTAAAATATGACTTGCTTTAATAGATCTTTCCATGTTTTAAAAAAGTAAGAATTCAAATTTTGTTTCTTCTGTACATTTTATTAGCATAAATTACATTATTTTTAATCTTCTTTCATTAGCATAAAGGCGCCAACAACTTCAATGTTTTAATCAAGAAAGAAACTTAGGAAGCAATATTGTTATAACCAGTGCCGAAACTATTGATAAAAATATTTATTCTGCCAGAATTACCAGAGTTCCGGAAGGTTATAAACAGTTTCTTCACACTTGAAAAGTACTAGTTTCAAGAACATCTTACAAACAAGAAATGTGTATAGTTTCAAGTTTTGAGAATGAAGAACCTGTGTAAGGAGAAACAATTATTATTTTGTGAATACGCTTCAAAGTTTCATTTACGTGTAATCTTTATAAATCTTGTATTTTTTACAATCAACTGAAAAATGTGTTATAGTTAAAGTAATAGCACCAAAAATTCTATAATAATGGATATAATAATGAATATGCAATAAAAATATTGGTTTTTCTCAAATACTCACCATCATTTACTAATTTGTAAAAAAAAATTACAGTATTTTTTCCAAACTGTGTGAAATTTTAATCTTCTTATCAAGTAGTAAATTATGTTTGTAAAAAAATAATTTAGTTATATTTCAAATTTTAATTCATATGAGGCAGAGTATATCAAGAAATTTAGTATCTTATTAAAATATTGAAAATTATTTTCAGATGATCCCAAATTTCAAAACTGAGGCATAACATAATTTTTATTTTAAATTATTGTAAATTAAAAATAAGTTTGAATTGAATACACACTTTTACTAACAAAAACATACTATCTATCATATTTTTGAGAGAATATTTCGTATTTTTTAATGAATGGTGTGATATGTAAAAAAAGTATAATATATTTCAATTTTAAAATTTTGCATAAAAATTATTACATTCTGTCTATGTCTACAAACATTAAAGTGATTGTAAATGATTAAATTATGTTTGAATATTGATCTGGATCTGTATAATTTTTGTTAATATTTCTAAGTTATGTTATTATTTTTGTACTTCTTAATTTACTTCAAATTTATTATTTTCATATACCAATGTAATTAATATTGAACTGTTTCCTTAATTAGAGATTGGGGATTGACCAATCCAATATTTGTCTACTCTTTTATATAAATTTTTATCTGTGAAAGTGATTTTTTCATTTTTAAATAATAAATTTAAATAATAAAATCATTTCAAAATATAGTAATAAGAATTTACTACAGCCTAAAATTAAAATTCTTTTTTATTATATATATATATATATATATATATATATATATATATATATATATATATATATATATATATATATATATATATATTACATAACATATCTAAAATAAAAAGAGTTTTTTTAATTTTTATAGATTTAAATAATTAAATTATAATTTGATTTACATAAATTTGGTTTATTAACTTTTTTTTAAAATAAATATTTAATAAGTATGCTAACATTCTCTGCTTTTCAGCGCTTTAAATATGCTTAATAATGGTGCAACCTTCCTTCTCTTTTAGTTCCTTTCAAAACATTTATTTTTGGTGCAACCTTTCCCTGCTTTTAGGTCTCAAAATATCTACTTTTGGTGCAACCTTTTCTCTATATTTTGAACTAGTAAAAGCACCAATATCAAGTAAAACTGAGCACCATGTAGCCAGCAAATGAAGACCAAAGTTTGGCGTAATATAGCTCGAAATTTTTTACAGTGTAGGACAGGGCTCGAAAAAACTCGGAAATTTTATTTGTCCCCGAGGACGGCTTGTCCAATAATGTACCCGTCCTCCTTTTAAACTAACCCGTCACTTCTAAATAAATAAAAATATAATTTTCTCTTATTTATTACAAACATTTATCATATAAATTGCACAATGAATTAGTAGTTATTAGGATTACAAATACTAGGATAACATTATACAGTTATGAAAGAAATACAAGGTTACTAATAATAACCTAGTATTTATTTTATGAAATAATTTATTTCTTATATGAAATAATTTATATGACAAAGGTCAAATTATCTGGAATGTCAATTTATCCGAGGGTACTGCGTTTTTTAAATGAATCAAATTTGACGTTTGCCAGTTCCACAATCAATCTAATGATTTACAGAGGTTTGTACTCAGAAATTTGAAATGGGTTTTCCATTTAGGTAGATGTTCATAATTGCGCTTAACGCTTCTTTTTAAGACCAGTACGTAATGTGTTTTTTTGTAAGTTCATTACTGAAAAGTTCCTTTCAACCGCTGCAGTACTCCCAGACAGCGAAAACATCAATTCCACCAAGCGCAGTATGTTGCTGCTTTTCCAGATTAGAGGGTCATTATAGAACTGAGGCGATAGACTCTTGTAAGATAACAAAAATTGAAAATGCATCACAAACTTTAACGGGAAAATGGCCGTCCGCGCGGACGTCGGATTCGAGAAATTTGTTGCCTGCGGGGAATTTTTGACCGCCGAGGACGGGCGGAGGGGCGGTTTTTCGAGCCCTGGTGTAGGATGAATCACTAAAAACAATCCAAAACGTAATATTCAGGAAAAATAAATGAAAAGTAACTGATGGTGGGTGTTTGGTGTTCTAGCACAAGTGCAATGCAGTATGATTTTATGAAATCTGACTCATCAGTGTCAAGAGAAATGCACTTCAACTAACTAGATGAAAAGAAGCAAAATATAAAAAAATGTCAACAGATTGTTTCTTGTTTTATTGTACGGCATTGCCAAACATCATTCTGCAGAAATGGCAAAACTATAGGAATTGGAAATTTTTCATTACCCTCCATACACACTGGATCTAACCCCCATGTCTGCTATCTCTTTGTTAATTTGCACGATACTTCAATAGGAAAACAATTTAATTACGAAAATAATTTTAAAATGGCCTTATATAAATTCGTTGACTCTTGTCAGCATTTTTTTTTATATCCTAGTTGCGGGAACAACTTGCCTCTTACATTGCAAAAGTCTTTAGAAAATATGTGTGTATATTTCGATAAATGTTCCTTATATCTGTAAACTATAAACAGGTTTTGGCTTTTTTTCCACTGATTTCATATTTGACGATCTAGTATATATCTATTTCTAAACATCATAATAACATAATGTTTAGAAATAGAGATAGAATATAACACTATAATCTATTCCAAAGCTCTATGTAGGAAATATTTTAAACATTATATATTTCTAAATTTTATTAAATTTAACACTAAAAATCTTTTATCTAATTCTAAACGTCGTTAAATCTAAATAATTTTAAAACGAATCATTTCATTTAAGTTTTTGAAATTCGAGTAATATACAAAAACTGTATCTTCCTCTTTTTTTTTTTTTTTTAGTTGGAATAAGTTTTGACGCAAAATACGTTTTTAAAATTTAACCTTGTAGTCAGGATGCTATAAAGAAGTATTCTATTTTCTACCTTTTTTTACAGTTAAATAGTAGATTACGTGTTGGTGAAAAGAATGATTGATGTAACTCTCCCTTGAAAAACCATGAAAGATAGTCGGTCATCTTGATTGATTATTCTTCTCAGTTGTATTCCTCAAATCTGTAATTTCTGTTGAATGAAGAGAAAAACTTTGAATTGGATGATTTGTTTCGGTCACTAAAATGGAAATAAAAAAAGTAATTTTTTTCGCTCTTTTTTTTGTCAGTTTTTACGTTCAGGATATATCTTTTATTTTTTCATGTTTTGAAATCTTTGCAGTGTGACATTGTTTTGAAATGTTACAACGGTACATGCTTTCCAGGAGAAAATACTCACTTTGATATTTTGTAAATGTTGATGTATATATTCCGAAATATGTTTTACAACAGCAGTGGCATGAAATTTAGAAGTATATATTCTTTAAATATTTAACAAAAATAATCAGCTTAATTTGTACTTGGAATTAACAAAAATTATGCATATTTAAATAATACTTGACTTTGAAGTTGGGATAGGATTTAAAGTTATCAAGAGAAAAATTTTAAGCATAGGGGGACAAAGATAATCTTTTTTGGCCTGTTCCTATTCTTTTCTAATGATAGAGGAGAGAGGGGTCAATTGTAACATTTTTTACTTAACTATTTTCAACTAACAAAAAATCCAATATATTATCAGTATTAATTGACAGACGAGTAAAGTAGACTATCCTCTACTAGAAAAAAAATAAATACCTTATTTTAAATGTTATTATATTATTTATTAACAATTTTTGACAGTCGTGCACTTGTTACAATTGTCCCCACTTACGGGGTCAATTGTAACAGTTCATAAATTCAACTAAAACATAGTTAATTATACATATTATCATAGTTGTGATATATTTTTTTATGGATCAAAATAGTAGTGATATTTTTGGAGTAAAAATAATAATGAGCAGAGACCTAAAGGGTTAAACTTTTAACTTTAAGGGGTTAAAAATTTTAATTTATGCTGTGAAAGGTGACAAAGAAAATAATGCTTATACAACATAATATAAATGATATAGGAAACTATTGGTGGTTCTTAAAGAGTTAAGTATTGGTTTGTAAACATAAAGATTATTTATTTTCAGCTGTTACATTCGTACCTTTACTCATGTTACAATCGTCCCCAAGACGCCATTTCAGCTTCATTTGTTCAAAAACATGCTAGTTGATTAACAAAACAAATTTTTTTTTCAAATGTTAATTAAGGTGTCCACTTACATATTCGGTTAATAATTTTTATTTGTTTAAACAAAATTACTTTGTTACAATATAATATTCTAATACCAAAAAAAGTACTTACGTAGCGTGAAAATACCTTTTGTGATGTAACTCTTTCAAAAGTACATAAAAATGGCTGCCAGCGGAAATGCTCATGTAGATTTATTAAATACACCTTGTGCGCCACCTAGGAACCAAATCTAGAACCCGACACTCGAAATTTTTGCTCTGTTACAATTGCTCTGTTACAATTGATCCCACTCTCCCCTAATGTTTCGAATTTAAAAAAAAACAGAATTAAGAAATCAAATTAAAAAAACATTTATCAAATTAAAAAAAAAACATTTATCAAATTAAAAAAAAACAATTATCGAATTAAAAAAAAAAAAAACTATTCTTTATGGAATAAAAAAAAACAACAGAATATTATAAGAACAATATCTTCTGTAAATATGTATTGTAACTAAAACTCAATCCATTATATTTCATAGGTTAAACTTCGATTTGGGGAATTTTAATCAGTTTAATTTTGTTTTGGGGGAATCTAATGATAAGCCACATTTTAAGATTGCTTAGAATATAGCCTTTATAATAATTATGAAAAATAGCTTAATTTTGCCCTTTTTAACACTTAGTATGTGTTCAAGAAAAATTGTTTTACTCTAGAATTGTTTGGGGCAATATAATTACAAACCTCATCTTAAAATTGTTTAGAAGAGTGTTTTTTTCATGGAAAAACAGTTCGATGTAATCAATTTTCATTTAATATTAATTTTATTTATCACAGTCAATTTTGTTTTATTATCAATTATTATCAATCAAATGATCAATTTTGATTTATCACAATTTCGCTACACTTTATTTGACTTTTTCTCAAAATTTTTTTAATTGAATGAAATATTAATAAAGTATTAAAAAATGTAAACCGCAATGGCTAAGTTGAAATGAGTTTTTATCACGAATGCTGAAATTTAATCGTCAGAGTGGAATTGAAGATCAATGTTCACCATCTTGCCGGGAAAGTAAAGGCAGAAATGTGAGCAATGTTGGAAATATTGCCACAATCAGCTATTTCTTCATAACGGACTTTTGAGGGAATAGTTTACTTATTTCTTCAAATATTAAAATTTTCAAATATTAGAGCGCTCGGTTCCTGTTAAGGGGACCCGGGATTGAATTCCAGTGATGGCTTGTCGACTCAAATTTTGTACCCGGCTCGCATCGACCACACTGGTTAGGTAAAAAAAAATATCTATCCTCAGTAGTAGATGGATCATGGATCACAGTCTCCTTGTCGTCAGGCTAACCGTGGTAGGTTTTTGTAGTTTTCCGAAGCTGTAACGCAAATGCGGGTTATTTCCATCAAAAAACTTCCTTGAAGACAAATTTCTCCCAATACTTGATCCAGGAGTTCCCTTGTCTTCAGGAATGAGATAAAATACTTCAAGGCTATGGAGTTGAACATTGGCTGTCGTAAACTCAAAATTGGGTCCGGCTATTCAACGACTGTTATAGAATAAAACAGAATATTAATTTGCACTCTTAAAAGAGACTATATTAGTCTCGAGTACACTATTCTACAAAGAAAGTTAAAATATCTATCAAGGGTGGAAAACCACGCATATTCCTATTATAGAAAATAAAAGTGGTACATTATAAGATTATAATTGATATAATAATTTCACTGGAGGTAGGACCAAACGTTTCCCTGAATAATTGTCAGGATAATTGCTAAATCTTATTGCAATGAATTTAAAATTTTTGTTTCGCACTGTTTTGCCCTAACTACACTGTAAAAAATTCTGGTAAAAAATATCAGCACTCATTGGGCCTGTACTTTTTACCGTAAAATGTTTTTGAGAAATAAAAAATTTAAAGTACCGTAATTTTTACAGTAATATTTACTGTAAAACTACTGAACTACTGTAAAGAAATAAGTATCGTGATTTTTACAGTAATATTTACTGTAAAGCTAATAAACTGTAATAAAATAAATATAAATGTAAAAATTACGGTAATTTTTACAATAATATTTGCTGTAAAGCTAATAAACTACTGTAATAAAATAAATATAAATGTAAAAATTACGGTAATTTTTACAGTAATATTTGCTGTAAAGCTAATAAACTACTGTAATAAAATAAATATAAATGTAAAAATTACGATAATTTTTACAGTAATATTTACTGTAAAGCTAATAAACTACTGTAATAAAATAAATATAAATGTAAAAATTACGATAATTTTTATAGTAATATTTACTGTAAAGCTAATAAACTACTGTAATGAAATTAGTAAAATCACTGTATCATTTACGCTATAACATTTTACAGTAAAAATGTATTTTACGGTAAAATGGATTTAAAGATGCTGCACTCAGGATGTCAGTACTTTTTGCCGTAATTTGATCGAGAATTCCGCACAGCGTACTACATAACGTTGTGTTAAATAAAACTTAAAATGACTTTTTTAATTTACATTCACCAATTTATTTCAAATCTTTCAAAAGAATAGATTTAAAAAGTTGAGGATAATAAAGAGAAAACGAAGAAACAAATTGATAACACAAGTATACACACTGATCTAAAACTAGTCTTAAAATATTTAATTTCAAATATTTCTCATATATTGTTGTTCAAACTTTGCTTTTAAAATATAATTTAGATATAAAGTAACAAATGATTTACTCTTAAAAAATACAAATTAAATTATATTAGACTTCAAAGTTATTCGCGTTAAACTAAAATTCGAAATACTCAAGAGAAATTAACTTATAAAATAAAGGTTTTTTATATATAAAACGCAGAACGCGTGCAAAATTACCATCCAATTTCAATATCTTTATATCTAATCCAAAGCAAAATAGTCTGTACAAATCAATATATATGCAAATTTGAATGGATTTTCTTTAAAGTGAATATAATCGACAACGTATGTTTTAAACATTTCCCTTCATTTTCATATTATTTTTCTTTTTTGATATTTTTAAATTATGTTTTTAGTTTGTAACTATTTCAAAAGATTATATATTCTTTCTATTTTTGTTACTGAATTTTAATTTAGAAGTAAGGAATCCATATGAACTAATTTATGCTCACGCTTTTTTCCGATTATTCATTAGCATTTTTGTAGTTTTCTTTATTCATTTGAGATATTAATTATAAATCGATTTCAGTTAAAAATGAAAAATATTTTCATATTATCGACTTCTGCTTATACTTCGTTTTTATTACCAGTGCTTAAACTTTAGTAAATTAAGAAGGATCACAGGGGGTGTTTTGATCTTCTGATATCCTCGTTGTAAAAGCTGGGGCTATCGTAGTTATTATAACGAATATCTTGATACGATAGAAAAAGTTGTAATGAGTTTGCTCTACACAATTTGAAACAACGTTTAATAATTTATTTTAATTATATCATTATTAAAACAACGTTTTATTAAATTTAAAACAATGATAATTATTAAAACAACGTTTAATAATTATCGTTTTTATTACTAGTACTTAAACTTTAATAAATGAAGAAGAATCACAATGTTTTTTTTTTAATCTTCTGATATCTTAAATATTAAAGCCGGTTAACCTATTTATTACAACGAATCCTGATACAATGAGAAAATTTGCAATGGAGTTTGTACTATTCAATTTAAAACAACGTTTAATAATTTATTAAACAGCGTAAAAAGAAAATTAATTTATTGTTTTGCTTTATTTGAAGAGTTGTTTAGTTAAAAATTCATATCAGTAAAATTGTTCAAACAATATTTTTGAATAAGTATATTATTACTGTATTTATTATGTCGTTATTTGAAGAGTTGTTTAATTCATCTTATTAAAAATTCAAATCAATAAAATTGTTTAAACAATATTTTTGACGGATTATATTACAATATTTTTTAAAGTTTTTCTTAAAAATGTGCTTTAATTTTTATTTATATCTATACCAACACAAGTAATTAACAAAACAAAATAGAAAACTTAAAATACATACCATGGTTTTTCGAAGCATTTTTGTTAAGCAAAATAAAAAAGCCACACTATAAGTGCCTTAAACTTGAAGCAAAGCTAAAATTTTAAACTATATATATATATATCTTAAACTATATATATATATATATATATATATATATATATATATATATATATATATATATATATATATATATATATATATATATATATATATATATATATATATATATATATATATATATATCTTATATATATATATATATAAGATATTTGTCGTGCCTGTTCTAATTAGCTTTAGAACAGACAAATAACTTAAATATTTTTAAAGTTATTAAACTTTTTTTAAAAATCGCCAATTTACCAGCATTTTCACACTTAAATAAAAATTATCATAATCAATTCCATATTCTCATATATGATAAAATTACCGGCAACAGTTTGTGTCCATCCAATTAACTGTAAAATTTACGGTTAGGGATATTTTTTTCCTAAATGGTTTTTTAACGTTTTGCAATCAGTTGGATTTCGAAAACGTAAATAAAAAATTCAAGTGGACAAAGGAATTAGGCTTTTCATTAGGCAGTAGACATTAGATTTAGGTTGTGTTTGAGTTATGTTTTGTCAAATGAACCATACTGTGTCTTAGTTAGTTTATCTGGTGGTGCCATATATCATGAGAGATGGAAAACGCTAGATTTTTCACATTTAACAGCTCTGTGGGGCTGTGTGAATGAGAGTATCGTATTCTAATAGTCCAGGGCCTTCAATGTGGAAGTACATAATACAGGAAATTCTTCATGTGTTGAAGGAATGGGGGAAATAGTGTGGTACTTATATAGTGCCCACGAAAAACGGTCTGCAATGGCACCCGTTCTGTTGTTCTTTCCATTCTTTCTTTTTTTTTTTAAGAAAAATGAAATATAATGACGAATGGTTTCTTTAATCTTGACGAAATTCATTTTCTCGAAGAAGTGGTTATAGTTATTTCGTCACTTTGACTCGGAGTATGTAACAGGAAATGGTTTCGTCACAGACAGAGAAAGTTTTGTGAGATTTAGGTATCTATATTTGCAGTGCACATACATCGAAACAGGATTATCCTTTCAATGTGTTGTAAATATTAGATCTTTATATGAAATTACTTATCAAAAAAACATTGTACAGTGTTTAAAAGAATGGACGAAACACCTTCAATAACTTTTGATCGAATGATCGGATTTTCACGAAAGTGTAAGCCTCTCTTCGAAGATATTTGCAAATGTGGGTTGGACATTATCTTAAAGATATAATTTTTTTTATATTTATTTTATTACCAAATTGTGTAAATATTTAAAAATTCATATATTTTTTTATGCAAGTTTTGACCCTTGCTTTCGTCTTGTCCTTTGCTTTTTTTTTACAGTTTTATAACCGTCATTGAACAGCCGACCCAATTCTTAGGTTTACGACTACTACTGTCCAACTCCGTAGCCTTGTAATTTTGAACCCAATCCAGAAGACAAGGGAACTCCTGGATCAAGTATTGGGCAAAATTTGCCTTCGTGGAGGACTTTATGATAGTACTAACCCGCATTTGCGTTACATGGAGAGGAAGACCACGAGGACCTCCCACGGTTAGCCTGATGGCAAGGGTACTATAACCCATGATTCGTCTACCATTGAAGATATTTCACGTCAGCACTGTGGTCGCTGCAAGCCGACTGAGAGATTTGTATCGACCAGCCATCACCGGGATCGAACCCCGGTTCACCTAATTGGATGGCGAAAGCTCTATTCCCTGAGCCATCGCGGCTCCTTGTCCTTTGCTTGGACAAGATCAAGTCTTTGATACCTCACATCTTGACACGTGCTCTAAACTTGCGTTTAAGCTGTAAAGTTCAGAGGAATTGGAGCGCAAAAGAACTAATGGCATCAAAGCAAATATTTTAGGCATTTGTAATAAATAAATAAATAAATAAAAAAAATGAATAATATTTAACTATTATTTTATTGCTTTTATTTATAATAATAATGAAATAACTAAAACCTATATTTAAATTATTTTGCAAAAGTTATTAACTACAAGATTGAAGGCGAAGACGTAAAAGCCTCTTTAAAGACATTAGAAAACATAGGTTGGATATTATCCTAAATTTCCATCTGATTTGTGTAAATATTTACCATTTCATATATTTTTGATGTAAGTTTTGTTAATCATAAGATTTTTGTAACGCAATCCTTAATAAAATTCAGGAAAAAGGAAGGAAAGAATTGTCATTCATATGCTTGAAACCGGAAAAACATTTATTAATACTCATGCTGTTGTCTATTAAATAAAACAAATTAAAAATCGAAGATGTCATTTAAAATTCCCCCATATGTTCCTCAATACGTTAAGTTCTCTTTTATAATAAATAAACTCGATCGCGAGTACTGTATAACATGCAAATTATTTAGAATTTTAAATACATGCATGATTTGTAGTTTATGATTGTATAATTTGACAAAAGAATAGCTCACATTCAGGAATTTGAAGAAGGCTCCATTGCTTAAAAACATTCAATGTTCGTAATAACTTAATTCTCGAGAATTTGCAGATATAAATAAAATATAAATTTCTTCTTTCCAAAAAGTCTTGATTAAATTGCATAGAGTTAATTAGATAAATAGCAATGTATAAATGTAACATTAAATAATTACATTAATGAATAATCATATTAATACGTATTTATAAGAAGAAAAAAATTTTTCTATAATTAATACTGATGTTAAAGATTTTTATGATATAACAATAGGAAAAACTTTTTTTTCTGCTCAAACACTAGGTTAATAGCAGCTAAAAATGATAATTACAGTGAAACTTTCGTTCGTTTAAATGGCATTTGGAGCTGCAAAAAGTAACTTTCCATATGTTTTTTTTCCACGTAGAAACCGCAAATTTATGGGTTATGGATTAAATATAGCTTTTTCACGTGTATAAAAAGAAGCTATTTTCAAAGTGCACAAGAATTGCGCTGTTAGAATTTTCACTCAAAATTTACGGTAAAATAACCGGCAGCAGTCTGCCCATCCAGCTAGCTGGGAAGTTTAAGGCTAGGGACCTTCTATTTCCATATGGTTTTTTAACCATTTACTATTAGTGTGATTTCAAAACCGTAAAACGAAAATTCAAGTAGTCATTGGAGTTAGGCTTTCCATTAGAGAATAGGCATTAGATTTAGGTTGTGTTTGAAATGTCTTTTGTTAAATGAACCGTAGAATGGGGCTTAATTAGATTATCTGCTGGTGCAATATATCTTAAGAGATGGGAAATTCTAGGCTTTTTTGTTTTAAGCAGCTCTGTGGTGGTGCCATCTATGCGTGAATTAGAGTATTATATTTAAATAGTCCATTATCATCAATCGGAAAATCCAGAACAACGGAAATTCTTCATGCCTTGAACGAATGGGAGAAATAGTGTGGTGTCAATGCTGGGATTCGAACCCTTGTTATTAAAAAATGAAAATTAAATAAAATTAATGCAGGGTGAGAAATTTCCACTTGCTTGCTCGCCATTGACAACCAAATATGTGTAAGTTTGGCTGGCGAGTATATTTTGTCTCTCGTTAAATACTATGTTTGAAACTACCACACTTTACTTAGTTTGATGTAGAAAAATATTAAAAATTGTAAACAAGAGTTTTAGTTTAAAAGAGAGATTAATAAATATTTCAAAAAGATAATGATCATCATAAAAGGACAGAAATGTGTGTCAGCAGAGGTGTTAACATCTCTGCATGCTTTTGATGCCTTGCGTTCTCCCCCCTCCAAAACAAAAAAAAAGTCTTTAATTTGGGACAGAGGCTATAAAGAAACTCTTCACGTAATGAAACCCAAATCTCTATAATGAACAAGTGAATGTTGTGTTAACAGAGTGTGCAGAATTTAAGTTTAAATTCGCTTTCCCGATATGGATTCAAATGCAAGAGATCTATATAAGTTAAGAGAGTTCAACGAATTTTTTAACTTTGTTCCAGATTACAACATTTTTAACTATTCTAACTACTTTTTATGATTTTGGTCACACAAAAAATCTCTAGACTACATCAAGAATTTTAATCTGGCTAGTATATATTGAATTGAGATTTCAGTTTCTGATTGTCTATTTATTTCATGCCGATTACTTTTCAATTTAATATGGAATAGTTTTTCCTTATGATTGGAAAAAGTACATATTAACTTCTATTTTTAGATTAAGAAATGCGACTTAAAAATACATTGCCCTTCAGGGTAAATTAAAAATTGAAATATAGATACGAAAACTTCATAGTTATGTGTTAAATTGAAAAAAAGTTATTGAAAAAAGTTATTGAAAAAAGTTATATAAAAGTTAAGTTAAGTATTAATTTATATTTTACTTTTTCTATAATTTTATTATAAATAATGCCCTGGTATAACCGGAAAGGTTAGCAACTACTCTCACACATACACTCGCGTCAGCTGAAATGTTAATTAATGTTTGTAATTTTAATCAAATTATTTAAAAAGAAAAATAATAATCTCTTGTCGTATTTTTTTAACTTAATACAAATAGCTCTCAATAGTGAAAGTAGTGATATCATATTTATATACAATATATATGTTATTACAATTATATATTATTTATAGTTGAATTTTATATTTGTAGTTCAGTAATTATATTAAGAACTACAACAAATATAAAGATAAAAAATTTAAAATATTTGAATATTACATAAAATATAATTAAAAAATACTTATGAAAAATAATTATAAAAAAATAATTATAAAATATAATTATAAAAAATATGTCAATTTCAAGAATCAATAATAATTAAATTACACCTTAAAACTACCATACATAAACTGGATAAAAAATCAATACTAAAAATACTGATAGTATATTGATATAAAATAATTCAATTGTTTATAAATAAGCGAATTTCTAGACACAAGAAAGTCTAACAAAAAACAAACAGCAACGGAGATGTTTGCAAAAACCTCCACGGGAAAAACTTATGAAAGTTATTAATATTAAAAATACTGATAGCAAACATATAAAAAATAATTAAATTTCTTAACATCAAAAAGGGTAGCAAAAAGATAAGCAATAATTGAAGTTAAGGGAAAAAAACCTCCGTTGTGGAAAATGTGGAGAGTTGTTTACTTTAATCAATATTACATATACTGATAGTATATATACAGAAAAATTAGAATAAGCAAAGCATATAGAGTATTTAGAAGTATAAGCACTCAATAACTCTAAAAATAATATATATATATATATATATATATATATCCTTAACAGAAGAAAGTCAAGAACGTTAGAATCAATAATAACTAAGGTACAGGTGAAAACCTCCATGGTGAAAACTGGGGAAAGTTACCGTATTAAAGGTAATAGAATGAAAACTGACGTAAAAATAAAGATTAAAAAAAAAAAGACTCAACTTTAGTCGAGGAAATGAATGGATTGGCTGGAAAATCAGAATCAGCAGAACGTAAAATTAAGGGGGAGATTCCACGCGGTTTTATGAGATTTTAGATGAGAAAATAGCCATACGATACGTTTTAATGATACTTTTTGACGAGAAAGGAATTGGTAAAAAAAGAGAGAAAATTTCCTTTTTAACTGATTTAATCGATTTAACTATCGTCATAAAACGATAAAATAATAAAACGAAGGAACAAACAGAAAAGAATTCTTTTCTCTTTTGATTTGTATTCTAACCACATATTTTCTAGCAACATTAATTGCAGAAAACTTACGATTATAATTTTAAATTTGCTTGCTGTTGTAAGAAGCTTTTAATTTAATATTTATAACGATAGATACACTGTTTCAACAACTGCTTCCTTATACAAGGTTTAATTAAAATATTAACTTTCATTATGAAAAATATAAAAAAAATTGAAATTTTATTAATATTTGGTATTACAATTATTGATTTTAGTCAATAATTGATATTTTTATATTTTTAAATTATAAATATTATAAAGCTTACTGTAAAATATTTTTATCAATTTATAAGTTGGGTAAGCTTTTGCAGTTAGTTATCCTAATAGTTTCAAGTCCTTTTTTCTAGACTATCTATCCACCTAAGCTTTGGCCTTCCTCTTTTTCGGGTACTAGCTGGTTTGGCCAAGAAGATATTCTTAGTGGCACGACCTAGCTAATATTATCTGGTGTCCAGTCCATTTAAACATTTGTATAATAATAAATTTAATGATGTATGGCTGTTTAAATAGCTTATAATTTATAAAGGTGTTGCTTCCCATTTATTGTGTTTTGGTAAGTGTGTGTCCTCAAGACAAAACTCTTGATGGAACCATCAAGATATTTTGAAGGTTCATATTAGGCTCTAGATGATTCAACAAGATTTGATGGTAACCATCATCCAACAGTTCTCATCACGTGGTAATGGAATTTGATGGGCCAACAAACTTCCATCATTTCATGTTGGACGATAATATATAATACGATACGATATGGTGGTCAATCAACATGTTATGCTAGAAATTCTTTGAGCAGCAACAAATTCCATCATCTCATGATGGAAAATGTTGAAGACCCTACCTAAGGCTGGGACATCAGGGTTTAGACAGTCTTGAAGGTTCCAACAAAAGGTATGATGATTTAATGAAAAATTATAGTAGTAACCAATCAATTGTGTTGGATCAGGTTGGATTTTGTCATTGGTCCATTATAAAAGTCCCTAATACTATGATGGGTATGTTATGTTAGATCAACATGAAAAGGTGTGAATTCCAAACTTAGGAGTTTTGGTAGTTTTGATGGTCCCTTCAAGCTGTGTGATGACTTTTGATGAAAATTCGAGATGGTAACCATCCCATTTATGCTGGTCCATCAATGCGGCACCATCATGTTTTTTGCCTTGGGTTTTTGATTTCGAGAGCTATGACGGTGGTATCTTAGTTACTAGCAGTGTCCCTCAGGCCGGACATGTCGGAAGGGGGACACCGGACTGAGAGAAACACCCTGATTCTCTAAGTTGGGGTTTAGGCGTATACCATGAAAAAATCTATCAATGATATATCTTTGTTATGAAGTCCAAAGAAAGAAGTACCTGGCATGAAAAGTGCACTTGTGTAAAACTAACAGACTTTTTAGAGAGGGATTGCCCTTACTGCCCACTAGGCAAAAAAAGATTGTTGCTTTAAATGTCAATTGAATTAATTTTTTTAAATTTCTAATAACGTGTCTTTTGATGTAAAAAACCTCGAAAATTCTTTTTAATTTAGTAGTTCAACCAAATTTTAATCATAATGTTTAATAGGTTGAAAACAATGTGTAAAACACAAATTATAATATTAAAAATTAGTATATATTTGTACAGCTTGACACGAAGAGAATGTGACATATTTTTGATTAAATTGCCCTTTACTGCTACTCAAAAATTGTCTGATGATTATTTTTTTTAAATTTTTGCCCTTACTATTTCCAAGATAAACAAAGTATGCAGTTTTAATTAGGATATATTTTAATGGGAAAAAAAAGTATTTTTCTAATAAACGTTAATGAAAAAAACTCATCATAAAGCCTATTTCATTTAATTAGAAACCTATTTCAACTAATATCCAATTAAAATATTTTATAATATTACAAAATATAAATTTAAAAATATTATTAATGAAAAATACATATATATTATTAAAAAATAAATATGTATTTTTATAGCTCCAACGAAAAAAAGATAAAAGTAAGTTATTTATTTTATATTCCTTTTTTTATTGTTTTCTTTTCTGTTCTCAGCCACAAAGAAAATTTTTTTTATGATTGTGCAACGAAAAAAAATCCAAGAACAATATTTACAAAGAACAATAATTAAGTCAAACAATTCAAAGTTAAAAAAGCTTCATTCGAAAACACGCATATTTTTTCAAAATAAATTTTCTTAATAATTATCCATGGAAAAGGTGAAAAGTTTAATCGAGAGATTGGATTTTTAAAAATAATATTTTGTTTCTGGAACTATACTGAATTTGAAAACTACAATTAAAATAATTTTTGGGAAGGAACTGCAAAATGTATAAATTCTCTAGTGACTTTGACTTTAATTTTGCAAATTGCTTTTACTATGAATAGCTGTTTCGTTATTAAAAGAGATGAGTAAAACAAATATTGTAAAAATCCCATTTCTGGCTTTCTGTATAACCAGCTGTCGTCTTGCATACTAAATTTACTTGGTTTTAATTTAGACTAGTTTCAAAACTTAATCTTAATGGCCTTAAAAATATAATTTTGCTTAGCAGATATATTTTAAAGCAGCATCGTTAAACGCCATTTTATTCAATTTCTATCGAATGAAGTAGGGTTAGGACAAGAAAATGAATTTGTTAATTTTTCTTTCTGTTATCGTTGCAGTTAGTTTGTGTTGCTATGGTAAGATTAGTTTCTTTTATTATACATAGTAGGGAGCATTAGTTTTGAGACTATGTTCCGCTGTTCTTTCTTTTTCCGTCAGCGAAATTTCTTAATGATTTAAGTTAGTAATTTGTAACTTTAGCCATCCTACATGGAGAGCAATTAATAATAGTGTTAAAATTTTTTAATTAAGCAACACCTAGCGAGAATTTGAAAAATTGAAATGAAATGTTTAGAGACGATTTAGTTTTCTAAACTTTGATTGAAATTAATAATCTGAAGGAGAAAAAATATTCATAAGTTTTAGTGTTTCGTTGCCTATCCTTTCGCTTTGATGACTTCTGTGAATGGAGCTAATGGCTTTCTAGGCTAATACTAACGTCTAATTAGGCTTTCTAGATAGACTTACGGATTTTCGCCCTTTTCGATTGATGATACTGATGGGTTTCTGCCCTAGAAGAACGCTTCCGTGCCCCGATTTTTCTTTTGATGTATTACCAAAGATGTTCGATTGGATTCAGGTCAGGTGACTGACTCGGCCAGTTCAAAGTTTTAACTTTCTTAGTAAACCAACTTGTCACAATTTTGGAGGTGTGTTTAGGATCTTTATCCTGATAAAATATCCATACACAATGCATCATTTTACCAGCATAAGGTAGCACACGAACCTCTAAATTGTTTTATAAACATATTGATCCCTAGTCCTATCTATGTGTACGAGGGGATGACGTCATTATGATGGATAGCTCCTCAGACAATAACGTATCCGTTTTACAGTTGTTAGTTGGCACTGAGGAGCCACTATGGTGTGTTTTGGACGTAGAATAGAACGTTGGTCATCCCTTCCAACGAGATTGAATTTAGGTTCATCACTCCAAAAGACCTTCTTCCAAACTTTAATTGTCCATGGTTCCATTGTATATTCAACGAGATCATCCTATTCTTTGTTCGGATAGGAGTTTTTTTTATAGAAACCCGTGCACGCAATCCAGCTGCATTGAGACGACGCCTGATGATATGCTTACTCACTGTGTGATAGCCATAATACCAAAATGTGATAGCCAGACACCATTTCTCTTTTCTACCAACAATGGAATCTTTTGTTTAATATTACTAATAATTACTAAATTAACTCTGGAATGACCACTAACTCAGTAAAAAAATTTAAATTGTGTCTAAGCAAATTCATTAGTTTCCCCTGATTTCACAGGAATAAAATATACACGATAATAAATAAAATAAATGTACTTAAAGCAATCGGCAAGACAAGGAAGGAGGCAAAACAACAGAGTAAGATGGAGAATAATGATAGAGTCCCTAAAATTCGGAGTGAAGAGGGTTCTGTGTATATGAGTCAAAGATTCAGGGATCAGGCCAACAGGGGGCAGGTTTTGTGAAGTTTTATTTTATAAAGGGCAAATGTGCGATAGTTTTTTTTCCAGAAGGGGATATAAGCTACACTTCATGCAGATTCTGAATATAAGGACTATTTTATAGTCCTTATATTCAGAGTTGAGTATAGCATTTAAATGAAATCAAGCTAAACATTGAAAACATTATATTTTAAGCTTAACAATAAAATTAAAAACCTAACTTCTCGTCTTTTGACCTAAAAATCTTACATGCAATTTTTCTTCCTTACTAATTCTAATTCAGCGTTAATTTTCACTCCTAACTGTATTATAACTTTTTGTATTAGTTTAAGAAATTTTTGTAGCTTTATTTTTTATTGTTATCCATTCCTATTAAGTTATAGAATAATTGAGGTTTAGAATTTAATTTTTACATAACGGATTAAGATGTCTTTAGCGTGAAATGACCAATTAAAATTTCTATGCAATCTTCATAAGGTGCAGTTACATATAATAATCTTTTTATTTAGTATATTTTTGTTAGATGTATAATTGAGTTAAAAAAGAAAATGACACAACAGTTTTTTTTTGCAGCTCAATATTACGAATATGATAGTTATGGTTTAGGTAAGTTAATTTTACTTTAAGTCATAATAAAACTTTTTAATGTGAGTGAGAAACAATTTTTTTGCAAATATAGTTTATCGTATTATGAGCTACAATAAATACATTTAAATGCAGAATAGTTCAGCAGCTTTTTGATAAATGCTGCCACGCATTCTGAACAGAATGACTCAATTAGTAAAATTGACGTGGTTATTTCTTCAGGGTGTTCCAAAGTGAGCACCCTGAAAATATCTTTTTCTAGAAACGTTATCAAAAATGAAATCTAAAAGTATCACATTTAGGGGTCACAAATTATCATTTAGGCAAGGGAAAAAAAGAAATCGAAATTTTATGTAACACCACTGAAAACCTCAAAAACAGTATGACTGCTTTTTGAAAAGGAGGTGTTCATAATTATAATCCTTTAATTTAACTCTTTTTCCATCAGAAATTAAAAGTTTTCTATGAATTTAGTCTAACTTTTTTTCAAAGTAGTTTGTTAGATTCCGATAGCGTTTATGTTTTTCCTCGCTTAAATATTAAATCGTGGTTCCTGTTATGCATGCTTTTATGACGTCGTTTTTAACAAGGATTTTGAAAGTATATAGTAAGGGTGATGATTGTAGTATACACATGATTTCTTCAGTGCTTTTGCACCGATTTTTGTTCAGATTTTTCGATAGAACATTCTTCATGACTGGAATGAAAACAAGAGTATGCTTAATTTTACGTTTATTTAGATGTTTAGTTTAATAACGTTAACAACGTAATCATCCAAGAAAATATTATCTAGTTAATAGCACTTTATATCAAGGTTTTAATTATTTATTTTTGTTAAATACACTGCCTTGTTAAGTAAAATATAAAATAAAACATTTAACATACTTAAGGTGCTCTCTATTAACCATCTTTAATAATTATTTTTGAATACTTAATAATTATTTTAATAATTATTTTTGAATACCATTTTTGAATACATCTCATACCAACAATATATTCATTATGCGTCGCTAACTAATATACAGAAGAGGTAAAAGCAATCACTACATCGAAATCAAACAAATCCTTTCCGGGAAAAGCGGGACTGAAATTTTCAAATCCTGTTTGAATGCCGGATTAAACAGTGTATATATATATATATATAATAACAGAGCTTCATCCCTGTTATCAGTGGTGTATTTAGCTTTAATAATGCAGTCGTAAGCCATGTTACACACAAAAAATCTTTATTAATGGTAGTAGGCTGGTATCGATAACAGTCCACATCCGCTCTCCACAAGGGAGAGAGTGGACAGAACTTCGGACAATTCTGGAACAAATTACCAGGATCACAACATGATGGAAAAAACCATGCGAAAAGCATTGCTCTCGCTTTTATACTAACACAGATTTGAGTAAACAGGCACAGTCGTTGGCATTCTTGTATCCTTACGCATTAAGGAAAATCATTTCATGCTTCCTTATATGGAAGTAAAAGGGGGAGAGATTCTATAAATAACTCAATCGTATGTTTATCAGCCTTGAATTCCCAAAATAGAATCTCTCTACGCTTATTCTTTAACAAAGACATTTTATTAAAACGAAAGAGATTTAATTCTTTTATTAATACAAAAGTATTATAATTTTTGTATTACATCCCCCCCAAAAAAGATTTTTGGCAAGCCAAAAAGAAATCATAATAAAATTTAGAATTCTCTGAACTTTTAAAATTTATGTTGGTACGACTGTTCCTTTTCACTACTACAAATAACATTTTTTCAATTATCTGTAAAAAAAAAAAAAAAACAACTATATACAATGACAATAACAAAAACATGATAATACACTTTATCTGTTTAGGCAACTAAACAGAAAGAAAAATGAAACATATTTTTATAACTAATCTACTAAATATTTCAAAAATTTTTCACACAAAAATATACATAATTTTTATGGAAACGAACTGGACAACAAGTGTCTTTAATCAGAATTTAAGATTCTGTATGGTTAAAGGGGTTATTTACTTTATGAAAATTTGTATTCCCCGTTAAAATGGAGGAAAACAGAATTTCATGAAGCACAGTGATATTGAGAGATCCAGACGGGTCAATCCAAAAATATTTTATAATACTTTTCTCAACTTGTTGAGAAAAAAAAATTTCAACTTTCATCGCCCTCACATCCAATTGATGTTGAGGTAAATCTCCACACGCGATTCGGATCTCCCAAAAAAATATAGGGTGTACTTCTTCCATTGAAGAAAGTAACATATTTTGTTTTGTTTTGTACACTATTCATGATTTAATTTCAACATTTGTGGGTTGTTATATTTCCTAAGATTTGATACATGTACTATTTCAAAATTTTGTTTACTTAAACAATTCTTTTCTTTCTATTTCCTATTTTTTCGTCGATGTTAGCCTGATAATGTATGCACCCATTACCTAGTTCTATCTTCGAATCATTTGAAATGTTTGGCCTTTCTTTTTCCTGTACTTTTTGTTATTAACTTCTTGGTCATTCTTTCTTTTTCCTATTTTCCTGTTCTTTTTATTTTTGTTACCCCTCACAATTTTTTTTTTCAAAATGTTTACTTTTACTGAAACATCTTAAACTTTTTTCAAAATGTTTACTTTTGTTGAAACATCTTAAACTTCCATTTTTCAAAATGTTTACTTTTATTGAAACATCTTAAACTTTCATTTTTTTTCACAATCTTTGACCTTAACATTATGAGAATTCTGTTGTCTAATGTGCAAGGATAAGTTGTCATTGTTAGATTTAGCAGAGATGATCAGTCTCTTACCAACTTGAGTAACAACTGGCCCGACACAATCGAAAAACAAACGAAAATCTTTGCAAGTCTGCAACCCTACTAAAGCATACATTAACTCAGTATCAAGTATAAAAAACTTAGCTGAGTTAACAAATTCGCCTATCGTAATAAGGGGAAACTCACACAATTTGTTAAGCGTGAAATGTCCTTTTGTTTGGGTAACATTTAATTTTTCACATTTTAATAGGAATATTTTGTTTTGACCAAGTCCGAAAAAGAAAAAGCCTTACAAATTTCTTTTAGTTTTGTTTTTGTTTGAAAAGCTGAAAAATTTTGAATTTTGTTTGCCGTCACAAATTTAATTGACGTTTGAAACACATTTATTTCCCTCAAAAACATTTTAAATGCATAAAAATACACTATTATAGTATATTTTTTAAAGAAAATAATATAAACATACGAAATGCAATCAATTCTTAAATATATTTCTCTATTAAATTTCATAATATAATATACTGAATTGATTATTCATAATAAAAATTTTTGGATCACTTGACCTACGTAATCATAATATTAGCACTACTAATTATGAAGAGAAAAAATTATAAATACAGACTTCTTTTTTTTTTTTTTTTCTTTCTTTTTCCACTCACCAAATTTTTCGCCGACCTTCATGATTGTGAAGAGAAGAACTAAAACATTTATCATTGCACTTCATGAATATTCATGATTTAGATTCGCGCATCATTCACTTTTGTTTTCACATAAATCTTTGGGATTTAACACGCGTTCACATATCACTGGTGTTCACAGCAGCTTTTTAATGAAAGGAACTTTTAATAAAGAAGCAAAAAGCTTCTCTCTAAATTTAATATAAATCGCGCACATTCACTTTTGTTTTCACAATTTGAGCACTACGGAATTGTAGGGTCATCTCGATCAACACTATGGGTTTCAGAGAGGCATGTGACGAGCTCGAGCCAACGTCAGCATTCTCACTGCGATGAGGTGTATAGGTAGTGAATTCAATCCTTTCTTCCTTCATTCTTTTTTTCACTGCAGAATAGGCAACTTTCGTCCTTCGTCCGGGATGGGCGATTCTCTTTTTTCGTTCCCCGGGGGATGATGGATGAGGTTTTCGAAACACTGGTTTCCTCGACCAAGCAAAAAATCCTGCTAGGCTTATAATAACAGAGCTTCATCCCTGTTATCAGTGGTGTATTTAGCTTTAATAATGCAGTCGTAAGCCATGTTACACACAAAAAATCTTTATTAATGGTAGTAGGCTGGTATCGATAACAGTCCACATCCGCTCTCCACAAGGGAGAGAGTGGACAGAACTTCGGACAATTCTGGAACAAATTACCAGGATCACAACATGATGGAAAAAACCATGCGAAAAGCATTGCTCTCGCTTTTATACTAACACAGATTTGAGTAAACAGGCACAGTCGTTGGCATTCTTGTATCCTTACGCATTAAGGAAAATCATTTCATGCTTCCTTATATGGAAGTAAAAGGGGGAGAGATTCTATAAATAACTCAATCGTATGTTTATCAGCCTTGAATTCCCAAAATAGAATCTCTCTACGCTTATTCTTTAACAAAGACATTTTATTAAAACGAAAGAGATTTAATTCTTTTATTAATACAAAAGTATTATAATTTTTGTATTACATATATATATATATATATATATATATATATATATATATATATATATATATATATATATATATATATATATATATATATATATATATATATATATATGTATATATATACATACATACACACCGAAGAGCCATTACATTATGACCACCTTGCTAATAACATGTAGGACCACCTTTAGCCTTCAAAACTGCTAGCACCCGCCGTGGCATTGATTCCACAAGTTGCTGATAGGTAGTCTGATGCATCTGGTACCAAGCGCTCACCAACAGGTCCTGCAATTCCCTCACATTGCGAGGGGGTAGCGTGGCAGCACGAATTTGGTTTTCCAAGTAAGACCACACGCATTATCCTGTTGGTAAACACCATCCCCCGCAGGAAAAACTATTGCCATGAATGGGTGAACCTGGTCTGCAACTATGTTCAAGTAGCTTACAGACGTCAGGGATTGTTCTATGAGGATTATGGGTTCTAATGTGCCCCATCAAAACATTGCCCACACCATACTACCCCGCCACCGGAGGGTGGTCATAATGTAATGGCTCTTCGGTATATATATATATATATATATATATATATATATATATATATTAAGTAAGACTAAATATACTATTACGTAAATTCTGGGATGTTTAGTGAGGTAAGTATATGTCATGATGATGTGAATACAGTTCATTAAATAAAGTACTTTTCTTTGAAAAAGTTGTGTTTAGTTTATCATTTTAATTTGTTCTTTTTGTGGTTTCTTATTTTCAGTAATACTATAAATCTTTAAAAAATGAAAATTCATTGTTCCAAAATTTGTACCAAGTATCACAACCTGTTACAAATTGTTGAAGTTTTGTCCAAGTCTAATCCATACCTTGCGAAAAAATATTTTTAAATTAAAAAAAAAAATTTAATTTTTTGAAAAATTATTCAAAATATCAAAAACTGTATAGAAATCATCAGTGAGTTTCAATCAACCTTATGCAAAAGATAGAAATGAACAATATAAAAAATTTTAAACCAGGTTGCTTAGCCAAAATTTTACTTCTTGAACTTAAACTAATTTTTAATTATTTAAAATTACTTTTTTGGCATATTGATATGATTCTAATTTTCTCATCATTTTCTGAATAATTTGGTACTTTTGCTACTGAATCAAGTAAAATGAAATTCAATACTTTTTATACCATGAGGATTTAAATATCTACTCTTAGTTTTTGGCGATTTTGTGTGCACTACCCTAATATGGAAACAACCAACAAAATTTTGGAGAGTTTTTTTTAAAAAAGTGTATTTTGTCATTATTTTCTTAATTAACACATAAAAACGCTTATACTTTTAGGTTCATATGGCTATGGTGGTAAGTTAAAGCAATGTTCAAACTTTCAAAAGAAAAAAATTTAAATATTTTACCCTAAGAACACTAAATCAATCAGTAAATATTTTTCTCCTCTTAGATTACTACGATTATTTGGGTAAATATAAAATTTGATTTTCGTTATTAAAAAATCGAGAATAATATCTTATTCATTTACTAATAACATAAGTTGTACAATTATTAATAAAGCAGTTATTTATTAACGTTAATTAATTTTGACTGTTAATTCTAGAATTACATAGTACCTGTTGTCCCGTAAAAACAGAGGATTCAAAAAAATAGATAAAATGAAGCCGGAGGAGATGAAAATTAACATACGGATAGATTTTTGTTCACATGAAATTTCAAAATCTATACAAAATTTAATCAAAAATGACAAATTTATTTTTGAACTGCATGATTTTCTATTCTAACAGAAGTCTTAGCATTGGAGTCTGTTCATTTTGTCCTCAAACTCCATAACATGAAATGAAATAGCTGAATGAATAGCTGAAAATGGCGATAATTTTATATGCATTGTTTTATAGTTCTTTTCAGTTAACAGCACCATCTGTAGACGAACTTTGAAGCTAATTTTAAAATTTTGTGAGAAGAAGTACTCTTAAACAGAAAAAAGCAAACTGAACATTTCTGAATTTTTCTGTTTTTCCTTTATTATGTTTTCAAATTATGGATCAATTTTAAGAAACGGTATATCGATGATAAACTCATGCTTAAACAGAAGGAAGAAAACTGAACATTTCCAAATTCTTCCGTTTTCATTTTATTGTGTTTTCAAATTATGGATCAATTTTAAGAAACGGTATATCGATGATAAACTCATTCTTATAATAGATATTCTTAAACAGAAGGAAGTAAACTGAGCATTTTTAAATTCTTCCGTTTTCATTCTATTGTGTTTTCAAATCAAGGTCAATTTTGACCATACTATATCATCAACGCCATATCTTTGATTGGCTCATTTTTAAATTTACCATCTTAGGTAAATATTACTTTTTTGAAAATAAATATTGATTTATGAATACTAATTATATATGTTACATTGAGTTGAAGCATTATTATTATTAATATCATGAATTTTAAGGGGGGACCCCACCTTGAGATGGTAAAATATTAACGTTTTTCTTGAATTTTTTTTAAGTAATTGAGACAATGCAGAGACTCCTTGTTTTTTTTAATGTTATTTAGCTACAATTTAAGTCTATTTTAAAATTTTTTCTTTTACAAAATAATAAAAAATAAGTTGGTGGCAGCTCCGTGTGTGGCTGGTCATCAAAAAGTAGCACCTCACTGGCCTCATGGATTTAGAAGTCCTGAAACATAGGAAAACAATTTTGCTTAGATTTTCTGAAACATAAGACATTATCTAAAAAGAATCATAGCGGTTTTTTGCTATTCGCAAAATTATCAAAATGGCGGCAACTTAAAAAAAAAAGTTAAGCTTTCCATTAAAAAAAAAATTTATTAAAATACTAATATAAAATCGAAATATAAAAATATCAAAAAAATCCTATGCTACTTTCTAAAGAATATATTTGTACGTAATTTAAAATAAAGAACAGCTTATTTCGTTGTATAGATCATAAGAAAAGCGCTAGACCAGGTCAAAAAACAGCGTTTTGAGAAAAACGCGTTTAAAGTTTTGACTTATGGTAGGGGAAAACATTTAATTTCATATATATAATGGTCTATAAAGGAAATGCCTACAATAAGTTTCTATTTTCAGTCAATAGAATGGATGAGACAGAAAAAGAATGTCGCCCCTCCTAATCCGGCCGAACGGGCCTTTCAACCTACTTAGCGACGACTCTCTATTTTCCGGTATAACTTCCAAACGAAGTTAGGTACCGAGAAATCGTTTTAGACAGACATTAGAAGGGTACAAAGATTCGAAAAATGCAATAAAATTTATTTCGAATTTTTGAAATATTCTGGGTGGGGTCCCCTCCTTAAGTGAATATGAATACAATAGTAAACATATTATGTAAAGCATTCCAATTAACAAGAAATTAATTTTTTTAATATCCTTACGTATTATTTTTGCATATTCTAGAAGTTTTTCTAGAATATTATAGTTTCTAGAAGTAGTTCTATAAAAACATAGTTGTTAACTGAAGCTTTATAACAAAGAATGTTTCTAATTTTAGATAACTATTATTATGGTAAGTAAAACATCTTAGTTATTGCCAGTAAAGGTATTAAATATCGCTTAATTTGTTTATTATTAGCTGAATAATAATTTGTTTATTTGGAGATTCCAATTTGCCTATTTAATTGGAGTTTATTCTATAACTGTATAATATATAGTAGTTAACTTATACATGATAAAGGAATTTCTAGAAAAATGTTTTAGTAATTAAAAACTAATTACCACTAGTTCTTTGAATTTTTGGTGTGTATAAATTCGAAGGTAACTAAATTTTCTTTCTTAAAATTTACAAATTTTTTTAAAATTTTGTTTCATTTATGTATGTTTTTTCTAGAATTAATGTCCTTTTTTGCGTTATCCTATAATTAATGTATGGAATATTTTGAAGTTTGTCATGCCTTTTCTTGTGTATAAATGCTGTATTCCGTATAAATGTGAATCTTAATAATATTTCTTAGATATATAAATATTCATGCTTAATAACTAAGATAAACTTCCATTTTAGAAGAATATGGGCTTAATAGTAAGTAAAATATATTTGTAATTACCAGAAAGAGATTTGTAGTAATTATCATTAAATTATATATATTTTTTTATTTCGAAGGATTTTCATCATTATATCTGCTTATTTATTGTGGTTAACTGTATAACTGTACAAACTATGCATTCAATAAACATAAACGTATAAAAAAATAATAATGCAAACTAATGAATTATTTGAAACTTTCAATTTGAGGTAACTCTGAATACAGATATAATTAAAGACGAGTTTAATTTAAATGTCCTTATATTGTATTTTTGCATATTTTAGAATTGTTTTGTGTTTCTTCACACGAAGATATTATATTTTTTAAAATTATATAGTTTATAAAAGCTGTCATATACTATTAGAAATTTATCAGAAAAAAAGGTTAAATAACAATTTATATAAATGTTGTTTTACCATATTCAAACAAAACGGCCAAACAACTATAAATAAGATGGTATTCAAACTGTAAACTGTTAGAAAACCCTTTCATTAACTTCTTTCACCTAATAGGGTTAAACAACCAGAACTTTATCTCATCAATTTGGTCCACCCAATGAAGCCACTTTGTTCTTCACAGTTGTGTACATATTATAGACGAGAGGGATAATCTGCTAATCTCATGACCAACAGCGGATTTGCAATAGTATTTCCTCCATTCCCATCAGCTAATAAAGAGTTTCCAGTGTCCTGCATACTCCAATTTGAGACTCTGGATCATTAAAATACGATACTCTTATTCACTCATAGATGGCAGTAACATAATACTGCCTAATATTTACTGCTTTGAAACCATGCTGGTTGTAAATGGTTAAAAACCCGTATTGTTTTGTTTATTCATGGTTTTTTAACAACACTAGTTGTAATGAAGCCATAATGCTGCTTAATGTTTACTGCTTTGAAACCATACTAGTAAGTGGTTAAAAACCCGTATTGTTTTTTTATTCATGGTTTTTTAACTACACTAGTTGTAATCGGTTTCTGACTCGTAAAGGTAAAAAATGTTGAATGCCGTTAACTTTACGGTTAATTGGATAGACCGACTGCTGCCAGTTATTTACCGTAATTTTAGTCTGAAAATTCTAACAGTATATAATTTAGAATTTCATAGTTATACAATGCTTTCATTTAATATGGAATATTTAGAAAAAAAATGTTGTAAATTGAAACTTACTAAGAATACTTTTAAATTTAGATGACTATGTGTATAATGGTAAGTAAAATGATCCAGTTATTATTATCATGGGATTTGCATTAAACATTATAAAATCTTATTTGTTTATAATAGAAATTCTCATGTTACATTTTGTATAGTTTATGTAGTTCATTCTATATGGAGGAAAAGGTTCTGTTCTAATTACCATACTGTATAGTAATGATATTTCTTGTAATAAAAAACAAACAAACATAATTTTGGCCAATTGAACTAAAATATATATTTAGTACATTCATTTGGTAATATTTCCGTTCATATGGTAACGGTTAACTGGAAATTCTGGTTTTCAAATTTATAGTTTTAATTATCACACAATTAGTGAAGAAAAAAAACATAACTGAGAAATGAATTTAACCGAATAAGTGGTTTTTATGCCATGGTCTAAGGTATCAAGATAAAATTTCCAAATTTTACTACATTTACCAAATTTTATCGTATTTTATAAAACCATATTTTGTTGTCAATTTTACCAAAATCTTTACTAAAGAGCTTCGGTAAAAGTTACTGAGCTTTTTGGTGTTAACATGGTAAATTTTATTATATTTATATAGCTTCGACCATAATTTTTTTTTGCAGTACACGGATAGCGATAACTTACGTTTAATGCTTTTATTCTTGATTTATATTTATTTGATTCAAGACGATTTTGACTGTTACGAAATAAAAGTTAAGACCCTATTTGAATAGTGGATCAAATCCTTTTACTAAAATATTGAATTCTTAATTTCATGTTCACAAGAGTCACTTCTCTTCTATTTTAAAACCAGCACACCAGCACACCTTCAACTTTTTTCTCTATTCAATCAGAGGACACCACAAAATAGTAGATTGAATCCTCCTATTGAAAAATTGAATTTGTAATTTCATATTCTTACGAGTCACTCCTAGCCAATTTTGAAACGAATAAACTTCAAAATTTTTCTGTTATCAATCAGAGAATACTACAAATCAGATAACACACAGAAATTTACTAAACTTTAAGAAGAAGTTGGTAAACTATCCAAATAAAGTCTTCAAATAATTAAAGCATGCATATAAAACTTAACAAATGCGCATATACGTACTCATAAAATCTGTGGAATCGAAAGTCCTGTGGTCAGTTCGTGGATACCGGAATCTGGATAAAATTTCGTTAACCTTTAAATCTATGTTTAAATTGAGGAATTTGACTTGTGAATGAGTGATGCTGTCATCTATTCGTGAGATTCTGAGCCAAGACGCACTTTTCACCTTTGCGGTGATCTCTTGTCAAACAAAAGGCACACTTTTCTAATTTAAATCGCATAAGGCCAATGGCTGGTGAGCCTGGTTTGTCCAAGTTTCATTAGCAACAATAACAACAAACACTCAAAGTTTTTTTTAAAAATTTCTGGCAAGTTTTCCTTTTGTTTATGTTAGTAATTATTTTACTTTCATTGAAAAAACTCTACTCCAAAAAACGCTGTAGCTATGCTTTTAATTTTTTTAGAAACTATCTGTTATAAAAATATTAAGTAAGTAATAATGAGCATAATAAAAGATAATTATCTATATTTTTTAACATTAGATGCAAATGTTTATGGAGGCAAGTTACAAACTCTACTTATCATAATCCAAATTGTTTCACTACTTAATTATTATTCTTGTGTTATATTTCTAATTAGAAAAGCCCTTAGTATTCAGCAAAAATGATATATTTTATTCATCATTAATCCCTGGTAAAACATTATAAATAATTATTATAATTAACTTGCTTCATTCAATTACTAATTGCTGTTCTTTCGAAACCTATATAATTTATAATGGTTAACTTCTGAATGCATTCAATATTCAACATCTTAACAAAATGCTTTAGTCATATGAATGTTAATTAGTTCCAATACATTTAAATTTTAGATGGCTATGAATACGAAAGTAAGTCAACTATATTTACTATTATATGGACAAATATTTTAAACATTATTATACCACTATTTACTATCATACCACCATGCTTAGTTAAAAAACATGCATTATTTATGTTTTGCTTTGTAATTATTTCTGGCAATAAATAATTTATGCTGGTTATTAATGCATCCAACTAAACATTAAATGATTCAGCGAATATTATTTTGACTCAAAATGACGAATATTATTTTTGCAAACTTTTGTGAATATCCTTAATTTTAGGTGAATATGAATACAAAGGTAAATAAAATGTTTTATTTATTATAACCTAAGTGAAAGAGTTAAGAAATTTGTTAATTCCTTTGATGATACAGTAATTTGACTAATACAGTGATGTGAATAATACAGTAATTTGAATAGACATTTAATAAACTGTGAAGAAGCAATCTTTTCAGATTTTTAATAAGTTAGGCCTCTTTTAATTTCATTTTAGATTACAATGGATATGCAGGTGAGTTTGTCGAATCCCATTAATTGGCATTTACAGCCTTTCAAAGTAATTTAAGTCTCAAATTTAGGGGAAATCCTCTAAACCTATTCTCAGTAAATATCTTCATTAAATCATTTACTGGTGAAAAAACTTGTAATGGTCAATCTCAAATTGATTGCAATTGCAAAATAAATATTACTTAATAACATTAAATTCTTTAAATGGCCATTGAATTCCTAGCTTATCATAATATGTACAGTTTAAGTTTTAAATTTAGCTAAACAATTTTAAACGCAATTGATCTTTTTCAAATATGATAAAAATGCTTTCAATCATTCGTCATTCAAATCCTAGTTTAATATGTGATGGTTAAGTGTTATATTTGACCAAATAATTTAAAATTTAATTGAACTTTTACAAATAAGAGATAATTATTTTCAATTACCATTTAAATACAAGTTTAGTATAATATGTGATGTTTAAGTTTTATATTTTTCCAAACAATTTTAAATTTAAATGTAATTGAAAATTAAATGTAATTGACAATTAAATTAAATTAAAAAATTTAATTGACAATTAATTGTATTTGATAAGTATCGGAGTATTGATTGTATTTGATAATTAAAGGAAACAATTTTAAATTTAAATGTAATTGATCTTTTTCAAATTAGATATAAATACTTTCAATCGTCATTCAAATCCAAGTTTACAATAATATGTGATGATTACGTTTTATATTTAACCAAATAATTTTAACTGTAATTGACCTTTATCAATTAAGATATAAATACTTTCAATGGCGATTTAAATCCAAGTTTAGTATAATATGTGATGCTTAAGTTTTACATTACCAAACAATTTTAAATGTTATTGATCTTTTTCAAATGAAATGCAAATGCTTAAATCCACGTTTACTATAATATGTGATGTTAACTAACTAATTTTAAATGTAATTGATCTTTTTGATATTGTACATTGTTGATAAATATTCAAATAATGGCTATCTTCCTATAATGGTCCCACAGTGGACTCATCTTAAAAAACGTTTCTAAGTAGAACACCGAAGTCAAGCATCACCGGCAACAGTCAGTGAGCGTATGGGTGACCACTTTGATCAGCCTGGGAATTGACCAAAAATGCGCATATCGGTTTTCGTTAAACTGTTTTATCGTCAACTGGTCGATTTCACACATAGTTGTCGGGCTAACACTGCAGGGGAGTTATCTCCTTTGCAGAGGATAAATATTGTGATGGTATGTCTTCGGATCATTTTCAGAGATGTTTTCCAAACCGTCAACAATAGCTCTAGTGAAACGTAAGTAATGTACTTGTATAACCAAAATTTAATACTTCAAAATTGATGGTGTTTATCATTTATTTATAGTATCTGAAGGTGCTCCAGTTTGGAAATTGGTTCTCTCTTAAAAATCTTTTTTGAAAGATGTTCCTTAAGAATACTTGCTTAATTTATATTATTGCTATATATTCTTCATATTCCAAAAAGTAAAAAAAAGTGAAATTTATCACCTGGGATCAATTATCTTCCTATAATTATTGGAAAATTGAATTACTCGAATACTTCTCCGATAGTCAGCTACTAAATAATAACACCAAAGTAATACGACACAGACTATTGATTAGTAATAGTTAAAATATACTTGCTTTTAACCAATGCTTTTATTTTTATCGCTTATTGGATCCAACATAGTATTTTAATTGAAAAGTGTTTCTGCCGTTTGGTCTAGACCGTAAAAGTTCTGTTTTAGTAAATTTTTTTGAAAATATGTTTTTTTGATAGTTATTTTAATTATTTAACAAAAAATGCAACCATTGCCCATTTATATTAAAGTTTAAAGACATATTCCATTTCTGAAGTTTAATTATTCGTTATATCTTAATTTTTAGATGACTACGAATATCAAAGTAAGTTCAAAATAACCACTTTGTTCTATTTGACAAACGTTTTCTCTTTTCTCTATCAGAAACATTTTATTTTCATAATAATAATAATATTAACAATAAAACAATTAAAAGAAGTGTGTTTTAGTAATAATTCATAATACGCACTGCGCCTTCAGATAAATCAGTCTATTTTCAGTCTTACGAAAAAACAAATACCTTTACTCATTTGCTTAAAAACTTTCTATTTTGTAGGACTATAACAAAAACGACTTTTTTCTTTAGATGTTGATAAGCATCTTGCATGAATTTAAATTAATTTAAGATGCAAGAATTTATCTCATACTGTGATGCCTAAACAATTATTCATTATTTTCTAAGATGAGTAAAGTTGTTTTTTTTTTTTTTTGTGCACTAGCCAATAATTTTATAGTCTGTTTTATGTTTCACAAAAACAAGTATATAACCACCCATAAGTTTTTTTATTTTTCATAATTTCCATAAAATTGAAATTTTTTCTAATGATGATGATTAGTATATTTAATGATATGTTTCATTGCATAAGAATTTATTGCAATTTAAGATAATATGATGACGTAACAAACCTAGAATCGAGAAATAAGAAACGTAGTTATTTAACTTTTAAAAAAATGAAAAGGGGTACTAATATATATTTACATTTTACCGTTTTTGTTATTTGATAGTAGCTTATGCTGTTTCTCGAAATCGGATTGAGCGTGATTATTCCCGGTTCTGCTACAACTTTGTTATCGCAAGGAGCTTAAGTAACTTGAAAACTATTTCCTAGAACTCAAAGAAGAATTTCTTCCCTGAGATGGTGATTAGAATCTTGCATTAGTTTTACTTTATTTAAGATGCAAAAATTCATCTTATACAGTGACACCTAAGCAGTAGTTCACTATTTGTTAAGACGAATGAAGTTTTTTTTATGTATCAGCCTATAATTTCATAGTCTATTTTATGTTTCTCAAAAAAACAAGTACACAATCGCTCATAAGTTTTTTTAATTTGAATTGATGAAATTGGATTTTTTTTTTCTTATGATGATGATGATTAGTTTTTTTAATGATATGTTGCATAGAATAAGATTTGATTGCAATTTAAGATGCTAGAATTTTTTACATGATGACGTAGCAAGCGTAAAACCAAACGGTAGGAAACCTAGTTGTTTTACTGTTTCTAAATTAATTGGAAAGGGGTATTAATATATTTACATTTTATCGTTTTTGTGTTTTGACAGTAAATTATTCTGATTCTTGAAATCGTATAAATCGCGATTATTCCTTGTTCTGCAACAACTTAGCTACCCCAAGGAATTTTAGTAACTTGAACCTAAATTTTATATTTTATTTACAGGATATGAAGAAAGATATTTATCCCCAAGAAGTAGGCAGTATGACTATGACTTAAATTATGGATCAGAATACATTGATTATCAGCAACTGGCTCACTTTTTTCAAAAAGATCGACAGCGAAGTAGAAATCGGGGACGTTAATAAACTTTGAAAAAAGGAATTACACAAGATTAATGATTTTCCCCTCTAAATGCCAGACTAATATTCCTGACATATAAAAGCAGAGGAATGATGTTGAAAGGACATTTTATCATCATACATTTTTTTCAACAGAAACATATATTGACAAAGAAATGTATTTGAGCCCTTTTTAATTAATACTTTAATTGAATAAAGTCTTTTTATTAAAAAATATCTGTAATTTGGAGTTTTTTATTTCATCAATTTAAGACATTAATAATAAAATTTAATTAAAAAAATATTTTAGCTAAGGATTTAAAGTATTTAAGTTCCAAGAAAATTATAAAAGGGTTATGTTATAATTTTCTAGTGAATTTTTATAGTTCTGTAAGAGTTATACATTTTGGAGCTTTTTAAACTGTAATATCGTTTGTATATGTTGTAATGTTATTGTGAGATTAAGTTGATAAATTTTTTTTTTTTAAAAAGTTACGTTTCAAGTTATGTTAAAATGGGAAGGCTATGCATTTTAAATGAATTTTTATGATTCTGTACCCACCTTAAATTTAGGAGCTCTTCAAACTGTAATAATATTCAAATTTGTTGTAACCTTATTATGAGGTTAAGTTGATATTTTTTTTTAAAAAAATTCCAGTTAAGTGAATAAAAGAAAAGTTATACTTCTTAATTGAATTTTTTAAGGTTCTGCAGCTGTCTTAAATTTTGGAGCTTGTTAAACTTTAATATCGTTCAAATTTGCTGTAACCTTATTATGAGAATCAGATCTATATTATGGTAGTTATTAACCTTGAATACACGATACTATGATATCATATTAAGGTTTCAGCAAATGTTCAGAGTATTTATGATTCAGCCTACTGAAATTATGGTTCACACAGGAACCTATTTTTTCGAGGAGTTGCTGATAATTGAGGTACAGTCAAAAGTCAGTGATTTCTCTCTCTAAACATTCCATGGAGAATTTTATTAATAATTTGTCAGCTACTTTTTAAAGTGTATTGTCAAAACATTAAGATATTTTGTCACTTGTATTCTTGTGCACTGCAAAAATATCATGACAAAATAGCGGAAAAATTCCAGCAACCTGAATGCTTGTACTTTTTACCGTAAGATCCATTTTTACAGGAACACGTTACGAAACAAAAAATCTGATATACCGTAATTTTTACAGTAACATTTACCGTAAAGTCACTAAATCACTCTAATTAAATTAGTAATACTGAAAAAATTATGGTATAATTATTAAAGGTGAAAATGGATTTTGCAGATAAAGCATGAAAAGTGCCGGTACTTTATACCGGATTTTTTTACAGTGTTAAATTTTATCAAATTTCTCATTTTCTTTCTTCATCGAATTTCTTTATAGCTATATTTTTTTTGAAAAATTTTATATCACGTAGTAAGCCGTGGTGACTTAAGGGATAAAAAGCTCGCCTCACAATAAGGTGACCTAGGTTCGAATCCCTGGTTGATTCGAATTCCGCACCCGGCTCTCACTGGCCAGTGCTGACGCAAAATACCCTCAGTGGTAAACGGATCATAGGTGAGAGTCCCCTTGCTGTCAGGCTAACCGTGGTTTTCGGGGTTTTATCTTTCATATAACACAAATGAGGGTCAGTTCCATCAAAAAGTCCTCCACGAAGGCAAATTTCCGCAAATATTTCATCCAGGAGTTCCCTTGTCTTCTGGACTGGATTCAAAATTACAAGGATACGGAGTTGAACATTAGTAGTTGTAAACCATAAATTGGGTTGGCTGTTCAATGAGGGTTATTAAAAAAAGTACATTACGTAATGGTGATATCAGATTTATCAAAACATCTACATTTACACATTTCTTTACATTTTCCAAAGCTTTTAAGGGCTGTAAAAACTTTAAATAAATAGGAATATAAATAATCATTCTTTAACAAAACATAAAACTAATGTATAACGCCGCTAATAATATAAAAACTACCGCTAAATTTTAATATTTATTGAAATTAAAGAACGAATATTCTAAAAATCTCAGTCTTAAAAAAATAAATCCAATAATCTGCTTAAAAAAAAAAAAAAAAAAAAAACGTTGTTTTACTAAAACACATAAACTCTTTTTATGGTGTTAAGACATACAGACACTTACAATTTATTTTATTTTGTTTCTCAAATAAATAAATAAATAAATAGTTTTATAACCAACTTCCACAGCAATGCAATGCCAACTTCAAATGCAATGCTTTGAGCACGAGACTAATAAATATAATGAACCTTTCCAACAATATTATAATTCCGACTACATTGCAAAAACAAACGATTGCAAGTTTGTATATTTAGAGTTTTAGGCAGACAAATCTGTTTCACGATCCAGGCTAATACAAACCGTTTAAAGAGCCAAGAGAGATAAAAACATTGCTTTTAAAAAACTAGACCAACTACTTTCTATTGAATTTAAATACCACATTTTGTCTACGTTTTGGCTTTTAGTTTTAGAGTTTAAGGAGTCTTTATAAAAACAATCCGGTAATCTTAAATTAATGTTAAGAGAAAGCAGAATAGTTTATTGAATGATCATCTGCATAAAACTAATTTTACAGGAGAGATAAAAAAAATTAGTTAAGTATCAGTTTGATATATAGAACTTTTCTAAATTTTGATATTAATATATAGCTGGTTACAGAATATGCTTTGTAAAATATACTTACAAAATATACAAAGTATACTTTGTGCTACATGTAAATAAAACAAGACAACATGAATGTAAATAAAGACACAACAATGGATAGAACGTAGTGCTTTAATCATGTTATTATGCTTTTTTTCAATTTTTTAAATTTCACAAAATGATCTGAAAGCTGTCTTTCATGTATTCATCTCTATGACTATAGTTAGAAGATAATTTTATAAAGCAATATTGCTGAAATAAAATATTAAAATGTTTGTTATTTTTTACACGAAATAATGTTTCAGGTGTAGGCTTGTAGCAAATTTTCATACTATTTTTCTTCTATTTGTTTTGAATATGCAATAAATCAGACAACATAGGAATTTAATAAACATTTATTCTTGATCTAATTCATTTGATTCAAAGCGATTTTGATTGTTACGAAACAAAAATAAAGACTTTATTTAAATTGTGGTTCAAATCCTATCATGTAAATATTGTCGTTAAAGGATAATTTTATGGAACATTATAGCTGAAGGAAAATACTGAAACGTTCGGCGGTTTTTTTATCCGAAACAATGTTTTAAATGTTGGTTTGTAGCATAATTTCATACCAATTTTCATCGAATGTTCTTAAAGGTATAATAAAATCTCCTGACAGCTTATATTTCGAACAATAATTTCCAAATAAGAAAAAAAAATTTTTTTTAATAAGGTAAAGAGTCCTAAATTTTAATGAGTTTATTGTTTTCCTTATTTTGTTTGCTTTTTGTTGCCCTCTGCTCAGTTGCTTGATTTGTACTTGTTACTTGTACTAGGTATGATTTGTTTGAACATTAACGTTACGCCAACTTCATTACTTTGAGTGTTTTAAAGTTGGTCAAATCTTCAAACAGTGCTTTCATTTCTGCTGCAAGCCATGATTATTTACCTTTTAGCACTAAAACTTAGCAGCGTTATTTTCAATTAAAGTATAGTACAATATTTGAAAGCAATTGGTCGAATAGTTTCTGAGTTATCAAATTTCTAAATAAGTCGTATATTTGAATTTTGATTTCTTCTTATTTTGAAAAAAGCTGAACAAACTAAATGCTTGTAAACGTATTTTAATATAAATTGCATTCTGAAAAAACTATAAGTTATTATTTTGCAACACATAATTTTAAGACTATGTCTAGGCGTGTTCAATTGCTTTCTTGAAAAAAAAATGTTTGACTGTTCTACAATATCTCTGTGAAATATTTGTTTAAAAAATTTAACTACTATCAATGTTTTGGTTAAAGATAACCAAGCAAGTTTGGAGAGCAAAAAAAAGTTTTAAAATGGGAAAAGATAGAAAAAAGAAAGTACTGATATTGACGTTAAATCAGGATTATATTTTAAGTAGAATCTAAGTAGATAGAAAATTATTCAAATATAACGTGACCAATTTAATATTTTTTAGTATGATAACTCAAAAAATAAAAAATTATTTCAAGGCAATTTATAACAGAATTTATTTTCCTTAAAGTGTATACGTGTGTTTTCTTTTTCTCCAGGGGTTTCATTAATCTTATATTTTAACACGTTGGAATTTATGGTGTAATCTGTTATTTGATGCAAAGAACCGTAAACTGCACGCAAGTGTCAAACTAAAAAAGTTGCAAACGACTTACGATGAATTTATAGTTTCAAAAAAAGAAGGAAAAAAAAAACTTTAAGATGTATACAACGTTTCATTTTTTTAAAACAATTTATAAGAAAAGAGCATCAAATAAAAATAATTTATCCTTTAATGTATCACTTTGCTTATTTGAACAAGTTGATATTGGAAAGGAAATTTTGAAGTTTTTGAAACTTACTACTAATTTTTAAGTGTATCAAAATAATGATGAACCTCATGCGACAAAATAATTAAAATTTGATTACAGATCGAAATCTAAATTTAGATTAAATATTTCTATTTATATATTTCAGAATAAATATTTATATAATTAATTCATTATTATTGATCTTAATTATAAAATTAGTGACAAAATCATCAGTTTTCGGCAAAACGAAACACTTTTGTTACCAACTCTTGGTCGGTTTCCTTTTTCGAAAATGCAAAAAATGATAACACAAATATTTCCGTTACAGCATTTCTTTAACTTAGAATTCATTTAAACTATTTTTTAAGAAACTTATTAGGAGGGCTGCCAACTCTCTACGCTTTTTGTAAAATTTATTCTAGTGGTAGCTAAGTTTATGTTTCAATGTGTTATATTTAATTCATTTAAACTTATTTTATGTACCACTGCATCTAAATTATTAAGTCTATTAGCAACGCCTCTTTGTTAAAGCTCTCTCGTGTAGAGGCTTTTAAAATGCTGGCAAAATTTTGAAAGCTTTTATTATGATTTGAAAGCTTTGAGTCTGCCGTTCTATAAAATATTTTGCGGAAACAAAAGTAGTTGGCAGGCCTGTATTAGTACATTGCATTACAAATAAAGAGAATCTATCTTTTAGTGTACCATCTATCATATTTGAACCCCTGACTACTCATTTTTCACTAATTATTAACAATAAATTATCGGAAAATGAAAATAAGAATGGTAAACTTTTGGCTGGAACTATTACGAAATTCTCCGAAGTTTCAGAAATTTTCTTCCTTGTGGTAGCAAAGGTAATGTATTTATATTTTAGTAAATAAGAATTCAAAGAATTTTGTCTACCACTGTACAAAAGTAATTTAAATCGATGCATATAAAATCAATCAAATAGACGAATATGTAAGAAAGTTCTTAAGTTCATAATAATATTTTTCAAAATATATGTTTGATTCAAAAAACTTTGATTTTGTTCACTACTACTAAGGAAATAATTTCAAAACTACGGAGAATCCGTAGTAGTTGGAGTTTCTGGTCATGTGCCAATATTTAAAAAAATTGTTTTTATCGATTTTCATGTTTATCAAATGCATGAATTGTAAATAATAAAAGTAATGAAGAAAACTAAGTTTATTGAATATCTTATTTTTCGTTCTTTCAATCGGTCATTTATTGATTTCTCTAAATGTTGGTTCTCTATTCTTTCTTACGATTATTTGACGATCTATTGATTTAGAAAATCCTTGTTTTGCTGATTTTTTTTTAAAGTTTTGCTTTAATTTAGAACCACTGAAAATAAAAATATTTCGTTAGCACCTTAAATGTTGGAGGGTGTTTGGATGAGCTAGAGGGCATTGTCAGTACGTTTTGTTTTATTACGGTTTTACTCAATCATAAGTTAAAAAAAAAAAAAAAAAAAAAAAAAAAAAAAAAACACTAATGATCTGTTGTGATTAAGTTTGCCAAGTTTTGTTTGGGAGTTTTGTTGTTAGATTGTGGGGCTGTACAAGTGTTTTGTGCAATTGCATATACGATGGTTGCTGAATTTATGTAGAGAAAAGAGTAAAAAATGGCGTATCACTTTACTGGCATTTGGAAAGTATCACTTTGCGTTGTCCTTTCTATTGAAAAATATCATACAAAGACTAATAGTTAACCTTTTTTATTTGCCCAAGATAACTCGGGTTGGTAAAATGATGGTAAATTAAATGTTTTTTTACACGTAAAAAATTAAAATTTCAGCTGACTTATGCATTATGTCTTGTTTCAGTTCCTTGCATTTATTAATAAAATAAAAAAATATCTCGATTTTTTGCATTCTTTTTCTTCAAAAAAGTTGGTAAGGGAAGCGGTTTACTTGTTAAATAATCATTACAAAGAGTTGTTCACTGCAAAGCATAAATAATTTGAATATATATAAGAGGTTAAACGGACAATAGCATACTCTCCAACTACTACGGAATTTCTGTAGTTGCAGGATATATTTTTCAGAGGTAGATAAACAGAGCAACATACTTTCTACGATTTTTGGAATTTTTTTTTCAAGTGGTAGCTAAGTTTTGGTTTAATATATGATTTTTGGCTTTGTAAGTTTGATTTAAAGTAATTTTTCAAACCACTACATATATATGATTCAAAAGTCATATGAAACGCCACTTCGTCCCTTCTCTGCCATAGGAACTACTCATATGTATCAATCAAACTAGGCAGTAAAACTCAAAAGATTGCTCTATTTCTATTAATCCATAATCCGCACCATCCTTACATATGCCTCACCTGTCTTGACAAATATAACACAAACTTAGCTAAATAAATGAATTGTGTGACAGAATAAAATACTAAGAAGGATTACATAAGCCAGATGGTTCGTGAGGAACGACACAATACACAAGGACCTCAAAAAAATTACGATAGACAGACATATAGCTAAATTAAATATCAAACTCTATGAAAAGCCACCTCTTGCTGTGCAGCAACTTTCAATGAAATATTCCTATAGGAAAATTCAATTGAAGACAAGAACATCAGACCAATAGCAGCATACTATTGCAGTGATGCATCATATTCCAGACATCAATAGCATATACATAAACTCATTTCCCCCCGTACCAGCCCGTCTCAAGTCATACCATATATTTTTATATTGCAGTGCTATCAGCTTGCTGCATATAACTACATTTTCGGAACTCAATGATCATCTATCCACATGAATACTCCTTTACTTATATATTCCTCATTTCTTTTCAAAAAGTGACATCTTCTCATAGTTTTATATCTAGTTACATAAACATGAATCAGTTATAAATAAGGATGGAAGGAAATCTTTTAATTCTCTAAAACAAGACGCAAAACTGAAAGAATTTTCTTACCAGATAAAATGTTTTTGTACAACGAAACTGTCCCATACATATGACGCAAGTCTAGACTCAGTCAAAAAGAATTTGTCCACCATTATGTATATAGGATTCAAAAAGATGTGTAAATGGTTAAATAGGAAAATAGTCATTTTATTAAGTTAAGATAAAAGTTTGATTAAAAGAAATCTATTTGAATTCACAACCAAGGGAAAAAGTATTTCACATTAATTTCAAATGTAAAAGGGTGTACAACAAATGTATAAGAGGACAGATAGTCAATGTCTTATATAAATGTTAAATATTTCTTTTGAAAAGGTTTAAGTTCTCAACCATTGAAAAGAAAAAAAAAACATCGAAAAAACCGCAAATGCTAAAGAGCTTTATTTGAAGTCATTGTGACTCATTTCAGACAACCGTAGCAAAACCAAAGGACTATAAGCAAAACCAAAGGAAATAGTGGTAGAGCAAATATGATTAAACACACTTGACAATTTCTGATGTTGTCTACCACTAGAGCACAGCGCCACAGTTTAAGACTAATATGTAAATATTTGTACAGAGATGCCGATTTGTTCCGGTAAAGGGATAAATATTTTTGAGTGGTAGTCTTTTAATGTATGATTCTTAGTTCAGTAAATTCAACTTCTAGGGTTTTTATTTACCACAACTTCTAAATAAGCCAAAGGCTTATGTGATACACCACTTTGTTATTATCACGCCTGAAAAATGCCAAACAGCCAACTTCAGCCAAATCCTATCATTTGAAAACTACAAAAAAGATTGCCATCTTCGACCTATTGCAGCCTTTTACACATCACATGCCTCACTTCATCATTATCAACATAAATAACATTAAACTGCCATAGCCGAATGGACAACGCACCCGCTTACAACCACAAAGATCCCAGGTTCTACCCCAACTGAAACCACTTTTTCTAAATATCATCAGAATCATCCATCCTGTCAGAATATCGTCATACCATAGAATCAGCATTGTCCACAGAGTCATCGACCTCAGTCATCAACTATCCAATTGCTTCCAGAGCTACATCAATCTCCTGTTCAACCTGCAGTCTACTCTGATCAGCTGAAAACAAAAATCAAAAATACAAACTCTGAACATTAAATATGAACTCTCAAAATTATTATTATTAAAATCTACGAAATCTACTGTATTAAACTTAAAAGTAAAATTTTCCAATTGAATTGAAAACCATGTAAAATCCAAATTGACTGTAAACTCTTTTATTATTTATTTTTGTATTATTTTCTCTTTATTATTGCCACCATAATGTTGCAAAATTCAAAATGTCTTTCATCCAATGTTTTATTTCACGATGTATGGGTTAGGGGCCGCTGCGCGGCTCAGGCACCCAATTCATTTTAAATAAAGAAATAATTATCACGCCTGGGGCCTCTCTGGTCAAACAGTATCACCCGCCAAACGCTGTGCAAAGTGGGGAGGTAGCGGGTACGAATCCCACCCTAACCCTGAATGTATTCTTTCGTGATCTCCTCTGATTTGTTTTATCTGTACTTCTACTTGACAATGCTTTGTGAGCCTAAATTGAGCACACAGGCCTGCAAATGTATATAATTTCACTAAAGCAATATTATTAGGCTGCGTTAGCCTATTAAAATGTGGGCAACATTTACCGTAAATATTCAAATTTTAGTTTGTAGTTCTTTACCGTTTTTTAACTTTTTTGTTGAAACCGGAGCTGTTGGAATCTCTGTTTATTTTATTGACCCTTTGTACTTTTATACCTCTAAATCAGCATCTACCAATTACAAATCACCTACCACTTTAAACTTTTGCCTCGTAATATTTAGTAACCACTTCATTTAGGGGCGTCCCTGTTTTAATAATAAGTGTGTAATAATAAGTGTGTTAATAGTAAGTGTGTAACTACAGAAAAAATTTCAGTGGTTGCATACTTTTTTTTAACCGTTGAAAAAATCTCGCGTGCAAGGGATTAATATATTGTGGTAGTTAATAATGCCACTTGACAATATTAACAAGCCTGTTATGTAAACCCAAGTGATTTTTAAGGCAGAGGGTGCGTTTCTTGTTTTTCAGTGGCGTCATCTCTGGCTGAGAATACGACTTCCGTCTCACGCACGTCACAGCCCGTTTTACAGTTAGGGTTCATTCATACTCCATTCATTCATCCACAGATCGTAATTATGACGTGAACCAGAGAATAATAAAACTCCAATTCAGAACTCCTAAGGTATTGATTATTTTATAGGAATTTGGAGGAAATTGTGACCCTAAATGATTTAACGTGCACCAGTAGTCGGGGATTTTTCAGCCGGTGGGATTCGAACTCCCGCGTCTAACCAACAAGGGTATCTTGGCCCAGACCTTAATGGATGAAGCACAGGTAAGTTGAATTTTCAGGGATATCTATTGATTAGGAAAAATAATATAAAATGGTTGCGTTAATATGGGTGTTCAACAAATGTAAAATAAGTTTTTTTGAATTCATTTTAATTTCAACATAACTATTCTGCTTGAGTATGATTGCATGACTTTTATTTAAAATTTGGTGGTGATAAAAGAATAAGGCAGAGAATTTTATATACCCTGAATTTCAGATTCAGAAAATCCTCTATTATCTGGTTCATGCACGAAGCTCTTCACGTGTTTTATGGTGAGCATTAATAGCTTAGTCCTCCAAATTAAATTTTGAAAGTGAATTAATGATTTACCAGAATTTTATTTTCAAAAAAAAATTTAAACTTACTCTGGCTTTTGGTTTTATTTAAAAATGTGTTAATTTAAAAGAATCTTACAGTAAGTATTTCCCTTCCGATTGAGAAGCTTATCTGTTTTATTTCCTTTTTTAAAAAAAATATATAACTCCAAATTTGCTACATCTGAGGAAGATTTCTTTTAACTGTCACATTTACAAATAAATGTAAATATTTTTTGTAAGTGCCACTGCTATTTACAGTTTTGAAAATAGAAAAAAAAAAGTTTAAATTCATTATGGTACCCCTACAGAAAATAAAGTGTTTTTGAGGTTGTTTTGAGTTTGGTAGATGTAAAGAAATACACTTGAGGTAGTAAATGAGGTTATGTTTTGCCCCAAAAATAACCTCATCAATAAACCACAACTTCAACTTCATTCACACTTCACAAAATCAACCTCATATATAACTCAGAAATAATTTTAGTTTGGATCGGGTAATATTATTCACACTTCAAATATACGTATTTGCCTCAAGTGCAGAAAAAATATTCCGTACACCTCAAAAACAACCTCCCTAAGCTGGTTGATCTAAAACAGATTTCCATCAACCTCAACTGTGAATAAAACTACTTATAACTACATAAACTATTACTACATAAACCTTGATTATATCCCTTGAGAGGTTGATCCTTTAAGGTTGTTTTTGAAATCAACTTTTAATAAACTTCAAATCAACCTTGACACCTCAAAAAACATCACATGAACCTCAAAAATACCTTAAATGTTTGTAAAGGTAAAAACATTTTTATTTAAAAAAAGGTTTAGTTACATTTATTCATGTGGTAGCACTGTCCAGGAGCTCTAAAACGCTTAAAAGGAGATTTAAAAAAAAAGAGATTTTTTTTTTATCTCTTCTTCTACATTCTTTTATATTCTTCTCTTTATATTATATTCTTTCTTTTATATTATATTCTTTTATATTCTTTGTTTTATTATACTTTTCTTTTATATTCTTTGTTTTATTATACTTTTCTTTTATATTTTTTTTCTAAAAGAACAGGGAAGAAAGTTTTTCAAAAATTGAAAAAAAGAATGTTTTTGAAATTGTTTTCATTTTTAATTTTAATTAACCGTAAATATAATTAATATTTAATTTCGTAAGTATTAAATTTAAAGTTTATTTCAAAATGTTCCTTTTAGTCGACATACTTGTAAAATTCATCTAGTAGCTGTTTAAACGGAATTTTTAGTACGCGAAATAGTTCGTGTATGCTATTCACCTACAACGGAATACTTTAAATATATATTTTATGACTAGCATTTCAACATTTACGGCCTTTAATTTTATTGTAAAATTCATTCAATTAAAGTTGACCTTTAAATAATAACCTGCGATTGTGCAAACAAACTTTGTTTCAATTGAAGTAATTATCAACAGTTGCAGTTTAGATACACAATAGGTGACATTTATGCTAATTCAGAATGGTATAAAAGCAGCAACTTTGCTAGCACTTACACAGTTTAGATTCTTCTCTAATATAATCCGTAGTATTAATCTACATTCGCCAAAAAATGAATACTGCCATGAAAGTCTTCCTAATGGTTTTCGTTGTTGCTGTTGTAGCCCTATGTGCAGATGGTAAGCATTACTACATTGTTTATAACTTTAAATTATTTTTAAGTGACATATCTCTATCACCATGACCTTACCATTAAATTTTACTTTTCACAAATTGACAACATTAATTAATATCTAGCAGCATAGTGGTTGCATTTAATACAAAAATTATCCACAACAGTTTTATAACAAAAAATCGAATGGGGAAGAATGATTAAAAATAATTGTTTGTCTTGCTTTGATTCTTAATTTCATTATATAATTATTATTGGGATGACGATTCATAATTCTTTAAGAATAATAATTAAAATTTTTCGAATCTTTTAAAAGATGCTTACCGACAAATAGGTCAAGAAATAGCTGTTATAGCGTAACTTGCTGATCTAGCACAAATGAACATGCTTAACAAGTCAGTGGAAAGCTTATAACTCATTGAAAAAATTATTAAAATTTTATGAATTTTTCAAAAATGAGCGGAGGGAATTATTTTATCGCTAATGTTTGGTTTAGCAACCAAATTTATGAGCTCTTCAAGTAAGTCTATAGCTCATTACTCTTTGAAAAAAAGGATTGAAAATGTAGAATCATTCGAAAGATATATTCTTTTAGATAGAACTAGAACTAGCTGTTTAATTGTAATGTTCTGATCTGGCATTCAAATTGAGAAGTTCCGCAAATTAGCTGAAAGCACGTAATTATTTAAAAAAAATATTTGAATTTTATAAATCTTTTAAAAATGAGCAAAGACAATTGTTTCATCGCAATGTCCAGTTTAGCAACCTAATTGAGGAAGTCTACTAGTTAGTCGAAGATTCATAAATCTTAGAGGAAAATAAAATTAAATCAGCTAAAACTTTCAAAAGATATGTTCTTTTACACAGACCCAGAAATACCTGTTTAATCGTAATTTTCAGATTTAGCTACTAAATTGACGAAATCCACAACTTAGTCGAAAGCTCATAACTCTTTGATATAAAAATAAATTGAATTCTTGAAAATAAATAAAATGAATTGAATTAATCATGAATGTCGCAGATTGCATAACAATAGGAAAGTTAAACTTTGATCACTTTAAGCGTAAAAATTTTAAATGTCTTGGCCAATCTTCTATGTATCAGGGTTCCTAAATAACTATTTGTTAACTAGTTAGGCGTGGAATTTAATAATTTCCTAAATGACCCACAGAGGGCAGAATTGAAATCAAGCAATGACGTGTATACACGTTGAATGCTGGGCAAATGGTCCTATTATAAATGTTGCGAAAAACTTACAACCAACATTTTTTTAACCGTTTTTAGATATACATTGGGTTGATTATTTATTTATTTATTTTTTACCAAAATAAACATGGATAACAATTAGTTGATTTTCTTTTTTCAGCCCAACGAAATGAAAATGGCCGAGGAGGTAAGGAATTAAATTTTGATAAAAATTAAATATGCACTAATATTTTTTTGATCAAAAAATGCTGCGCAAATTAAAATTAAAAAAAAACTTGCTTTATAAGTGATAACAAAATGGTTGTAAAATAAAACTTTTCATTTAGTTCACAAAATTCATATTTTAATCAACAAATTTTAATTTAATTTAATTTTCATTTTCATTAAACATTTAATTCTTAACTGCTGGGGATTTTGAAATTAGTGGGGTTAGATTTTATATAATTTTTTATAAAGGTTTATTAATTATTACTTTGAACACATCTAGTATTTTTGAACATCTAAATTACTTTAAAATTCAACATTTTTTATTTTTATGCTACATAGGGTTTGGAGGTATACGTTTTTAAGAAACTTTTTTTTTGAGTGCAGTAGAAGGAAGAGTCAATTAAAACTACATTATTATACATTCTTGTTGAATTTTATTGTAATTGCTTTTTATTGAAATTTTAATTGTTCTATTGTAACAACTTTTAACTTTCAATTTTTTAGGTTATTTTTACGAAAAGGCACAATACAATAAAATTGCCCGATAAAAAAATAATCTGAATGTTTACTTAATAACGATCTCCGCACCATGAATTTCCCAATAAAACGTGATGAAGTTCTCTTTTTAGAAGACAGTAATGTCTCGCTGGATGTAAAGTTACAAGACGCATTGTCTATACTGTCTAAATTTAAATGATATTATCCTTTCAAGGTGAAAATAAAATAAATTGATGCCAAGTCTTTAAATCTAAAACAGGAAACCAGGAGTTGGTCTTAATGGGTTTCGTAAAAATCATATTTATGTGAAAAAATGTAAAGCTCTCCAAAGAAACAAATCTAAAAGAATACATGAAGTTTTTTATAATTTATTTATTTTTTTTTTTTGTAAATTTTATCGATGAACGTTAGATTTAAAGTCTGCTTTTTCAATGAAGTAAAAAATAAATATTTAATATTATCGTAAATTAAATGAATTTTACTAATCATTCTCTTTTGCAGGTTACAATCGTGGCCAAGGTAAGATAGATACATTTAATCAAATAGGTGTCAGTGAATGTTATTCATGGTTAATGTAATTAAGTTTATAGAATGAGTATTGATACAAAAGTAAACCTTATTTTTATTTTTAGAAAAAATTTAACCAAAATAATCAATTTATTTTAATTTAATTTAAATTTGTTGGTTGATTTTAAAAATCACCAAATTCAATGATGGTTTTTTTCTAAAAAAAGCCTGCTTTCGATAAATTTAAAATATTTTTTATTTTTATTTATAGGCAAGCAAAATGGAAGTGGTGGCCGAGGTAAGGAATATGAATTATTGATAATAACTAAGTAATAAATTTCATAAGAACTAAGGAGTTAGAAGGTGTTTCTTATATGAAAATTAAGTTTTAACGTAACAATTTGTTGAACTTATTTTAATTAAATTAAAAAAAAGATAATTATATAACAGTTGTTAAAGTCCTTCATAAAATGTTTTTTTTTTTTACCAATTCTATTAATCTAGATAAATTTAGGTTATATGCACCTGGTATCTTTTTATAGATTAAAGTTGTGTTAAATTTTAATTTCGCTTCTTTCTATTTCTCTTGCTTGTCTTATCATTCCTTTAAAGTGCTGTGATGGTAAATATTTTATTATAATTGCGTTATTCATATTTTTTTTCAGTTTTAACGTAATTGGCTTTCTGAAAATAATTATTGTTCACTTGTCCAATTTTAAAAACGTAATGCAAATTTAAAGCGACTTCTAATTATTCTATGAAGAACTCGTTGAACTCGCAGATGCCTCTCCCACACCATAAATTATCAACCACTCTGAATGTAAAATGTTTTACTTTTTTATGTTTAGTAACGACACTATTTGAAGCCCTCTATGCGTTATATGCGCAAATTGTGAGCCGTGATGGCTCAGGGGATGACCAAGTTCGTATAGGCCTGCGATGGCTGGTCTATACGAATCCTGTCTCCGGCTCGCACCGACCACAGTGCTGACGTAAAATATCCTCCGTGGTAGACAGATCATGGGTTTGAGTCCCTTTACCAGAACGCTAACCATGGGAGTTTTTCATGTTTCAACATTCAGATTGGTAAATAATTTATAAGGGAGACTGGTGCCTGATATGTTCCTTAGGAATGCAAAAGGTTAAACCCACACAAGGTGAAAACTGAACAGCAACTGAATCTCTAAATCTAAACCAGGAAAAAGAAGTAAGGATCATCGGGTTTCCAAGGGGTTGCGAATATATATATATATATATATATATATATATATATATATATATATATATATATATATATTAAATATATTAATTTCTTTTTATTAGATTTGTTGGTTTTCCGTACCCTTTAACGATAAATATTTAATTTAGATTCGCATTTTTGTTTCAAAAGTCAAATAATTGTTTAAAAGAATTTTTTTGTTTATTGGGAATCTTAAATAAAATGAAATTTTTAATTATTGTTTTTTTGCAGGCCAATCCAACCGATACAATGGCCAAGGTAAGACAGATTATTTTTACCGAATAAGATTCGAGGTGGGATGTGTATTGATTCATGGTGGGATTCATGGTTAATGCCCATTAGTTTAGAAAGAGCCGTGGTGACCCAGGGAATAAAATGTTCGCCTTTCAATGAGCTGAACCGGGTTCGAATATCTGAGATAGCTGATCGATACGAATTCCGTACCCGGATCTTATCGACCACAGTACTGACGTACAATATTCTCAGTGGTAGATGGATAATGGGTTAAAGACCCTTGCCGGCAGGCTAACCATGGGCGTTTTCTCTCTCCATGTAACGCAGTTGTGGATTAGTTTCATCAAAAGGTTTTCCACGAAGGCAACTTTCTCCCAATACTTGATCCAGGAGTTCTCTTGTCTTGTCGATGGGGTTCAAAATTACAAGGCTACGGAGTTGAACTTAAGAATTCGTGAACCCGACATTGGGTCAGCTGTTCAATGAAGTTCATAAACTCTAATTATAAAGATAATATCTGATATAAAAGAGAACCTTTTTCTAGTAAACATACAACAACCAAAGTTGCAATGTATACAATGCAAACAATACAAGTATACAATAACTAACCTAAAATTCTTAGATTCCTTATGATTTATTTTTTAAAAATGTTAATTTTAATTAGTTAAATATAAAAAATAATTTTTGCTAGTATGGGGGTATTTGAATTATGACAAACTAAAACAAAACTGTATTTAGTGATGAAGAATAGAACTTCTTCATACGAGGTAGTATTCTCCGGTATTTTGAGTTAGTTTCTTTAAAAAACTCGCTGCACATTGAAAATTTCATCAGAGAATATGTCTAACATAGAAAAAGTTTTAATGAATATTATAGCAACCGCGTCAAAGCTTCCCAACTGTAAGAGGGGAAAAAACGAAAGTTAATAAATTTCTTATACGTTAATGAATTCATATATACGCTAGTTTTTAATCATTAATATATGCATTATGCTTTATGCTGTATCTATATACATTAAATACGTTTTTATTTGTTTTGTCAGAGGTTAAATAATTTTTTAAAATATGTCTTTTTTGTTATATGCAATTAGATTTTTTAAATAAAAATATTTAATATATTATGCGAAATAAGAATTATCTTTTTGAAGCAAATCTACTAGATATTTAGAGCAAAATAGTAATACTTCAAAAAGCTTTTTTTTTCTTAAATTCAGAAATATTCGCCTTCATGCAGTGATAAAATGAAAACAGTGTTATCCAAGGAATCTTTCTGACTTTTGTAATCCGTCAGTACAATCTGTGTAATTTTTTATTAAGAAATTAACCACTGTAAAATCTGGAAATTTTGTGAACTAATTTCTTACATTGTAAAATAATTTTTCACATAGTAAAATTCTTTCTTTGAAATTTTAGGAGGACATTCTGGCGGTGGATATAAAGGATTTGGAGGTTAGTAAATGTACCATAGCTTCATAATAATGTGTTAAAATTTGAAAACTATAAATTAATAGTAATTTAACAATACATCATAATAATAATAATGTATATCTTAACAATGTATATAATGCTGTTCTGTTGTAGATGCTCAGTACAGGTCGGGTTAGCCTGGTTTGTAGGGCGTCTGCCTCGTGTTTAAGATGTCGTGGGTTCGATCCCCGCCAGCCGACGACTCCCCGAGTAATAAATGGTGACTAATGCACGTTAAATCTGTCTGATCATAAAGTCCTCCATGTTCCTGTAACAAATATTTCTTCTGGGGGTACTGAGTTGGATATTGATCGTTCTCTAATTCGGGTCAAAATTTGCGATTTAAGGATGAATAAAAGGATCTTTTAATGGGTCTGCCCTACAAACGGGATGTGAGGTGCGTGGCTGAAATCGTATTCTTGGTCCTAAATGGCGTCATAGAAAAACAAGAAACACACCCTCTGCCTTAAAATTCGCTTAGGCATGTTGATATTGGAACCATTAGAAACAACAACAGATGTTTAAAATGAATTATTTTACTAAAACTACCTTTTATTCTAGCGTTGGACAAGAATTACAAATAATATTTTTTTTATAGTGCTAAAATTTTCAATTATTATTTTTTAAAGTGCTAAAAATGCATATTAATATTTTTTCAAAGTGATAAAATTTTATATTATTACTTTTTGAATGCGATAAAATTTCATAGTTTTCCATGGTCTTATAAATTTTCGGTAATGAACGAAAATGGTGATGAAGATGACACGATATCTAAAAATTCAACATACATATTTTAGAGGAAATTTATCTAGATGAGACTCTAACCTATTAGATCTTTAAAAATTAATTTCTTAAAAAAATTTTTTCAGCTTTTTTTAATAGATATTTACCAGCGTTATTTTAAACTTGTTATTCTAGAATGAATACAGGGAGTGCAATTTTTTCGAGTGCCAGAACTGTGTGCTTCTGGACATATGTAAACTTAATTTCTATATTAAATGGCTCTGGTGACAGCATTCCATGACAAGCATTCCATGTAATTAATATCCCTGATATAGGGTTAACAAGGCTGCCAACTTTATACGTTTTTTGGGAAAATTTCTTCTGGTGGTTGCTAAGTTTATATTTTAATGTATTATTCTTTTTTTTTTTTAAATTGATTTAAAACTATTTATTGCACTACTACAAATCTATGATTCAAAAATTAATATAAAATTTCACTTTCTTCAGGGTTTCTTGTAGTAAGGTTTTTAAAATTTTAGCAAAATTACAAACAATTCTGAAAGATTTGTTTTCAAATGTCTACTACTCTATAAAATATTTTACAATAAGCGTAGCAGTTGACAGCCCTGGAATATGGAATATTTTCTTAAGAAATGTTCAGAAATGTTAACTATATTTTGCAGAGTTTAATGAAACCAAATTATTTATTTCAGGAAAAGGACCTTCTAACCAAGGTGAGATCAAATAATGATGCATTTTTTCTGTAATATCTATTACATTTGAGTACCTAAAAATATCTAATCATTTGTCCGAATAAAAGATTAAAACGAGTTTAGATGAAAGAAAAATGATAGCAACCAGGTTATAAGTTAGTTATAAATGCATTAAGTTTAGAAATAAATCTGAAATAATGGTAAATAATAATTAAAACAAAAATTAAATTATAATATTTATAATAATTAATATAAATAATAAATTAAATAGTTATCAAAATAATAATAAAAATAAAATTTAATTAACATAATAATTTAAGAAATAATTAATAAATTAAATAATATTTAAAATAAAAATTAAATATTAACTTATAATTATGATCATAGCTAATGGGCACAGTAATCCTTTTGTTCATGTTGTATATTTAATAACTTTAATCATATGCTACAGCATGTCGTAGCCCGCGTGCCAGTTTTTAAAAGGACACTAGACACAAATGGGTAAAGACTCTCTGACCGAACGGTTTGCAGCTTGGACATAGTGGGCCCGAATGTCACCGTCGCACTGGATGCATCGTTATGATGTCCATCTTTATTTGTGAAACATAAAGATTAAATTTTCAGTAAAACTTAAAACTATTAAAAGTCTGTAAGAGTCAGGATTTTGAATAAATATTATGATTTTATTTTAAAATGAAATGCTCTATATAAAATTACAAAAAAGAGTATTATGCTGAAGATTTTAATTGCATAAGATTGAGCTGTTTGCTTAATATGAATGATAGCTTAAGTATTAAGTTTTTTTTCTCCGTACAACTGGAGGAATTTAAGGAATATAGTGATAAGATACTCTTTTTTAATGCGACATTGTTTCTACAAACTGTTCCTACACTTTTTTCATGATAGCTACTTAACATGTTTTCAGAGATTTCACTACAGACTAGAGAAACATGTACTGGAGCATAATTTTTCCTACATGGAAATCGTGAAAATACCCATAACGCTCTTTTGAAATATTTGACCATTCCTCGTTATGTTACGGCTTATCATTGTGTTACTCAATCACGTTTAATTATTCTTTGAGCATTAAATTCTTACTGTATAAATTTTCCATAGCTTATGACCTGTGTGGTTGTTGAGGAAAGCATTTCTTAGTAATGGCAACATTTGTTCTTAATGTATGGATTTTGCGTTTAAAATTTTTAAAAAAACGTTGTTTTACCCATCATGTCAAAAGAATAAAAATTCAAACATATATATATACATACATACAGGGTTTGGTAAAATTTCAATTAACTCTATGTAAACAATTTTTTCTTTTAGTAGTAAATGTTTTGGAAGATTTATCGGCAAAACTGTTGGCCCAATTTGGAAGATTATACTTGGAGCTTTTCGGAATGATGACATATTTATCCACGCAAAATTTCCATCAACCATAAAAATAACATGATGTTAACTACTTTTTATCTTTAATACCAGCAGTTTTGAAACTATTCTACAGGATTGTAATATTTATATTAGAATTCTTTTTCTATTTATAGTGGTATGAAAAATTGACAGAGACTTTTGACTTCCTATGCTCATTCTGATCGATGCAAATTACGCATTGGTAAATAGGACACCATTTCTAAAAGCTTCAAGCATGATATTTCAAATTGTGAAAACAGTTTTGCCATGTAAAATCTTTGAAAACATTTGCTGCTAAAAGAAATGCACATAGAGCTTACATAGCTTACATGGAGTTAGTATACAGCATACTTAGATGCTTATATAGAGTTAGTATAGAGCTTACATAGAGGCTTGCATAGATATAGCTTGCATTGAAAGTGCTTATAAAGAGTTAATATAGAAGTGTTTCCATATTTGTGTTCTACCCCTGTATATAAGATCTGTTAATTAGGCAGCGCGCGCCGGCGAGGTGCTTGATTGCAAAGCCAGTGGCTGAGGATTTGGATCTCGCTCAGGGCATGGATGTTTCTCTCTCTGCGTGTTGTTCTTTGTTGGGTGATGTGTGAATGTACTTAGGTTTACAGATGCCCACACTGTAACGTTAACTGGCAACACTTTCGGCATCTTCCGAGGTGAAGAACGAAAGTTCAGGGGCTGCCGTTAGAAAAAAAAGTTATTTAGGTATTTATCATTTTCAGTGTTGCTACCTCTTTGTAATTTTTTTTTCTAACAACAATACAAGTAAGCAGCTATGACTTTTATGAAGAATATAAACTATAATTTATCATTTTTAATTGTTTGAATTAAATTTTTTAGCTAATCAAGGAGGAGATCAATCCCAAGGTAGTGGCCAGTCTGCTTTTAATGTTAATTATGGTAAAGGAAATGTTAATAATGATCAAGGAAGCCAAGCATCACAACAAGGAAATCAACGAAGCAGAAATGGAGGAAGATCTGATTAAACATCAGATGATAGCTATACCAAAAGCAGCAAAAATTTATTTTTTCAAAAGTTTAAAAACAATTTTTAAATCAATCTTTATCAATTCATGAATAAAGTATTTTGCAAAACATTTCTCTGTGAAATTGATTTAATTAAAAATATATTTTTTGCAAAGCAATTTTATATGGATTAAAATGAAAAATTAAGCTCAAAATATTGTTTCATCAATTAAAAATTGGTTGAAAATACTAAACTCATTGTCTTTAGTTTTAAAACGTACCGACTGTCTTGTGTAGGGGTCAGGGAACTGACTTTGCATTAGAAAAGTTCTGAGTTAGAATACCGGGCCATCGATGTTCCTTCATTCTCTTTTCCATCGGTCCTTACTGTGGGAGCAGCGCTAGCCAAATTATTATGGTGCATCTTAAAGAGTGGCCAACAAATCTGCCCTTCAGATGCCTGTAAAACCTAGATCCTTCTCGAAGAAGGCATTGGGAAAATTTTTTTTAAGACGCAATGAAATGCAGAGCTGCCAACTTTCTTCGCTTTTTGCAAAAATTTATTCTAGTCCTCCCTAAGTTTATGCTTTAATCTATTATTTTTTATTCATTAGACTTATTTGAAACATCAATACAAATAAATGATTTAAAAGGTCATATGCAACGCCATTTCCTTCTAGCTCTTTTGTGGTGAGGGTTTTGAAATATCGGCAAATCTGAAAGCTTTGTCTTTGGAATGTCTTCCACTCTATAAAATATTTTGCAAAATGTGTAGTAGTTGAGAGTATTTAAATGACCTTCAGATGCATGTAAGACCTAGGTCATTATCCAGGTAGCATTGAAGAAAAAAGTTTTAGAACGCAGTGAAATGTTCGTTCGTTGTAGTGGAACTGGGCGTCTAAGGCTTTACGGCCCTTTTCCCATTCATCCAACGCAGTGAAATGCAGAGCTGCCAACTTTCTTCTCATGTTGTAAAAAATTATTCTAGGGGTATCTAAGTTTATGTTTTAACTATTGTTTTTTATTCATTATTTTACACCCGACTACATATAAATGATTTAAAAGTTCATATGCAACGCCGAAAAGTTCATATGCAATCTCTTTCGTGGTGAGATTTTTAAAAAGTTTGCAAAATTACCGAAAGTTCCATGGCGTTTGAATGTCTTCCTCTTTTTAAAATAGTTTGCAAAACGCGTAGTAATTGGCAGGACTGAGAATGTATCAATGTATAGGAAATACAGTAATCTTAGTGACTATATATATATATATATATATATATATATATATATATATATATATAAGTAGTTTATTAGCAAATAAATTAACAGCCACCACATAGATCCGCTTACCATAAAGATCTACTACAACAGCGCTTCTCAACCTTTCAGTATTCACGGTCCAGTTTTCAATCATAATTTTCATCGCGCCTCCCACTTACAGTAAAATGTATACAAAAATAAGAAATATTGAGTATTTTGAATTCTATCTTTAAATTAATTTTTAACTAACTGCCAAAACAAAAGTAAAGTAAAAGCCAGCTGCAATTGAGATTGTAGAAACTATGTTTGGAGTTATATAATTTTTCAAAACAATTACAGTCCATACCTCTTTCAAATGATACTGTTACTTGTCAAATTGGTGATACAGCTGAAAATGTAGTATCAGCTTTTCTCGATGTTGCGTGACAAAATGCTTTCAATGCAGTTTCATGAAGCAACAGATATTAATAAAGATGCTCATTTTATTACCTATGTTTGATTTTGTGATATGTCAGTAGTCTGCAAATCAATAGAACTCAAAACAACAGCGCTAGCATTATTTGCTTTTTTAAATGATGTTATGAATGAGACAAACATAGAATGCAAAAATTGCATCAGAATATGCACCGACGGTGCTCGTTCAATATCCGGAAGGTTCGAAAGTATACAAGCACTTGTAAAACAAAAATTGCCTCAATGCGTCAGGACACATTACATGATCCACAGAGAAGCTTTGTCTTCGAAAGAAATGCTTCCTGGTTTAAATATTGTGTTAACTACGGTTATAACCGTTGCAAATTATATAAAAATGAGAACCCTGAGATCGAGAATCTTTTCCGCACTTTGTAATGACATGTACTCAGTACATTCAGAGTTACTATTTAAATGCGAGGCAAGATGTTTATCGCGTTAGAAATTTTTGCAACGTGTTTATGAATTAAGAGAAGAAATCGCAATTTTCCTAGAAGAAGATAACAGACCAGAAACCGAAAATTTTCACTATTGTTTATTTGTGATGAAATTTAGCTACTTGGTCGTCATATTCGAGAAATTAAATAACTTGAATTTTCAACTCCAAGGAGTAAATACACATATGTTGGATACGAGTGATAAAGTTAATGCTTTTTGTAGAAAATTGGAATTGTGGGGCAGAAATTTAAAGCAAAAAACCTTAAAAATGTTTGAAAATGTGGATAATTTTACTAAAATTTATAAGGCTGAAGAACATGTAAAAGTTGTTTTTGTAACCATTGAAAATCATTTAGCCATGCTGGCAAAGAATTTTAAAAAGTATTTTCCTGCTGACGACAAACTGATAGCAAGTTACGAGTGGGTTAGGAATCAATTTCATAAGACTTCCGAAGGACTCTTAATTGATGAGGAAGAAAAATTCATAGACTTCACGACAAGTGGCGAAACCAAAATACAATTTAGTAATAAATAACTATTTGAATTTTGGACAGGAGGATGATTTTTCTGCACTAAAAATAAGGGTGTTTCGCATTCTGTTACCATTTTCAACATCCTACCTTTATGAAACTGGATTTTCTGCTGTAGCTTCTATGAAAACAAGATATGGATCACGGCTAAATATAGAAACAGAACTGAGAGTGGCCATTTCTAATATTAAGCCTCACCTCAAAAAACTTTGTTCTACTAGACAGGCCCAAGGAAGTCGCTAGAAATTATTATTATTTTTTTTTTAAAATTTAGTATGTTTGGATAAAATGAGGTGGGTAAGCCAAAGGTGGCCAGTGCTCCTAACGTAGCCCACCCCCCAAAGTAAAATTAAATTTATTTTGATTCATAAGATGTCTCTGCTGCATTATAAATCTTGTATCTGAGGTGCACAAGGCTGAATTGGAAGATATTTCCTTGAATGACCTCCATTTTATGAGGTGATTTAATTTTTTGCAATTGCTCTAATTTCTGGGTGAGAAGATATTGTAATATATATGTGTTTAAATTTTTAGAACTTTAAGTTCTGAAAGTTTATTTCTTTTTCTTTAACCACATTACTTTAATTCGAATTTATCTATCGGATTAATAGTTTTAAGTCGTGCAAATGGTGAGAGAGATCATATGCATGTTCCCAAGGTGCCACCTTGGGGACACGTGGGTCACCTTCGGAAACAAACGTGTAATCTATAAAAGAGTTAATTATAAATCATTACGCAGCATATTATTTCTCAAAAAGGAATAATTGAATTGAATGCCAATTGATTTATTTCATTTTAAGCAAATGTGGAATTTTGGTTAAAATGAAATATTTTTTTGCATTTTAAATTATGTTTGGAAATGAATGTTTTGTTTGCATTTCAAAGTAATTTTTCAGGTATTTTTTTATTTTTGTGGAAGTTATGAGTGTTTTTGTGGTCGATTCTGGTATTTTCTTGTAAATTTTGGTATTTTAATACTAGTTATGGGTTGGGTTAGTTAACTCTAGTATGGTTACTTAACTCTTACTTGTAAGTTAATCATTTAAACAAAATTAACTCAGTAATTCTTGATTAATTCTAATGAGTTAACTCAAAAGAATCGCTAGCGACTTCACACAAGAACTATCAATGTAAAATCGATAAACAAATTATACACTCTGAAAACATATATATTTTTTAAAGTCGGGAAACTTGTTCCTACCAGCAAGACACTTAAAGTGCCTTTTTAAAAGACGTTTGCCAGTCCAAGTGTTTTTTCTAAAGATAATTTGAATAAGTGAACAAGTGATTTCAATATATGACTCACCTTTGGAACCTATGGGAAACCTTAGGCGCAGAAGCTACAATTTTGAAATTGTACTATAAAATAAAATAAATGAAATTTTATTTTAGAATTAAAAGTATACGTGGTATATATTAGAGATAGGTGTAAGATGTTACAGAAAAAAATTCAGCCACACAGACTTAATCAGAAAATTAGGAAAAATCCTCAAAGCAAAGCCACCTTTGGCTTCCAGCCTAAAGTTTTGGTTTAATAAGTTGTTTCACTTTAATAAGTTATTAAATATGTCGAAATGTATTTTGTTTTCTATGTGTATGTGTGCTTTCCTTTCATCCAGTTAATCAAATTTTTTTAATAATATTTTCTCTTGAATATTCTCGCGCCACACCTCTAGTGTGCTCGCGCCCCCCTAGGGGGGTGCGCCCCACAGGTTGAGAATCGCTGTACTACAAATATAAAAAAGAAACATGATGGATAGGATAGGGCCACTGAGTGGCCCAGATGCAAAGCTCTAATATCAAGACAAGAAGAGAGCAAAGAAGTACTTTAGAGCAGTAAAATTAAGTTTAAGTTAAATTCTTATTTGTCTACCGTTTTAAATATTCTAGGAAGCTATGAAATACGTTATTTTGATAAATAATCTATTATTGTCATGAAAGAACACCATATTTTGTGCAAAAATAGTTGGATAATAATATGCATCTTGCTATAACTTGAGTTTTGACACAAGCTATAGGAAGAATATAGTGTTGTATTGCGTGAGACAGCAACGGACTTTTATATTCCTTTGTTCCTAGCGTCGTTTTTTTTTAAACGGTTTTTTCTACTCGGAAAAAAACGGAAGCACAAGTGTTTTCACATTAAAGGTTATTTTTGCAGAAACAAGATATGTCATTATGAAAGTTAATATACATTACAGTTCTGTCTATAACATAATAACTTAATAAAGTTACCAACATTTGCACTTGTTGAGAAACGTTTTCCTTGATGGTCGTACAATTATATCAGGGTTGAAAATTGCAGTATTTTTTTGAAAAATTCATTATGTAGAAACAAGAATAAAAAGAGCAAAACTTATATTTTACTACCACTTTAAACATATTAGCTTCTCCGGAAAGTACCAATATATTTTCAATAGGTGGAGGTCCCAAGGGTTAAATCAAAATATTCAAGTGGTAGCAAAATTTATAATATAAAATATATATTTTTTGTTTTTTAAATGCATCAATAAATGCTTTTGAATACTACAAAGATTTGAAAACATATTTCATAAATAGAAGCTGTTTGATGAGACAAATTGATGTTAAAAATTATTGCTACCACTTGAATATTTTTAATGGTCCATTTGGAGCTCCGCCTATCAAAATACAGGATGAATGATCCAATATTTCGGTTTACCATAATATTTTAACAAAGCTACAATCATTTGCGCTTGTAGAACGTTTTTATTATTGGCACTATAATTACAATAGCTTTGATATTTATTATGTTTTTTTTTTAAATTCCCAATAAGCACATGAAACAAACTAAAATGATTAGCAATGTATGTTTAAATTTTTTCATATTATAGTAGTCAAATCCCTTTTATTAAATTAGGTGTGAAGTATCGAAATATAAATTTTGCGACCACGTTAAATATAAAAAGAAAATCTTGTGGGATAATTGAGAGATATAGCATCTGTGTATTAATTAAATGTATATTTTTTCATATTCGGATTTAAATTTAAAGAAAAATCCGTGCTTGTTTGAAGTTGTAAGGAAAATAAGTAATATCCATTTGAGTACCTCCCAACTTTCACTCTTTCCGAGAATGGATATGTGGTAGCAAAACAATTACTGAAAAATAATCATACTCAAAATTAAATTTTTATTTTGATCAGGTTGAAATTCGCTAACGTTACGACTATTATGCTTTTATATATTTGTTGTAATTACTTATTTCTAGTAGTTATTTAATTCATTTATAAATATTATTATAACTAAAAGAGTTTAATGGTATAACAGGAGTTTTGTTACCACTTTAAAGATGAAAATAAAATCCTTCGGGAGTTGGCAGCTGTGTATTTGGTATTGAGCTCAATTCTCACCAAATCTCAATTCCGATCAAAATCATCATGACCTAATAACAGAAAAAGTAAGCAGTTTCCACCTTGATCATCCCTCTCCAGAGATCATAGAGCCTACAACCAATGAAGAAATTAATAATATCATCCGAAATCTAAAAAACAACAAAGCTCTAGGTCAAAGATGGAATCAAAAATATTATGATCAAACTACTACCATCCAATTATATTCAGAAAATTACACACATCATCAATAGCTGCCTTCTTCTAAATTTTTACCCTCAAATCTGGAAAAATGCATCGGTTATCCTATTTCTAAAGAAAAATAAAAATCCAAGCTGCCCTGAGAGTTACCGACCTATCAGCCTCCTAAACATTATTGGCAAAATATACGAAAAAGTAATTTACAATAGAATTAAACCACTTCTTTCAGCCCTCCCAGACGAACAATATAGTTTCCGACAAAACTTGAGCACAACAAAACAGCTAATACGAATAATAGATTATGCTGGAAGGGCCTTAACGAACAAGGAAACAATAGCAATATTAATGATCGACATTGCCAAAGCATTTGACAAAGTTTGGCATACAGGAGCGATTTTCAAGCTAATACAACGCAACTTTCCTCCCGGACTAATTAAACTTCTTTCATGCTACCTTACAAACAGAACCTTCCATGTCACCATTCAAAACAGCAAATCTTCCAAACGAAATATAACAGCTGGTGTACCACAGGGCAGCATACTTGGACTGATTCTATATTTTCTCTATACATATGACTTCCCAATAAATCATGCAGACTTCAACAGTATTACAGCCTATTATGCAGACGATACTAGTATAATTATAAAATCCAGAAACCCAAACCTTGCCCTGATGAAATTACAAGAACACATTTATGAAATAGAAGACTGGTGCAGAAATTGGAAAATAGCGGTCAATGCCGAAAAATCTGAGATCATAATCATACAAAAAAGAAGAATCAAAATACTTCCTCAATGCAAACCAAAGCTTTTCGATATCCAAATTCCAATAGTAAACAAAACAAAGTACCTCGGACTTACCATAAACAGCAAACTCACCTGGAGCGACCATATAAAAAATACAATAGACAAAGCCAATGCAGCAATAAATGCAATTCAACCTCTCATCTACAACCATAATGTTTCACTTAAAAGTAAAAAACTGCTTTATACTTCCATGATCCGACCCATTCTAACATATGCTTCTCCTGCTTGGACCATAATTTCAGACCATCTTATGAAGAAACTGAACCAGTGCCAAAACAAAATACTCCGTAAAATCACCTGTGCCAGATGGTTCATTAGAAACTCAAACATCCACAAAGACCTTAAAATCCCGACTCTCTCCTGCACACTTCACCTCTGACGCCTCATACCAAAACTACCAACATAAATAAAAATCTCCAACTATAATATCAATAGTTCGTAGCAATAGTTCAAAACATCAATAGATTACAATCTCAACAGCCTCAACTACAATACCAGCCTTGAAATCCGAACCTCTTACCTCATGTTGACAATAAATTCACAGCCATCTTTACTACAGCAAGTTGCTTAGATTTAGTTTCACTTTTATTTTCAGTTAAACAAGCAAGGTGCTTGCTCTACAATATCAGTCACACCAGAGACTTTGTATACAAACTGTTTATATATTTATTTAATTTATTTAATTTACTGTAATTTCATGATGAATGGGATATGGGTCTTCTGCGCGGCCCAGGTGCCCAGCTTTTGTTAAATAAAGTAAGTAAAGTATTTGGTACTGAGCAGTTCTCAAAAGGTGAGAGCTCACATTTTCCGAAATTTATTTTTTTCCGACTAAGAGTTTTCCAAGTGGTCATGAGATGGTAATTGAATTACAGGAACGTGGTAGCCTACTGTTTAGAGAATTGGATTACGGTCAATGGGCCGGGATTTGATCCCCGTCTTTTTTAAAACCCATGTACCATGCGATGTACGTGCTTGTAAAATCTGTGAAATCAAATATCCTGAAGGAAGCTGAGCTATACTATGGGTATAGGGATCTGGAGAAATTTTCTTCCCTTACAGCTCTTTTTAAAAATTGTAGAAGTTCTATCATGAATGAATGGTGCTGGCATCTATCCGGATGGCCAATGGCTGGTATGCTTGGCTTGTCCGAGTGTCATAAAAAACAACAACATGGAATTACAGTTAAGAGTAGAAATACCTTTTTATTTTGTTAGAACCTCAGCCCATTATCATACGATTGTCATGCATATAAGTAAATATTTAATTAATTTATGCGTTTTAAAGGTCAAAATTCCTTTCAAATTAAATTTATAAATTCAATAAAAGAAAATAAAACCATAATTTCTGTTTCTACCATTTTAAATATAAAATTAGAAACGTATGACAAATTCGCAAAATGGGTGAGTGTGTGGGAGCATAAGACAAATCTAAACTTTCACTTAAGTAAGTGCTAAACTTTAACTTAAGTAACAATTTTGTTTAAATTAAAATTAAAACGTTTTTAGTAATTCTATAATTCTGTCTGGTGACATGATTTGTACGTACCTAGTAAAAAGAAGCATCCATTTTTTTCCTAAGGCAAACGAATTTTTTCAGAATTGAACTTTAGGAACCCTTTCATGCAGATTGGACACCGAGGTCCCTTCTCTATATTTTTTCTTGACACTCGAATTACAAGAAAGAATAAATTACAGATTTTTTAATTTTTTTTTATAGAAAACAGCCTAATAGTTACTAAAAAAAATCTGCAAGAGTATCGGAATCATATTGCATATTGATATTGCATCAAAATAATGTTTCTTTTTTGAAATTTTTTTAATGAAATTATGATTATTTAATGAAATTATTTTTTTATGAAATGAAATTTTTTGAAAATTAATTTTCAAAATTTTTTTCTGCAATTGATTTTGAAAATTAAAGAAATTTCAAATGATGAATAACTGTTTCTTTTAGATCTAAGTAACTGCAAATAAGTGCAAATTTGAAAAAGTATTGTTTGGCAGATATTACTTTAAACTCAGAAAAAAACACCGGTGTTTTATACTGTATTTTGTGACCATAACTATTAAAATGCTTAATATAATATTTTTAACTTATTTTTACGTAAATAAATACAAAATAATGAAATATCTATTAAAAATATGTTTTAGAAAATTCTGCGTCAAAGGGTTAAAGAACAAATACTCTAAATCTTGATATAGATATATTTACTTCGATTTATTTAAATATTTTGTATGTATATTCTATACAACGAAAAGATATTCTGTAAGTATATTCTGTATATTTCGTACTATCACAGCGAAAGCTAAAATTAAATATACTTTTTCATCTTAAAATTCTTAAAACTTTTTAATTCTTAACTCTTTAAAACTTAAACAATTCTTTGCAAAATATTCTTAGTTCTGAAATCTTAAAAAAAAAAAAAAAAAAAAAAAAAAAAAAAAAATATATATATATATATATATAGGTTAAAAAATTGAGAAAAAATGGAGGAAAAAATATTAAAAATCCGGAAAACAAAATAAAGAAAGGATATAATCTCTTCATCAGCTCACACGATTATATCCGCAAAAAGGAGTGCTTTCTAATATTGTATCAATATTATCAAAGCAAAATATATCAATACAATAGTGTGAGGAGCACTCAAAATTGAAACGAAATTAGAACACATTAAGTAAAAAATAAACAAATATATCAAGCAAAAAACAGAAAATAAAATGTAAATGAGTTCTATATACTTGCAGCTTATGCGCAGTTAATAAAACTTATTAATATTTTTCGTTTTTCTCCTTTTTTCTCTATGTTTCTGTGCTATATATATATATATATATATATATATATATATATATTATATATATATATATATATATATATATATATATATATATATATTTATATATATATATATATATATATATATATATATATATATATATATATATATATATTAATGTTTAAAGTGTATAAATTTTCTTCTTGTCACTTTTTTCTATATTTTAAAGTTTTAAAGGACAAAACACTTTAAAACATTTGAACGATAATATTTAGATTAATTACATGTTTGAATAACAAACTAGAAAATTATGGATGAGTCTGAAATACAGAAATTGTATGAAATTGAACTGATGTATAATTGAAATCATGATCTACTCGTAAAAATTTATTTCAAATATCATGTTAGAGAGTTTTATCTTAACAGCTTCTTTTTCAATGAAAGCTATAAGTGGCAAATTAAAATGTATTTCACAATATTCTTCTGAATAATACAATTTCCAGCACAATTTCAGTTTCAAATTTTTGCAATCTGAGTTTTATTGTTTTAACCGGCATTGAAGATATCATTAACCCACTTTACTGAACAAACATCTGGTTTACTCTAAATATATTTAATTTAAAGAAAACTTATTATGAATGGTGAAATATTATATTTGTAAAGAGATATTTCATGTTTATGTAAAAGCAGAATGGTATAAAAGTGCTCGCACAGATAGCAGATTTACAATTTAACTAATTTTGTCAAACTGTTAGTCAACGCATTTAACCTACATTATAAAAATGAACACCTTCATGAAAATTTGTTTGATGGTTTTTGTTGTAGCTGTTCTCACTGCATGCTCAGAAGGTAAAATAAAAAATTATCAATTAAAAAATACTTTATTTTTAAGAATATTATTTTCCTTCCAAGACAAAAAAATTCTTGTATATTATAAATAAAAAAGTAACAAATAATTAATAATTATATTTAGCAATAATTTTTTATTAGTTAAAATATTAAAATGTCTTATCAAAACCTGAAGTATATAATAAAGTAATTTAAACTTGATAAACTTATTTTATTTATTGTACTTAAAATTTTAAGCAATCTATAATTTTTTTCTCTGTTTAAAAGTACTGCGTACAGAGGTAAACAAAAACTTTCTGAGCAGAATTCATTTTTATTTATACTCGAATAATAAAATTTACTAAACTTTTCTTGAACCCATTTTGATTTTTGAAATGCAATTACAAGATGTAATGCATGAATTTACGTAAACTGCATTTTGCATATGAAATGGAAATAATTTAAAAGTGTTAATACAAAAATATGAAAAATTTGAATTCACGATGATGTATTGCCAAGAAAAGTTTTAAAAACTTTTGTGCATAGTTGTCAGTATTAAGAGGCTTAATATAATCTATCACTGAATTATGAAATTTTAAAATCTTCTTACAGATTATGAGCTTATACAATTTTAATATCATTAAAATATTATAATACTTTAGTATTCAATAAAATAATATTTAAATTTTGCAAGAATTAGAAACTTCTTAAGAATTGGAATTGAAGCCTTTTATCTGTAAAATTAATTGAAATAATAAATCATTTGTGCCACCACTTTTTTCGTTTTTGTGAAAAGGAACCAGCTTTTTAGAAAGACGCTAGGGATAAATTAGTAATCTCGAGTGAAATGTGTTTGCAACGGTAGTTCATAGGTACATAGTTGCATAGGTAGTTCATGAGTTACATAGGTAGTTCATGAGTAACATAGGTAGTTTAAAAGTTACATTGGTAGTTCATGAGTTACATAGGTAGTTCATGAGTTACATAGGTAGTTCATGAGTTACATAGGTAGTTCACTATCTTATGTTAAAATTGTGAATAATTCCAAAATATGTACGGGCAATAATCATATTTTCTTTTAAAAACACATGTATATTTGTAAATAAAAATATTATTTACATTATAGTAATTATAGTTTTTTTTTTCAATAATTTTATATTTTGTGGTTATTTGTAATATTACATTTGATTTCTCTAAATAATATTCTTGTTTATTATTTTTTTGCAGCACAAAATAATAACTATAATGGTCCTGGTAAGGAATACTTTTTTATATTATTGAATGCGAATTTGAATTTCTGAATTTTGAAAACTGAATTGAGGAAACCGGCTTAAAATTTTAAAGATAATGTTGACTTTAAATATTTTTTAGAAAACTGTTCACTTTTGAATATATTTAAATAATTTATTTATGATGTTTATATAAAAAATTAGTTATTATATTGTTATTATTTTTGTTATTATTATTGATAATATAATTAAATAATATTTATATATAAATATGATGAATTACTATATATTTTATTAGAAACGAAAACTTGAAGATCTTCTGTAGAGTAAAATAGTTTAAATAGAGCTCAGTTTTTTAAATTTTCAGCTAAAGGTGGTCGTGGTTACGGAGGTGGACGTGGATATGGAGGTGGACGTGGATATGGAGGTTAGAATTTCGATAATTCATTTTTCATAAAATTTTCTCATGGCGGACATTTATTATTAAAACGTGTATAGATATTGTTGTGCAGAAAATAATTTAAATTTAATTTAAAAAGAAATTTTTGATTATTATCTGAGTTATAGAGTAGATTATTCTCTCAATAATAAAAAAAGAAAATTGCATTAGATTGTGACTAAGCAATTAAGATGTAAATATTAATCTATGGATTTGGGTACGGTTTTTTTAAAACACAGCTAAAAACTAAAGTAATTTTCTAACATTTCAGTAAGCATTTGCGCAACGAAGTAAAATTTCAGATGTTTTTAAAACTTACAATCACTACAAATGAAAAATTTTAACTATAAGTTTATACTATTTTCATTAGAAAATCTAATAGTCTATTATGTAAATTTTTTATAGTAAAAATATAGCTATTTTACAATGCAGAAATTATAAATGAGATCTGCCGTTGAAAAACAATCAAATTTTACCAGTTTCTTATTTCAAGTTTCCCAAAATAATCAATATTTAAAAAAATTAATTTAAAAAACTGAAGTAGATAAAAATAAAGTTCTGTTGTTTTCTATTTTGAACACATGGCAACTCGTTCTCAAAGCATTGAAATTACTAACGAAGTTCGTCAAGTTATTTAGTTAACAACATGAAAAATTTCATAAACGTTTTCAAAATAAGTGCCATTTGCAGAAACAATGTGGCTCATTCCTAAAACAGATTCCATGCAAATATCTAAGTTGACATGCCACAGAAAACAGTGTTTGCAATTTTCACAGTATTTTGTTCTAGAATATTGCTATCAATCATGAAACTTGATGAGATAAATTTTAGTTTAAAAGCTAAAAACAGCAAACCGTAAGTAAAAAGCTTGTAAGATTTTTTACCCAATGGCATCATTGGACAAGTGAGACGTCATGCATTTATTTCTAGTGAACAAAAAGTGGTGGCAAAAGTATATTGCTATCAGTCTATTTCAGGAAGAGGTAATGCATTTATATCATATAAACAAAAAAAATAGATATCCAATTTGAGTTGGTAACTAATTAACAAAGTAAAATAACATTAATCACCTTTATTTAAAAACTTACTACCAGTTTTCAATTTGGCTGTCACCTCTTAGTTTTTATTTAATTAAATTAGATTCTAATAGGTTCTAATAATAATCCATATAAAAATTTTATGTAGAATAACTAAGTAATTATTCGCTAGTAAGACTTAAAATCTGTTTTATTTTATTTTCTAGGAAGACCTGTAAATCAAGGTAAAAAATTTATGTCTTATTTCTCTTATGCATTTGTTGTTATATTCGGAAGAATTAAATCATTAGATTAGTAAAAAAGTTTTAAATTTTACCTCAGTACCTTACTACAGATATTAATGAGAATCTATTTAACCGAGCATGTTTTAAATTACTACCAAGATTAGCTCGAAGCAGATTTAAACTATGCCAAAGTTTAAGGATCTAGTTTTGGGGACTTTTGTAGCACTTTTAACCCTTTGTATCCGAAGTTCTTTCAGATGTTAAGAAAATGTCCACAACCACTAACATTTTGAAATATTTTTTTACTAACTTACCTTATAATACCCGGAGATAACTGAATGAAGTGGTAACTAAACATTAAGGTGAAATAAATTTCACAATTAGAGTAGTGGGTAATTTAAAGGTGACAGTGGTAACTGACAGTCACCTCTCGAGTGCAAAGGGTTAATTCAAAAAGAAAAAAAAAACTTTTTCATTAGATTAATCATTTAACAGTCGTCAATTTCTTTACTGAAACTTTTATGCGTTTCTAAATATTGCTTTTAGTATTTAATTAATTAATCAGTTTTGAATATAGTTCAAGATTAGTTAGTATAACAATTACAATTATGAGTTGTTTCTTTTCCATGTAAATATCAACCTGATTATATACAAACTGATCAAAATAGTTTTATTTACGTACGTACTTGTTGTAATAGCTTTATTAATACATTGCGGAATGGCATGGAATTATATTCTTGTTGATATTTGACTTAAATTAAATAATAATATAATAATATAAAATAACTAAAATATAAAAATCCTGCGTTTTAACTTTGATTCAAAGCTGTTTAGTTGAAAGTTGTTGGCTTTTTGTTTCATTATTTAAGTTTCATATTTCTCGGTTACCACAAATTATACAGATAGAGAACCTACTTTTTCGTTGCTCCAAATTTTTAAAAGGAATATATATCAGAAATTTCAAATGGTATTTACAATGTTCGATAAAAGTTAAAGATTAAGTTTATTTCAAGTAAATTGAACTTAAACGGATAAGTCATAACGTCCATCTTATCATAAGAATCAAATGTTTGAAAAATCAATGCTTTTTATTTGGGATGTGCAAGCTAATCTTAAGGAGTGAGATTAGAAATAAAATGCAACAGTTAAATATTTTTCAATCTTTGAAACACTCCAATTTTAAATTTTTTTGGAACTTTTTTTATAGCAAATCAAGGTGGAGATACATCTCAAGGTAGCAGTCAAGATGGCTACAACGTAAACTATGGTCAAGGAGATCTTAATAACAATCAGAGAAATCAAGCATCACAACAAGGCAATCAACGAAATAGAAATGGAGGAAACCATTAATTTTAGGATAGCATGCCTAACATTAGAAGAAAAAATCAATGCTATAGTACATAAATAAAACTCTTTGTAAAAATATAGTATTTTGTATAGTTTCCAAACACGACACTTCTTAAGTCAAAGTTAATCTGTTTCGTAAATAGCTATAAGAAATAATTACAATTGCGAAAGTTAGAATAAAAGTTTTTGATACAAATTGCGTTGTACAATGAAAAAGAATTGTTTAATAAGGTGACGACACTTAGAGAGTTAAAATCATGTAGTAAAAATTCGAACTATGTACAGGATTGTAATTACAGCACACATTTTATCACATTTTAACATTTCGTTCATTGCTTCTAATATATCCGACAGTTATTGAAAAATATGGAAAACTAGGAGTTAAGCGGTATAAATCCAAAATTTTGGAGGTAAAGAAAAACAAAACAATTCATTTTTAATTTTGAATTAAATGATAGTTTATGAAATATAACAGTTGCATACATGTCAACTTTTAATCATTTCAAAAATTATTTTCTCCAGTGGCAGTAAAATGGAATTTCAATTATAATTTTAGGCAGAATCATACGCTGTATTTTGATAATGCTTTTGCGGTAAGAAAATGCACGCCAACATCACAAAGAATCTTAACAAAAAAGTGCGAAAAACAACTGCTAAGGAAATATCATATGATATAATTTGAAAAGGAACATAAACGAAATATATCTAAAGCGTTCTTAATTTCTTCAAAAAATCGAAAACTAAAATTTGAAAACAAATATCTACGAAATTATGATTATTAAAGCTTAAATGGTTTCTAAATCATGAAAATTGCAACTTGCTTTGATGATTAGTTAATCACAACATGAAATACATTAAAAAAAAAAAAATTCTGACAAATAGGGCCAATTTTGTACATTCACGATGTTAACTCAGCTAAAGTAACACCAATTGTTTTTAATAGTGCTTTGATATTTATAAATAAAGATAATGATATTAAGCTTAAATAGGATGGCATATTTTACTCTGAAAAAGATTTTGAGAAAAAGTAATTTTGCGTTTCAATTAATTTGCGTAATTTTCCGCATCCAATTTTCCGCATCCAAACTATGAATCCATGCCATTATTTTAACAAAACAGCCTACCGGCTTGTGAAGGGGTCAGGGAATTGGCCTTGCATCAGAAAGGCTCTGGGTTCGGATTCCGTGCAAGGCATTTATGTTCTTTCAACTTCTGTACTATCTTTCTTTACTGTGGGAGCTATGTTGGCCCGCCTAATATGGTGCCTCTGAAAAAATGGGCATCAAATCTGTCCTGAAAGTAAATAAAGAAATGGAAAGTATGCAACGCCAATATTTTTCTATAAATTTATTTAGAACAATATTTGTTTAATTTCTTAACCCTAATGGGGAACAATTTATTTAAATTCCAAAATGGAGACAGCCAAATTTAACCTTTTAATGGGCCATTTATTTCTAGTATAGGTGAATTAAAGAATTTTTGGAATTAAAATTCATATCACAATAGTAATTTATATGAGAAAAGAAAAACTAATTTAGGCTATAAAAAATTAATTTAAATTTTAATGCTATTTTTTTGGTGGTAATTAAATTTACCTCGACCTATTAGGAAATTATTGACTTTTATTTTTCTTTACTTATATAATAAATTTTAGAAATGCATCAAACTTCAGAAAGAATTATGCATTTTATAAGTTTTCTTATACTAAAAAATTGTTGCCAATTTTATTCAAACGCACTTTTCTTTCTTTATTTAAAAATAGCTGGGCACCTGGGCCGCGCATCGCCCCCTATCCCATTCATCATGAAATTACAAATACAGTTAAATTACAACCATTTTGGTAAGCAAAATTGAGGTAGCTTTACTTCAAACGCACTTCAAGAAAATTATTAACAAATGGAAACCTAAATTAAAAGTGGTAGAAAAATTAACATGGTTTTTAAAAATTGGTGATAAGTATACTTACCACGAATTTAGGAAGGGTTAATACTAGGTTTACGGATGTTTCTTATATACCTATCTCTACGAAAACGCGTAAATTTGACGTATGAACGAATGAAAAACTATAACAGCACTTACAGAGATGCCAACTTGCTCCGGACAGCAAATATATATTTTAAAGTGGTAGTTTATCAATTGTGATTTTTGGTTTAATAAATTCAATTTAGTAGATTTTTATCCATCACCATTTATAAATAATCCGTAGGCTTATATAATTCACCACTTTATATTTGATAAATTTACTTAGTAATTATTTACCGTTTTTTTAAAAATTATTTTGGCGTGTCCGGACAACGCCTCCTATAACTGAAAGCCTCCACATGGTTTTTCATAGGTAGTCTGATCAGATCACTGTTAAGGATATCCATTTTCCGAACGAGTCATTTAATACAAAATCTAGTTAAGAAAAGAAAGTGGTAGCAAACATATGACTAAAAATTTGTCTTATTTATGAATATTATTTGTTTTCCTCATTCACTTGTCAACCACTACAGATTTAATTCTCAAATTTATATGATAAATTTCTGTCAATTACTTTTATGAAAGGTTTTGGGTTCATGCGCACAACTGGCTCACTTTTTAAATAGTCTGCGCGGACTACTTATAAAAAACCGTGTGGAGGATTTCTGATGTAGGAGGCGATGGTCCGGAGCAGTTGGCATCTCTGCACTTAGAAAGCAATGTAATTATATACTATAAGAAAGAAAATGAAAATATGAGATATATATTTATGAAATATTCTAGTATTTTATTTTTCAATACTCTAACTAAGCAACTGAAACCTTCAAAATCTGACTCTCTGACATCAATTGGCATTCTGCGTTTGTTCTTTCTATTATTGCTTATCGGCAACAGTTGTTTATCGCTTGTTTCATTTCAGATATCGATATGGGATAACGGATCGAAGTATTGTCGGTACATTCCTATTTATTATTGATGTGATGCTTGCATGTTTACTCAACATTTTGTCTAAATTACGATCGCGTCAAATTGACCCATATTCGTAGAGATAGGTATACCACAAAGAGAATTTCAATATTTCAACGCTTTTGAAGAAAATAAACTTCAATATATATTTACCTCGATCAATGGATAAAAGTCATTACAAGAGATAAAATTAAAATGCAAATGGGTTTTGTAATTTTCCTTATAAATTTCGAAATGCGTCAAAATGACGCGTCCCGTAAACCTTGTGTTAAAATTGATATCAAGTTTGTGATTAAAAATTATAGAATTTTTTGACTGATTTATAACCAAATCTAACTTGGTACCTATACCAAATACATTGCCATTTATAATTTGTTGTAATTAAAAATACATTATTTCTTTCTGAAATAAACTGATAGCTAAATATATTGGACACCACTTTTTATTTAGACGAAAAGCATGAATAACGACTCAAATAAGAAGGAGTTAATTTGTATTCATTTATATGATTTCCTTTGAAATCTAGCAACTTCCTGAAATTTTAACCTAAAAATTTAGGCAAAAGGAGCCAAGAGAATTGGTGTCATCGTTTGCATGGTTGCGATCTAGTGATTTTCATTATTATTATTTTTTTGTAATTTTTTTTTACATTTTTGAAAATTAAAAGTAATTGATTAAACACCACGTTGTTCAAGAGATGCTATTACAATTACTACTACAACAAGAGAAATTATTAATTTACAAATACTAAAATAGTATTACAATTTTAGTGATTTACTTCATTCTCAAAAAATAAATGTGGCAGCTTTGATCAGACCACCCCTGAAAAGGTTACGCAGCCCCTCTTTGAGAAAATTCACAGAGGTTCAAACTAAACGCCCCACTCCTAAAATTGAAATTAAATAATTATTCTTTATTATATACAATAATAAAGAGATGAAAAATTATAAAAATATTCGTAGAGCTTGTGTCTACATCAGAAAGCCTCCACACGGTCTTTTATAAGTAGTCCGCGCAGACTATTTAAAAAGTGAGTCAGTTGTGCGCATGAACACAAAACCTTTTATAAAAGTACTTGGGAGAAATTTATCATATATATTTGAGAATTGAATCTGTAGTGGTTGACAAGTGAATGAGGCAAACCAATAATATTCATAAATAAAGCAAATTTTTAGTCATATATTTGTTACCACTTTCTTATTTTAACTAGATTTTGTATTAATGACTCGTTCGGAAAGTGGATATCCTTCACAGTGGTCTGATCGGACTGCCTATAAAAAACCGTGTGTAGGCTTTCAGTTATTGGAGGCGTTGGTCTAAGCATCACCTCCTACATCAGAGAACCTCCACACGGTTTTTTATTGGTAGTCCGATCAGACCACTCTAAAGGGAAAATAGTTTACGAAAAGGCCCTTTAATAGAAATTGTAGTAAATATAAGATATTGGTAGCATATATATGTCTAATAATTTGCTTAATTTATGTGTATGATTTGTTTGTCTTATTTACTTGTCAACCACTACAGATTCAGTTCTCAAATATATATGATAAAATTCTCTCAATAACTTTTAAAAAAGAATTTGGATTCACGCGCACAACTTGTTCCCTTTTTACATAATCTGCGCAGACTACTTATTGGAATTCGTGTGAAGGCTTTCTGATGTAGGAGGTAATGGTCTAAGACGATTTAAATAATATTTCCAAATTCATGCAAAGACTTGTGAAATACATCTTGGAACGAGATTTGGTGATGAAATTAAGACAAAAAAAAAATGCTAGTAAAACCATTTTATTTATAACTTCTTCATCTGATGTGGAAAAGAAACTCTGAAGAGAAAGGAAAGAAAATGAAAACATTGTTGAGCAGATGTTTTTTGTAAGAACTAACGTGTGTGGCTGGAGATTTTTTTTTGAATGGGTGAAAAGGAAAATCTTCATGATTTTAAATGTAAGATCTCTGCACAACCGTTATTTTTTAAATTTTATTTGTAGGGGTAGTCAAAATTATTTTAAAATAAATTTATAAATCTAAAAAAAAAGGAAGTATGAATTTTATAATACTTTAAATATAACGTTAAAACTTCATGCAAAATACTTAAAAGTTGGCATATACAGGATTTAAAATAAGCTATTCATTATTACTTATAACTTTAATACGATTATTTTGCGATAAAATCATATTTTATTTACACTTGTATATACATTAGAATTCCTGTAAATTAATTTGTTGACAAGGAATGAAAAGTTATTCCTTCGTTTGAAAAATATCAATTTGAAGTTTAGACGAGTTTCTTTTTATGAATATGCCAAGGGAGTCTAAGATAAGAAGTCCAAGGGAGATGAATTAAACTAATTAGTTATTACCTCAGTTAATTACTCTGAATATATAAAGTTTGCAGTATCAATAGCATTAATATAGCTAAATACAATAAAATCATCAACAAATCTAAAACCGTTCCAAATCGATATCGAAGCATAATTTTTTAAGTAGTGTATTAAAAATAGGTGGTAAACTATAATACTTTAGAAATTAGTACCGTGTGGAATGCCAGTAATCTGCAGATATACATCTTCGTCATACAAAATAAAATGTGTAAAAATAAAGAAATGTAAATTTTTTTGTCATTATTTAAAAAGTATTGTTATAATAAAGTATCTTATATATATATATATGCATGCGATGATGCATTTACACTCCTACAATGTATTAAGAATCTTTTGCTAAGAATTTTATTTCTATGTATGAGATTAATGTTGCTACTTCTATGGAGAAAAATCCTCGAAAAGATTAAAATTTGACAAGTATACTACTTAATAGAAAAATTAATACATAAATGTAGACAAATTATTTATATTTAAAAGGTTGAATGCCATTGGGGTCACCGGTGACCGGCACTGAGTTTGTTCGTCGCGCCACGGGGGTCACCTGTGACCGGCGAAGCCAAGATTACTAGAAACACATAATTCGAGTAAATTTTTAATTTTTTTTTAATATTATCATCGTTACTAAAATGGTTTGAAGAAATTAACGCAATATAGAACACACAAAAATAGTTTTATTTATATACGCAGAGATGCCAACTTGCTTCGGACAGCGAATAAATATTTTCAAGTGGTAGTTTATTAATTGTGATTCTTGGTTTAATAAATTCAATTCAGTAGGTTTTTATCCACCACTATTTCTAAACACTTCGTAGGCTTGTATAATTTACCACTTTTTTCAGATATGCCATGCAAAACCTTTTACAAAACTAGAAAAATCTTTCTAATATTTGCAAATTTAGTTTGCAGTTTTTTTACCGTTTGGCCAGATGGACAAGCCATGTAAATTTAGCGTCACATTCAACATGTTAAATCAATAACAATTGTCTATAGGAGATTTAATAAATTTGTAATTTTTTTTTGTAAATATTTTTCTTTTTATTGAAAGCGGTCAAATTACAAAAAAGAATGTGACAGTGCGAAAATTGAGGGATTTTGGCTTTTCTGAACCTTTATTGCTGCTCCATTGGTCAGTGTGAATATTACAGACTCTATAAACAGTGTTTAAATTTTCAAAAGATTTTTTCCTTAACACTTAGACACTGTTCTCTAGACTTTTAATGGAAAAACACCCTAAATACAGATTAATAATTAACCTTAGTGTTATCCTTAGCATTATTAATCTTATCCTCATTAATCTTATCCTTATTATTTTATTAATCTTATCAGCAGTTGGATTTTTGAAATCATACCGTATGCTTGTGAGAGTGTAGTATTGGAAATAATACTATATTAAATAAAAAATAAATAAAAATATCTCTTGGCATAAATATATCTCAATCTTGCTAAATCAGCCTGCCTTAATATCGAACGATAACCCATTAACAATACACATATTCGGATAACAAACTTGAAAATTATGAATAAATTTGAAATATTTTATTATCTATTCGCTTAAAATATATTTTAGGATTGAAATCGTAACAATCAATTATTAAAATTTACGAATGAAAGTGTTAAAGAAATATATTTTTACAGCTTCTCCATCACTGAAATCTATGAGTGGCAAATTAAAATGTATTTCAAAATATTATTCTGAGTAATACTAATTTCAACACAATCACATTTTAGAATTTTTGCAATTTTCCAATTTTCATAGGTTTAACTTGCATTAAAGATATTATTAAATAAATAAAATTCAATTAGCTTAAAAAACATCTGTTCTATTCTAAATCTATTTAATTTAAAGGCAAATAGTTATGAACAGTAAAATATTATATTTGTAAATAGATATTTCATGTCAAGGTAAAAGCAGAATGGTATAAAAGTTCTCGCGCAGAAACCAGATTTGCACTTTAATTTATTTTGTCACACTAACTGTTATTTGAAGCTACCTTTTAAACATGAACACCTTCATGAAAATTTGTTTGATGGTTTTTGTTGTAGCTGTTCTCACTGCATGCTCAGAAGGTAAAATGAACAATTATCAAATTATATATATATTATAAATGTTAATTTAACTCAAATTTAAAAGAATTTTTTTCTATTACTTATTAAAATTATAATCTAATAAGTTATTAAAAGCCATAAGAAATAAAAAAATATAAAAGAATTAATTATATTTGGAAATAATAATTTATTACTTAAAATACTAAAATATTTTATCAAAACCTTTTTATAAGTTTAAAATAAAATAATTTCAAATTTCTTAACTTGTTTAATTTATTGTAATTCGTAAAAGGAGTTTTGGCTTTCTTCATTCAGAACCAAATCATACAATGCTGAGCAAAAAGTTGTTAGCAGAATTTTATTTTTATTTATGCTAAAATACTAAAATTTACTGAATTTTTTTACCCCATTTGCTTGTTGAAATCTAATTGCTAAAATAATACCTAAAATTACTTTAAAGTCCATAGAATGTGAGAAACATGTAACTTAAACGTGTTTATTTAAAAGTGAGTAGGAATTTGAATTTAGGATAATGTATTGCAAAGAAAAGATTTGAAAACTTTTGTGTATAATAGTAGTATTTCGTTAGACTCTAAAATTTTTTAAACTATGAAATTTCAAAATATTCTTACAGAAAGCGAGTTTATACAATTATAATATCATTATAATATGTGTATAATTTAGTATTTAATATATTAATATTTAAATTTCATAAAAATTCAAATTACGTCGTGAAATTACGTAGATATTCAATTTTAACGTACAAACTGATCTACTAATGTTCAAAGTAAACTTACTAAAAATTGAATGTTGCGTTATAATGCAATACTGAAATAGTGATAGCATTTATTTAACCCTAAAAAGGACCATTTATTTCTAGTAAAGGTAAATTTAAATATTTTCGGAATTGAAATTGTTTTAGAGATAGTAATTGATATAAGGAAAAAAAAAACTCAATTACTTTATAAAAATGCCATTTTTTTTGGAGGTAAATATATTTACCACGACCTGTTATGAACTTATTGAGTTTTATTTTTCTTTATTTATAAAATAAATTTCATAAATGATACAAACTTCAAAAGGAATTATGTATTTTATAACTCTTATACGTTTTTATAAACTAACAAATGGCTACCAATTTTATTCAAACGCACTTCGAGAAATCAGAAGTTATTAACAAATGGAAACCTAAATTAAAAGTGGTAAAAAAGTGGTGGGAAGTATACTTCCACCATTGCCTTCGAAAGGGTTAAGTAATTATTGCAAAATAATCATTCTTTCTAGGAATTATGAAAAATAAACAAATTATTTAAAGATTAAAGCAAAGAATTTTTTTATTCCCTATGAAATCAATAGGAGATTTGATTTTTGTGTGAGATATAATAAATAATATAAATCCTAACGATTTCAATTTTTTCTAAGAAAAAATTAAAATAATAGTTCTATTTTAAAAGCAATATAAATCATAAACTAAATGTACTAAATAATTTTAAATATTCGTTAAATATTGTTAATTATTTTAAATATTGCTTTAATTTTAAATCATGCGATGAAAGTCATACAGCTTATTACACACAAGCGGCTTATGCAATGCCTCCTATAACTGAAAGCTTACACCCGGTTTCTTACAGTTGGTCCGATCAGACTACTTTGAAGATGAACCAGTTTACGAAAGAGCCCTTTAATTAAAAATACGAAAGTGGTATCAAATATATCTCTAAAAATTTGTTTAGTTTATGAATATTATTGGTTTGTCTTATTTACTTCAGCCACTACAGATTCAATTCTCAAATATATATGATAAATTTCTCTCAATTGCTTTTAAAATACGCAGATTTTTTCGATAAAGCCATAGAATGTAAAACAGCAAATTTTAATGAAGTCTTTAAATTTGAAAATTATATCGAAGATAAAAACTACAGACCAATAGCTGCACATTTCACCTCCGACGCCTCATATCATAACTATCAAAACAAATAAATTCATCACCCTTTCTGAAAATAACTTTTCCTCATGCTGATACAGTTCTGAACAACTCCAAAATCAAACAAACACAGTTTAGAGCAAGCTGCTTATTTTATTTTTGATTCCTTTTTAGTTATTCAAGCAAAGTGTTTGAAACATTCATAAAATCAACTCCACTGCCTGCTTACCTCAATGCTCAACCAAAACTGTGTTAAAATTCCAGATGACTGGGATAGGGGCCGCTTCGCGGCCCAGGTGCCCAATAAAATCAGAACACTAGGACTAGGCTTTTAAAATAGAGCTTCCCTGGCCGAGTGGCGACGCCAGCCGAAGGCTGTGCAAAGCGTGGAGATGGCGGGTTCGAATCCTGCTGTTTCCCTATATCAGGGGCGAAAGCGAGACGGAAAGGCTGGTAGTAAAACCTTTTCAGTTATAGCTAGCTTTTGGGAGGAGTTTACTCATTCTTTTTTTTAAATTATTCAACAATATCTACTTCATCCTACTCATACTCATATGTGGTGGTTATCTTAGCATTAGCCCCGCTAGGGGCTCTAACTAATTCATCTGAGTGAGGATATACTTTATCCTCGAAAAGAAGCAGTTTTATATATATGTTAAAATTATAAATGAAATCTTGATAGTAACAGATATTTTATTTTTTTCGAGAAAAATGCTGGACTGAAATGTATTTTGTACCAGTTTTTTCTCTTTTCCGTCCTGCTATATGAAGGCTTTCAGCCATGCCCTATACATTGTGCTATTTATACTTCTTATTGACAAAGGTTTATAAGTCTGCAAATGTATGTAATTCCAATAAACAGTTACTTTTAAAACAGAACTTCGGTTCATGTGCACAACTGATTTTTTTTTTTAAATAGTCTGCGCAGAATACTTGAAACTATACTGCGCAGAAAATACCTCGTGGAGGCTTTCTGATGTAAGAGGCGATGGATTATAGCACTAATAGGTTATTAAAACATGCATTACGAAATTTTGGCATAAAAATGCCTTAAAAAAAAAAAACAACTGATTTCATAAAGACGTAGAAATTTAAAAATTCCCACTTTCTGTGGCAACTACTTAAATTTATGAAATATATCATCCCAAAACTTTTATATGACAAGCAATATGAAATTTTCATAAATTTATCTAAACTCAGTGGCGAGACAGCCCATAGAGCGAAAAGACCTACTGTGCCCATCTTAGTTTTCTTGACCCTGAGCTCTGGGGTGCAGAAGCAGATGCTCCGGTTAGGTGATCAGCCGAACGCGAAACCCCCAGTCTTTAGTTCCCAAGCATGCTTGGTACTCATTTATCGACCCACTGAAGAGATGATAGGCTGAGTCAACCTTGCCCGGCCCGAGGATCGAACCCAGGACCTCTGTGGCACGGTAGCGCGACGCGCTACCACTCAGCCACCGGGCGTCAAATTTAACGATCAAAAATATTTTATTTTTTTGTAGTTGTAGTTTTATTTACGTCGCACTAGAGCTGCACAATGGGCTATTGGCGACGGTCTGGGAAACATCCCTGAGGAAGATCCGAAGACATGCCATCACAATTTTGATCCTCTGCAGAGGGGATGGCACCCCTGCTTCGGTAGCCCAACGACCTGCACGCGAAGTCGAGCACTTTACGGTAGCACAGTTTAACGAGGACCAATACCGCACACCCTCGGTCCCTACGCAGACTGATCCAAGTGGTGACCCACCCGCACACTGACCGCAGCCAGTGATGCTTGACTTCGGTGATCTGCTGGGAACCGTGTCTTAACGATCAGTCCACTGCGGGACCAAAAATATTTTATAATTGTAGCTGTCAGAGATGCCGATACTTAGTGGTAACAAGATAAATGCTTTAATACTTGATTTTATGTGAACCTTTTCTATCATGTTTTATAAATAATAAAAACGTACTTATAAATCGTCACTTTGTACCATTTAACTCAAGTAGAGTCCGTTAAATTGTTGTTTTAAATTGAAAGAAAACTCTTCAAGCTATCGATTTCTTGCTTAGTTCCTCTTTAATAAAACTTTTGCAGAAAGCGAAGTAGTTGGTATTCCTGAACTACAAGGAATATTCCGTGAGATATTTAACATAGTAAGGCCTAGTCACGAAAAATGGTCTGTATATGTAAAATAACATCTATATGAAAATTTATTAATTATCAACTAATATAGAATTAATAACAAATATTATATATTTGCTTGTACCAAAAGGATATTTCTTAGTGATATCTACCATTTTAGTTATAAAAAATCGCTATGCTTTGGCTTCAGGTCTCAATATGAATATTGATACGATAAATATTTTATTATTTTTTTATCTCCTAAATAACTTTAAATAATAAATTACTTGTGCTATCCTGGTTAACGCGTCTGAAACGTGATTGCAACGTTTTGAGATACTTCAGCAGTTTGCTTTCCTAAGTTAGTGAATATTCTCATAACTGTGGGGTTACTGTAGAATACTTTCTTTTAATGATCTAATGAATGCATGCATTGCTAATATTTTCTTAAACAAAAGGACAGGTATATTTACTTGTAACTAAAAATATTAGTTATTGTAATAGTTATAATTTTTTTATCAGTAATCACAAACTATAATATAACATATAATAATTTTATATTATAGTTTTTGATAATTTGTAATCTAAAAAAATAACATTCACCTTCGTTTTTTAAACAAAAACATTCTTATTTATAAATTTTTTTTGCAGCGCAATATAATGGCCACAAAGAACCTGGTAAGTAATAATTTTTTATATTAATAAGTATGAACTTTAAATTTAGCATGTTGAAAACTGAGTTGGCTTTAAATTTTCAAGAAAATGTTTGAATATGTTTTTAAAAAATATGTACATATTAAAATTTTTCTTTTTTTGCTTTTGCTAAAATATTGGTTGGAAAAATACTATATCTTATGTAAAAAATCCGTTTGCGAATAAAGTAGTTATAACTGGAATTATTTTTAAATTATTTTCCTGAAATTTAAATGAGAAATAAATTTATTGAATTAGAAGAAATTGTGTTGTTAATGTTGTTTTACACGAATTTTGATTCTGGGGAATCGATATCATTTTCTAATCGGTTCAAATAAAAAAAAATCCCAAATTTGTTGCTTTCAGGTCAACGAAAATCTGAAATTCAATAAACGTAAATGTTGGCATTTATTTGGATATAGAGCTGCCAACTTTCAACGCTTTTTGAGTAAATATTTTACAGTGGTAGCTAGGTTAATGTTTAATGTGCATTTTTTCAGATTTCTGAATTTGAATTAAACTTTTTTCTACACCACTACATGTAAATGATTCAAAAGTTCATTTGAAACGCCACTTTGCTTCAGTTATGTAATAGAGAAGATTTACCAAATTACCTTAAATTACCAAAAAAAAAAAAAAAACTTTAATTTTGTAAAATGCTTAGTAGTTGCCAACCCTACGGTAGTCACAAAGCCAGCCAGACCTGATAACCAGTAGCACGTACATCTCATAAAGTTGTAGACTATTAAAAATTTAAGTTTGCAGAATTTTTGATAATTTTACCAATATTTTAGAGAAAGGAAAAAAAAAAAAAAAAGCTGAAACAAAGTGCCTTTTCATATGAACGTATGAATCTTTTACATTTAGTGGTGGGGAAGATAAGTTTAAATCAAATTTAAGAAAGAAAATACAATAAAATATTAACATAGGTACCACTAGATGGAATTTTTCGCTATATCGTAGAAAGTTTGCAGTCCTGGTAGCAACATCTCTTTTCCACATACTTGGCTAATTATTTGAAAAAAAAATATTACTGTGAAATAAAACTGTTCAGAAAACTTATTTTACTCAGTTTAGTATATAAGCAATTTTCATATTCTCCCGGAAAATCTCAAAAAAGTGCAGTAATATTAAGGCAAAAAATTGTATTTTAATATGCTCTTTACAACCAGATTATTTTAATAACTCATCGGAATTCGGCACCAGTTTATAATTTTTCCAGGTTTGTATGAACATTGAATATATTTTAAAAATTGAATTAAGACACTTTTAAGAATATTATTATTATTATAACTAACAATTTCATAATCATTAGAAACGGGCAGTTCTTGAAAACACTATGCATTGTTTGAAGATTTACAAATATTATTTCAGATATAAAAATAAGGTTATGAAGTGTAATTATTGCACAAAATCAGTTAGTATTAGTTAAAAAAATCTTCCCAACTTGCTGTAGAATAAAATAAACATTGGTTGCATGTAAAAAAATATTTAGGGCTATTTATCCGATTATCCACAAATTTATGTGTGAAAAAAATAATGAAGTGATGAAATGACCAATAATGAAGTGATGAAAAAAAGGATCAATAATTTATGAAAAATATGAAAGGTCATTCATGTTTAAACTATCCTTCCGTTTGCTTTTATTTAATGTTTTTAAAACAATGAAGCTTATGAGAGAAAATTAAAAGAAGGGAGAATTTTACTGTTAATATATTTTCGAAGACACGAATGCAATAAAAGAAGTAGCAATGATCATGGAACTAGCGTTTTTCTTTTTTTTAATTAGACTATTCATAAAAGAGGAATATAGTCGTTAATGTAAGGAAATAGTATTCATAAATTATTAAATATTCATAAATTATTAAATGATTCATAAATATATTTTTAAAAATTAACCCACTGACGGTTTTCACGTAAAAAGTCGTATTTCAACATGCAGTCTTTTCTGCATATCAAAACCTGTTTTCCCATTTTAATAAATAGGGGAAAAAATTCTCCTAATTTTGCCCGTTTTCTAAACCGCCTGTTTGTTAAACCTCAAAGATCTGCTTTTGAGTAAAATAGTTTAAATAGAACTCAATATTTTATTTCAGCAAGAGGTGGTCGTGGTTACGGAGGTGGACGTGGATATGGAGGTTAGTATTTAGCTAATTCATTTATCATAAAATTTTCTTATGGTATAACATTTATAATAAAAATGTGCATAGATATTGTTGTGCAGAAAATAATTTAAACCTAATTAAAAAAATTCTTGACTAATTGCTAAGTTAAAAGAGTAATTTCTTCTCTCAATAAGTCTACAATGATTGTGACTACTAAGGAATTACTACAATGATGTAAATAGTAAATAAGGAATTTTCGAAACTTTTTTGGTTAAAACAAATCTGAAAGCTAAATTGTTTGATAATTTTGAAAAGTTTCTAACAGCATTCTCACCACGAAGTAAAATTTCATATGTTTTTAAAACTGATCTTAGTCAACCTATTCATGAAACATTTTTAACTTTAAATTTATGCTATTTTTATTAGAAACTCTAAAATTTTATTAAGTAAATTTTTTATGGTAAAAATATAGGTATTTTTTAACACAGATATCTTTAAATATTCAGTTTTTGAAAAACAATAAACTCTTACCAGTTTCTAATTTCAAGTGCCCTAAAATAATCGACATTTTAAAAAAATCAATTTACAATACTTGAGTAGATAAGAAATAAAAATTTGCTGTGGTTTGTTTAGAAAACCAGAAAATGTGTTCTGAACTTTAAAATTACTAACTTAGTTCATCAAAAGATGAAGTTAACAACAGCAGAAATTTATTTAACAATGTTTTAAAAATAATGCAGCAACAATGTGATTACTTATAAAAAATACAGATTCCGAGCAAATATCTCAGTTAAAATGATCTGTCATGCAGCAAAAAACATTGTTTGAAATTTTTTTTTCAAAAAATATTGCTATTAATCATGAAACTCAATGGGAAAAATTTTCGTTTCTAAGCAAAACGCAGCATACCGTGCAACTTAAAAGTATAAGAGTTTTCATTCATTTCAAGCACAAGAGTCATCATTTGACAAGTGACTCTGGTCATGCATTTATTTAGAAAAAATAAAAAGTGTTGGCAAAAGAATGTTGCTTTCAGCTTATTTCAGAAAAAGACAATGCGTTTATAACTACCACATAATATAAGCAATAATGTAAATAGTTTTCAAATTTGATTTGGTAACATATCGACTTAGCAAAAAATATCTATCACCGTTAAAAAAAAAAAAAAAAAAAAAAAAAAAAAAAAAAAATTCTCGTGCTTTTTTAATCCAGTATTTAAATATAATACATCGGATTCAAATAGGTCTGCCATATAAAAAGCCATATAAAAATGTTATGTTAAATCATTAAGAGTTATTAATTGCTTGTAAGACTTAAAAGCTGCTCTATTCTCTTTTTTAGGAAGAGCTGAGAATCAAGGTAAAATAAATTTATGCTACATTTCTCTTATGCAAATCTAGACATATTCGAAATATTTATTTTTAGTGGAAAAGTTGTTTCCTTGATTTTAGTACTTTACAACTGATTTCAATGAGAATTTTCTAAACAGTGCATACTTTAAATTAAAACAAATATAAGCCCAATGAAAATTTGAAATATACCAATGTTTCAAAATCTAGCGTTTTCAGGACTTATGAAGCAGTATTAAAATTGCCTAAGGCAGTAAGAATCGTGCTAAACGGTAAATATTACATATAGCGTGCCGTTATTAACTTTCATCAATGTGCATGAAGGTGAAAGTAAGTGAAGAGTATTAATTTTAAAAAAAAGAAAGAAAAAAATTATTCCTTAGAGTAATCATTATTTTTTTATTCATTATTTCATGAATTTTTTTTTGCTGAAACTGTTTGGTTATTCTAGATCAGGGCTGCCCTACTGCAAAGAGCCCACGTCTCAGAATTCCGGTCACTGATCACCTGGCGGGCCGCAGTTTGAAAAAGTTGAACAATACCCTTTTACCTCTTATACTATAACAATTAATAGTTGAATTATTAATTATAAAACAATGGAACAGAAGGATTATAAAAGAATTTGCTTGCATTTTAATGAGAAAACTGAGGCCGATCAGCCTGAATAAGAAGTTGGCGGGCCACACAATATTTGTTGGCGGGCCACATGCGGTCCGCGGGCCACCAGTTGGACAACCCTGTTCTCGATAATGATTTTAGTATTTCATTAAGTTTTGAATATACAGTTTTGAATATAGTTCAAATAAGGTTAGTAGTTTTTTCTTTTCCGTGTAAATGTCAACTTAATTTGAAAGCATTTTTTTCACTTAATTGTTTTAGTAACTTTATTAATACATTGCGGATTAGCATGGAATTATATTTTAGTTGATTCTCAACCAAATAATAAAAAAAAACTAAAAAAATATATAAAAGGACTATATTTTAACTATGTTTTAAAACTATGAAGTTGGAAATTATTGGCATTTTATTCTATTATTTAAGTTTCGTATTTCACGGTTACCATACATTATACAAATAGAAAACCAACAATTTCTTCGTTCTGAACCTATCGAGGGAATAGATAATAGGAATTTTAAATATTTAAAATGTACTATGAAAAACAAAGTTTAAGTCTATTTCAAGTCTAATAAATTTAAACAATTTAGCTATAATGTTTTATCAAAAGAATGAAATGCTTGAAAAATGAGCGTCTTATATATGTAAAGTGTAAACACATCTTATAGATTATGATTAGAAATAATATGAAACATTTATATATGATTCACACTTTAAAATATTCAAATTTTTTTCTTGCTTTTTAAATGATTTTACAGGAAATCAAGGCGGTGATACATCTCAAGATAGCGATCAAGGAGGCTTCAATGTAAATAATGGTCAAGGAGATTTGAATAACAATCAGAGAAATCAAGCATCTCAACAAGGCTTACAACGCAACAAAAACGGAGGACGCCATTAATAATAGATAACATTCCTAACATTAAAAGGAATACAAACTATGCTATAGTACATAAATAAAACTCATTGTAAAAATATGGTATTTTGAATAGTTTCTAATCACGATACTTCTTAAGGTTTGTTTGTTAGTAAATAACTATTGAAAATAATAGCAGTTGCGTATATTGCATATTTCTGATATTAAATGTACGGTGCAAAGAAAAAAGAATCGATAGAGTGACGGCACTCGGAGAGACAAAAGCATGTAGTAAATAATCCAACTGTAAAAAATTAGCAGCAGAAACTTTAAAATTTATATACCTTAGTAATCAGTAAGCAAATTATTTTATGACTTTTTAAATTATGTAAATAGAACTATACATTAGTTCTTACAATAGTTCATTCTTACATTAGTACAAACAGCATTTTAAAGTGCTCCTAGAGTAAAGGGTGGAAGGATAGTTTATGAAACATAACAGTTGTAATATAAGTCAGGAAGCATCTTTGCAACTATAGATTACAATTTTGCAACATTTTTTCAACCATTGTGAAATGAATATCAAATCTTCTACACACTACTATTCAAACTAGTTTTGAAAACTTATTTATACAGGACTGCCAACTGCCACGCTTTTTTCAAAATATTTTACAGGGTGGTAGATATTTAAAAACTAAAGCTTTCCGAATTTTTGGTATTTTATTTAACATTTTTTAAAGCATCACCATGAGAGAGCTGGAACTTGAATTGGATTGGTATACAGTGTTTTTGTACTTCACTCTTTCATTGGTAGGTGTGCCCGTGGGCACCTGGAATGATGGCATTGTTTGTGGATAATGGCGGTGAAATGCAGAGGTGGTGGCCAGACTAAATCTATATTTATTCTATACGCTTGAAAACTGTATTGAGGGTGTTAGTCACTCCTGGGTCCGGGATCACCCTTTTGATCCTTTTCTCGAAGTGGCCTAATTAAATTTGAGGTAGAGAGAGCTGGAACAAAGAGGAGTTGCATATGAACTTTTAAATCATTTACATGTAGTTGTGCGGAAAATATTCTTAATGAAAAATAATACACTGAAACCTGAAACACAGCTACGAATAGAATTAATTTTTATAATATATATATATATAATATATATATATATATATATATATATATATATATATATATATATATATATATATATATATATATATATATATATATAGCAAAATAAATAAATACAAAAAAATCAGAAAAAAATTAGGAAAAACAATAAGTATCATTTATTGCGCAAAAGCTGCAAGTAAATAGAACTCATAAGATAATTTATATATATATATATATATATATATATATATATATAAACACAAATAATAAAATAAAATAAAATAATATAAAGAAAATCTATAAAAGGGAAAAACCAACAGTCTTCTTCAAGACGCATCTATTGGTATAATTTAATGCGATATTTCGGAATAAAGAATAATTATCCTAAGATAAAAATTATTCTTTATATGTGTCGATATCGCAAAAAATTTTTTGTTGAAAAAGACCATGAAATAAAAGAATGCAGTAACCAAACTTACCGGCGTGTAGCAAAATGCGGTTTAGGTTTAAATGTAAAATGATTAAAGAGTTAGCAAAATTCGCGAAGAGGTAAAATATTTGAAGTTGTGCTTATAGCTTGAATCGAATAAAATAAAATTAAAAAATATATTTGGTTGAAAACAATTTTTTAAGCTGGTAATATTTAAGTAAGTAGCACTTTTGCCATTAGTGCAAAATTAGAGTCCAGCTGGTAAATGGTTAAAGGAGATATATAAAAAAATGGAAAGAAAAATAATCTTGCTCTTAAACTCCAAAAAGAGATTTTTAAATTGTCTGCTTATTTTCACAAATTTTCAGCCACTGGAATTATGATTCGCATAGGTCTAAAATTCTTGTCGTAAATCCAGTGGGGGTCAATGTAGCGTCAAACACCGTCATTTTTTTATAGCCGTCGTTAAACAGCTAATCCGATTTTGAGTTAACGACTACCAATGTTCAACGTAGCCATGCAATTTTGAACCTAACCCAGAAGACAAGGGAGCTCCTAGATTAAGGGAGCTCCTAGATTGCCTTCCTGGAGGACTCTTTTATGGAATTAACCCGGATTTGCATTACATGGAGAGGAAAACCACAAAAATCTCCCACGGTGAGCCTTACGCCAATGGGACTCTAACACATGATCCATCTCCCACTGAGGACATTTTATGTCAGCACTGTGTTCGGTGCAAGATGGGAAGAGAATTCCTATCGACCAGTCATGGCCGGGATTCGAACCCGGGAGGCAAGCGCTTTATCTCATGATTCACCTCCAAACATTGCCATTTATAAATAGTGGCAGGTCATTTGTGATGGAACAGATAGAGTATTTTCTATAATAAGCAACTAGAACTGCTGGGGTTAGGGGATAGAGCACTCACCTTCCAGTAAGGTAAACTGAGTTCGAAACCCAGCTTTGGCTAATCTATATGAATTCTGCTTGTGGCTTCATAGCGTGCCGGTCACAGTGTTGAAGTAAAATATCATTAGCTGTAGACGGATCATAGCTTAGAATCTCCTTGCCGGCGGGCTGAGCCTGAGAGATTTTTGTGGTTTTTCTTTCCAATTATTGCGAATGAGGGTTTATTCCATTAAATTTTTAAAATTTATGAAAAAAAAAAATCATGAAATATTTGTCACCACATTTGAAATTTTACCCAGTTCTACCATTTGCAAGTTGGTATCTTTGTACATGCATGCATATATACATAGTTAATTTTTACGAAGTGCTGGACAACTATTGTTTTAAATAAAATTTCTAAACCTAATAATTTAATTGAGGAACAAAAATTTTGGCTCTTCGTTAAATTTTTAAAATAAAATCTTAAGAAATATCCGGAAGAGTTGGCAGCTACAGTATGTCTTTTAGAAATTTTACATAATTGCTTTAATTATTTATATTTAGGGATTTGCAAAGCTTTTTTAATCTGTTTTATAAAAATATTAATACAGGGCTGCCAACTGTTACTATTTTTTGCAATATATTATGTAGCAAGGTAGACTAATAAAAGCTAAAGCTTTCAGAAATTTTAGTAATTTTAAGAACATGATAATGACAGAGCGAAACTTATAATGTCGTTTACTTATAATGGTGATAAAAATAACTTTAAATTATTTCTACAAACCAAAGAATCATACCTTAAAAAATGAATTTAGCCACTACCAGAAGAAATTTTCCACAAAATCATAGAAAGTTGGCAACCCTGTTTATATATTGTCTTTGCCACTAGGAAAAATACTTCCTGAAACTACGGAAACTCTTCAGTAGTAGGAGGGTATGTATACGTATATGTAATAATAATTAAATAAACAAATTACATATATATATATATATATATATATATATATATATATATATATATATATATATATATATATATATATATATATATATATATATATATATATATATATATGTATATATATTATACCCTCAATAGTTTTTAATAACATTTAAACATTTTTCGAAAGATATTTTTCAATGGTAATTAACTAAAAAAGAGATTTTTTTAAAAAAATGCATAAAAAAAGACTTTTTGTAAGTGGAGCAGCGTCCTCCGCAAACATAAAAAAATTAATAATGGTAGTAAAATTTTTAAACAGATATTTGAAAACGCATTGCTGTACTTTTCAAATTGAATACTCTAGGACAGAAATCCATCTCAGAGATTCTCTAACATAAATATTTTTTCAAATAGTTGTGAAGGTAGAGAGGCGAGTATTCGGAATATTCTTTTAGAAAATTTTCAACCAGGTTTTTAATTTTTGTAGGACGTTGGTCAACCTTCCATCTGTGTATGTAACCTTTTGTAAATTTCGTTATGTGTAGTGATGGAAAAAACTGATTAAATTTTAGTTTATTCAAACAATGCTATATAACATTTAACTATATAACATTGAATAATGTTGTATGTTTTATCTAAATATCATTAGTAGTTGTAGACACTGTTTTAAAGTTTTTCACCCCTTGAATCAATAGAGTTCACGGACCACAAAATCAAACGAAAAGGCTTTTAAAATTTAAAATTTAACTACAATTTACTATTTTTTTTACATTATTTTATAATTGGTGTCGAACAACTGACCCAATTCTGAGTTAACGACAAATAATGTTCAACTCTGTGCCCTCATTTTTTGGAATCTAACCCAGAAGACAAGAGAACTCTTGGATTTAATCCGGTGCGATAAACTAGCCTTCGAATTTTGATGGAATTAATCTGAATTTTCGTTACATAGAGATGAAAACTCTCGTAAATCTCCAACGGGAAACATTACAGCAAGGTAATTTTAAATCATGATTCGTTGATTAATGATGATATTTTACGTTAGCGCTCTGGTCGTAGCGTAGCAAAATTCGTACGATTTAGCTACCGTTGGGATTCGAATCTTGAGGACCTCATTCAGAGATAATCGGTTTATCCCTTGAGCTACCACGACTCACTATATACTTATTGGTTCCTTTTCTTTTATATATATGGGGTGCAGTGGTTTAAGTGGTAGCTTGTTTGCATGCTCTGCTGTCGCGCTGGGTTCCATTCGCACAGGTTTTTTCTTTATTGCACATAAAATATATATATATTTTCCAAATATCTACTGTTTGTAATTTTAAGTTAACTGTAACTAATTTATTGAATTCATTAATTCTTTGAATAAATAGTTGCTTGCTATTTACATTTTAGCGATCATTAATTTTTTCAAAGCAAAGAATAATAAATATCAGAGCATAATGAATAATCAAAAGATGAACACCGAGAAAAGAATACAAATAATGTCATAAACACAAAGACACTATACTTCGACAACCAAGGATATTTTTCATTTTAGAACAGAAACCATAGCATGTCTATTCAGGAGGTATTATTGTCACGTTGCTTACTTTTATACACCTGTAGTTCGATGTTAGCCTTAGATTTGCTTAACGATCCCTGGTTTACTTGGATTATAATAGTTATAAATAAAAATTACAATGCCTGTTGTCATAACATTTTAAAGTCAACATTTTAAGATATTCCATGTATTCATTTTTTTAAAATTCTACATACTCCATTCCATTATTTTATGAACTTTTTACATATGTTTTTATCATACACCTTATTTACTTATTCATGAAAGATTGCGGGGTGTCATAGTGTAGTTGATAGGGTGTTGGCTGCATGTCCAAGTGGTCGTGAGTTCATTCCCCACCTGCGGAAGACTTCCAGCGTACAAAATGGTGACTGGTACACGCTAAATATGTTGGGGTTACAAAGTCCTCCAAGTTCCCATAACAATGAATTCCTCTGGGAGTAATTTATTGGAGATTAACCGTGCTTTAGTTAAGATCCAAATTACGATGGAGGATGGATGGATGGCGATGGATGGATGTGTCTTCAGGGTTAAACAGGATGTAACGTATGTATGTAGCAAAAGTCGAATTTTGGGCTACGAAGACACCATTGGAAAACATGAAGAAACGCACGAATCTGCCCTTAAATAGGCTTGTTAGTATTGATAAATGGCTTAAGACAACAACAACATGAAAAATTGAATTATTAATTTGTACATGGCCGTAATTAATTATTAAATAAAAAAATAGGAAATAAAATTATTTTTGTTTAAGTCAGTGGTACTTTCTTTTTGTTACTAATATATTTTGTTGCTAACAATAAATTTATTACAAAGCAAGCGTCCATAAGCACTAATTCAACCAAGGAAGCTATTTATAATTTACTATCTTAATTGATGCCTCATTGGCCAAAATAAGAATTAACTGTGTTTCATTTTTAGAAGTTTTTTTCTTCGGAATCCTATGGTTAGTTTTTTAAGGGTTAAACTCCCCAGATATAAATTCCTACACTGTTAGAAATTCCTCGAAAAAATGGTTAAATAACAATTTATATAATTGTTATTTTACTATATTCAACCAAAACAATCACATAACCATAAAAAATATGACATTCAAACTGCTAAGTGTGAGAAAAAACGTTAATTGATTGTTTTTACCTAACATGGTTTAACAATCAGTATCTGCGCTAATTAGGCCTAAGTATGAAGCCATTTTGTTACGCGCATTTGGGTATATATGTAGCTGTGAGGGCTGACCGACCTATCTCATGACTTGTTGAACAGGAGTTTGAATCTCAGCGATGATACCATAATATTTTTTCTGTTCCTTAAATATATGAAAAGTTTTTAATGTAATGCACTCCTCAATCAGTGGCCTTTCAGAATGGATTTTTAATTTTATTAGTTTTAACTAGTTTCATAACTGTAAATGTAACGAAATGTACCCAACTATAAAATATTTGGTTAATTGGTTGGAAAGATTGTTGCCGGTTAATTTTCCGTAAGTTCTGAAGGAAAATTCTAAAAGTTATACATACAAAAGTATCAAAATCCTTTGTGATAAAAATATATTTTAACTTTCTTTTGAGTAGACTGCAAAGATTTTCGATTTATAAAATGAAAATGAATAGCTAATACATCTGTAATAAATTTTAAAATTAAGCATGAAGAGTTTTTAAATACCTTGATAATTATTAATTTTAATTATATTTTGAAACTAAAATTATAACTATCTGGTATCTTCGTCTAAAATTTACCTATGTGAGTGTAATAAAATTTATTTGTACTGCTTCTCTTTCAGTTAAAACTACATGTGACAAATTAAAAGACATTTCATAATATTAAATCCTTTCACCACAATAGTATTTTTATAGGTTTAACCAGCATTAAGGGTATTAAATTCAATTTACATAATGGACATATGTTCTATTGTAAATACGTTAAACTTCATGTATAACAGTAATCAATTTGGAATTTTGAATTTCTAAAGAGTTGATTCTTGTTTTTAGTGAAAGCAGAATGGTATAAAAGTAGAAACTTGATTTAAAATTTAACTAATCTTCTCTAACTAATAGATTTAAAGCATCTAATCTACATTTTAAAAATGAACATTTTCATGAAAATTTGCCTGGTAGCATTTGTTGTCGCTGTTCTCACGGCATGTTCAGAAGGTAAGATAAAAAGTTAACAAATTCAAAATTTTTTATTTTACTTAATGACTACATGTTTTATTACAAATACATTTAACTTCAAGAAAGTAAATAATTGAAAATAAATAATCAAGAAAATAAATAATAAATAAATTTGTAAAAAAAGTAATTTATGTTTTTTGTAATAGCAGAAAGGTATAAAAGGTTCTGGCGCAAAAACCAGATTTGGAATTTTAACACATATTCTTTAAATGACTGCTAATTAAAGCATTTGACTTACATTATAAAAATGATCGACTTCATGAAAATTTGTCAGGTAGCATTTGCTTTGCTGTTCACTCTGCATATTTAGAAGGCAAGATATTATAAAATGCTAACAAATTCAAAAACTTTTATTTAAAAAATATTTTAATTTCATTCAAAACGAAGTAGTTTTTTAATATATTATTTATTGGGATTTAAATGCGGTCTGATTAAATCTCTAACAAATACCCAGAAAGAATAAAATATTTCTTTAAATATTATTTTTATTCAAAATACTAAAGACTTTTATCGAAAGACTCTGCTTAAGTAATTTAAAATAACTTACAATACTATGTATTTTGAAATTACATTGTTTAACTTACTTAATTAACTATTTACTTAGGTTTAAATTATGCATTCAAGGAATTTTTATGGTGTGAAAAATGTATTTTGAATATAAATATATATATTTATATAAATAATACTTAGTTGATTTTAAATGTCATACTTTTTTTTCCCTTACAGCACAATATAATAACCATAATGGTCCTGGTAAGGAATATATTTTTAAAATTATTTACTTTGGTCTATGTTACATGCTTTTAATGATATTTTCAATTAAAAAGAATACTTTATTCTTAAAATCCTGAGTACTGATATCTCTTCGAATTTTCAAAATTGTTTAAACATTAAATTTGGACAAATTTTTAAAATTTTTTTTTTATTTATTAAAATTAGCTAAAATGTTGCTTAATTTTATCTAACTTTTTCCAGCTTGTAACACTTGAACATTATATCTTGAAACATTTGCTTGTTACATTTTACTTGAAAACAGAAATAATTTTAGACGATTTTCATGATTATTCAATATAAACAAGTAATATTTTTCTTGAGCAGAATTATTTTTTTCCCGCTTTCATGATATTTTATTTTAAATGAGTAGCATTTTTATCTAGAAAACAGAATTATTTTTTAGCTCGTTTTCATATTTTACTAAAAACGAGTCGCATTTTATCTCGAAAACTTTCATAAATAATTAAAAGTTTGTATATTACCAAGATTTATATGCACATTAAAAATCTTAAAAGTCAGTAGTAATGTTAGAACAAAAAATCATATTTTATTTTTTTACATATATATTTAGTTATTTATTTATTAGTTTTTGTTGTTGCTGGAAACAGTCAGATTTTTTAAAATCTCTATCTAGAAGCAACTGTTGCCGGAATTAGAAGGCAGAGATTTCATCAAATACCTAAGCAATATGAACAATTCACGAAAACTGTTAAAACATTTATACTTTGGGGTAATTTCCCTAAGGAAAATAAAAGATTTGATCAAATATTTTAATTGTTTATTGAAAAGATGAAATAAACAACTCTAGACTAAAATGTTTTTCGCTTGTTGCAACTCTTTTTTACCCATACCTGATAACTCTTAATTTTTTCGAGGAGGATATTCCCATGTAGAAGTAAAATTAAAATTGAATTCCAGTCACATGTAGAAATATAATTTTTAGTTCGTTCATATGTTAGAAATATATTTTTAGTGAGTATATATATGCAGTGTGTGGTGAACAAAATCTTTTTTAAAAAAATTCCAAATCCAAGAAATAAATAGAAAGCAGACATTTTACTAAAAGCATACATTTAAAAAGCATACATTTTACCTTAAGCATGAAATACAACTTTACGCAAAAGGAGTAAAAATATGCAGCCATACTTTTACTTCACCGCTCTATTTCGTTTAAGGAAAATAAATGTGTATGGAATAAGCTATGGATAGAAATCACTGTTTAATATTTTTATTATTAATATAGGGAAATTAGTGTCATTGCCTGGTTTACCTAACACTGTTGTTTTTTTAAGATTAATAGCCACTGCCTGGTACACATTTACCCGACATACCTTACACTGATGTTTTTTAAGGCTAATGCCACTGCCCGGGATATATTTGCATAATATTTTTTACGCCGACGTTTTTTTTTTTTTTTTTTTTTTTTTTTTAAATATTATGTACCACTACCCGATATAAATTTATAATACTTTAACCGACCATACTTTTTTTCTAGAAAGTGAATACACTGTAAACTCGACACTCTTATTTTTTAAGGTTTAATGCCACATCCTAGTATACATTTTCCTACACTGTTGTACATTCGATACCTACACTGTAGTATACATTTCGATATATCCTACACTGTTGTTTTCTTAATGTAATTTGATACTCCCCGATATAAATTTATGCAACCTTTACTTCTTTTTTTCTTTATTTAAATAAACTGGGCACCTGGGCCGCGAAGCGGCCCCTATCCCATTCATCATAAAATTACAAACAGTCAGATAAAAAACGTTGATTTGGCAGACATTGTGGTAGCCATAGCAACCTTTACAGACTCACTTGGTTATCTTTAATAATAATAGGTGAATATTATAACTGGTACCATAATATTCACCTATAATTATACTTTGACCATAACATCTAAACAACATTATTTCATTTTTCCACTAAAATAATTGAGAGATTTGATCAAATAACTTACTTTCTTTAGGGAAATCACTCCACTATCTTTTTATTTTAACATCTTGCGTGAATTGATAGTCTAGTTTAGGGATTTGATCATATCTCCATTTTGTTTCATATCGCCTTGCGAGATATCCATGGTTCAAAGTATCAGGCTTTCGAATTTTAAATTTAAAATATTTTAAAGGTAAAACTAATACTGAGTAATTCTCTTTTTAAAAACATTGATAACAGTTTATACTTTTTCCTGGTACATGTGGAACCTGGTTATGCTTTAAAAATTAAATTTACGATTTATTAAAGAGTGCGGCATTTGATAATAGCTAATGAACCGGGCGGGTTACCGAGGGGTCAGCGTGCCTGGCTGCGAAACCAATGGTAGCGGGTTAGAATCCTGCTCAGGGCATGGATGTTTCTCTCTGTATGTTGTTCTTTGTTGTGTGATGTGGCCCACCTTATAAATAGGTATCTTTGGCAGTGTGGAGTGTGTAATGCTGCTTGCCTTCCTGACTTAGGTTCACAGGTGCCCAGCGAGTTCCGTTAAAGAGCAGCACTTTTGGCATCATCCGAGGCGAAGGACAAGGATTTAGTTCCATCTAAATAAATAAATAATAGTTAATGCTTATTATTTTCAATAATCGAATAAATCAAAGGTAATTAGTGCCGTTCACCAATTTACTTTACACTAATGATGTATTTTAAGGTTAAATGCCACTGCCCACTACACATATGACCTACTGATATGCAATACACTGATTTTTTTAAGGTTATGTGCCACTGCCCGATGAAAATTCATACATACTTTAACCAACACATATTAGTATTACCGAAAATTATTAATATTAATCGATTGACTGTAAGATAAGGGAATTGTTTAAATCGCTTCTTTTCTTTCGGAAAATTACCCCACAGATTTGGTATTTAAACATCTTCCGTAAATTGTACATCTAGCTTATGGATTTGAGCGTATCTACGTTTCTACTATGTCCTAATGATATATCCGTAAATTCAAAGTATTATGATTTCGAATTTTTAATTTTCCAAAGGGAAAAATATTACTGAAAAATTCTCAGCCTCTTACGAAAAAAAAAAAAAAATGAAAAAAAAAAGAGGATAATCACTGTTTTGTTTTCATCGTCTCCCTGCCACATTTCCATAGATCCAAAGTATTAGCATTTCAAATTTTAAGTTTTTGAAAAGCAAAAACAGATTCTGAGAAATTCTCGGTTTTTTTTTTTTTTTTTAAATTTATACGTGTTTATATTTTTTCCAGATGCATGTGAAACCTGATAATGCTTTTAAGAACGAATTTCAATTCTATATTACTCATTTTTCTTCTGAAATTCATAGTCAATGCATTTTTATGAAGAACCTTAAAATATTGTATATTTTCAGTAAGTTAACAATTCACTTAATTTAAATACACAGCTAAAAGCTTTCATGAAGATTAAAAAATTAATTTACAGCAATTGAAATTTGTTTAGTAATATTCGGCATGAAGAACTATACATTTTCTGTCATGAATTTTTCTAAAAGTAGTTTTGTCAAATCTCTCGATAACGACAAAAACTTAAGGAGATTGTAAAATATCCCTTCAGCTATGGAGTAATTAACTAACGGCGGAGATTATATATTGCTGTTATTCGTAATATTTATGAATGAAAGGCACGTCATTTGTATTTTTGAAATAAGTGGGTAGTTTATACTATAGGCTACCAATTTTGCTTTTAAAATACAATTACTTATTAACTTCAGGCAGAAAATAAAAATAAATAGGAAGGAGAATTACATTGCTAACATATTTTCGGCGAAATAAATATTTTAACACTTCAAGAAAAGCACTACTCTTAACTGTTTCATTAAATTTCAATTTTTTTTTCAACACAACTATTCATAAAAATGAATTGAGAATATTAATTAGAGATAAATGTAACAAAACAATACAGACATATCTTAAAAGCATTTATTGAATAGTTTATAAAAAAATAACATTTGAAAATTTGTTTTTGAAAACGGCTGTTTATAAAATCATACTTTTAATTTTACAGCAAAAAGTGGTCGTGGTCGAGGTGGTTACGGAGGTTACTAACTTCATAATATATTACTAATTGAGTGGAAAATTTAGATTTGATGATTAAATCATCATCTTTTTTCAAAAAAATATGAAAATTACAATAAGTCAAAAAGAATTTTCTGGTACTTGTATTTGATAAATTTGGAAAAACTGATTGTTTTGTAATGTTAGTACATTAAGATATCTTTTTTAGGAAGAGCTGTAAACCAAGGTATGTTTATTTAATGTTACATTTTGTTTATACAATTTTTTGATAATTTCGATATTTTGTTATGGCACCTCAGAGTTCAAAGAAAACTTTCAAAACTGCAAATATATTAAACTACAACCAAGAAAAGCAAAAAGCAGATTTGAATATAACCAAATAATTCACAATGAAAATTTAAAAAAGTAAAGTTATTTTTTTAAAAGTTTTCTTGCAAATTTCATGAAAATTGAGTAAAAATGAATTGCTATGTTATTATATTGTGATTGTGCAGCGAATCGAAATTATTTGAAAGTAATGCAATGATCCAATTTTGTGTTTAAACTTAGTCCAAATAAAATTAGCATAAAATTGCAGGCAAATCAAATCAGATATGTTTTAGCAGTAGTGAATTAATAGTAACTAGTTATATAGTAGTTATAATAGTTGTTATATGGATGAAAAAAAATCCTACATTTTCTCTCTCTTTATAAATTATGATGTTAGAAGTTAGCGTTTAAATTTTTTATTTTATATATTAAATAAATTAAGAATTTTATAGAAATTATACCTATGATCGTATATATTTTCCGATCCTATGAATAATAGATTTCAGATATTACAAACATTTACAATGCCTGATAAAAACCGAATCTTTAGTTAATTTCAAGCCAAATAAGGAAAATGTAGATGTAAGTTAAATATTTCTCTTGGAAAAGCAATGAAATTCTTGATAAATGAATATGTCATCGTGCAAAAGTTTAGATTAAAACAATGAATCATAATTAGGAATAATATAAAACAGTCAGTTTTTACATGTTTTTGCAGCGAATCAAGGAGGAGGTACTTCTCAAAAAAACAGACAAGATGCTTACAATACAAACTATGGTCGAGGAAATCTTAACAACAATCAAAAAAATCAAGCTTCTCAACAAGGTATTCAACGAAATAGAAATGGAGGAATCTATTAACTATAGATACTAGCTATAAGCCTAAGATTGTTTTTTTTAAAAAAATATACATCAGATGTTATAGTACATAAATAAAATGTTTTGTAAAAACATGCATTTTGTTTACTAATTTACTTTTCCAAACATATGTTTTTAAGAATTGTTTACCTGTGAAGAATTATTAAATACTGAAAATAATAACACCATCATAAATTGGAAAAAAATTGATATTTAAAAGTTATTAAGTTGATTTGCTTGATTATTTTTATCTTTTTATATGCTATAACCGTCGTTTACGACTACTAATGCTCAACTACGTAGCCTTGTAATTTTGAACCCAATGCAGAAGACAAGGGACTCCTGAATCAGGTATTCGGATAAATTTGCCTTCTTGGAGGACTTTTTGATGGAACTCACCCGCATTTGCGTTACATGGAGACGGAGACCACGAGAACCTCTCACGATTTGCCTGGCGGCAAGGGGACTCTAACCTATGATCCGTCTACCACTGAGGATATTTTACGTCAGCACAGTGGTTGGAACAAGCCGAATGCGGAATTTGTATCTACCAGCCATTGCTGGGATTCAAACCTGGTTCACCTCGCGAAGGCGAAATCTCTACCCACTGAGCCATCACGGGTCTAAGTAGAGTTTTTTTTTATATCCGTCGTTGAACAGCCGACCCAATTTTGGGTTTACGACTACTAATGCTTAACTCCGGAGCTTTGTAATTTTTGAACCAATCCAGAAGCAAAGAAACTCCTGGATCAGTTCCCCCAGAGTCATTGATTTGTTATGGGAACATGGAAGACTTTGTGACTGGAGATATTTTGTCAACTTAATATAAACCAATAAAATATTTACACGTAAAGTTTTCTTACACCAGGGTTGTAAAATTTATTTTTGCAGCTTCTCTTGAAATGAAAATAAGAGAGAAATAAAGTGATATTTCACAATATTTAATCTCTTCGACACTGTTTCGGATTAAAATAATCACAATAGGATTCTTATAGGTTTAACCAGAATTAAAGGATTGCAAGCTGAATGCCGAATTCATATCGACCAGCCATTGCTGTGATTCGAACCGGGCTCACCTAATTTGAAAGCGAACGCTCTATCCCCTCTGACGACTCTGATTCTTTTTCTTGAAGTAGATTTTGAGAAATGAATACTGTGCAATTTTGAGAAAATTTTCTTTTCCTCACGGAAATTTCAATGTTCAAGATCTGGAACCAGAAGATAGAACATTCGCCATCCTATGAAGTGCCCTAAGTTTGAATCCCAATGATGGTTGGTTGATACTAATTCTGTTCCCGACTCAGTGCCGATATAAAATATGCAAATGCGGTTAGCTCCATCCAAAAGTCATCCACGAAGGCTAGATTGTCCTAATGCTTGATTCAAAATTCAAAATTGGATTGGGTTCAAAATTACAAGGCTACCACGTAGAACATTAATACTCGAAAACTCAGAATTGTGTCGACTGCTCATCGTCGGTTAAGAAATAAAATATAAAGGGCTTCAATAAAGGGTTCATCAAATTCATTTAACATTAAATATGAGCATGCTTTACGGGGTTTACTTAAAGAAAACATGAATTCCCCAAACTTTTGTTATTATATTATTAGTATATTGCTACTCATGCAATACGCAATTGTTGCAATGGGGCATTGCTGTTTTTCAGTGTTGTTCTGCATCAAAGTCAGAAAAAAATTTAGTTTTTGACACTTTTCTAACCACCTAAAAATCTTGATTAAGAAACAATCCCTTAATAATTTGAAAGTTCACTATTCAAAATATTGGGATACTCACTCTGAACATCGCTGTTTTCAGTGTAGCAAAGCAAAGTTAGTAAAAAACGCAGCAAAGTCAGTAAAGCAAAGTTATTAAAGCTAGTAGAGCACTGCAGTTAAGCACTGCAGACAACAAAAGTTGGTAAAGCACTGCAAGTTAGAAACACAAAAGTGCAGAAAACAAAGGAAGATATTAAAAATCTTCAGGAAAGATATTAACTTCAGGAAAGATATTAAAAATGCAGTTTTTGACACTTTTCTACACTGAAACTCTTAATTAAGTAACAATCCCTCAATAATTTGAAAAATCACTATTCAAAATATTGGGATTATCAATATGAACATTGTTGCTTTCAGTGTAATGCTGCTGCAAAATGAGTGATGTATTTTTTGACAATTTTCTACACTGAAAATCTTGATTAAGCTACAATATCGAAGTAATTTAAAAGTATTTCAAATTCAAATTATTGGGATATTGAATATAAGCATTGCAGCTTTTCTGTGTAACGCTGCAGTAAAGTTAGTAAAAGTTAAGTTTGCAACACTTTTCTAACTTGAAAATCTTGACTATATACCCAATTATTTTTTAAGTTTTCTAAATATGAACTATGAATTTACTGAATAGGAAAGTTCACTTTTGGGGAACGCTCTGTGACCTAGCATTTTCCAGGATTTTTGATGATTTTAGTGGATACAACCATTCAAACTTTCATGAAATGTGAAATTCGTTTTTTTTATTTATCTTTATATCAAAACAGTAACTAAAAAGAACTAAAAATTTTGTTGGTAAGTAAATCTACTTAAACGTGAAAAAGAAAAATCATTGGGAGCTCGTTTCATACTCGAGAAAAAATTACCATAGTTGCACGAAGGAGCTTTATTAGAAATTACTTTCCTGACCCCTTGAAAGGGTAGAAATAAAGCTAGGATCCTTTAATGTAATTTTTTTTTCGTACTTCGCCACACCTCGAAAACTTCTTAAGTTAATTTTTGCATATAATTTTTTTTTTGCAGAAAAAGTTTTGCCCACAATTCTAAAATTCGTTTATTCAAAGTCTATAAACATATTCAAAGATCCATGCAAAAAATATATTTCAGTAAATATTTCTTAGTTTTTATTGTTATTTTTAATCAAAAAAATTTTTGAGGGAAAAATTAAATAATTTTTTTACATTATTTTGAAGAATTTGATTTAACATGGCAAAATCAAAAAATTTAAGTGATATCGGTTGAATAGTTTCTGAGAAACAATTCGACCGATTTCACTCAAATTTCGAATTTTCCCCCTGTAAAATTACGTTCTTTATAATGATGTAAAAAATTTTATACCTTACAATTCCAAATATTTTTGACCATTGCTAAGTAAAATAATAAAATTCATTATAATTTAATTATTGCATGGAATTTTCCTCGGATAAACGAATTTTATAATTATGTTCAAAAATATTTCAATGCGCTTAAAATTTTTCCAGATATGGCGAAATACGCAAATAATAAAATTAACGTTAAGGGATCCAAACTCCTGATCAAACCATGAGCACCATATTTCCCAGATTGCGGCTACCTCCTATATTTTGAGGGCCAGAAATCCGATTCCATTAAAAAAAGTATGTTTATTCAGTGAAGGTACGCTTTTGCGTCTAATTTCTTAACTTAAAATATGGTCAGCACTAAGTAATTGGCATAATTGAGATCACCCCTTCAAACCATCAAGAATGAATCCTAGAACGTGAATATGAGATGAATAGATCTAAAGTTATTATAGGTCGTTCGTTTTTTTTTTAAATTTGTAAAAACTTTCTTATTTTGACTCACTGTATATTATTCATCTATATGTGAAAGAGTGATATATATATATATATATATATATATATATATATATATATATATATATATATATATATATATATATATATATAAGTAACTAATAATTGAAATAATAGTTTATTGAACACAATTATTTATATTTAAGTAAGTAGTACTTTGAGACAGAAGACTTAAATTTCTTCATTTTAATAATACTGGGGTTAGACAAAATACTGGAAACACTTGTAAACTGAAACATTTTTTGATCTATCTCAAAAAAGACTCAGAGAATCATTTTATAAATTTCGAAATGATTTGGTTATGGGATTTCTCATAGCTATCAATCAAGTTTAAAGTTCTTAAAGAGGGACTGACAGTAAACTACAAACGAAAAATTGTGTTTTTGAACACCCTGTGCCAAAAAATGCAGCAATAAAATTTGTAACTTTTAACAATTATTTTAGTTATTATAAGCAATTACTGCACAGAATTTTGAAAATCTAACTGTGGAGGTATTGGCATTTTAGAAAAAACTAATTTTCTTGTATTACGTTTTTTTTTTTGCTATAACTTATATTTATTCAATTAAACGTAATTTATAGATCCGAAAAAAAATAAAGCAAAATTAAAACTAAGCAAAATTTTTGGATCAATTTAAGAGTATTTACAAAATTATTGCTTAAAAATTTAAAAAAATATTTCTTCAAAATTGTGAAAGTTATGAGTAATTAAAGTATTACTTTTATACAGCGCATGCTCGAAAACAAATTTCAAATTTTGAAACAATAATTTTGTTATTAACTTAAATTGATCGAAATTTTTTTTTTAATTTTATTGAATATTTTTAAAGTTATAGTAAAGAAACGTAAGACAAAAAAAATTTGTGCTTAATAGAAATGTCCAGTATATATTAAATTCAAGGTATTACTTTTATACAGCGCATGCGCGGAACAAAATATTTCATATTTTGAAACAATAATTTTTTTATTAATTTAAAATTAATTGATCCAAAGTTTGAAGTTTCAAAAAAAAAATTTTTAGCTTCCACGACGAATTAATAATTAAACAAAATATGTAGATAAGATCTACTTGTTGACTAGATGTTTCAAATTATGTTTAATTTACCAAGCAAATTTGCTTGGTCTCCTGTTCTGCCACCTCATTGTTGCATAATTCAAAATGTTTTATCTCAAAATGTAATATTTCATGATGTATGGGATAGGGGCCGCTGCGCGGCCCAGGTGCCCTGTTCTTTTAAATAAAGCAAGCAAAGTTGATTAGATGTCTACTTATATTTACATTCTTAATAGTTTTTTTTCATAGATGTCTATTTTTATAGGCTTATAGATGTCTTAATAGTTTTTTTTAAAGAAAGTTCTTCATATTTTTATTGTTATTTTTCTACCAGTTTGTAAAATGTAGTTGTCAGTCCAGAATATGGGAAATTGTAGCTAATGAACAACTATGGTTATGTATAACTTGTTTTTTTTTCCCGTACCGTAAAACTACAGTATACGATTATCAGGTCTAATTTATCCAGTATATGCATACCTGCTAGATTGTACGGTCGTATAAAAAGATTTTACTGAGTGGTAATAAGGCAATTAATTATTTTCTAAAAGCAAAACTATTAAGATTTCTAGAAGCAAAATTAACCAACAGATAGATCTTATCTACATATTTTTTAAAAAAAACTATTGATTCCACGTGGTAGTTTAAAAGTGTTTTTGAAACTTCAAACTTCAAGATTCAATATGTCAAAACGCTAATGTTGCTACCACTAAGAAAATTATTTCTCAAAGGTCATACAAGTTGGTAGCTGTATATAGGTTAAATGGTTATTAATATCGCTGCAAATCAAATTTGTTATAAATAAAAAGAAAATGCTAAACTTAAAATCCTATTACTAATACAAAGATGCCAACTTCCTTCAGACAAAGGATAAATATTTTGTAGTAGTACTCTTAAATATATACATCTAATAATGTATGGTTTAGTCGATTCAATTTTTAGGTTTTTCACTCACCTCTAACTTCCAAATAATTGAAAGGTTTATGTAATACGCTACATTGCTAAAGTTAGTCGTGTTGAAAATTTTAAGAAATTGACAAAATTAACCAAAAATTTGCACATTTCAGTCTGAACTTCTCTATCGACTTTTTTAAAAATATTTTGTCGAATCCAGAGCAGTTGGCATTTCTGCTAATATAAATGTTTAAGAAAAATCATCCGCCAATATAGGAAGAAGTTGGCATTACATTATTATTAATTACAACATATTAATACAACAAACCTCAGAACGAAGTAAATTTTTCAAAGTCACCTAACCCTTATTACATAATTGGCAGTATTGAAAAGACTGTAATTTTACAAATAAAAACCATCAAAATCTCGTTTGATAAAAATATATGTTAACTCTATTAGCTCAGACTACAAAGGCTTTTCCATACATAAAATGTGAACTTATCCACCTTGTACACATCGCAACGAACAATCAGGCCTGCAAGCGAGACGCAAAAGTGAAAATACTGGTAGTAGATCAACTTCAATAATAGTTAACTTTCGGGAGCAATAAATCTATTCGTATCAAAATTCGTGCTATTATTTATTTCTCTTTCTTTATTTAAAAATAACTGGGAACCTAGGCAACGCCTCCTATAACTGAAAGCCTCCACACGGTTTTTTATAGGTAGTCCGATCAGACCACTGTGAAGTATATCCACTTTCCGAACGAGTCACTTATACAAAATCTAGTTAAATTAAGAAAGTGGTAGCAAATATATGACTAAAAATTTGTTTTATTTATTAATATTATTGGTTTGCCTCATTCACTTGTCAACCACTGCAGTTTCAATTCTCAAATATATGTAATAAATTTCTCTCAATTACATTTATAAGAGGTTTTGGGTTCATGCGCACAACTGGTTCACTTTTAAAATAGTCTGCGCGGACTACTTATAAAACACCGTGTGGAGGCTTATTGATGTAGGAGGTGATTACCTATCCCGTTCATCATGAAAATATAAATACAGTTGAATTACAAACATTTTGGTAAGCAACATTAAGGTAGCTTTCCAAGAATACAACCAAGATTAGCTACAAACTTGAACAGATTTATTTCTCGGGCAAGAAGTAATTCAATATATTAATTGTATCCGTTAAAAAAATCTGGTAGTTTTGAATATTTTATTATTCCCAAAAAAAAGCTAAAAATGAAATTTATTTGTTACCAGTTTTTACTCTTTTCCGTCATGATGTATATGGACCTTCAGCCCTGCGAACACTCCTCTTTACAATTACGTCAACATGTATTATTAGATCCAATACTCAGATGTGTACTTTGTTTATCTACTACTCATATGTCATATTTATACTAATTATGTTAAATCATGTGTTAATCCTACAAATAATGTTCACATCTACGTTAACATGTGTTATTTGAATTAATGCTTAGATATTATTTACTATGTACCTACTAATTGATATAAAATATTTTCATTGTTGTAATAATTTCAAAATTTTTCTTATCAAGCAAACGTGCTTGACCTATTTAAATAGCTACCATAATGTTGCTAAACTTAAAATGTTTTTAACACAATGTATCTAAATTACGTGATGAATGTGATAGGGGTCGCTACGCGGCCCAGGTGCCCAGTTTTTGTTAAAGAAAGAAAGAAAGCGAACACTCCTCGCAAAGAATTAGAAAAGTATGTAGGCAGAGTTTTTTTATTATTGTTATTAAATATATATATATATATATATATATATATATATATATATATATATATATATATATATATATATATATATGTATATATATATATATTGGGTTCACGACTATCAACTCAGTAGCCTTTTAAATTTTAACCCAATCCAGAAGACAAGGGAACTCCTGGATCAAGTAATGGGAGAAATTTGTTTTCGTGGAGGACTTTTTGACGGAACTGACCCGCATTTGCGTTACATGGAGAGGAAAACCACGAAAATTATCCACGATTAACCTAACGATAGGGGGACTTCAACTCATGATTACGTCTACCATTGAGGATGTTTTATGTCAGCGCTGTGGTTAGTGAGAGCCGGGTGCGGATTTTGAATCTACCAATCATCACGGGGATTCAAACCCAGTTCACTTCATTGGACGGCGAACGATCTATTCCGGCGAACGATCTGTGCCACAACGGCTCCGTAAGTAGAGTTTTTATTATATTTTATAACCGTCATTGAACAGGCAACCCAAATTTGGTTTAACGGCTAATAATGTTCAACTCCGTAGCCTTGTAGTTTCGAACCCAATCCAGAAGACAAGGAAACTCCTGAATCAAGTATTGGGAGAAATTTGCCTTCGTGAAGGACTTTTTAATGGGACTAACCAGTAGTTGCGTTACATGGAGAGGAAAACAATGAGGAATACCCACGGTTAGCCTGACGGCAAAGGAACTTTAAACCATGATCCGTCAAGAAATAAGGATACTTCACAGTAACACTTTGGCTGGAAACGGATTCGTATAAACCAGCCGGGATTCGAACTCTGTTCACTTTAATGGAAGGCGAACGCTCTATCGGTTGAGTCATCGTGGCTCTAAGGAGAGTTTTGACATATTTCATTTGATATTCGCTTTAAATATATTTTGAATTTGAAATTAAACCAATCAGATAATTACACGTAAAATATTCGTGCGCCAGGGTTGTAAAATTTATTTTTGCAGCTTCTCTTCAAAGTGAAATAAGAGAGAAATTAAAATATATTTCACAATATTCAATCTCTTCGGCACTGTTTCGGATGAAAATACTCACAATATGATTTTTATATATTTAACCAGCCTTGAAGGCATTATTAAACAAATCAATTTCAACTAAGACAATTGTCATCTGTTTTATTGTAAATAAAATTAACTTTACGAGATACAATTATTGATTTGGAAATTTTAAATTTGTAAAGAGGTAATTTTTGTTTCTGTGAAAGCAAAACGATATAAAAGTTCTCGCGCAGAAAGCAGATTTAAAATTTAACTCATCTTGTCAAACTAACTGCTATTTAAAGCATTTATACCATATAATAAAAATGAACACCTTCATGAAAATTTGTCTCATGGTTTTTGTTGTCGCTGTTCTCTCTGCATGCTCAGAAGGTAAGATAGACAATAAGCAAATTAAAATTTTATATTTTGAAAAAAATATTCAAGTCATTCAAAGCTAAATAAATTTCTCCTTCCTTTATTTATTAAAGTATGCATGCAAATCTGATGAATGATTAATGATCCTTTGAAAAAATATCCAGCAGAATAAGTCATCTCCATAATATATTTTAACTTATTTAAAATACTTGAAGATATTTTATTAAAAACATTTTAGAAGTTTATTAAGTAATTTCAAATAACTGGGTTTAACTTACTTTATGTTTATATCTGGGTTTAACTTACTATAGTTTTTATATACTTAGCTTTTAAGTTTGAACGTTTAATAAACTTTTGCCTTTTTTAAGTTATACCAAAAATATATCATAAGGGAAAGCTAGTTTGGCATCTTTTTATGCAATTTCATACCTGCCCACTTTTAGTCCTTTCGAGTATGATTTTCCCCAGGGGTAGTAAAACGGAGATGCCATTTTGCTCCGCACAGAAAATAATTATTTTCGAATGGTAGTTTATTAATTTGTGATTCTTAATTTAATAAATTCAATTTATTAAGTTCTTATTCACCACTATTTCTAAATAATTCTAAAGCTTATATTATTCGCCACTTTGTTACAGTTGAGTCATGCTGCACCGCATAAAAAGTGTGTAAAATTAGTCATGTAATTGCAATTTTTAGTTTGCAGATGTTTACCGTTTTTTAAATTATTGCGGAGCGTCCGGTGCAGTTGACATCTCTGGTAAAATGGAATTCCCATTTTAGGCAGAAACATACGCTGTATTTTGAAAAAAAAGATTATGTGGACAACCGTGACAGTATGACATATTTATATATATGCTTATCTTTTTTAAAAATAGTGGTGGTCAAAAAGATTATAAATTAAGTTTATAAAGGTAAGGAATATATAGAAAGCATATATTTTAATACCACTCTAAATATAGAATTAAAAATTTACGAAAATTGCTTAGACGTTGGCAGGTGTGCAATTTGCAAAGATTTTCTTTCATAAATTTTTATTTTCATTTCATATTACGAGAAGTAACTTATTAAGTAACTTCAAATGTAATCGATACAAGAAAACCATATAATTTAAAAGTGGTAATAAAAAAAAGCTTAAATTTTAAGTTACGATAATATGTTACAGTGAAAATAAATGAAAAATTTTGCATTTAAGAGCCAGAATTTCGTAGTCTGTCATAGAATAAAAAAAAAATTAAAATCCGCTTATAAATTGCGAACTTATAGAATTTTAAAATAATCCGAATAATATGGTATACTATAAAAGAATAAAATAAAATATATCACGAAAAGCAATGAAATTCTATAAAAACGAGAAAGTAAATTCAAGAATAAAATATATCACAGAAAACAATGAAATTACTAAAAAACCTTGAACGGTTTATATTACAAACTCATTTTTATATTTTTGATGGATAAACAATAGAACATTATTTAGTTCTACAAGAATCAAAACTGAGTTTTTGTGTAAAATTATACACTTTTTACTGCAATTTAAATAAGTAAATAGTTTTGAAAACTGCAACGTGAGATTTAAAATAAGGAAATATATATATTCTAGAGATATATAGTTTTCAGAAATAATTAAAAGAGAAGCAAAAATTGCATCTTGATCTTCAAAATGTAAAATAAAAATGTAAAATGTTCTTTATTACCTCAATAATATAGTGGCTCAGTTACGTTCATAAAAATCTATCAATTGTAGTTGTAAAGCATTTAAATTGGAGTGAATTTGAGTTAAAAATGTTATTTTTAAAAGATTTAAACAGTCATTAAATTGATATTTTTCGTGAGTGAAAACAGAACTTTTTTTTTTTTAAAATATATATATTTTTGACTAATGCTTGGTTGCTTTTAAATAACACACAAAATTGTTTCTTTGCAGCACAGTATAATAATTATAATGGCCCTGGTAAGGAATATATTTTAAAAGTTATTTATCTTTTTTTATTCTTTTAGTATTTCATTCAATTACAAGGAATATTTTAATTTTAGTCATCTTTTACTTGTAACATATTTATTTTTTGCTTATAACAACCAGAATATTTCAAAATTGCAACGCAGATATATTTGCGGCAGGGAAATGAGAAAATTTACCCTCTCGTATATCATTATTCTAATTGTATCTAATTTTACATTTACGTAATAAATTCTCATCCCATTTCATCTCTCATTATCCTATTTTTTCATTGAAAAATTAGTTAGTTCTACTGGCTAGATTCTCTGAACTTAATGTTTAAATCGGAAAATCGGAGAAAAATTATGATTTGATCAAATCCCTGCGCTGGATTATCAATTCCCGCAAGATAATAATATATACTCTGTGGGGACCTTAAAAAAGCAAGTTCTTTGATCTATTCTCTTAGCTGTTTTAGTGAAAATATAAAATAAGTATGCCAGGACTCATGCAGTATTATGTTTCGCTTAGTCTTACTCTTCTTAACCTTACCACTCCCCTCCAATTAATAAAAATGTTAGTGAAAGGAACGCGGCTATTGATAATAATCACTGTTTATTATTTCTATTAATCGAATTAATCAAGGAAAATGAGTGTCATTGTCCGGTTTGCCCTACACTGATGTTTTTTTTTCCAGACTCAATCCCATTACTCGGTACATATTTGTTAGGTAAACCCTACATTGAAGTTTTTTTAAAGGTTAAGTGCTATTGCTTGGTATAGATTCTTACGTACTTTAACTTTTTTGGTTATTTTTAATAATAACCGGTCATTATTAACATTGATAAATTCACTACTTTGACCATACTATCTAAAGTATATTATTCCATCTTTTTACAGAAACAGTTAAAGGATTTAATCAAATTGCTTATTTTCTTTGGAAAATCACCTCACAGTTTTGTTACTTTAAAATCTTCCAAAAGTGATATTCTAGTTTAAAGATTAAAGCAAATCTCCATTTTTATCATCTCCTGTCGACACATCCGTTGATCCAAAGTATTAGGTTTCGAATTTTAAATTTTCTGAAAAGGAGAACTATTAATGAGAAATTCTCTATTTCATTCAAAAAAAAAAAAAAAATACAAATTCTCCATTCCATTTTTATCGTCTCCCTGACACATATACATGGATATAAAGAATTAGGGTTTTGAATTTTAAATTTTCCAAGGGAAATACTATAACCGAAAAGTTCTCAGTTTCTTAGAAAAAAACGAAAAAAGAAAAGAATCGAAAATCTCTGTTTCATTTTTATCGTTTCCTTGCAAAATATCCATAGGTCTAAAGTTTTAGATTTCTAATTTTAAATTTTCTAAAGGGAAAACTATAACTGAGAAATTCTTAGTTTCTTCCCCCCTCCCCCTAAAAAAAAAGAAAAAATTCTTCTTTCCATTTCTATCGTCTAACTGCCACATATCCATAGATTCGAAGTATTAGGATTTCGAATTTTAAATTTTCCAAAGGGAAAAATAATACCGAAAAATTCTCAGCTTCTTAGAAAAAAATGAAGGAAAAGAAAAAAAAATCTCTGTTCTTTTTTTTTCGTCTTCTTGCAAAGTTTCCATAGATTCAAAGTATTTGGATTTCGAATTTTAAATTTTCCAAAGAGAAATTAAATTTTCCTATTACTGAAAAATTCTCAGTTTCTTCCTCCAAAAAAGAAGAAAATTTTCGTTCTGTTTTTATCAACTACCTGTGACGTATTCATCGATCCAAAGTACTGGAATCTCGAATTTTAAATTTTCTAAAGAGGAGGAAGAAAAAAAAAGAGGAAGGAAAAAAAAGAGGAAGAAGAAAATCTCCGCTCCATTTTTATCTTCTCCCTGCGACCCATTCATAGATCTAAAGTATTAGGATTTCGAATTTTAATTATTTTAAAAGAAAAAATGTCACTGCTAAATTTTCAGTTTCTTAATAAAAAAAATATTCGAAGAGGAGTTATGTCATAATGTTCTTAAATAGAAATAAAACACAAGTTAATTGTATAATATTTATGCAGTTATTGATTTCTGTAAATAAGAACTAATACGTAAATCCATTAGCGACTAAATTTACATATTGCAGCGATAGGTAATATTTATAAAGAAAAGTTTTGACAAATTTATATTTAAAATAAGTGTTTAAATACCATAGTACCATAGCTTAAAATACCATGTCTTAGTAACTTCAGGCAGAAAGAAAAGAAAAGAAAAAGAGAAATCAGAATTATAGTGCAAACCTACTTTCGGAGACACAAATATTTTTTCTCGGCAAGAAAAGACGTAACCATAAACGTCTACTAAACTTTTAAATTGTTTAATTACAACTATTCATAAAAAGGAACTGAAGTCATCACCAGATAAATATAAAAAAATATATACATATTCAGTTATTAAAAAATTTATAAAAATAACATTTAAAAATCTGTTTTATGCAAAGCTGTTTACTGAAATCTTGATTTTATTTTACAGCAAGAGGTAACCGTGGTCGTGGTGGTAACGGAGGTAAGTATTTTGATAACTGTCATGGTGTATATTCATTTTAAAATTGTGTTCTGGTATTGTTAAGAGGATTCAAAATTAATCTTCACACTTTAGAGTAATTTTGTTGATTGTTTAAAAAGCTTAAGAGTAGTTCCATCTTTAAACAACGCATATTACTACAAACAATTCGTATAGGTTAGAGAAAAAATATTAAATAATTAAATGAATATTGATTGAGTATTTTTTGAAACGTTTTTGAACACATAAAAATGTGACTTAGAATAAACTTTTAAGATGAAACTTTTATAAAGAATAAAGTTTTAACTTAGAATAAACTTTTAGAAATGTGACTAGAATAAACTTTTTTACTGTTTCTGTGATTATATTTACCGTGTCGTAAAATTTTTGATATTATTAATAATGATCATAAAATGTTTAACTTTAAGTTAGAATAACATTTTAAAAGTACTAACAAGCAATAAATATACATTTTATAAAATAAGCATTGGTAGTCGATATACAACGCAGAAATAAAAAATAATGACTGAGTTCAAGAAAAAGCAGTTAATCACAACCAGTTAATATCAGGCTTCTTAAAAGCAGCCAATGATTTATACAATCAATTAAGAAAATTGAAAGAAATAGAATTGTACGATTTGCTTCGTTCTGCTTTTTGTGTTCCACCAAGTTTAAAACTAATACGAATACTTTGCCAGTAGACTAAGCTACTTTCTGAAGAAACTATGAAGCAATGCTTTCGAAGTATGTGTTATTTCCAATGAAAACTTAATGCAATCAGTGGACACTAGATTCAATATTTCAAATAAAATGGTTGACACGCAGCAGAAAACATTGTTGTTTAACACGTTTTTAATCAACCCCATTATCCGATCATGGATTTAGGGAATATTTTTGAATGTCCGTGAAAAAAACTCTTGTTTATTCAACAGATTGCTGCAGAGTACTATTTCCTTTCATTTTTCTTTAATTACCTTTATAAATCCTCGGATGTTTTTAGGCCACCTGGTAAGAGAATACAACAAGCAAAAAAAGTAGTGGTAGTTTTAGTACATATTATTAGTTCTTACAAATTAAATATTTTTATATAATCATAAACATAATCAAAATTGTTACATCAAATTCATACCTGCCTACTTTTAATCCTTACGACGCTGATTTTTCCCAGTGGTAGTAAAATGGAATTTAAATTACAATTTCAGGCAGAAACATACACTGTAATTTTGAGAAGTTTGTGCGGATAGCAAAACTAGTATTACATTAATATATATGCTTAATTTTTTAAAAAATAGTGGTAGTCAAAAAGATTATTAATTAAATTTATAAATGCAAGGAATATATAGAAAACATACATTTTACTACCACTTTAAATATAGAAATAAAATTTTACGCCAAATGCGTAAACGTTAGCAGGTATGCAAATTCATGGGTGCAAGCCATTATATAGCAAGACGGAAAAAAAAAAACCTAGTACGTAAGACATTTCATTCCAGCATTTTTTACGAAAAAAATAAAATATCTGTAACTATCAAGATTTCTTTTGAAATTTTAGCATATATATAAAACTGCTTCTTTTCGAAGATAAAGTAGATATTGCTGAATAATTTAAAAAAAGAATAAGTAAACTCCTCCCCAAAACTAACTATAACTGAAAAAGTTTCACTACCAGCCTTTCCTATTTTCCGTCTCGCTTTCACCCCTGATCAAATTACTATCGTTAACAAAAATTTGAAAGACGTCAGCTGCAATTGAGATTTAAAAGCTATTTTTAATTGGGAAAGTGGAAGGCCACTGTGGACAGTTTTTATAAATTTTCCTAAAAGTTAAGAAGCTATTCGGGCTTAAAGCGTGAAAATATCTAAAATTGTTGCATTGAAATTTGAACATTTATTTTAATTTGCTAATTTGTATCGATACATTTTTAAAATTGTTTGTTTACAATGAAGCCTAATGCGCATGTGTTCACGTCAGCTCTATGATATCATTTGTTTAATTAAAATTATTTTCGGTTAATTAAAAGAAAGGCTAATCAATATTGGCTTTTAAAATATGCAATAAACATATTCATTAACAGCATCATAACTGCTATTTTTGAAAATGATAAATTAAAATAACCTAAAATGACAAATCAAAAGCAAAGTAAGAATTTACTTTTTTACTATAAAAATTATGATTTTAAATTTGCTAATTCACATTTACAATTTTTAATGTGACACAGCTTAGCAAATTTGTTAAAATATTTAACAAGTTTTGATTAATAAAAAATAGAAATATTCCATTTGTCTACTCTAGCCTATATGAACATTAGCTTTATCTCTCCTACAGCAATGCTATTTTTTAAAAATAAATAAATAAAATTTGATAAATTTAAATTAAATCATAATCTTGTACTTTTAAATATTTTACGATATCTTTTTTTAGGAAGACCTGTAAACCAAGGTATGTTTATTTAATTATGCATTTCTTGTATGAATTTTTTGGATAAATTTTACTTTTTCCAACCCTTCAGCAGCTTGATATTGAGTTCTAAAAAAAATTATCGAACAGCAATCTTACTTACAACAATCTAAAACCATCTTTACAGCAATCATGACAAAGCAGAGTTGGAATGTATCAAAAATTAAAAAATAAAAGTTAAAAAGGATTGATTTAGTTTTTTTTAAACATTCTGAGAACGAGCTTTCGAAACGCTCTTTTTTTTTATATTTAACATGCACTGAAGAGAAAAATATCACGTCATTAGATCATTAATGAGGTAGTACAACTGATAGAATTTACTTAAAGAGTCAACTGTTAAATTTTGTGTTTAAACATAGACCAAATAAAATTTGCTCATGGTCATGTAAGTCAAATCAGATATGTTTCAAAATTAGTAATACATTTCCAAAATATTTTGCAATATTTCATACTTTCAATCAATAAAGGCATTTTTCTAAACTAAATAAAATGTAGTAGTAGTAGTAGTAGTGGTAATTTATTTACGTCGCACTAGATTTACAGAGTGGGCACTTGACTATTATCTTAGAAGCATCCCTTAGCATGATCCGAAGACACGCCATCACAATTTTAAACTTTAGTTACTGAAACGGTGGGTTATTAAGTAGTAAGGTTTTAAGTATTTATGTTATCAATTTTTAACTTTCTTAGAATAAGTAAGGCGGCCAGGTGGTCGAACGGTCAGCGTTCCTGACTGCAAATTAGTTTAAATAAACCTGAGAACCAGTGGTTGTGGGTTCTCAGGCTGTTTAGTCATCACCTCCTACATTAGAAAGCGATCACACAGTTTTTTATAAGTAGTCTGCGCAGGGCTTTAAGAAGTAAAGTATTTAAAAAGTGAATCAGTTGTGCGCATGAGCCCAATTTCTATTTTAATAATAATTAAGAGGAATTTATCATATATATTTGAGAATTGAATCTGTAATGGTTGACAAGTAAATAAGACAAATCAATTATATTCATAAATTAAACAAATTTTTAAACATATATTTGAAGCCTTTCTTATTTTCACTAGATTTTCTATTAAATAGCTCATTCGTATACTGGTTCATCCGCATGGTGGTCTGATCGGACTACCTACAGTTTGTTTATGGTAAGAACTCCTCCAGCCACAAAGTTTAAAGCCGTCTGCTGCTATGGAAACAGGAATAGCGCATTTCAGGGAGGTTAGCTTCTCTTCATTCTAGGGCTAACACCATAGATCAATGAAGAAGATTCCCTTTCTCTTGCTGACCAAACTGAGCAAAAACCTGTCCTAAACAATTTTCCTACAACCTTACTTGAAATAGTTAAACCTCATTACCATAGTCATCGCCATGGGTCCAGACAAATGACTAGGGTAGTTCTTACTGTAGATAAACTATTTAGAAAGAAGAGGCGTTGGTTTAGATCTCGGATGTCTCTCTCTCTCTGTGTTGTCTTCGGTTGAGTGATGTGGCTCGTCCTATTAACGGTTTTTTGTGGCAGTGTGACATGCGTAATATTGGTCATCTCCGTGACTTAGGTTCAAAGGTGCTCATCTAAGGTGCTCATCTCAAAGGTGCTAGGTTCAAAGTTAAATGATGTACAATTCCGGCATCTATAGAGACAGGAAGTTCAGTGCCTGCCGTTAGACAAACAATTAAGTAAGGAAATAAGAAAGCAATAATTAGGGTAATAAAAACATGGCAGTTATGAGTTTTTTTTTTTTTTTTTTTGTTTCCATTTCATCTAATTCGAAAATAGTTTTAATTACGCATATGATGTATAAACGTTCTATTGACATGGAATCATGATACATGATTTCAAATAAGTAAAACAATAGCGTACGTTTTCATACTTTTTTAAAGCTATTTTGTTGGATGTTTAGTATTTTATTTTATTACTTTAATACTATATTTTATAGTAATATTAAATTTAATAAAAAATAAACTTGTATTGTTCCAATCTTATAGGTAATGGATTTTAAGAATTTCGAATATTTACAGTAGGGAGGGGGACACTATAAAATGCAAAGTTTAAGTTCATTTCATCTGAAACACATTAAATTTATGCCCTTAAGGACAAAGTTTTTCATATCAAAGGAATAAAATGCATGGTTAAATGAAGATAATTTTAGCTCAGGTTATAAAGAAAAGAGTAATAATTAGAAATAATATGTGAAAAATAAAAGTTTTTAAATGAAGAAATATTCAAATTTTTTGATTTTACAGCAAACCAAGGAGGAGGTCTTTCTCAAAGTAACAGCCAACGTGCTCACAACTCAAACTATGGCCGAGGAGATCTTAACAACAATCAACAAAATCAAGGATCTCAACAAGGTATTCAACGAAACCGAAATGGAGGAAATCATTAGCTATAGATACTGAGTATAACTATACGCCAAACATTTTTAAAAAAATACATCTGATGTTATCGTACATAAATAAAACAGTTTGCAAAAAGTGTATTTTTTTTAATGTTTTACTATTCGAAACATGCTACCTCTTAAGACATTATTTATCCTTAAAAAATGAATGAATACTGAAAATAATAACATTATTTAAAATAGAAAATTTTTGATAGTTAATGCGTATCTGTATGTGCTAAGATTCATAGCAGAGCTATGGGAGTGTGGGTATCCGACAAGCTTCAACTTTTTTTAAAAATATTAATATAAAATTTTTAAAACTTATTAAACTAGAAAAATAAATTATAATTATTATTATTATTTTTAAATGGGATTTTTAGGTAAAAAAAAAGGCATTTTTTTGCACATACACGAAACACTGTAAAAAAATATTTATTGCCTAAAACAAAAAAATTAATTTTTGAGGGCCCAATCAACTATGTTTTGAACTATTATTATAAAAGCAAGTGCATATACTACTAAGTAAGGTATCAATGTAGTTGAAAAAGCAAATTTTTTAAAAGTTCCACACCTGTCATTACGAAAAACATAATGGAATTTTGCTGTTTTCTGTTAGTCTGTAGCTCAACACATGCTTGCCATAATCATAAACACTCCTGAAAAATTGTAGGCAATTATTTAAAAAAAAAAAAAAACAACATGAGATATCACGATGTGAAAAAAATCAGAAAAATGTGAAAAAAAATCTGATTTTGAGATAGAAGCATAGACTTAAATTCATTAGTCTATCAACTGTTACCCCCTTGCACAAAAACTGCTATACCTTTGTAAGTAATTGAAATACAAACAGAAGTAACGTAGTTTTAGAAAGCTAAGAGTACATATTCTAAATTTAAAATAAACTCAATTTCAAAAAAATTTGCTTAAAATGATGTTTTTTGAACTAGTTAGATAACTTAACAACTATAGGGGGGAAGTATTGTAACCTATTTTTTGTCTAACGTCAACTTAAATTTCATTTTATAACGAAAAAGAAAATAGTGGATAAACTTATGTTTAATTATTAGGAATTATTTTGAGGAAAGAAGATAGTTCTCCTTACTAATATATGGATGATTCTCACGAAATATGACAATTCAATGTCCCTTGCTCCAAGATCTAATACTATTATACAATAAGAACTTCTTTTAAAAAAAAATAATAATAAGCATCGCTGTTAACATTTAAAATGACTCTGCACTAGCAATGACTGTTTTGTATAGTTAAAAAATTTAATTGAACTTCAAAATGTCATTTTCCTGGCATCTCCCAAACAATGTTTCCAATAATAACTAGCTTCAAAACTTCCCATAAATGTTTCAATATCTAATTCTTTTTATCTCAACCGTTGCAAGCATTTCTAGAATATGCGCACAGAGTATTATTTACAAAAACTTCGTTTAAAATAATTTTTGCTGTCAATAATTTGTTTGTCCCAAGAAAATCTGTCATTTTCCTGGCTACTTTTATTTAGTGGTTTATAACCAAAATAGTTAGAGCCAGCAATCAATATCTTATGTTAATAGATTGATTAGATATCCTCCTGTATAAACATGTCTTGTTACACGAATAAAGAACCAATTTTCTGGTTCAAAATCTATTTCAAAAAATTTTTCAAGGTGAGTAGGTTTTTATGTTGTCCTTTTCCTGGGTTCTTGAAATCATAAATAACATAAACTACATAGATTTATCTGAGTTATTTTAAGAAATCCTGCAGTTTTCTTAAAGAATATAACCATCTTAGGCCAAAATATTAAATTAAAGTAAAGTTATATGCTATAAAATGGCGAATTCGTCATTATCCTGGCTGTCATTTTCCTGGTTTAGTTTAGGCAATTCATGGTCCCCCTAACATAAAGGCCTAGGTTTTGTTACTTACTAATAGCTTAAAATGACTGTTTTTTTCAAATTTATAAGCTAATATGTCATTTTCCTGGCATTCAAGATTTGGTGAATTTCTATTCTATTTTTTTTTTCTCGAGTAAATGTCAATAAACTACACTGCTGTCTCTAAGGTATTAATAAGTGTAACTAAAGAATTATGCAAAAAAAAATTTATATTATTTTGAAGACTTTAAATTTGAAGAAATTTTTTGGTCCGAATTGTCATGTTCCGTGAGAATCACCCATATATCAATTATATAAATTCTTATATTTAGTTATGAACCATGTCACATTGCTGCCTTCCTCCGATCAATTGAGCTTCGGCGATTTTTATTCATTTTCACAAAGACGAATTAGTTTGAGCCTATAGAAGGGCTGATACTAAGATCTCTTATTTACATAGGCATGGTCACATTGCTGCCCAGCTAAAGATTAGTTTACTTAATGGCTTGTAAGTGCATGATTTCTTAGTATAGATGAATCGGTTGATGGCACTTCGCGCCAAATATCAACACGTTCTATAACTGAAAGCTTCCACACGGTATTTTGTTGGTAGTCCGATCAGACCACTATGTAGGTAAACAAGTTTACGAAAGAAGCATTGAATAGAAAATATAGTAAAAATACTATAGTGGTGGCCAATATATGTCTAAAAATGTGTTTAGTTTTTTAATATAATTGGTTTGTCTTATTTACTTGTCTACTACTACAGATTCAATTCTCAGATAGTTGTTTAGGCATTAACAATTTGATTCAGCTGGGACAACTTATTTATGTTATTATGTATTTATATTACAGATTATGTTTATATTTATATATGTCAACATGTGCCAAATTAGATTCGATATTCAAATGTTGTATTTATCTATGTCAACCTATGTATATATATTTCAATTCCTGTTTATATTTATATATGTCAATATTCGTCAATTTAGTTTCGATATTCAAATGTTTATTTACCCAAGCAAAGTGCTTGTAATTTTGTATTAGCTTCCACATCGACTGCTAAATTCAAAATGTTATCTCTTTAAATTTATGTAAATTTCTAGATGTATGGGATAGGGGCCGCTGCGTGGCCCAGGTGCCCATTTTTTTATAAATAAAGAAAGAAAGAATTCAGCTGGGACAGTGTTATGAATTTACTGTGATAGTGGCAGATTTTTCCAGTAACTATTAGAATATTTTTATGATTGAAAAATACAAAAATATATTTTTGATTTTAATTCGTGATTGAGCGAAAAATACATAAAAGGTATACGAAGTCCCTGTCCCATCTGAATCAAAGTGTTTTGTTTTATGTATCCTACAAACAATTCACGATATAAAATAATTAACCAGCATCTCAAGCTATCCACAAGCAAAGGATAATGCAAAAAAAAAAAAAAAATAATAATAAGATGGCTTTCGTCTCCTTTACATAGAAAAGTTTAAGCTCATTAATTGTGTAAGAAGGTTTCATACATGGTAACAAACATAAACTAGTCTTTCCCTCAGGCTATATGCAAGTGTAGATAATCAAAAAATACTAGAAGTCCATTTATTGCTCTTTGCAGGCAAAATTAGTGAACCAAGATGGATATTCCAGCAGGATAATGCCGCCATTTACGAGGCAGAAACTTCATTGCGTTGGTGTTTTGGATTATTGGATGTATGTCATTACTGCTTTGCTTTTTACATGCCCTAACAAAAAGTAGCAGTTTCTGTTTCTTGTTCTGGCTGAATGGAAGGCTGGCTTTAAATAAACCTGGGATAATATTGATGCTAACGTCTAAAGGGTTTTGTAAACAGTACGCATCATTATATATTTTAAGTCGTTAATAAAAATTACTGATCTATTAGCTATAAACAAATATGACTTTATTTTGTTAGGACATTTTTTTTCCTAATTTTTAACTCAATCGATGTTTTTTTCCTGCCCAGATGGAGTAGGAAGTAAGTTATTCCCCCTGAATATGCGCTTAGAAATATACTTTCTAAGTATATAAGTTTGGTTTCCGATGGTTTTCTTCGCCTATAATTATGATAAAATATTAAAGTGGCTTTATTTAGTCGGGACATTCTGTTTGTTAACGTAATGCGACACAAATTTTAAAAAAAAAAGTCAAGCAAAGGTGATGACAATTAAGATGTCATAACTGTTTTTTAACCCTTTACGGCTCAGAAAATTTTTACTGATGATGTTAGAAAGTCATACATTAACAACTGCTATCGAACATCATGAATTCTAACTTAAGATAAATGCTTGAGCGCATCGTTGTTTAAAAAATAGTGGTTGCAAAAATGACTTACAGGGTTCCCGCGGCCCTTGAAAAATTTTAGTTGTGATAGTAAATTTAGGTTAATGCTAGAATATTTATCTTATTTTAATATACCACTTTATACTTAAGTGGCTTAGCAACCTGAAATTATCATGCATATATACTTTGTTTAGGGGAGAAAACTATGTTTGGTAGTGGTTACACAGAAATTAAAATATCGACATTAATTTTATTTTCGTTACCACTTTTTTAAATTATCAAGGTTTACAGGAACTCTGACTTAGGATGTTTAGCAGCGATTACTTAAAATCACCAAATGAGTTATCAGCTTTTTTTTTTTTTTTTGAAGAAATGTACATGGAGACATTGCCGACTAAAGAGCTAACAAAAAAGAAGTTTTCTATGCGAAATTCTTCTTAAAGTTTTACGAAATGTTTTATGTTATAGAAAATATTTTATACCATGAAGCAAACTGATGAAATAAGAGGATAAGCAGCATAAATAGCAATTATATTAGCTCCAAACAGTATTTGGCTAATAAGTATAAGAAATTAATGTCTTCGGTCTTTAGTTAGAATTTTAAAGTTAGAGCAAATTTTATGATTTAATTTTCAAATGAAAACGATATATAGTCTTCAACGATTTTTCTATGGAATATATAAACTATATTAACTCTATGGAATATATAAACGATTTAAAAATAAGCTGTGATTTATTTTAGTGTTTGTTTGGTGATATATTTTTTTTAAAACATTTGCACAAACGCAATTGAGATTTCACTACAACTATGAATATTGTACACAACTAAAACTATGGGTTTGGCTGCTCTGCGCTATAAGTTATTCATACAGTTTCAAGTATTAAAATGGCTTTGTTTGAGGGAAGAATCTTTTATTATCAGATAATTTTTATTACCTAGTAATTATAATAAACATTAAAGTTGAACCTTATATTAAAAATTATCTTGTCATACCCTTTGTATAATTCACCAGATATTTTCAAAGCTAGGGAGAGAAGGCTACTGCGAATATGGAACTAGTGTTCACAGATTGACCATTTCTGTTATTTATCATAAATTTCGGCAGATTGGCCGAACTTTGTCATACTGTCATAAGTAGATACAAACCAAAAGAGGTTAACACGTTGAACGCCGCGTCAGCCCTCGGTGGTTGACACTGGACTTTCCATTTAAGCCGCGTCAACCACCGGTGTATGACACTGAAAATACATTTGGTGGCTGACACTGAAACTACATTTAGGCTGCGTCTGCCACCACTTGCTGACACTGACCTTTCACATAGGCCGCGAAAAACAGCTGGCTGACAGCGTATAACATGATATAGAACTATAAAATTTACATTCTTTTATGGAATTGCAGAGAATTTATTCAAATTTTACTTAATTATTGTGATTCTTGGTTTAATAAATTCAATTTAGTAGATTTTTATCCACCACTTTTTTTAAACAATTCGTAGGCATATATATTAATCACCACTTTTTTCAGATATGTCATGCTAAACCTTATATAAACTAGCAAAATCTGTCTAAATTTGCTAATTTAGTTTGTAGTTATTTACCGTGTGGCCAGACGAGCAAGCAATGTAAAATAAGCGTGGCATTCAACGTGTTAACACATAGCTGACTGACAACTTTTCTGAAAATTACCCCATGTGCCCGGCTATTGTTTTGAAAACGGATGTGGAAGTAAAACAGTATAAATAAACTTTAAAAATTTTTATTTATTATCCAACTCTTAATATTTCTTTTTCGTATGATAAAAAGTATAACAATCATCTACGTGTACACCACAAGTTTTGTAAATATATCGGGTTTCGTAAAGTTATTGTAAATTGGTATAGAAATAAATAGTAAAACTTGAAAAGTAAGAAAGATTACGCCCATTTTTTAAATTAGTCACCACGAGATCACTGCCAGCATGATTGCTATGACTCGTGACCGGTCACCCACGCTTGGCCACAAAAACACGAGTTAATTCGTGACCGGTCAGCAATGTGTTACGTAGAAAATAAAAGAAACGATGTTTTGCTATCTCTGTGAGTTTTGGCACATTGGCAGAACTTTACCATACTGTCATAAGTAGATACAAACCAAAAGAGGTAGAAGAGAAAATAAAAAAAACGAGATTTTCATGGAAGAAAAGTAATTTAATTTGAGCTTAAATTGCGAATTTAATATATTTTTTATCAACGTTCTTAAATGTAGAAGATATTAGGCTATGAAAGAATATGCCTATAATATATTTTTTATAGTCATTCCTATATGCTTTTCTTTAATTAACAGCTTAAAAGAACAAATGACTACAAGGGTTTAGTATAGATATGTAAATATTATCTGGATTCTCAAGGTTATAAGAAAAATTTAATAGCGAGAATATATTCAAGTCAAGAAAAATTTATCTTTTTTAAGATACAACTTTAACGTTTAGTGGTCTGTCGATTTCAATTACTTTTAAAAATATAGGATATTATATTTTTGAATGAATATGCTTATAATGCATTTTTAATTGTCATTGCGATATGCTTTTCCTTAATTAACAGCTAAGGAGCTTAAAAGAACAAATGTCTACAAGGGACTTGTGTTACATGTCAATATTATTGGGTTCTCAAGATTCTAAGAAAAATTTAACATCAGGTATGGATTTAAGATAATGCTAGGATAAAATTTCCTTTTTTAAAGATACGACTTTAACGTTTAGAGGTCTGGCGCTTTTTATAAATCTTTTTTAAAAATAGAAGATTTTAGGTTATAAATGAATATGCTTTCAGCAAATTATTATACTTGATTGATACTTTTTTCTTTAATTAGCAGTTAAAGAATTTGAAAGCACATTTGGCTACAAGGGCCCAGTGTAGACTTGTCAAAATTACTCGGGGTTTTTTCTTTTTGTACAAAAAAAAAAAGAACGTAATTTTTCTCATATGTAAAATATGCTCGAGCTTATTTTTTGAAGAAAAAGCCAACAGTTATTTTAAACTTACTTTTATATATTTCAAGAAAGTTTTTAGATCATCAACATGTCTGAATGAATAATTTGATAATTGTTTAAAGTACAATGTTGAAATGTTTTATTAGACATTCTCAACGGAGTCTTTTGAAATTAAAGCTTTAATATCTAGATAATCACAGGTGAATTTTACATATATTTCAGAAAATTATTTTTATAGCTTCTCTTTTAATGGAAGTTTAACGTATATTTCGCAATATTTCTCATTATAGTACTATCTTTAGCATTATTTACGATTAAAAATTTCAAATTCTCAACTTTATGATTTAAACTCTGTTGCAGATTACATTAAGTAAACGAGATTTGATTGGTTTCATAAACATCTGTTTTTACTGCAAATACACTCTAATTAAACAATATAAGAATAAATTTAGCTTTGCAAAGAGGTATAGCTTCTTTATGTGAAAGCAAAACAGTATAAAAGTCCTGGAGCTGCAACCAACATTTACCATTTATTTTACCCCTTCAAACTAGCTGCTAGGAGTAATCTTTGAGTCACGTGATAAAATGAAGGCAAGCATGAAATTTCTTCTCATGGTTTTCGTCATTGCTGTTCTCACTGCATTCTCGGAAGGTAAGATAGAATTAAACTATTAAAAAATCCAACCTTAATATTCGAAGTCTGAAGAAGGTTATTTTTTACTTAATGATTATTTTGAAGGAGAATTAGGAAACATATAAGCCTTTAAAAATACTGAGTAAAATATTTAGAGCTTTCTAAACATACAATTATAATTATAATTATTTAAAAAAATCAATACATTCGCTAATATAAACTATATTAGCAATTCTATATCAAACTACTTTTAATGCCAGTAATTTGCTTAGCGATTGCTTTTTTACGATTTGTTTCATATACAGTGCATTCAGAAATTTATAACTCCTTTTTTTTTGGTTTCAAATCTACTACTTTTATCTCTACAAAATGATTATTAAGTCACTTTTTATAGTGTTTCAATGCAGTTTTTTAATATGCTAAATTTTATTTCAAAGATCTCTTTTGATTATCTTAATCAATCATTCATTTAACACTTAAAATAAAACATCAAACTGAAATCTAATTTGCACATCAGCTACTAAGCTTCTTGTAAAATATTTTCAAGAGTAAATAACAACTAACGTTTTCAGAATATTTGGTAGTTTTGCCAACATTTCAAAAGCGTCCCCACAAGAGAGCTGTGATAAAAAGGCGTTTCATCTGAATTTTTGAATTCATTTACACGTAATATCGTGGAAAATAAACGAATTTACTTTAAAAAAAGTGTAGAAAGTTGGCCGATTTTGGAACAATAACGTTAAGTTTCAAAATAAAAAATAAAAAAATATGTTTGCTTGCAATAGTATAATATGTTTCAGCTAAAAATGATAACATGCATTGTTGTAAAAACAAAAATTAATATAATTGAAATAGTATTTTATTGTCACAACTACAAAAAATATAAATCTTAAGAAAATACATGCTATGTTTAATCGTTTATATTAAAAGATGTATTATTTATCCTATGTAAATAATTCTTTTTGGTTTATTTGATTATTTTGCCTAAAACTAAAAGTATTTTATTTACTAAAGAAAACATTTACAAAATAATTAAAAATTATTTTTATATATAAAAAACATCAACATTATACAGTATCGAACAGAAAATCGGAAGCAATTTAATTCAAGTGGATTTCACGAAATATATAATAACACAAAACAAAGATTCAAAACAAAATTGCATGTCTTGAATACTTTATATCTTGAATCTTTTAAAAAGTTTTGCGTAAATTTCATTTTATCAATTTTAACATTTTATTATAACGTTAAAAGTTAGCAATCCAAAGATTAAAGTATTATTTAATCAATTTTAAAATAAATTTGAACTTTTAATTCATGGAACAAGAAACATCAATTAGCCTAATCAGTTTGTTCTTAGGGAAGTTAAATATAGCATTAGCTTACTTTGCAAAACTAAATAGTCATTAAAAATTAAATGAACCATTAACGGAAGATAATAAGTTAATTTCTTTCGTTCAAATATTGTCTAATGAAATTCATCGCCAGATTGCGCCTGAACCTGCTAATAGTTCATTTTTTAAAAATTATTTTAAAAATGTATGAAATGAGTTTTCATATACTTTCAATTCAATTTTGTAGTGTTTTCTTACATCGAATATGTTTAAGTTAACTTAAAATGTATTTTTTGATTTAAAAAGTATAAATGATTGATTGCGTTTATTTTCCCAGCACAGTACAATGGAAATAATGGACCTGGTAAGACATTTTTCTTATCAATGTACCTTATCTATAATATCTTGAAATGTCACAACTAGAGCACTAACCTACTTTTTATTTTTCAAAAAAAAAATATGGTTTTAATGTATTTTAAGCATAATTATAAATTTAAGTCCACTTTTAAATGATTGTAGTAGAATTTTTAAGCTATGATCATAATTTTTTTCTTCTAAATTTCTATCTTAATATTTTGATAATTTAGTTAGTTCGTAATATAGTTCGTTTAGTTTAGTATAGTTAGTTTAGTTTAGTTCGTAATATAATTCTTTCCGAAAAATATATTTATTTTGTTAATAGAATTTTTACAATAATCTTCCATAGCTCATTTTATAGAAATACAATATTTAATATTTAAAGGTTTCTTTTTACGAGAAAAAGAAAAATTGAAAAAAATAAATAAATAAATTTTCTTTACTGTGTTTTGTAAAATGTTTAGAATTAGTGTGAAAATGTCGTGAATTTTTTTTTGCAATTTATGAAGAGAGTTTTTAGTTGGATATATAAATAACCCTGAGAATTTTATAAATTTTTATGGTTTGTATAATTCTTTCATTCGAATCTTATGTATTTTTAAGCAATGGGTTATTACCGAAAATACGTTTATTACTGTAATGTAATCGGAATTTAACTATTAATTTCTACTGAAATGAGAGCTGTGGAATATTCTTTAATTTAGAAATCATAATTTTTTTTTTGATTTAAAAAATGTTTAAAATATAGTTTATCAAGTGATAATAAATAATATATATAATCATACCCTCCAACCTCTTTGATATTTCCTGCACTTTCTTAATGAGTGGAAAGGTAATTTTTTAATATTTTAGTAAATTAGAATTAAAATAGTTTTGCCTTCTATCTATAACTAATTAAAAAAAAGATGTATATAAAGTCAGATAGATCAAATAGCCATGCTTTTTATTCCTGATTGATACTTTGTAAAAAAAAAAAATATTCAAGCTTTCTGCCCCAGTTTAATACCACTTAAAAAATGTTCAATATAATCCTAAAGTGTTGAAAGGTGTGAATATGGGGTGATATTGTATGGGTAATGTAGGGTAGTAATAATAGTGCGGATGAATTGAATGATAGATGTAGGGGGAATTTCCTTGGATCTAAAACTGATGTTAAAAAAGAAAAAAAATACTATATGAGTTGTGATATAAAAAAGGGGGATGCATATTTATTGCCGCAACTTCTGATGCTACAAACATTTGAAGTAATAAATTAATTTGGTAGGCTTTTTAACGACTACTTTTCTTGCTTCAACAGTAATTTAGGAGTAAGTTCGTATTTATCATGTCTACCATGCATCATGCACCTTGAACAGTGTGTACGCATGAATTTTCGTGATACAAGAGTACAGAAGGTACTCATAAAATTTTAAGCATTTCTTAGTCTCCTTAGTCACAAAAAAAATAAATAAATAAATAAAAAGAATATTAAAAAAAACCTAGTAATAAAATTTTAAAGCTTTCAAACTTTTACCTCTTAATATTTAGTATCTATCCACTTTCCACGTAATATATGATAAATGAGCAATATTTGACTTGTAAGCCACAGGTAGTTACATGCGTTTACTTAACCGTAGGAAAAATGAGTATTTATGATTAATGCCTGGATATGGGGAACATGTTCTGAGTTTGAAGACTGCTTATAAAGGGTATGATTAGTTCAAAAGTCTTTCTTTTTCTTTTTTTTTTTTTTAAGAAAAAAATTCGGTTTAATTTAAAATAACTGGTAATAATTCCAACTTGTTGAAACCATATTATTTTGTAGTTATTTTCTGCAATTTTTTATCACACCTACAATATTTTATAGAGATTTATCCAGTAGTTTTACAAAATTAGTTTCTTGAAAGTTTTGCTGTTTACGTATGAAAGTGTATGTTCATATCTTATGTTTGTTTTTAGCAAGAGGTGGCCGTGGCAGAAATGGAGGTAAGTAATATGATAGTTTGAATAATTTTAATCGATTAAGGGTTCCTATAATCTGTTTTTTTTTAAGTGGTGGCAAAAATTATATAAATTTCAATGCTTTAAGCTGCCATTAAAATTTTAATTAAAAAAAAAACATGGGTGCCACACAAATTTCGGGATGATTTTGTGATTCTTCTCACGTGAAAGTTAAATTTAAGAGCTTTACAGTAGCTTTGAGGAACCTTAGCTACTACTCAAAAAAAATTTTCCCTGGTCATGAGAACCCTGATAAATTTTAAATGTTTTTAAATCGCTTTAAACAATATTGTCATGTTTTTATTGTAATGATTATCTCAAGGCAATAAGAGTTACTTTAATAACTATTTCATTATTTTATAAAAAAAGTAACTTAAGAAAAATTCGAAATTTTTATGATAAAATAATATTTAAATTTTCTCAAAGTTAAAAGCAACATATTCTTTAAAACTATCAAAAACGTGCTTTATTTAACAGGTTTTTCTCGGGTTTTCGGAAGTTTTTAAGAGTCGTATAAATTTATGTTAATGCTAATAGCAATTTATAGATTCCACTTTAATAGTTAAAGATTTGGTAGGGCACAGTTCTCAAAGAGATATATTTTTGTAACGAAATATCAGATAGTTGTGGTTACCCATGTAGACTTGCTAACTTCTTCTGAATTTCATACTTGTCAATTCTTCTAGATTTTCCAGAAGATTTTATTTTTATATTTCATGTTGTAGCAACATTTATACGTTCACACTTAAATCTTATTTGAAAAAATGTGATTGAAATTTGTTTTGACTACAGTTACAGAGATGCCAGCTTGCACCGGACAGCGTATAAATATTTTCGAGGGGCAGTCTTTTAATGTATGATTCTTAAACTAATCTCAGTGGCACGGGAGCCCATTGAGAGCCAAGGCCTACTGTACCCATCTCAGTTTCCTTGACTTTTGGGCTCTGGGGTGCAAGAGCAGATGTTCCGGTTGGATGGTCAGCCTGACGCGGAACCCCCAGTATTTAATTCCCAAGCATGCTTGGTACTCATTTTATCGACCCACTGAAGGGATGGAATGCTGAGTGAACCGTGCCCGGCCATCACCTCCTACATCAAAATGCCTCCACACGGTCTTTTATAAGCAGTCCGCGCTGACTATTTACAAAGTGAACCAGTTGTGCGCATGTACCCAAAACCTTTTATAAAAGTAATTGAGAGAAATTTATCATAGATATTTCAGAATTGAATCTGTAGTGGTTGACAAGTGAATAAGGCAAACCAATAATATTCATAAATAAAACAAATTTTAAATCATATATTTGCTACCACTTTCTTATTTCAACTAGATTTCGTATTAGATGACTCGTTCGGAAAGTGGATATCCTTCGCAGTGGTCTGATCGGACTACCTATAAAAGACCGTGTGGAGGCTTTTTGATGTAGGAGGTGATCGCCCGGCCCAAGGATCGAACCGCTACCACTCAGCCACCGGGCGATTCCTGGTTTAGTAAATTCGATTTAAAGGGTTTAGACTTAACACTACTTTTAAGTAATTCAAAGATTTATATGAAAATGCTACTGTGGAGCATAATTAACCGAATTAACAGTAAGAAACTTAGAAAAATTATCCGAAAATCAACAAATTTTAGTTAGTAGCTCTTCCAATAGTTTGTTGAATCCGGAACAGTTGGCATTTCTGTAGTTAAATAGTAGGTCAGAAAATGTATTTTAGCGTTGACCAGCCTTTAATATAAGTTTAAAAATCATTTCCTACCGCTAGGAAAAAACTTTTTTGAAAGGCTTAATGATTCTTGTTTAATTTAATAAAATTTAGCGCCTAATTTTCTACTACGTTGTAAAAATTTTTACCCAAATTGAAGCAGTTGGAAACAATGCAAATTGTTATTTCACTTCCACATTAAATATTGTATGATTTATAGATTTCTGGATGGGCATGGATGTAAATGCATATTGGATCAAAGTTTGTTTCTTTTTCGTTTGTAAATTTTCAAAAACTCTTGACAGTTTTAAAAATTTAAAAAAGAAATCTTAAAAATGTAATCTAAGATTTAAAAATTTAATTAATAATAATTTTCAAATGTAATGTATTATAAGATAAAGGAGCATAAAATAATACTTGATGAAATATAAGTTAGTTAATAATGAATTAAATATGTAAGAGTTTGATAAATATATAATTGATGAGTTAAATATGTAATAGATTGCGCCTATGCAATTATTAAGTGAATTACTGAATTTGCAATTTCTATTATAAATGATCAATAACTTGAATTTCAAATAGTAGTAAAAATAATATTCGTTTAATTATATTAATTGTGAACTTAACACTAACTTTAATTTAACTTTTTTCAGGTAGATCAGGAAACCAAGGTAATATTCTTTTTATGCTAAAATTCTTTTCTTAAACTTCTTGTTATTTTTTAGATTATTGATCATCAAAAAAAAAAAAAAAAAATATATATATATATATATATAGCTAGCAAAACATTCTGCATTATAATAAACTTTTGTAGGTATTGTTAACTTTTTTAGTTATTGCTATATATATCTTTTTCCTATGGTAGTGGTGTGCATTATAATTTTTAATCAAATTCACTAAATTAAGAATTACATATTAAGTTATATTTCTATTATTATTAAAAGTTTTCCACGTTTATGAACTGACATTTTTGAATGCATGGGCATGCTTAACATATACAGCGTTACGAAAACCTGGTCCGGTGGCATAATTTAATGCCAAAGTGTCTCGACCGGACGTTTCGTCACGGGTAAATCCGACTGAAATCGTCTCAAACGGGCATGTTTCAGGTATCAGTGTTGTTACAAGATTTTTTTTAAATGGTAGGAAAAAAAAAAAAGATGGAGAAAAATATAGCTGTTTTAATCTACAATACCTACTAAAATAATACATTGTTAAGGAAATTTAAATCGGTGCCTTTTTAAACGGAATGGAGTGCAGTAACAAAAGGGGTAAATTACCACTGAGAGGTTTTATACAATCGCAAGCTTCTAAAAGTTAGCAGACTTTCATTAGCAGGATTCTAAAAGAAACGCCCATTTTTGAAAACTGGTCTCTAAAGACTAACCCGGAAGTAATCAAAAAGAGGAAGCTGTGATTTCCCAGGGCTACTGAAATATGTTTAAATTACTGCCGTTTGATAATACGTTCCTTAGTTTTTTTTTTTTTTTTTTTTTTTTTTAAGTGACGATAATGAACAGTGCATTATTCTACGAAGTGTGCCTGTTAAGATTTCTAGTTATATTTTACTTTTGTTACTAGAAAACATTCTTCAGAATTATCTTGCACCGAAATGAACATCAGATTACAGGTCTGAATTGCATTTTCAAACCACCAAGAAAAAAATTTAAAAAGCATAAAGGTTGACAGCTCTGTAAATATCAACTAGGAGAGGATGATTTAAAACGCTCCTTTGTTCTTTCCGATCTCATTATTTATTGATTATTCTTTTATTTATTTAGATTAAGTTAACTCACAACCTATAAAGGGTTTAGTTTTTGTTACACGTCATATTTACTAGACTTTTTAAAATAAAAATTGTCATGAAGAAACCATTTGCATAATTAAAATACGCATTCAAAACTAAAACAAATCTTGAAGCCTGCAATAGTAACGTTTTACTTGAGTTATAATCTAGTTAAGTTAGTTGCGTACTTCAGTTACATGATTTATTTGATTACGTTTTCTAATGACAATTATTTATGGAATAACATAAAATCATATTTCAATAAAAAATAAATATAGTTGAATTGTTTTTTTCTTCGGTGTTTTATTATTTTATTAAATTACATTTCTGTGTTTTATACAAATTATGAAATTTAGATTTATAAGATGTAAATGCTTCTTTTTTTTTCAAAACCTTTTTTTTAATAGTTATTTAAAGCGGAATTTATAATTCGATTAATATTAAGGTAATTATTTAGAAAATAATTGTTTAATAATGATGTTAACACATAGCTGATCGGCAACTTTTCTGAAAATTTCCCCATGAGCCCGGCTATTGTTTTTGAAAGCGGATGTGGAAGTAAAACAATATAAATAAACTTTAAAATTTCTTATTTATTACTCAATTCTTAATATTTCTTTTTCGTATGATAAAAAGTATAACAATCACCTACGTGTAATGGTACAACAAAAGTTTTTCAATTATATCAGGTTTCGTAAAGTTATAATAAATTGGTAGAAAATTTAATAGTAAAACTTGAAAAGTAAGGAAAATTGCGCCCACTTTTTAAAATAGTCACCACGAGATCACTGCTAACATGATTGCTATGACTCGTGACCGGTCATCATCGCTTGGTCACGAAAACACGAGTTAACTCGTGACCGGTCAGCAATGTGTTAAAATATATTTTTTGAACTACGTAAGAGCTAAGCTGAGTAGTAGTAGTTTAATTGCGTAGCCGCCTTCAATCTGGTCAATGGGCTGTTGGCGACGGTCAGACAAACATTCCTGAGGATGATCAGAAGAAATGCCATCACAATTTTGATCCTCTGTGGGGGAGGGATCGCTCCTAGTTTTGATAGTCCAAAGAGAGCTAAGCTGAAAACGTATAATTGAGAATCATAAAGGTGATATTAAATGATCTTAAATATTTTTAATTATAATATAGTTTTTTTTACGAATTGTGCTTTTAGCAAATCAAGGAGGAGGTTTTGCCCAAAGAAGTGGCCAAGATGGCTTTAACGTGAACTACGGTCGAGGAGATCTTAATAATAATCAGAGAAACCAAGGAAGTCAACAAGGAACACAACAAAACCGAAATGGAGGAGGAGCTAATGGAAGAAGAACTTACGGACACTAACAACTAACTGTATACTAAGAAAACTAACTGCAAAGAAACTAACTGTATACGAACAACTTAATTATAATCTAGAAGCAAAGAATGAAACATGAATAAAACACTTTGTTAAAAAAAAAATGGCCTCTAATTTAGTAATTTTCTTTTCAAACTACACTGTGGAGCAAATTTATTTTCATTTACTGTTGCAGGTTTTCAACTCATCTTGCATATTTTTAAGCTGATTCTAAATATGTAATCGGTTTTTCTCTCCGAGCTGCAGTTTTTAATCAAATTTTCAGTCCATTTTTAGACGCAGTTTACGAGTTTAAAAACGTTGAAATTGACAGGGTGCCCTCATAAATAAATTTTTATGGAAGTTAGGGCACATCATCTGAATAAAAATTGCATAGGAACCCATACCCAAAAATGTCATCATACACCGCTAAGGGTGCTTCTCTATTTTGAACTGCTTCAACGTCTGCTTCTGAGCAGGTCATAGTAAGACAACTTCCTCCCCACACACGTCACAGCCCGTTTTACATTGAGTACCCATTCATGTTCTATTTATTTTTCCACAGATCTAAATTTTGACCTAAACCAGCGAACGATCAATTTCTAATTCAACACCCCCAGAGGTATTCCATTTCATAACCATCGTTAAACACCCGAACAATTTTTTTTATTTACGATAATAAATGTTCAACTTTGTAGCCTTGTGATTTTAAACAAAATCCAGAAGGCAAAGGAATTCTGGATCAAGACTAAACTAAACTAAACTCAGTGGCGCGACAGCCCATCGAGAGCCAAGGCCTACTGTGCCCATCTCAGTTTTCTTGACCATGGGCTCTGTGGTACAAGAGCAGATGTTCCGGATAGGTGGTCAGCCGAACGCGGAACTCCCAGTGTTTAGTTCCCAAGCATGCTTGGTACTCATTTATCGACCCACTGAAGGGATGAAAGGCTGAATTAAACTTGCCCGGCCCGAGGATCGAACCCAGGACCTGTAGCACGGTAGCGCGAAGCGCTACCACTCAGCCACCGGGTGTCATTCTGGATCAAGTATTGGGAGAAATTTTGCCTTTTTTTTAAATTCCTTCTATTCTCATCTCATACTTCTATTTTCTCCCATCTCAAACCCACAATTATACATTTGTCATGCAATTATATACGTGCTTCAATGCATGATGCTTCATTGCCATATATATATATATATATATATATATATATATATATATATATATATATATATATATATATATATATATATATATATATATATATATATATATGAGTGAAAAAAGTATTGGCGGTTAAAATTGAAGTTTATAAATTCAGAAAGAAATTGAAACTTAAGTTTTGAATAGAAAAGTTTAAGATTTAAATTGATTCTTATGAGAAATCAGGAAGAGTTGGCAAATATTCATTTATATTTATTGTATGATGAGTATCAGCTAAGAGCTTAGTGGATAAAGCGGGACTTACTTACTTTATTTAAAACAACTGGGCACCTGGGCCCAGGTGCCCAGTTGTTGCATTAATGTTTGCATTAATGTTTGATTCCTATTTTAATAAAATTGATTTAATATACTTAAAAATCAACCACTACATTTAAACAGATTAAATATGCATAGTAAGGACAAGCTTGTATTGACTTGTAGTATTTTACGTGATGGCGAAATGTGAATTAAGTATTTGGTGACAAAATCACTTTAATTGTTATTTTACGGAAAAAAGTGTTTTAGAAGCGTTTAAAAGTCGGTAGGTCTGCAGTGATGCTAAGTGCTCCATTTTCTGAAAAAGTCATAATAAATCGGTAGCAAGCTAAATAAATAAAAAAACTTGTAGAATAAGGACAAGCACGCTCACTCTTTAACAAGAGAATATGTCACGAAGAGAACATAGCAAATGATACTTTTCGTTTTTGAGATGTAGTGGTATAAAATTGAAAAAAAAAATATACTGAATTAAAAATAACTTTAAGTTCGTCACCAACAGAAAGTTTTTTTTTACAAAACAGAGCAAGTGGACATCTCTAGGCAGGGCGGAAAACTATCATGCTTTTTGCAAAATATTTTAAAGAGTGGTAGACAACTAAATACTAATGCTATCAGAATCTTTGGTATTTTGCTGGCATTTTCATAGCCTTAACACGAGAGAACTTCTACAAAGCAACATTCCCTATGAACTTTTGAATCATTTACATGCAGTTGTACTGAAAATAACTTTCAATCAAATTTACAAAACAAAGAATAATAATTTTTTTTTTTAAAAAATAAACTTCCACTTCCAGAAATTTTTCCAATAATTTTAGAAAACTGGCAACCTTGTCTGTGCAATTTGCAGACAAATGACAGTTTCTGGAAAATTTATTAATCAGGGAAAAAAACATAAATGGTAGAAGTAATATGGGTATGTTTAAAATAGCCGAATTGTTTTTAATTTCACCTTAATTTTAGAAAGACCACATTAGTTTTGAGGATGTTTGCATGATTTTTATTATACATTGGGCAGTAGAAGGCGAACAATTATCTGGTAAATCTAATAATCTCTGTCATATAGTAAATTTAAAATAAAATAAATCGCGTACCACATGTTTTCTTCTTGCCCCGATGTTAGCTACCCTGATAATGCCACTTACCTGGTAAATCCTCGAAGTTCTTCATTTATTTTAAATCCTTAAATAACAGTGGTTATTTTACAAATACATTTCTTCTTGCATAGGAAAAAATGGTAACAAATTAATTGCATTTTTGGAGCAACTTTTGGATAACCAGGATAATGAAGCAATGCGCTCTAAAAACTATAATTATTAGTGAGCAACAAAAAGAAGTAGGTGTTATGTTTCTAATCAATGGGAATTAAATTTATCAAAACTCCTTTATTATTTAATTTAAAAGGAGGTTCAAGGCAAAAACACGGTTGTCATGGGTTCCATAAAATATATTACATTAATAATTGTGACCGGAATAGTTTGTTCGGTAGGGTGCTGGATCCATGTCCGAGAGTTCGTGGGTTCAAACGCCGCCGGCCGATGACTCCCCGTGTAGTAAATGGTGACTGATGCACGTTAAATCTGTCGAGTCACAAAGTCCTCCGTGTTCCCATAACAAATCAATACCTCTGCGGCTACCGGATTGGAAATCGATCGTTCTCTGATTCAGGTCAAAATTACGATCTGTGGATGAATGAAGGGATGCGTGAATGGGTCCGCCCTATAAAACGGGCTGTGACGTGTGTGTGTGTGGCTGAAGATGAAGTCTTGACCATAGGATGGTGCCACTGAAAAATAAGAAACGCACACTCTGCCTTAAATTTGCTTGGATTCACCCAGCAGGCTTGCCTGTGTGGCAAGTGACATTAGAAACAATAACAACAACATTAATTGTAATCCACGGTAGTAGTTACGAATAAATTGTTAATTTTCTACTACTTTTATTATTTATATTCTGACACACATGCCATATAAGCATAGCCGACAACTTTTACGTGTTTTGCGTAAAATTTTATTTTTATTATTGAAGTAGTTGTAGTATTAATGCTTTTCCATTCATTTATCGTGTTCTTAAAATTAATTTAAAAGGCTTTGGCTAAAAATCTATGTAAATAGAGATATAAATGTATGATAATTATAAGATAGTGTGGATAAGATGTTACGAAATGAAAAGTTAGACCTGAAAATAGCTACTCGTTTTTCGCCACGTGGCGAGTCAACAAAAGTAAGTGGCGACTTAAATTTAGGAAACAACCGGTCACTTTCTCCCATTGTGTGTTGTTAATCATTTGATGATAATTTTACATCAATGCAGAATTTTCATTAAAATGCCCATCATCTCCATTTAAAATTTGATTCTTTAAAATCCATTAGGTTCCGGTGGAAAGATTCATATGGAAGGAGAGTTCTATAACAATTCACATATTTCTAAGTTGTAATGTATTATGTTACCGTGAAAGACCGAAATCAAGATAATGTCAATAACCACATTGGTGAACGCATATAACATCAATAACGCCTTGGTGAATGTCCGAAATATTTGTTATATCCGATTTGATATTAATTATATCGTTGATATTATTAAATTTATTCGACATTTTAATATCAGATGAGGATAGATTGGGAGAAACATCAGTGTTCGGAGTACCGGTTAAATGAATACTGGTCAGTGACACTTGACCTCAAAAATCATAAGTGTAGAGTATAGCGTGCAATGGCACCGAATCTTAAAAAACATTGATGTAGGACATACCGTGCAAATATATACCGGGTAGAGGCACTTAACTAGACCTAGATATTTCGGACATTTACCAAGTCGACTATGTGATTGTCGACATTCACCAGTGGAATTCCGCAACCACCAAGTTCGGTAGTTCACAGTATCATATATTAAGGGGTCTGGAAAGTAATGTTGTTTCGGTGCATTTGATATTTGTTATCAAGATTTTATTTTTAATCAATAATGTATTCACCCTCGTCAGCAACAACCTTTCAATGCTGGATCAAAAATGAATCGAAATTGAACAAAAATGAATTGGTTTTCAAGACTAACGAATATTTAATGTGCCGAAACAACATTATTTTCCGGTCCCCCTAATGAATAGATGTATTTTGGCTTATTTATAATATATATAAAATATTTAAAAAAAAGTTCTTTAAAGTTCGTATGTTTAACTAAATTTCGTCACATATTTATATTATTTTCATCGTTAAATTAAATTTTTATAGTTATAATTTTTAAAAAATAATATATATATCATTTACTAGGAAAAAAAGTTTCCAAAAAGTGGCTATTAAATGAAAAGATCCTATAGATATATGTTATTGACTCATCAGGTTTAAGGAAAAAGTAGCTACTAAGTTAAAGTCTACAGTCCACTACCTACAAACAGAAAATTTAAATTTTCAGGACTATTTAGATCTATAATTGTAATTCAATGATCTCCTTACTACAACTGAGGAAAATAATCCTCATTTCAGTTATGCGAATCTTCTGCTATATACATATCTGAACTTGTAGGATCTTCAAAAAAGTTTTTTTTTCCAATGGTGGTGAAGTAGCTATAAAAAGTAAAAAGTGGTAGAAACTAAATTCCTTTTGGTTAATTTATTATCTATTGCAATTTTTCATATTCTTGTTATTTATAAATAATTATTATAATTATATCAGGTGGGGGATAACTTAAGATTTTTCAGGACCATTAAGGGTTTGTTGAACAGAAATTGAACATGATTTGTTGAACAGAAATTGAAGTCTACTATGTTGAAAAAATGCTAAAAATGGTTTCTGATAAATTACAGGGAATCTTAGATTCGGTGTTCGAAGTAACAAAGATGAGCTTTTATTGGATTAACATTAACAAGGACCTACATTCAAATAGGATTGGCAGTTCAACTCCCTTAATACGTTGAATGTCATGGGGTCACCGGTGACCGGCACTGAGTTTGTTTATAGCGCCACGGAGGTCACCGGTGACCGACGAAGCTAAGATTATTAGAAACACATAATTAGAGAAAATTTTAATTTTTTAAAATATTATTATCGTTACTAAAATGGTTTGAAGAAATTAATGCAATATCGAACACACAAAAATAGTTTTATTTATATACACAAAGATGCCAACTTCCTACGGACGGGTCTCGTTCATTTCATCGACAATCACTTCGTCGATAGGCCATTTCATCGACACCACTTCATCGACAGCCATTTCATCGGCTACGTCATTTCGTCGACAGGCCGTTTCCTCGACAGGGTCGTTTTATCGACAGACCATTTCGTCGACAGGGTCATTTCGTCTACAAGTCATTTCGTCGACAGGGTCATTTCGTCGACTGGGTCATTTCATCATCGGGGTCTTTCGTCGACAGCGTCATTTCAACGACAGGGTCATTTCGTTGATAGTGCCAAGCGTAATTCTGAAACTATTTTAGAGATTTAATCTATTTTTTTTATTATTAATTAGAAAAATGCTATTATTTAATTTTTATACTAAAGTAAAATTGCTGTGAATTGTTCCAATTGAAAAAAAAATTCGCTTTTTAAATTAATTGATAGGTTGTTGAGAAGCGTATAATCGAGAACGGTTCATGCATCAAAATCTACTTTTCTATATCTAAATCGTAATAGCTCGACACTTGTTTTCAGGAAAGATAAGGATTGTCTTCAGAGCATTACAAGCATGATATCCGGACCGTGGTCAACAGTTGATATAGTGTGACAATGTACTTTAAAAATTTATCTTAGAAATAAATGTGTTAAATCTAACTAGAAAAAAAGTGTGTAATACATATCTTAAATGTGTAAAATGCAATTATAACACCAAATGTAAAAATTTTTCGTTTTTTTAACGAGATATGAATAGAAGAGCAGGCAATTTTCAAATAAAATGCTTCTTTTCTGGCAACTTCAACATATTATTAAGATCAGGCATCAGGCTAGGTTTAAAAAATTTCAACGCAAATATACTAAATTACAAAGAAGTGCAAGGGCATAACGTCTATTGTAAAAAAATCATAAAACTAGTTTCCAAATTACTCATGACTTTGCGTACGAAATAACCTTTTCTACTAATGTCGATGAAATGACCCTGTCAACGAAATGATTCTGCTGACGAAATGACCTTGTTGATGAAATGACCCTGTCGACGAAATGGCTTGTCGACAAAATGACCCTGTCGACGAAATGACTTGTCGACGAAATGATCCTTTCGACGAAATGGTCTGTCGACGAAGCAACTTTGTCGACAAAATGACCCTGTCGACAAAATGACTTGTCGACGAAATGACCCTGACGGCCAAATGGTCTGTCGAGGAAACGGTCTGCCGACGAAATGAACTAGTCGATGAAATGGTGGGTCGATGAAGTGGTTGTCGATGAAATAAATGCGACCTCTCCTTTCAGTGAATAAATATTTTCAAGTGGGAGTTTATTATTTGTGATTCTTGGTGTAATAAATTCAATTAAGTAGATTTTTATTCGTCACTATTTCTAAACAATTCGTAGGCTTATATAATTCCAGACTTTTTTCAGATTAGTCATGCTAAATCTTTTAAAAAAAACTAGCAAAATCTGTCTAATATTTGCAAATTTAGTTTTTAGTTATTTGCGATGTGGTCAGACGGGCGAGCCATGTAAAATTAGCGTGGCATTCAACTCGTTTAAGGAACTTATATATTTATCTACATACATATAGACTTGTCTGTTCCTTTGAAAACAGCAAAAATACATACTTTAGTTCTTTAGGCGTAAATTACTTATCTTGGCTGTGAACATGTAAAATTAGCGTGACATTCAACGTGATAATAAATTGATATAAAAAATAATCATAAAATGATTTCAGGACCTAGTTTTAGGATTCATGAGCAAAATAATAATATTTTCAACGTAATGTAAATCATATGAGTTATATTAAAAGCAATAAATGCACACCTTCTCCAACAATTTGTCTCTTAAAAAGAACAATATGAAAATAATTTTACTTTTACTAGCAAATAACTGGTTTCAAAATTAACGCTGAAACAATATTGCAATAAGCTCTAGCGTTATAAAATTACGAAACTGCGTTTTAAATAAAGGGATATATTTACTCTATTAAGACTACTTCAAAATGACGCTTTTAATTAAATTCAAATAACGAAGGCACGTGAATAAACATTTCAAAAGTATAAAAGACACCAGAACTTAAAATTTGCACGCTTTGGGTCTTCGGCCGAATCACTTACTTTCCATTATCAAGCAAAATGAATCCATCAATGAAAATCTTTATGATGATCTTCGTCGTGGCTGTTATCAGCTTGACTTGCGAAGGTAATTTTTTCTTCCTTTAACTATATCCACCATCGTTGAAGCAGGGGTATAAATCTCTTAGTTTTCTGCTGAAAGGGCCCCGTACAAATCATGGGGAAATTAATTCTCTGTCATATTGGTTGAACACTTAACATGTTACAGTTTATAACATTCTGAGCAAAAATTTTCATTACGCAAAATCCAAAAATGGATAGTATCTTAGATACGGCGCTTCAAACTTAAGAGGCATAGGCAATTAACACTGTGGTGAAAGGTACTTGAAGCGCGCAGCATTGGCCAAGACGAATGCGAATAAGTAATGCTAGCTGAGCTGTGATGGCTCAAGGGATAGAGCTGACCGACCACAGTGCTTACGTGAAATATCCTCAGTGGTAGACGGATCATGGCTTAGAGTCCCCTTGCCGTCAGCCTAACCGTGGGAAGTTTTCGTGGTTTTTCTCTCCATGTAGCGCAAATGTGGGTTAGTCCCATCAAAAACTTCTCTACTGAAGCAAATTTCTCCCAATACGAGGTCTAGGAGTTCCCTTGTCATCTGAATTGTGTTCAAAATTATAAGGCTACGGAATTGAACATTAATAGTCGTAAACCCAAAAATTGGGTCAGCTATTCAAAGACTTTTATAAAATAGCTTTTTAATTACTTAATCTAACTTTCAGTACTTGTTTAATAGTTCATTATTTACTATTTTTTCATAATTTCTCTGATTAACGCTAATGTTGTGACTAAATAAGAGAACTGTAAATTACTATTTTTGGTTTGAAGCTTCGTATCTCGGAAACTGTTAATTTTTTGACTTCGTGTCAATAAGACCTTTTGATTAGTTTGTTTATAACATAGTAAATTTTTAGTCAATTTGACAGATAATTAATTTCTATAAGATTCATGCGAGGTCCTCGGTAGACTTATGCGAGTAAAATTAAATAGTGAAGTATAGTTCATAATCAAAATAGTAAAATATTGCACTTCAGTTTAAGAAATCTAGATATGAAATATTCTTACAACCAATATTTTATCTATTCCTGGAACAATCAGTAATGGCAGATGTATGGGTATTTTTTCAACAGTTAAAAGCCTCTTTTATATATTGAGGCTTGTTTATTTATTTATGTTACGCATGCATATACAGGCTTAAAAGCCCTTCTTAAGTCGAAGAGTTAAAAAATGATATCACGAGGAAACATTCTCGATCACTACGGGATCCGATCCCGCTACCTCCATGCTACAACCACAGATAATTATAGTTTAAATAACTTGCATTTGTATGTATGATCTATTTATCTATATGTTTTGGTGATCAGAATAATTTGAAACTCAAAAATCAGAAAATAAAAATTTATTTAAAGACAAATTAGGCTTAGAAACTAGTCATTTCTAGAATAACTCTCTTATATTATAATGTTGAATATCTCTTATTATAATTTTTTATTAATTCGATAAAGTAGAAGCAAATATTAAAATACCTTTTTTCTTTTTAGCCCAGCGTCCCAAAAGTAACAACATAGGTAAGTCTACTGAGATAGGTTTAGCATTTCGTATTAAATAGTGCCATTTATTGAGTGTATTTAATTTTTACAAATATAAAAGTTTTTACAAAATTAGATATTTTTACATAAAACTGCAAAAAAATTTAACAGGAATTTCTATCATTAATTATAAATTCATAATTGCTCAAATGAATTAATGAGCTATACCAAAAGATAAAGCTCTTCATAGTGTTAATTAAATTCAAACTTTTTTTTAACTCTACGACGACGTTAGATAAAAGTGCATTTTTTAAAATTAAAGTTGCATTGTATTTTAAAACTAAGTTACATTTGATATATTTACTTTAGTTTTTATCAATTTTTATTTCTAAATTCTGTTATAAAATTATACGTTTAACGATCGAGAGATATTTCTAATAGTTTGTACTTAATCGAGTCTTAAAAAATTATTAAAAGTAAGATAATATTTTACTCTGAATAAAAATTGTTTTTAATTATTTATATATAAAGATAAATTGTCTTTATCTATGAATATATATGAGAATGTAAATCATAAAAATATATTTTTTTTAGGTAACTCTCAAGGTAGAGGTAAGTACGCTTTGAATCAAGCATAATTTGCAATCTATGATTTTTTTAAACGTAAGTAGAAACGGAATTTTTAGACTATGTTAAAATACAAGAGAATATATAGTAAGGTTGTCTAATTTTAGAAACATAAAAATCAGTTATGTTTTATGATATTTAAGTAAAAAAAATTATATATAATTTTCAAATCATTCGACTCTCTTTTCAAGAAAATGTGAGTTTTTATGCCAATATCGTAAAAAAAAATTCTATTGTAATTTATATTTCAGTTTAAAATTATAGCTTTTATTTTAATATATAATGATTTTACTATACCCAGTCACCTAACATTTTCAGGTAATGGAGGATCTAGAGGTAATTATATTTTCATGTATTGTTATTACCTTTAACAGTATTATTACAAAGACACAATATTTTTAACAATGCTAATATACACTGAAGTATTAATGAAATACGAATAAATACTTTTTGCAGGTTCAGGAGGATATAAAGGTAAGATATTTACTTGTTATGGTATGAAATAAAAGGAATAAAAGTATTATAATATCATAGAATTAATATGTATTAGAAATTAATGATAGTATATAAATGAATTAACTTATAGGTTCAGGAGGATATAAAGGTAAAAGCATTTTTATTGACTTATTTATTTCTTATTAAATGAAATAAAAATATTACTAGGTTTCAGTGATGCATTATACCAGACAAAATTTTCTTTCTATTTTCATATATATTGAAAATAAATTAATCGTACTATTATTCCGTACCTGAAATTATAATTGTAATCATATAGAGTAAGTCGTACAGATCAAAGTGTTCATATTTAGTCAAAGACGAATTTACTTTCTATTTCATCCCGGTAGATGCCAATACAGACTGCTTCGAATGTATTGTAATCGAAATCCGTGATCGAGTAATTTGTGTTGCTTTTCTTATATTCACAAGCATTTTACAATTTCCTCGTAACGAGTATATTGTGAAATGTTTATGGTGGATGATCAGGGAAACATGTTGTTTTACCTGGGACACAGATATTTCAAGTTAGAAAGTTATTTTTGCTTGGAAATTATATGACGTAATTGAGATTTTTCACTGGAAATAACTTCATGCATAGGAAGACTAGAGTCTCGGGCATGCTAAGAAACTGGGCGAAATTTATTTTTTAAAGAACTCTTCATTTTACCTTTCTAATTATTTTTAAAAAAATACATAGATGTCTGTTAAACAATCTCTGCCAAACATTTTTTAATCTTATAATATTAAACTGAAAGAGTAAAATTTTATTTTATTTTATAACCAGCTTTGAACAGCCGATCCTATTCTAAATTTACTACTATCAATGCTCAACTCTAGCTCTGTGATTTTGAATCCAATCCAGAATAAAAGGAAACTCCGAGATCAAGCATTGGGACAAACTGGAGGGGTTTCTGATGAAACTAACCTTCATTTGCGTAACACGGAGAAAAAAACCACGAACCCCTGATCTGTCTACCACTGAGAACATTTTACGTCAGCACTGTGGTTGGTGTAAGCCAGGAGCAGAATCTTCCACCTCTGATGTTTGAACCTGGCTCACTTTATTGAGAGGTGAACGCTCTATCACCTAAATCACTGCGATAATTGGTTAAATAGCTGATCAAAAAAGATTTAGTTAACCTGTCGATTTGGAATATGAGAAGTGGGAGAAATTGAATCTAAGTTATGCGTTCAGCGTGGTAACAAGAGGTTTAAGAAAAACTGCAATAGATTGTAGAAAAAGTAATATATTCAAATTGAACAAAAAAAATTGCATTGTCAACATTTATTGTGACACCATAATTTTGTCCCTCAAAATCTGATAAAATGAACTCGTTCCGGTATTCCTTATTAATTTTAATTCTTTCTATACTTTTTTATTAATTTTAATTTTATCTGATAAGCGTGTCATTTTATATTCATTGACTACTATTTGATATGCACTCCTGACCACAACTTGCTTTTTTTAAAGGAGGATATGGTTCTCACAGTAAGTATGCCTATGTTGAATTTACTTCGTATCAGTATAAATTAAAACCAACCTTTGTAATATATAGCACTAAAGTAAAATTTCAGTATTGTTTTGAATAGAATTTTAATAATCAAAACTTTTGATGGAAGTTAAAAGTAATTCTAAAAAAATCAAGATAGTATTTTTTTACATTAAATTATTTTCTGGCTCATGCATGATGAAATTATTTAAATTATTTTCTTTGAAACAATTGTATACAAACTTAAAAGTGTCTTGATAGGGTTTTTAAAGAAGAATGACCAATTTTATAAATAAGACGGAAAAAATAATTAATTTATATCACATTTCCATTTCGAATAACTTCCTCGGTTTAACTTTCCATCTTATAACGTCTATCTTATATATTTATAACTTCATAAACAATTATAACTTCAATCAATGTTTCTTCAAATCTAACATTTCTTTATTCGAAAAAATAAATAAACTTAATTCATTTCCAATGGAACAACCTTTATAAAATAGTAAAAGTTTTTATAAATAATCAATAAAAATCTGTCTTAAAATGTTAAAAGGTTGGCCACAACCTGGAAAAATTGAAAAAGTGGTGATATTCATTTACTGTGACTGTTGAAGGTTTTGAAGGTTTTATATTTACTGGTCAGTTAAGCGATACAGTCTTAACATCTTAATATGATTCCTTCAAAACACAAATTTAATTTGGTAGACAATAATCATTAAAAACAATTTATTCCTTCAATTTTAAAAACCACTTTAATTTTTCCGGGTTGTTGCCAAGCTGTTTAATAACTTAATATTTACAACTTACTAACTTCTTTCAGATCAAAATTCATACCCAGGACGTGGCACTGGAAACCAAGGTAATCAGACTTTAGAGCGATATTTTTAGTTTAATATTTTTTTTCCTTCAATAAGAATATTTCACAAAGCAATAATTACATATTACCAGCCAAAATTACATTTTCTAAGTAATGGTAGAAAATAATTTCGATTTTTTTTTAAATATTTTAGTCATAAATAAGGTTTAATATTTAAAAACTAAGTTTTTTTTTAATGTCATGAAAATTTTCTCTATTTTATTATTTTATCGATATATACAAATAGTTTTAAAGTAATTTCAAATAACATTTGTTTTAAATCTTATTTGTGCCCAATTTTTAATTGGTGGCATGACGTATTTTTTTATTTAAGCATAGTTAAAAATGCTATTTTTCATATATCTTCAGCATTTTTTAATATATATTACAAAAAAATTGATATACATAGTATCTTGTTTTGGCATAGCTGACACTCAAAATATTTGAGATGCACCTGGTTCTTTGTCTGGGTTTGGATACCCAGTTTAAAACTGGATCTTTATCTGCAAATTTAAAAAAAAAAAGAAACGTGAAGTTCGCATAATTTTCATTCGAACAAGTAATTTACAAGATATAGTCCCAACGAGCGGTCACATAAAAAAAGCATGTTTTTATTTTTAGAATTCTTCAAACTAATTTTTAAAAATTTTTTTTTTATGATTTTGAAAGTGTTTCAATAAAATAAATTATATTAAATGAAAAATATTTTAACTTTAAATTTTAATTTTCAATCACCCGGCAAATAAAAATGTAATTTAAGTGTGCCACGGAATCTATCTTAGCACAATCTCTTATACTTTCTGATACTCAGTAAAAAAATTTTTATTTATAACCAATGTTGAACAGACAATTCATATAGAAGTTTTGCTGGCTTTAATGTTACGATTCTATCTTTGTATCCCAATAACTTTGATTAGATAATGAATGCCCTAGATCAAGCAACAAACAAGGGGCAAATTTAAACGGAATTGGTAGCTAACAAATAAGCAACAACTTTTAGTGAGACAGTTTGCAAAAAAAATTAACTAACAAACGGGTGAAACCAGCACCTCCTACATCAAAATGCCGCCACACGGTCTTTTATAAGTAGTCCGCGCAGACTGTTTAAAAAGTGAACCAGTTGTGCGCATGAACCCAAAACCTTTTATAAAAGTAATTGAGAGAAATTTATCATATATATTTGAGAATTGAATCTGTAGTGGTTGACTAGTCAATAAGGCAAACCAATAATATTCATAAATAAAACAAATTTTTTGTCATATATTTGCTACCACTTTCTTATTTCAACTAGATTTTGTATTAAATGACTCAATCGGAAAGTGGATATTTAACGCTCTGTTAAGCGTGGAGGTGGCGGGTTCGAATCCCGCCGTAACCCTGGATGTATTCTTTGTGATGTACTTCTCTATTGTACTATCTGTTCTTCTACTTGACAAAGGTTTATAAGCCTTAATTGAGCACACAAGCCTGCAAATGTATGTCGTACCAATAAAACAATAAAAGTGGATATCCTTCACAGTGATCTGATCGGACTACCTATACAGAACCGTGTGGAGGCTTTCAGTTATAGGAGGCGTTGGAGAAACACAAGCTTTTTAGAAAAAAATAGATATATGTTACCAATTTATTCACTTAAGCTTTTTTTTTCTAATACTATCGTAAATCATCTTACATCGAAAATGTTATGAAATATTTACAGTGAGTTGCTTGTTGAATACAATTATATAAAAATAAAAATTATCTTGGAAAAATTTATTTATAATTTTTTTTAACTAACTCTGTACTTTGCGAAGGATTCTCAGAATTAAAACCCGCACAAGAGCTAAAGATGTCTCTCACAAACTATTTCTAAACTATATGATCTTTCATGCATATGCTTAAATTATTTATACGCAGAGAGAAATTTTAATTTAATTAAGTATTACTACATTACTTTGCTCCAACAGTAAGCGCTGATGAAATTTTAAAAGCATTTGCTATAAGTCATTTCACTCCTATTTTAAATATTTTGTAATGCTCTAACTTCGTGTTGGCAATTGTTGATTTGAAAAGGGATTTTAAATAAGATTACATTTCCATATGATTAAAAAAACATGCCATTATTTAAATGTCACTTTCCACTATCCTACAACAACTAAAGAATTTCCTAGTGGTAGCATATGTAATGCACTAATATTTTACACTCTGACTACTTTAAAATGCTGTTTGAACTAATGTTAGTAACCGAAAAATACATAATAATGTTAGTACCATTTAAAATACAGTATGCAGTAATTTTACACAATTTTCAAATTTCATGAAATAATGTGGTTACTACTTATTACGATGTAAAAACTTGTAATTTTAGGGTGGTTACTTTTTATATCGCATCAGATGTGACATCTGAGGGTGAAGGGTAAATAAATTACAATTAATAAGCACTAAGCTGCATTTATTAATAAGCATATAATAATTTAAATGATCCGATCAATTTAGTAGTCCGACGTAACGAACATAAACTATTCATTGGAGGAAATTGTGAAAGATGTCACTACGTTCGGGCAATTAAGCTGCGCAGTGGAATAGATTACGAAAGATGCCATTACGTGTGGACTAAATGATCAAATTTCTTGTTTATGTTTACCCTTGCTGAGAATCCTAAATCCTGGGATCAGTCCTATTTTTGATCTATTCATCTGGCTTTCTTAAATTCGAAAAATAGATAGCATCAAATCAGCATTCTGTTGTTGTTGTTTCTAATGTCACTTGCCAATATCATCAAGCCTGCTTGGTGAAAACTAAGCAAATTTAAGGCAGAAAGTGCGTTTCTAGTTTTTCAATGGTGCCATCTCTGGCCAAAAATACATCAGCCACACACCTCGTATATAGGGCGGACCCATTCATAACCGGTATTTTATTATTTACTGAATGAATGCTTAATAAACCTTATTTTTTGTTGTCTTCGTCTAGGAAATCAAGGCGGAGATACCTCTCAAAGAAGTGGACAAGACGCATTTAATGTCAATTTTGGATCAGGTGGACTTAATAATGGACAAACCAACCAAGGATCTCAATCTGGCAGACAGCGTAATCACAATGGTGCTAACTAGAAATGCTTGCCTGGAATTATTGAATATTAAAACTGTATTTTAATCGTAATCTTTTAAAATAAAATAAGATTAATAAAGATTTAATATGATGTTTTTTGTTATAACTTGATTAATCGCAATACAGCGTAGAACCCAAATGCATGATTTATTTTCAGAAGTTTAGATCTAAGGAAAACAGATATTTAACAATGAAATTTCCTTAATTTTCAATATCAATTATTATTAAATGAAAAAAAAAAACTTCTATTTAGGTTTTATATTTCAGTACAATTATAATTCCGACAATCAAACAGATTTTTGTTAGTAGCTATTACACTGTTTTTCTTATCATTAAACAATACCAAAATATATTCTTTCTTGTCAGGAAAAATAGTATCACTCGTATCCCAACTGCGTCAAAGGGTTAATTTCACTTAAACTTATTAAATATGTTGGTCCAGTTATAATAGTTAATTGGTCAGTTATATAAGTTATAATAGTTAAACAGTAGGGTAACTCCATGATGTCGGACGTAAAAAGTGAACACAAATTTCTTCGAAAAGCTCTCTTTTAAAATATAAATTAAATTTAAAATCTTTTAATTTTTATTTCAAATATATAGTACATCATAACCTGTTGGTGTCCGTTGTAAATCACACGATAGCAAAATATTAGTACTAATTTACAAATTATCTAAACTCTTTTAATTTGTTTGTAATCCATATTTATATGTCGCTGAATTTTGTAGTTGATATTTGAGTAAAGAATTCTAAGCAGTTCTTAACTTGTAAAATATGCTTTATAATTAATTTGTAGTTTTTTACTTTGGTGTTGGACGTAAAGTTTTTTGGTGTTGGAAGTAAATTCTTCAGGTTGGATATAAGTTTAAGTTAATGATAACAATTATGAATATTATGAAAATAACTATACTTTTTATCCTAATTCTATAAAAATTATTTTTTCTAGCAAATAGCTTGCAGCGTAAAATTACAACAATGTAACTACAACTCATGGAAAAATGGAATAGTTTTTCTCCTTTAAACAACGCGGTTTTCGATAAATCACTAGATTTATTTTATATATAACCTTTAAGCGTATTAATTTCATCATCTTTTGCTAATGCAAGCTCTCCACCCCTCTCAATTTGTAAAATTTTCGATGACGTGGCTGATACCCAGCACTCAAAATTCACTTTGGCATGAACATAAAACACCTTTTAATTTAGAAGATGTAAAAATAAAGCTGATCGCTTCATTGTCGTTATGCTTACGTGGAGCTGCCAACTTTTATTCGACCCGAGGAAATATATCTACTCATCTCATACTCATATGTGGTGGTTATCTTAGCATCAGCCCCGCGAGGGGCTCTAACTAATTCATCTGAGTGGGAATAAATAATAGATCGCCGAAGTGCAACTGAATGGTGAAAGTTGGGGTTCAGTAACATATACTGAGAGAAGAAAATATATTCTGGCCTGCCAGCTATTACGCTTTCTGAAAAATATTTTATAGAGTGGTAGACATTTAAAAAATCAAAGTTTTCAGAATTTTTGCAATAATTTTTAAATCATCACTACGAGAGAGTTAGAAAAAAGTGGCGTTCCATATGGATTTTTATGTAATAGTATGCGAAATAAGTTCAAAGGAATTAAAAAGAAAAATACATTAAAACAAAAACTTAGGTGCCACTAGAATAAAATTATACAAAAAGCGTAGAAGTAAGGCAGACCTGTATATCTCGAGCAGTAGTTAAAAACTAGTTGGAATGCAATTTGTAGAAATATTTTACCGTACAACATTGCTATGGCTTACAATCATTTTCGGTTCTATAACTATTTCATTTATATAAGATTAGTTTATTTGCATTTAGTGATAAACAAAATCATATTGAATTAATTTTATAAACTCAGGAATCAAAAAGATATTTATAAGAGCCAGTCTAACACCTCCTGTAACTGAAAGATTTCACACGGTTTTTCATAAGTAGTCCGGTAAGCCAGTTTATGAAAGAGCCATTTAATATAAACTCTATTAAAAATTTTAAAGTGGTAGCAAATATATGTCTAAAAATTTGTGTGATTTATAAATATGATTGGTTTATCTTATTTATTTATCAAACACTACAGATTCAATTCTCAAATATATATTATACATTTCTCTCAATTACTTTTAAACAAGAATTTGGGTTCATGCGCAAAACTGGTTCACTTTTTTCGGGTTTTGCGCAGACTACTTATAAAGTTCCGAGTAGAGGCTTTCTAACGTAGGAGGTGATGGCTAGTCTCATTTTAAATCTAAAAATGAAATACTACGAAGAATCAGTATTTGTTGGTGACCATGTATATATTGACAATAGTTCTCTTAGCGTTTCTTGGCCGAATTTTTGAAAAAAAAGGTATTCCCCTTTAGGCCTCAAGCACAAATTTCGTTAAAACCAATTTGCAAAAATAAGAATTATACATTAACACATAAATTTTACTTCCACAAGAAAATAACTTTTTCCCCCAAATGGAACAAGTTATCATCCGTTATGTACAGATCTGAAATAAAGATAGTGTTAAATCGGGAATATAATTAAAGAATCCTATATAATATATTCCCTCACATTTTGAAAGAACTGGTACCATTTTATAATATGTACTGCATTTTGTGGACCGTTATAGTAACGCCTTTTGTCTCTTCGTTTACAATTCTTTTTGTTTTGTGTAAATACAGAAACCGATTATCTTGAATGCTATGAGAAACAAACACTATAAGAAATACGAATAATATTAGAATATATAATACTTAGGGAAAACATAAATACTTACAACATATAATACTTACAATTTTTTTGCACTGCGTTTTTTTATTTTTTTTTATTGAATTTTAAACAAATTATTCATTTAACACTGCTTTTTCTACAGAAAGGTGAAGAACTTACTTCAATTTAAAATTAAACATATGTTTTTATGAACATTTTAATATACATTACTCATAACATTTTAAAGTTTTTTTTGTAATTTTTTTGTAATTTTGTAATATTTGAAATTCTTAATTATCTAAAAGTCCGTGTAACAACAAATATCTTTAGCTTTTTTTTTAATTCAAACACCTTTAACAACACAGAGGATCAAGATTTTTGTTGCATTTATACAAGTACTTGATTTTGCCTAATTCGAGTATAGGGATTTCATACATGAAATTAATCTTGTTTCGAAAGCTACGGATTTTTTTTTCAAAACGATATTTTTAGCTTAATTTTTTTTTAACAACACGGGGGCACAAATTTTTTGCTGTATTTATACAAGTACTGTTTTTTTTTTTTTTAATTCGGGTGTGGAAGTTTCAAATCTGAAATCAGCTTTGTTTGATAAGCTATAGATGTTTCTTAAAAAGAAGAAAAAAAAATTATATATATATATATATATATATATATATCTTAAAAAAAACACTGGAGAAAGCTGCTTTTAACACTAGGTTTACGGACGTTTCTTATGTACCTATCTCTACGAACACGCGCCAATTTGACACATGAAGAAATACATATAATTGTGATTCTTAATTTAATAAATTCAATTTAGTAGATTTTTATTCACCACTATTTCTAAATCATTCGTAGTCTTATATTATTCACCTCTTTTTAATTCCAAAATTTACTTAGTAGTTATTTACCGTTTTTTTAAAAATTATTTTGGCGTGTCCGGAGCAGTTGGCAGTTAGAAACCAATGAAATTTTATACTATAAGAAAAAAATGAAAATATGAGATATATATTTATGAAATATTCTAGTATTTCATTTTTCAATACTGGAACTAAGCAACTGAAACCTTCAAAATCTGTCACTCGGACATCAATTGACATTCTGCGTTTGTTCTTTCTATTATTGCTTATCGATTATTTAAGATAACGATATCGGATAACGGATCGAAGTATTGTCGGTACATTCCTATTTATTATTGATGTGATAGTTGCATGTGTACTCAAAATATTGTCTAAATCATGATTGCGTCCAATTGACGCATTTCCGTAGAGATAGATATACTACAAAGAGAATTTCAATATTTCAACGCTTTTGAAGAAAATAGACTTAAATATATATTTACCTCGATCAATGGTTAAAAGTCATTACTAGAGATAAAATAAAAATTCAAACAGGTTTTATAATTTTCCTTACAAAACTCGAAATACGTCAAAATGACGCGTCCCGTAAACCTAGTGTTAAGATTTTCGCCATTTCAGGTGTGGGACTTTCAAATCTGAAATTAGTTTAGTACGGAAAACTGTACATTTTTTCTCGAAATTATGTTTTTAGTTAAGTATTTTTTTTTTTAATAATATTGTTAAAAAAACTTTTTGTTATATTTAGAAAAGTACTTGATTCTGCTTAATTCAAGTGTAGGAATGTCATGTCTGAAATCAGTTTTGTTCAGAAAGCGACAGATTTTTTTCTAAAAAGGTATTTTTAGTTATGTTTGTTTTTTGTCTGATAGTACAAGTTTATAAAGAACGCAGAGGTTTATATACATACATATACACTAATCTGCACCTTTGAAAATAACTCTTAACACGTTGTGCGCCGCGTCAGCCATCGCTGACTGACACTGTACTTTCAATTTAGGCCGCGTCAGCCACCGGTGGCTGACACTGAAATTACATTTAGGCCGCGTCAAACACCGGTGGCTGACACTGAAATTACATTTAGGCTACGTCTGCCACCGCTCGCTGACACTGACCTTTCACATAGGCCGCGAGAAACAGCTGGCCGACGGCGTATAACATAATATAGAACTATAAAATTTACACTCTTTTATGGAATTGCAGAAAATTTATTTAAAATTTACTTAATTATTGTTATTCTTGGTGTAATAAATACAATTTAGTAGATTTTTATCCAACACTATTTTTAAACAATTCGTAGGCTTATATAATTCACCACTTTTGTCAGATATGTCATGATAAACCTTCTAAAAAAATAGCAAAATCCGTCTAATATTTGCAAATTTAGTTTGTAGTTATTTGCCGAGGCCAGATGGGCACGTAGCGTGGCGTTCAACGTGTTAAAATAAATCTCTAACTTTCTGAACAAAACTAATATCAGATTTAAAATCCCCACTCCCGAATTAGGGTAGAACAGGTACTTGTATAAATAGAACAAAAAATTTGTTTCCTAGTGTTATAAACAAATCTTATTATCTTTAGACCCTGAAATTTTTATTCTCTGTCAAACATATATTACTTGATAAATGCTTTCCATTTCATTATGAAGAAAGACAACTAGTAAATATGTTCAATTGTGGATCGAATCCAAATCATGGCTAGAAGCCTCAATAATAACATAATATTTACGAGACTCCTTTTTTCTAATTACATTCTTAATGCATGTATAGATATCCTAATGTATTTCATATTTTTTTCTAAACAAAAAAAAAAAAAAAAAGGTCAGAAAAGAAATTTGATGTATATTTCTTTTATTTTTAGAGTTTTAGAGTATCATGAAATGTTTTACAAAAAAAATCTTTTTCTATAAATTGGCTATTTTTAAAATGAATCTGCAAGTTTGCTTCATAAATCTTAAAGAAAGGTATTTATATTATTATGTATGATTTTTTTCCTTCTATTTAAGATTTCCTCTCAAAGCAAATTAAAAAAAAAAGTAATAACAAAGTTTTGCAACCTAGGTGGTGATCGGAGAAGAAAAAGAAAACTCCCTCCGCCGTAACCCTTTCGCCCCGGACGGGACACGTGCTGTCCCAGTGTGGTAAACTTTTGATAATACAGCTGGGACAACATATGTCCCAGTTACTGAAAAATATCTAGGACAGAAAATAACGCCAACTTTGGCCTACAAACAGATTTTAAGGACGGCTCATCGTTCTGAGTTCATAAATTTCTCAAGTCAATAGTTCCCGATCTAATCAAACAAGCGACATCTTGCTCCCGACAGCGAATAAATATTTTCGAGTGGTAGTTCATTAATTGTGATTTTTGTTTTAATAAATTCAATTTATTAGGTTTTTATCCACCACTATTTCTTAATAATTCTAAAGCTTATTCGAAGGGTCCTTCTTCTGGTGAAGGGTCGGAATGAGTCGAAAGAAAAATTACTCTGGTAATAAGTTGAGATACCTCGCTTATATTAGCTGGGATGCCAACTGCTTCGCTTTCTGGAATAGTCTTAATAAAGTGGTAGAAGATTATATAGTAAAATTCGTTAAAGAAAGATAGTTACGCCTACTTTTTAATACAGTAACCAGTATATTTATGCTTTAACGTTGCATCTTATATCATAATTATAACTTTTGATATTTTGTGGTGAAAAAAATTACTTAAAATGAAAAATACTAAACTAAAATTAACTTAAATTTCGCTACCACTAGAAAATACTATTTTACAAAGCGGGGCAAGTTGGCATCTATGTATTAGTGAGTCTTCTGAAATTGGAAACATTACAGAGGAGACCGACAATCCTGTCGTTCCACCCAATCACAATGGTTTGTTTTATGATGAAATAGGTCTGAAGGGTCAAACAAACATCTCTATAGACAACTAAGCCACCGAAGTGGATTTTTTCTTCAAGATCTTTTCCAAAAGCTTATTTATTTACATTGTCCAATGAACGAACGAAAGAATAGAAATGGAAGGAAAGAGCATTTGGAAATGCGAGCAAGGAATTCAATAAGCAAAGGCCATCTTCCTCCAAAACTATATCATCGTCATCATCAACAGCGAGACTTCTCAATGTTGGAAACCATTTCCCAATTGAGGGAAAAACGCATAGAAGATGTGCATGATGCGCAAAATGGAATAAGGAGGCAGACTCGAAAATTGTATGCAACTCTTGCAACGTAGCACTGAGCAAGAAATGTTTCCAGCCCTACCACACCCTCCAGAAACCCAGACTTTAGATACTTTTGTTCCTCCACTACTTTAAATTTTTTTCAAATTTTGTACTATTCTTATTTTATAACTGTTAATTCTGAAAAGTGTTTATAAATAAATATTTTAATAAAAATGTTAACTCAAATGTGCATGAAAATATTAGTAAAAAACATTGCCTGAAATAATCATCAAAATGTTAAGTAAAATGTCAATAAAAATGAGTTTTTGACTCTAGAATTCCGGCCGGGACATACCCTGTCCGGGGTTTAGAAGCTTTGGGCTTACGGTGGGACATATGCTGTCCCATCAATAAAGCAAGTGAAATCATTGTTATTGGTGATGCACTGTTATGGGGACGTTTTTGCGCGTCCAAGACCTTCAACCTTTTAGGCATAAAAGTTATTTGATCTGATAATGGCTTAGAGGAGAAATAACTCATCCCGGCAATTGGGCGCACTTGGACTGATTTTTCACCGTATTGAAAGGGTTAAAGTAATTGCTACATCTAAGTCGAAAATATTGTCCAAAATTATTTGCTACATTTCAAGTACGCGGAGTTATAAATAGCTTTCATTGCAGTTTAGTAGATCGACAACAATAAAATTATAATACTGGTGAATTCACGATTGATTTGCAAGAAGATAGTTTTAAGTGAATACAGATGAAAGAGTTCTTACATAACATTAACACGCTATTTTTAAAAAGAATCCGCATGTTTGCTGCATAAATCTAAAAAAAATAATATTTTTATTATTAATATGAATATCTATTGTAAGTTTTTTTCTGTTTGAGATTTAATTTCATAAAAAATTAAAAAAAAAAGTGTAATAATAACTAATTTGTGCATTCTAGCTCGTAAGCGGAAAAGAAAAAGAATACTCTCTCTGTCCCAAATTACACTACTGTGCAAATTAATTGGGACAAACAAATTTTTTCTGAAATTTTTTTTTTCTCGGAGATTTCCAGCCCAAACTGGTTTGAACTGCATTTTCTTACAGCACGGGGTTGCTTTTGGCTGGTTTAAACCGGTTTGACAACATGATCATCTTGTGTCGAAAATTTACTCCTTTATTCGCGCTTCAGTTGCTGTCAAGAGCGGTCGATTGTGTGAATTGTTTGTTGTCTGACGTGTTTTAAAAAAATTGATATCAGTCCCAGGAAAAGAATTCGAATTGTTACGCTTAGTCAGCGTACATCTATGACTGTAAGGGATATTGCTGCAACAGTTGGAGTTGGAAAATCGAGCGTTTCGAGGATTATTCATATGCAAAAGAATTTGGGTAGAGTGTCTCCGAAACGAAGGAATAAATGTGGACGCAAACGCAAGACGACACCTCGAACAGGCCAATTTCTATTACGAAATAGTAAAATGCATCCTCGCAAAACAAGTACAGACCTTCAGAGAGATTTATCAGCTACTGGTGTAAGCATCGGTACATCGACAATCCGACGAAGGCTTATGAAGCTGGGAGAATTGCATGAAAACCAATAAAAAAAACAGTTATTGACACCTGTAATGAAGAGAAAACGTTTGATTTGGGCCAAGAAATATAAATCCTAGACTGCACAAGACTGGAAAAAAGTTTTATTCAGCGACGAAACGCATTTTTTGGTGCAAGGGTTTCGACCAAGATTTGTCAGGCGAAGTGCTGGAGAACCCATAAGGAAACAACATATTATTCAGACAGTTAAGCACCCCCAAAAGCAGATGTTTTGGGGCTGTTTTACCTCTGGAGGACCTGGCAGCTTAGTACCGATTGAAGGAATGATGAACTCTCAAAAGTACATTCCAATAATAGAAAAAGAAAGTTGTGTCTTTGATGCAAACGTTCGCTGGGGGTGCTAGCGTCTTTCAACAAGATCTCGCTCCTTGCTTCAATTCTAAGATGACAAAGAAATTTTTTCAAGAACAGAAATTAACGGCTTTGGATTAGCCAGGTAATTCTCCTGATCTCAATCCCATCGAAAATTTTTGGAGTATAGTGAAAAGACGTGTGAGTCAAATGGACATTCCAATAATAGAAAAAGAAAGTTGTGTCTTTGATGCAAACGTTCGCTGGGGGTGCTAGCGTCTTTCAACAAGATCTCGCTCCTTGCTTCAATTCTAAGATGACAAAGAAATTTTTTCAAGAACAGAAATTAACGGCTTTGGATTAGCCAGGTAATTCTCCTGATCTCAATCCCATCGAAAATTTTTGGAGTATAGTGAAAAGACGTGTGAGTCAAATGGACTGCTCAACCAAGAAATCAATGATTGAGAATGTTATAAAAGTTTGGTTTCACGATGATGAGATCAAAAATTTATGTTCGAATTTAGTAGAATCCATGCCAAACCGAGTGCAGGATCTATATCGAGCTAAAGGAGGACATATTTCATATTAGATGGCTATACAATGCATGTAAGTTAACTTATAGTGATTAAAAAACATTTGTGAAAAATTTTGAGCTTGTCCCAATTAATTTGCACAGTAGTGTAGTTGCTACATTTAAGTCAAACATTTTGTGCATCTTGCTAAGATAGGTGAAAGTTAATATGTTACAGATTTCCGCTCCTAGAAGTATTTGCGCCAAAAAAAGAAGAAAAGTTATAATTCTTGACTAATTGAGTGTCTATCTTTTGCATTTTTTTTTTAAAAAAGTTTCGCCGTTCTTTTACATTAGAGCTTATATTAAATATTGAATTCGCTCATTCATTTTTCATTCTCATTCATTTTTCACTCTCAATCACCAGGGGAAATTTTCCAGCCCCTATAGTCTCTATATCTCAAATAATCATCTTTCAAATGCTGAAACATCTGATAAAATCCCGTTGGTAATCGGTAAGGAAGAAAGAAAGAATAAAGCTACCACTTTCTAATTTCAACTAATAATAAATAAAAGGAAATATGAAGATTAGAGAATTGGAAAAGTATTTTTGTATTCCTCTATATATAAGCATGATCACTTAAATCGTGCAACAATTTGAAACATTGCTCTGAAATATTTTGTTTTCCTAGTTTAGTTATAGGAGACGTTGGCTCAGATCTATTTTAAACATTTTGCGTTTTGGAAGTCAATATTTTCAAAGAAAAAAAAGATTCCAAAACTCATTATCCGAATGCAAAATGTAAAAATCTTCATGGAGATAATTTTAAAAAGTTAATTTTTTTAAGCATTGTTTTACAAAAACAAATTTATTTTTTCATTTTATTTATTTATTTTTTTTCGTATTGTCGGATGAAGTAAACAAACAATGACTCAAATATTATTTTCGTTCATTTTCTGAAACGTTTGTATGACTTATTTATATGACGCAAAACGTATTGAGCTGCCGTAACTTGGCCGCCCTCCGCATTATCATATTTTGAAGTCCATAGCGCATGAGACTTATATTGCAGATGTTTTAAAGAAGAAAAAAAAGACAACTAACATAAAAACATATCAACAGTAAACTTAATTGAAGAGCTTATTGAATGAAGTAGTAAACAGGGTTGTCAGCTGCTCCACTTTCTGAAAAAGGCTTTAATAATTGGTACCGAATTAAATCGTAAAAATCGCATTGTATTTCACTGAGTGAGATTGTGATGTGACTGAGCTCGGAGCTACCATGTCAACGTACCGATTCGGCCGCGGAGGGAAGACCTTCCGTATCAACCGGGAAGCAGATTTGAATCTCGCTGTGATTAAAGATGATACGAAGAGATATGCCCAATGTTTTCTGGATAAGAAACCTTCGTCCTTTGATACAGAGTTCGAGCTCGCACAAAGAGTTGCGATCAACATCGATGACGAGATTGCAGAATGTCGCCGACGAAAGTGTTCTTCGACAAACTACCTCAAAAACCTGTACAGAGCGAAATTCTTAGCCGAGGAATTGCTGATTATAAAGAAAATTAGAGACTCTCAAAATATTCTACCTCCTATCAGTCAGTCCTGACCCAGTGATTGAGTCTACTGAGCCTGAAATCACTTCAAAGCTAGATGACTGCATAGAACCAGCAGAGAACTCTACAGCTATCCAGACGAGAACTCCAGTTGATACGCCATCAATTCCAGAAAAGCCAACACAAGTTGAAGCTACTTTTTTTTTTTTTTTTTACAAATCCTCCTGGCTAGCGACAGCTCGACAAGTTCCATAAGATTATAAACACGCAAAAAGTCTAAAAAACTCAAAGGTCTCCCTGATCAGATCGTCCCAGGAAAGGCGGCAATCGTCGAGACTCCAGCAGAAAATAGCGAGCCGATGGAAACTCTACAATCCACCAGTGTAAATATGAAAGCCGTCAACCGAGAACTTAACTCAAAAATCGAAATGCTTGATCTCAAAAAAGAACTCACAGATTTAGAGCAACGGCCAATCAGAATTGAACAGCTGAGGAAGAGGCGGGGCCAGGAACGTAAGCTCCTCCCACTCTACCAAGTCATCCAACCAGATAGTGGAAATCACAGAGATATCTTCAATATCAAGAGACTGTTAGATACTCCTGTTAAGACAGAGAGATTTCGTGGCGGGTGTCACGAAATACAATGCTACCGATGTCAGAAATTCGGACACACACAAAGGTCATGCACTGCTGAGCCTGCTTGTATGAAGTGTGCCAATGCACATTTCACATACACTTGTACCAAACCAACAAGCGAGCCTGCGAAGTTTGTAAACTGCCTAGGTGAGCACCCAGCCTGTTTTTCGGGCTGCGGTGCAAGAACCAAAAAAAAATCCAGACGACGACCCACCAAGCCTACAAAAGCCTCGGATAAAGCCACCAGATTCTTTCTGATATTTAAAGAAAAGAAATGCAGCAACTTCTAAAGGACCAAGATCTCCCGAACCTTCTCAGATCTCTGCTAGCCGACAAGCTATAGTTACAGCGATCTCTCCTTCAAGCTGATCAACACCCAAGACAACCACAGCTCACCTTTGGTTTTATCTTTTTTCTAAAGACATTACACTAGGCGCCCACGCGGACAGGTACTTCGTTCACAACTTCAGTCTAAGTCAGATATGTCATGATAAATCTTTCTAAAAAAATAGCAAAATCCATCTAATATTTGCAAATTTAGTTTTTAGTTATTTACCGTTGCCAGATGGGCAAGTCATGTAAAATTAGCGTGGCGTTCAACGTGTTAAGACAAAAAGCATATGACCTCAATGTATCACATCACAAACTTAAATGTGTTATTTCCTTCTTCCAATCAATGCATATGTTGCTGAGAAGAGAGGACATGAGAACTGGGTTTTCCATCTAATAAATTTTAAAAGATATTGGTTAGAAAAATATTATAAAAATGCATGGAATATATATCAGGTGTAGAGAAAGTCTGATTTCAGAATTGAAATCAGCGATTCAAAAATATTTTAGATCCGCTCAAAAATTTCATTAAAATAAAAATAAAAATTCCCTGGGTATTTCTTAAAATGTAATAATTTTAAGAATTAAGTAAAAAAAAAAATCGTTTACTTATAATTAACTAGAGATGATTTTCTTTCTTTTTAAAACTATTTTCCTCATAACCATGACTTAACTCATTATTTTCAACTGATTCTGACATATTTTCAACTAAGAAACATGATTTTAAAAAATAAAATTAATTTTAATTAAATAATTAAAATTAATTATTTTTTAAGTTATTGCTGCTGGGGAAACTACTGCTCCCCAGCAGCAAAATAGCTTAGGCTCTCATTTGACCAATATTCATGAATCTTGGCTCAATAAGGGTTCAAAGGGCCGTTATTTTCCTATGTTGACCCCATATAGAATTGTCCGATTCATCAGATATTTTACAGCCAATTTACAACTAGTATCCGCTCTATATAGAATTGTCCAATTCATCCGATATCTTACAGCAAATTTACATCTAATATCCACTCTATATAGAATTGTCCGATTCATCCGAAATTTTACCGCCGATTTACAACTAATATCCGCTCTATATAGAATTGTTCGATACAACCGATATTTTACAGTCAATTTACAACTAATACCCGCTGTCTATAGAATTGTCCGTTTCATCCGATATTTCGCAGCCAATTTACAACTAATATCACCCTCTGGGCCATATATGACCCATATTGAGCAAATTTTGAGCCCTACGGGGGAAAAGGTAAAATTGTTGGTAGAGCTACTTAAATTTTTTGTTCTGACATAAAAATAATTACATATAAAAAAAATCTATATTTTTATAAATTAGGTATTTTTGTAAATATGTATTTTTTACTGCTAATAATTATTACATTTTAATTGTTGTGTTTTTCTTTATTGTTAATTTTATAATCAACAAATGCGTAACTTTATTTATAATTATTTCACGCTTTAATGGGCCATTTATTTCTAGTAAAGGTAAATTAAAGCACTTTTGGAATTGAAATTGATAGAAGATTAGTAATTGATATAAGAAAAAAAAATTATTTAGCTTATAAAAAATTAATCTAAATTTTAATGCTATTTTTTGGGTGGTAAGTATATTTACCACTACCTATTAGGAGCGTATTGATTTTTATTTTTCGTTATTTATAAAATAAATTTTATAAATGCTACAAACTTCAAAAGGAATTATGTATTTCATAACTTTTATACGTTTTCTTAAACTAACAAATGGTTACCAATTATATTCAAACGCACTTCAAGAAAGCTGAAGTTGTTAACAAATGGAAACCTAAATTAAAATGGTAAAAAAGTCACCATGGACTTTAAAATTTGGTGGTAAGTTTACTTACCACGGCCTTGAAAAGGGTTAAACTAATAAGCACCGAGATTTTATTTGAACACTTTAAGCTCGATTGAGAAAAAACTGCCACAGGTGACAAAGAGTGCAAAAAAGGGTGAATAATAAAATTCAAAATTTTATTAAAATATACGAAAATTAACGACTTTTTACAGCATATTGTTTTCCGTCTACTATTGAGAGAGCGTGTAATGAACATTTTTCTATTTAATATGAATATTTTAAAAAGTAAGTCATTCTGGTTTTGACGATTGACTAATTAAAGAGATAACAAATAAATAAAAATGAATTGAGTTTCGACAATTTTAACATTTTCATTTGATTGGGGCATCCCTGTCACTTATAAACTGAAATTTATTAATTATGTTAAATTTTATATCATGTGATAAATATCATGTTTTGAAATCAAAAAGTTGATGCAGTTTTGCTAACAAAGTTGGTAGCTAACAGAAAAAAAAATCCATTTAATTTGTAGTCAAACCTGCTGCAATATTTCTCAAAAACGCACTTTTTTTATTAGTGAAAACTAAGAGTCCGGCAGATAAACAATAAACTGCCTTTTTTTTATTTTTTTTTCATTCTAATTTTGATTCTGTACGAAAGGTTTTACATGGCTGAAAAATTACGGCTATTGGGAAATAAATTTCTTAGTGGTCGAAACATTAGCGTTTTGGCGTATTGAATCTTGTAGTTTAAAGTTTCAAAACAAAATTTTTAAAGTAACATGGCGAATCAATAGTTTTAAAAAAGTATGTAGATAAAATCTATTTTGGCTAATTATGCTAATAGATGTCTTTACCCTTTCCACTCGAGAGGTGACAGTCAGGCACTACTGTCATCTGTAAATTACCCACCACTCTAATTGTGAAATTTTTTTCATCTTAACGTTTAGCTACCACTTCATTCAGTGATCCTTTGATTTTATAAGGTAATATTGCAAACATTCTTTCAAAATGTTAGTGGTTGCGTCCCTTTTTTTAACAGTTGAAAGTGCTTCAAGTGCAAAGGGTTAATAGTTTCGTTTTCAGAAATTCCTTCCAAACTTAATTATTGATTTATTAACGCTTTGTAAAATTAATTTCAATGACCGTACAAGTTGGCAGGTATGCATTTACAGGGTTGCCAACTTTCGACGCATTTTGGGAAAATTTATTCTAGTGGTACTTAAGTTTTTTGTTTTAATATATTATTTTTTATTCATTTGAATTTATTTTCCACGCCACTCCTTATAAATAAATGATTTAAATGTTTTAAGCAACGTCACTTTGTTCCAGCTCCTGGATTGGTGAGGCTTTTTTAACACATTGCTGACCGGTCACGAGTTAACTCGTATTTTCGTGACCAAGCGTTGATGACCGGTCACAAGTTAACTCGTGTTTTCGTGGCCAAGCATTGATGACCGGTAATAGCAATCATGTTAGCAGTGATCTCGTGGTGACTATTTTAAAAAGTGGGCGTAATTTTCCTTGCTTTTCAAGTTTTACTAAAAGTTTTAGTAAAAAAAGAATAAATTTTTTAGTAAAAAAAGAATACAAATTCATAGCTGCCAACTTTTACACATTTGGCGTAAAGTTTTATTTCCATATTTAAAGTGGTTGTAAAATGTATGCTTTCCATATATTCTTTGCATTTATTAACTTAATTTATAACATTTTTGACCACCACTATTTTTAAAAAAATTAAGCATATATATTAATATGTAATACTGTCGTGATAGTTCTCCCTTCAAGCCACCACCCACTTAAGACAGCCTTCTTGTGGGAAATTTTCTACACCATTTTATATGCCAATAGTCATCGTTGCCCTAGGGCAAATTCTCAGATTAAGAGGTCTGGTGCCCGCTGACGCGGGCAGGTACCTAATCAGACACAGATCGTCGTCGTGATAGTCCGCATAAGCTTTGTAAAAGTAAAGCGTATGTTTCTGCCTGAAGTTGTAATTTAAATTCCATCTTACCATCACTAGAGAAAATTATACTCGAAGTATTAAAAGTTGGTTGGCAAATTTAAGACATTTTTATTTTTTCGTGTAACGCGATAAAATTTCCAATATTGATTTTGTGAAAAGCCAAATGTCATTGCGTAATGAAAAAATCGAGGATTAGTGTTAAATATAGTTCGCTCACCAGGAGTAGGCACTTGGCTCCGCCTTCATCACGTGGTATCCGATGATACTATTTCGCTTTTTTGGGGAGAAGGATATAAACAAGGTTGCTATTTGGCGATCGTATTACAAAAATATTATTTTGCAATCTTCATATGCATTTTATTTCATAAACTTGTTGATATTTCTCTCTTTTTATTGAATAGTTTGTTCTTTATTTGAATAGTTGAGATATTTTGGTGGGAAAAATTTTTTAAATATAAAATAGTTAATTAGCTAGAGTAACGAGAGGTATAATAGCTGATGATAATGTGAAGTAAGTGACTGAAAAAAAAATCACTGTTTGTGTTTGGCCATCACCTCCTTCATCAGAGAGCCTCCACACGATTTCTTATAAGTAGTCTGCGCAAACAGACTATTTAATAAGTGAACAGTTTGAGCGCATGAAACCAAATTCTATTTTAAAAGAGACTGAGAGGAATTTATCATATATATTTGAGAATTGAATCTGTAGTGGTAGACAAGTAAATAAGACAAACTAATCATATTCAGAAATAAAACAAATTTTTAGATAGATATATCTGCTACCACTTTCTTATATTTACTCGATTTTCTATTAAATGGTTGTAAACTGGTTTTCCTTCATATTGGTCTAATCGAACTACTTAAAAGAAACCGTGTGGAGGCTTTCAGTTGTAGGAGGAGTTGGCTAATCACCACGAAACCAAATATAAGGAAAAATACTACATGATGAATGGGGCAGTTGACCAGATCTAAAAGCAAGATAAGACAAATTTGCATGCTCTTATCCTGTTAGTGCCCAGCATCATATTTATAGGACAGTCTCCTATTTCAAAAACATATATTGTGGTAGGACAAATGTTTCAATTTTGTCTTTTTTCTAGGAGAATTAAAAGTTTCCCTCCACCATAATTTATTAATGATTTAAGTTTCTATCACTAGATGTATAACAATAAGGTGCAGGGAAGTTTCGAATTGAAATGGTGATAAATAGTTGATATTAGTCATTTAGTTGAATAACATATTATACCACTTTTTTCATAAAACCACTTTTTGCACCACTTCAGTATAAAAAGTCGGGATAAAACGGGTTAAAAGAATAGTGAATGGAAATAACTGTGTGAGGTTGCCACAGTCCGAAAAAAGTGTAAAAATAGATGACAAAGATTTTATGAGATTATCGCAAATTGAACAGCTTGTAATTTCACATAAATTTTAGGAATTCAGTTTGTTAGTTGTAAAATAAATATTTAATTTTCAATTAGACAAAAATATGGTAACAATTAATTACAAGCTCTATAAAAAACAATCTTTCATTTAGCAACAAATATTTCGGGAGGTTTTACGTCCCAAAAATGCTTTTATAGTTTAAAACATCATGTCTGTTTAGATATGATGTTCTTACCCATGCAAAATTCTGATCGAGCAAAATGAGGAGAGGAAGTTATATAACAGCTATAACTTTTTAGGCGTTCTCATCGTATTTAGAACTCTTAATTCAAAATTTGCATAACGCTAATTTACTGCTACTATTTAAATTTTATAAGAACAATCCTGTAATCCTGTTTTATAGAAACAGTGTTTTTACAGGTATCCTGCAAAAATATTGTTAACTTTTAAAAATCTTAACTTTTAAGCTGATAACTTTTTTTTAAAAAAGAGACAAGATTCAAGATATGTTCTAAGTGATTTATGCTGATAAACAATACCTCTTTATGGATTTATTTAGATGCATAAGATTTTCATGAAAAAAAAAGGACTAAAAAAAAAATAATAAATAAAAATGGGAATCAAATGCTTCTTAGAATTTCTGAAATATTTGTGTCCATTTTCTTAAATACACATTTTGAGTGTTTATTTTCTTAAGTACGCTTTTTCAGCTATGTCCATTTTCTTAAACACGCATTTTGAGTTCGTTCATTTCTATAACACGTATTCGAACAAAGTCTATCCTCTTAAATAAGCATTTTAAATTATGCATGTTTTTTAAACACGCATTTCAATCTATGTCTAGAAAAGAAAGCTTACCGACCTTGAGCAAAAACATGTAGATATTAATTTATATATAATTTACATTATAATATTAATACAAGGATGCACTAACAAGGGTTAACATAATAAAATTTATTTTACCCTTATGTCAAAAGAGAAGTGATTTTGAAATACACTAATTTGCATTTGCATCGATCATTGTTTGAACAGCTTAACAGTTACTGAACAGAAAACAATGCAATCAGCTGATATCATTACAATGAAACCAGTAATTGCAAACAGAGAAATTTTAAAAATTTTGAGTAAAGGCAAACACACCACTTTTATAAATACACATTCGACACATATTAAAGGTATATTTTTAAAACTTAATTCGCATTAGTTTATTCGTTTAAGATCTAACATTTCATTTGAAGAAAAATGGCTTACGCATTGAGAGTTGCCTTTTTGGTTTTTGCCGTTGCTGTACTTAGCATTTACTGTGATGGTAAGCTTAGTTTTGTTGAGTTTCCTTTCTTTTTCTAATGCCCAGAAAAATAAAGTTTTGTAACAATAAGAGATTATAAAAAAAATTCCTTCCTAAATCATTAAAAACAATTTATAAGAAAGTATATTTAAAATAAAAAAGTCTTCCTAAAAAGTATATTTAAAGTGACAGTAAAACGTTTGCTTTTCAATTTCATTTTTTTTATTCGGTTTCATAAAATTAAATAAAAATGATTTTAACTGCATTACATATGATCAGGGGTGAAAGCGAGACGGAAAATAGGAAAGGCTGGTAGTGAAACCTTTTCAGTTTTAGCTAGTTTTGGGGAGGAGTTTACTTATTCTTTTTTTAAATTATTCAGCAATATCTACTTTATCTTCGAAAAGAAGCAGTTTTATATATATGCTAAAATTTTATAAGAAATCTTGATAGTTACAGATATTTTATTTTTTTCGTAAAAAATGCTGGAATGAAATGTCTTACGTACCAGGTTTTTCTCTTTTCCGTCTTGCTATATAAGGGCTTTCACCAATGCATATGATTAAATTCAACAATATAAATTCATGAAAAGCATATCCCAGCTTAACCGTTAAATGCCACGCTAATTTTACATGACTTGCCCGTCTGGCCAAACGGTAAATAACTGCAGGGATGCCAACTGCTCCGCTTTCAGGAATAGTTTTAATAAAGTGGTAGCAAATTATATAGTAAAATTCGTTAGGGAAGGATAGTTACACCTACTTTTTAATAGATTAACCAGTAAATTGTTGCTTTAACGTTGCATTTTATATGATACTTATAATTTTTGATATTTAGTGGTGAAAAAATTACTTGAAAGGAAAAATACTAAACTAAAAGTAACTTAAATTTCGCTACCACTGGAAAATACTATTTTACAAAGCGGAGCAAGTTGGCATCTCTGTAACTGCAAACTAAATTTGCAATTATTAGCGTATTTTGTTAGTTTTTTAAAAGGTTTAGCATGACATATCTGAAGAAAGTGGTGAAATTATAAGCCTATGAATTGTTTGGAAATAGTGGTGGATAAAACTCTACTAAATTGAATTTATTAAACCAAGAATAACAATTAATAAACTACCACTTGAAAATATTTATTCGCTGTCCGGAGCAAAGTTGGCAACTCTGTCTATATAAATTAAATTATTTTTGTATCTTCTATATTGCATTAATTTCTTCAAACCATTTTAGTAACGATAGTAATATAAAAATTTTAAACATTTACTAAAATTATGTGTTTCTAATAATCTTGGCTTCGCCGGTCACCGAACAACTCAATCGTTTCATTCTCAGGGTTGCCACGTACTGACTAATAAAGTTCGAAACTTTTTTAGTTTACTAATGATAGAGAAAGCAAAAAACTTAGATTATAAATAATATGAAATGCAAGTCATAGTGGTGGATGCATTGTATTTCTAAAAAAGATAATAAATAAAAGAGAATTATTTCTACACAAATAATCACCCTGTGGCATTCCAACATTTTTAGTTTTTATTTTCAAACATTAAGATGTATGTGTCACCTATGATATATTGTTATAATAAATTTCCTTATATCAATCTTAATTCTTTTGTGATTGTTTTAAAGTAAATGTGATAATAAATAGTCGCTTGTGGCATTCTTGCATTCTCAGTATTTATTTTTAAGCATTAATATGCATGTATCACTTGTGATATATAATTATAATAAATTTCTCTATGTCAGCCTTAAATAATTCTTTTGTGATTGTTTTAAAGCAAATGTGATGGTTAAATACAGAAATTTTCTATTTTGTTTAATCTCAAATATCTACTACTTCGTTTTTGTGAAGTCAGTTTTCTTGTCACTTCCAAATATTGAAATGACTCCTCCATTGGCAAGGAATGTGTTAACTGAATGATTACATTGAAATAATTTAAATGAAATATAAAAAGACTGTAAAAAATGATCATTTTTACTAATTCCAATTTACAGGGTCTCCATGGTCGGGGAAATTTTTTAATGTAGAAATGAAAGTGATGCTTATCTTGATTTTTTACGCTATCAATAAATATTTTATTTAAAGGAAAAATATATGGGTTCAAAAAATAACACTGTAATAATTTCGTAATTCTAAAATGAAATATAAATTTAAGCATTTGCATTTTTCAGTAGTCTTGAAAAATCTTAGCCGGCCTGCCAACTACTACACATTTTGCCAAATGTTTTATAGGGAGGTAACCATTTAAAAACTAAAGCATTCAGAATTATTGGTAATTTTGCCAACAATTTGAAAGCCTCACCATAATAGAGATGGAAAAAAATGGCGTTGCATATGAACTTTCAAATAATTTATGTGTAATGATGTGGAAAATAAGTTTAAATGATTAAAGCATAATCATACATTAAAGCATAATCATAGCTTCCGCTAGAATAAATTTTTACAAAAAGCGTTGAAAGTTGTCAGTTCTGTCTTAGCTACCACTCATTTATTTTTTCCAGGTTATGGGAATCCTGCATCGACCAAACATAGTGGAGTGTAACATTAAAAATATTTGGATTAAAATTTTCTGCCCCTCAATGTGTTGAAGGTCATATTATCTAAATGCCAATATTGAGCAACTTTATTTTTTATAATAAAATTGAAACAAATGTCTATGACCTTTACAGCAGCCTTATGAAACATTTGCCACAGCTTTTTCAATTTTTCCGTTTGTGGTCAACCTTGCTAAGGGAAAAGGCCCTATCTCATTTTTTTCTTCAATAAGCAGTGGTTGCAGCGTCCTATAAAAAGTAAACTGCGATAGGCAATCAATTTACATTAAACTAAAAAAAAAAGATTTAAATTTAATTTAAAGTTAATATTTCTTAATGAAGCAGGGATGCCACAGGCGCCTATTTCTGTACAAATTGGTAAAAAATTATTTTTATCTCTTTAACTATTCAGTCGTATCTACCATATGATTTAAGCTTTTTATTATTCAATTACTATTGTTTTTGCCAGTAACTTTAAATGGTAGACTGAAAACAATGCGCTGTAAAAAAATTTAATATCGTTTAATAAAATTCGGCATTTTATTAGTCAACCTGTAAAGCTAATCGTTTACAGGTTGACTTACTTTTTAAATGACTGTAGTAACTCAATCGTAAAGCAAAACATATTTACTTAAATTGTTAATTCGCCATGGTAGTGAAGATATCTCGTTAATTTTTTTTTAATGAAGGTGAAAAATATCCTGAGTCTCCTAGTATTATACTTATTTTAAGAGGAACTGCATACCTGCCAACTTTTAATCCTTTCGAGGATGATTTTCCCCAGTGGTAGTAAAATGTAATTTAAATTACAATTTTAGACAGAAACATATGCTGTATTTTGTAGAAGCTTATGTGGACTACAACAAGATTAGTGCATATTAATATATATGCTTAATTTTTTTAAAAATAGTGGTGGTCAAAAAGATTATAAATTAAGTTTATAAATGCAAGGAATATATAGAAAGCATACATTTTACTACCACTTAAAATGTAGAAATAAAATCTTCCGCCAAATGCGGAAGAGACCGTATGCGACCACTGCATAATAGTACTTTTTCCAACATTTCAACAACAAACTTTTCCTGTAGGTCAAATATATTTCATATGTCTCCTTCGACAAAAATTTTTTCCTGAACATTTAAATTACATCCGACTTAAATTATTTTGAAAGCAGAAGAAAGTCAGACAGGGAATTAGTGAAATAATGGAACGCCTTTTCCTTACAAGGGAACTTGACCGGACGGCGTCAACAAATGTGGGCTGTACAATTAACGAGCTCTATATTTCATGTAATGCATTAATTGTGTCTCACTGTTAACAATTTTCTGTATGCTAATAGTATTTTTATTATTACAATTTATTATTATTTTTTATTTATTTATTTATTTACTTATTTATTTAAACTTCGCAAATACTGTATTTGTGTTCTTTAGAAATGATTTTCGAATTTTTGATTAGCTTATGGTTCAAAATTTTGTAAAATTTTCCGACTATTCATATTTTGAGTTTCCTCTTGTTTGAGGATTTTTCTTTACGGGTGCCTCGCCGTAAATCCTCTTTTTGAAATTGTATCTGTTTTCATGGGCTTTGGACAAATTCTGATACTCTTCATCTTAAAAATATGTTTGTTACCTTTTTTTTAAATATTATTATTTTTTTTTTCTTGATGCCTCGTCTATTATGTTTGAACACTCCAACTCCTATTTTCTGAGTAACTACGCAACTAGTATTGTTAATTTTAAGATTTCACTAAACTCTTTGAGGCCTTCTGGTGTTGCCATGAATCGCCACCAAGCCTACCTTTTTGAATCCTCTTTTTTACTGAGATGTCACGTGCGTGCACTTAGAGTCTACAGTATTCTCCGTATGCCCCCTGACGTAGGCGGGACGGGGTTAAGCTTTGATATTTCATATGTCTTTCAAAAAATATGAAATACTTTTTTTTAAATCTGCCACTTTTTCACATTTATTAGCATCAATATATATTTGGCACACTTTGCAAGATGGCTTTTCAAAAATGTTCAATATACCAATACCAATACCAATAGTTAAAAAAGCAAATTATCTTGGCCTTATAATCAATAGCAAACTCACCTGGAATGATCATATCAAAAGCACAATAGATAAAGCAAATGCAGCAATAATAGCCATACAACCATTAATATATAATCAGAATATGTCACTTAAACTAAAGAAGCTACTATATACAGCAATGATCCGCCCAATACTCACCTATGCCTCACCTGCCTGGACAACGATACCTCAACAGAAAAATAATATACCTCCTTAGAAAAATAACCAGTGCAAGATGGTTCATACGAAATACCAATATACATGCAGACCTCAAAATACCAACTCTATCACAGCATATATACAAGCTAAACGCAGATTTTTTCGATAAAGCCATAGAATGTAAAACAGCAAATTTTAATGAAGTCTTTAAATTTGAAAATTATATCAAAGATAAAAACTACAGACCAATAGCTGCACATTTCGCCTCTAAAGCCTCATATCATAACTATCAAAACAAATAATATCATCAACCTTTCTGAAAATAACTTTTCCTCATGCTGATACAGTTCTGAACAACTCCAAAATCAAACAAACACAGTTTAGAGCAAGCTGCTTATTTTATTTTTGATTCCTTTTCAGTTATTCAAGCAAAGTGTTTGAAACATTCATAAAAGCAACTCCACTGCCTGCTTACCTCAATGCTCAACCAAAACTGTGTTAAAATTCCAGATGAATGGGATAGGGGTCGCTTCGCGGCACAGGTGCCCAATAAAATAAAAACACTAGGACTAGGAAGATGGCTTTTCGTTGCTACCATAATGCTTCAAAAACCAAAATGTTTTCATACAATGTATGAAATGTTTTCATACAGTGCAATATTTCTCAAACTCTCTAATACTTGAAAATAGTAATTGTGACAAAAAAGGGTATTTTTACAGAAGAAATTTCAATTTTTTTATTGCATTTCATTCAGTAATATTCCCTGAAATTAAATTGCATAAAATACAGCGAACTAGAGAGCCTAAAAAATACAAATGAATGTTTGGCTTAAAAAATGAAATGTCAGCAATATTTGGCATTGGTAGAAATAGATTTATGTAAAGCATCACTTGGGAATCATGATGTCTTCAAGTAATTCATAGCGTAAATTCACTATTTAGTACAGTGCATTTGTTGTGACCTCAAATTTAAAGAGTAAATAAAACATGTTAGCAAGATTTAAACTGATCTGATCTTGTTTTATGAGGTGGGTGCCTGGGCCGCGCAGTGGCCCCTATCCTAACCATCGTGTATTATTTATCGTTGTATAAGTTCTTTGAGATTAGCAGACTATGTGGTTGTTTTCAAGGGGATTCAAGTACTTTGCTTGAATAAAAAATAATAATGAAAATAAGACGAAGCAGGTTGCTTTCAATTATATGTGGCTTTAGTTTTGGTTTTCAGGTTGATTTTCAGCGAGGGGATATATAATGAACTTGGCAACCCACACTCGCCCCAATTGTAAAAAATAAATTAATAAGTGATAGGAAGATGTTTTATGTTATTCATTGCGTAAACCTATAAACCCGCGTTAAGAGAGCAGTGGTGGTTCAAGGAATAGAGCACTCGTTTCCCAGTGAGGTCCCCCGGGTTCGAATCCCGATGATTGCTGGTTGATACGAACTCCGCAAACGGCTCAAACTGACTACAGTGCTGATGTTAAATATCCTCAATGTTAGATGGATCATGGGTTAGAGTTCCCTTGCAGTCGGCCTACCCATAAGAGGTTTTCGTGAATTTCTTCTCCGTGTACATCAAATTTCTGTTAGTTTCATCAAAAAGTACTCCACGATGGCAAATTTTTCAATACCTTAGCCTGAAGTTCCCTTGTCGTCTGGATTGGGTTTAAAATTACGAGGCTACGGAGCTGAAAAATGGTAATCGTAAACTCAAAATCGGATCGGAAGTTTTTTTGTTTTCGTTCAGATTTTTACTAACTCGTTGTAATATGCTCATTAATATACTATTATCATTTTTATATATCTCTTTTTATATAATTGCAATGAATAAAATAGGGCTTTAGTATGTATTCAATGCGGATAGAGAGTTTTTCTTTCTTCAGATTTTTACTGACTCTCTGTAATATGCACATTAATATACTATTATCATTTTTTTATATATCTCTTTTTATATAATTGCAATTAATAAAATAAGGCTCTAGTATGTATTTACTGCGGATAGAAAGTTTTTCTTTCTTCAGATTTTTACTGACTCGCTGTAATATGCACATTAATATACTATTATCATTTTTATATATCTATTTTTATATAATTGCAATGAATAAAATAGGGCTTTAGTATGTATTCAATGCGGATAGAGAGTTTTTCTTTCTTCAGATTTTTACTGACTCTCTGTAATATGCACATTAATATACTATTATCATTTTTTTATATATCTCTTTTTATATAATTGCAATTAATAAAATAAGGCTCTAGTATGTATTTACTGCGGATAGAAAGTTTTTCTTTCTTCAGATTTTTACTGACTCGCTGTAATATGCACATTAATATACTATTATCATTTTTTTATATATCTCTTTTTATATAATTGCAATGAATAAAATAGGGCTCTAGTATGTATTTATTGCGGATAGAAAGTTTTACTTTCTTCAGATTTTTACTGACTCGTTGTAATATGCACATTAATATACTATTATTAGTTTTATGTATCTCTTTTTATATACTTGTAATGTAAAAAATTAGGGCTCTAGTAAGTATTCATAGCTGATAGAAAGTTTTTTTCCCTTCAGAAATTTACTGGCTCGCTGTTTCAGCTTTTCAAAACTTTGTCTACGCCCCTAGTCTGGGGGTTGACAAAAAAGTGTGTTTCTTCAAAAAAAAAGTGCGTTTTAGGACAAAATAGGCATCTTGCGCCATGGTTACAGTTGACTCTTATATATATTTTATGAGGTATCTTTGAGATATTATTAATGTACTTGACAGAATGAAAGTATTAAAAAATTAAAAGGGTGATCCATTTTTATTTATTTTTTGCTGACTGCACATATTTTAACAACAGTTCTTATGTATTTTTTTTTAAATAAAAGTTTGGTTCAAAAATTTCAGGATTGGTTTGTGAGTTTTTTTCTGTCTGACAATATTGCTTTTAATAACAGGAAGAGTGTTCTGATAGTGATAAATATTTACATCATCTCTCTCATAATTAATTTCTTACTCTTTCAGCTCAAAGGTACGGCTCTGATGGATCAGGTAAGTAAATATTTATATAACGTTTTTTCATGACTATTATTGAATATCTATTACGATTTATATTGTTTTTATCTTTATGAAATACAAAATGGCGATCTTTACTACTAATCACGAAATATTTATTAATATAGCGCATGGTAATATTGCTCATTTCCAACCTGCATTTTCTTGCTTATATCTGCGTTTGTAGAATATTTACTTGAAAAAAATTTTGACAGTTAAATAATAATTTTATATTTACCTATATAACATAACATACTTGATCTTTTGCCCTTGCTATGTACTACAGTGTGCAAAGGACCATCCTGAATAGCTTTTAGATTAATGATCGGATCTTCACGCTCTAGGAGTCCATCTTAATGGATCGATCTTCTTCTCTCGATCTCGATATTCTTATATTTTTCAAAAAAATGCCAAAAAATTATTATGATTCAAATTTTTTTCCATCATTCTTAAATAAAAAAATTAAACGAAAAAATATTTAATAAAAGTTATTTTTTGCTTGAAACGATATTTGAAAAATGATCTTTATAATTTTGGGCAAATTTTTTTTTAAATCGCTTAAGAAGTTCTCGAAAAAAAAAAGAAAGTAAAATTAACATTACGGAGTCCAAACTTCGAAAAGTTCTTCTGACCAAATTATTGGGACCATAATTCCCAAATTGCTGCTACCACCTATATTTTGGCTCTGTTAGAAATCTGAATACGTTAAAAAAAAAGTTATGTTTGTTCAGAGAAAGTAAGTATTTGTGTCTGATATTAAAACTTAATATATCGTCTGCTCTTATTAATTAGCATACTTGAGGTCACACCGATGAGCCATTTAGACTGAGGCCTAGAACGTGAAAATCCGATCATTGGATCAAAATTTATTCAGTGTGGTTCCCCTTTTTTGGCGCACCGTGCCTTTCAGTTACAACGGTGAGGCACAGTGGCACATATATAATACTTATATCTTCATACGTTACAGTTTATACGTCTTAATAATAAGTTACAAAGATGTAGTCGCCATCAGGTATAGTACGAAATTAGGAAATTTTTCTACTTGCCAATGGCCAATTATTGCATTTTCCGCTTTTACAAAAATTGGAAATTTTAATATTAAAAATGTAAGACATTTCTTAATACTCAATATTAAAAATGTAAGGTATTTCTTTTGAAGAATTTCTCAAAATATGGTTACATTATATGTGAATAAATTACAAAATCTATATCCTAAGAGAAGAAACATTTCAATAAATATATGTGAAATAAAGTAATTTTCAAAATATTCACAACAATTTCCATATTTATATGATGCACAAGTATTTTATTTCATATCCATTGTTGAACAGCCGACCCAATTTTGGGTTTACGACTACTAATGTTTAACTCTGTAGCCTTGTAATTTTGAACCAATCCAGAAGACAAGGAAACTCCTGGATCAGTATCCCCAGAGGTATTGATTCGGTATGGGAACATGGAGGACTTTGCGACTCGACAGATTTAGCGTGCATCCGTCGCCATTTACTACACGGGGAGTCTTCGGCCGGCGGGGATCAATCCCACGAACTCTTGGACATGGGCCCATTGCCCTACCAACCAGGCTATCCCGGCCTTAATGCACAAGTATTGCATAAGTGAAAAAAATTGCTGTCGAATGATGACTCATAGACAATTTTTTCATCACCATTTGTTATTCCACTTTCGCAAATAACGGCAAAAATATATTGATTCTGCATAGTAAATTTCAAAAAAGAAACACTTGTGTTACCAATTTTTGCAGTTTTAAAAATTGCACGGAGCAAACCGGTTATGTGCAACCACTTTTTTATGAAAATTTTATTAATCATATCAGAAAATATTCAATCAGAAAATATTCAATAAAGTGTATAAGATTTTTATAAATGCGCAATTTTCATTATAATAATGCATAGAAAAAAAGATCCATTGTTTAAATATTTAAAATAAAATAAAAATTTAATTATTGTTTTTTTTTCCAGATTACTATGGAGACGGAGGTAAGATGAAAAAATAATTGGGTTCTTATGGCCTAATTAGTATAATAATTTAAAACATACTTAAAACTGCGAATATTTTCATTTTTAGATGATACTGGTATGTATTGTTAAATGAATTAAACTATTAAAAATGTAACCTCTTTCTCTCCTTACACATATATATATATATATATATATATATATATATATATATATATATATATATATATATATATATATATATATATATATATATATATATGTATATATATATATATATATATATATATATATATAAATATAATAAAACTTCAATGCTGTGTTAATTTACTGCATGGAATTTAAATTTGAATATGAATTTTATAATATGCTTTATTTTATTCTTCACACAATGCTGGTTTAATTTCAGGCGATAGTTCTTATGGAGGTAAGAATGGTCTTTTATTAACATTAGATTAATTTTATTTACTTAAAATACTATTTAATCATTGCGTAAATTTTTTTTCATTTTACACAAAAAAATGTTTATTGAAGTTAGTGTATATGCATATAAAAATATATGTATATGTCAGAGAGGGGGTTTAGAGCAACGCCTCCTTTAACTGAAAGCCTCCACACGGTTTTTTATAAGTAGTCCGATTAGACCACTGTGAGGGATATCCACTTTCCGAACGAGTCACTTAATACAAAATCTAGTTGAAGTAAGAAAGTGGTAGCAAATATATGACTAAAAATTTGTTTTATTTATGAATATTATTGGTTTGCCTTATTCACTTGTCAACCACTACAGATTCTATTCTCAAATGTATATGATAAATTTCTCTCAATTACTTTTATAAAAGGTTTTGGGTTCATGCGCACAACTGGTTCACTTTTTGAACAGTCTGCGCGGACTACTTATAAAAGACCGTGTGGAGGCTTTTTGATGTAGAGGTGATGGCTAGAGTTCATATTTTTGACAAAAGTTTAGTAAATATTATTTTGAATATTTATCTTAATCTTTATTGATACGTTTCTAGTTTAGATGTAAACTTTATAATAAACATTTTTTTAAACGTTTTTGTACACATTAGCATCATCCTATATTGGCATATCCGTCTGAAATTATTTGCTACATTTAGGTCAAAAATTGTGTACCAAATTATTTGCTACATTTCAAGTAGTGGGGTCATAAATAACTCCAGAAGCTATTTATCAGATCGATGCCAGTAAAATTATTATTTTAATGAATTCACTGTTCACTAGCTAGAAGTTAGTTTTTTGTCATTGCTAGTGCAAGTGTCCTTAGAAAATGAGGCTTGGTAACGATCATGTGAATCCTGGACATTTGAAACTAACTTGGTACTGATATAAAGATGGAATGCTCGGTAAGAAAATGTTGATTAACAACATAGCACCCTGAAATCTCTGAAAAAATGTTTAAGCAAAATCTTAAAATCATCAGTATCAATAATCAGTGCAAATGTATTCAAATGTAACTACTATTTTGAAAAGAAAGGGTATTATTTAATCTAAAGCTTTTTCAAAAAAAAAAAAAATTATAATTTAAATAGAAGTAATTATAGTTAAAAAATACAATCTTTGCAAAATAATATGTAAAATGTTTTACCATAAGTAATGCTAAAACCTATAAAATAATAAAATTAGAATTTTTTCCCGTTCTGGTCAAAGATTTTTTATTTTGAATGATTAAAGTAGTAACAACTATCACTATCACTATTTTGATACAAAAAGATTGGTTTATAATGATTACTACGGATTATAAACAATTAAAAATAAGAGTTGATATCAGTGTAGTGAAGTTTTTAAGTAACGACAAAATGAAATAATATTTGCTAACCTTAATTATTATTACACTTGCACTTTAAATATTGTAGTAATCCGCAACTTCCGCCTAGGTAAAAATGTCAATAGTGTTTCAGATTTCCTATATCTATTATGAAAGGTGATGATAACAAAATTATGATAATAACAAAAATAAGAAAAAATGCAATTATTTAATTGATTTGGGATCATCACTGTTTGGTATTTTATAAAAAATATATATTCGCATACGAAATAAGAAAATACAAAAAAGAAAATATATATAGAAATGAGAAAATATATTCGTATAACAAAATATATTCTCATAAGAAATATCAGTATAAGGACCAGGCCTCAAAACGATTAAAATTGTATTTTTAAAAAAAGGAAATTCCTGTTAGCAATAAAGTAAATTTACAAGGACTTAAAAATTACGTCAATATTGACACGTACAGTACGCAAAATAAAAAACGAATCGCCATGAAAATTGTTTGTTCTAATGATGGGTTCTTCACGTTCTAGGTCTCATTTCCTGAAAAATCGAATTTTGAAAAAGTCGTGTTTATAAAAATAGAATTTTCTGGAACTATTCGACCGTATTCGCTAAAATCTTGTATTTTGCCATTTAAAATTACATTCCTTAAAATGATGTAAAAATTTGTGTACCTTGCAATTAAAAATTTTTTTGATAATTATTAAATAAAATATAAAAAAATAACAAATATTTTCTAAAAGTCATATTTTGCATGGAATTATTTTTGGATGAACGAATTTTATAATTGGGTGCAAAATGTTTTCAATTCTCTTTAAAAGTTCTCGAGACATGGTGTGATACAAAAAAATAAAATTAACATTATGGGATCCAAACTTACGACCGCTCTCCTGATCAAACTATTTTGACCATATTTCCCAGATTGCGATTACACCTAATATTTGGGGGTCAAAAATTTGAATTAGTCAAAAAAAGTTACGTTTATTCAGAGGAGGTACGTTTTTGCGTCTGATTTCGCTACTTGAATTATCGTCTGAACTGATAAATTATATTTGAGGTTACCATCTTGAACCATTAAGAGTGAGTCGTAATCGTGAAGATCTGATCATGTGATCAGAATGTGCACTGTACACAGCTACCTTACACCTTTGTGTCCGCACTAACACCATGGAGTCACTAGTATGTTGAAACTCATAACTGGTTCATGAAAAAAAAGTGCAAATCAAGGCAAGGCTATTGAGGTATGTAATAAGCATATTCATTAATGCTATAAAAACCCCTTTGATTAAAAAATATAAACAAAATATTCCAACGTAACAATTGAAAATTAAATTAAGAATTTACTTTTCCATCGTAAACATCTTGTTTTTTAGCTTCTTAATTAACAATAAAGTGTTTTACCATATTACTACATTTGAAAGTATAACTCAGCTTTGCTTATCTCTTAAAATTTAAACAGATATTTTGAGTGTTTTTTATAATTTGCGTTATTTTTTTTAATTCTTTATTTTAAAATGCTGGTTCGATTTTAGGGGATAGTTCTTATGGAGGTAAGAATGATGTTTCATTTAGATTAAAATAATTTAAGTTATTAAATCTTAATTTTATTAAATCTTAATTTAATTAAATCTTAATTTAATTAAATTAAATTATTATTTAATTAAATCTTAATCTAATTTAATTAAATCTTAATAATATTTCATAGATATAACTTTTTCTAACATACCGTTATACTCAAAATAATTATTTTTTCAGATGATGATGGTAAGTTCAATGAAAAATAAGTAAATTTGATGAAATACATATAGATATTTTTAAGTTTATAATGCAATACTGGATGTAACTAAAAAAAAAATATTTTTAGGAAATTATGGATCTAGGAGTAAGTAACAAAAATATTTTATTGATATGATAATAATTTATATGAAAGGTTTTGTTGGTAATTCAAACGATAATTTTTTTGGCTTAGTTTTAATTAAACTTTAAATATCTTTAATAAAAATAAATAACTAGTTTTTTATGCTGTTTTAATCTTTATCTTAAGTATTTGATAAGTATTGGAGTAGTTCAAATTTCTTGAAAATGTGCAACTTATTTTTGAAACTTATATTCTTACTTTGTAGTCTATTAACTATTCTAACTTATTCAGCATTTGTACTAATACATATATTTTTGCAATCTTTTGGAAAAAAAAAAAGGATTATGATTGTAGAAAAAGATAGAATAAAAGTAGTAGTGAAGTGATTACTAAGTAAGTAGGACATAAATAATCAAATGACATAAAAAAAAAATCTATATCTAGAAAAAATAATAAAAAGAAAGCGATAATTGATTTTAAAAAAAATAATTGTAAAGAGGCAGGAATGTTCTGCTAGCTGCGTTTGTTTAGAACATTAAAATTTCCTTTCGCAAAATTTCAAAAACAGTTACAAAGTTCACCATTAGATGGCACTGCTGATTAGAAAAACAATGAAGCATTGTTCTTTGAAGCGTTACAGGTCAGTTAATTTAAAATATTTGCCAGGGTGTCTACCAATACTTATTATTATTATACCATTGGATTATAACCGTCGTTGAACAGCGGACCCAATTTTTACTAGTTTACGACTACTAATGTTTAACTTCGTAACCTTGTAATTTTGAACCCAATCCAGAAGACAACTGAACTCTTGTATCGAGTATTGGAAGAAATTTGCCTTCGTGGAGGACTTTTTGATGGAGCTAACCCGCATTTGCGTTAAATGGAGAGGAAGATTACGAGAAAATCCAATGGTTAGCCTGACGGCAAGGGGACTCTAGCCCATGATCCGTCTACCACTGAGGATATTTCATGTCAGCACTGTGATCGGTTCAAGCCAGATGTGAAATTCTTATCGACTGGGATTCGAACCCGGTTCGCCGCATTGGAAGGCGAACGCTCCATCCCCTGAGCCATCGCGACTCTACGCCATTGGATTTTATTTTATTTTATAACCGTCGTTGAACAGCCGACCTAATTTCATGGATTTACGACTACTAATGTTCAACTCCGTAGCCTTGTAATTTTGAACCAATCCAGAAGACAAGGAAACTCCTGGATCAGTACCCCCAGAGGTATTGATTTGTTATGGGAGCATGAAGGACTTTGAGACTCGACAGATTTAACGTGCATCAGTCACCATTTACTACACGGGGAGTCTTCGGCCGGCGAGGATCGAACTCACGACCTCTTGGACATGGGCTCAGCGCCCTACCGACCAGGCTATCCTGGCCCTACGCCATTGGATTTTATTTTATTTTATAACCGTCGTTGAACAGCCGACCCAACTTAATGGGTTTACGGCTACTAATGTTCAACTCCGTAGCCTTGTAATTTTGAACCCAATCCAGAAGACAAGGGAACTCCTGGATCGAGTATTGGGAGAAATTTGCCTTCGTGGAGGACTTTTTGATTGAACTAACCCGCATTTGCGTTACATGGAGAGGAAGACCACGAGAACCTCCCACGGTTAGCCTGACGGCAAGGGGACTCTAACCCATGATCCGTCTACCACTGAGGATATTTCACGTCAGCACTGTGGTCAGTGCAAGCCGGATGCGGAATTCGTATCGACTGGGATTCGAACCCGGTTCGCCTCATTGGAAGGCGAACGCTCTATCCCCTGAGCCATCGCGGCTCTACGCCATTGGATTGTCAGCCATTCAGAATGTGCTTAGTTGTCGTTGAAAATGTAATTTTTTTAAACTTTTTTTACAGTTGCTTTGATAAGGTAGCGCGCCAATCTGTTGACGACCTTATGAACAATTTTTGAAAATTGCTGATAATTGACACAATTTTTTTAACAGACTGCAGTGAACCGTACATTTAAATTTCTTTCCATTTCTATTTTATTGCTTATACAAATAGTCAGTTTTTTTTGTGCACACGGTACTAAGAGATGAAAGATTATGTTGCTTCTGCATCATTTTCTTTGTTTGTATCGGCTTATTAAGGAGGAAAAATTAACTCATTTGGTAATTACCTAATAAAACAAACAGAAATTATCTGGATTTTTTTCCCTGCTTAATTGTTAATAGTAGAAATTTTTGGAAATACTGAATAATAAACGAATAGGCATTGAATATTACATTTAATGCATTTTTAAAACCAAGTACTTTTTTTTCAGACAATGACGATAGTGGCTATGGATATCGATGTAAGTATATACTTTAAAATATTAATTGTTTTGCATGTAACAATTTTCCCAGTATTCTAGCAAAATAGTTCAAGTCGCAGCAATGTTTGCAACCTAAAATATGATTTCATTTAAATAAATTTACCATTAAACATACCTGATCACATCAATAACTCTTAATCTAATCTCCAATACATTTATAAATATGTCAGAGTATTTAATTATAAGTAGTGGCTAAATCACAATAGTTTACAATAATTTGAATATATTTGACAGACCACTATAAGCTTTGATGTAATACAATGCAGCTTAAATGAAATATTTATTAAATCACAGAGTTTGCGTGGTGTATAGAAAGTGTGTTTTGTCAATTTTATGGTAGAAAAGTTGCACATAGACAAAATAAGTAGCATTCTTTTCAAATTATATCTTGAAAATACAAGTTCTGTTTCTATGTTTATGCAGTTAGAGACTGAAGACTGGTATAAATTTTTTTTTCTATATAGTAGACATTTACCTCCAAAAATATTTCATTTATTCGATTTATTTTTATTGAAATATTCTTTGAAAAAAAAGAATTTAATTAAAAAATCTATATAATACTAATATTTGGAATAGATGTTTTGAGGATATATTCGATCATTTTCACTGATGCTTAAAGAAAGGGGTTAAATTTTTACATTTTTGCCATTGATTTAAAAGGTTCACTGCAAAATAAATGAAACAAGATGGCATTTCATATGAACTTTTAAATAACCTTAATGGGGTGTCGTGCAAAATAACTTTAAATCAAATTTATTCAACTAAGAAATACATTAAAAATAAATTTCAAAAATAAAAGTTTGCGTACCTGCTACTAACACTAACACTAATTACTAAACACGTTTATCTAAACACGTAAACAAATAGTTTTGCTCTAAAGACAAAAGTTTTAATGAAAAAAATACAATTATGAAAAACTATATAAATTTGCATAAACAAGTAAATTTTTATTTGTTTATTCAAGTTTATTATTATTTAGACAAAAAGATAGTCTTAAAAATACTTGAATCATAAAAAAATAGTTAGTTTTTAGTAGTTTTAATGAATTAGTTGAAACTACTAAAATGAACCGCTGACTTAGTGTATGACCTCAAGAAGTATTAAACCATGCAAACTGACTTATTTTTAAGAACATGCTTCTAATGTTTAGCCAAACCTCATCACACGAGGCTATTGTTTTTATAAGTTATTTATTATGAAAAATCATTTATTTTTAGATGGGGGATATAGAGGAGGCAGAAGTAACCAAGGTAAAAAATATATTTTCTTTTATTAACAACAATAAAAACTTTTTGCCGCATTTAACTATCTTAAAAATTTTAAAAAAATTGTAGATGCTATCAAATTTCATTTTTATTTTATTTTTGATTAAATATAAAAAAAATATTATTTAATGCTATGCATTTTTAAGAACCAAAAATAACTGTGTTGAGTTATGAAAAATTAAATATATCACTATTATTAACCAATTCAAAGTGTGTGTTTCACACTGATTGCTTTTAATATATGTTTTCAGAATCCCAGTCAAATCCAAAATCATTTATTTGTTATTCCTTACGAGCATTACAGATGGCCTCAAAAAATAATTTTATTAAGTTTCGGAACACTTTAGCATGAAGAATTTACCTATTGCAAGAAGAATGAAAATTGTACAAAAGACCTAAAATTGGTAAAAATGCTCCCATCTTTTAGCAAAAACGTGAAAAAATCATGCCACTTTTTTTTTAAGTTCCCTAAATTTTTTGAATTGCTTGCTTTAGTTTTTTATGCTTGCTTGACGTTTTGAATAAAAGAAATAAATTGAATTCTAAATAATAATTTAATTCGCGCAATGTTTATCAATAAATAAATAAATAAAACAGAAGTTTACTAATTTTTCGTAATTTTCGATATGTAACTTTTCGCTCAATATGTTAGATCAGTATGATCTAGAACTCTCACGTGAAGGCATCACGTCCACGTAGGTGGCATGTTTAGTTCCACCTACAACCAACTCAATCAAACAAATTTTTGGTGTAGTATTTACGTTACATGTACATCTATTTGTACATCTATTACGTTACATGTACATCTATAGATTTTCAACCTAGTGAAATTCTTTGGCTCACTGTTTTGTTAAGGTTCCGTTTTTATATCTATTATACATTTTATCTTTGATTTTTTGGAGAAATTAGGCATAACTGAAATAGATTTTAGAGTTATGTTTAAATATATTCATTTCGAACTTCATATATCATACTTTATTCGACGCCTGTCACAAAATCCTAACGATGGCTGGTCGATATGAATTTCGCACTCGGTTTGTACTGACCACAGTTGCAAAATCTCTCGAGTTGCAATGTTCTCCATGTTCCCATAACAAACCAATACCTCTGGGGGTACAGATCCAGGATTTCCTTGACTTCTGGATTGATTAAAAAATTACAAACCTACGTAATTGAGCATGAGCAGTAATAAAAACAAAATTGGGTCGGCTATTCAACGACGTATATAAAAATAAAACTCTACTTCGAGTCTCAGGCTCAGGGGGTAGAGCTTTCGCCTTCCAATGAGGTGAACCAGTTTCGAATCCCAGCAATGGCTGATAGATACGAATTCCGCATCCGGCTTGCACCAGCCACTGTGCTTGCGTAAAATATCCTCACTGGTAGACGGATCATGGCTTAGAGTTCCCTTGCCATTAGGCTAACCGTTGGAGATTTTCGTGGTTTTCCTCTCCATATAAAGTAAATGCGGGTTAGTTATATCAAAAAGTCCTCCACGAAGTCTAAGTTCCTCCCAATACTCTATCCAGTAGTTCCATTATCATCTGGATTGGGTTTAAATTTACAAGGCTATGGAGTTGAACATTAGTAGTCGTAAACCCAAAATCGGATCGGCTGTTCAACTACAACTATAAAATAAAATAAGCATAAAAACTAAACGTTTTTACCTCAAAGTGTAATCCAATTTTAAAAAAGGGCGCATTCTGTAAGTTTTTATCTATTTTAAGTACATTACATAAGATATCAACTGATTTTAAAATTTTTATACCGTTTTTATCGTGATTACTATAGGCAACGTTTCCCCACCAAATCATTCCGAAACGAAAATGTTTATTTTTCTTTCGACCCCTCTAATGCGCATATCTTCTTTTCTTCATTTTTCATGGGTTTAAAACTATGTATTTAGGATGATCATTAATGAATACACTGCATATCTTTTACATTGTTTGGTGCAAAATATGCTAATTTTGCAGTGCAATTTTCCGTTGATTTATAGCTTTTTTTTGTATTTTTATAGCTAATCAAGGAGGAGATCAACCACAAAGTAATGGACAAGCAGCTTCAAATATCAACTACGGTTCTGGTGACATAAATAACCAGCAACGAAATCAACAAGCTCAAAAGGGATTTCAACGAAATTTAAATGATTATTAGAAAAAAAGAGTTGACATGCAGCGGAAATTTTTAACTTCAACTAGGCCTTTCTCTTCTAAGTCATACAAATAAAATATTTTATTTCCAATTCTTTTTTTTCCCTTGATTTTCTTTCTTATTTAAAGTATCCAATGGACTTTCATTCATTAACATAATTTATTTCTTAGAAGATAAAGGTTCGCTTTAGCTAATCAACAAATAGGATTGTGACAATACATCTAAATGTAAAATTAGCACAGTTGATTTTATTTTCAACATTTTTCCGGTAACTTGAACTATGTTTCTTAACACATTGAATGCCACGCTAAATTTTACATGGCTTGCTCGTCTGGCCACACGGTAAGTAACTACAAACTAAATTTGCAAATATAGACAGATTTTGCTAGTTTATAAAAGATTTAGCATGAAATATCTGAAAAAAGTGGTGAATTATATATGCCTACGAATTGTTTAAAAATAGTGGTGGATAAAAATCTACTAAATTGAATTTATTAAACCAAAAATCACAATAATTAAGTATTGTGAATAAATTTTCTACAATTCCATAAAAGAGTGTAAATTGATAGTTCTATATCATATTATACGCTGTCAGCCACCGATGGCTGACGCTGTGCTTAACGTGTTAATTACAGCACAATATGAGATATAATTGAACAACTAACGATGAGAACAATCTATTATAAAAAAGGTAGTAATATATTTATTTTAAAATCAACTGGATATTATTAATTTCTTTTATCAATAAGACATTTTTTTAGTTTAACTGAGGTAAAAACTTATAATGTACTTCCAGTTTTTTTTCTAAATTTCTTTTTTAGATAAACTGTTTTTCAACTTAACTCTGACAAGTTTCTTTAACAATAGAGTGACGGAAACTTAGTATGTACCTATATTGCCCAAAAGCAGTCAAAATGACTGGATAGTAAAAGAATAAATAAGGTGTAAAGAAGTTTGTTCAAAATGTATTTTTAATATTTTTATATTACTTACAGTTAAATAGCAAGCTATTATTAAATATTAACAATAAAAAAATTATATGTTGTACAAAATTCTAAGAAATTGTGTCATTATATACATTATTGTTTTTCTAATTGAAATTAAAAGCAGTCAAAATGACTTCCTTAGGCAATCTAGTGTTAAACTAAGCTTCAAGCTTTAATATATCTTACTTAGTTATTATCATCATCTTCTACATCAAAAATCATTCCATACCGTATTTTAAAAGTAGTCAGCGCAGAATATTTAAAAAGTGAATCAGATGTGCACATGAACCCAAATTCTATTTTAAGAGTAATTGAGCGAAATTTATCAGATATATTTGAAAATTAAGATATATATATTTGAAAAAAGATATATTTGAAAAAAAAAATGCAGGAATGCCACAGGGCGATTATTTGTGTGAAAATAATACCCTTTTATTTATTTATTACCTTTTTTAATTATACAATGGCATCTACCACTATCACTTTCATTTCATATTATTTATAATCTAAGTTTTTTGCTTTCTCTACCATTGGTAAACTAAACAAAGTTTTGAACTTTATTAGGCAATACGTGGCAACTCTGAGAAGGAAACGACTGAGTTACCATTATTTACACAGAGATGCCAACTTGCTCCGCTTTGTAAAATAGTATTTTCTAGTGGTAGCTAAATTTAAGTTACTTTTAGTTTAGTATTTTTCATTATAAGTTATTTTTTCACCACTAAATATCAAAAATTATAAGTATCATATTAAATGCAACGTAAAAGCATCAAACTACTGGTTACTCTATTAAAAAGTAGGCGTAACTATCCTTCTTTAATGACTTTTACTATATAATTTGCTACCACTTTATTAAAACTATTCCAGAAAGCGGAGCAGTTGGCATCTCTGTTTACATATAAAAGTATAAAGTGGTTTTGAGGTTGACAGATGTTAAAAACAACCCTGAGGTAGAAAATGAGGTTATGTGCTGCACCAAAAATAACCTCATTAATAAATCTCAGTTTCAAGATCATTTACACCTCACGAAATCAACATCATATATAACTCAGAATTAATTTTGTTAAAGATCGTAAGATCAGATGAAATTATTCACACCTCAAATATACGTATTTGCTTGAAGTGTTGAAAAAATAATCCATACACCTCAAAAAGAACCGCCCTAAGCCATCACCTCCTACATCAGAAAGCCTCTACACGGTTTCTTATAAGTAGTCTGCGCAGATTATTTAAAAAGCGAACCACTTATGCGCTTGAACCCAAATTCTATTTTAAAAGTACTTGAGAGAAATTTATTGTATATATTTGAGAATTGAATCTGTAGTGGTTGACAAGTAAATAAGACAAACCAATCATATCCATAAATTAAACAAAATTTTAAACATATATTTGCTACCACTTTCTAATTTTAACTAGATTTTGAATTGAATGGCTCTTTCGTAAACTGATTTACCTTCATAATGGGCTGATCAGACTACCTATAAAAAACCACGTGGAGGCTTTAAGTTATAGGAGGCGTTGGCTAGAGCCCCGCAAGGGGCAAGAACTCAGATAATTACCGTAAGTAGGAATAGAAAACACGTTCTTATATAACTATAGCTGCTTTATAGAGTGTTTTAAAAACCACTGGCATTAACCTTTTCGGGACTGGCGAGTCATAAATGTATTCGCACGAAATCAGAACTAGGGTAATAAAAATAAAAAGCTGTAGCTTAAGTTTGGGCGTAACTAATTTGACAGAACTATTTTTGATTTCACTTTAAATATAACACATCCAATCCCTGTGTGTTAAAAGAGCAACTATACAATTTTTTATTCGAATTAAGTAGTGGTGAATTGAATAAAGCAAACTATTATTACCCCGTCAACAAATAAAATGCTATAAAAATAGTTTGGCTACTAGTATTATTTTTTTATCCTGATTATCGACAACCTGAGAACATATATATGACTCACCCGACTCGAAGAGATTAAAGTCAGAAAGGAGATATTTAATTCCTCTTTATGTTGGTTGATTCTAATTTTGCTTGGATAAAAATTTAATCCTTTTGCATTATTCCTTTATGTACGAAAATAACTGTTTTAACACATTGCTGATCGGCAACTTTTCTGAAAATTTCCTCATGTGCCCGGATATTGTTTTGAAAGCGAATGTGGAAGTATTACAATATAAATAAACTTTAAAAACTTTTAATTTTTATTGCCGTATGATAAAAAGCATAAGAATCACCTACGTGTAATGGTACACAATAAGTTTTGCAAATATATCGGGTTTCATAAAGTTATAATAAATTTGTAGAGAAAGAAATAATAAAACTTGAAAAGTAAAGGAAATTACGCCCACTTTTTAAAATAGTCACCGCGAGATCACTGCTAACGAAAATACGAGTTAACTCGTGACCGGTCACCAACGCTTGGCCACGAAAACACGAGTTAACTCGTGACCGGTCAGCAATGTGTTAAATTTTCCATTTTCATCAGAGTAATTTTGAACTCCCCGCGACTTAGCTTTTGAAACGTAGCGAATGGTTTGTCGAGAGTCTTTTTTAATAGTTTTTGGTCATGCCACTTACCTGGTTCTTCCACCCAAAGAATACTCAAATGATTTCACTTTCCTCTTTCACTGAGTATCTTCTGAATAAATATAGGAAAATAAATTTAGGAAAATAAGGGAATCAACCAGAATATATTAAAGCAAGACTAAAATAAACACTTTCATTTCTGAGGTTTATCTTATTGCCAAAAATAAGTAGTACAGTTTCAAGCTCACCACCCATGAAAGAGTTTACTCACTCACCCCCTGCCGAGGAAACGTTAATCAAAAAGTTGCAATAACAGTGGTGCCACAAGCGACTATAAATGTAAAATGTGGTAGAAACTCAATTCACTTTCATTTATTTATTATATTTTTATTTATTATATTTTTAGTTATTCAATCATAACTACCACTAGGACTTGCATTTCAAATTATTCATATTTAAATCAAAAATGTTCTTTGCATTCACTTTCTGTAGTAAACTCAAAAAAATATGTTATAAGAACTTGTTCGTTTTAATTTATTCTAAAAAAATCTTGAATATTATTAGTCAGCAGCCTTTGCATTGTTAGTTGCCCGTGACAACCCTGCACACAGTAAAAAATGGATGCTCGGTTGTCACGAAACTTTCCTCATCTTTGACGAAACCGTTTCCTGGTACATGCTCCGAACAAAAACTTACCAAAGTGACGAAATAACTATCATCCCTTCAACGAGAAATGAGCTTTGTCAAAATTACAGAAATATTCAATCATTCAAATTTCTTTCAAATAAATAAATAAATAAATAAATCTCGTAGTACCTAATGTACTAACTTTTATAATAATCACTTTATCGTGAAAGCCATGTAAGTTCTTCGATTCCCCCCCCCCTTTCATTAATACAAGGAATTGCACCCATGCCGGACTGGAGATTTGCCTTGCTTTAGGTCAGCTCTTTGATCACCATATAGCCCGATCGGCTATTTTGTTACTTTATATTAGATCGTCTTGCCTTCATTGTTATCTTATCGTCTTGTCTTATATTAGATCGTCTTGTCAGTTTCAACATTCTCGTTAACTATCTCCCACATTGCGCTACGATGAGGTTTCCAGACGAGGAAACACTTTCATCATATATTTGAGAGTTCGCTTTTCATCACAAATCATGGGATTTTGAGACGAAATGATTATCAAAATTAAAGAAATTCATGAATTGCTGAATTGTCAAAAGTAAGAGTTTTATTTCTGAGAGTGCAGTAACCAGAAAACTGCCAATATAACAGAGGTAGGACAGTTGCAAGTAAACAAAGTGGATATTTTCTACTGTTGACTACCTCATCTTAGAAAATCGCAAGCTAACGATACTAGATCTATCAAAAAAGATACTATTAATATACTATAGTAGACACAAACGTTCTAGTTTCGAAAATTAATTGCCAAGAATGAAATAATTTGGTTACAGCTCTATGTCTTTGAAAAAAGAGCTTGGGATATTCCCAATGGATTAATTTTTAGCAAAAAAATTAAATAAACTCTTTACAGTGCTATTTTATATCATAAAATGCTATTTTACCCCTTAACGGTCACAAACCGTTCCTAAGAACTTCTTGAAAGTGAAGGATAAAAATGGGGACCAATTTTTTTGTTGGATCTATGCAAGCACTTGATCTTACCAAATTCGCGTGTGGGGATTTCAAATCTGAAATTAGTTTTGCTCCAGAAGGTAAAAATTGTTTATAAAGCTGTATTTTCAGTTTAATTTTTTTTATCTGAATGTACTAGTTTCATAAAGAACATTTATGTTTACATTTATTGAAATACACTTATCTTCTCCTTTGAAAATAATATTAAAGACAAAATCAAATGATTGTAACGTATCACATCATAAATTGAAATGTATAATCGCTTTTTTCCAGCCACTTCCAAAGTAGCATGGAAATGGAGACACTTAGCATTCAATAAGGAGTGCATTTTAAAAACTCCTGTTGAGAAAATTAATTAGGTTGTAGTTTTGCAGTTATATAAAGAGAATATAGAATGGAAATGAAGTCTAGCTCTTACATAACTAACGCGGGGAACTGCTAGGTGCGATACGCTATACCAGAAAGACAATTTACAGGGTAAGCAACATAATCAGATTTAGCCAAACATCATTTGAACTAAGATCCAGTGCATGAGCAAAAGAAGCAAAGTGACAGTCTGGAGATTCGTCTCCTGCAAACCTGCTGTTGGAAATATTTACATGCATGATGGTGTACGCTGCTTCCCACCAACCGCCATTTTATTCTTTCTTTTTATGTCAAAGTGTGCTAGCAGATGTAATTAACATAAATAAATGTATTCACATATAAATATCTTCATTAATAGTATATACTATCTATCAATAGTGTAAAAATGCAGTGTAACAATAGTGTAACAAACCAACGATAAAAAAGGAGAAAATATTTCCTTCTTCATTACAATTGGGTAGGTATTGGGTAGAAGAAGAGGAGGGTGCAAACCGGCTTCAAGAACCTCTGCCACTGTGTCCGTAAATGTTGTTTTTTCCTTCCTACACAGGGACCATACTTAACCTTAGGAGATTGCTTTACAGTATGTCAATTGAAGCTAGACTTCTTCCCCTATGTATATTCTTTGACTTTACCCAGCCAAAGGTGAAAGCTAGACAGATCAGAGGGAAAGTAGTAAAATCATGTTAGTTTTAACGAGGAGTAAATCTATTCTTTTCTCCAGACTTGCTTGCAGCTTGCTGTCTGTAGAAGTTTCCTTAAAATATTGTATCTAAAATGTTTTTATAAAGATGTTGTTTCTGGATTTTAACAGGATTTAGTTAAGAGCATAAATACGCTTAGTCATAATCATGACTAAGGCTCCATGAATTTGAAAAATGTTTGTAACCAGTAACGATTTCCGGTAGCCAGTGAAAAGAATTGCTTCTCCCTCGTTTCTAGTTTTTTTTTTCTGCCAAATTTTAAATTTTGTTTAATACATCCATGAATAACAATCTAATGCTTGCATTTGGAATGTTTATTAAAAAGGAATGGAATGCTTAATACAACATAATAAAATATAATAATTTTTGAAAAAATTATAATTATTGTGTTTTTAAAGTTAACTATGTATATTATCTGAGAATTTGTGATTACCCCAAATAAGCTTTATTACAGCGAAATTATTTTTACGCAAATTTATAAATTGGGACTCGATGGAAAATTTGAAGGTAACTTTATAAACCACCAACCTAGCATAAAATTACACTATGGTTGAAAATAGAAACATACGTTTTTTTTATTGTTTTGCTAAAATAAAATTGAATCGAACTAGTTTTTCAACTTATTAATACGAAATTAAAACGTCATGAAAATCTTGAATCGAGCTTTTAAGTAATCATCTTTTGATGGTAGATATGGAAAACGAGGATTTTTTTCCAATGATTGTTGAAAACACGAGCAAGAACGTCAAAAAATATAATTCGCTTGAATTCTATTCTCAAACTGATTTTATTGAAATATACAAAAAAAAAAAAAAAAAATGTCAGATCGCAATTGAGAAACAAAAAATATGGTCGCCACTCAAAATTCATTGGTCACCAATGGCAACCGGGAGACTTTATTTTACCAGCGCTAATTGTGCTAAAAGGCAAATTTAATTTTAATGTTAAAAACTCAATACGACATATTTCATTTTATTTTTTTTGTGAACATGTTGGATCCCTATTTTGAAATGTTCTTTTTAACTGAGCAGTTTTCAAATAATCTCGGCTATTATTGTTTTCAAGTAGATATTTTCTCGAAAACACGTGTGTATGAAAATATTGCAATATACTCTTTTGTGAAAGAATGTTACTAATGCCTCTATTGCATCACTGCACCTAGGCTTAAAATGTAGATTACTGTCGCTCTAAAAACAGCAGAGTAAATAACATTTAACCAGTACACTACTACGATAGTTACAAAATAACTTTAGTACCATGCTAATTTTGAATTATCATTATTTTACGATTATTAGAGTAAATTTTAATCAAATGTCTAGCTCTTAACGAATAATGCGATTAATCGCATTAATTTATTAATTATACTAAATAAAATAGAGTTAGGATGAAGAAGAATTTTATTTGATATTTAAAACTTTAATTTACACATTGATAGAAAATTAAAATCAGATTACATTCCGATAATGTATTTTAAAAAGCAGTACTTTGTTCTTTAAATTTAAAGTGGCGAAGTTTCCATAATCTAGAAAAATTTACAATAAGTGACAAATGTTTTATGAGATTATAAGTACATTTTGTGGATCTTAATATCACACCAGTTTCGGGAATTTGGTTGACCAATTTTAACACTGGAATTTAATTTTTAAACATTTTTGGTCGATTGTAATTAGGTATCACGGACGAACTCCTCGACCTTTTTCAACCAGTTTTTAGATTTTTCTTTATCGTCTGGATTGTGAAACATAGCTCCGCTGTCAGTTTTAGTTTTCTCCTTATTTGCGCATGGCCTGATTTATTATAAAGCCTGAAATACCAAAACCTAGGGCTCTCTATTGATATAAATAATTTCTTTTTGACTTTGTCCTTTAAAATTGTCTATTAAAACTATGAGTTAACAAAAATTGTAATAAATATAAGCTTTAATTTCTAACGTAACGTAAACTTCTCATGTTATACATAATTTAAAGGCGATTCATGCATGAACAACAAGTATTCTTTTTTTTAAATGATATGATCAGGAGAGTCTCTGATAGTTCTGTGCCAAGGGATCCACAATTCTAGATCAGGCCCTGATTGCTCACGCGAGAAAACTAGTAGTAAAGCACACACTAGACTAACACAGGGGAGAATTGAAGAGCATTGAAGAGCATTGCTCTGTAGCTAGGAGGTAGCGGGTTCGTATCCCTCCGTTATCCTGGATGCATCTTTTCGATGTCCTTCTCTAACTTGCTTACCTCACAAATCAGATTAACAAATAATTAATATAAGCTAGGCCGAGATAGCCTGGTCGGTAGGGCGCTGGGTCCACGTCCAGGAGTTCATGGGTTCGATCCCGCCGGCTGAAGACTCCCCGTGTAGTAAATAGTGACTGATGCACGTTAAATCTGTCAAGTCGCAAAGTCATCCATGTTCCCATAGCAAATCAATACCTCTGGGGGTACTGATCTAGGAGTTTCCTTGTCTTCTGGATTGGTTCAAAATTACAAGGCTACGGAGTTGAACATTTGTAGTCGTAAACCCAAAAATTGGGTCGGCTGTTCAACGACGGATATGAAATAAAATAAAATTAATATAAGCTAAAATTTGTTATGAGCACACAAGCCTGCATATGTATGAGTAACAATAAATAAATGAGCACCGGATCGGGACATTAAATAAATGAACAATAAATAAATGGGCATAGGGAAGTTTGACTGGCAGGGCTTTGGGCCCATGTACAAGAGGTTGTGAGTTCAAACCGCATTAGGTCAAAAACTCTCGAGTATAAAATGATAACAGATGCACGCTAAATATTTCGTCGTCACAAAGTCCTCCAAGTTCGCATAACAAATCAATACCCAGGGTGTACTGTATCGCAGATTTATCATTCTGTGGTTTACGTTAAAATAACAATCTGCGGAAAGATGGATGGTGTGGGAATTGTGATTGAGTTCTCCGTGTAAAATGAACTGAGACGTACGTGCGCAGCAAATGTCGTATTTTAAGCCGTAGATGGTGTCACTGAATAGTCTCAAACTTATACCTCGTTAATGCTAATACAGAGCTATGAGCTTACTCAATGAGCTCGTCCCACTATTTTATAAATCTACACGAATGGTGTAGATTTGTAAAAAGCTATCGATGCTAAGCTATCGATATTTATATTCATTTAAAAATAATTTGAAAGAAATATTTAATTTTTAACTTTCAGATATTGCAATAATTTTTTTCTGCCTACAATTTATAATACACATCGCATGGGTTACGACGATAAAATAACTTCTTATGAAGTAAATTCAAAGAAAATTTATAACGCCTAACTCTTGGTTGTAGTACAAAAATTCTATGATTACCTTCGATATTTTTCTGTATTTACATTGTCAATCGACATTAATTAAGCATTTCACAATATCAACTTGTTTTTTGGGAAGAATTTAAACAACGTATATTTACGCAGCATTAGGAACCATTGTAAGCAAGAAACTACACAATGTTTGAACTTAATTATCGATTTATTGTTTACCATAAAACGAAAGGATGACGCATAAGGCAATTGTAACTTAAAAAATGTTTATATTGTCGATCGACATTAATCAAGCATTTAACATTATCAATGTACTATATGGGAAGAACTTAAACAACGTATATTTGAGCTGCATTAGGAACGAGACAGCGAGAAACTACACAATGCGTCAACTTAATTACCGATTAATTGTTTACCGTAAAACAAAAGGGTGACTTATAAGACACTTGTAATTGGAAAAAAAATTTCTCATATTGTTGATCGACATTATTCTATCAATGTGCTATTTGGGAAGAACTTGAACTTCGTGTTACTTGTGCAGCATTAGGAACCAACTACACAATGTGTGAATTTAATTACCAATTAATTGTTTACCGTAAATCAAAAAGATGACGAATAAGACATTTGTTATTGAAAAAAGGTACATTTTTCTCTATGTTTCATATTCTGTATTGCGTGTAATAGTTTCGTGCACAGCGTTCGCGCGTGTTATACATTAACGCTATCCATGTTAGATTCATAAACATTTGAAGACAATTATAACAGAATGGACAATTTCTCAATTAGGAATATTTGATAAAAGCTTGAACACCTGCACTAAGCAAATACATTAGACAATGATATGTTGCAGTAAACATACATAAACTTACTATCCAGTTTTAAGGGCAGTATTTAAACAAATTTATTTCTGCTCATTACCGAAAAGTCTGAATTGTTTTAATAGCAATATGAATTCATTAATTAAAATGTTTTTAATGATTTTTCTCATCGCTGCTTGCCTCATATCATGTAATGGTAAGTTTTTTTTGCAAAATGTTTTCCCTGCACTGCCATCCAGATAAGTTTTGCAAAAAAATGAAAATTTTCCATTATTTATGTAAACGATCAATGCTGTTAATTACAGTGTGCCATATGTTTTCTTTATATCCTAAAAAGGGGGGGGGGGTCCAAGATAGGCTTTCTATTTCCTGAGGACACCAAAAAATTAGCGATAAAAAGTCTAAAAGGAAATTCGCAGAGACTCCAAGAGCTAAAACGAATTCTCCAAAGTTTCGAATTATTTTTATTTCAGTGGTAGTATCAGAAGTATATATATATATTTTTTTAAACAAACAGCTATTGTTTTTAAAATGGTTATTAGAACCTAAAAACTTAAAACATTCATCTACATTATTTTATATGTATCTGTTTAAATTACTCGCGTTTAGAGTCATGAACAAAACTCTTTAATTCTAATTTATTAAAATATAGTTACATTACTCTTGATACCACTGAATCTAAGGAGAATCTGTAGAAGTTATGAGTCCTTGCATTTTAAAAATCACCTACTAACTTATACAATTAAGCAGGTCAGGTGAAGTGGTTTGCGTACCTGGCTGAGAAGCCAACCGTTGTGGGTTCGAATTCCGCTTAGGGTATGGATGTTTTTCCCCTCTGATGTGTGAATTTGGCCTTTCTCAGGATAGGATCTTCACATTCTAGGACTCAAGCTAAATGTTTTGGAGCATTCAAAGCATAAAACAGAAAGATATCAAGATGAAATAATTAGCTTATAGCTTACATAGATAGGTAAACTTAAGAGATTAAAATGGAGGTTAACAAAGTAAAAGTGCTTAAGTGATTAATGCATACAATAAAAAATGAGAGAGAATGTGTGATGAAGAACATTACAGCCATCATCTCTTTTTTTTTCTGAACTGATAACTCACCCCCTGCTAAGGCAAAATTTTAATACGTGATAAACGGCAACATTTTTGGAAAGTCCATCTTTTTCTTCTTTTTTTGTACTCAGTAGTTAGATGTTGAAACATCACATTAGACTTTTAAAAACGGATCATATACTTTGTGAAAAAAAGCATAGTTCAAAATTATTTAAAGTTAGCAAATAATTCAAAGCAATTTTGGAGCACTCAAAAAAGAATGGCAGATTTTCTTCGTTTATGCTTCATTATTTAATTACCTTACAAGAGTCAATGCATTCCTTACTTAGAAGGGTAGCCATAATTCAGAAAAAAACTAAAAACTGGCACAGCATACCCAACAAAAAAATGGTCCTCAAATGTATACACCCCAGAATTTCAAGTTTTTGAGAAATATAGGTTATATATAAAGTTTTACCAAATTTATCTTGAAAAATACAGCTAGTAAAATAAACTTTAAAATATATAATACAGTATTTTTATATTATTTCAAAAATTCTTAAAATAATTTGGCTACTATTCATTAAGGTTAAAATTTGTTAATTTTAGAAAGGTGACTGTAGATGGCGCCTCAGAGGCGGAATGTAAAGTGTATTATGGAATGTAAATATAGAATGTAAAGGGTATGTAAAGGGTGTAAACGGTATTCATTTTTTTGTTTCCACTTTGACAATTATTTTCTGAAATTAAGGAGTAGTTTGAGTATAAGCAAGAAAGAACACTGGCGTTAACGGGTTAAAAAATTAATATATTTTAAACAAGTTCCCTGGCTGACTTCGGTCTTAAATTTTAAAGTACTGAAATTAATTTTAATCAAGCCTTAATTTTAATTAACATTAATAAATAATGATTGAATAATGCTAAGAATTTAGAATTTTCTGTATTATATTATTGATAGTTATTAATACTTCTACTATAAATATAGAATATCTTCAAAGCATAGAAGTGGCATTTACATAAACTTATTTTTACAGGTGATGGAAGATATAATGGTAAGTTTTGATTTTAAAAATCTTAATATTTTTCCTCCAAAATGTCATTATTTAGTTAATGAAAAAAAAAATCGGATTTTTGCACATGGTGCCACAAAATTTGCTCAAAAAGTAATCCTGATAAAGCGCAAGATAAAAATTGTAAATTTTAATCATTTCATCAAGTGCTTAGTATAGGGTTATGAAGGAAATGCAATTTTGGGTACAAAGTTGTTACAACATACTCATATTTTAGTCGATATTATTAAAAACCGTTTTGCGCCATATAGACTTCGTACTTAGTTTAGATATTGATTTTGCAAAAGTTAAAATGTTTGCGAACATATTGGTATAAACAATATGCTTTACGAAACCCTCAGAGAAATTCAATCGGCGTAAAATCGCATAATGTGGGTTGTTCCATGATATGGGGCTAGTGTGGAGAGAAACAACTTCAGAAAAAGTTATTGAAATATATATAAAAATTAGCTTATACACTACCCTATAAAAAAGGAGGAGACACTTTTATGTTTTAGATTTTCTCATGAAATGATTAGCGGAATATTTTGTAAATTTAGAAGTAATTAGTTCATGTGATTTTTCATACTTTGCAAGTTTAAAACTTTCTGAGGTTTGAGAGACCGACAATAAATTACGAAAGAAAAGTTTTTTTGAACACCCTTTGCTAGAACATCAAGCAATAAGCTTGCAACTTTTATCGATTACTTTGATTGTTACTTGAAAGGACAGCATAAAGTTTCGTGAATCTAGCTTAAATACTAATGCAGATATGAACATTTTTATATGAAACTTAATTTTTTGTCTTATGTTTTTTGACTATAACTTCAAAAATATTCAGTAAAATTAAACAAAATTTAGAGCAATCTAAAATTAATCACTAAATTATTGTTTTAAAATTTGAAAATACCTGACTTCTAATTTCAAAAAATGACACTGGAAAACAATTTGTTTTTGACTATTTTTTGCATGAGTTATTTGAACAGATACTAGATATTTTCGCGTCAGTAATTTGAAAGCTTTAATCAGTTTCGCTCCATAAGCTTCAGATTTTATGCAATTTATTAGTATATTGCTAAGCAGGGATTTTTAAAAATAACTAGGATAAATATTAAATATCTCCATTTCTCTGCTACATAGTGAATGATAGGAAACAGACAATAATACATTTCAGTTTCGGAAGCGTTACATTAAGCTCATGTGTTATTTGTCTTAAATGTTATTTTCAAAAGAGCATGCAAGCTTATTTGTATGTTAAAAAACCTATACCTTCTTTATAAAATTGTACTACATTTCGAGGAAGTTAATAATACCTTAAGACAAAATAAACTACACAGAAATTATCATTTTAAGAAAAATACGAAAAATCAAGAAAAGATTTAAGAAAAGACAGAAATTATCATTTTAAGAAATATAAGAAATTATCATTTTAGCTTTCCGACTGAAACTTATTTTAGGTATGAAATCTCAACAGTCAAATCAGATCAGATCATATACTACATGCCTATATGCAACGAAAAATTTGTTCCTCGGTTTAATTTCGAATGATATAAAACATATATTTTTTCTTTATCATTTTCAGAAGGTGGAATCCCTTTACCGCTATTTTTCGTTAACTTTGATTTAAAATATTTACTCTTTATTATCAGTTTTTCTTTATATCAAGACCATTGTAATCAAGATTACAGCAATCAATGCAGACAGCTGAGAATTTTTAATGAAATTTATTGAGGGAAAATATTTTACAGTGCATAAAATCCTATATTCCTAGAAGTTTATTTATTGTCGTTTGTGCAATGAAATATTATATAATTAATGAGGATAAAAACATGCATTATCCATTAATATGAAACGTGTTAAAATCTTATATATTGAAAGTCTCAATATATTAACAAATATATTTCTTTCCTCTAATCTTCAAAAACATTAATAAAAGGTTCCTGCGGGCCTAGAAAAGTCGAAAAGCGGCAACAAAAATAAAAAAAAATGTTGATATTTTAATATTTGCGTAACCACTACTAAAAACGGTTTTCCAAAGAATGTCTATATGCGTAATAGTTCCAGATTCTGAACCACTTGATGATAAAGGGGTATATTAAAATAAGAAATATCTTCTAGTATTAACATAAATATACTACGAAATTTTTCAAGACAGTGGGAAACCACTAATATTACATCTGTACTTTTTTCTTTATTATTTTATTTTATTTTCTTAATATAAATGTCATGTACTTCTATTTTTAATTAACTATTGATAAGAAATGTGTATTATTTTCACTATCGCCATCCCTTATTTTCAGACGGAGGTAATCAAGGGTACGGGAATCAAGGTAGACAGCTGAGTTTATTTTAGTACAACTTATTTTACTAAATTAAATGTTTTCATTATGTATGAACTCCTACATCTCTAGAGGATTATTTATTGTCTTTTGAGCAATTAAATCAAATATAACTTATAAGGATAAAAAAATACATAAGAAGTGTTACAATTTGATATATTGAATCTCTCTGTATCAATAAATATGCCTTATCATTATTTTTGATAAACTTTGAGATAAAATGTGTACCTTTTGCATTATCATTATTCTTCATTTTCAGACAAAGGTAATCAAGGGTACAGAAATCAAGGTAGATAGTAGAAAGCACAATTAATTTTTACTTCGTATAAACTCCTATGTTTATAAAATTTTAAAGATTATCTTTTGAGTAACGACATAAAAATAAGAATTAAACCACTATTATCTATTAATATTAGATGTGTTGATACCTGAAATATTGAATCGCTCATTATAAACATCCCTTACTTCTATTTTTAATAAACTATTTATTATGAAATATGCTTATATACATTTTTTCATTTTCATTCTTCCTTATTTTTAAACGGGGGTAATCAAGCATACAGGAATCAAGGTAGTAAGCTGAGTTTCTTTTAACACAACTCATTGCTATAACAGAAAATTTTTACAGTGAACGAAATTCCTACATTCCTAGAGAGTCATAATTTAACTTTTGAGCAATAGGATTTTATATAATTAATAAGAATCAAAACATACATTATCTAATAATATTAGACGCGTTAAAATCTGATAAAGTGAATCTCTCAATGTGTCAATAAATATCCCTTTCCTCTACTTTTGATAAACTTAGATAAAATACACGTAGTTTTTTTCAGTATCATTCTTTATTATTTTCAGACAGAGGGAATCAAGTGTACAGAAATAGAGGCAAACAGCTGAGTTATTTTTAATACAAATTATTGGATTGGCAGAAAAGATTTTTACAGTGTACTCCTACATCCCTGAAAAGACTAATTATTTTATTTTAAACAAAGGCGTTATGGACAGTTATTTATATTTTATAACTAATACGGTTAAAAATATACAAGATTTATTATCTACTAGTATTACTCGTAATATAATCTGATATTTTGAATCCCTCAATGTAAATTTCTCTTCCATCTTTTTTTCAATTAACTATTGTTATGAAATCGTCTAATGTATCATGTTATTTATGAAATTAATGACTTCTGTTATAAAATATCATTTTTATATTACCATTATATTTTATTTTTTTTTTGCAGACGGACGTAATCAAGGTTATAGGAATCAAGGTAGATAACTGAGTTTCTTGTAATACAGTTTAGTGGTTTAACAGAAATAAGATTTGCCATGTATAAACTCCTACGTTCCTAATTATTTATTTATCGCTCACTGAGTAATACAATTCTGTATAATTAGCAGAAATTAAATCACTCAAATTTTAATTATCTAATACAGTATTAAACATGTTAAATTGAATCGATATAAATAACCCTTACTTTACTTCTATTTTTAATAAACCATTGATTAAAATTATATATTTTCTTCGTTATCGTTGTTATTTATTTTTAAATGGGGATAATCAAGGCCACAGGAATCAGGCAAGACAACTAAGTTTCTTTTAATACATAATAGAAAATATATTTTTTTGTGTATTAACTCCAACATTCTCAAGGTTTACTTATTGTTTTTTGAGCAATGACATTATATAAAATAATAAGGATTAAAACGTAGAAATGTAATTATAATTTTTATCATAAGTAGACTTGTTAAAATTAGATGAATAGAATCTTTTACTATGAATGTCCTGAACTTCTTTTTTTTAATTCTATTATATCCTAAAATTATTTTCACTGTCTAACTTCTACATTCTTAAAAGTATATTTATTATTTTTTGAGCAATGGTATAAAAAATAAGGATTAAACAATTATTATCTATTAATATTAGACGTGTTAATGCCTGAAATATTGAATCTATCAACATAAATATACCTTACTTCCATTTTTTACAAACTATTGATATGAAGTCCTCATTATATCATTTTATTCCTGAAATTATTTATGACTGTTGTTATAAAATATAATTTTTTTACATTACTATTATTGTTTTTTCAGACAGAAGTAATCAAGGGTACAGGAATCAAGGTAGTCAGCTGAGTTCCTTTTAATCCAACTCATTGGGATAACAGTTAATATTTTTACAGTGTATAAAAATTCTATATTTCTAGAGGTCTATTTATTGGCCTTTGAGCAATAGGAATTTATATAATTTATAAGGATAAAAACATACATAATCTATTAATAGTAGGTGCATTAGAATCTTATTTATTGAATCTCTTAATATGTGAAAAATATCCTTTTCCTCTATTTTCAGTAAGCCTTGAAAAAAAAAAGTTTTTTCGTTATAATTGCTCTTTATTTTTAGACGGAGTGTATGAAGGGTACAGGAATCAAAGTAGACGACTGAGTTTCGTTTCATACAATTTATTGGGTTGGCTAAAAATATTTTTACAGTGCATAAACTCCTACTTCCTAAGAAGAATAATTATTATATTTTAAGTAAATGCGTTACTGATAATTAATTATAGAAGTATCTTATATAAAATATCATAATATAATTTAAAATATCATTTTTTTTGCATTATCATCATTTTTCTTTTCATACAGACGAAATCAACGTTACAGGGATCGAGGTAGACAACTGAGATTCTTGTAATAAACATTATTGAATTATCAGAAAATATTTTACTGTGTAAAAACTAAAGATGTATTTTTCTCTTTGAGCAATGCAATTATAAATAATTACCAAGGATTAAATCATAAATTTTTTTATTATATATTATAGTATTAGACGTGTTAAATTGAGTCTCTCAATATAAAAATCCCTTAATTCTATTTTTAATAATTTATTAATTAAAAATATGCATTATTTTCATTATTGTTGTCCTTTACTTTCAGACCGATATAATCAAGGCCTCAGGAATCGAGGTAGATACCTAAGTTTCTTTCAAATCATCTTATTGATTGTCAGAAAATATGTTTATTGTGTATAAGCCCCTACCTTCCTAAATGTTTATTGTCCTTTGATCAACGACATTATATATAATTAATAAGGATTAAAGCGTACAAATTTAATTATTTTTATAGTATTGAAAAATGAAATATTTGATAAATTTAATCTTCTTCTATAAATGTCAAATAAACTATCTCTTTCTAATAAACTATTGATAAGAAATATGTATTATTTTCTCATCGTTAACCTTAATTTTCAGACGGAGATAATCAAGGCCACATGATTCAAGGTAGACAATTGAGTTTCTTTCAATATATCTTATTTATTAATAAAAAATATGTTTATGGTATATAAACTCCTAGATTCCTAAAGGATACTTTATTTTCTTTTAAGCAAGGAAGTTAAATATAATTAATAAGGATAACAAAAATACATAATCTATTAACATTGGACGTGTTAAAATTTGATTTATAGAATTTCTCACTATCAATAAATATTCCTTACCTTTATTTTTGATAAACTTTGATATAAAATGTATAAATTTTTCATCATTATTCTTTATATTCAGAGGAAGGCAATCAATAGTACAGTAATCAATACTACAGTAATCAAGGTGGATAGCTGATAATAATTTTTTTTTACAAATGTAATATATTTCATACAATTTATTGGGTTTACAGAAAATATTTTTCCTTTGTATGAACTCCTACATTCCTAAAAGTTTATTTATTTTCTTATGAGCAATGATATATTTAAAAAAAATAAGGATTAAATTATTATTATCTGTTAATATTAGACGTGTTAATACCTGAAATACTAAATCTCTTAATATAAATGTTCCCTTACATCTATTTTTAATAAACTATTAAAACTATTGTTTTGAAATCATCATTATATTATTTTATTCCTGAAATTATTTATCATTTTTGTTATAAAATATAATTTTTTACATTATGGTCATTCTTTTTTTCAGACGGACGTAATCAAGGTTACAGGAATCAAGGTAGTCAGATGATTTGCTTTTAATATAACTCATTGAATTAACAGACAATATGTTTACAGTGTATAGAAATCCTGCATTCCTAGTGGTTCATATATTGAGCAATATGATTTTATATAATTAATAAGGATAAAAACATACAATATCTATTAATATTGGACGTATTAAAATTTCCTGTAGTGAATCTCTCAAGATATCAATAAATATTCCTTTCCTTTTTTTTGATAAACTTTGATAAAAAAAATGCTGTTTTTTCATTATTATTGTTCTTTAATTTCAGACGGAGGGAATCAGAGGTACAGGAATCAAGGTAGACAGTTGAGTTTATTTTAATACAATTTATTGAATTGGCAGAAAATATTTTTGCAGTGCATAAACTCCTAAATCCCTAAAAGATTAATTATTATATATTCAGCAAAGGCGTTATGAATAATTACTTATATTATATAATTAATAAGGATTAAAACATACACGTTTTATAATCTACTAATATAACACGTATTAATACTTGATATTTTTTTAAATCCCTCAGTATAAAAATACTTCCTTTTTTTCTTAATAAACTTTTGTTATGGAATCATCATTCTATCATTTTAATCCTAAAATTATTTATCATTTTTTACATTACCGTTATTCTTCTTTTTTTAACAGACGTAATCAATATTACAGGAATCAAGGTAGACAACTGAGTTTCTTTTAACACATGTCTTGATTGAGAGAAATATCTTTATTATGTATAAACTCCTACATTTCAAAATCTTTATTTATTGTCTTTTCACCAAAGACATTATATATAGTTACTGAAGATTAAAACGAGCTAATATAATTATTATTATAGTATTAGATGTGTTAAAATTAGATAAATAGAATCTCTTAGTATAAATTTCGTGTACTTAATAAACTATTTTTAATAAACTATTGATAAGAAATGTGTATTATTTTCATTAACGTCTTTGTTTATTTTCAGTTGGAGATAATCAAAGTCGCAGGAATCAAGGTAGAAAATTCAGTGTCATTTATTGTATCTTATTAATTGAAAGAAAATATGTTTATTGTGTATAAACTCCTACATTTTCCTAAAAGCTTTTTCAATATTTTTGAATAATGACATTTTATATAATTAATAGGAATTAAAACATACAAATTTTATTATCTTTATAATATTTTAAGAGTTAATATTAGATAAATTGAATCTCTTAATGTACATCTTCTTTTAATAAACTATTGATAACAAATATGTATTCTTTTCGTTATTGTTAACTTATTTTTAGATGGAGAAAGTCAATTAAGTCAATTAGGATAGTTAACAATGTATTTTTAACTTATTGCTAATTTATTTTTAGATGGGGGTAGTCAAGGTTAGAGTTATCATGATATAGTGATATAAACTATCATAATTCATTATTTTTAAGGTTTATAAGCGTTTACAATCCTACATATTTATTTATAGTAATTTTTGCTAATCAATTAATATATAGTTATTGAGGCTGCAATTACGTAAATTATTTTAGTTACCTGTTTTTGTTAGTCGTTTTAATAGCAGATAAAATGAATTTCTTAATTTAAAACTCTTTATTATTATTTTTCTTTCTTTTCTTTTGAAAAGTAACTAATGATATCGAATTGGTATTTTATGAATATTTTCATTATTTTTTTTTAGACAGAGACAATAAAAGTTACAGGATTCAAGGTAGATGGTTAAACTATTTTTAATACTGTCAAAATAGATTTTTTGCTTTTCTATTGCGAACAATATTACAAAATCTAATAGTTTTTTTTTATCTTTATTCTTTTAATAAAAAAATAATTTTTTATAATTAAATATATATGATATATATATATATATATATATATATATATATATATATATATATATATATATATATATATATATATATATATATATATATATATATATATATATATATAAATGCAAAAATTTTAATACTACTATTTTGATACAAAATATTAATTTTTGAAAAATATATTTTTTTCCTTAACAATAATTAATAATAAACTTTTTTTTCCCGATTTCATTCTGTTAGCTAATCAAGGAGGTGATCAACCCCAAAATAGTGGTCAAGGTGCCGTCAACAACAACTATGGTTCAGGAGACATAAATAATAACCAAGAAGTCAACAATATCCAAGAAGATGTTCACGAAATCAATCTGAATATGAATGCAAATCCTTTGTGAATATTTACGAAATAAGTCAATAGAAAGTAATGAAAGTTGTTTGAAAATAAAGAAAAATTGTAATAAAGATAAAATATTTTTAATTCAATTAGCTTTATTTGAGTTAATTATGCAGCTTTAAAATTATATATATATATATATATATATATATATATATATATATATATATATATATATATATATATATATATATATAATTTTAAAGTTTTCTTTTCGTTAGTGTAAAATAACAGTGCGTCAGGTAAAAGCTTAAAAGACGACTTTTTGAGTTTTAGATTTTTTTTTAATATTTAATAAGACGAATAAATTAATTTCACTATTTTATAATTAATCTTAAATTAAGTTTTATGTTCTAGAGTTAAATTTTTAATGTTAGAGTTGAATAGAGTTCAGTAAAAATTTGATTTACATTACTTTAAAAAGAAAAAAAATAAGAACTGCTATGTTCAATAAGGAATCATATTTGTCTATAAAAGACCTAACCGAATTCCCATTCTTCGTTCGAGAGGAAAACAAATAGTAAATAATCAATAAATTAGTACTGGCCCAAACTACAAAATGGTGATCTAAACTAAAAAAAAAAAATATACCAAAACAATAAATAAAGCCAAAATAAATTTTTTTTTTTATTCAATTATAATCATATTTTACCCTTCGTGGTTGTCGTTATTGTTGTCGCTGACCATAAAGACAAGGGGTGTGATTGTTTTTGTTTTTCAGTGGCGCATATCTGTGGCAAATAATTTGACTTCTGCCACACCCATACATCACATCCGGTTATAGGGCGGATCCATTCATTCATCCACAGATCGTAATTTTGACCTGAACCAGATAATGATCAATCTCCAATTTAGTACACTCAGAGGTATAATTTTCTATGGAAACATGGAGGACTTTGTGACCCGACAGATTTAAATTGCACCAGTTAGCATATACTACGCGGGGAATCTTCGGCCAGCTGGATCTCAACAAATAAGCACAATTTTCCCATTTATTAGTTCTTTTGGTTAATAGAATATATATATTTTTTAATAGAATAGCATTTCTTTTACTTTTCTCTTGGGTGAATTAGTAGCTTTGCTCCATTAATATCGCCCTTTAGTTCATAACTTATGCTTTTGTTGCAATTAGTATCGATTACAAAAATTATTTAAGCGACATAAGCCTCAACAAGAGTATGGCGATTTCTTACGCTCCTGTAAATAAATTAGTACCATTTTATAAAAACTTAAGCTTTTGGGGGTAAAGCTAATTCGTTGTATATTGCGGAGCTCTTGCTGAGGTATATCCATTTTTGTAAACAAGCGTTTCGAGCTATGCCTGTTTTTTAAAATGCATATTTCGAGCTATATCCGTTTTTGTAAACACGCATTTTGAGCTTTGTCAATTTTTCAAAACACAAACTTCGAGCTATGTCCACTCTTGTAAGAACGCATTTCGAGCTATGTTCATCTTTATAAACACGCGTTTCGAGCTTTGTCAGATTTAAGAGCTCACCGACGCACTTTTTGTATCACTTTAATATAAAAAGTTCAAATTAAACATGCTAAACGATTTATTTATTTAAAACTTACCTGTAAAAATGTTAACATTCAGTGAGAAAGCTTTTAGATAGTCGGCTGAGGTGATTGAGAGTCATTTCTCAAGTGTAAAGCGTTAATAGGTTCAACTGGAAGATCAACACATGTCACTATAATATCGAAAATAGTGAAAATTGCAAAAAACATATACGAATATATCTTGTTTTGTTTTGAAATTTGAGCTGGGAACCTGGGCCGCGCAGCGTCCCTTATCCCATCCATCATGTTTCATTTTATATTTGTGGTTAAACTTTAAGGTTAACGGTCTATGTGGTGGCTGTAAAAAAAACAACAACATATATCTTCTTCCTCTTTAATTTTTTGAGCTGGGCACCTAATCCGCGCAGCAGCCCCTATCCCATCATGATTATTTAAGTAGTTGTAGTGGAACCTTATGTGGTCAGCAGACTGCGCGGTGACTGTTATTATAGTTCAAGCGCCTTGCTTAAGTAAATAAAACTAATGGAAATTATAAGGAGCAGCTGGCTCTAAACTATGTGTAATTGAATTTCGTTTGATGGTCAAAAACAAAAAACATATATGGGTAATTCTCACGAAATATGACAATTCACTGTCCCTTGCTCCAAGATCTAATACTATTATATTGAAATAACTTTTTTTAAAAAAAAATTAATAAATAACATCGTTGTTAACATTTTAAAATGACTCTGCACTAGCAATGACTGTTTTGTATAGTTAAAAAATTTAATTGAACTTCAAAATGTCATTTTCCTGGTATGTCCCAAACAATGTTTCCAATAGTAACTAGCTTCATAACTTCCCATAAATTTTTCAATATCTAATTTTTTTTATCTCAACCGTTGTAACCATTTTTAGAATATACGCAGAGGGTGTTATTTACAAAATCTTCGTTTAAAATAATTTATGCTGGCAATTATTTGTTTGTCCCAAGAAAAGCTGTCATTTTCCTGGCTACTTTTATTTAGTGGTTTATAACCAAAATAGTTAGAGCCAGCAATCAATATCTTATGTTAATAGATTGATTAGATACCCTCCTATATGAACATGTCTTGTTACATGAATAAAGAACCAATTTTCTGGTTTAAAATCTATTTCAAAAAATTTTCAAGTTGAGCAGGCTTTTATGTTGTCATTTTCCTGGCTTCTTGAAATCATAAATAACATAAACTACATAGATTTATCTGAGTTATTTTAAGAAATCCTGTTGTTTTTTACAGAATATAACCGTCTTAAGACAAAATATTTAATTAAAGTAAAGTTATATGCTATAAATGGCAAATTTGTCATTATCCTGGCTGTCATTTTCCTGGTTTATGAATGACATGAAATTAAAACAGTTACCAGACAATTTTTTAAACTGTTGAATGTAAAGCAAATATTAACCTAATATCAAGTTTATGTAAGATTGTCATATGACTGAATGTAATCAAAGTTTTTTTTCTTCATTTAATTATAGATTACTACGCACAATTTTATTCTGTACATATCAGCAACAAAAACATTTTTGATTCTTTCTACAGTGGATAAAATAATTAGTTTAGGCATTTCATGGTCCACCTAACATAAAGGCCTAGGTTTTGTTACTTACTAATAGCTTAAAATTACTGTTTTTTCAAATTTATAAGCTAATATGTCATTTTCCTGGCATTCAAGATTTGGTGGATTTCTATTTTATTTTTTTTCTCGAGCAAATGTCAATAAACTACACTGCTGTCTCTAAGGTCTGTATTATAAGTGTAACTAAAGAAGTATACAAAAAAATTTAGATTATTTTGAAGACTTTAAATTTGAAGAAGTTTTTTGGTCCGAATTGTCATGTTTCGTGAGAATCACCCATATACTACAAGGAATGAAAATATGGTGAAAAACTTATGTAAAATTCACTGATAATATTTCATTCGATATACAACTATTGAGAGGTGATGTGTTTTTATTCGACGAATTTTGAAAATTTGATGAATGTACATATTTTTGGGATTACTTAAACACCATAAAACTTCAAGATTTTTGCGAGTAATAAAAGTGGTACTTAAAAATACTATGGTTTTCAAAAATCAAAAACTTTTTCTCTTCTCTCTCTTAAATGGCACACTTTCTGAAATGTTACGTATTTTCCTTTTATAACCAATTCAATTTCATCAGATTACTCCAACTAATACTTCTGTTAAATAAAATATTTATTTATTTATTTTTTAAACGCGCCTTTAAATTATTAATATGATTCTGAAAAATATTTACCAAAATTGTATATTCAAATATTAGTGATCATGAAGCAGGAGCCCCTTTTATTTTAATCAATGTATATACTATAAAACTTTTGCTCGTATTTTTCCTTTTTTGTATATTACAGAATCTGATATATTTAAACAGTACAGAATCTGATATATTCAAATTATTCTTTTAACCACTTAACAGGATTGCCTGTATAATGTAACACATGTGTAACACACCTGTCATCTTTTTGTCATTATATAAGGAAATATTCTGGTAGGTAAAAAATTATTCTTTTTTTAAAGTTTGTGAAGGCCTAAATAGAAATTCGATTAAATACTTGTATGTTTATATACGTCGATTTCTTTTTATGCAGTTGTGATCAAATAAATTATAAAATCCAAAAATTAAAAAGAATGTCAAAATTTTTTCGCCACCTTAAATATATAAAAAAATTAAATTCTAAGGAAAGTTAGTATCTATAATTTTACCTGACCACATAAAGTTCCACTACAACTACTTAAATAATCACGATGGATAGGATAGGGGACGCTGTGCGGCCCAGGTCAACGCCTCCTGTAACTGAAAGCCTCCACACAGTTTTTTATAGGTAGTCCGATCAGACCACTGTAAAGGATATCCAATTTCCGAACGAGTCATCTAATACAAAATCTAGTTGAAATTAGAAAGTGGTAGCAAATATATGACTAAAAATTTGTTTTATTTATGAATATTATTGGTTTGCCTTATTCACTTATCAACAACTACAGATTCAATTCTCAAATGTGTATGATAAATTTCTCTCAATCACTTTTATAAAAGGTTTTGGGTTCAAGCGCACAACTGGTTCACTTTTTAAACAGTCTGCGCGGACTACTTATAAAAGACCGTGTGGAGGCTTTTTGATGTAGGAGGTGATGCCCAGGTGCCCAGCTCAGTAAATTAAAGAAGAAGATAATTTTACCGTAAGCTGACCCCTATAGGTATCCCCAAATGCCTGTTCTGTCTGAGAAAAATTAAGACCAGGATTATATAATTAAGACAGTTAAGATGTCAATTGCTCCGGATTCAACAAATTTTTTTAAGAAATGGTAGAGAACTGCAGACCAAAATCTGCAGATTATGCCAAATTTCAAAAAGCTCAACACGCCATAACAGTAATAAAGAGCATAAGTTTTCGGATTATTTAGAAGTAAGAACTTTTTGAAAGGTGAGTAAAAACTCTATAAATTGAATTTACTAATTTAAGAATCATACATTAAATGCTACCTTTCGAAAATATTTATCCTCTGTCCGGAGCAAGTCGGCATCTCTGGTTAAGATGTCAGTATAAACGAGGTTCGTATGCAACTGGAAAAAGAATATTAATGGGCATCAATTTGTTGTACAGAAGCTGAAAACTACATAATATTAGCTTCCATTATTAAAATTAAATCTCTTGAATGTTTCTTTTAAATTTATATTCATTTACTAAGAGAAAATAAAATATTCTGGAAGGTAAAAACATAATAATATAAAAAAATTATTAACACATTGCTGATCGGTCATGCTGAACTTGTGTTTTCGTGGCCAAGCGATGGTGACCGGTCACGAGTTAACCAAGCGTTTTTATTCTCTACAAATTTATTATAACTTTATGAAACCCAATATATTTGCAAAACTTGTGGTGTACACTTTTTGTCATACGAAAAAGAAATATTAAGAATTGAAAAATAAATAAAAAATTTTAAAATTTAATTATATTGTTTTACTTCCACATCCGTTCCACAGAAAAGTTGCCAGGCAGCAATGTGCTAATATTACTGAAAATTTTTAATTTTTTCCAGGTGTGTATGAACTCCGATAAAAAACCCTTTTTTTAAAGAAAGAAGTAGTATGCATTAATTTTTTCGGCGCCTTCTACCTCCTCTATCATGAATTATTTAGCCGTGTGCGAGTTCTTTGTGGTCAGCAGACAGTGTGGTAGCTATAAGCATCCAATCCCAGTGTGCTAAAAGTGTAACTATAAAATTTTTAATTCGAACTAAGTAGTGGTGAGTTAAATAAAGCAATCTATTATTACCCTGCCTACAAATAAATTGCTATAAAAATAGTTTGACTACCAATTTTATCATTTTTACCAGTTTTATCTTTTTTTTAAAAAAATTAAATATGAATAATTTAAATTGTAAGTCATAGTGGTAGCTACGTTTGAAAATTTGAAGAGATATTAAATAATAACAAATAAAAATCGCCTTTGAAATCCCTGTACAGGTACAAAGTGTGAGGCCAGCGAGAAAACAGTGAAATCAATGTATCGTAACCAGAACTGGGAAAACTTAAAGGGTGGTTGTGAAAGATTGTGAAATATTTTTTATGCTAATTCTTGTCTACCAAAGTATGATTGTAATTCGCAGTATATGTGTAAAACTGACAAACATAGCAAGTTTAGAGGCAACGTTTAGGGTGATGTGATTGTTCAAGCATTTTAGGCCCCGAAGGGGCCTTTTGCATGTTCATCTTGAATTGATAAATCATGTTGCAATTTTCATCATGAATTTTGAAAGGAGCATGAAAAAATAGACAAATTTTTAAAAAAGTCAAATTATCACGACATAGAATTAAGTTGAAATATTTGCACAACTGCAAATATTTCAACTAAATATTTCAACTAAAATAATCGGAGTTAAAAGATCCAACTGCAGCGGCAAACACTTGCAGCATTATAAATTTAAATAAAAAATGCGTACCTACATTTGATTAAACTAGTATAGAATTAGTTAAATTTGTCTGTTAAGATTGTATCGCCAGTAAATAAATGAGCTAAGGCATTACATCCGTATCAGAAAGCCTCCACACGGTTTCGAATAATTTGTTTGCTCAGACTATTTAAAAAGTGAACCAGTTGTGTGCATGAAACCAAATTCTTTTTTAAAAGTGATTGAGAGAAATTTATCATATATATTTGAGAATTGAATCTGTAGTGGTTGACAAGTAAATGAGACAAACCAATAATATTAATAAATAAAAAAAATTTTTAGTCATATATTTGCTATCACTTTCTTATTTTAACTAGATTTTGTATTAAATGACTCGTTCGGAAAGTGGATATCCTTCACAGTGGTCTGATCGGACTACCTATAAAAAACCGTGTGGAGGCTTTTAGTTATAGGAGGCGTTTGTTGACCTGGTGCCTGGTTTAGAGGCCAATGCTCCATTTTTAGAACATGTCCCTTTTTGAAAATGTTAAAGAAAGGTAAAAGAAAACTTTCATTCTTCCCAATTGCAATTCGAAAAACTGAATATTTTAACTTATTTAAATTTATTAGCTATATAAAATTATATATCTTGTGACATATATCTGGTTCTAAAAACAAACAATAGTTACCAATTTTTAAGAAAATTATCATCTAGTTGTATAAAATGTCCTTTTAAATTAAATTTGAACCTACTACTACGTTTTTCATAAAGTAGGGTTACCACGAACGGCTATAAATGCAGAAAGTAATCACTAATAAAATTCAAAATTTTATTGATAGATATAAAATTCAAAACCTTTTTCTAGCATTTTTTTTTTAGTTTGCTACTGAAAGTAAATGGAAAGAATGTTTTGTTTTAAATATGAATAATTTGAAAAGTAAATCCATGTTGAATAATTAACGATATAATAAATGAGCAAAAATTGAGTTTCTACCATTTTTAACAATTATAGTCACCTATGGCCTCCCTGTAGAGGCACTTTTTCCATTTGGACAACGTTAACGGCAGGAAAACGGTTAATTCCTAAAATTAAATCAAGTTGAACTTCCTAGCAACCCATAAAACGTTCGTCTAAAAAAATTCTCTTGATCCCAGTAATTTACTCTCTATTAGATATGAATGTAATCTACCAAGTTCGGTAGATTTCACAAAAACTGGATCTGTATTTGTATGCCGCAACACTTTACATTCAGGCACGGTTAAAATACAATTTAATGAACATTTCTCCTGGTAGATATAGATTGATTTGTAAGAATAAAAGTTATCGCTTTTCGTTTTTTGGGGAGATTATTTTATGGTGGCAGCAATTTTTTATCTCTCAGCACTTCATTTTCGATTTATTAACATTTAACGCATTCGAAACTAATTACACACCGTGAATGCAATTTGGGAGACGAGACAAACTCTTTTTTTCAAACCATAGACGATTGGTAAAAATAATGTTTAATGCCTTAATTATTTAGGTGAAATAAAAAATTTAGGTCCACCATATCATGTTAGAGTGTGATAAATATTATATTTTAACACGTTGAATGCCAAGCTAATTTTACAGGCCTTGCCCGTCTGGCCAAACTTTCATTAATTAAAAAATAAATTTGCAAATATCAGACAGATTTTGCTAGTTTTTTAAAAGGTTTAGCATGACATATCTGCAAAAAAGGTGTGAATTGTATAAGCCTACGAAATATTTAGGATTAGTGGTGGATAAAAATATCTTAAATTGAATTTATTAAACGAAGAATCACAATTAATATACAACCACTTGAAAAATTAATTCGCTGTCCGGAACAAGTTGGCATCTTAGTATATATAAATAAAACTATTTTTGTGTGTTCAATATTGCATTCATTTCTTCAAACCATTTTAGTAACAATAATAATATAAAAAAGTTAAAAATTTGCTCGAATTATGTGTTTCTAATAATCTTGGCCTCGCCGGTTATCTCTGGCCCCCGTGGAGTTTCGAACAAACTCAGTGCCGGTCATCGATGACCCACATGACATTCAACGTGTTAAATAAAAATTGCTTAAAATGTAAAGTTTTTTAATTGCTTCGATAGATTTAACCAAGAGCGTCAAAGCAATTTTTGTAATAAGCAAGATACATTAAAAGCGCATTCAGCTGCCCGTGTGTAAATGAAATTTCAATTCTATCTGAGACATGGTTTCAAAATTTTAAATAAATATTCATCGGATTATTTGTTCATTAAAATTTTCAGTACTATAAAAGCTTCCTTTTTGAAGCAATGCTATTCATATCTATTTTCTGAAGTTGTGACTCCTTTCACTGACAAAATGAATAGTTTATTTAAAGTCTTTGTTATGATTTTTGTTGTTGCTGTTCTAAGTATATCTTGCGAAGGTAAGCTAAGTTTTATGAAAGTCTTATAACAATTTGCTAGGTTAATTTTAAAATTTTAAAATTATTATTTTAGAAGCGAATACGAAATTAAAAGTTTGCATTATTAATTTAGAAATGTATTAAATAACACAATCCATAACTTTTTTTTAAACTGTGGGATTCAGTTTAACTATAGATTATTCAATACAAGTGGCATTCATTTCAGTTTTCTTTTGATTTTTGTTTTTCTAAGAAGAAAGGACATTCAGAAATTAAACTGAATATTTGTATTCGTATATTTAACTAGTTTTAGGATATAACTTGCCTACTTAAATGTAGTTATTAAGTTTTAAGTAATTTGTAACTGCAATTTACACTCCGATTAAGATTCCACTCATATTATTATTATTATTTTGCAATTTTTACCCCGATTATAATGGCATATCGCCTTTTATATTATTATAATTATTTCAAAATTTTTACCCCATAATGATGCATACTCATTTATTTATTTTTTGTAGCTTTTTTACCCAGATTATGATGTTACTCATATTATTATAGTTCTATATTAATAAGCTTATTGTTTACATTTGTGGGATATATTTCATAATAAAAAATACTATATTCTCTAAACAGAGTATGTATTTATAATAATAACTTTCTTAGAAGTAATTTTTCAGGCATTACATAATCTTCAGATGTGCTCATAAATAACAATATTTTTAATCTTACAGCTCAGCGTAAAAGCAACAATATAGGTAAGCAGCTTTTTCTATTCAATATGCTTATCAGGTGGTCAGAGACCCTGAGCTCCCATTATCAGCAGTTAATATTAGTCACTATAATTATTATTATTCTGATTTCAATTAGAAGTACTGTCACTGTGTTGGAAAACGATTTTTAAGTATAGCGGTAGTAATATTTATTTACTTTTGGTAGGAAAACACCCATTACTATTTCATGTCTTCTGAATTTTCTTTTCTTCGTTGGAGATTTTCCATTTATTTTTGTAGTAATAAAATTTTTACATTAATATTTTTTTCTTGGTTCAGGGATTCCCACTTCTCCCCTTGCTGTAAAAGATTTTATAAATTGCAGCGAATTAAATAGTATAACTTGTTGAATAAGGATAACTTCGCCTACTTTTTAAAAGTGTCACCTCTAGAATACTATATTTCTTTCTTTCTTTATTTATACAAATTGGGCACCTGGGCCGCGCAGAAGGCCCCTATCCCATATATCATGAAGTAAAAAAAAAGTTAAAATAAAAGACAGTTTGAGTTCAGCAGTCTATGGGGAGGCTGTTACTGGGAGACAAGCACCTTGCTTGCATAACAGAAAGAAATTGAAAATATTAAGAGCAACTTGCTGTTAAACTGTGGCTGGCTGTGGTTTGATTGTCTAGAATACTATAATAAATTTGCAATTCATATGATACTTTGAATTATGGATATTTAGTGGTGGAAAAATTACTTAACCCTTTCGAAGGCCGTGGGAAGTATACTTTCCACCACTTTTTTATCACTTTAAATTTAGGTTTCCATTTGTTAATAACTTCAGCTTTCTTGAAGGGCGTTTGAATAAAACTGGTAACCATTTGTTAGTTTAAAAAAGCCTATAAAAGTTATAAAGTACACAATTCCTTTTGAAGTATTTCATTTTGTAGCATTTATAAAATTTATTTTATAAATAAAGAAAAATAAAAGTCAATCATTTCCTAATAAGTCGTGTTAAATATATTTACCACCAAAGAAATGGCATTTTTATAAACTAAATGAGTTTTTTTTTCTTATATCAATTGCTATTCTTAAAAAAAATTAATTCCGAATTTACTTTAATTTACCTTTACTAAAAATAAATGTCCCATTAAAGGGTTGAAATGAAAAGTAGCGCTTAGTAAAATAGTTTTTTACTAAGTGGTGCATATTGGCATCTGAGTTGGTTAAGCAAAATAGATTTATGATGATTCTAACCACTACTATCGTTTACGGTAAGCAATTTTAGTGGAGCTGATTTTTACATTCATTGAGCAATTGATGATCTAAGAAATACACTGATAATAGAGTTCAGAATGTATAGTCCAGAATAAGGCATGAATATGACACTATGGAATGTTCTCTGCAATGATCCTCTGCAGTAGTTGGAGTACCTCTTCATTCTTTATTAGTTCCTGCAACTCCTTCACCAATTTTATTAAAGTAATTGAGAGAAATGTATCAAATATATTTGAGAATTCAATCTGTTGTGGTTGATAAGTGAATGAGGCAAAATAATTATATTCATAAATAAAACAAATTTTTAATCATATATTTGCTACCACTTTTTTATTTTAACTAGATTTTTTATTAAATAACACGTTCGGAAAGTGGATATCCTTAACAGTGGTCTGATCGGACTACCTATAAGAAACCGTGTGGAGGCTCTTACTTATAAAAGGCGTTGGATAAAATCAAAAGAGATGCATTTCATATGATACTTCGAATTTTCAATACCAAGTGGAGGAAAAATGACTTATTCTAATTCTTTCGGTTTCTTTGGAAGATGTTTTTCTCATATTTTAAGAGGTAGCGAAACTCATGTTATTCCATTAAACTCTTTTGAATTGTACTAATAATTACAAATTAGTTTGACCACCACTACATATAAATAATGACTACAATTATATAAAAGCACAATATTCTCTTTATATACTTATGATAGTTGAATAGGCGAGAGTATTTATAGTTTTGAGTAGGATTGTTTTTAGTAGTTCTTTAACTACCACTTGAAACAGAAAGTTGTCTGGTGTGTAATTTTACTACCACTTTTTTTTTTAAAAAAGATTTCACATAGTGTAGCGTTTTCAAAACAGGACTCAGATAGGTGAAAAATGCTTCACTTAAAATATTTTATTTTCCTTTTTAAGCAAATTTTAATTGATACTGTCAAGTGTAATTTAAGTGTTGAACTCGTGTCTTTTTTTTTTTTTCAGGTGGATCCAACAAAGGGAGCAGATATCAAAGTAAGTAACTTTTTTTCTCTCGAATAATTACCTTTTGCAAAACCTTAGAAATATATATATTTTTTTTCATAGGAGATGTTAACTTGCTCCGCTTTGTAGCAAAGTATTTTCTAGTGATAACGAAATTTTAAGTTATTTTTCGTTTAGTATACTTCATTTTAAGTAATTTTTCCCCCACAACATAGCAAAAATGCGAAGTGTCATATTTCGTGGTTATTCTTTTAAAGCGTTATTATACATATTCTACAAGTTTTACAATTTAATTCAGTACCTATTTATTAATACTTTTGCAGAAAACACAGCTGTTGGCATTCCTGATTTTCACCAACATAATAATAGTACTTAGCACATTCTCACTTGGAGGTTCTTTATTGTAACGCCGACGAAATCTTTCCTGCACTGTGACAATAGTTAAATTCTAACAAGCAGTATGCACGGGACTCGCCTTTTTCACAAATGAACATGCGCATGCGCGGGATTCCGCTTCACTGCGCCTGCTCCTTACGTAAAGAAATTTTGAAGTTCTACTTCTACATTCTATCTTAATCTTATTGATAAATTATTTTCATTAAATAGCTATAGTTGTTTGTAATCGCTATATACATTTAGAATTATCCCATATTTTAATATCAATCACATATTTAAATAGTATTGAAGTCCCTTAACTTTTTATTTTTAAACCAATTTGGTAGGTTAAAGGTATAAAATAACACCATGAACTATCGCAATTATGCCCAGTGATTAAAATCATCAATTATTTTTTTCTTTATTTTACCATTAAAAATAATTTCTTTTCAGATGGTGGAAATAGGGGCTCTAGAAACCAAGGTAGGCATGTGATTTGTTTTAAAAACTACTCTTATGAGCATTTTTTGAATAGGTGTTAAAAAAATATGTTCAAGTTTTCTATTTACTTGAAAAAGTATTAATTTTTTTTACTATACTGAGTAAATTTTTTTTTTGTTTTCTGTTGCATAAAGGTTTTATTTATTTATTTGTTTGGTACCAATCTTGATTATTTTTATGTCACTGATTTCAAATCCGCACTCGGTTTCTCCTCCCAAGCTACAGTTTTTTTCAATGACTTTTCCAGTCTATTTTCTGTGGAAATGTATAAGTTTCAAAAAAGTTATTTATTTCAGAAGGTCGTATAAATTTTGCAAAAAACTTCTAGGGGAGTTAGAGCTTATCATTAGGAATAAAATGGTATAAGGACTCATGCCCATGTCATCATACGCTAGGGTTGCCTTCCTAGGGAGAACTATTTTTTTCGTGTGCATCAGAACAGTTAATAATGAGGGAAGCACCGCTAGCTGTATCGGTGAAGCAAAACTAATTTCAGGTTTTAAATCCTCATAATCGAAATAGGTAAGATTATGTATTTGTGTAAATGCAAACAAAAAATTTATTCCCTACTGTTATTAAACCATAAATTATGAAGTGAGGCTTTCTGGTCTGTATGCTTTTGTACTTAAATAAATTGTTTATTTTTAGCTGGAGGATATGGAGGCAACAAAAACCAAGGTAAAAAATCTTAACTTCTACATTAGTTAATTGTATATAAAAATATTGTACTTGTGTTTAAGTAGTTTTAGAAGTTTTAAATAATATATTTAACACTGTACTGTAACCTATATACAAATAAACACAAATAAACTATTATAAAAAGTACACAAATAAACTATTTAAAAGAGAGACGCTCCCCTAGACGCGCACGACGACATTTCTAAGTGAGTGCAATGCAATTTTAGTCCCGATGTTGTGCCCTAACTCTCCTAAGTTTGACGTAACATTTATGCAATCATCGTCATCTATAACAATTTAAAACTTGCACATTTTATCAAAAATTAGAATAAAAATTGCATTTAAAAATAATCTGTAGCTTTACGGGGAAAACTAATGACAGATTCAGAATCCCGCTATTCGAATTAGGCAAGATCAAATATTTATGTAAAATATTATGTATTATGTTATGTTTCCTACTGCTATTAAACCAAAAATTAAGAAGTGATACTTTTATGTCTGTATACTTTGATATTTTAATTAATCATTTATTTTTAGCTGGTGGATATGGAGGCAATAGAAATCAAGGTAAAAATCCTAATTTTCTCTACTTCAGTTGATTGTGTATTAGAACATTGTACTTGCGTTTAATTAGTTTTAAACAGTCTAATTAATAAGTGTTAATCATTGAGATATATTTTTGATACTAAGAAACAGAATAAAAGATAACTGAATAAATAAAAAGTAAATACATAAATGTTTAATGTTTTTCAAATTTTGCACTATTATATTTATTTTTTGTTTGACATAATGATTTAAAAAGGTTCATACACACCTGAAAAAATAAAAAAAGTGGCAGCAATATTAAACTGAAGGATTGTATTTTGTTATTTATATAACATCTAGATTTACTAACACGATTCTCGGACAAAAAAAGAGATTTCGAATGTTCTTTTAGAAAGTTTGCAATTATTTTTTTGAGTATATTAGTCACTTTATGAAGAACCCTTAGCAAATTTATCAATTAAATATTAGATACAAAGTTCTAATATTTAATTCTAAAATGAACGATATGATTAACAAGCCGTTTCGTTACATATTTGAAACCAGTTTTTAAGTATTTTTTGGTATTTATGAACAATGTTTAAAAAGAATCATGTCATGGAGTGTAATAATTACAAGGACTTCAGAAAATTTTATTTTGGTTGTTTAAAACAAGAACTTAATTATAAATGTTTTTTTTTTTTCTCCTCTTCAAATTTTTAGCTAATCAAGGAGGCAGTCAACCTCAAAGTGGTGGTCAACAAGCTTCCAACACAAACTACGGGTCAGGAAATATAAATAACCAACAACGAAATCAACAATCTCAAAGTGGGCGTCAACAAAACGGAAACGGAGGATTTTAATAAGAAAATTAGAAAAAAACTATGTAGTAAAAACTATTAAAAAAATATTATAAAGTTGCTTCAATTTTATGCGAATAAAACATTTCAAAATAAGTCCTTTTCTTCATTTCTTACATTGATTCAAAATATTGTTAACAAGATATACAGACATACTAACTTGCTCCTCTTTGTAAAATAGTATTTTCTAAAGGTAATGGAATTTTTTTAGTTAAATATTTCTCATTTCAAGCAATTTTTCTACCAATACATATCGAAAATTCGAAGTATTATATAAAATGCAATTTTACATTTTTAAAATTTCGAGGTTGTATAGATATTCTACAAGTTTATTACTACTTTTGCAGAAAGCGAAGGTGTTGCCTTATCTGATTTTCACCAACGGAATTAGAGTACTAAAAGTCTAGATTTATTTGTGTCAACTAATATCTCGTTTTACATGTGTATAGGAAAAGTACGATAATTAATGAATAGCTTTTATTCTATTGAAAAGTAGGCGTAATTATCCCAATTCTGTAAGTTTTACTGTTTAACCCTTTTGAAGGGCGTGGGAAGAATACTTCCCACCACTTTTAATTTAGGTATCCATTTGTTAATAACTACAGATTTTTAAAGTACGTTTGAATAAAATTGGTAGCCATTTGTTAGTTTAAAAAAAGCGTATAAAAGTTATAAAATACATAATTCCTTTTGAAGTTTCTAGCATTTATAAAATTTATTTTATAAATAAAGAAAAATAAAAGTCAATAAGTTCCTAATAGGTCATGTTTACCTCCAAAAAAATGGCATTTTTATAAACAAAATGAGTTTTTTTTTCTTATATCAATTATTATTTTTAAAACGATTTCGATTCCAGAAATACTTTAATTTACCTTTACTGAAAATAAATGGCCCTTTAAAGGGTTAATTCATAAACAAATTATCAAAACTTTTGTAGAAAGCGGAGCAGTTGGCATCCTTAGATTCTATATTTTGTAATACATTTTATTCTGTCCGAGAATAATTTTCCATAGAGATAGAAATGCGTCTACCATATCAGAGTTGCCAACTTGCTACGGACAGCTGATGAATATTTTCGAGTGGTAATCTTTTAATGTAAGATTCCGGATTTAATTAATTCTGTTTATAGGTTTTTACTCACCGCTACTTATTAATAAGTCAAAGGTTATGTAATTCATAATATCCAGATTTCTTTGCTAGGATTGACTCTGTAAGAAATTATCATAAGATCGGACGAAGATGCATTAAAATTTCAAAATGTGAATTAAATATTTCGGTTGATATTCTTCTTATTAAATATATTGGAATGGCATTCCGGTTTCATAAAGATATTTCAGTACGCAGGTTGGGTTCAATTTTTGAATAAAGTTTACATTTCTAACTAATTAATGATAATATAAACACGAGGTGATTCTTTTATTATGTGCAAGAGATTGTTGCACGTTCTCATCTGTTAAGATGGGCTGCTCTAAATTTATATTTTGTTACTCACCACTACTTCTAATTTAAACACGTATGTCATTAAATCAAAAACATGCTACCACTTTTTTCTTATTGCTACAAAATGAGTGCCCGGTGAGTAAACTATTAAAGCTGGAATGCCAACTACTCCACTTTCTGCAAAAGTTTCATTTATTGCAAGTGAATTAAATATTAAAACCTGTTGAATAAGGATAACTACGCCTAATTTTTAAAAGCATCACTAAATAAAATTACATTTCATATGATGCTTTGACTTTGTGATATGTGGTTCTGGAAAAATTACTAAAAATGAAAAATAATAAACAAAAAAAAAAAAAAACGTACATTTCGTTACCACTAGAAAGTAATTTTTAACTAAATGGTGCAAGTTGGCCTTTCTGTTGATTTAACAAAATATATTTATGATGATTTTAACTACTACTACATCAGTGCAGGGATCCTAACTGTTGTGCTTTCTGTAAAATTTCGATAAATTGGTAGGTAATTAAATAGTAATGTTTGCTGAATAAGGATATTTACGCCTATTAAAAGAGAAACCACTAGATAAAACAACGCTTCCCATAACTGAAAGCCTCCACACGGTTTTTTATAGGTAGTGAGATCAGACCATCATGAAGGTAAACCAGTTTACGAAAGTGCCATTTAATAGTAAATATATAAAAAATTTGTTTAATTTCTGAATATGATTGGTTTGTCTTATTTACTTGCCAACCACTACAGATTGAATTCTCAAATTTATGTCATAAATTTCTCTCAAGTACTTTTAAAATAGAATTTGGGTTTATGCTCGTAATTGGATCGATTTTTAACACTAGGTTTACGAAAATTTCTTATATACCTATACCTACGAACACGCGTCAATTTGACACATGACATATAACAGCACTTACAGAGATGCCAACTTGCTCTGAACAGCAAATATCAATGGATAAAAGTCATTACAAGAGCTAGAATAAAAATGCAAACGGGTTTTGTATTTTTCCTTATAAAATTCGAATTGCGTCAAAATAACGCGTCCCGTGAACCTAGTGTTTAATCTGTGTTTACTACTTATAAAACCTCGTGTGGTGGCTTTCTGATGTAGGAGTTGATGGATAAAACCAGTAAAGATGCATTTCAGAAAGAAAATTTCTTATACCGTAGCATTCCTGTGGATAAGTATTAGTCCTGATGTACTAAGGTTGAACTAGTTAGTGTCCTGTCTGACTAAAATTTCCAAGCAGTATGCAGTGTCTAAGCAGTATGCGCAATGGGCTATTGGTGACGGTGTGGGTAATATTAGTTCAAACAACCTTTTTAAGTACTCGGAGTATCAAGGGTCAAAAAATAAAAGTAGGTATGATTAACTTGGGAAAAATAAAACCGTAATCATATCTTGATAAACACTATTATATTTTATTATCCACCAAGTATGTATAATTATATAAAAACCTTCGAGTTCTTAGTTATTAATTATTTGCGCAATCACATCGGGCATTTCATTTATTAAAGAAATGTCCGAATAAGAATAAAAGAATAATACCGAAATAAGAATTTTCAGGGATTTTATTACATTAATCATCAAAGCAAGTGAAAATTTTAATGACATTTTAGTGTTAAATTTAAACAATTTTCGCTCGGTAGACGCTACCTTCTATGATTTTTGCAGAATAGTTTCTTCTAGTGGTAGTCAACAAAAGTAGTACTTTTGTAAACGAAAATTATTTTTATAAAACATTTATCAAGACTTCAATATGCATCTCTAGAGAAACAATCTAACCTCTTGTATACCTTCTTAAGTTTTCCTCATGGGTGCAGAGATGCCAACTGCTCCGGACAAGCCAAAATAATTTAAAAAACGGTAAATACATACGACTAAAATTTGAAAATATTTGACTAATTTTGCTTATTTTTTAAAAGGTTTAGACTTGCCATAATACACCAAAGTGGCGAATCGTATAAGCCTTCTAATTATTTAGAAATAGTGGTGGTTAAAACCTAATGAATTGAATTTATTAAATCAAGAATCACAATTAATAAACTACCACTCGAAAATATTAATTCGCTGTCGGGAGCAAGTTGGTAGCTCTGTGGGTGAAAGCCCTTATATAGCAAGACGGAAAAGAGAAAAAACTGGTACGTAAGACATTTCATTCCAGCAATTTTAACGAAAAAAATAAAATATCTGTAACTATCAAGATTTCTTTTAAAATTTTAGCATATATATAAAACTGCTACTTTTCGAAGATTAAGTAGTTATTGTTAAATAACTTAAAAAAAGAATAAGTAAACTCCTCCCCAAAACTAGCTATAACTGAAAAGGTTTCACTACCAGCCTTTCCTATTTTCCGTCTCGCTTTCATCCCTGGTTTTCCTTATAGTTGGTGGCTGACAAAGTTCATTTTCTAAATTATTTAGATATTAATGCCTCACTTGCCACCATAATGAAAATTTTCTAAAATTATGGAAATTCCGCAGTTCTTTGTATGTAGATGTAAGGTTTTCCTATGTGTATATGATTTAGCGTTTTATTTGTGGTAATTTAAAAAAAAAAATGATATAAATTTTGCTACTACTTTCATTGTTTTAACACCCACTGAAAAACAAGCGTTTTACGTTTTAAAATAGTACTCTAAAAATCCTCAGTATTTATTTGATACGGTAAAAAATATTAAAGTTTTATGAAGGGGAAAACGTGCATTCTTCTTTTGCGCTATGTAGTCTAAAACAAAAACAAAAAAAAGAATAAAGCCAAATCGATGAAGATAAAGACATTCGATAATATATATTTCATAATCAGGAATTTTCGTAGACAAGAGTTAGGTAGTGTAAGGAATCTTTATATTATTCCATCTTATATACAAGGATGCCAACTGCTCCGCTTTCTGGAATAGTTTTAATAAATTGGTAGCAAATTATATAGTAAAATCGTTAGAGAAGGACGGTTACGCCTTCTTTTTAAAAGAGTAACCAGTAGATAGATGTTTTAACGTTGCATTTTATATGATATTTATAATTTTTGATATTTAGTGGAGAAAAAGTTACTTAAAAGGAAAAATACTAAACTTAAAGTAGCTTGAATTTCGCTACAACTAGAAAACACTATTTTACAAAGCTTAGCAAGTTGGCATCTCTTCACATATTTGAGAATTGAATCTGTAGTGGTTGATAAGTAAATAAGACAAACCAATAATATTAAAAAACTAAAAAAATTTTTAGACATATATTTGCTACTACTTTCTTATTTTTACTAGGTTTTTTTATTAAATGGCTCTTTCGTAAGCTAAATTACCGTTATAGTGGTCTGATTGAACGATACCGTTATAGTGATCTGATTGAACGTCCTATAAACAACTGTATGGATGGCTTTCAGTTATAGGAATCATTTGTATAACCCCACCTTCCCCCTCATACTTACACAACGTGATAACACAATAACGGTGACTAGGAATACTTGTTAACAATTGATACCTATTCATTTACATATGAATATATGGTATTTATGCAAAGTTCACTCTGAACACGTACACATCTGATAAAAATTATAAAGTGAGAATAATATTAAGATCAAAAACATTTTAGGATTAGGATTTTCGGATTACATAATGATTTAGGATAGCCAAGGAAAGTTGAGTTTCGAAAGAAATATATTATTCTAAGTAATTTTAAATAAATTTAGAACTATATGGTAACCAATTTTAAAGTATTCGCAATGTAATGCCCCTGCTTCTTTTTACAAAAAGTTCTTACGTCGTTTTTTAACTACCAATTCACTTACCAACCATTTGTGACTCTGGTAACAAACTAGATTTATTCTTATATATAATGTATGAAGAATAATTTATTGAGAGAAATAATTTTATGTTCAATTCTTAACTAAAATTCTATGAAATTGTGATATTGATACATAGAACACGTGGAGCAAATAACTTATTTAAATACCTTACACGAATGAATATAAAATGAATTTTGTAAAACGTTCCCAAACAGTTATGAAGAAATCAGATTCCAGTAAGTGGCTTAACAAATTGTAAAAATTGATGAAATTACGATCAGCTGTATGTATGTAAACTTAAGAAAGAGATAGTTTCATAATTTTATTTAAAATTTGAACAGACTATTTGTTAACATAAACGTTACTTTCAACGAGTATAAAAGTAGTAGCACAGAAGCAGCATTTAGAAGTATATTCTGAATCACTTATCCTTCAACCTCAAAATGAATTCTGTATTTAGAGTTTGCTTTATGATTTTCGTCATCGCTGTTCTCAGCATAGCTTGTAATGGTAAGTAGATTTTTTCTAATACTAATCGAACTCAAGAATTGTAATATTTCTGATACTAATTGAATTCAAGAATTATAATTTTTATTTAAGCTGGATTCAACAGCAGACTCGTCGTAATTGAAATTTTTTTTCAAATCTTCCAACTTTAATAAGCTGATATTAATTTTCGCATAGACTATAATTATAGGATTAAGTTTCATTATTTTTAAGTTTTTTTGGTATTATCTCTCACAATCGTGAAGAAATCAGACAACAATATCTGATTTAACAAATAGTAAAAATTAATGAGACAACGATCAGCTGTATGATTGCAAATAGAATTTAAAATTAGGTTATAGATAGATTCATAATTTTATTTCAATGGATATCAGCCTATTTGCTAACATACGAATATAAAAGTAACCTATCAGTATGAAAGTAATAACATCGAACAAACATTTAGAATTATATTCTGAATCACTTAATTCTTTCAAAATCAATATGAATTCTGTATTTAGAGTTTGATTTTCATCATTGCGGCTCTCAGCCTGTTTTGTAATGGTAAATTTATTTTTTCTGATACTAATTGAACGCAAGAATCATTATTTTTCTGATACTAATCGAATGGATTTAACAGCCGACTTATCGTATTTTTTAAATTTTTTTTTAAAAATCTTCTAACTTGAATAAGCTGATATTCATTTTCACATAGAATATAATTATTGGTTTAACTTTCATTATTTTTAAGATTTTTCGTTTTATTTTTTTTGGATTTATGAAATTTATTTTATAATTGAAACTAAGTAAAAGTTGTAAATAAGTTTCATACTTCTTTACAACAACTCGTGGAAGGCTGTAATCGTACGTAATCACTATTAAAAATGGCTTTAAAAATTTATTTTATTTATTAAACTAAATAATTTTTTTTTATGTTCAAGATATCTTAATTTTCAATTCCAAAAATATTTTTACTTACTCTACTAGAAATAAATAGCCTATTCAAACTTGAATAAGCAGATATTCATTTTCACATAGAATATAATTATTGGTTTAACTTTAATTATTTTTAAGATTTTTCGTTTTATTTTTTTGGTTTTATGAAATTTATTTTATAATTGAAACTAAGTAAAAGTTTTAAATAAGTTTCATACTTCTTTATAACAACTCGTGGAAGGCTGTAATCGTAAGTAATCACTATTAAAAATGGCGTTAAAAATTTTTTTTATTTATTAAACTAAATAATCTTTTTTTATGTTCAAGATATTTCAATTTTCAATTCCAAAAATATTTTTACTTACCCTACTAGAAATAAATAGCCTATTCTAACTTGAATAAACTGATATTCATTTTCCCATAGAATATAATTATTGGTTTAACTTTCATTATTTTTAAGATTTTTCGTTCTATTTTTTTGTTTTTATGAAATTTATTTTATAATTGAAACTAAGTAAAAGTTGTAAATAAGTTTCATACTTCTTTATAACAACTCATGGAAGGCTGTAATCGTACGTAATCACCATTAAAAATGGCGTTTAAAATTTATTTAATTTATTCAACTAAATAATCTTTTTTTGTGTTCAAGATATTTCAATTTTCAATTCCAAAAGTATTTTTACTTACCCTTACTAGAAATAAATAGCCTATTAAAGTGTAAATTTACTTGCAATAGCTCCATTTTGCTGTAAGATATCAGAGAAAGTCTATGTATATTAAGACGGAAATTAGCAAAAACTTTCTAGGAAATCATTTAATTGCTCTTCGTTTTCGGAAAGATTACTATATCCAGTATTATGAAAAATTTATTCATCAGTTAAAACATGTATATAAAATTGTTTTAATTTTACTAGAGAAAAAGTAAAACGTAATAATTTACATTTTATAGTTTTAAATAGTGAGAGCTTATTTTACTCATCATGATAATCAGCTGTAAACGAAATTATTTGTTTCCCTCATTGGATTATCTATCCTCTTTGCAACTAAAGCAACTTTTGCGGTGATTAATACGGAGTATTATTTTTTTTAATTCTGTCTCAAACAATTTACAGTCTTGTAAACGTTTTACCTTAATGATTATTCTTATAATAAAGCATGTTTCAAGTAAAATGCATTATAATGTAATAAAATGTATTAAATGTATACTATCATAATTTAAATTTTAAAGGGTTAAAATTTTTTCATGTTAAAAATTTTATGTTATAATTAAATAAATAATAATAAGAATAATAAGAAAAAGATTTTCGAAGTTTGTTTATTATTATTGTGTTTACTTGTCATGTGATGAGATGTGATCATACTTATATAAATTTTTGTTGTTACAGCTCAGCGCAGGGATAACAGTATAGGTAAGAATTATATTGAGCTGTGTTTATAAAAGTTATACATGTGTATAGTACGCAAGGACAAAAAAACAGACCCCCCTCCTAAAAAAAAAAAACTTTTGATCTAATGATTAGATGTTTATGTTCTAGGACTCATTCTTAATGTTTCGAGTAGGTGACCTCAAATATGCTAATTCTTTAGTGCAGACGATATTGTAAGTTACGAAATCAGGTACAAAAACGTACTTTTCTGACTAAACCATACCTTTTTTTAAAACAAATTTGAATTTCTGAGCCCCAAATATAAAGGGTAGCAGCAATCTTTAAAATATGTTCCCCTTAGTTTGGTCAGGAGAGCTATCCTATGTTTGCACCCCTCAATGTTAATTTCACTTTTTTCGCATTCCGTCCTATCTCGAGAATTTATTGAGTGAATTGAAAACTTTTTGCACACAATTAGAAAATTCGCTTATCCAAAAATAATTACACGCAAAAAATACATTTTTTATAAAAATATTTATTATTTTATTTAATAATAATCAAAAACATTTTGAATTCTAAGGTATACAGTTTTTATGTCATTCTAAAATGAGTAAATTTACATGGAAAAATGAAAAGTTTGAGCGAATTCGATTGCATAGTTTCTGAGACATCCCATTTTATAAAAAGAAGACTGCTTTAAAATTCAACTTCTGAGCAATTATTGTTCGATTTCGCCCAAATTTTGCATTTTGCCATGTAAAATTACGTACTTTAAAATGGCGTAAATCCGTCTTGAATTTGTTTTAAAATTTTGAGATCAGCTGTCCGTGTGGCTGCTGGATAGGTAGTTTGAGCACTTTGCATGAGGAAATAAAAATAATTGGAACTATTAAGAAGCAGCTTGCTCAAAAGCCATCATGATCAGCCCTTTCCAGTAGTCTCGATAGATACTGTTTACAATATTTAACATGGTAGTGAGGCAACTATAAGAAAAAAACATAATTTTGTCAAAAGTTCAACATTTGATATTCACAAATATCTTATATTTGCTTAATATTTGCTTACCATATATTTGCTTAAATTTTTTATACATACTGTTGATCAAATTCATTGCTAATCATAATCAAGGTTACCAATTTTTTACGTTTTCTAGAAAAATTTTGTTTAGCGATTGTTACGTTTATGTGTTACTTTAATGTTATTTTTTATTGTAAATTTAATTTTAACCCTTCGAGTGATTTAAAGTTTGAAAGACTGTGATGGGCAAATCTAGTTAGTGGGATATATTAACACGTTCACGCCGGCTGTTCACACCCAGGCCGAAAGCTGGACGGAAAAGAGAAAATACTGGTAGAAGAACTATTTCAATATTAGATAATATTCGGGAAGAGTTAATTTATGTTCAACAATAGCAATTCACTGTAAGGAAATTTTTCACGGTGAGGAAGCAATTGAATATAAAAATTGCATCTGTTAAAAACAATTGGTTATGTATTTTTATTATTCCCGGAAAAAAACTAAAAAATGAAATTTATTTGTTACCAGTTTTTACTCCGGTGCGCCACCGGTGGTACGCGCCAGCCGATGAGACAATCTAGCGTGGGCCACCGGTGGCCCGCGCTGGCGTGAACGTGTTAAACCCGCAACCTCACCTTTGGACATATATGCAAGGATGCCAATTGCTCAGCTTTCAGTAAAGCTTTACTAAATCGGTAACGAATTAAATAAAAAAAACTTGTAAAGATAATAACAACCACTCTTTAAAAGTTTCGCCACGAGAGGTTGCAACTAAGTTGCATTTCATATAATACTTTAAGTTTGTGATATTTATTTTTGGAACAATTACTTAACGTAATAAATACTAAACTGTACATAACTTAAATATCGTTACCACTAGAAGATATTTTTTTACAAAGCTGAACAAGTTGGCATCTCTGTATATGTCCTGGAAGGTTTGAAATGGTTAACTTATTACTTATAGCACAGAATAGTTAAATTTATAATTTTTAAACTACCATTTTTTTATGCTTGAGAAATCTAATAAATGCTTAAAAAGGACATTACGTAATAGAGGTATTTAGGTCCATATTGGGGAATACAAATAATGTCGTTGGCTATGCCGCGATGACGTTTAAGATGAACGATCCGAACTCTTGCTAATTTTATTGGGCGCAGCAATATGAAATGATTATATCTTATTGAAATTTGTAATATTATATCATGCAAAAATTTACATTCAGTATTATCAGAAGGAAATAAAAAATAGATCATTCTCACAGCTTTTTGAACTGTTAGTCGGGTTTAAATTCTGTTACGTGTTATGGCAATATTCCAAAAAAATCTCTTAAAATATGTACAATAGTTAATTGTAAACAAACGCGGAATAGGTATATTTTGACAACAAAAATACGCACTTTTACTGAAGAAACATATAAATTTTTTTTATTGCATTCGACTTTGTGAGAAAAAATAAACTCAGAAAATAAATTTCATATAACTGACAATTAGGAGGTCTACAATAACAAATGAACAAATGGCTTAACACTAGGTTTATGGACGCTTCTTATATACCTACGAACACGCGTCAAATTGCAACGCCTCCTATAACTGAAAGCCTCCACACGTTTTCTTATAAGTAGTCCGATCAGACCACTGTGAGGGATGTCCACGTTCCGAACGAGTCCTTTAATACAAAATCTAGTTAAAATAAGAAAGTGGTAGCTATAATATATTACTTAAAATTTGTTTTATTTAAGAATATTATTGGTTTGCCTTATTCACTTGTCAACCACTACAGATTCAATTCTCAAATATATGTGATAAATTTCTCTCAATTACTTTTATAAAAGGTTTTGGGTTCATGCGCACAACTGGTTCATTTTTTAAATAGTCTGCGCGAAGTACTTATAAAAGACCGTGTTCATGCGTTTTGATGTAGGAGGTGATGCAATTTGACGCATGGACGAATACATATAACAGCAATTACAAAGATGGCAACATGCTCCGGGCAGCAAATATATATTTTAAAGTGTTAGTTTATCAATTGTGATTCTTGGTTTAATAAATTCAATTTAGTAGATTTTTATCTACCACTATTTCTAAATAATTCGTAGGCTTATATAATTCACCACTTTTTATTTGCAAAATTTACTTAGTAGTTATTTACCGTTTTTCAAATTATTTTGGCGTGTCCGGAGCAGTTGGCATCTCTGCACTTAGAAAGCAATCTAATTATATACTTATTAGAAAAGAAATTAAAATATGAGTTATATATTTATGAAATATTCTAATATTTTATTTTTCAATACTGGAACTAAGCAACTGAAACCTTCAAAATCTGACACTCTGGCATCTATTGACATTCTGCGCTTGTTCTTTCTATTATTGCTTATCGATTATTTAAGATAACAATATCGATAACGGATCGAAGTATTGTCGGTACATTCCTTTTTATTATTGATGTGATAGTTGCATGTTTACTCAAAATTTTATCTAAATTAGGAACGCGTCAAATTGACGCATAACCGTAGAGATAGGTATACCACAGAGAGAATTTCAATATTTCAACGCTTTTGAAGAAAATAGACTTTAATATATTTTTACCTTGATGAATGGATAAAAGTCATTACAAGAGATAAAATAAAAATGCTAACGGGTTTTGTAATTTTAATTATAAAATTTGAAAGGCGTCAGAATGACGCGTCCCTTAAACCTAGTGTTAAATTATTTAAAATGTATGCTTACACTTCAAATATTGAGTGTTAAATCCAAAATGCCAAGCTTAGATTTTAATTGCTTGGCAAAATCAACGTAATATTTTTTATAGAAATCGGCATGACTCAGATTTAAATAAAGCATTTTTCTGGAGTATATTGTAAAATTTTTTTGTGATTTGTTATTTAAAATTGATTTTAATATTTTGCTAAAAATATTTCGCGTGCTCCTGGAATAAATTAAAAAAAGGCGTCAATTCTGTTATAAGTTTATATTATAAAAAATTCTCTTGCAGGTATTAGCTTCCACTGTAGATTAAAAATTTAAATTCTCCAATTCAGGATCTAGATTTTTTCAACTAAGGTTAAACTTGATACAAACATCATATTAACATTTTCATGCATTAACAGTGATATAACTTTTTTAAGTTTTTCAGCTGCGCATAAACTCTTATTTTTTACTTTACCTTTTAAAATCTTTTTGTTTACTAACCCATATTCGTCTGGCGTTATTTGTACTTACAATCACTAAATTCAATATAGCACTATCGCCAAGTGGATGAATATTTATTATATTTAAAATAAACTAATACACATAAATTTCGTATTTTACTTCCCCATCACATCGGGTATTTAATCCGTATAAATCTTACATTAAAATGATGTTATTACACCTAATTTTAAAAAATTTCAATGATTACTTTTCAGGCCAAGGTAGATACAAAGGTAAGTGTCACCTCTATGTTTAAAAAAATATTTGTTTTAAATAATATTCACATTCTTCATTAAAGTTATTGAATTGCAAATCAATGCAAGATATAAAAATAAATAAAGTTACAAATAAGTAAAACGTAATAGTTCTTAGACTATCTTATTAATTTTTTTAAACTTAATGCAAATTTATATCAAAAGACGCGACTAGCATTAATTGGTATTTTTAAAAGAGAAATAAATATCGGTTCTATTTTAAACACAGAGTAACACATGCAATCAAACATATTTGGGTGGTGGTCAAATGAAAAGAAACGATTTTAGCATTCATGTTTCATATTTCAAAAAGAAAGGGGAAAAAAATATTATCCTAATGCAATATTTCATCAATGCAATAAGTTTTTCTTGCTTCAAGGAAAATATCTAAGTACAAAAACTTCAATTTAAACTATTCTTGCACATGCTTTTTCTAGATAAAATTCAAAATACTTCTATTTTTTTCCTAGCACCTTTTTTTAAAGACAGGAACGAGATATAACCTGATTAACGCAAACAATTCATTATTATTTTATTTTTTTTAGCAATAGAAGTATAAAAATTACGTATTTGCATCGAATCCAGAGATATTGATTTTTATTAGAATTTCTTTTCAGTATCAAAATCTGATGTTTAGAAAGGGAAAGCATTTGGAAATAGCTTCCCTCAAGTTATAATTTCAGAATCCTTACCAAAAGGAAATTCTTAAGAATATGCACGTTATGGAGTAATCATGTTGAAACGATTAAACGAGACGAAAATGGAACTGAAATCTATCTAAATACAATCTTTAAAGCTTAATTTAAAAAGAGAGAGAAAAAAAAAAAAGCCAGTATGTTCTTTCTAAATAGGAGTTGATCGGTGATTATTAAAAATCGTTTGATGTTTTTATGTTATCTTCCTTACTAAGAAAAAACAATATAGAAACGATAGCAGTCCAGCTCTTCGAATACGTAACCAATACGGGAAACTGAAACTGCTCTGTTTGGTAGGCTATACCAAAAAAATAAATAAATAATAATAAATAAATAAATAAATAAATAACAACTCACAGGGTGAGCAACATACTCAGATTTAGCAGAGTGTCATTTGAAGCGTTCCAGCGCATGCGCAAAGCAATGTGACAGTCAGGAGGTAAGTCACCTGTAAACCGGTTTTGGGCCAATACATTAAATCTTATTTAACACGTTCAGGCCTGAAAGTGGGACGGAAAAGAGAAAGTACTGGTTGAAGAACTAATTCAATATTAGATAATATTCGAGAGGAGTTAATCTATTCTCAACAATAACAATTCACTGTTAGGAAATTTCTCACATCGAAGAAGCAGTTCAGTATAAAAATTGCATCCGTTAAAAACAATTGGTAGTTATGGATTTTTATTATTCCCGGAAAAAAACTAAAAAATGAAATTTATTTGTTACCAGTTTTTACTCCGGTGCGCCGCCCGATGAGACAATCTAGCGTGAGCCACCGGTGGGTCATGCCGACGTGAACGCGTTAAAAGTACAATACTGCTTATCCATAGTGTAAAAATACATCACAACAAAAGAATAAAAATCGAGAAAACTTTTCTTGTTCACCCAAACTCTTTAATATTACCAGTATTGGTTAGGAGGAGAGGAAGGTGCAAACCAGTTTGTGGAATCTCTGCTGTTGTGCCCCTAAATAATGTTGATACACAGGAACCAAACCTAATCTTGAGGCACTAGTTTACATTATGTCAATGAAAGTTAGACTTCTTCGAAGTTAGAAAGTCGAAAGTCAAATTTTGATAATGAGTTAAATATTATTTTGTGATACGTATTGTGCATACTTTATTTTACTTCATTTGTTATAAGGGGCTTAGAAATATAAATTATAAGTGGCGCCCAATATAATCCGCCCACTTTTAAACATTTTTACTTAGTATTAATTTGAAATAATTTTTTCCAGGTGGAAGGAATGGTGGTAATCAAAGTAAGCACTTATCTGAGTTTAAAGATAATCACAATTATGAATACCTGCCTTATAACTTGTTAATTTTATCAATAAATCATTTTTCGTTTATTAAACATGAAAAGTAATACTTCGTAAAATTCTTAACAAATTTTGAATAGATAAAGCTTTGACTATTAAAGTCGTATCAATCAGGAAGAAAAGTCAATCATAGATAAAAACTTGCACGGCTGCTCGAAAAGAATTTTAAAAATGATACGAAAAACATTTTTAAAATGCGAATAATTTTTTAAAAATATAGCTACTTCGTCACTACTTAACCCTATACCTGTGGAATATATTTGATGAGAAACGCGCCGAAAACTTCTTTTTTTTCTCTTTCTTTTCTTTTGATTGTTATTATCATAAAAATATTAGAAATAGATAATTTAAAAAAAAGAAAACAAAATTTTAAACAAAAAAACTACTATATTCAGTATTTTCGCATACATGGGAAATTTTAATGGATTGCAGTAATTTTTGCTCAAATTATAGCAAAATAAATCAAATGTCATAATTTTCGAGATAACATATTATTAACTAAAACAACAATATTACTATTTATACCAACTGTCATAAATTCCACGATGATTCATTTAAACTGCAAAGCTACAAAAATCCGACAAATGGCGCGAAACTGCAGAATTTTCATGGGAAAATTTAAAAACAAGTATTGCCATCTATTGAGAAAATGATAAATTACATATTAAGTATTGGGTGAACAGAATTTAAGGAATTGAAGCACCGATTTTTCTCTTGCACGAACTCATGTCAGCATTCCAAAACTGACGCATTTTAGTTACCCGAAATGAATTCGGACATCACTGGCAAGAAGTTGAAAGCATCACTGACAACTAGTTCATTCATACAAGATATTGTGTTACTGATTAGTCATTCTAGGGAAATTGTTCTTTTCTTTAAATTTTTAAATCGAGTTATATGCATGGATACAAAATGGCTGTATCGGCGAATGCATAAGTTGCCAGCTATATATTTGAAAGTGTCCACATTATTCTCAAGTTTATTTTTGTACTCTAGAATTTAAAATATGTGATTTTGGCCTGAGTAATATTTTAAGAGAATTTCGTGAAAAAATATATATTGCAAAGAAAAATTATAGAAAGTTTAAAGATCGTGAGCCTTTGGATCAGTAATCAGATCTAGATGATAACAGCATTTGATTTTAAAACCAAATTTTGATTTATTCTTCAAAAAGAAAATAAGAAATATATTATTTTTTTTCCGAAGAAAAAAACAACAACGTCAATGTAGAAATATGACGAAATGTTTTATTAAAAAATGATAATACAGTTACAGAAAAAAATCATTTGGTGATAAAGTTTGCTTAGGGAGAATTGATCGCAACAAAATTATTTATTTTCTTCCTTCTATATGCGAAGTACCGGTCACGGAATTTGTCATGACCTTTATTTGAAATTCGAAGATTATTGTGAATATTTGACCTAACTAATTTGCAAAATTAAGTTGCACTTCCGAATCACTTGACTTGATATAAGGTCCTACAAAGCACCTGTTTGCGAAGCGGACACTTCACTCTTTAATCCGAGATGTCCCTAGGTCGACGGAGACAAAAAGGAATGATAAACTTATGCCTATGAGCAGTACAAATCTAAGTACCAGCCCCGTGAGAGGCTTTAACTTATTCGTCAGTGTGAAATTGTATAATAAACTTTCGAATCAGATATTGGGAAATAGGAATTTATATTTTTTTTTTCAAATGGTAGTTAACTAAACTCTTAGGAAAATTTTTCGTATGAGATTCTAGTCTATGTTACAGAATATAAGACAGTGAAACTAAAATTAAATCTTAGCACATTGCTGACCGGTCACGAGTTAACTCGTGTTTTCATGGGCAAGCGTTTCAAAATAGTGTCGTGGTGACTATTTTAAAAAGAGGGGGTAATTTTCCTTACTTTTCAAGTTTTACTATTTAATTCTCTACCAATTTATTATAACTTTACGAAACCTGATATATTTGCTAAACTTGTGGTGTACCATTACTCGTAGGTGATTGTTATACTTTTTATCATACGAAAAAGAAATATTAAGAGTTGAATAATAAATAAACATTTTTAAAGTTTATTTATATTGATTTACTTCCACATCCGCTTTCAAGAACAATAGCCGGGCACATGGGGAAATTTTCAGAAAAGTTGCCGGTCAGCTATATGTTAGAACAGGAGTTTTTCCTCAAAAGAAAACCGTGATAAAAAATGTCAATTTAGAGATAAATGTTATAGCTATATGTTTGTTAGGGATAATAAATAATATTCGAGTTTTTTTATAAAGGTAAAGAAAGAGGGAGAAAATTTTTTCCTGATGCACTTGTGGTTCTTTTTTGCAGTTTGCACAATTGCAGAACTTACTGTTTGCTTTATTACCACATAACACTCGGAGGTCAAGTGCTTACTAATAAGTGGTTACAAAAGTGTTAACATTCAGAGAAATAGAAATTTTATAGTGGGGTTAAATATCTATGCGACCGTTTTAAATCTATAATAACGAGTATTATTCAAGGATCAGATTCTTATATATATATCTATATATGTATATTTGTATATCATATATATGAATATTATATATTTTTAACGAGTCACTTATTTACAGATGGTGGATATGGAGGCTCCAGGAACCAAGGTAAGACAAAAATTTTAACAATAAGGTAATTATTTTGGAAATAAAAATTTCTGTTTCTCATAATGAATCTTATTTATGTATACATCTACAGGGGTTGGGCAAAGTTATAGAAACACTTCTATGTTAACCATACGTAAAAAATTTTTCTTTTAACAATAAATGTTTTTGAGGATTTTACATAAAAAATTATTCACACAATTTGCTTGAAGCTTGCAGAAATAGTTTTTTTTTTTTTTTTTTTTTACACATGCAAAATTCGGATCAACCAAGATGAGGAAAGCAAATAAACTTTCCTGCTCTATCTAAAAATTCAAAAAATTTTTAGTCATATATTTGCTACCACTTTCTTATTTTAACTAGATTTTGTATTAAGGAACTCGTTCGGAAAGTGGATATCCTTCACAGTGGTCTGATCGGACTACCCATAAAAAACCGTGTGGAGGCTTTCAGTTATAGGAGGCGTTGGGTAAGGTCTGTCCGATACGTTCCTTTCAAGAATGTACTTAATCCTTTGTGGCTTATAGCTCACGGCTCTTTAAACTGGGGCATTACCATTGAGTTAAGAGCAGGGCTTGGACTGTCCTTAAGAAATGTAAAAAGTGCTGAAAATATTTTAATAAAGAGGTTAAGAATTTGATTTTATTAGCTTCCAATTAAAGATTAAACATACAAAATCAACCATTTTGTTAATAGATGTGTTTATTTAGAAAAATTAAGTGTAGTGGTGGTCACAAGTTATAAAAATAATTCTTATTTTGTAGCATCACTATTAAAAATTTTTAAGGACACTGCGAGCCCTGGTTAAATAATAAGTACCTACCACTTCTCTTTGTAAAAGAACCTTTTGCACTACTGTAAAATGAGGCGCGTACTTTTACGTATATATCTTTCCTTCCGGTAGACCTGATATTAGAGTTTTCATTTATTATTATATTGATATTGAAAAAGGAGAAAAGTTCTTAACTTCCTTTACTTATTTTTGTCAAGACGAATTTTGTATGAATGAAAACAACGCTATTTTTTAAAGCTTCAAGCATGTTCTTTTTAACTGTTCCAATAGTTTTTCCATGTAAAATCTTCTAAAACATTTTTATCTAAAAGAAATATATATATATATTTTTTTTACAAAAAGTGCAGAAGTGTTTTAACATTTATGTGCAACCCCAGTATATCTTTTATTGGTACCATTTTACGGAATTTATTATAAGAAAAAATTTAATTTACGTGTAAACATTTACTTTTAGCTGGTGGTAATGGAGGATATAGGGGCGGTAGAAATCAAGGTAAGCATCAAAATATTTTAATTTTAAATTGTAATTCTATGATTTACATAAAATTAAAAAACAATTTCTTCATTATTTTTTTCAGAGTAACGGGGTTAAAATTATAATATTTTAGGGTATTGATGAACACCTTATTATTGTTAGTGATACTCCCAAAAAAGGAATAAAAAAACTAAAAAATTAGAAATTAATCGAAAATTTTGGATAAATGATTGATAGTTTGAAAATTTTTATTTCGTTGATTGAAATGATTTATATTTGAAAATTTTGGATACATTTTTATTATTTGTCCCTTTAATTTTAAAAAGTCATATCTATAGTAGAGCTGCCAAGTCGGGAATTCTAACTCACCATATTATTAATAGTGGTAGCTTGAGTCTAATTATGCAAACAGGGCTGCAACTACACAGAGATGCTAACTTGCTGCGGACAGTGAATAAATTTTTTCAAGTGGTACTTTATTAATTGTGATTCTTGGCTTAATAAATTCAAGTTAGTAAATTTTTATCCACCACTATTTCTAAATAATTCGTAGGCTTATATAATTCACCACTTTTTTCAAATATGTGATGACTTTAAAAAAAGTAGCAAAATCGGTCAAAATTTGAAAATTTTATTTGTAGTTATTTACCGTTTGGCCAGACGGGCAAGCCATGTAAAATTATCTATTTTTTTTTTCTCTGCGTTAACTTTGCCTGTAACTTTTCACAAAGTAGGACAAAGTAAGCATCATTACTGCCCGTTAAAATTTTATAAAAGTTGCTTCTTATTAATCTCTCGTAGTGATTTCTTCTAAACTTCTTTTAAATTTTGGAAAAAATTACTCAAAGTCTATAAATTGATAGAACCTAAAAAAATCTAAAATTCTTTAAAAATGCACACATGTGTGTAATTGGTAATGTCTTTAAGAGCAATCTTATGGATTGGATCCTGATAAAAAGAAAATTTTATATTCCTTTTTTTTTTAGTTGAATGAATTAGTTATTATTTTTTTGTGGTTATTTCATTAAGTGGTTTTTTTCCGTTCACATTTTAATATATATTTACAATTGATTCCCGAACAAAATAAGCCAGAGAAATCTTAATTGGAGTCGGGAGGGCATAAACCAATAATATTAAGTTAGATCGTTTCTGATGTACCTTTTGTCAGCATCTAAGTAAGACGTTGCTACTTTTTTTTTCACATAACATTTACATATACATGTTTACTCTGTGATAATTGTTAATGCATATCTTCGTCAGATTTTTTTTTTCAAATTATGAACTGAGAACGTTAAGTTTTTAAAAAGTTTCCTCAAAAATCTTTCTGAACTCAGAAATGATGAATTAATTAAAAGCATCTGTGAAGACATTATTTCAATTTTATGGAGGGCTTGGTACAATAGGGGATATTTCTAGTACATTTGCGTCTTAGTAATGAAGGAGTGATTACTGCATAGATTATTTTAAACATCAACAAGTCGATTTTTTATCGAGCATTATCAAAGCTAAATATGGTCATATTAAAAAGCAATGTGGCCAATTAAAATAAAATAGTAAGCACTGTATAATAGTAATTCTATAACAGAGATTAAGAGATGCTATTAAACGAGATGAAATATTTGTAAATTTCAAAACGGTTGGAATGAGAGGAAAACCCGCAAGTTCTAACGCCAAGAATTTAAAATGAGCAGTAACTAAATTGTTTCGAACGGACGCTTAGGGACAAGGAAAGTGATCCATATTTGGCGATTTATCGATAGATAAAAGAGCCAAAAACAAAGCCTACCCCTTGTCATTAATATTGAATTTTAAACAATTTGACTTTTGCTTAGTCATGAAAAGGATCGCGAGAATTAATTAGAATTTGTAACAGAAAAATTTTTTTAGTTAGAAAAATAAAGTAAATTAAGGAATAAAGCGTTAGAAATAGATCTTGATGTTCGATTTAGTCGCGACAGGGAATTAAAGAGTTATAGTGTTTTGAATTAAAAAAAGTTAGCTGTTACATTAATTTTTAAGAAGATAATTAAATATTTTTATTTGCTTTTATAAAATATAATAAGTATTAAATAATTGATTTAAATAGTTTGACTTTTGCTTAGTCATGAAGAGGATCGTGAGAATTAATTAGAACTTGTAACTGAAAAATTTTTTTAGTTAGAGAAATAAAGTAAATTAAGGAATAAAACGTTAGAAATAGATCTTGATGTTCGATTTAGTCGCGGCAGGGAATTAAAGAGTTATAGAGTTTTGAATTAAAAAAAGTTAGCCCTAACATTGATTTTTAAGAAGATAATTAAATATTTTTATTTGCTTTTATAAAATATAATAAGTATTAAATAATTGATTTAAATAGTTTGACTTTTGCTTAGTCATGAAGAGGATCGTGAGAATTAATTAGAACTTGTAACTGAAATTTTTTTTTAGTTAGAGAAATAAAGTAAATTAAGGAATAAAACGTTAGAAATAGATCTTGATGTTCGATTTAGTAGCGGCAGGGAATTAAAGAGTTATAGAGTTTTGAATTAAAAAAAGTTAGCCCTTACATTGATTTTTAAGAAGATAATTAAATATTTTTATTTGCTTTTATAAAATATAATAAGTATTAAATAATTGATTTAAATAGTTTGACTTTTGCTTAGTTATGAAGAGGATCGTGAGAATTAATTAGAACTTGTAACTGAAAATTTTTTTTAGTTAGAGAAATAAAGTAAATTAAGGAATAAAACGTTAGAAATAGATCTTGATGTTCGATTTAGTCGCGGCAGGGAATTAAAGAGTTATAGAGTTTTGAATTAAAAAAAGTTAGCCCTAACATTGATTTTTAAGAAGATAATTAAATATTTTTATTTGCTTTTATAAAATATAATAAGTATTAAATAATTGATTTAAATAGTTTGACTTTTGCTTAGTCATGAAGAGGATCGTGAGAATTAATTAGAACTTGTAACTGAAATTTTTTTTTAGTTAGAGAAATAAAGTAAATTAAGGAATAAAACGTTAGAAATAGATCTTGATGTTCGATTTAGTAGCGGCAGGGAATTAAAGAGTTATAGAGTTTTGAATTAAAAAAAGCTAGCCCTTACATTGATTTTTAAGAAGATAATTAAATATTTTTATTTGCTTTTATAAAATATAATAAGTATTAAATAATTGATTTAAATAGTTTGACTTTTGCTTAGTTATGAAGAGGATCGTGAGAATTAATTAGAACTTGTAACTGAAAATTTTTTTTAGTTAGAGAAATAAAGTAAATTAAGGAATAAAACGTTAGAAATAGATCTTGATGTTCGATTTAGTCGCGGCAGGGAATTAAAGAGTTATAGAGTTTTGAATTAAAAAAAGTTAGCCCTAACATTGATTTTTAAGAAGATAATTAAATATTTTTATTTGCTTTTATAAAATATAATAAGTATTAAATAATTGATTTAAATAGTTTGACTTTTGCTTAGTCATGAAGAGGATCGTGAGAATTAATTAGAACTTGTAACTGAAATTTTTTTTTAGTTAGAGAAATAAAGTAAATTAAGGAATAAAACGTTAGAAATAGATCTTGATGTTCGATTTAGTAGCGGCAGGGAATTAAAGAGTTATAGAGTTTTGAATTAAAAAAAGTTAGCCCTTACATTGATTTTTAAGAAGATAATTAAATATTTTTATTTGCTTTTATAAAATATAATAAGTATTAAATAATTGATTTAAATAGTTTGACTTTTGCTTAGTTATGAAGAGGATCGTGAGAATTAATTAGAACTTGTAACTGAAAATTTTTTTTAGTTAGAGAAATAAAGTAAATTAAGGAATAAAACGTTAGAAATAGATCTTGATGTTCGATTTAGTCGCGACAGGGAATTAAAGAGTTATAGTGTTTTGAATTAAAAAAAAGTTAGCTGTTACATTAATTTTTAAGAAGATAATTAAATATTTTTATTTGCTTTTATAAAATATAATAAGTATTAAATAATTGATTTAAATTATTTAAAATTTAATTAAGAAGGATTAAAAAATTAAATTTATGAAGTGTAAGGAATTTTAAGAGCTGGAAAATATGTAATGCTCATAACGGCATCATTTTGTAGTTTCACGAGAACTACTTTTATGCAGAAAGTTGTAAGACATTTAACCTCGAATCTAAATGGAAATGAAGAATAAGTAGTTAATGGTGGATGGTGCATGGTAAATCTGTCGGGTCACAAAGTCCTTCAATTCCCCATAACAAATCAATACCTCTAGAAATACTGAATTGGAGATAGATCATTCTCTGGTTCAGGTCATAACTACGATCTGTGGATGAATAAACGGACGTATGGATGGGTCCACCCTCTAAACAGCACTGTGACGTGTGTGCGTGAGAGAAACTGAAAACGTATTATTGGCTATAACTCTCAGCACTAAAAAACAAGAAGCACACACTCTGCTTTAAATTCTCTTGGTTTTACTAAGCAGGCTTGCTGATATTGGCAAGTGACGTTAGAAACAACAACAACAAAGTGGAAATGCTCTAGTATTCCCTTCTACCATTAGCTTGCAACTGTAACAGAAAAATGATTCGAACTGGTAGAATAATAAATACTCAAATAAATATTGTTGTAGACAAGCACAGGTAGTTTTTGGAATGTACTCAGACTAAAAAAAATCTTTTGTCAGCATCTAAGTAAGACGTTGCTACTTTTTTTTTCACATAACATTTACATATACATGTTTACTCTGTGATAATTGTTAATGCATATCTTCGTCAGATTTTTTTTTTCAAATTATGAACTGAGAACGTTAAGTTTTTAAAAAGTTTCCTCAAAAATCTTTCTGAACTCAGAAATGATGAATTAATTAAAAGCATCTGTGAAGACATTATTTCAATTTTATGGAGGGCTTGGTACAATAGGGGATATTTCTAGTACATTTGCGTCTTAGTAATGAAGGAGTGATTACTGCATAGATTATTTTAAACATCAACAAGTCGATTTTTTATCGAGCATTATCAAAGCTAAATATGGTCATATTAAAAAGCAATGTGGCCAATTAAAATAAAATAGTAAGCACTGTATAATAGTAATTCTATAACAGAGATTAAGAGATGCTATTAAACGAGATGAAATATTTGTAAATTTCAAAACGGTTGGAATGAGAGGAAAACCCGCAAGTTCTAACGCCAAGAATTTAAAATGAGCAGTAACTAAATTGTTTCGAACGGACGCTTAGGGACAAGGAAAGTGATCCATATTTGGCGATTTATCGATAGATAAAAGAGCCAAAAACAAAGCCTACCCCTTGTCATTAATATTGAATTTTAAACAATTTGACTTTTGCTTAGTCATGAAAAGGATCGCGAGAATTAATTAGAATTTGTAACAGAAAAATTTTTTTAGTTAGAAAAATAAAGTAAATTAAGGAATAAAGCGTTAGAAATAGATCTTGATGTTCGATTTAGTCGCGACAGGGAATTAAAGAGTTATAGTGTTTTGAATTAAAAAAAGTTAGCTGTTACATTAATTTTTAAGAAGATAATTAAATATTTTTATTTGCTTTTATAAAATATAATAAGTATTAAATAATTGATTTAAATAGTTTGACTTTTGCTTAGTCATGAAGAGGATCGTGAGAATTAATTAGAACTTGTAACTGAAAAATTTTTTTAGTTAGAGAAATAAAGTAAATTAAGGAATAAAACGTTAGAAATAGATCTTGATGTTCGATTTAGTCGCGGCAGGGAATTAAAGAGTTATAGAGTTTTGAATTAAAAAAAGTTAGCCCTAACATTGATTTTTAAGAAGATAATTAAATATTTTTATTTGCTTTTATAAAATATAATAAGTATTAAATAATTGATTTAAATAGTTTGACTTTTGCTTAGTCATGAAGAGGATCGTGAGAATTAATTAGAACTTGTAACTGAAATTTTTTTTTAGTTAGAGAAATAAAGTAAATTAAGGAATAAAACGTTAGAAATAGATCTTGATGTTCGATTTAGTAGCGGCAGGGAATTAAAGAGTTATAGAGTTTTGAATTAAAAAAAGTTAGCCCTTACATTGATTTTTAAGAAGATAATTAAATATTTTTATTTGCTTTTATAAAATATAATAAGTATTAAATAATTGATTTAAATAGTTTGACTTTTGCTTAGTTATGAAGAGGATCGTGAGAATTAATTAGAACTTGTAACTGAAAATTTTTTTTAGTTAGAGAAATAAAGTAAATTAAGGAATAAAACGTTAGAAATAGATCTTGATGTTCGATTTAGTCGCGGCAGGGAATTAAAGAGTTATAGAGTTTTGAATTAAAAAAAGTTAGCCCTAACATTGATTTTTAAGAAGATAATTAAATATTTTTATTTGCTTTTATAAAATATAATAAGTATTAAATAATTGATTTAAATAGTTTGACTTTTGCTTAGTCATGAAGAGGATCGTGAGAATTAATTAGAACTTGTAACTGAAATTTTTTTTTAGTTAGAGAAATAAAGTAAATTAAGGAATAAAACGTTAGAAATAGATCTTGATGTTCGATTTAGTAGCGGCAGGGAATTAAAGAGTTATAGAGTTTTGAATTAAAAAAAGCTAGCCCTTACATTGATTTTTAAGAAGATAATTAAATATTTTTATTTGCTTTTATAAAATATAATAAGTATTAAATAATTGATTTAAATAGTTTGACTTTTGCTTAGTTATGAAGAGGATCGTGAGAATTAATTAGAACTTGTAACTGAAAATTTTTTTTAGTTAGAGAAATAAAGTAAATTAAGGAATAAAACGTTAGAAATAGATCTTGATGTTCGATTTAGTCGCGGCAGGGAATTAAAGAGTTATAGAGTTTTGAATTAAAAAAAGTTAGCCCTAACATTGATTTTTAAGAAGATAATTAAATATTTTTATTTGCTTTTATAAAATATAATAAGTATTAAATAATTGATTTAAATAGTTTGACTTTTGCTTAGTCATGAAGAGGATCGTGAGAATTAATTAGAACTTGTAACTGAAATTTTTTTTTAGTTAGAGAAATAAAGTAAATTAAGGAATAAAACGTTAGAAATAGATCTTGATGTTCGATTTAGTAGCGGCAGGGAATTAAAGAGTTATAGAGTTTTGAATTAAAAAAAGTTAGCCCTTACATTGATTTTTAAGAAGATAATTAAATATTTTTATTTGCTTTTATAAAATATAATAAGTATTAAATAATTGATTTAAATAGTTTGACTTTTGCTTAGTTATGAAGAGGATCGTGAGAATTAATTAGAACTTGTAACTGAAAATTTTTTTTAGTTAGAGAAATAAAGTAAATTAAGGAATAAAACGTTAGAAATAGATCTTGATGTTCGATTTAGTCGCGACAGGGAATTAAAGAGTTATAGTGTTTTGAATTAAAAAAAAGTTAGCTGTTACATTAATTTTTAAGAAGATAATTAAATATTTTTATTTGCTTTTATAAAATATAATAAGTATTAAATAATTGATTTAAATTATTTAAAATTTAATTAAGAAGGATTAAAAAATTAAATTTATGAAGTGTAAGGAATTTTAAGAGCTGGAAAATATGTAATGCCCATAACGGCATCATTTTGTAGTTTCACGAGAACTACTTTTATGCAGAAAGTTGTAAGACATTTAACCTCGAATCTAAATGGAAATGAAGAATAAGTAGTTAATGGTGGATGGTGCATGGTAAATCTGTCGGGTCACAAAGTCCTTCAATTCCCCATAACAAATCAATACCTCTAGAAATACTGAATTGGAGATAGATCATTCTCTGGTTCAGGTCATAACTACGATCTGTGGATGAATAAACGGACGTATGGATGGGTCCACCCTCTAAACAGCACTGTGACGTGTGTGCGTGAGAGAAACTGAAAACGTATTATTGGCTATAACTCTCAGCACTAAAAAACAAGAAGCACACACTCTGCTTTAAATTCTCTTGGTTTTACTAAGCAGGCTTGCTGATATTGGCAAGTGACGTTAGAAACAACAACAACAAAGTGGAAATGCTCTAGTATTCCCTTCTACCATTAGCTTGCAACTGTAACAGAAAAATGATTCGAACTGGTAGAATAATAAATACTCAAATAAATATTGTTGTAGACAAGCACAGGTAGTTTTTGGAATGTACTCAGACTAAAAAAAATCCATTACACTCCACCAAGCCGCAAATGATTATAATAACACCTAATGTGTTAAAGATCACTAGTTTCAATTGGTTAAATTGTAATGCTCTTTCAATTATTATACACTACATTAATTATACACTACAATTATTATACACTACACTACATATTACATTTTTATTTAAACGTAAAACATTTTTTGAATTATTTGATCGTCTTTCCATTTTAGCTAATCAAGGAGGAAGTCAACCACAAAATAGCGGTCAAAGAGCTTCTAACACCAATTATGGATCAGGGAACATAAACAACAGTCAACGAAATCAACAATCACAAGCTGGAAACCAGCGAAATCAAAATGGCTCTAACTAATGTAGAAGAGTTTTGGGGGCATCAGAACTAGATCATGTTTAACTGCTTTAGTTTTCTGTTAATAAATTATATTATTTTCTCAAAATTTTCATTTGTATTTGTGACGTCTTTTGCATTTATGGCAGTACGACAAGAATGTAAAAAAATATCTTTGCTCTCCCGTGAAATTGTGTCGACGCATAACAGTTAAAGTGGTAGCTAAAGCAAGAAATTGTGGATATGGTTTTATCAGAGCTGTCAACTTTCTACGCTTTTTGTAAAAATTTATTCTAGTGATTCCCACCCACTACATATAAATTATTTAAAAGTTCATATGCAACTCTACTTCGTTCTCCTCTTATCGAGGCTTTAAAAATATTTGCAAAATTATTGAAAATTCAGAAAGCTTTGGTTTTTAAATGTCCATCACTCTATAAAAGATTTTGCAAAAAGCGTAGTAGTTGGCAGACCTGGATTTAACACATTGAATGCCATGGGGGTCAACGGTGACTGGCACTGAGTTTGTTCGTAGCGCCACAGAGGTCACCGGTGATCGACAAAACTAAGATTATTAGAAATACATAATTCAAGTAAATTTTTAATTTCTTATATTATTATCGTTACTAAAATGGTTTGAAGAAATTAATGCAATATAGAACACACAAAAATAGTTTTATTTATATACACAGAAATGCCAACTTGCTCCGGACAGCGAATAAATATTTTCAAGTGGTAGTTTATTAATTGGGATTCTTGGTTTAATACATTCAATTTAGTAGATTTTAATCCACAATTATTTCTAAGCAATACGTTGGCTTATATAATTCACCACTTTTTTTTCAGATATGCAGAGATGTCAACTTGCTCCGCCTTGCAAAATAGTATTTTCTAGTGGTAACGAAATTTAAGTTACTTTTAGTATAGCATTTTTCATTTTAAGTAACTATTTCACTACTAACTATCAAAAATTATAAGTATAATATAAAATGCAACGTTAAAGCATCAATCTACTGGTTACTGTATTAAAAAGTAGGCGTAACTGTCTTTCCTTAGCGAATTTTACTATATAATTTGCTATTACTTTATTAAAACTATTCCAGAAAGCGGAGCAGTTGGCATCCCTGGATATGTTATGCTAAACCTTAGAAAAAACTAGCAAAATCTGTCTAATATTTGCAAATTTAGTTAGTAGTTATTTACCGTTATGGCTAGACGGGAAAGCCATGTAAAATTAGCGTGGCATGCAACGTGTTAATCAAAGAAATATAAAATTTTGCATATAAATATCTTAAGAAAATATAGCGAACTTCTACGAAGGTAGAAAATGTGTATGACATGCATATTTTAAAAATTGAATTAATAGAGAAATTGTTTATACACCACAACATATGAATAATTTAAACATACAGATGAAGTGTCCGATACACACTAGACAGAAATGCCAATTCCTTCGGCTTCGACAATTATACTTTAAAAAATGGTTATTTTTATACGAATATTCGTCATCAACTGTTCTTAGTCACAACAATTATGCAGATGCTTATTTAGAAATAGGTATCGGTGGAAAATTATTCAAATTGAAGTGGGTTTGTAATTTGAAAACTTTCCCTTAACAATGCTGAGTCTAAGTACCATTTGAATATTTTATGAGAGCGTTTAGGAGCCTTGTAGCTGTGTTAAAAATTCCTGTTTTATTTTACACCAGGGAAAAGTGTGATTTGTCTAAATTAAATTGTTGGAGGGTATGGCAATCAAATCCTCTAACTATAGATGACGTCTTACATAAACTATATCACAGATTAATCTTTTAAGAAAAGAACATGATACCTCCTACCAACGAAAATTTTGACCTTATTTCAATTTTAAGAGACAAATCTTTTTTCAGTGTTGAAACACAGAAATTACTCTTCATTTTTGAAAACTAACATGTTTTCATCCAATCATATGGCTTATATTTTTTTAAAGAAAAAAACACATTCCGTTAGGCCCAATTATTTTCATAAATGTTAATTAAATTAATAACTTTCAAATAAGATATACAATAATTTAAAGATTTATCGCTAATAAAAAGGTTAATCCACAATAAAAAATTTAAAAAAAAAAAAAATACATCAAAAATAAAACACAAATAAATATCATACGTTCTTTTCAAATCGGAACTAAGCAAATAAGGATTAAAATGGAATAAAAAAATGGCGCAAATAAAAATCAGACAATTATGACGACAAATTAAAACAATTCTCTAATGGGAATTACAAATGATATTAAATTAAGAGCCATATTTTATGACATTTAGTTTTATTTTAATGAACTATTACTTTAAAAATATTAAGACCATTAAAACTGTTCATTAAGTTTTTTCATCTTTAAATTGTACATTAATTTAATGATTAAACAAACATACAAAAAGATCCAGCAGACAATTCAATAAATTTTTTTATTACATATTTCACTGTTTTTTTTGCACATCGTTAAAAGTATATTTTGAGTAGATACTGTACCTTCAGGGGGAAAAAGTCATTAAGGAAAAACTATACTCAAAGTTTTTATGGAAAGGATTTAAATTGTTTTTATTTCATTTTTTATTAGAAAGGATTAAAATTCTATATTGAAAACAAAATGAACTGCTTGTTTCTCTGATTTAAGCAGAATTGCATACTTGCCAACTTTTAATCCCTTCCATTTTTATTTTTCCCAGTGGTATTAAAATTGAATTAAAATTTCAATTTTGAGCAACAATATATGTTGTATTTGAAAAATATCAAGTTGACAACCATGATAGTAACACATAATAATATATATGCTTAATTTTTTTAAGAATAGTGGTGATCAAAATTGTTTAAAAATTAAGTTTATAAAAGAAAAAATAGTCTATATTTACTACCATTTTAAATATTCAAATATAATTTTACGCCAAATGCGTAAAAGTTGGCAAGTGTGGAATTGTTCAGTTATGAATGCGATATAGTAGTCAGTTTTATTCGAAAGTGAAAGAAAAGGAATTGTTCCAAACCAAATGAGAAAGAAAAATTATTCTATTGTATCTAAAACAATGCTTCTAATTAATCTAATGGTACTAAATATAACTATTTTATTTCGTACAACAACAGTGGTCGTAGTGTCCTAAAATATAGATATGTGGTTGGAGATTAAGCAACGCTTCCTATAACTGAAAGCCTCCACACGGTTTCTGATAAGCTGTCCGATCTGACCACTATGAAGGCAAACCAGTTTTCGAAAGAGCCATTTAATAGAAAATCTAGTAAAAATAAGAAAGTGGTTGCGAATATATGTCTAAAATTTTTTTTAATTTATGAATATGATTGGTTTGTCTTATTAACTTGTCAACCACTACAGATTCAATTCTCAAATATATATGATAAATTTCTCTTAAGTATTTTTTTTAAAAAAAATTGGGATCATGCACAGAACTCGTTCACTTCTTAAATAGTCTACCCAGACTACTTATAAAAAACCGTGTAGACGCTTTCTGACGTAAAAGGTGATGGACTAACACTATTCTTTGTCTATTTTTGGATAAAACCAAGGTTCGTTACGTTTTTTTTTAAAGTGATGCAAAAGTAAGAAAATAAGCTATGATGTAAGATAGAAATTGAATATGCATAGTTGCCAACTCTTCCGGATTTCCATGAAGATTTTATAAGTATATTTAAAGTGAGAGTAAAACGTTTGATTTTCTATTTAATTTTTTTCTTTTTTTTGGTTTAATAATTTTAATAAAAAATGATTTTAACTGCCATTACAAATGATTAAATTAATATAAATTCATGATAACCATATCCCAGCTTAAATAAGTTACGACAAAATATAAAAATATCTTAGATTATAATTAGTGTTTTAATTTATCTTTTGCAATCAGTTTAAGAACTTTTTTTTGAAAACAGCTAAAGATGGCAGCTATGACATTTTGTAGGAAATATAAAGTATTGGTAGTAAAAATTTTGTTAGAAGTAGCATACGTAGACTATCTGTATTTATTAGCAATAGAAACTATATTTCTTGTAAAAATAATAAAAAAATGTATGGTCTGATATGTTCATAAGTAATGCACGTCAAAGAATAAAGCAATCTATTTCTTATGCCAGGAATCATGTTTATTTCGCAATCTATACACCAGATGGCAGTGCCAGACTATTTGTCACGTGCTTAGAGACAATTTATTTTAAACAATATGCAAGCACTCATCAAACATAGTATAAGCTTAAAATTAATCCAAAAATTTAAAATGAGTACATATATTGAACATACAATTAGTTTAAAATTATTTTCTTGAATTAAAAAAAAAATGGTAAATTTTATGACCGTTTTCTTCAAGGGGGTAGAATTGATAAAGAATTTTTTTAATTTTTTCTAAAAGAATATAAAATAGACTAGAATTATAGAAAATAGAACATTTTATCTTTTCGAAATAAAATTAAATACTTCTATTAAAACTCATGTGCTGCCCATTTTTTCTGTTTTTTTCTGTTTAATAAAATAAACCGTTCTCTTAAAAAAAAATGCCAAGTAATGATGGTTCAATATATTATGGCAGATAGAAGACGCTTGTTTTAGAAGAAAAAAAATTGTAATACTGTTAAACTTTTGCTGCCACATTTGATTTATATAAATAGAAGATCCGTTTATTTAAGAGGAAGCTAGAATTAATCTGTATCAAATTATAAAAATTTCTAAAAAGTTTTAGCAGGTTTAATTTTTTATTACTAGACTTATTTTATACTCGTTTTTTTCCAAACCTTAAAATCTCCATAATAATTTTCTTCTGGAAAAAGAAAACTTTCCATTTTATGTAATAAAATGGTGCCCGTCATCTCAGGTACTCAGAATAAATCGTGTAATATTTGGTTACGGCATCCAATAAACTCAAATGCAAAAGCACCGGAAGGAAAAGGATGTTGAGAATGAATTGCCGTATGCTTCGAAATGGGACATTTACCTTAAATCCTGAATAGAACCAGAAATCCTGAGTAAGATCTGTTTCCATTCATATGTAAAATCCAACAATAAAATGAAATTTATCTCAAACTAAACAGGATTCTTTTTATGCACAGTGGGAAAAACTGGCATATCAAAGATAACAGATTCACATTGTCTCTTTTGATATATAAAAAGCTCACTTTTTAGAGCTAAAAGATAATATATTTTATGACGACTATTCACTCAATATTTGGCGATATACTTTGGACACAGAAACAAAAACTGGAGCCAAATACGGGATCAAAGTAGATATTGGAAAATCTTGTTTATTATTCTAGATATAGGACATAAAGTTTTATAGTAAATGAATATTGAATACTATTTTAATAAAAAATGTTGTATTATATGTATGTGGATAGATTGCAGACAAAATATCTATTCTTTAATTGTGTTGTAAAAATGTTGCTTCAAGGATTTTGTCTAAAATAATATCATTTTTATTTAGATTCCTGGGTTTTTGTTTGGCTATATTCACTTTAATGATATGTTATTGAAAAAATATATATATATTCTTGAATATAAGCACACCGGACAAAAAATTAGTCACCCTTTGGAGAAATCATGAAAAACATCATTTAATAGAAAGTAACACCACCTTTGGATTCGATAACAGCCTGGAATTAGTTAGGAAGTGAGTTCACACGGTTTTGGAGGTACGTCGAATCCATTTTAATCCACTCGCTGAGGATTTGATCGCGCTAATCCACCAAATTGCGAGGATGCTGATTTCGGCGTTTTACACGTTATTCCAACATGTCCCACAAATTTTCAGTGGAGTTGAAGTCAGGTGATTTTGCAAGCCAGTCGAGAGGTAATTGAGTGTCTGAGAGTTCATAAAACCAGTCATATACTCTTCCAGCCGGATGAACTTTGTTGTTGTCAATTTGAAAATAGGGGTATCGACAACACACTCTTCATGAAGATGTTGACTGAAAGGCAATATCTAATCATCCAGAATGTTAAAATAAACATGTTGATTCATGTTAGTGACCACCTCAGTGTGGGGGCTCAATCTTTAATAAGAAAAACGCCTCCAATACATGACAGACCCATCTTCAGCTTGAATCTGACCTAGCACACAGTCAGGATGAAATGTTTGATCTGCTCTTTGTTGTACTCGACGACGTGCGTCTTTTGAATAAAAGCAAAAACGTGATTCCTCAGACCATATTACATTTCACCAGTCAGCAACTGTTCACGTTCGGTGACTTCTAAGCCCACTGAAGTCAAGCAGCTTTATGTGCCTGTGTGAGCAATGACCTCTTACGAGATATTTGACTTCAAATGTTCATTGCATGCAATTTTAGTCGCAATATTCTCTCCCTAACAGGTTGGGATGGACCTTCATTTACTAACTGAAGCAATTCCTGTCTGGTTTGGCAGCGATTTTGATTGACAAATCGGGAAGCACGCCTCCGGCCCGTTTCATGCAGGATCTTTTTCCGACCACAATTCTGACGTCGTCCTTCGTGACCACGTGTATTACATCACTACTTGTAGATACGTTGAACAGTCAGCATCGAAACATCAAAAAATCCAGCAACTTCATTCACCGTATGACCATTGGCAGGGCCAAACACAATTGCCCGTTTTTGCTACTCGATCATATCCTTACACTTATCCATATTTACACACAATTTCCCCTTAGAACAAAAATATCTCACTAATAGCTACTTGCCTTTGATCACGTTGAAGCAGTGTGCACGCAATTGAGCACGTCACTTGACCACTGCATCATCTAACGAAATCCAACGATTCACCGGTGCTTGCGAACTAGGATGACTAATTTTTTGTCCGGTGAGCTTATATATATATATATATATATATATATATATATATATATATATATATATATATATATATATATATATATATATATATATATATATATATATATATATATATATAATTATTTATATATTTATATTTAGATATATATAAAGAGGAAATATATATAGTAAAATTTTAATTTAGTTTGGAACATATTTCATTTAGTTTGATTCCAAACTTGGCAGGAATTTGTTTTTTTAATTGCATTCATCATGTGTTCGGTATGTTTCATCAAAACGGTTTTGGATATCCCTAGTGCTGCCAAATTTTTAAGCTTTCTAGGACATTTGAAGCTGAATATATGTTTTCTTTGTTTTAAAAATTTGTTGTTTTCCCAAACTGCATGTAAATAGAAAAAAATACTATCATATGTAATACTACAAACTACAAAATTTTATACTACAAACTTCAAATTTATTTTACTACAAACTATGAAATTTTATATTAGAAAGCAAAAAAAAAAGTATATTACAAACTACAATATTTTATTCTACAAACTAATAATTTTTATAGTACAAACTACAAAATTTTATACTGCAAGCTACAAAATTTTATATGAAAACCCCTTTAAAGGCTTTTATCATGGTTAAACCCTTAACTATGATAAAAGCCTCCTTTTTGGTACAAAAAGACCTAAAATATCCATTAGGGTAGGCGCACCAACTACTAGGTACTCAGAACCTATAAAATCTTAAATAGTGTTGACAAACATTTCTCTAGACTGCTTAAAATTGCATAGAATACATTTCCAATTTCGGTTTATTAAAGTTTCCACACCACGATAAATGCAATATGATATTTTTTTTGAACATATGAATGCTAAATAAGTATTGTTTTATAGAAAAATTAGCTGCCTCTTTAAAACAATTTCTTTATCATTCTTTGAGAGTGGCATACCAGGTCTACAAAGGTCAACAATTTGGGATATTACCATAGATTATAAAAAAAGAAAATAGTTTTTAATTCTCTACCCATCCATGATACATTTTGCAAAAAGCGTAGAAATTGGCAGCCCTTATAACCATTACCTCCTACATCAAAAAGCCCCCACACGGTCATTTATAAGTAGTCCGCGCAGACTATTTAAGAAGTGAACCAGTTGTGCTTATGAACATAAAACCTTTTATAAAAGCAATTGAGAGAAATTTATCATATATATATGAGAATTGAATCTGTAGTGGTTGACAAGTGAATAAGGCAAACCAAAAATATTCATAAATAAAACAAATTTTTAGTCATATATTTGATACCACTTTCTTATTTTAACTAGATTTAGTATTAAATGACCCGTTCGGAAAGATGATATCCTTCACTGTGGTCTGATCGGACTACCTATAAAAAACCGTGTGGAGGTTTTCAGTTATAGGAGGCGTTGTTATAACGCGTGGAGTATATAATTGCTGAGTTTTCGCAACTAAAGCATAACTTAATTTTGCTAAGTGCTGCTTTAAAAGCGGAGCTCATTTTTAAAATATACTTCTTCATAAAGATTAAAACATTATCAGATACGTAACACTTTTACAGTTAAGTCGGGAGCCTCTCTGGCCGAGTGTTATCACCAGGTAAACGCCTTGCAACGCAAGGTGGTGGCGGGATCGAATCCAGCTGTTACCCTGGATGCATCTTCGTGCTAGTTTTCTCTGTACTGTGCTATCTAACCATTTGAAAAAGGTTTATAAGCTAAAATTGAGAACACAAGCCAGCAAATGAATGTTCTAATATTCCGATACAGTTAAGCCGTGTTTAGCAATTTAAAAAGTTGGCAAAATTAACCGCAAAATCCTCAAGCTATAGTCAGAGATGCCAACTGCTGACGGATTAGAGAAAATATTTTAAAAAACGGTAGAGAACTACAAACTAAAATTGGCAGATTTTTGGCTAATTTTTCCAACCTTTTAAAACATTCGCGTGGTTTAACTGTAACTAAAAGGTAGATCACACAAGCCTTTGAATTATTTAGAAGCAATGGCAAGTAAAAACCTTATAAATCGAATTTAATAAACAAAGAATTGAACATTAAAACACTAACACTAGAAAATATTTTCTGCTGCCTTGAGAAATTTAGCATCTCTGCTTAGTTTGTAGCTCCCCACCGTTTTTAAAAATATTTTGTCAAATCCACAGCAGTTGGCAACGCTGATAAAACATTAAAAACACACACATTGCTTGCTTGCTTTATTTAGGAAAACTGGGAAGCTGGGCAACGCCTCCTATAACTGAAGGCCCCCACACGGTTTTTTGCAGGTAGTCCGATCAGACCATCATGAAGGTATACCAATTATGGCGTCATGGGTATTTTACTAACCTATATATATATATATATATATATATATATATATATATAAACTATCTGTAACGACCACTGCTCTCGGTTATAAAAACACAAATAATCAATAACTGTTGGAGAAGTAATAACACTTTCACATAATACAATATATTTTTGAAAAATCTCTTTTAATGAGTCTTGTCAAAAATAAATATTTCAATAAAAATATGCGAAAATAATTACGTGGTATTAAATAAAAATTCCTTTTGAAGAAAATTTTGATCCTCGACTAAACACAAGCCTGTTTGACTTGTTAATTACATTAATTTTCAATTTTTCCAATTTCTGGTTTACTTCACGGAACTTATTTTTAATTGTTTAACGATCTAATTATTCATTAATATGTTATCGGCTATGACAGTAAAACAACAAAGCTGTTTAAAGAAAAAATGTTTTATCTAATGTGTCTAAAAGTGTTGTTTTATCTAAAAGTTATGTTTTATCTAAAAGTGTTTTAACTAATATTTATGCATTATATGCCTGAAGGAAATATTTGATCAGTTCGGCATTCTAATAATTTATGTTCCAAAAATAAAAAGTAAAAAAAAAAAAAAAAACAATCTTGTATTTCTTATTTAACATAACATTGTATGGGGCATGTTTTTATAACGCTGAATAAATGTCCTCCCGATTTAATAAAGGAATCTGAAATCGGTAAAATACTCATAAAATTATCGATTGTTTATGATCCAAGGATTTCAGGGAATTCTTATTAGAGTTTGTAAACCTGGGAGCTGACACATTGTCGAAAGTATGATTGATGTCCTTGCAATTCAAACAGAGAACCTGGAGTTTTCTTTAGAAAGATCGTTAAAGAAAATTAATGTTTTTTTTTTTTTTTTTTTTCATTTTTTTAAAAATTGAAATGTCAAGGTTTGAAAACAAAATTTTAGTTTATCCTTAAGTATACTTTTTTTTATTCGCATAATTTTAATCATATTTTAAATTTAGGAGATTTTTATGCTTTTGTCAACCTGGAATATTTATTATCCTTACGTTTTTCTATATATATGTATCTTAGGATAATTATTCTTTATTCAGAAATATCGCATTAATAATTTCACCAATAGTTGTGTCTTGATAACGACTATTGGTTTTTTTCCCGTTTTTCATTTTCTCTTTGTATTATTTTATTTTATTTATTATTTGTGTTTATATATATATATATATATATATATATATATATATATATATATATATATATATATATATATATATATATATAATAAGAAGATATTTTACTGCATTTTCTTGGTGCAAAAACTTTCAATCTGAGATCCGCTAAAAAATCTCAAACCAAAAGAAGGAAAATTTTTTTCTCCCATGCTTAGTAAGTCATTTCAAAGTCTCATGTACAGATTCTCATGCTTAAATAGTCAGAGAAATTAAATCAAAATTATGATTAGAAATCTCATGCTTAAAAAGTTAAAAAATCTCATGCTCAGAATCTCTTGCTTAAAAAGTCATAAATATGCATCAAAATTAAAAGTTTAAATCTAAGATGTAAAACTATCTTCATGCCGCTAAAATATCTTAAGCAATGTAAGAAAAAAAAACTTATTTTAAACTCTCTTGCTTAAAAAGTCATAAATATTACGTAATCAAACACGAAACACGTCAATTCTTAAAAATGTGAACATTGTCGATCGCTTTAGCAATAAATTAAAAGCAAGATTAGCTTAACTATTATCATTATATTAACATTATATTAAGTTTTTATCATTAAAAAGAGACTTAAACGCTAACTAAAAAAACCTTTTTTATGTGTTTCAAAAATATTAATATATTTATTTGACATACAATCTACTTTTCCTCGTTATTGAAAAACATATCTAAAATACAAAAATTGACAAGAAAGTACCAAGAGAATTTCATCAGAATCACATTAAGTATCTGAAAATAAAAAGTAATGTGTGTGTGTGTCAATGGATGACTCTTGCATTAAAATTGTATCCATTTGATGCCACGTTAAGCGAAGTGGAAAAAAGAAAAAAATCAAGGAAAGGCGAATTTCTTTTTCTCTTTAAGGTTATTTCTTTTCTATTCGAACTAATGAAAGAGTAAAAAGAAGTGAGAACTTAAGGTTAGGAATAAGTGGAAGTAAAACCAAATATTTCCCATAAATTTTACAACGCATATAAAATTCTCGGAACTTTTGTAGCATTAGTTTTTTTTTTAAAGTTTTTATGCAGTTATCTAGAAGTATGGAATAAAAATAAAATTGCTAATAAGAAAAGCAAAAATATTATTCTGAAATTCGGTTATACAGTCGGTTTTAAAACAAATAAATATATAATATGTTTTGAATAAGCGATTTTCATTTTGCTATCAATATTTACTTTATTTTGTTAGATTCTAGAATCGTCGTTTTAATTAGTGATAAGTTGGAATAAAAATATTGAGTATATAAAATAATAGTAACAACATTTAAAAAATTATTTCGTGTATTACAAATTTATATATATATATATATATATATATATATATATATATATATATATATATATATATATATATATATATATATATATATATATAAATATATAAATTATTTAATTGTTATTATTAATATTGTTATTATAGAAAAGAAATTTTGATGTAAATCTTTGCAGATTCACAAGACTATGTTACACTTCCATATGCGGTTATTAAAAAATTAAAAAACATCATCTTATGGTGAAAAACTAAATTCTTAATTTTACTTTTTAATCGTCATTTTTTTCCTATTTTTAAATGTTTTTCAGTATTTATCAGCACCTGGAAAAAATTATAAAGAGAAATTAATGTTCATATTTTTTTTTACATTATTATATTTGGAGCTACTAGAATATTTTATTTCCTCTAAGTAAAAGACATACAGTTCCAACGGTTTAAGAAACAGATAAAAATTTTATTACGATAATGGAAGCTAATATTAAGAACATTTTTGTTTTTATAAAACAAGACTGATACCAGTTACTAAATTTTTCCAGGTGCGTATGAACCTTGCAATAATTGGAGCTATTGTATTGCGACTGAACCATCACCCCTACATCAGAAAGCCTCCACACGGTCTTATATTAGTAGTCCGCGCAGACTATTTAAAAAGTGAGCCAGTTGTGCGCATGAACCCAAAACCTTTTATAAAAGTACTTGGGAGAAATTTATCATATATATTTTAGAATTGAATCTGTAGTGGTTGGCAAGTGAATGAGGCAAACCAATAATATTCATAAAGAAAGAAAATTTTTAGTCATATATTTGTTACCACTTTCTTATTTTAACTAGATTTTGCGTTAAATGACTCGTTCGGAAAGTGGATATCCTTCACGGTGGTTTGATCGGACTACCTAAAATAAAACCGTGTGGAGGCTTTCAGTTATAGGAGGAACATACTTACAGGGTTGCCAACTATTCCGCTTTCTTGAAAAGATTTATTAATTTCATAGTAAATTTAATCATAAAACTTGTAGAATAAGGTTAATTACACTACTTTTTAAAAGGGTCACTATGAGATAACTCCACACGTTTTTTTATAGGTAGGCCGATCAGACCATTGTGAAGGATATCCAGTTTCCGAACGAGTCATTTAAAATACAATGAGAAGCTATGAGAATGGTGTGAGATTTGATTCAAGTAACATTTCGGACAGTTTTTATGGCACATAGATATTTTATTATTTGAGTCTAGTGGGTTTTGAGGAAATTTTAAGAAAAGTTGTTGACCACCAGCTATGTGCTAATTGTAAATGCACTAGAAATTAATGTCTTTTTCAGGTATGAAATGCTAAAAAACAGGCCAAATTCATTTAAAAATGCCTCAATCTATATGTGAGACATCTGAAAGTTAAGTCGAAAAATACATTGAGATACGAGCATGATGTCCAAAAATTCCTTCTCAATGCTGTCAAATAATGTGTTGTAAAATATGTGTTAATACATATTTGTCATAAAATATGTGTTATAAAATATGTGTTATATAACATATGTATTATAAAATATGTGTTATAACAAGCATTTTTTTAAATTATTATTATTGCTTTTTTACTCTACAAAAAATATTAGTTATTGCTAAAAATATTCAAAAACGTATTTATGTACCCTATTAAATTACTATATATTATTGTGAGTTGAAATCATAATTCTGAGTCACATTATATATATATTTTTAACACTTTAAGAGTTCATCTATCCACATTTAATTTTAATTTTATTAACTCAAGAGATATGAGTTTTTTATGTTTAAAATAAGTAAATTATTTTTTCTGTTAGTTACAACATTCTATAAAATAAGTATAATAATTACATAATTCTAAATCCAAATTATAAATAATATGTTTTTCAAACTGTTTTTTTTTTGTACGAATATCTTGATTCTTTAATATAAGTACTAATAAAATAATTTTGGTAACCCTTTCATTATAACTTGTATTTAACTTGTATTTAAAAGAAAACTTTTTTTAAAAAAAATAAAGAGCTCAAAACAAGTCCAAGGTTTTATCATTTTCTTTTTATCAGTATCTTATTTTGTATTAAAGTGTTATATATTATTATTTAAAACAATAATTCTAATTTTGGAGGAAAAAATATATTAAAAAATAGTAATAATACTCTTAATATAGGAAGCAATCAGTTTTGTTCATCAATTTAAAACCAATGCAAAAATAATTTTAGTATTTTCACAATTTTTATCCGTTAGAAAACATCTCTTATGTGTTTTGACTTCTAAGTAACTTTTTTTTTTCTCTTCAGCGAATGACATGCATATAGAGTCAATAATATCGAACGGTTTTATTTAAAGGTAAGCATGTTTCGTTACATATTTTTTTTTATCATAGTTACAAACAAATTCCTGCATATTTTTTTACCCAAAAATATTTTACTCTCTTTTGTAAATCTTTTCACATATAGTGGATTGAAAAACTTTCTATTGTTGCCGTACTGAGTCTATATCACATGATGACAAGAAAAAAAAAATTAAAATATCTTCCCTAAGAAAGTCTATTGTAACATTTTATATGCCAAGCTTTTTGCTTAGTTCCAGGTCTATGTGGTGCATCTCATGATGATAGTAGACAGCAACTCAATAGAGTTAAAATTTAAAAAGGTTTGCAAAAAAAAATCCTTATCTTACTGCATTATTTCTTATATTTTCTTCATTTCTAACATTCTTTTTATTCATCATTACTATATATATATATATATATATATATATATATATATATATATATATATATATATATATATATATATATATATATATATATATATACATATATATATATATATATATATGAAGTATGCTCAGAGGCGTGATGGCTTAGGGGATAGAGCGCTAGCCATCCAATGAGGTACCATGACGAATGACAAACCAAGTGGGTTCGAAACCTAGCGAAACCTGGCTGGTTGATGCGAATTCCACTCCCGGCTCGCACGTACCATAGTGCTGACGTGAAATATCCTCAGTGGATCAGGGGGTAAAGTCCCCTTGCCGTCAGACTGACCGTGGGAATTGTTCGTGGTTTTCATCTCCAAGTAATGAAAATGTGGGTTTAGTTCCATCAGAAAGTTCTCCACTAAGGAAAACTTCTCCCAATACTTGAACCAGGAGTTCCCTCGTCTTCCGGATTATTTTCAGAATTACAGGTTGAACATTAGTTGTCGTAAGCACAAAATTGGATCGGCTGTTTAACGACGGTTATAAAATACGGTCTGTCTCTTAACCCTCTGCATTCTAAGTTTTAAAAATGCGGTTTGAACTAATGCAAGAACTTGATCACTTGAAATATGCAATACGGTATTTTTATATAATTTTACGTAACTACCACCATGACATACTTGAAAACTAACCATATTTAAAACGAAAAAAAATCATTTGCGTTTACCTTCAATAATAAACTGAAAGTAGTGTGCGAGAAAAAATTTGCTGATTTTTAACACTTTGAACAGAGATCACCACTTTTTACCTTTCTAGTCTTCCGAGCCATCCATTTCTGTGAGTTCTGGGCTTAGCACTTTAGCTAGCTTTCAGGACAGCTAAAATATTCTTAATAGTAGATTTTTCCAATTGCTATAACCTTTAAAAAAATGTGTTTTTGAGGTTGGAATAACAAATACACCTGAGGTAGGAAATGAATTTATGTTTTGTACCAAAAAATAACTTCATTAATAAACCTCAATTTCAACCTCATTTACTCCTCACATAATTAACCTCATATATAATGCAGAAATAATTAAACTTTTGACTCAAAAATACGTATTTGCTTGAAGTGTTGAAAAAAAAATTCGTACACCTCAGAAACAACCTCCCTAAGCTAGTTGCTCTGAAGTAGATTCCCATCAATCTGAAATAACTTCATACAAATTGATTATACACCTTGTAGGTGGATTTTTTGAAGTTGTTTTTTAAATCAACTTAGAATAAATCTCAAGTACCACAAAACAACCTCAAATAAACCTCACAAATACCTTAAATTTCTGCGAGGAATCTAAGTCCATGGCTGCGTATTTACCCTCGAAAAAGCAAATAGTGATGAATAGCTTATAGTTATGAATAGTAAGAGCTTATAATAATCCTACCGAAAACCAGCCATAAATGAAATGTTTTTACTATCACTTTTTCTTCTTCTTTGTCTTAATGTCAGACTTGGATAAGTTATATGACAAAATGCAAAAAAAAACAAAAAAAACATTCACTTAGCGTAAGAAAATATGCACTATCAATTTTGTTTCCATTTAAGTTATTTTTCATAGAATAAATGATTTTTTTAACTAAATAAATATTAATTCTTAGATAAGTCATTCAAAGCAACATGTAAAAATCTTATCATTAAATCAGAAGGAGTTCTCAATGTAACTTTATTTTATAATACCATAATATTATATTAATAAATTAAAATAGTTAAACTAACAAAAATAAATTTTAAAAAAAACATTGATTACAGTGTCCTATAAAAAAACTAATAAGATTATCCAATTTTTCTTTAACCCTTTGCAGGCAGAAAATTTTAATCAAATATTTAGTCTAGAAAGGGCACTAGAATTGCGTTCAACGTATGCTTATCTGCAATAAATAAATGTTAAAAAATATTTTCAATATTCTCAAAGAAAATATTTCATGATCTTTAATAGCTTTGTTTATTTAATTAAGCTGTAATATTAACAAAATAATTTAAAACTATAAGGTAAGGAAATCAGGGCAACAAGTTAAAATAGGTTTGATTAAATAAGAAAAACAAATTTTATATATAAAAATTGGGTGAATAATTTAAAAAAAAAATCGTATTTAAGATACTTACGACGATTACTTAATAAAAGCCAATCATTGCACTCTTAAATTTAATATTTTTATTCATATTAATTAATCTAAATTTATCTTAGATTAAACAAAATTAATAATAAAATTATGTAATTACTTACAAAACATCTGGGAAAATAATACAGCCTTTCTTTTCTCAAAAATCATTTTTCTTTAATCTCTGATTTTAACATTTCATGATCTTAAAAAAATTTTTTTTTTAAATTTCTGCTTTAGCTCACTATGCTCACTCTTTATTCACTGGAAATATTTTCCGCAAACCTCAAATGCTGGAAAATATGACATTAGTGTATTTTTTATTTATCTGAAACTTTTATTGAACAAAATGAATGAAGTAAATCAAGAGCTTGTATTCTTTTTTTCTTAGCACAATAAATCTGAAACTATTCTTTTGATTATTATCACAATTATAAAGACATTTTTTAAAATTGCGGTTATTGCGAATGAAATAAAGTGTTCAGCTTTTATCACTTATTTTTTCCTTGGATTATTTGTCAAGTCTACCAACTACTACTCTTTTTGCAAAATATTTCATAGTGTGGTAGACATTTAAAAACCAAAGCTTTCAAAGTTTTGGGTAATTTTGCCAACATTTTAAAAACCACACTACGAAAAAGCTGGAACAAAGTGGCGTTGTATATGAACTTTTATATCCTTTATATCAGTGGTTAACACTTGGTGGCCCGTGAGCCGCATCCGGCCCGCGAAGTCTTTTTTTCGTGGCCCGTAAACTAAAATATATTAGTTGTCATTTTTTGAGGACAATTTTCGTAAAAAACCTATATTGGTTTGAAATACTTCCCTTCGTTAAAAAAAACCCTAATTTCTTCGTTTCTGTGAAATTTAACATAACAACGATACAAAAAAATTATTTCTCAGGTTTTGCATCCAAGAAAATATTAATTCAAGATAATATTTAATTTTATTTTAATTCAATACTTTTGTTTCGTACAACTTGATAAAAATCTGACAGTAATATTTAATGTTCCTTCAATCATCAAAGATTCCTATATAAAATTTTGATAAATTTGCGGCCCGCCATTTGACTAGTGTTTTTAATTGCGGCCCCCGGCCTCATGTAAGTTGGAAACCCCTGCTTTATATGTAGTGGTTTGGAAAAGAAGTTTAAATGAATACAAAATAATACATGAAAACATAAACGTAGATACCGCTAGATTTAGTTTTTACAAAATATGTAGAAAGTTAGCTGTACTCTGTTTTAAAATATGTTAACAGTTTTTCTATGTAACATTCTATATAATCATTTGTAGCTAAGTTTGTTTCCATCGATACAATTTGACATTATTTTGTCCATTGTCTTGAAGTTATAAAGCATTTTGTAGAAAATTTCAAATTTCCATTTTTAATATACATACTATTAAATAATGTTAAAAATTAAGACAAATGATTATTTTTGTGCCAAAAATTAATAAACCTTAGAGAATTTAAACTGGTGCAAGGTGGTATAAAATCAAATTAATTTAGAGGGTGATATCTAATCAAGTTAATTTAGAGGGTGATAGAGGGTGATTTAATATCTGAAACAAAACATAAATAAAGAAGTGCTGAATTCAAACATTTTATGCAACTTTTAAAACTAGTAACTACAAATTTTAATGAAATGCTTGCTTGGAATGATTTGAAACACACAGATAAAGAAATTCCAACATTCCCTGCATTCAAGTGTCACATTTTTATCGAATCTATCCAAATTTTCTGAGGTTATCAAGATTTTTTTATTCATATAGCTAAATTATTGTCACTATATAAATGTAATCAATATTTGATTATAATTTTTTAGAATAAAATAATATCAAAACCACTTATATTTTGCAGATTTATCCCAAAATATTTAAGTCTTAAATACTTAAAAAATATAAGTAAAAATATAGGAAATATTTTCTTTTATGATTTTGAAATAAAAATACATATTTCGTTTAACAGAATTACGATTCTATATCAAAACAAAGCCATTTTCTCTTCTCACACTTTTTAAATGGATAATTTATTTTAAACTTAACGCATTCATCCAGAAACAAAATGCAGAAATAAATGTGATGATGAAAAATTTTTCTTCTTCTTATTCCATCTTTCGTTTCATTATTATCTCTCAAAAAGCAGGCAAATATGAAGAAAGAATAATAAATCTTTGAAGCACTATTTGTTAAAAAATTGCTCTTTTAAGGAATGGAAAACATGAGACAAAATTTAATTTATTTCTTTCGATTGCAATGTTAAATGGCGAATTGAGAGCTACTTTCTAACAACCACTTTTAAAGAATAAAATTAAACTTTATTTTATCACCAAAGAATGAAAACGTTGTTAGAGAGGAGTGGAAATATATTTTTGAGATTTATTCGAAAACTTCGAGAAACAAACATACAGGACTTCGAATCGTAATTTAAGATGAAAAGAAATTGAACATGCGCCAAAATTACATCTGGAAATTAGGCTATTATTTGAAATGAAAGAGAATTGAGTTAAAAACGTCATTTTAAAATAAATTATAAGAAGATTTCAATTGCACGACTTCTACATTAGAGAAAAATTGTATATTTCTACTAATGTAATTTTTTGAAGCGGTTATTTTTCAGTCATACTTTTAGAAAATCGTAACCATAGTGTAATCTAAAATCGTCTGCTTATTTTTTTAAAAAATTTATTTCATCCTTTTATACGATTATACTGTTCCTATACTGTTCTTTAAAATGCTCCTTTTTAAAAAGCTACGAATTTTAAATTTTTTACCCATTTACCATTACCCATTTCAATTTTGAAAATGAACTGTGTAAATCCATTACCCAACCCATTAACCATTTAAAAACGTAGCACCAAGTTTGCTTATAAATTAAATGGAAATTTTCTTCCATTGGCCATTAATTTTACTTAAAAATAGAACAAGTCTTTGATTTCAGAGAAAGATATATTTCACAAGATTAATAATTTTATATAATTAATAGGTTTTGGTTGATGGGAATATTCAGTTTTTCCTATTGAAAGGGCGAAGAATAAAAGATTTGAGTAACCTATATCATTTTGAAAAAGTTCCAAAATGGCATTTCTGTGTCTGTAAACAAAATCAAAAGCATTACAAACAGGAACTGGTCTGATGATAGTCTGGTGATAAAATTAATTAGTGCTAAAAAACGTTAATATCTCCTTTAGAAGAGGAAAAACTTTTAGTTTATTTTCTAAAAGAGGATGCAACCCAGATTTGGTTAATCTCATAACTTTCAGTGAATGGCATTAGTCTCATACTGTGTTACCAGTTACCAGTTATTACTAGCCTCCTGCGGTGCTCTGTTAAGGTACTCATTTTACAAAAGAGAAGTACAGAATGTTCTTATTTTTTTCTTTTTTTATAACCGTCGTTGCACAGCTGACCCAGATTTGGGTTTATACTAATGTTCAACTCCGTAGCCATTTAACTTTGAACCAATCCAGAAGACAAGGAAATTCCTGGATCAGTACCCCTGATGTATGGCTTGTTATGGGAGCATGGAAGACTTTGTGACTCGACAGATTTAGCGTGCATCAGCCACCATTTACTACACAGGGCTCGATCCCACGCCCTCTTGGACATGGGCCCAGTGCCCTACCAGCCAGGCCATTCCGGCCTGTTCTTATTGTCAAAATTGAAATTTTTTCAGAAATTAGCGACTCTGTTTTTGAGTTCTTTTTTGAATTTTTTGACAAAAGTTTCGTAATTCATTGCCCCAAACAGAAAGTTTTTAAAATAAATTTACAAAAATGCTTGAATCAAAATATATCATTTAATAGAAATAACCTTAATAAACCTTTCTAGTACATTTCTTTAACCTTTCTTCCTGAATAATGTAGTCTACATCACTTTAAAAGAATCTATCTAGAAAAAATAAATGCTTCCCAATCCAAAGGTGAAGAAAAGAAATAAAATGAATTGCGCATCACAGACAGTTCTATAGAGAATTCCAGAACTTCGTTTCTCTCCCTAATAGTCACGTAATTGAGGATGAGCCTTCTCCGAGGACCTAAACTGTGTTCTTACTTTAACTTTGAAGATTACATCAGCCATTGTATAGAACTTATATTGCCAATGAAAGCCAGCTTATCACACATTCAATGAATAAATACCAACCACTAAAATCTCAGTTAATACCCTTTCGACTACTAAGATAACCATGAGAAAGGATTTGGATTGTATTGACCAATAATCTATCTAACTCGAACTAATATGTAAGACCCTTATTTCTTTTTGTTGATTAAATCCTAGTACTTGGACAATCACTTTAGAAGGTTCTTTGTTTAAGATTCTTCTCAAGTGATTAGATTTTAGATGATGAAAGCAGGGAGTTAGAAGATCTAATTGCTATTCTATAGCACTATTAGATGTTCCATAATAAGCTTTTTGTAACATTTAGATTGAGAACGAATTTCCTAGAAATTGCTTTTGGGAAAAAATCTGTTAATACATTTTAGCTTTTTGGATGGTATTAGTTGTTTGAGAACTGCTGGTTGCTTTTTGAAATTTTTAATTTTTATTAGTACTGTTACAGTTATATTATATATTATAAAATCAGCTTATTGCAATTCTATAGCACTATTAGATATTCCATAATAAGCTTTTTGTAACAGTTAGATTGAGAACGAATTACCTAGAATTTGCTTTTGGGAAAAAATCTGAAAATACATTTTAGCTTTTTGGATGGTATTAGTTGTTTGAGAACTGTTGGTTGCTTTTTGAAATTTTTAATTTTTATTAGTATTGTTACAGTTATATAATGAAATCTTGTTGCAATTTTAACACTATTAGATGTTCCATAATTAGCTTTTTTTGTGACAGTTAGGTTGAGAATGAATTTCCTAGAAATTGCTCTAGAGAAAATCTATTCGAAAGATAATATCGTTTTGGTTGGTATTATTTGTTTGAGAACTGTTGCTTATTGAAATTTTAATTTTTGATTAGTATAGTTACAGTTAGATAATAAAATCAACTTATTGCAACTCTAAAGTGCTATTAGATGTTCCATTAATCGAGTTTTTTTTTATAACAGTTTTGTTGAGAATGATTATGCTTGAAATATCTTTTGAGAAAAAAGTCTGTTAAAAAATTATAGCTTTCTGGTGTATTATTTGATTGAGAGCTGTTACTCATTAATATTCTTAATTTTGACTAGTATAGTTACAGTTAGAAAATGAAATCATCTTATTGCCACTCTAAAGAGCTTTTAGATGTTGAATAATTAGTTTTTTTTTTTTTTTTTTTTACAAAAGTTTGGTTAAGAATGAATTTTCCAGAAGTTGCTCTTGGGAAAATTTTTTTTAATAGATTATAGCTTTTTGGCTTGCAATAGTTGTTTGTGAATTGCTGCTTTTTGAAATTTTAAATTTTGGTTGGTATTGTTGCAGTTGGATAATGAAAACATCTTATTACGATTCCATACCTCGATTAGATGTTCCATAATTAGCCTTTTTGCAGCATTCATATTTGCAGCATATATGATTGCTCTGGGGAAAAAAAGAAATTCTGTTGAAAGATTATAGCTCTTTTGTTTGGTTTTATTCGTTTGTAAACTGTTGCATAGTGAAATTTTTCATTTTGTTTAATTTTTTTGCTGTACGATAATGAAAGTGGAGAGTTAGAGCATATGTTTGCATTTTTAGCACACTGTTGGAATTTGAATTATAAATTTTTTTTACAACATTTAAATTGAGAAAAAAGAGACTCATGTTTGTCTCGCAATAAACTCTTCTATTGAACAAATTCCGGAAATAAACAATTAAGTAACTTTTGTGTCACAGTGACACTTTTTTTAATCAAACTCTAGCTTAGTATTGTTTCAAGGCACGTTTTCTTTTTTTTAAATTTTGCAAAATTTTCTCTAGATAAAATCAACATTCATTTACAAAAGAATAGATTAACTAATATACATAATATGCATAATAAACATATCATAACCTACTTGAGAATTGCGGTGCTTTTCTAAAAGTCGTTCATGTGAACGATATAAAAATGTGATTTTTCATTATTACTCCACCAAATTTTAAATGATCATATTTTATTTTTAAAAATAGATAATTATAAAAAAATGCTATTTGCTATAATTGATGTATTGTAAGAAATGCTTTATTGTAAGTATGCCTAAATAAGTTTTTAAACGGAACAAATATTAAAGATATGCAGCATTTGCTGCCTTGTTTAACATTTTGAATGCACGATTTTCAAAAATTTGATTGCTCAGAAATTATTTAAATCAATTTCGCTTAAACTTTACATTTTTTTCATTTAAAATTACATTCTTTAAATTGATAGAAAATTGTTTAATTTTTTTAATGTAATTATCTTTGAAAAAACGAATTTTAGATAGTGAGCAAATTTTTTTTTTTTTTTTTTAATTTTTTTTTTTAAGTTAATTGTCGAGATACAGCAGAAACGTAAAAATTAAAATCAACATTGAGGAGTCCAAACTTTCATTCGATCTCCTGACCAAACTATTTCCCAGATTAAGACTATACCACAAATTCTGAAGATTCAAAATCCTGACTCTTCTAAAAAAATTGCTTGTTTACTCAGAAAAAAGTATATTTTTGTGTTTCATTTCATAAGTTTAAATACCATTTTCACTAACTATATTTAAGGATAGACCCTCAAATCTGTAAGATGGAGTCATAATATGAGAAAATCCTATCATTAGGATCAAGAGGTATTATTCAGGTGTTCGCTCATTTTTTAATTCTGAGGACAATACATTTATTTATACAATATATGTTTTCTCCTGGGCGTGTAGTATTTTGAAATCTAATAATATATTTTAGTAATTATAATCAAATCTATAATTTCTTCACTTTACTAACTTTAGTTAGAATTTAAGTCAGAAAGCTGTTAATATCCTGTTCACATATATTACTCATTTTATTTTTAAAGCTTCGTCTTTTATGAGAACCTTAGTAAAAAAGTTGTCCCGGTAATTCTTGTTGCAATGAATCTTGATCAAATTTGCCATGACAAAGATTAAGCTCAGATGTGTCAAACATGACACTTTCGGCCAGATGATGTATTTGATTTTTGTAAGTACTAAAGCTTTCTGATAAAACAAAGGTGAATTTGCGAATTTTGAAGCCTCAATTTCAGGTTTTGTTTTTTGCTACAACGTTGATAAAATATTTTTTAAACGAAATATCGATGGAAAGACTGTGCATTAACAATCTATGTTTGATTTATCCCTGTTATATTTAAAATTGAGTTAGGTACATACATATTTTTAAAATATTTCTTGGCATCTTAAAAATGTAAAAATATTCTTCATTAATTAGTTATCTTTTTAAGTTTAGGAATGGAATTTTTTTCTCACTCAATTAAATGCCTTTGATTCTTGAAAAGAAAAAACAATTATTATGGTGGTAAAGAATCATTTTTTTAGTCCGTAGTTTTTCGTAATTTATTTTAAAAAAATATTAAAATAAAGATTGAACTTTTTAGAAGCTTTATTATAAAAAAATAAGCTATTTTTTTTATTGGAGTAATTTGACTTTTAATATTTTTCTGGCATTTAACATTTCCATGCCAGCATAATTAATCATAAATCTTGAGAGACCCAGTCTTAAAGCCTCCATAATTCTGGGGACTTTAAAATGTTATGATACATATGAGTTAACAAAATTTTAACTTACTATTTTATCTGTTTTATATTATTCATGTTATCAATAATTTAAAATCAATTTGTAAGTAAACAGTAGGTAAATTTGGTTTAAAATTTCGACCAGAGGTGCCGCTGGCAGTTCGCCCACAACTCCTGGATTTATAAATTTGGCAATTTTCAATTCAATATTTCTTGCCTTATTTCATTTATCAATTGAAAAAATAAATAAATGCATAAACAAAATAAATATAATCTCGTTTTTTTTTAATATCCTTATTGCTCAATTGTTTAACATTTGGTAGAATAAGTAAATATTTATTTTGGTCTAAAATTATTTATTTGACATAGAATTGCTTTCCATTATTGTTTATATTTATCAAGCGAAAGTGGTAAATTTAAATCAATAAATTGAAAATAAAGAAAAATAATTTTTACGATTTTGAACTGCAGATTTGGAAAAAAAATAAATGTTTTATTTGTGCACCTACATAAGTTAGCTTGTGTGCTCATAAGCATTTGTCAAGTGGAAGTACAGGTAGTTCATTTCAAAGAGAGAAAGTTCGAAACATACATACGATAGGGCTACGAAGATATTCGTACCTGCTGCCTTCGCCGAGCGATATCACTACGCCAGGGAGGCGACACCATAGGTTTTTTTAAACGGTTTATTTATTTTGTTTGTAGTTCAGGTAAAATCAATTTTGAATCAAATTTATTTATACATGAATTTATTTTTAAAGCCTTTAATTTGTAACAGTACAAAAATAAATTAAAAAGGTTTAGAAATACGAAAAAGTAGGCAACTATTCTATAATACTGATAAAGTATGATAACTTTATAACAGGTTATAGGCCATTGATCATTATATGTGATCAAAATTTACGTAATCAGAAAATAGTACATAATCATGAAACGTAACATGAAAAGCTACTTAATCCAGAAAAGATAGCTAATATAAATCTTGAACTATCGAAAGTAAATCTTTCAGCTTCAACATTCATTTATATTCAACTTTTCAGCAACAAATACATACATTCATTTGCTGATTTTCATGAAAGCTTCGAAACATCATTGTTTTGTGAAAAACTTCAAGATAAAATTAATGCAGTGTTCAAAGAAAAACATATTGCTTTGCAAATATGGTGTAGATGCATAAGAAATAATAAATATGCGATTTGTAGAATCAATTTTAAAAGACTTAAAAGGAAATGGATCCTTTGAGAACAGCATAAAGTCGATATAGAAAAGAAAAAATTTTTTTTTTCAATTTTAACGCCAAAACTTGCGTTTCATTTCGATTTATAAAGTGCCTTGTTAAGATCGAGCAATCTCACTTCATATACGTATGTTAGAGGAAATTTCCGGAAATGTTTACGTCATGATAAATTTGACTTTTTATCACTTCTTTCTCGCCTCGAGTACAAGAAATAGGGAAATAAATAAAATGATTGATCGCCCAAAAGCCATTTATTCCAAAAATGACTCGAAAATAAACATATGCCATGAAATGAAGTTGAAAATTTTTTTCCCATCGAGATGTTAAGCTCTATATTAAAACCATTCCAAAGCTTCTAAACAATTTTAGAAGAGCATCGTATTATATTTCAGTAAACATAGAAACGTAATTTCCGAAATGACGAAAACATGCTATTTGATATGTCATTGTTATTTGTGTATTCAAATAAAGTAGATAAAATAAAAAAAAACTAATGTAGTGGAGATTATTTTGGTCCATGTTTCTGCCAACTATATCGATGTTCTTCTTATTAAATTCTACTGGTTAAGGAATTTTTCAAATTATTTGAGGTCTAAGCTATCTGAATACAGAAACAGACAAATATATTTTAATAAACTTGCTACACAGTATACATAGTCTTGATATCGTTTACTTTCATCATTTCTGTACATTTCTTGTAGATTTATTTTGAGAAATATGTAAAGATAAAGATTTTCATAATTTTTCAAAAACTGATGTCCAACATTATTTCGATTTTAAAATTAGAAATATTAAAGGTCAAAAGTTTGCATAATTTTCAGTTTACATAATATGAGGCAGCTATTACATCTATTATCATATTATAATTTTGTTCTTACATTTTGTTGAAGTTACCAACAGCTCGTTTATGTTTTATAAATTGTTAATATGCTTTAGGATGACATAAATGTGCACTCTTTATAATTTGTTTCAACTTCTTTTTCAAATATTTTTTCCAACAGCTGCTTACCGTCTTCTCAAATAATTACAGCTTCCTTTATAAATATTTTAAGCAACGTGTTACTTAAAAACCTTATGTATTTACCGTTTCATTTAAGGCACAATAGGATTCTTTAGAAACAAATTGATAACATTATATCTACAAAGTAGGAAACTAACTCTTTACTTGTTTTAAAATTTGAGCTGGGCACCTGGGCCCATCATGTTTCTTTTATATTTGTGGTAAATCTTTAAGGTTAGCAGTCAATGTGGTGGCTGTTATTGGGATTCAAGCACCTTGCATGAGTAAATACTAATAATGGAAATTATAAGAAGCAGGCTTGCTTTAAACTATGCGTTGCTTTGAATGTAGATTGATGGCCAACGTGGGGAAACGCTTGATCAAGTTGTAAGTATTGTTGTTGAATCTGATTCTATGGGTGGATCAGTGATAACTTAGATTCTCTACTAGTATCGTGTACCTGTACTTCTGCCCTGGAAAAGAGAAAAAAAAAACTGTTTGTAAAACCATTCATTTTTAGATTTCTTTAAAATTGAAGAACAAGCGTTTCCCATATATAATTATAAAATTCTAACTATACTGAAGAAAAAGCATGGGCAAAACTATCAGAATACTGTATTTTTGAACGAAAACTATGAAAATACCATATACTACGGTAAATTTTGCCGAAGGTTTTTGCTAAAATTAACAATGAAGTATGGTTTTATTACCAAGCTATTTGGTATGTGTCGCCCGGAAGTTCGAATCAATTTTCGATAGGTGGAGCTCTCAAAGGTAATTCAAGTGATAGCAAAATACTCGTCAAAGAAATTTGAAGATTTTTCGAAACCATTTTAATTTTGTTAATATCTATCTAGCATGAATCACATTTAAATGCATGCAATAAATTTCCAAATCTTTTTGGTGATTAAGAAAATTTAATGATCCATTTTCAAAATCAAGAAATATATTATAAATATTGTTACCACTTGAATGATTCTGACGGAACTTGGGGGAACTCCATCTATCAAAAATTGGCACGGGCATTTTGGACGAACAAGGAATAAACGTGGTTTTATTAGTAAAATTATGTTTTTCTTTTTTATTAGGAATAATATTGCGATACAAACATGGCATTTTTACATAAATTTTATTCTCCGTGCACTATTTCATTTTTTAGAGATAAGAAATAGTTTAATGCACATGTGCTAATAAGTCTTGATAGTCTATTTCTCCTTAAAATATGAACTGATATTGCTATAAGTTTTTTCTCTTTTCCTGGGTGCAAACATCCCTGCTTGTATAAATGTACTGAGTATAACGTACTGAGTGTTATCGATAAGTGTATGCACTGTCCATCCGTTGACTGAACATAACGTAAATTTATCGCATTATCCATCATCTCCTACATCAAAAAGCCTCCACGCGGTCTTTTATAGGTAGTCCGCGCAGACTATTTAAAAAGTGAACCAGTTGTGCGCATGAACCCAAAACCTTTTATAAAAGTAATTTAGAGAAATTTATCATATATTTTTGAGAATTGAATCTGTATTGACAAGTGAATAAGGCAAACCAATAAGATTCATAAATAAAACAAATTTTTAGTCATATATTTGCTACCACTTTCTTATTTTAACTAGATTTTAACTAGATGACTCGTTCGGAAAGAGGATATGCTTCAGAGTGGTCTGATCGGACTACCTATAAAAAACTGTGTGGAGGCTTTCAGTTATAGGGAGGCATTGCATTATCGTATTTGTATGCTGAAATTGTGATTTGTTGGATAACATAAAACTTTTGAAAATTATTTACTTTATTTTGAAAATTGAGTTTTGCATTTGTATCGAGAAAAAAAATAATATTTTTAAATTATTTATATTCTTATGAGTTATTGTTATTTCCTTGAAGAAATGCAATGAAGAGGATATTTTACAATTATTTAGTTATAATTATGCAAATACAATGCTTGTTGAAGCCCGCAAGCTGAAATTATATTCAGATTATAATATACCATCAATATCGATGATTAAGACATTCAAATTATAGCAGCTGACATCTTTGATCAACGGAACCAAACACTAGTGATTGCTTAAGTGGAGAGAAACCTGTTGAACTATAATAATCTGCTATTAACTAAATACTCCAGCCATTATCATATTAGTTGCGTGTATGAAGGATGTAGTTAAAATATTACAAATACTCCCAATAAAACTTAACCGCAACCACAACTACAGAATACGGATTAAAAAACAAAATTGCTTCATTCGGAGTATTAATAGTTTTTATCTCTCCTTTATTAAAAAAATTATTTGAAGAAAAACAAAACTTGCTCACAAAAACAGTTCATTACTTTTGGGATTTTAATACACTACTTTAATACACTACTATTAGTTTATTAAAATCCAAAAAGTATTTTAATAAAATAATATTTTATAACTGGGGGGGGGGGGTAACTACTACATGTGATAATTATGCGCTTTAAACCCTTTCCAAAATTTCAACCAAGCAACTTATTTTATATTCCAACTGCTCCGTTTTCTGCAAAAACGAAATAAATAGTAGAATAAGGATAATTAAGGCTACACTTAAAATATGTAAACACAAGATTACTGTCATGAAGTTGCATTTCATATGATATTTTGAATTTGTCATTCGTAATAGTGGAAAATTTAATTAAAACAAAAACGAAAAACGAATAAACGAATTGCAAAAACGAAATAAATAGTAGAATAAGGATAATTAAGGCTACACTTAAAATATGTAAACACAAGATTACTGTCATGAAGTTGCATTTCATATGATATTTTGAATTTGTCATACGTAATAGTGGAAAAATTAATTAAAACAAAAACGAAAAACGAATAAACGAATTGCAAAAACGAAATAAATAGTAGAATAAGGATAATTCAGGCTACACTTAAAATATGTAAACACAAGATTACTGTCATAAAGTTGCATTTCATATGATATTTTGAATTTTTCATACGTAATAGCGGAAAAATTAATTAAAAAAAAAAAAAAAAACGAAAACGAAAAATGAAATAACGAATTGCAAAAACGAAATAAGTAGTAGAATAAGGATAATTAAGGCTACACTTAAAATATGTAAACACAAGATTACTTTCATAAAGTTGCATTTCATATGATATTTTGAATTTTTCATACGTAATAGTGGAAAAATTAATTAAAACAAAAACAAAATAACGAATCGCAAAAACGAAATAAATAGTAGAATAAGGATAATTAAGGCTACACTTAAAATATGTAAACACAAGATTACTGTCATAAAGTTGCATTTCATGTGATATTTTGAATTTTTCATACGTAATAGTGGAAAAATTAATTAAAACAAAAACAAAATAACGAATCGCAAAAACGAAATAAATAGTAGAATAAGGATAATTAAGGCTACACTTAAAATATGTAAACACAAGATTACTGTCATAAAGTTGCATTTCATGTGATATTTTGAATTTTTCATGTGTAATAGTGGAAAAATTAATTACTCTTCTCTCTTAAATTATAAAACAAAAAACTAAAATAACTTAAATTTCATAACCACTAGAAAATACTTTATACAAAGTTTATACTACGTTTGTTACATATTATAACCGTCATATTTATTTTGCTTTTTTATATTAAGCAATAAATTTTGAACTCAATCCAAAAGACAAGGAAACTTTTGGATCAAGAATTGGGTGAAATTTTACCTTCTTGGAAGACTTTTTAATGGCACTAACCCAAATTTGCGTTATATGGCGAGGAAAACCACGAAAATCTCCCATGGTTAGCCTGACAACAAGGGAACTCTAAACCATGATCCGTCTACCACTAAGGTTACTTATACGTCAGTGTTGTGGTTGGTGCAAGCCGTGTGCTGAATTCATATCCACAAGCCATCGCTAGGATTCGAACTTTGTTCACTTCAATAAAAGCTGAAGACTCTATCCTCTGAGCCACCACGGCTAAAGGCAGGGATGCCAACTGCTCCGCTTTCTGGAATAGTTTTAATAAAAAGTAGCAAATTGTATAGTAAAATTCGTTAGAGAAGGATAGTTACGTCCAGTTTTTAATAGAGTAACCAGTAAATTAATGCTTTAACGTTGCATTTTATATTATACTTAAAATTGTTGATATTTAGTGGTGAAAAAATTTTCTTAAAGGGAAAAATTCTAAACTAAAAGTAACTTAAATTTCGCTACCACTGGAAAATACTATTTCACAAAGCGGAGCAAGTCGGCATCTCTGCCATAACCATCGGTGAAAGCCCTTATATAGCAAGACGGAAAAGAGAAAAAACTGGTACAAAAGACATTTCATTCCAGCATTTTTTTCGGAAAAAATAAGATATCTGTAACTATCAAGATTTCTTTTAAAATTTTAGCATATATATAAAACTGCTTCTTTTCGAAGATTAAGTGGATATTGTTGAAAAATTTAAAAAAAGAATAAGTAAACTCCTCCCCAAAACTAGCTGTAACTGAAAAGGTTTCACTACCAGCCTTTCCTATTTTCCGTCTCGCTTTCACCCCTGGCCATAACTGCCAACTTTTACGCATTTGGCGTAAAATTTTATTTTAATATTTAAAGTGGTAGTAAATATATACTATTTTTTCTTTTATAAACCTAATTTTTAAATTATTTTGACCACTACTATTCTTAGAGCCGCGATGGCTCAGGGGATAGAGCGTTCGCCTTCCAATGAGGCGAACCGGGTTCGAATCCCAGTCGATACGAATTCCGCATCCGGCTTGCACTGACCACAGTGCTGACGTGAAATATCCTCAGTGGTAGACGGATCATGGGTTAGAGTCCCCTTGCCGTCAGGCTAACCGTGGGAGGTTCTCGTGGTCTTCCTCTCCATGTAACGCAAATGCGGGTTAGCTCCATCAAAAAGTCCTCCACGAAGGCAAATTTCTCCCAATACTCGATCCAGGAGTTCCCTTGTCTTCTGGATTGGGTTCAAAATTACAAGGCTACGGAGTTGAACATTAGTAGCCGTAAACCCATTAAGTTGGGTCGGCTGTTCAACGACGGTTATAAAATTATAAAAACTACTATTCTTAAAAAAATTAAGCATATATATTATTATGCGTTACTATCATGATTGAGGTTTTATGCCAAAAGTCTCAGTCGCCATTCAGCTAAATACAGATGAAGACGTCGTGTGCCCGCTGCCGCGAGAAGGAGCTTCAGCAAAGTCCAGATCAAGTCAACTCAAATCATGGTTGTCAGCTTAAACTTTTTCAAATACAACATATTTCGTTGCCAAAAATTGAAATTTTTATTTAATTTTAATACCACTGGGAAAAATCAAAATAGAAGGGATTAAAAGTTGGCAAGTATGATACTATGACATACGTTCCACGTTTTCAAACTACCACTTGAAAATATTATTCGCTGTCCGGAGAAAGTTGGCATCTCTGTGTATATAAATAAAACTATTTTTGTGTGTTCTATATATTGTATTAATTTCTTCAAACCATTTTAGTAATGATAATAATCTAAAAAAATAAAAAATTTACTCTAATTATGTGGTTCTAACAGGAATGCCCGCTGCTCCGCTTTCTGGAATAGTTTTAATAAAGTGGTAGCAATTTATATTGTGAAATTCGTTTGAGAAGGATAGTTACGCTCACATTTTAATAGAGCAACCAGTATATTGATGCTTTAACGTTGCATTTTATATGATACTTATAATTTTTGATATTTAGTGGTGAAAAATTTACTTCAAAGGAAAAGTACTACACTAAAAGTAACTCAAATTTCGCTACCACTGGAAAATACTATTTTACAAAGCGGAGCGAATTGCATACCTGCCAACTTTTAATCCCTTTTATTCTGATTTTTCCCAGTGGTAGTAACATGGAATTAAAATTTTAATTTTAAGCTAAAAAAAAAGTTGTATTTGAAAGCTGCTCTAAGACCATACCACTCGGTGTCCGGATACATTTGACCAGATAGTGTATATAAACTTGAGTATATAAATAAGATAATATAAACGTATATATATATATAAGTATATAAATCCGAGACCTCTATATAGTCAGGAATTAGTCCTCTATAGTTAGGAAATAGTCCTCTATATAGTTAATTAACATTCATTGTAATTGATGAATGTGAAGTGGATCATGAAAAACTGACCACACTGAATAACTTTTGTTCTAATGATCGGATCTTCACGTTCTAGGACTCAATATTAATGGCTCGAAAGGGTGACCTCAAGTATGTTAACTAATCAGTGCGGACGATGTTTTAAGTTAATCAAATCAGTCACAAAAGCGTACTTTCTCTGAAAAAACATGCCCTTTTTTCAAAAGATTTAAATTTCTGACTCCCAAAATATCTGCAATCTGCAATCTGGGAAATATGGTCCCCATAGTTTGAGCAAGAAAGCTATCCAAAGTTTGGACCCCTAAATATTAATTTTATTTTTTGCGTATTTCATCATATCTCGAAAACATTTTAAGCAAAGTGCAAAATTTTTACACATAATTATAAAACTCGTTTATACAAATAAGATAAAACCATGTAAAAAAGTAAATTTCAGTAAATATTTATTTTTTTATTAATTTATTTACAAATAGTAGAAAAAATATTCAACTGTGAGTTGTATAATTTTTTAAATAAGAGGTAATTATAACTATCTAATCTATCTAACTAAACTATCTAATTTTACATAGCAATATACAAAATTAGAGCAAAATCGGATAAATAGCTTCTGAGAAATAAAATTTTAAAAAAATTGTATATTGGTCCGTTTTCTTGAGCAGTGTACATAATTTTTTAAGCCCCATAATGTGCTTTTAATTTATCATTTCTTATGTTATGACTTTTTATCGATGTTGTATAAAAAAATAAATGTTTTATTTTAAATATGGTTCTCAATTTTATGTAGAAAAGTTAAATTAACGCACTTAATTTCAAAGGCATTTCATTCTTTTCTATTTAACTCAGAAGAGTTATTTCTTTGATCCAAAGATAAATGCAATCTTCTAAACTTTGATTAAATCTGTATGAAATTACAATCTATCAAAGATCAGTAAGCTTGAATTCAGGAAATTCGATATCTTGTTCCTGTCAGTAAGTCTTTTGACTTACTTTCCCAATTTGGAAAAGAATATTTTTAACTGCCTAATAGAAAATGTTATTATATTTCTTTACTTCAAAGTTATTTGAGCTGCTTTATGTGTCAAGTTCTGTCTCTTTCATTTGATGTTGAGATAAAATGTATTGATTAAAATAATAAAATTCATGCAATCGAAATACTAAAATTACAAAATTGCGCTTCTTAATTTTAAAATTTCAATGAATTCTATAATATAGAAAGATGTTATGTACATAATCTTATACTTCTTTGAACTTTTCAGTTTCAGAAAATATATTTTATCTAGAAGTTTTGCTAGTTTTTTTTTTTTTTGGTTAATGGTGGCACTTGGGTCTATTTCCCATTCCTCAGAAATGCCAGGATTGCTACTCTCTTATCGTTACCCAGTGAGCACCTATGGCTAAGCCACGGCGGTGGAGTAGCGTCGCCCACGTCATACAACCTCAAACCCGTTTATAGGGTGGGTTACATTCACACAATCACACAGAAGGAAGGATATAGAACACACACACAGAAAGAGAAAGAAACATCCATGCCCTGAGCGGGATTCGAACCCGCAACCATTGGCTCCGCAGTCAGGCACGCTAACCACTCGGCCACCTGGTCGGCTTTTATCTATAAGTAAAGTAATGAATAAATACGAATTTTTAAAAAAAATGTCCCTCATTACACATAATAATTAGAACGAATATATAAAATTACCGATAGATAAATTGTCATGTTCTTAACGATTTGACCTAGAATATTTATAAAACATATTTTTTATATCTTTTTTAATTTTTTGTATTAATTTAGGTCAAAATAAGAGGAAAATATTATATTTAGCATTTTTCTAAGTTATTGTTATAAATACAGCATGACTTGTGTGGTTTTCAGCTTTATTCTAAAACGTAAACGTAGCAAGTGCGACCTCAGACTGTACATTCTAAGTGAACTGATATATAGTTCGTTCACCAGGAGTAGGCACTTGGTTCCGCATTCTGGGAGGAAGAGTTCATTTCAGCGCGGGAGTAAAAGGAGAAACGTGCCCGCGCTTGAAATTGAGACAACTCTTAATTTCGCGCTTAACGCTAACAGTGAATTATTTGCCAGTCACTGACTTCATTTTATCATTTGCAATTTTGTCTTTCGTTACTCTAGATTATTAAATTATATTGCAGTAAAATGTCTCAAAAAGGACGAATTATTCACTCAAAAGAGAGAGAGAGAGATATATCATCAAATCTATGAAATATTTAATATTAAAAAACGCACTTAAGCGACCTTGCCAAATAGCAACCTTAGTCAGGATTTTTCATATCCTTTTTCCAAAAATTGCGAAATAGTATCGTCGGATACATCGTGACAAAGCCAAGTGCCAATACTTTTTCTTTATTTTCAACAAATTGTGTGCCTGGGCCGCGCAGCGCCCCCTAACCCATACATCATGAACATTATAACAATGTATAAAAGCATTTTGCATTGAGCATCATTATGGTAGCAATAAAAAAAATAAAAATAAAAATAAAAAAAGGAAAAAAAAAAAGAAAAAAAAATTACAGTCATTGTTTGAAATTTAAAGTTTCTGGTTTTCCAAGACCCAATACTTTGCTTTATTTAAACAACTGGGTTCCTAGGCCGCGCAGCGGCCCCTAACCCATCCATCTTTGTAAAAATATTTTACAGTGTAAAAATATTTTTACTGTAACATATTTGTAAAAATATTTTACAGTGAATATCACATTTTGAATTATGTAATAGTGTAGTAACACGGGTAGCAAGATCGATAGCTATATTGTATTCAAAATCGCACAACCTGTTAGATCATGCTTATACGAATTAAAAAAAATTGCTCATCCGACTTCCCCAAGTGCCAATACTTTACTTTACTTTATTTAAAACAACTGGGCACCTGGGCCGCGCAGCGGCCCCTATCCCATTCATCATGAAAATTACAAACAATGAGTTAAAAACATTTTGAATATAAGCAGTCGTTGTGGTAGCTTTACAATCCTTTGCCTACACATTTTGGTAGCCATAATAAAATCAAGCCGTTTGCTTGTGAAATAATAAAACAATGAAATTTTCAATATGGCAAATTGGCATTTTTACATAACATTAAAAATATTGATTGTAGACTTAAATTAAAAATAAGATAAAACATGATTTGATAATCAAGTGCCAATACTTTGCTTTTGCTTTTATTAAAATTAAACTGGGTGCCTGGGCCGCGCAGCGGCCCCTAACCCATTCATCATAAAATATGTACAGTGTGTAAAAACATTTTGGTTTTTGCAACATTATGGTAGCAAGAACAGAAAAAGAAAAGAAAAGATAATCACATAATAAAAAATTTTTACATTAAAGATATTGCATGCTTTGTTTGTTGTTTAAGGTTGTAGTTTTCTTTTACATGGTTATATTACTATGGTTTTATGCTATTACTTTCAGAATTTTTAAGGAAATTATTGAATCATTTTAAAGTTCTATTTAGAGTTCAGAGTTTGCTTTTTTCAGTTAGTCGGGAAACACTGTTGGATGATACTCAGTTGATGTTGTTCTGGGTGAATTGGAAGGTTGATGTTATGTACAATGATCGATGATTCGTCCACTGAGTTGATTCAGATGATGCGTTTGAGAGGATGGATGATTCCGATGCTATCTTTGAGAAAATGATGACTGTTGGGGTAGAACTTGAGATCTGTGGGGTTGTAGTCGAGCGCGTTATCTATTCAGCTATGCCGGTTTGCTATTATTTGTGCTGATGATGATGATATGAGGCGTCTGATGTGTAGAAAGCTGCTATTGGTCTTAGATGGGAATCCTTTTTGTAATTTTCAAAAGAGAGGTTCTGGTTAAAGTTGGCTGCTGTACATTTTTCGGCTTTTCTGTAGAAGTCTGCGTTCAGTTTGTTGATATAATCGGATAGAGGAGGTGCCAATACCTGGTGAACGAACTATACTTTAGTTCTTTGTTCTGTAAAGAATAGTGGCTGCTAAACGTTCAAAAGGAATTGGTCTTACAGAGATGCCAACTTGCTCCGGACAGCAAATATATATTTTGAAGTGGTAGTTTATCAATTGTGATTCTTGGTTTAATTAATTCAATTTAGAAGATTTTTATTCACCACTATTTCTAAATAATTCGTAAGCTTATAAAATTCACCATTTTATAGTACTCGTGTGGGGCCTCCCTGGCCGAGTGGTATCGCCGGTCAAAACGCTCTGTTAAGCGTGGACGTAGCGGGTTCGAATCCCGCCGTAACCCTGGATGTATTCTTTGTGATGTCTTTCTCTGAATTGTTCTATCTGTATTTTCTACTTGACAATGACTTATAAGCCTATATTGAGCACACAAGTCAGCAAATGTATGTAATTTCAATAAACAATAGTACTCGTGTCATCAAAGTGCCCATCCAGACGATTTAAAAGGCCCTACAATCGAGTCAACAACATAAGATCGAACAACACCAGATCCATGGAAAAGGATGTTTCCCCTGCTGCTAGAGTCCTTCTACTCCTTACAGAACTTTAAAAACTTATTCAAAATGAAGAAGTCTTCAATTTATTGATCGGACTTATAAAATCTAGAGCTCCTGAAACAACATCTACAGATTCAGCATAGACTTTTTACCACCGGCCAATCAGATGCCAGTATCCATGAAGCCGCGCCCCTTGAACTTTTTTGATGACAGTTCGCTGTGATCTTTATTTTTTCTCTATTTTCAGATCCATTTGTGACTGAAGCAATATCTCAGAACCACCTAACAGCGATGAATGGGTTAAAGCCGCTTCGCGGCTGTGTACCCAGGTTCTCACCATTTCTACCATTCTACCAGTACTCGTGTCATGCTATACCTTTGTAAAAGCAAGCAAAGAGTCAAATATTTTCAAAATTTACTTTGTAGTTATTTACCATTATTTAAAATTATTTTGACGTGTACGGAGCAGTTGGCATCTCTGGTTTTATGTTTCTAGTAGTTTGTAATATTTGTATAATTAATGATGGTAGACTGGTTGCAATACACCGTAAAGGGTTAACCGAACTTATGAGAGAGTTTTTTTTAAATTTTCTCGTCTATGGTAGACACCCAAGTCTTAAGTAAATATAACGATAATCAGCTTTTTCTTCAAAATTTATAAATTTGCACCAAAATTTATTGTTCCTAAGATTGGTACTTACTGTATTTCAGGTAGTATCACAGGGATATCGCTAAAGGTTCCGAGTAGTTTCAACAACTTTATTTTCAAAATATTAATATAAAATTTTAAAAACTAGATTATTTGTTTTATTATTCGCAAAAACTAGCAATAAAGTTATAGTTTTTTTAAATGGCTCTTTCTTGCATATACGCTTAGCACTGTAAAAAAATTTCAATCCACTGAAACGAAAATTCTTTTGAGGATTTAATTAACACTAGGTTTACGGACGTTTCTTATATACCTATCTCTACGAACACACGTCAATTTGACGCATGAACGAATACATATAACAGCACTTACAGAGATGCCAACTTGCTCCAGCCAGAAAATATATATTTCAAAGTGGTAGTTTATCAATTGTGATTCTTGGTTTAATAAATTCAATTTAGAAGATTTTTATCCACCAATATTTCTAAACAATTCTTAGGCTTATATAATTCACCACTTTATATTTGCAAAATTTACTTAGCAGCTATTTACCGTTTTTTTTTTTTTTTTTTTAATTATTTTGGCGTGTCCGGAGCAGTTGGCATCTCTACACTTAGAAAGCAATGTAATTATATACTTTAAGAAAAAAAATGAAAATATGAGATATATATTAATGAAATATTCTAGTATTTTATTTTTCAATACTCGAACTAAGCAACTAAAACCTTCAAAATCTGACACTCTAATATCAATTGTCATTTTGTGTTTGTTCTTTCTATTATTGCTTATCGGCAACAATTGTTTAGCACTTGTTTCATTTGAGATAACGATATCAGATAACGGATTGAAGTATAGTCGGTACATTCCTATTTATTATTGATGTGATTTTGCATGTTTACTCAAAATTTTGTTTAAATTACGGTCGCGTCAATTTGACGCACATCCGTAGAGATGTACCGCAAAGAGAATTTGAATATTTTAACGCTTTTGAAGAAAATAGACTTCAATATATAGTTACCTCGCGTCCTGTAAACCTAGTGTTAAGAAGGTTATCAGCTGTATTTTGATTAATTATATAAAAATCAAGTGCATATACTACTGACTTAGGGATCAGTGTAGTTAAAAAAAGCAAATTTTTAAAAAATTCCTCTTTTTTCTTAGCGAAAAAAACATGCATGAAAAATTAAATTCTACTGTTTTCTCTTAGGCTGTAGTTCAAAACATGTGTTCCATTATAAGCACTCATGAAAAATTGTAGACAATAATTTTAAAACAACATGAGGCAGCATTCAAACAATCTTTAGTCTATCCACTTTCATTACTTTGCACAAAACCTGCTATAACTTTTTAATTAATTACTGTACCAACAGAAGTAAAGCATTTTTTGAAAGCAAAGTGTACAGGGGCTCAAAATTCATGATAAACTTCATTTCATAAATTTTGCCCAATTGCCCAAAACTGTGTTTTAGGGCTAGCCTTAATGAAAGCAATAATAATCAGTCACCTTAAATAAAAATCAAGGTTTTCGTTTCCCTAAAAAACCATAATTCTGGGAAAATGACTTGTCATATTATCCAATCATTGGTGAAAGCGAGACGGAAAAGAGGATTAACAATTTCAGTTTTAACTAGTTTTATAGGGAGGTAAATCGATTCTTTTTTCTAAAAACTATTCAACAATACCTACTTTTTCAGGTGATGAAGAGCAGTTAATATATATGCTGTAAATGTAAAAAGAATCTGGTAGGTGCAGAAATTTAATTTTTCTCAAAAAAAATGATTGAATGAAATGTCTTTCGTACCAGTGTTTGCTCTTTTCCGTCTTGATACATATAGGCTTTCAGCATCACCTTCTACATCAGAAAGCCTCCACAAGGTCTTTTATAAGTAGTCCGCGTAGACTATTTAAAAAGAGAGCCAGTTGTGCGCATGAACCCAAAACCTTTTATAAAAGTACTTGGAAGAAATTTATCATATACGAGTATATTTGAGGATTGAATCTGTAGTGGTTGACAAGTGAATGAGGCAAACCAATAATATTCATAAATAAAAAACATTTTTAGTCATATATTTGCTATCACTTTCTTATTTTAACTAGATTTTGTATTAAATGACTCGTTCGAAAAGTGGATATCCTTCACAGTGGTCTGATCGGACTACCTATAAAAAACCGTGTGGAGGCATTCAGTTATAGGAGGCGTTGCTTTCAGCCCTGCAATATTTACATATAAAATATTAGCTTAATGTGTCGAATAAAAAGTATAATTATAAATACTTTGTATATTTCTGTTTATAAGAGCACCACATAGTTTATTATTTTATTATTTATTTAATATTTTTTTTTAAATTTTCTTAGTAAGTTATTTAAAACTTTGTTTGAAAAGGGTTTTATGCCCAAGAAAAATAATCTTCGAAAAATGTTTAAGAAGTTTCAGAGGGAGCTTAATTTGGCCATCATTAAGAAGAAAATTAAACTTTAAATCTTTTGTAACGAAATGTATCATTATTTTGTTATGTTTTGATATTCTAGAACAAACTACAAAGAACATCCTTGAGATTATTAGCTAATTATAGGATGAAAATACTCTCTTGATGAGTTAATCTTTTGTTTCTTAAAACATGCATTCGTTATTTTTTTCTTTTTAATTTAAGCATACATTGTTTTGTTTTTGAAACATTATTTGCTAATTTCAAAATGCCTCAAAAGTATATTGAAAGTACTTTTATTATCATATTTTATCATCATTATTTTTTTATCTCATGCAAAAATGTGTATTAGAAATTTTAAAATATCAGTAAGATATTTTATATACCATGATTATATTTTAATTTACATTATTTCACTATATATATAATTTTATTATTCTTTTTTTTAAAAAAAATTTAATTAGTAATACAAAAGTTATGTTCATTCGCTCAACAAAAAGAAACTACAAAATGAAAATATGATGAAGCAAAAAAATGCTATTTTGTTGTTTGCAATTGTTTTTTTCTTTCATATTTTAATCATTTTAAGATTTGCACTTTGCTTTGGATGTTAACACTGTTAACTGAACTGAACTTGTTATGCTAGCTGGGCCATCACCTCCTACATCAAAAAGCCTCCACACGGTCTGTTATAAGTAGTCCGCGCAGACTGTTTAAAAAGTAAACCAGTTGTGCGCGTGAACCCAAAACCTTTTATATAAGTGATTGAGAGCAATTTATCATATATATTTGAGAATTGAATCTGTAGTTGTTGACAAGTGAATAAGGCAAACCAATAATATTCATAAATAAAACAAATTTTTAGTCATATATTTGCTACCAATTTCTTATTTCAACTAGATTTTGTATTAGAAGACTCGTTTGGAAAGTGTATATCCTTCACAGTGGTCTGATCGGACTACCTATAAAAAACGGTGTGGAGGCTTTGGCACTAACCGGCACTAACTATATATCACACAAGCATAATATTGCGGACTTAAATTATTTCTTTCTTTCTTTCTTTATTTAAATAAACTGGGCACCTGGGCCGCGAAGCGGCCCCTATCCCATTCATCACAAAATTACATACAGTAAGATAAAATACATTGATTTGGCAGACATTGTGGTAGCCATAAAAAAATAATAAAATATAATATAATAAAATAATAATATTTGCTACCACTTTCTTATTTTAACTAGATTTTGTATTAGATGACTCGTTCGGAAAGTGGATATCCTTCAGAGTGGTCTGATCGGACTACCTATAAAAAACCGTGTGGAGGCTTTCAGTTAAAGGAGGCGTTGACTGGGCACTTGGGTCGCGAATCCATCATGAATTATTTAGCAGAGTGTGAGTTCTTTGAGGTCAGCAGGCAGTGTGGTAGGTATGAGGTTGACACTGTGAACAGACCTGCCAACTTTCTACGCTTTTTGGAAAAATCTCTTTGGGTGGTAGCTAAGTTAATGCTTTAATGTTTTATTCTTTTTTTTATAAATATGATTTAAAGTTATTTTTCATATCACTACTTTTAAATGGTTTCAAAAAATATATACAAAAAAAAAACCCTTTGTTCAAATTTTCTCCTGTTGAGGCTTTTAAAATGTTGTCAAAATTACTGAAAGTTCTGTTAGCTTTAGTTTTTAGTTCTCTATCTCTCATTAAAATATTTTTGAGAAGTGTGATAGGCGGCAGTCCTGTTTGAATGTCATTTTGTCACCTATGGTATCTATGTCTTTTTTGTCTTTTTAAGATTTGTAGTTTTGCCACGATGACAATGTAATTTAGTCGCTGAGATATCACAGACAAGGGTCAAACTTCCTATACCCAGACGCTTTAACCTATTCGAGACGGGAAAGCCATATATGCATTCTCAGGGTTGCGACAATTACAGTAAAAAAGATAAAACTGGCAGCTAAACTATTTTTATAGCAGTTTTTTTTGTAGGTGGAGTAATAATAGTTTTCTTCATTTGTGTCCCCGAAACTAAATTCAAATTAAAAATTATATAGTTTCAATTTTAACAAACTTAGATTAGATGTATTAGATTTAAAGTGAAAGCAAAAATAAGATTGTCAAATTAGCCATGCCCAAACTTAAGCTACCACCTTTTATTTTTTTCCATCCAGTTTCTGATTCCATACGAATCTATTTATGACTCACCCGTTCCGAAAAGGTATGGCCAGTCTATTTAAGACAATGGGTACCAACACCAAGAAATTGTGGACTCTTAACCTCTATGCTTCTAACGTAAAACGGGTTTTTCAAGAGTTGAATTTTTACACATTAATCATTCAACTTTTGAAATTATAGATCAATCTTTTCTTCAGTGGTAGAGAATTTTAAGATTTTTTTTCTAGATAAAAACAACTTTTTCCTTTTTTTCAAGACCTCGCGATGGTTGTTAAAAAATTAAAATTGAAAATAATATAACACGCAGTAGTATTAAAATGTTAAATATAAGCCTTGTCTGAACTTCTATATTTCTTTTTAACTGAAATTAATTTTCTTGCATTGACTTCCAATCATTAATTTCAGAACATTTAAGAAATTCGGAGGTTTAATTGTAACCTTTGGACGAATATAAGTTTTAAGAGAATTTTCAAATTTACGAAATAAATTCGAAAAGAATTAAAAAATGTTAAGGAGATATCATGTGACTTCTCAAGCGGCACAAATATGAAAAAAATTTTTTTTATGGATAACTAACCAAATTTTTATTGTGTGACAAAGCTAACTGTTATCCGAATTACAAACTAATGATAACTATTTTTCGCAAAAAAACTGGAACTTTGATTATGAAATAAAACCAGTTCGTAAGAAAGAATTCCAGCTTGCGAAGAGGTTTTTCCTCCCTAATAAATACACAAAGTAATGTTTGTTGAGCAATGGAACCGATAGAACCTCTTTTTTTTCCCTTTGTTTTGGATATCACCTTTACACATGAGGCCTCTTATGAGGCAAAGAAACAATCAAAACGAAACAGTTAAGAGGCTCCATCCCATTTGTGTATTCAATTATAAAAATAAATAATTAATGAGAATATGAAAATAGCAAAACTTGAAAATAAATTTGTCTGCATTTGATTTATTTTTTACTAGTAATTCTGAAATTCTTTTATGGAATGAGAAAAAGTCAGTAGGTATGTTGTTATTTAAGTTTTTTGCATTTGCAAAGGAGACAACTATCTTCATTTTATAGAAAAAGTTTTTCTAGTGGCAGTATCTCTTGTATTTTAATGCACAATTTTTGGTTCAGAAAATTTGTTTTATAATTATTTTGTCAACCACTGCATTTAAATAATTTAATGTGTCCGACTAGTTTCAAAAACTTTTTTTGTTTGTAAAATATTAATATGAAATTTTAAAATAATTAGTTCATTTGTTTGTTATGAGTAAAAACTAAAAAAATAATTTATTATTATTATTTTTAAAATGTCCATTTTTATATGAAAAAAGGCATATACTCTAAACACCGATAAAAATCTTCTAGAGCCAAAAAAAATCTTTTGAGGATTTTATTTAGAAGGCTATCAACTATGCTTTGAACTTTTATATTAAAAGCAAGTGCATATACTACTAAGTAAAGGATCAAAGTATTCAAAAAGCAATTTTTCTAAAATTTCTGCACTTTTCTTTGGGAAAAAAAAACAGGCACACTTGATGCCAACTTGCTCCTGACAGCGAATAAATATTTTCAAGTGGTAGTTTATCGATTGTGATTCTTGGTTTAATAATTCAATTTAGTAGATTTTTATCCACCACTATTTCTAAACAATTCGTAGGCTAATATAATTCCCCACTTTTTTCAGATATGTCAACCCCAGGCACCCTATTTTTGATAAATAAAGAAAGAAAGAACAGATATGTCAACGAAAAAATTAGAGGGAGGTCTGAAGATGCGAACTTGATGTTTTCCGATGTGATCCTGAGTCCTTGATGCCGATAACTGATGCTGGTCATGCTCTACTGATGTCCTCTTCTCCCTTGTTATGCCGGTCATGCTAAATTGATGCTGATTATCCTGAACGTTACAAGTTGAGTGGTACTGATTTTGATCTCGCCAGGTTCCTGAGTCGGAAGAGACAATACTGCCAACTCACCATTTTGATGTCTAGATTTTGAGCTCGCCATTTTGTTTTTTCAAGTCATGCCGTATCATAAAACAGCTCGTGGTGGAAAGGTCGCACTCTCTGGTCATAATTCACCATTGCATTGCAAAGAATCCACGTCATTAGAATAAATCATTACTACCTGTGGGATTTCAAAAAGATATTTTCCATGAGTTGAACATGAACATATTGACGATCTTGTAGAGTTTTACTCTCAGTTTGATACAGAGGAGCTGATTCGTTTCGATAAATTACTTAGCAAACTGCTCATTTAAATAAGATCAAGTTACCCTGGAGACTATGAATACTCATACTTCCTAAAACTGACAAATGCAGCTTATCACGTCAGATGGAAGAGGAAAAACATTCAAGCAGAAGAAAACAAGGAGATGAATAAGAAATCCATTCAAGGCGAATCAATAATCACTGAAACTAATCCAAGCACTGAAGACATGACCATGGAAAATAAAGATGAAAACCTGAATACAACACCGAATACAGAAACTGACACGGACATCAATATTAACAATAATACAGAACCACCAGCAGAGAAAAGAAAAAAGAAGAAAAAGCAGAATGCAGTAAAAAGAATTGAAGATAATTCTACATTCATGTCTACAAACAGCTGTCCTTCCTCTAGCCAACATAACTTAACAGATGACGCCACTATCTTGACGACAACAAAACCTAAGGTGAATTTCGACAAAGTACGGGATCCACCCAGCAAACGTGAAATAACACCGCAAGCCAGATTTATTAAGGTTCTGGTCCAGGGCCTGCCTGTGGACTTTGATACAGATGCCATCAATACAGAATTACAGAAAAACAATATTGAAACCTTTAAAATAGTGCAGTTTAAGAAGAGAATGAGAGAGGCCTATCGGCTCCTTTCACTTTTTTTCATAATCCTAACTTCAACGACGAATCACCATAATTCGAAGTCAACAATATACAGCAGATCCCGATCAAAATCGAACGATTTTGAGGAGGTCGAGGACCTATACAATGTTACAACTGCCAAAATTATGGACATACGCAAAGCCACTGCAATGCACCTGCAAGGTGTGTAAAATGCGCTGAAAACCACAGGTCACATGAATGCTACAAAGACAGAACAACAGCTCCAAAATGCTGTAATTGTTTCAAAAACCACACAGCCAACTATACTGGGTGCGAGACCCGTCCCAGCAGAAGGAGCCCTCGAGCAACATCAAATTCGATGTCTAAACTTGCTCACCGATTAGTGTCATTAATCAATGAATTACAGGAATTGCTCAAAAATGAAGAAGTGCTCCGCCGTCTGCGGGGGATCATCGGGGAAACATCTCAATCCCAGTGAGTTCTATTTTTATTTTCAAGACTTTCAAATTAAATTCACTGAACTTTTCACAGCAGACTTTTACTAAGTAAAATTAAACTACATTAAGATTTATTTTCTGATTATATAGCCAATTTATGCATATATATTAATCAACTTATGCACGTTGAATTCTTTTGCAAGTTCTATTGTATTTAATTCGCAATATTTCTCTGATAAAATATATTTATTGCATTTTCTCCAAATATGTTATTTTATCATGTATCAAGGTAGGATTTATCAATATTCATAAATTATGTCTCTCATTTTTCAAAAATCAATTATTGTACATGTCAAATCATGTTTTATCTTTATTTTTAATTTAATTCTACAATCAATATTTCCAATGTTATGTAAAAACGTCAATTTGTCATATTGAATTTTTTCATTGTTTTATTATTTCACAAGCAAACGGCTTGATTATTTTATGGCTACCTTTTATGGCTATATGGTTTGCCAAAGTAATGTATTTTACCTTACTGTATGTAATTTCTATGATGAATGGGAAAGGGGCCGCTTCGCGGCCCAGGTGCCTAGTTTATTTAAATAAAGAAAGACAGATATGTCATGATCTCAAATCATGTTCGTATATAATGACCAAATTAAAATTGTTTGCACTACAAAATGTTTTTAATTTCAAGCAACAGCGCTTGTTCTCTAGAGTTAGCTACCTCAATGTTGCTTACCAAAATGGTTGTAAATAAACTGTATAGATAATTTCATGATGAATGGGATTTGGGCCGCTGCGCGGCCCAGGTGCCCAGTTATTTTTACATAAAGAAAGAAAGACAGATATGTCATGAAGGGCCGTAAGGCCTCAGGCGCCGAGTTCCACTACAACGAACGAACGAACAAATATGTCATGCTAAACCTTTTAAAAAATATTACTTTTGCTAAACCTTTTAAAAAAAAATTGCAAATTTAATTTTTAGTTATTTCCCGTTTGGCTAGAAGGGCAAGCCATGTAAAATTAGTGTGACTTTCAACGTGTTAATAAAAATTTTCAAAATTATTGGGGAGAAATTACTCTTTCAACGTTCGTAATCACCATATTATTTTAATAATGTCAAATTCATAAACAAAATTGATAAAAAGCAGGTTTTAAGTTATCTTATTCTGATAGAGAAATATGTTTTTTTATTTTTTATTTTATTATTTTTTTTTTAATGGCGAGAACTTGGGACGAAGATCCATTGGCCACAGAAAATGCCAGTACTGCTTACTCTCTTTTCGTTACCCAGTGGGCACCTGCGGCGAAGCCACCGCGGTGGAGCAGCGTCGCCCACGTCACACTACCACAAACCCGTTTATAGGGCGGGTCACATTCACACAATCACACACAAAGGGGCCGGGATAGCCTGGTCGGTAGGGTGCTGGGCCCATATCCAAGAGGTCGTGGGTTCGATCCTCGCCGGCCGAAGACTCCCCGTGTAGTAAATGGTGACTGATGCACGTTAAATCTGTCGAGTCTCAAAGTCCTCCATGTTCTCATAACAAATCAATACCTCTGGGGGTACTGATCCAGGAGTTTCCTTGTCTTCTGGATTGGTTCAAAATTACAAGGCTACGGAGTTGAATATTAGTAGTCGTAAACCCATGAAATTGGGTCGGCTGTTCAACGACGGTTATAAAATAAAATAAAATCACACACAAAGGAGAAAGGACATAGAACACAAATCGAGAGAGAAAGAAACATCCGTGCCCTGAGCAGGATTCAAACCCGCAACCAGCGGCTCCGCAGTCAGACACGCTAACCACTCGGCCACCTGGTCGGCATATAGAGAAACTAATAGTAATAACTCTTCAACTTAATGAATCAAAATTTTTGTTTAAGTCCTTTTTCTCCGAGCAAATTCTGCAAAAATCAATTGAATGAATGGTGTTTCCACTTCTCTGCTATGTAGGAAAAAGGAGATAATATATTTCAGTTTACGATGTGCTACGTTTACTTCATTATGTGATATCACCACAATATTTTAATAATATCAAACTCATAAATAGAACATGAAGGTTATAACGTTTCATTTTCAAAAGTGAGAGCTTGTAGCAGAAAATTTACCACTCGTCTTTAACTAAATTAATACCATTTTCTTTCTTCATTCGTATTTTATAGCACCAACAAAATACTACAAAATAAATTTTTATAATACCTTTCGAAAAACGAAAAAATAAAAAATATTCTAAGTTAAAAAAACATAAAAATGTTCAAAATTTAAATTATAATTAAAATAATATGAATAAACATAAATTATAGTTTGACGTAAACAGAGAAATTTAAGTTTTGTAACATTGATGCTTCGCGAAAACAAAAATAATAAAAAAGTAATTTTCTTTAACAATCTTTCCGAACATGAAACAGGTTCTTCGAAATGCAAAGACATCAATCATACTTTCGACAATGTGTCAGTTCCCAGAGTTACAAACTTTCATAAGAAATCCCTGAAATCACTGGATCGTAAATAATCGATAATTTTATGAGTATTTTTCCTATTTCAGATTACATTATTAAATCGAGAGTACCTTTATTCAGCGACAAAGAAACTTGCCCCTAACAATATTGAGTTAACTAAGAAATACGATTTTTTTATTTACTTATTTTTTATTTTTGGAGCAAAATGATTAAAATGTTGAACAATTTAAATACTTTTTAGGTACCCCAAAGAGATAATTCATAATAAATTATTCAATAGAAAGTAAAACTACATTTTTTAAAACAGCATTGTTAGTTCCCTATTATAGCTAATTTTAAATTAAATTATATCAATAAGAAAATCATTAATTTTAAAACCATCGGAAATCAATCAATCTTTATTTAATTTTAAAATAAAAAGAAAAAAGTAATGCGGTGTCCATAAAAAACTGAAACAAATTGAAAGTGAGTATAGTTTTATGAAATTGCTTGTCTTAAATATGCTTGTGTTTAGTCATGGGACAAAAATTTCAGGAAAAAAGAATTTTTATGAAAAACCACGGGATTTTTTTCCTCATTTCGTAAAAAAATATATGCTAAGAATAACAAAAATATATTGATCAAAAGTTTTAGGTATTATATGAAATAGTAATCACTACTCATAAATAATTAAATTTTTCTTTGACAGATGTCGTATTTATAAATTTTATGCATCAGGTGTGGGACAACAAACTAGAATTCCCCCTTAAAAATATAATTTAATAAAAAAGTTAAAAATATAATAAAAATTTATTAAAAGTTTATATAAAAATATAATAATTTTTTATTTTAACTTAAAATATGATCAGTTTCATACTGGAACAAAAAAAATAGGAGAGTTTTAATTGGGTAATTTATTAAGCAACTTTATAATGACATAAATGGTCCGGCACATAGAAAAAACAACAATTATGAAATATTTTACTATTTTCTGTGTTTGACATTCAAGATGGCAGGAAATTTATATCAATGGTAGTAAACTAACTTCAATGCTAGTAGGGACATCCTCCTTAAGATTCCTTTTTAACTAATGAACATTTTTATTTTTATTTTTTTAAAAACTATGTGTTTTGCTGGTATGTATAAAAATGTCGGCAATAGCTTCGTTTCCGTTAACAGTTCTTTAAAAAACAGTTCTTGAAGTCAACATGGCAGCTATGATATTTCAATTCAAAGAAAAAATATTAAACAATTATAAACTGCCACTATGTCATGGTTCAAATAATTCAATAAATGCTGTAACAAAACACGGTAATTAATCTATTTCTTAATTTTTTTCGTAGATCACATGATTTTATTAACACTAGGTATACGGACGTTTCTTATATACCAATCTCTACGAACAAGCGTCAATTTGACGCATGAAAGAATACATATGATTGTGATTCTTAATTTAATAAATTTAATTTAGTAGATTTTTATCCATCACTATTTCTAAATAATTCGTTGGCTTATGTAATTCACCACTTTATATAAGCAAAATTTACTTAGTAGTTATTTAACGTTTCTTTTTTTTTATTATTTATGCGTGACAGGAGCAGTTGGCATCTCTGCACTTTGAAACCAGTGTAATTATATACTATAAGAGAAAAAGTGAAAATATGAGCTATATATTTATGAAATATTCTAGTATTTTATTTTTCAATACTCGAACTAAGCGACTGAAACCTTCAAAATCCGACACTCTGACATCAATTGACATTCTGTGTTTGTTCTTTCTATTATTGCTTATCGGCAACAGTTGTTCATCGCTTGTTTCATTTTAGATAAAGATATCGGATAACGGATCGAAGTATTGTCGGTACATTCTTAGTTATTATTGATGTGATAATTGCATGTTTACTCAAAATTTTGTCTAAATTACGATCGCGTCAAATTGACCCATATCCGTAGAGATAGGTATACCACAAAGAGAATTTCAATATTTCAAGACTTTTGAAGAAAATAGACTTCAATATATATTTACTTCGATCAATGGTTACAAATCATTACAAGAGATAAACTAAAAATTCAAACTGGTCTTATAATTTTCCTTACAAAACTCGAAATGTGTAAAATGACGCGTCCCGTAAACCTAGTGTTAAACCACCAAAGAGGATTTAATTTAAAGCTTTGACAAATTTATGTTTATATTTCAGGTATCATTTAAATTTGTTAATAACCAATCTGAAAATAAACTATTTCAAAGACACTGCTTTGTCGCAAGATTAAAATTCCTGTATTAACTTTTTGAAGGGTAGGAAATGTTTTTTAAGAAAGTGAAGCATCAGAATTATCAAAATTAATGTAGTTTGGATCTAGAATTTATTTAAATGAATTGGTGTTGAGGTATCACCTCCTACATCAGAAAGCCTCCACACAGTATTTTATAAGTATCCAGCGCAGACTATTTAAAAAGTGAACACTTTGTGATCATGAACCCAAATTCTATTTTTAAAGTACTTTAGAGAAATTCTTTATATATACTTTAAAATTGAATCTGTAGTTGTGGACAAGTAAATAAGTCAAAACAATAATGTTCATAAATTAACCAATTTTTTAGACAAAAATTTGCTACCGTTTTCTTATTTTTACAAGATTTTTATAAAATGGTTCTTTCGTAAACTTGTTTACCTTCATAGTGGGCTAATCTGACTACCTATAAGACTGGTTAAGGAATAATTTCTCAGTAATTTTGATTTTTCCATTAATCATTATCGATATCTAGTACAGGGATGCGGATGCCAACTGCCCCGCTCTCTGGAATAGTTTTAATAAAGTGGTAGCGAATTAAATAGTTTAATTTGTAAAATACGCATAGTTACGCCTACTTTAAAAAACAGGAACCAAATAATTAATACTTTCAGGTAGTATATTATATGATTCTTATAATTTTTGATACTTAGTGGTGCAAAAATTAACCAAAAATAAAAATACTAAACTAAAAATAACTTAAATTTCGTTACCGCTAGAAAATACTATTTTGCAAAGCGGAGCGAGTTGGCATCTCTGTAAGTACACAGATTTATTTTATTTAGTTACGTTTAATGTGTAGTATTAAAAATAACAATAATGTTATAAAATATATGATGAAATACTTCCACTTTTAATATTATTGTACTAGTTTAATACTAACATGGTTGCCTTAAAAGTTTTGTTCACGAATTAGTATAAGTAAATAGCTTCTACTTTTCACAATTTACGATTAAGATTTTTTGCAGTGGTAGAGATAAAAAATTGATTTTACAATTGTGAGCAGGAAATATTATAACTGAAGAAAACTGCATATTTCAAAAAATATACTTAGAATTTTTCTTGTTGTTGATGCTATTTATGCCACTTGCTAATACCAGCAAGCCTGCTTGGAAATCAAGTGAATTTTTAAGGTAGTGGGTGAGGTTTTTTGTTTTTTCACTTGCGCCATTTATGGCCAAGAATACGATTTCAGTCACACATGTGTCACAGCCCGTTTTACAGGGCGTTTTCTTTACGTTATTCATCCTACTGAACCACAAACGATCAATCTCCAATGTACCCTAAGAAGTATTGATTTGTTATTGTAACTCGGAGGACATTGAAAACCCAACAGATTTAACGTACACCAATCCACCTTTTAATACATGAGAATTTTTCGATCAGTGGGATTTCAATTCATGTTCTCACGAACACGTGTTTATTGTCCTGCCAACCACGCTATTCCGGTCCTAATTTTGCATGATATTTATGATTTATTCAAATATAATGGCGATCGAAATCATTTTTCAAAGATAAAAATAACATTCTATATATCTTATTGTCTTGTTAACACGTTGAATGCCACGCTAATTTTACATGGCTTGCTCGTTTGGCCACACGGTAAATAACTACAAACTAAATTTGTAAATATAGACGGATTTTGCTAGTTTATAAAAGGTTTAGCATGACATATCTGAAAAAAGTGGTGAATTATATATGCCTACGAATTGTTTAAAAATAGTGGCTGATAAAAATCTACTAAATTGAATTTATTAAACCAAGAATCACAATACTTAATTTTGAATAAATTTTCTGCAATTCCATAAAAGAGTGTAAATTTTTTAGTTTTATATCATGTTATACGCTGTAATCCAGCTGTTTTTCGCGGCCTATGTGAAAGGTCAGTGTCAGCAAGCGGTGGTTGACGCGGCCTAAATGGAAAGTCCAGTGTCAGCCACCGATGGCTGACTCGGTGCTCAACGTGTTAAAAACGAAATCTGCTGCGAAAGTTAGAAAAGTCAAAAACTGTAATGTAAATTTTCATAATTGATAAAAATTAACCAAAATATATAGTTACCAATTCTATTTAAGCAAAAATTTTATTAATTCAAACAATGTCACATTGCTGAATAATAAAGAGGAAATATAATAATGTTTTTCATTTTAAAACTGGTAAAAAAAAAAGACATTAGGAAATGAAATGTTACCATCTCTAAAACATAAATCAAAGTCTTCCACATATAAAAGCTTAGCTAAACACAGCTGCTATTTGACAGTAGTTTAAATGAGTTATTCGGCGTCAACACCTGTCAAGATAAACTAACAAAGCTTTATTTTTGAAAGAAAAATAGCTCTACCAAGCAGATAAAATGTGTCAAACAATGCTAACAAAGTTACCTGAAACAAAAGAAAGCAAACATCATGACCAACGATGAGTTTTTTTTCTCACATGTTATGGGATAGCTTGATTAAAGACACAACAAACAACAAAAAAAATTGGCATTAAAATACAAAGCAGATTTAAAAGCATCACTCTTTTTTCAAATTCTTTATTTTTGTCTTTTTTTTAATTTGTATTGTTTCAGAGTTTCCTTTCTTTTAGTGACTAGTTTAAAACATTTTTCTTCCTTTTTACTTGCTTTTTGCAATTTTACTTAATTATAGTGCTTTGTTTGTTACGTATAAACGTAACAAGTACGAAATTAGTATCTGACATATGAAATCAATTTAAAATAGTTTTATTTGCTTGTATTTGTCAGCTATTTATTTCGTATTTAATTCCAGTTGTTGATTTAGAAACATGAACAAAAAATAATCGGTTTCATAAGCATCAGAATCAAATGTTTCAGAAAAATGAAAGTATAGGATATTCACTAATAAAACAAATTGTGCATTTGTAATTTATGTTATAATACAACATACCATACAACAATCATCATACAACAACTTATATCATACAACAACTCAAAATGTAACTTATAGCATATAATGAAACGTAAATATTATGCCTGTATCATTTTGATTTTCATATTTAGGAATATAACTATAGAAGTTCTAGAGTAAATTAAAATAATAAATATGATGGTAAAAATATTGCTATTAGAAGCATACCTGCCAACTTTTACGCATTTGGCGTAAAATTTTATTTCTATATTTAAAGTGGTAGTAAAATGTATGCTTTCTATATATTCCTTCTATTAATAAACTTAATTTAAAATCTTTTTGACCACCACTATTTTTAAAAAAATTAAGCATATATATTAATATGAAATGCTGTCGTGTTTATCCACATAAGCTTTATCCATAAACAGCCTAATGTTTCTGCCTAGAATTGGAATTTAAATTTGAATTTACTACCACTAGGGAAAATCGTCCTCGAATGGATTAAAAGTTGCCAGGTATGTAAAAGTATCTAAAAATCACTACTCCGTTATTATTATTACTAAAAATTATTGGACTTTTTCAGGAAAAAAAAATTACTTTCTTCTATCATAATATTGCGAAAAAATTTATTTTTATCCTGATTCTGATTTTGTACGAAAACTTTTATGAATCATCCGACCCCAAGGGGTTAAAGCTCCATGCACGATCTCTTAATTGTGCTAAGAGTTTTGCCATGTACTATCTTCTAAATCATTTGTTGCTAAATAAGAGATTGCTTATAAGTGTTTCTATATTTTTGGCCAAACTTAGTATATGTTTCATTCATTGATAGGCAGTGAGAGTGGTAGTTGTGATTTTTAGTTGGAGTGGAAATTTCGATATCCCATCTCTGAAGGCAAAAGGATTATGTTTAACTATTAGGTTGCGATGTTTTAAATATCAAATTGAAGACAACATAAACACCATACCACCTTTTTTTTCTTTTTCCTTTTTTCTTTAAATAAAAGTACTTTTTACGTCACTGCAAAATGTTGCGTTCCCGCAACACTAGCTCAGCAGAGATGACAATTTGTTCCGGACAACGCATAAATAGTTTCGAATGGTAGCATAGTAATGCTTGAATTTTGGTTGAGAAAAGTCAATTTATAAGATTTTTACACACCACTACTTCCGAATTATTTAAAGGCTTATATAGAACGTTAATTTGTTACAGTTATGCCATCGGGCCTCCGAGGTCGATTGGACAAACCCTGTGCAAAGCGGATTCGGGACCTGTAGTTCTTCTCTGTTCTCTATATTTTATAAAGTGACGAATTATATAAGCCTACGAATTATTTAGAAAGAGTGGCGGATAAAATCTACTAAATTGAGTTTATAAAACTAAGAATCACAATTGATGAACTACCACTTTAAAATACATATTTGCTGTCGGGAGCAAGTCAACGGCTTTAGCTTCCAGGCGGTTTCTTTAAGGTAGTCCGATCAGACCAATGTGAAGGAAAACCAGTTTACGAAAGAGACATTTAATGGAAAATCTAGTAAAAATAAGAAAGTGGTAGCAAATATATGTCTTATTTTTTTTTTTTTAAATTTATGAATATAATTGGTTTGTATTATTTACTTGTCTACCACCACAGATTCAATTCTCAAATATATATGATAAATTTCGCTCAAGTACTGTTAAAAAGGGAATTTGGGTTCATGCGCACAACTGTTTTTTTTTAAAACAGTCTGCACAGACTACTTATAAAACACTGTGTGGAAGCTTTCTAGTGTAGGAGGTGATGAGTAAGTTGGCATGTCTGGTGTTGTGCTATCTGTTCTTCATTTGACAAAGGTTTATTAGCCTAAATTGAGCACACAAGAGTGCAGATGTATGTAATTCCAATGAACAAATACAGTTAAGCAGTGCTGAGCTTTTGAAAAAAGTTGTCGTAATTAACTGAAAGTTCAGTGAATTTTATTTTTTTTTTAATTTTTTATACTGTCGAATCCGCGGCAGTTGGCATCTCTGGCTCTACATAGGTTTCAAAAAATTTGTAAAAATAAACAAATCTAGTCGTTTAGACTATATTAATTTGCAAATAACAATTTAATGCATATTTCTGCGCTATGTTCTAAATTACATTGCCAAAGTGGTATTTTTTAAAGCTTATAAGTAGATTATCTTGAACGTGAATCTTCTTTTAAATTGTATCTGGAAGCACAGAAATAATTAGATTATTTTCTGACGTTCTTACAGTTCTGAGAGAAGCAATATAATTAACGAAGCTTGAAAGAAAGTTCTTATTTCTTTTTTAAAAAAAATTATCGTTAACTTTTGATGAAAAACTCAAGTTTCAGAGAGAAAAAAAAATTGTATTATTTTGGAATCTTTTTTTTTAAGAAGGGATTTAAATGTTACTTTTTGTATACCCGTATGATTGAATGCCTTAATCAAGCGCTCAGAAATAATTTGATTCAGAGGCGGTATAATTAAACTAAGAGGAATTATTTTTTCAATAAAATTTTTTTTATGATGAATTTTTTTAAGAAACCGTTTTTACTGGATGGTTTCATTTTTTAGACACTTTGTTGGGAGAAATTTAAATATTTTCTTAACAAAAAGCGCAATCAACTGCTTCAATCAAGATTAGATGATTGATTGAAAATAGTATTAACTAACCGATTACTAAGTGCGGTCACGTAATAAATTCCATGAATTAAAAAGAGCATCAAGGAATTAGATCAGAAGAAAACTAATGAATAATAGCTATCAAAATAGTTCCATTTGTTAACGCTATAACAATTTTTATCTTTTGCGTAGCTATATATATATATATATATATATATATATATGAGCTTAACGTGTCGTATCTTTTAATGAAATGTATTATCGTCTTCTTCTTACCACACCTTACGTACGAGAAAAGTAAGTATATACATATATAGCACATAGTAGATAAAATTTAAAAAAAGTTCTAGTTCGGAAAATAGTATTAAATTGCATGAAAACTGGAGCTTATAGAGAGAAACCACAATATAAAAAAGTGGGCAAAATAAAAAAGATACCACGCTGAATAACATTTATTCTAATGATCCGATTTCTAAAGTGTCAATCTGAATGGTTCAAGGCGGTAATTTCAAATATGCAAATTATTTATTGCTAACTTTAAATTAAGTTACGAAATCAAGCACAAAACGTACTTTCTCTGCATAAACATGCAATTTTTTTAAGCATATTTGGATTCCTGGACTTAAAAATATAAGGGGTAGAGAAAATTTCGAAAATATTGAGTCACAAATTTGGGTGCTAGGAAGCTATATGTGTTTGGCGTAGTACCCAAAAAATTGCCGAATAATATCGCCGAAGCAAGAGTAGAAATTTAAGATAATCTTAAACAATCTTTGTGATCAATATGAGAGAAATACTTAGTGTTTCTCAGTTGTTAAGCAACCAAGTTGGCACAATAAATTATAATGAGATAAAAATGAATCTTTTTCATTCATAATTATTAGTTATCTGGAAAAGTTTATCTTTTGATAGTTAAGAAAAAAATCTTGAAGTTTCTAGGCCACAGACATTTTTTCAGGCTGATTGATTCTTTCTTGATTCTTTTATATACAGAGTTATCGGGCAAATAATCTTTACATCTTTGATCGAGTCTTCTAGACAAGAAAATTTGGAAACAAAAAAGAAAAAGAAAAAAAAAGACCGGAATTCTTTTTTTTTTTTTTTTTTGATTATCTGGAAGAGATAATTAGAATATCATACGCATCCAAAGTTATATAGTGATATATCTTTTTTTTCTCAATTTGAAAGAAATTGTGAATGATAATTGACATTTTAAAAACATTGATATATGATTATTTAAGAATATTTTTCAATTCATTATTTAAAAAATCGCTTCATTCTGCCAAACATGTGCGTTTCATGGTTATTTTGGATATGAATAATTTGCTTATATAAAGTATCCAGATGTTTGTATATATTCTTAACAGATTTTCCCAAATTCGTAAAATCTGAAAATTCATAAGATGTAGCTCAGCATGTTCTTCAGCTATGATCAGAATTATGTGTCATCGAATACCACTATTATAATTTCATTGCTTAATTACTTTTGTTTCAAACATAATTTACGATTCTCACCAACTCTCTCTCTCTCTGTATGAATATATATATATATATATATATATATATATATATATATATATATATATATATATCTGCTACGATGGACTACTTATAAACATACCTTTAAAGGTCTTTAAAAGATTTAAAGGGGGGGGGGTTGGTAGATCTACGAAAATAAACGTATTTCTTTAACACGTTGAATGCCACTCTAATTTTACATGGCTTGCCTGTCTGGAAGATTAGACAGATTTTGCTAGTTTTTTAAAGGGTTTAGCATAACATATCTAGAGATGGCAACTTGCTTCGCTTTGTAAAATAGTATTTTCCAGTGGTAGCGAAATTTAAGTTACTTTTAGTTTAGAATTTTTCCTTTTAAGTAAATTTTTCACCACTAAATATCAAAAACTATAAGTATCATATAAAATGCAATGTTAAAGTATAAATTTACTAAGGTTTATAAGCCTTAATTGAGCACACAAGCCTGCAAATGTATGTAGTATCAATAAACAATAAATTTACTGGTTACTCTATTAGAAAGTGGGCGTAACTATAATATGAATGCCATAGTTTGCTTAATGTTTTAAGTACTGCATGAACCCATGTTAATAATAAAATAGAGATTCTTATCAAAATAATGATCAACACCAAAATGTAATAGAGTATAATTGAGGGTAAAAACTTCATTGCATTTAAAAAATATGAAGGTGGTGATATAAATTGACATGTTTCAAGTGCTCAAAAATAAAAGAACATTAAAACCAGAATAGAGAATCAAGAAAGCAAAAGTGATTTGAAACAGAAACAGAAAATATGAAGTTGCCAACGAAAAATGAAAAATAAAAATGGAAAAACCGCAGTAACCATGAGTGAAATAGGAAATAAAAACTTAAAAAAGATTTTTAAAAAAATAGAAAAACCGCAAAGGCCGAGAGAGGCAACTCTCAGCAAAATACATTTCAGTGTACTATGTAGAGATGGTGAGGAACTAATGTCGTTAACAAGGGAATCGACATTCATTTGAAAAAAAAAAGAAAAATAAGGTTCTCGGGTATTAAGATAAGCTGATGTGACAGGGGAGGTAAGAACATTGGCATTATTGAAATTGAATTTATCCCCAAGGTTTAAAGAGAAGTTGGGCAATAGATAATTTATCGCATTCTTGATGACTGATTAACCCTTGGGCCATTTATTTCTAGTAATGGAAAATTAAAGAATTTTTGGAATTGAAATTCATATAAGAATAGTAATTAATATAAGAAAAGAAAAACTCATTTAGCTTAAAGAAAACTAATTTAAATTTTAATGCCATTTTGTTTTGGTGGTAAGTATATTTACCACGAACTATTAGGAACTTATTGGCTTTTAGTTTTCTTTATTTATGAAATAAATATAAATGCTACAAACTTTAGAAGGAATTATGCATTTTATAACTTTCATATGTTTTCTTATACACGACAAAAAGAAAAGAAAAATGGTTGACAATTTTATTTTAACGCACTTCAAGAAAACTGAAGTTAATGGAAACCAGAATTAAAAGTATTAGAAAAGTTAACATGGACTTGAAAAATTGGTGGTAAGTATACTTACCACGGTTTTCGAAAGGGTTAATCAAACATGTTTATTTAGTCTAAATTTTGAATCATGTCTTGTTTGTCCGATGTAGCCAAGATTGTGTAAATAAGGTGTTTATTTACACCTTGGCGAACAAAGAGATCTTGATTTAAGTTTAATTACTCTCGCCTACCATGTTATTTTAGCTTTTGTTTTTCATTTTTATTTTTCGTTGGCATTTATACATTTTTGCCTCAAATCTCTATTTTTGCCCATTCACGTCTGACAAGTCTTGAAATTGGGTACCTATTTTTGAGCGCTCTAAAATTTTTTTTCAAATATTGCCTTTCTCATGGTTCTTTTTTTAAAAGATAATGAAGTTTTTATCTTTCTACTTCAATTTCTTGGGGTTATTCATTTAGTAACATAGTATATAAAGCTAAAAAAAAATTAACGTTATATAAAACAGCATTCATTGATAATGGATATGTAAAATGAATGCAATACAATTTTATTTTATTTTATTATTATCATTTTTTGACAGCTCCTCTAAAAAAAAAAATTAAGGTTGTAAAACTATTCCGTCTGCAATTGAAATTTCAAAAGTTGAATCAGGCAATAGAATGACCTCTCTGCCCTGGAATCAAAGTTAAATAGTTACACCGCCTATTATTTAGAACAAATTAAAGTCTCCGTTGAACTCGAAATTTTTTAAAAGGCATTTTTTACTTAACGATGCAAAATTTCTGATTATTTTATGATATTTTCAGAGCATATCTTCAGAGTTTATTTGTTTTTCAACATTTATTTATTTTGTTTTATTTTTTCCTAACAATTACTGAAGTTATATTTTAATACATATTATAGTATGATAGTAAAGGACGTTTTTTCTCACTTTTCCTCACCCTTTCTGCTGTTCTCCACAAAATAAAGGAACCAGTTTTAATAAATAATAGTTTAATTGTTTTTAACTGTTTAAAGCAATAAAATGTTTTGTTCAAACAAATTTCAACTCCGGGGTGAATGAAATCATTGAGACGGTTCAATTGACCATCAATGAAATTTTAGCATTATTTTCTCTTTACAGCAAAATATAAGAAAAATTTCTATTTATAATTTCTGAAAAGATAAAAAAAAAATATGCTAAAACTGTTTGTTGAACTTATAAATTGCCACTCTAAAATAAATTGAAATGAGACATACTAAAAATGTCTCAATATATCTTCTTTTTAGTATTAGGAAAAACATAAGGTTAGAAAACTAACGATATTTGGAGATGATGATTTTATAAACATCACGATTTTGGAATCTTCGTACAATTTATATATTTAGCTTTTGCTTTTTAACAAAATAAGGCATATTGAGTATTTTTCTGATATAAAAATATTTTGTGAATTGTACTAAAGTTGATAAATAATATTAAAATTTTTTTACCGGACCATGCCTCGGTCTTTCGATCAGAGTTAATATCCATAAATGAGGCCTTGAGCCTAGCCATGGACTCTGGCGTACCTGACATATGGATATTAACAGATAGTAAGAGTTCAATTCTATATTTGAAGAACTGGCCAAGTATCTTGGATAATTTGGGACAAGAAATCGTTATCAAATTGACTACTTTGTCTTAGATCGGCTCGGTGCACTTGCAGTGGATCCCCTCCCATGTGGGTATTTATGAGAATGAGATTGCTGATCGGCTTGCCAAAGAAGGGAGTGAACTTGCTTCTCCCCGTTCATCTAAACTTCTAGTGTGTGAGGTTCACTCCCTGAAGTTAGCTAAGGTAAATTCAGTGTGGAGGCACCCACCAGATCATGATTGGTATGCCGCCTAATGCCCCGGATTATCCCTGCAGTGCACTTGTCCTAGATTTACTCAAACAGCTTTGTCAAGACTTAGGACCAACCATATAAAGTGTTTGACCTTCAGAGCGAAAGAAAAGACTTATGCCTATTGTCATTGCTCGGCCATCGCTTCTCCATCTCATCTTTTGGATAGCATTGGTGCCTCTGTGAGGCAAATGATGAGTGATGGAGAGACTGTCTATGACTTGCTGATGCGACATGATTTTCTGGACTTGGTCTAGGGCTCTAGACCAAGGGGATAAACAACAACAGCAACAACAAAATATTTTTAAGGAAATTTTTTCATCATATCTTTTTTAAAAAGGAAAATTTCTTTCGAGAAAATAAGTTTGTGCAGCAGCAAAATAAATTAGTAATTCCAGAATATTTAGTCCTTTTAAAAACTGTTGTATTTGCGTTGCACATTTAAGCATTTACTTTTTTCATTACGCGAATAAATAAGAAAAAAAAACATTTAAAAATATTTCTACGTTTTTCAAAAAAATTTTATGCTAAGAAAAATAGTTAGCTGCTTTGGATCGAGTAATTTTAAAGGAGTAGAATGTTATTATTATTATTTTTTTAATTTCTAGCTAGTTTAATTATAAGTAAACTTTCTTTCATTAAGAATTTTATATTAATTTAAAAACGAACGCTTAATTTTTCAGAAAAACCTAAATTGAAATCTTAAATAAATTAGTATATTACTAAAAAATTATCTACGCGGTAGCATATAGAATAAAATTTTGAAAAATGAAAAAAAAATATAATTAAATAGTTGATAAAATAGTGATGTGAAACACGTGCGGCCAGGTAATTAAAAAACTTATTTTAAGATTAAGACGTTTAAGTCGATAATAGCATCTTGAGAAATTTTAGAATGTTTCAAAATGTTGGCTACGTATTTGGCAACTCCATTTTTTTTTAGTGGCATAAGACACGGTACGATCTAATGATTGGAATATATATCAAATTGTTGTCTTAGAAATTTGAAATCCAATCTAATATATTCTAATCAGTCAAATATAACTACACTGTTAAAAGTTTGGTTTATAGTTGACTCCATTTTCAGTTTTGAAGTTAACTAAATATAGTTTAAAATACAGAACTGTATTTATCGTGAAAAAAATTATGCAAAATTGACTGAATTGACGGATATGAATAGCAAATGTTTGAAAATAGTAGTAAGATTGTATTACTAAAAATATGCTTGTTTCTTAAACGAAATGTTTTTTTTTTTCCAATAAAGCCATTAAATTGATTATATTGCGCAAATATGTATTTTGATAAAGAAACAAGCAAAATTTAATACACAAATAAGCAGAACTATAACAATGAAAAAGTAAAAAAAAAGTGATATATCTTCTGCATTTTTTAGTTTATCCCAACACCAAAAATGGTGGCAACTATATCACAGAATTGTACACCATAATTATATTCAGGAATGATACAATGAATTTTTTTCATCTAATTAACTTTTTTTTTTCAGATTACTATTTTAAATTTAAAAATAACCGAAAACTCATTCACCACTAGGTTTACGGACGTTTCTTATATACCTATCTCTTCGAACACGCGTCAATTTGGCGCATGAGCGAATACATCACTAGGTTTACGGACGTTTCTTATATACCTATCTCTACAAACACGCGTCAATTTGGCGCATGAGCGAATACATCACTAGGTTTACGGACGTTTCTTATATACCTATCTCTACAAACACGCGTCAATTTGGCGCATGAGCAAATACATCACTAGGTTTACGGACGTTTCTTATATACCTATCTCTACAAACACGCGTCAATTTGGCGCATGAGCGAATACATCACTAGGTTTACGGACGTTTCTTATATACCTATCTCTACAAACACGCGTCAATTTGGCGCATGAGCGAATACATCACTAGGTTTACGGACGTTTCTTATATACCTATCTCTTCGAACACGCGTCAATTTGGCGCATGAGCGAATACATCACTAGGTTTACGGACGTTTCTTATATACCTATCTCTACTCTCGTATGCCCTAAAATAGGGCGGGTCGAGGTACAAATAAACAAATATACCCATCTCTACAAACACGCGTCAATTTGATGCGTGAACGAATACATGTAACAGCCACTTACAGAGATGACAACTTGCTCCAGACAGCAAATACATATTTAAAGAGGTAGTTTATCAAATGTGATTCTTGGTTTAATAAATTCAATTTAGTAGATTTCTGTCCACCACTATTTCTAAATAACTCGTAGGCTTATAATATTTACCACTTCGTATTTGCAAAATTTACTTAGCAGTTATTTACCAATTTTTTAATTATTTAGGCGTGTCCAGAGCAGTTGGCATCCCTGCACTTAGAAAGCAATGTCGTTATATACTATAAGAAAAAAAAATTAAATTATGAGATACATATATATATATATAATGAAATATTCTAGCACTTTATTTTTCAATGCTCGAACTAAGCAACTGAAACCTTAAAAATCTGACACTCTGACATCAATTGACATTCCTTGTTTGCTCTTTCTATTATTGCTTATCGGCAACAGTTGTTTATCGCTTGTTTCATTTGAGATAACGATATCGGACAACGGATCAGAGTATTGTCGGTACATTCCTATTTATTATAGATGTGATGTTACCATGTTTACTCAAAATTTTGCCTAAATTACGATTGCGTCAAATTGACGCATATCCGTTGAGATATATATACCACAAAGAGAATTTCAATACTTCAACGCTTTTGAAGAAAATGGACGTCAATATCCATTTTCTACAAAACGGGCTACCTCGATCAATGGATAAAAGTCATTACAAGAGATAAAATAAAAATACAAACTGGCTTAGTAATTTTCCTTACAAAACTCGAAATGCGTCAAAATGACGCGTCCCTTAAACCTAGAGTTAAATTATTTAAAATGTATGCTTACACTTCAAATATTGAGTGTTAAATCCAAAATGCCAAGCTTAGATTTTAATTGCTTGGCAAAATCAACGTAATTTTTTTAATAGAAATCGGCATGACTCAGCCAGAGCCTCCTATGAAGGAGCCTCCACACGTTTTCTTATAGGTAGTCTAATCAGACCATTATAAAGGTAAACCAGCTTACGAAAGAGCAATTTAATAGATAATCTAGTAAAAATAAGAAAGTGATAGCAAACATATATTTCAGAAATTGTTTAATCTATGAATATAATTGGTTTGTCTTATTTTCTCGTCTAGCACCACAGATTTATTTCTCAAATATATAAGATGAATTTCTTTCAATTACTATTAAAATAGAATTTTAGTTCATGCGCACAACTGGTTCACTTTTTAAATAATCTGCGCAGATTATTTAAAAAAAAATCCGTGCAGAGGCTTTAGGTCTGATTAAATTTTTCTATCAACGTATCACGGATATAGATCGTAAGTGATTAACCAATTTTTCTGAGATTTAACTAATATAATCTTAAACCAACCTATCTACTTGTATATTTTGGACACCCAAAACTATTTATAATTTGATTACAAAATCTATTAACATTTTTATAATTTATATTTATCAATTACTTTTAAAGCAAAGTTTCTCTTACAGTTTCAATTTTTATTTCTGTAATTATTGTCCTTCGGTGATTTTTTCCTTTGCATTTCTGTAAAAACTTGTATTAAAAAACATTACTGCATTGAATTCAAATTTCCTTTTTTTTTTTACCCCAGAACATGTAATAAGATTTTTTATGTTAAAGTTTCCAGAATATTTTTCATCATACAAACAATGACATAAGCTTTCGTTATTTGAAAAGAGTATTTCTTGTCAGAAATTTATTTAAGCATAAGAATTTCTCACCCAAATAATGAGATAGAATCTTTCCGGTTGAACTCAAGTTATAAAATAGGAAATTTTGATTAATATGCTTTGTCAAAAATTTTTAAACATTGTTTTATGCATCAAAAGATATCCCCGTGGAATTTACTTTTTTAGCCACGCATGTTAACTATATCAAATATTTTTTAAGCTACACGAAATAATGGTTTCAATATCCATTATACATCATTGTAGGGATTCTAATATGACACTTCTCAAGAATAAAGATAGACTTATTCGACGTGTCATAGCCTCGATTAAAAAATAAAATAAATAGTTTTCATGAAATAAATAAATAAAATAAATAGTTTTCATTTTTAAATTTTAAATAAAATAATTAGGGGTCTTGTGTTTCCTTGCCCGGCAAATATATTGTTATTTAAACTAAAAAATCATCGCCGTGTTTATTCTGTATTAATATATTCCTATTTTCTTTATCATGCCATAGCAAAAATTAGTTTAAGTTCACCTGTTTGTGATCTCGATATTAGGTTAGATCTAAGAAAATGATCTTTGGCGACAAAAAAAGAACAGCATTTTTATCACCAATAATTCATTTATATTATTTGTTTCATGCATTATCATAAATTAGCTTAGCTGCACCAGATGTGAGGTTAAGATTCATGAAAATATTTTTATTGAGAAAAAAAAGCAATCAGCATTTTTATAATGATTTTTTATATTGTTTGTGTCATGAAGTTTTGTAAGATAGTTGTTCCGATATGTGGTAAGATTTTTTTTAGCTTTGTAAAAGCAATTAATCAGCATTTTTTTGTACTTGTCATCCCCAGGGCTGAATTCATATATATGCCAAGACAAAATAGAGCTGACACTATATATATATATATATATATATATATATATATATATATATATATATATATATATATATATATATATATATATATATATATATATACTATATTTGCAATTATAGCATATAAATGAAACTTCTTTTTCCACACAAAAAAATTTCAAATATGAAAATTAGCAGCTCACTTCACCTCCGACGCCTCATATCGCAATCATCAAAATAAATCATAGTTTTCAACTGAAATTCATATCCCAAGTATAACCACAGATTCTATCATCAAATTTCAATTTCTACAAATATAATCTTGAAATAAAGTTCTACATCTGAAATTAATAAATCAAGTGTTTCTTTTCGCTGACCATCAACACTCATCTACAATCACAACTAAAAATTTCAAGCACACATAGTTTAGAGCAAGTTGCTCGTTTTATTTTAATTTATTTTCATTTATTCAAGCAAAGTGCTTGAATCTTTTAAAGCAACTGCAATGACTGCTGACCATAACGAATGCTTGCAAACATTAAACATATCATGATGGATGAAATAGGGGCTGGCCGCTTCGCAGCCCTGTTGGCCAGTTGAAACCGCAAGATTAGGACTAGTGGCCAAGAAAAATTAAATTGTTTGAAGAAGAGAGTAGATTTACTGCACCCAAATACTAGTTAAAATTGAAATGATTATACAACTAGTTTTTCCTGCGCCGTTAATTTAAATAAAATGCGTGGTTAATATAAATAAAAAATGGTTATTACATCTTTTCCCCAAGAACAAGAATAATACCTCCATTTTATAAAAAAAAAAAAAATACTATTATTAGAAAATTTGAGTACAGTGCACAAAATAAAAGATGGACTGTTCTGAATAGCTTTTGATCTATTGATTTGATCTTACTTTCTAGGATTCAATCTTAATGGTTCAAAAGTATGACCTCAAATATGCTAATTAATTAGTGTAGACGATATTTTAAGTTATGAAAATGGACACAAAAACTTACTTTCTCGGAATAAACATACCTTGTTTCTTTTTTTTTTTTTTTTTTTTTTTTTTTTTTTTTTTTTTGACGGATTCGAATTTTTTACCTCCCCCCTCCGAAATATAGGGGGTACCCGCAATCTAGAAAAGATTCAAATAGTTTGGTCATAAGAATGGTACAAAGTTTGAACCTTTTAATGGTAATTTTATTTTTTGCGCATTTAACCAAGTCTCACTAACTTTTTAATCGAATGGAAACATTTCTGAACTCCCTTATAACATTCGTTTATCCAAAGACAATTCCATGATAAATACCACTTTCAGTAAATATTTATTATTTATTATTTTTTTTAATAATGGTATGAATTGTAAGGTTTAAATTTTTTACATCATTTTAAAGAAACCAATTGTAAATGGCAAAATGAAAAATTTGAGCGAAATCTGTCGAATACCTACTAAAAAAAAATCGAATTTTGAAAAAGTCACAAATTAAATCCCAAGTTATTTTTGCGCACTGTTGTTACATTTTTGTTTTGTGAATTTAGTAACTATATTTAACACTGAAATAACTAAGGAAGAAATGCAATAATGCAGGAATTCCTTTGAAATATATCACTGTGCCGATGTTACATTTACTTAGCAAGATATTAAATTATATTTTAATCAGAAAGAATTTTAATTCATACTGAATATACTATTTCAATTAAAGAAAGTCCCAAACAACAAACTTAGTTTTAAAACTTGAAGTATTATCTTAAAGATCAAAAAGTAAACTCAATTTTCTAGGAGGAAAATTAACGTATATTAGAAGACTTGTGCCAGCATTTGCATATTTGTTACAAATATACAAACTTGAAAATTATCTCCAACTCCTTTGAACTTATTGTAAAATCAATGGCGTTTAAGTAAACAAGGCAACGTGTAAGCTATTTATTAAATACACGGTGCTCAGATTATTAGAAAATTTACTTCCGAAAATACCCTCATTTATCTTCTTACAACATGTAACCTCAGAATTGCAGCAATTAGTGGCAAAACAAACAAGCTATGCTCGAGCTCATCTTGTTAAGAAAGTCAATTCATCATTGGAGATAGCCCCTGTTTCATTAAAATTGTGATAGATTTTGGGTAAAGTATAACTAGTTTAAATGCGAAACAAAATTGTTTTACGATATTGATTGCGAAGAATGATATAAGACTGTAATGTTGTAATTTTTTAGCTTTCAAATGTATTAATATTTCATTTATTTGTTTATAAAACATCACTTAATGAACTAATTAAAACTAAGGTTTTTAAACTATTTTTGCTAATTAGAAAATGTAGCTCCCATAAACAGAAATTAAGTTTATCCAAAATTATAGTTATTAAGTCTATCCAATTAAAAGAAAAGGTCTCAAGTGCATTAATATTTTACTTGTTTTAAAAACATCATTTACTCTACTAGTAAAGCATTAGTAATATTAGAAAACTACCAGTAATAAAATGTTTTTGTTTATTAGAAAATGTGGGTCCTAAAAAAAGAAGTTAAGATTCTCCATCAAACTGCATACAGTCACACATAGTTTAGAGCAAGACAATTCTTATAATTTCCATTTGTTTTATTTTCACAAGCAAGGTGCTTGAACTTTGAAATCAGCCACCACACAGCCTGCTGAACACAAAATGTTTTTACTACATCTACTGTTAAAATCATGATGAATGGGATACGGGCCGATGCCCGGTTCAGGTGCCCAGTTGAGTTAAATAAAGAAGAAGAAGAAATTAAGATTTTGCTAACAGCCACAACATAGACTACTGACCTCAAAATTTCCTACCATAACTATTTTAACAAACATGATGGATGGGATAGGAGCCGCTGCGTGGTCCAGGTGTCCAGCTCAACAAACAAAAGAAGAAGAAGAAGAAATTAAAATGTTTTATAATTTTTTGTGATTTCTAAGGAAATGCTTTTAAGTGTATTAACATAACATTTATTTGATTATAAGGCATCGTGTACCATACCAAAAAAAAAAAAAAAAAAAAAAAAAAAAAACTAATGATATTAAAAAGTATTTGCTGATTAGAAAATTTAATTCCAATAAGCAGGAATTAAGTCTATCGAAATTTTTGTAATATCTAAAGAAAAGCTTTCAAGCATATTAACATTTCATTTGCTTGCTTATTAAACACTATTTACTATACAAATGAAACACTGATAACAAAAAATAATAGTATCAAAATATATATGTTTTTTTTGAAAATGTGGCTCCAATAAACATAAATTAATTCAATAAAAATTTTAATTTCGGTACAATTCTGTAAAGTTTTACAAGATACAATACAATTGGTTTTGGTGCGAAAATTGGTAAATCTTGTTAATTAACGTAACCTAAAAGCTATTACTAAATGAAGACATTGTTATTGGACAATTGAACATATTTAAACTAGAATGATGGTTTATGTATCAAATTATCTGAAGTTGAATATTAATTTTTTTAAAATTGATCTTATATTTATTATGTAAAACTAAAACAATCATTAGTGTCAGAAATATTTGGTGATATTCGAAAAACATTATACAATGAAACAAATGTAGGATGAATAAACATTAAATGAAAGTTATTATTTTGAACTATGTACGAAAACTAAATCCCTTATATGTGAAGCGGCTTTTTTTGAGAGGGGAGGGAAACATAGATCTATGCACTGACAATAACTGCATTATTAAAACATCACTTCAAACAATCAAGCTATATGGAAAAGTCACTGCCTATAAGAAAAAAGCTAATTCTACATAACATTAGGAAATAGTCAAAAATCCCAAAGCATTCTTGTTATCATGGATTAGTAAAGCAATTAATATTGCTGATGAGCATTGCGTATCATTAGTAAAGCAATAATAATATTATATTTTGATTATAAAAATAATTAAGGAAATATAATTATATTTAAACAATCATGTTGTTTCTAAATTTCTTTTTTCGGAAAGTAAATAGATACAAAGCCGCTTAATAGAAACGATATTTAGATTTAACTATTAAATTGAACTGTTAAATAGAATTGATTATTAACTATTATTGATTATTAACTATTATTGATTATTAACTAAATTTATTAGTTACTAAAATTACTATTAAATAGAAATAATTAGTTTGGATTATGTGTGAAAACAAAATCGCTTACTTATGAAACGATTTTTTTGAGGGGGAATACAACTGTATGATACGATAACAGTATGATTCAAACAAACCGTCAAACAATCGACCTATATAGAAAAGTCGGTGCATTAATTATTTGTTTTATGTCTGTAATAAGAAGGGGAAAAAACTAATTCTACATAACATTAGAAAATAATCAAATATCCCCAAACATTTTTGGTTATATAATATATATATATATATATATATATATATATATATATATATATATATATATATATATATATATATACAAAGAGAGAGAATATTTAAAAAACATCTATATCAGTGTAACTGGTACCTAATTCGAAATTACAGAATTACAGCAAGTAAATTTACACTATGATGCAGCAATTCTCTTTTTTTTAATTTATCTAAAGCATAATAATATATGTTTTAAATAATTCTAAAATAAATAAATATTTTCATATAAATATTTTTATAATTTATATTATTTAATTATTTATAACTTCAGAATTATTTAGAACACTGAATAAATTAAGATATATTTTTTATAGAAAATATTTTTGTTACAAATAAGTCATATTTGTTACTTTTTTACGCAACTTTAATTTTTTTATTAATATAAAATTTTCCAATGCCTGTCCAATTATCGATTTTATTTTGAATTTATAATAATAGGTAAGTGGCGCCTTTGTTTATCCTTAAATGATAAAAAAAAAAAAAAATTAAAAAATCGTTACAAAAATACGTCAACAAGTATAGTGTTGTTGTTCAAATCTGTTAAATTTAAGCAATATTATAAATAATACTTTCATAAAAATGAATTTAGGGGCTAAGTACTGAGATTCTTTCAAAAAAATCCCTTTTTTAAAAAATTTATTATTTGCACTATAAATGAAATTATTTTTATATAATTGGTGCTGCATTTAAAAAAGTTATAAAATGCAATTTTGGGAAACTAAGTGTATGCATCGTCGAAAGACATAAAAAAGGAATTCATGAATATTTTCCTAAGATAAGAACTGATATAACTAGTAAGCTATTTAGTTCAAAGCACTTTGAGAATATCACAAAGAAAATAAAAATTTTATGAACTTTTGTCTTTTCGTGAGAAAGACATTATATCTTTAAAGTGTTTTTTAAAATTCCTGCGGGAATTTCTATCTATATACCGCAAAACAATATCAGGGTTTGTTTAGTAAAATAAATAAAAGCAGTGTTTATAACATATATAATTTTAAATTTAAAACTGTGATATGATATCGCTGATACACTGTGTTCTAAGATCTTTCGTCATTTTATTTTGTCGTGAAAACTTCATTTCTTATGCTAAATATAATTCTCGCAAAAATGAATAAATAAAATTCTATTTCATTATGAAAAGAAAGACTGCATGATCGTAAAATATTTTCTTATCGATGTTTGTAGGGGTTTAAAAAGAAATAAAACTTTATTGCGCATACTTAAAAAGAATGTGCTTTCTTGAAAGATATTTTTTCATATTGATTCTCACAGCTTCTGTTTTACTTCGTCAGGCAATACAGTGTTCTCTAGATTATTTCTCCTTATTTCTCTTTTTTTATGCTTAGTCCTTGAACTGCCCGACCAAAAAAGATATGTATTAAGTAAAATAACTAGTTCAATGTTTACATGTTATTAACGTCAATAATATTAGCGGTTGGCATATTATATTAGTGTAATTAACGCTTTTATCTCTAGTAATGAAATCTTGAGATTTTGCATATAATAACTCTATTAAAAAGGAAATAAATACGAAACTAAGTTTTTTTTTATGATTTCCAATTTGCAGAAAAGAATAGATCGAGACTGTAATGTTACTGATGGCACTACATATTTCATAGCTTTTAAAATTTCTATAGTTTCATGAACTTATTCTTTTTAATCATTTTATAAAAAACCGAATATAAATATTTTATTTTTTATTAATATTCGATGTAACTTTTTTAATTCAGTAAAGATGGATAACTAATTAATTCCCTGTCGCGAATATTAAAATATCGAAATCTATTTTTAACTATTTTAGCTGTTTTATGTTTCTAACCATAAAAAATGTTTCAGTTACAGGGTTATAATAATTTCTCTAGTTGTTTTTTGGTGATTAAGCTATAGGCAAACTATTTAAAATTTAATTTTAATCACGAGAGGTTGACTTTGTTTTGGGGTGTATTAGCTATCGATGAAACCGATTTCGCTCAAATTTATATTTTACCATGTAAAATTAGATACTTGAGAATGATGTAAAAAATTGTATACTTTGTAATTCATAAGTTGTTTGACTAGTGCTAAATAAAATAGTTATTGTTTACTAAAATAAATTTTTTGCATGGATAAACACGTTTAATACCTGTGTGCAAAGATTTTTCAATTCGCTTGAAATGTTCTTGAGATAAGGCGAAATACATAGAAAATAATATTAACATTAGGAGATTCAAACTTTGGATTGCTCTGCTGACCAAACTATGGGAACTATATTTTCAAGTTTGCGGCTACCCCTTATTATTTAGGGGGTCAAAAATCCGAATCCGTTGAAAAAAGGTATGTTCATTTAAAGAAAGTACGTTCTTGTGTCTGATTTCTTAACCTAAAATATCGGTTACACTATTTAATTAGCATATTTGAGATTACCTCCTCAAACCATTGAGATGGAATCCTAGAACGTGAAGATCCGGTCATTAGATCAAAAGTCATTCAGAATAGACCATTTTTAATTTTGCGCACTGTACAACAGAGCAAATTTAAATCAAAAAAATTACTAATAGCTAGTCTACAAAATATATTTTACATTTTAATAGCTTAAATTATAATATAATAGCTTAAATTATAATATAATAGCTTAAATTATAATATAATAGCTTAAATTATAATATAATAGCTTACATTAAAGCTTGAAAGCTAATTTTTCCTAACATATCTTTAAAATCAATTTATTCTCTTGAATATGAATATATCTTGAATCTTGATATGGATTTTACATTGTTTTTGCCTACGATATCTTTAAAATCAATCAATTTATTCTTTTCACCATATTTCAAGTATTTATACTTTAAATTAAAACATTACAAATAAATAGCCCATAAAAGATCTTCATTTTTATCTTAAATTACAATAATAATGCTTAGATAAAAATTGTACAGTAACTTGCTTTAAGATATCCTTAAAATGAATTTATTTTCTTCATATATTTGAAGTATTTATACTTCTAATCAAAATATCACGAATAACTATCTCGCAAAAGGTTTTTTAAAATTTTTTTTTATCATTTCAATTATAGTAATATTGCTTATATAAAAATTATACACTTATTTTCCCTAAGATATCTTTAAAATTTATTTATTTTCTTCTCCATATTTGAAGTATTTATACTTCAAACCAAAATATCACAAATGACTAGTCCACAAAAGATCTTCTTTATACTTGACAAAACGTGAAATTGAGCCATTTAGAGGTTTAGTAGCTAATTGACTCATAAATTTATCCCGCGAAAATTACCATTTAGAAACTAAGTATCCTATCTATGGTTGTAAGGGCGCAATGAAGTCCTTCCATGCTTTGAATAAACTAGCCAATGGGCACGGCCATTGCACATGCGCACATTTATTGGAGGGCGCTCCGATTTCATTCTATCTCAAAATCCTGTCGAAGAGAAGTACTTGCGAAATTCTCTTTTTGAATAGCTCATCTTCTTCTCAAGGAGTAACAGTGCTTTCGCTAAATCGGTTAGAGTTTCAGTAGTGATTTTAATAGTTTGTCAAACCGTTTTGTTAAATAAAACTGTGTTTTTATTTATCTAGCATTATATTTTAAAGGAAACTAATTATTGGCGACGATTCGTTCTTTATTTTTCTTGTTTATATAAAGGATTTTAAATACTTTTTAAAGTTTAAATTTTTTTCTAAAATCTAAGTTGTTTTTCACAATTATGTCAGCAATTAAGTTTTTATATAAGATCATAGTTCTCTTGAGTTTTAGTCTCATATTTGAGACAGAAACTTTTCAGTATATCGGACTAGATCACTTAAACTCAGCTGGAAAACCATTAACAAAAACAGTTAATACAAAGTATGGAGAACTTCGTGGATTTATGACAAGTTTGCCAAACGAAACATTATCACCCGTTGAAGTATACTTAGGTGTGCCGTACGCCAGTCCACCTATATCAGCATTAAGGTTTATGCCTCCTGTAACACCCCCTAGCTGGAGGGGTGTTATTAATTGTGCTCATTTTAAACCAGTTTGTCCTCAAAAATTACCAGAAATTAGAAATGAAACGGAAGCTCTAAAAACAATGACAATTAATAGATTGGGATATTTGAAGAAGTTATTGCCGTTTCTGGAGAACCAAAGCGAGGATTGCTTGCATTTGAATATCTACGCTCCTGTCAGAGGTAAGATTGTGACTAATTAGGAAATATAAACTACTAATAAAATATTGCAATTTGAAGAAAATAAAAGTAGTGAATCTCCGTCGAAATATATACTGAATCAAAATATATACTAAAATATATACTGGTATTTTGAAAAATCGCATACTTTATTATAGGTTTCTTCCATTCCAGATTTTATTGAAAATATAAATATAAATATGAAAAATGGTAGAAAATTCATACTTTTTTATTTTTGTTCCTTTTAATAATTAAAAACTTTGCCTGAGCTGATTTTGTTCACCCCTATATATTAAACCTGCTAATTCTTTCACTGGTCGAAAATGATTTTCCTAGTGGTTGAGAAAATATCAATACGAAGGATATCGAAACTAGCATTTCATTGAAATATGGCTAATATTTGATCCCTTTATCCTGGAGGCAGCATGTCTACCATATATATGTTGAAATCATTTAAGTTTTTAGGTAGTATATATAATTTTAAATCATTTTTATTCAAATTAAAATAAAGTGTGAATTTAAAATTTCGCTATCACATAAGATATAAAAATATTCCAAAATATTCCGGAAAAGTTGGCAGGTATGATATGTAAATAAAATAAAGATATGTGTTCATGAAATTAAGCTTTCTGTAGGAGATTTTTTTTAAATGTTAGCTGTGCGAAAAATTGTATTTCTTGCATTTTTTTTTTATTTAACAATTTGGATTTGTAATAATTTTGACTATCATTACATATAAAGAGGTTGTTAAAAGATATAAGATCTGATAATCATGTGATAAAAATTAAATTAAAAATTAAAAAAATATTTATTTAAGGTAATTTAGTAACCATTTGCATATTACAAGGAGCTATAAGTTCCAAATTGGCAAGTATTTGAATATGATCTTGTGTTTAAGTTATGACACGACAAGGTCTGGTTAAGCTATCTTGGGTTTAGTTATGGTAGATATAGCTTTTATTTTGTTGCCATTTCTCGATTCTTTCGGAAATAAGAAACTAAACGTGGTGAGTAATAAATTTCAAAATTTTATTGAAACAAATTAAAATTAGGTACTTTTTTCTAGCAAACTTTTTTTTTCAGTTTGCTGTTAAAAGTGAATGCGCGTTATGTTTTTTCTTTAAATAAGAATAATTTGAAATGCAATTTATAGTGCTGGTTAAGATTGAAATATAAAATATATTATAAATAAAAATGAATTAAGTCTCAACCACTGTTTACAATTTTAGTAGCCTGGAGCATCTCTGCTTATAAGAAGAAAAATGCCTTAATACATGTAATACCTTCTAAATTTAAAATTGGATTGAAATATTTTAATTAAATAATCTCAAAAGTTTTGAAGATTCTGCTTGATATGTTTAAATATATTTACGAACTTTTGACAGAGCGATATTGAGTTTTTTAAAAAAAATATATTTTTTTTTTGTTACTTTACATTCATGCTTGTAAGACCTGTCATACATTTCGAGGTGTAAAGGTCTATCTTTAAGTGGTTTTAAACTTATCATTTTTAAGGTCCAGTAGAACTTTTATGATAGGTTCTTGTTCAATATTTTCTTTACACCTAGTGATAGTCAAAAGTGTATTATCGAAATGTATATCTTTTCTTACCAACATGTATACTCGGTATATCTTTTTTCTTACCAATATGCATACTCGGTATATCTTTTTTCTTACCACTACGCATATTCAGTGTATCTTTTTTTTACCAACATGAATACTCGGTATATACTATTTCTTACCAGCATGCATATTCGGTATATCTTTTTCCTTAAAAGTGGGCATTCCTTCGGTATATTTTTTCTTACCAACATGCATACTCGGTACAGCCGTTTTCTTAGCACTATGCATAATCGCTATATTCTAAAAATAATAATTGACTGAGACAGTTTAAAGCCCACCCAGTTTCAGATTAATCAGTACCAGCTTGCCTGGTAGAAAATTCAGCCTGCTATGTGATACTGACTGCATCGCAACAATAATGTCGTTGGTCTCGAAATCGCGGGGCCTTAAGCTTCATGAACCCCTGGCCTACAGCGGGATGTGGCTTAAACGTTTTGGTTTATCATAAGTTAAGGATTTAAAACATATATTAAAACAAGATTTAAAGGGGTAATGAAGTAAAAATTCAGCTGGCAACTATTCTTAAAATTTTGCCAGGACATAAATTCATTTAAACATGGGGTGATGATGAACTTATAGTAGAAAATGTTAGTAAGATGATAAAATAGCTTAGATGATAAAATATGGTAGAAAATGTTCAATGATTTTGACAGTAATTTAATTGCATTTCACTTTTTATTTATTGTTACACTTACATATCTAGACTTCTGTGATCATTAGAAAGAACGGCATATATATCCTTGTCAAGCAAAACAATTCGATAGCAAAAGTTAGAGAAGGGGATAACATAAAATACCTCCGTGAAACAAATATTTAAAGGAAACCACTCGGAAAGAAAGATACCACTTCATTTTCATAAATGCAAGTTCCTTTTAAATGTTTGATTTATTTATAAGATATGGTGCAGGATATCCTTTTATAATGAATTTTTCAATTCAGAAAATCAAGTATTGACCGTTAAACTAAGTTAATCAGCATTCTGAGAAAACTAAAAAGACTGGTAGTAAATTCTCTTAAAAAAATTCAAGAATTCACTAATTTACCTATTCAATTATTAACGAAATTAAGTTTATTAGAGAATCTCTTGCAGGGATTTTCATTCTTAGAATATTTAATTGGAAATGTAAAGCAATGTAATGAGGATATCGTTTTAGAGACTTTGCAAACAATTTTATACTTTTTCGCTCAAGTCCTTCAGTTTATTTAAACGCAATATTAAAGCTAGTTAGTAGCTAAATGAATAAAATGTTTTGCTTTATAAATATCCTACCGCATTTCCAAAAAAGAAGCTTGAGTACTACAAAAAGGGATTGTGGCAAGTGGAATGTGGAAGCATAACTTTTGCTACTCTTGAAATTTTCATGCAAAAAAAAAAAAAAAAATATCTATCTACACAGTACGATCGGCAATTATTTTTTATTATATATATATATATATATATATATATATATATATATATATATATATATATATATATATATATATATATATATATATATATATATATATATGGATGCCAACTGCTCCGCTTTCTGGAATAGTTTTAATAAAATGGTTGCAAATTATATAGTAAAATTCATTAAAAAAGGATAATAACGCCTAATTTTTAATAGAGTAACCAGTAGATAGTTGCATTAACATTGCATTTTATAATATTAAGCACTTATAATTTCTGATATTTAGTTGTGTGAAAATTACTTAAAATGAAAAATACTAAACTACTTCATAACCACTAGAAAATATTTTATACCAAGTGGTGCAAATTGGCATCTCTGCGTTTGTTATATATTATAATGGTCTTATTTATTTTGCTCTTTTTTAATCAAACAATAAATTTTGAACTCAATCTAAAAGACAAGGAAACTTCTGGATCAAGTATTGGGAGAAATTTTACCTTCTTGGATGACTTTTTGATGGCACTAACCCAAATTTGCGTTCCATGGAGAGGAAAACCACGAAAGCTTCCCAAGGTTAGCCTGACAACAAGGAACTCTGACCCATGATCCGTCTACCACTAAGGTTACTTATACGTCAGTATTGTGGTCTGTGCAAGTCGTGTACTGAATTCATATCCACAAGCCACCGCTGGGATTCGAACTTGGTTCACCTCAATAAAAGGTGAAGGCTCCATCCTCTGAGCCACCACGGCTAAAGGCAGGGATGCCAATTGCTCCGCTTTCTGGAATAGTTTTACTAAAATGGTAGCAAATTATATTGTAAAATTCGTTAAAAAAGGATAGTAACGCCTACTTTTTAATAGAGTAACCAGTAGATAGATGCTTTAACGTTGCATTTTATAATATTAAGGACTTATAATTTCTGATATTTAGTGGTGTGAAAATTACTTAAAATGAAAAATACTAAACTAAAAGTAACTATAACTTTGCTACCACTAGAAAATACTTTTTTACAAAGCAGAGCTAGTTGGCAGCTCTGCATATATATATATATATATATATATATATATATATATATATATATATATATATATATATATATATATATGCATTTAAAAGAGAAAGCGACATATAATGCAATAACAAAAAATGAATTTGCTTTGAATATGAATAATTGGAAACGTAAGTCATAGTGGCAGTTACGATTGGTCTATCAGTTTCACAGCTGCCAACTTGTACAGCCGTTGAGACAAAATTATCTTAGTGGTAGCAACATAAAAGCGTTTCAATGTAATTAATCTTCAATTTAGAGTATCAAAAAAAAATTTGCTCAACCTACCACAACAAATCAATAATTCTAAATAAGTAGACATGATATATTTGTTGCTCCGCTTTCCACAAAAGTTTTAATAAATTGGTATCGAATTAAATGGTAAAACTTTTAAAACAAGGCTAATTACTCTCATTCTTTAAAAGTTTCACCATGAGATAGCTGCAAATTTTCGACTTCGTAGTGGTTAAAAAATTACTTCAAATGAAAATTACTAAAGTAAAAACTTAATTTAACTTAAATTTCGTTACCACTAGAAAATAATTTTGTTACTAAGCGGAGCGAGTTGACATCTCTGAGTTTATTTAGGTCTTAAATGTTTAATTAGTTAAATTGTTAGAAAATATTTCCATACTTAATTGTTGTTTTACTACCATCTCTTTCAATGTTTAGATCTCTTTCAATCGTAAGATCTTTTTCAGCGATCGTACTTGTTAGCAGGTACGCGGTTAACATCTTTTGAAAAATATTCATGGCCACATTATATCGGTCACATATTTGGCACATAGGCGATAGCCTTCCCTACTAATTTTTCAAATTATAAATTGTTTAATTTACTGCATTAACCTGTTAGTACCCAGCGTCATATTTATAGGACAGATTCCTATTTCAAAAACATTGTGGTAGGACAATTGTTTCAATTTTTTCTTTTATCTAGGAGAATTAAAAGTTTCCCTTCCACCATAACTTATTGGTGATTTAAGTTTCTATCATTAGACGTATAACTATAAGGTGCAGGTACATTTCGAATTGGTATCAAATAGTTGATATAAGCCATTTAGTTGAATAAGATATTATACCACTTTTTTCATAAAACCACTTTTTGCACCACTTCAATATAAACTGACTTAGTTGTCGATTTACAACTTTGAAAATAGTGGTAACACATCAACAGCTAAATTATAGCATAATCTTTTTCACAGAGATTCCAATTATTATGGATTTTTCGTAGTTTCAGAAAATATTGTCCTATTGTTAGCAAAGCTAACGTATTTATATTTTAGAAAGTTAGAATTAAAAGAACTTTATCTCTCACACTAAAGACAAGTAGTTTAAACAGATGCTCATAAGTTCCTAAGTTCTCATTATTTTTATTTTTTTTCAAAAATGTTGCTTTCAAAATATTTGCCTTAGTTTACTACTCTGAAAACAAAATACCTTGCTAGAGGCTTGAGTACTTGGATAGTCTCTGTTTTCGTACTGTTTAAACATACCAGTTTTTATTTTTGTTTAAGCTTCTACAAGTTATACGAGATAGGCGAAAGATACGTAGGTTTTTCTTTGGTTTTGAAAATTCGTATTAGACAGAATGGTCGAAAAGACTGTGCTGTGGATAGAGTTAATATACGATTATGTTAACCCCATTAGTGCCAAATTTCTCGTTTTAGGGAATTATCCTTTTTTTTCAAAATAAAGACTTTAAATAATAAAATATAACTTTGTATTCTCCATATTTCTATTAATAAGAGGAATTCAGAAATGCCAACTTGTTCTGTTTTGTCAAAATATATTTTTTAGTGGTAATGAAATTTAAGTTAGTTTTAATTTAATATTTGGCATGTTTAGTAATTTTTCCACTACTACCTATCAAAAATTCAAAGTATTAGTATTGTAAGAAATGCAATTAGTATGTTATATATACCTGCCAACTTTTAATCTTTTCGAGGATGATTTTCCCCAGTGGTAGTAAAATGCAATGCAAATTGTAATTTTAGGCTGAAACATAAGTTGTATTTTGAGAGGGCTTTAGCTGACTAACACAACAATATACCTTATTAATATATATACTTTATTTTTTTTAAATGTAGGGGTGATCAAAAAGATAATAAATTTAGTTTAAAAATGCAAGGAATATACAGAAAGCATGCATTTTACTACCACTTTAAATATAGAAATAAAATTTTACGCCAAATGCGTAAAAGTTGGCAGGTATGGTTATATGTAAGCATGTTATATCTTAATATGTTATGTTAATTAATATATGTTATATATTATAATGCTATACAAATTAATATATTATACATTAAAGTATTACATGACATGCAACTTAATGCGATATCTCATGGTGACTCTTTTAAAAAGTCTATTACTACCAATTTATTAAGACTTTTGTAGTTGTTTACAAGTAGGCATATTTGTGAATATATTTTTTCATAGTTTGCAATGATATGATACAGGTGGCTTGGTGGCGCAGTTGATTTGTCATCGGCTTTCTGAGCCCAAGTCTGCGGGTTCGATCCCCGGCCCAGACACCAGATTTTCGGGATGCAGAAAATCCTCAGTGGCCATGTCGTATGATTATGCGGCATGTAAAAGTTCCCTGGAGTGCCTTATTGGCTCTTGGCATTTCCGGCAAAATTAAATTCCTAGTGCACTTTAGCATCCAAATAGAGTCTCGGTGCTGCCATCTAGTGTGGCAGAAACTAGACGTCCAAATTAGCATGGCCAACGGTATCTCACCCATTGTGGTGGTCCTGAAAGAGTGGATACCACTTCTGGAGAACGCACTAGATCTGCTCATCGGGAAGACTGATTGTGCAGCTCATAGGAAATAAAAAAAAATGATATGATTCAAAAATTTTAAAAACTAATAGGTAACACTGCACCTTATATACTTTATTTAAGCACAGATGTTCTACCTCTTTATTTATTAAGGGGATTTTCACTTCAAAATTTAAATAAAAATTTCCGCTTTATTCGTAAAAGATATTCGTTAAATTCGCGTTAGAGGTCTAGAATCTTCCCCGAAAGTTTCTAATCTTGTTTTAATATTGGGTCTGTTTTTGTTGTCGTCGGCCATTAAGACAGAGGGGGTGTGATTGCTCTTGTTTTCCAGTGGCGCCATTTATGGGTGAGAATTCGACTTGTGCCATACTCATACGTCACGCCCGTTTATAGGGCGTACATCCATTCATTCGTCCACAGATCGTATTTTTGAGATGAACCAGAGAACGGTCAATCTCCAATTCAAAACCCACAGAGGTATTTACGAGTATTATGGGAACATGGAGGACTTTTTGACCTGAAAAACTTTTGTGCACCAGTAACCATTCACTACACGGGGAGTCCTCGGCCGGCTGGAATCGAACTCCCGTTCTCACAAACGTGAGTCCAGTGCCCTGTCTACCAGGCTATCTCGGTCACATTGAGCCTATTGCAACCTGAAATTTAAATATTGCATTGTTGTGAAAAAATCTCTTAAAAAAAAATAAAAAAAAAAATTAAAAAAAACTTCCAAGCATGACTATTCTTTTACTCAGACTTCAACTACTTCAGATTATTGCGAATTCAGACCTGTCAACTTTTACGCTTTCGGAGGAAGTATTTCCCAAGTGGTAGTAAAAGATGCAGTGGTAGTTTAAATGCAATTTTAGATAAAAAATAACTTAAACAATTGCTATGACTTACACTCACTTTTGTTTATATAACTTGCTCTCATATATAAGTTTGATTTATTTGCATTTAGTGTTTGTCTAAATAATCTTAAATTATAAATTTATACATCAAAGAATTAAAAAGAAAATTATAAGATTCATCACTACTTTAAGTATAAAAATGAAATCTTTCTTTCTTTTCTTTCTTCTTTCTTTCTTTATTTATCAAAAATTGGGTGCCTGGGCCGCGCAGCGGCCCCCAACCCATTCATCATGAAATATTTACAGGTTGAATTAAAAACATTTTGAATTATGCAGCATTAAGGTGGCAAAAACAAGAGACCAAGCATATTTGCTTGATAAATTAAACATAATTTGAAAAATTAATATGAATCATGATTTTTGAAATAAACAAAAATTATCATAAATATAAATAGCACAATTGATATTTAAGCATTGAAAATGAATTGCATTATGATATGTACAACAAGCACAAATGACATATGAGCATTGAATAGAATAAGCATTTAAACAAGCACCTTGCTTGTATAACTGAAAGAAAATGAAAATAATAAGAGCAACTTGCTGTTAAACTGTGGATGGCTGTGGTTTGATTGTCAACGTGAAGTAACATAAGTCAGGATTTCAGTATTGGTAAAGTGTTTGATGCTTTGGATTATTGATGTAGACTATAGATGCTGGAATTGATGACTATTACTTATGCTGATAGTTGTTGTATGAGGAGTCGGAGGTGAAATGAGCGGTTAAAAATGAAATGTCATGGGTGATCCATAGTTGATCGTAGCTGTGCGATCTTTTTAGTGGTAGTGAACTGGAGAAGAATATTTGGAAATAAATAGAAATTTTTTAATTAGCATAGATCTAAATTATTTTCTCAAATATAAACACGAAGGTTTTGATTTAGTATAGCATATTGATTACGGAATTTCCGTAGTTTTAGAAAAATAACATTTCTAGTAGTTGTAAATGTAATGTATTATTTTAGTAAACTAAAGTTGGAATAATTATCCCCACCACTATAAAAAAAACATTTAAACAGATGTTTGAAAGGTTATATTTAAATTATTAGAATACTGCTCGTTTTAATGACATTTTGATCATTTAACTACCAGTGGAAATATACGTACAAACTTGAAATAATGGATGGTATGGTTCAATCAGGGGTTCAATGGGTGACTGAGAAAACAAGAAGTGGTGACTTTTTTTATTTAAAAAAAGATTGAAATTAGAAACCTTTTTCTAGCATATTTTTCTCAGTCTACTATTGAAAGTGAAAGCAGCAAATTTTTACTGCTTTAATTATGAATAATTTCAAATGTAAGACATTAGGATTACAAATAAATTAAAACAAGTACAGTTTTTACCACCTTTTACATTTTTAGTCGCCCGTGGCATGCCAGTTGAATGTAGCACGACATGACAAATTTAAATTTTGTTAGAATGGAATTTCTTTCTTGTAAAATACTATGATTTTTAAGATTGAATTTATAAATAATCTAGTAAAAATTCTGAATTATTGTCAATTATCTATCTAGTAACAATACTGAAAAATATTTCAATGTAGAAGAATCAACCTTTAAAAAATGTGCCATGTTCTTACGCTACGTTATACTCTCAATTTGATCGCCCATAGCTATCCAGGGTTCATGCGTGTCATGTAAATTTTAAAAAGTGGTAACGAAAATTATACAGACGTCGATAATTTAATTTTTGTGCAACTGCCCCTAAAAACTGAATTCCAATGAAAGTATACAAGCAAGAAAATTCCACCTTAAGTCACTTAACGAGGAAGTGGTGCATTAAAATAAGAAATATCTTCGAGCATCAAACTAAATTTACAAATTTACTACCACTATTAAAATTTTTTGAGGTTCGCGGGGAACTCTGGCTATTATACTTATTGTTTTTGCTACATGAAAATCACTAAAGTCATGTGTTTAAATTCCTAGAAATTTGCTTAACTTCGCAAGCACTATAAACCACTACGACGAAGTAAGCATGTCTTTCTATTTTCTTTTTATAAATATTATTCATAAACTTTAATCATCTAAATAATCTTGAACACTTTTTTAACAAATACGTTAACATATTTTTTTAACAAATCAGTATTTAATATAGCAAAAAAAAAGATGAACTATGTTAAAATAATTTTTTTTTCTTGTGATTGATCATGATGTATAAGAATTGATCCTGATTTATCCATAAGATAAGCCAAGATATAATTAAAATCAAATGAACACGATAATCGTATGATAAGTTAAACATTTAAATGATATTTTATCTGCTTTGACATATTTTACCTACATAAATTTCGCATATTGTTTTTCTAAAAATATAATTTTGCTTTTATTTATTTATCAACAGGCATTTTTCATTCCAGGCAATTTGCATAAAATATTAAGCATTATTCTTATATGAAACACTTTAATATTTCTCTTTTTAGAAGTAAGCAAAGGATTTGAAATCAAAACACATTTCCTAAACCATGGCTAAGAAAATATTTCTATTTAATTTAGATTTCCTATATTAAATAAATTTTTAACGAAGAGCGTAATTTATTTTAATTAACTTTTGACACATGTTTATTTATTTATAGTTTGGGATGATGAAAAAATGCGGCAAGGAAAAAACTCATTTGAATTTAAAAGTCAGAAAAGCTCATAACTGTTTTAATTAAAATAAAAAAACATGTTTTTCCTGATATGAAGCATAAAAGTAGGATAGCGTTTGAGTCTGTGGCAAAAATTAAGTTTTAAAAGTTTATGTGTCTTAGAACTCATTAAAAAACTTGTATTAGTATCTGAACCTCGAAATATTACAAATATGACACAATGTTTTGTACTTTATCGGTAGCCATAAAAATTCTTTCGTATATAAGGAATGGTACATTGCGAAATTAGAGTCATAAAACTTGCTGCCGCGGAGTAATAACCAGTTGAGTTATTATAAGAGCTCCTGTAATAAGCACAGGTGTATACTATCTCTCTAACACAATCCGGCCAACGTATTATTAAGAAACATCATAAATTTAAGATAAACGCAATTTTGGAATTAACCACTGATTTCTGTCGTTATAATTCCACAAATCAGCATATAATACGCAGTAGATCATAATGTTCGATTTCTTTTATTAAGAAATATTTTTACGTTGTGGTTTAATGATCGAAACGTTGAGTACACATATTTTTTTTTTGGGGGGGGGGGGGCAAAGGAAAGCATGCGGTTGAAAACCGGTACTGACGCAGAGATGACAACTTGTTTCGGATTGCGGATAAATATTTTCTAGTGGTAGTAAATGCATTAACCCTGTTCGCGCCGACTGTCACAAATACGTGCCAGCATAAAACCGTATCAATCAGGGTAAAAATTTAAAACTGGTAACCAAAGTAGTGTTTTTAGCAATTTATTTGTGGGCGGGTATATAATTGTTTGATTCATTTAATTCATCATTACTTAGTTAAAAAAATAAAAAAATTATTTAGTTGTACTTTGAACTAACATTGATTGTATCTATGATTAAACTAACGGTAAATAATGTAAAGGCAAAGAAAGTCTGTCAATTTAAGTTACCGTTTTTTATTTATTTGCATCCTGATTATGATTTTGCATGAATGCTTTTATGAATCACTAGTCCCCAAGGGGTTAATCTTGGTTTAGTTAATTCGATTTTTAAGGATTTTATTCACCGCTATTTCTAACCAATTTAAAATAATAAAAGAATTGTACTTGCTGTGTGCCTAAGTGATGCTGAGTTGTTATAAGAGCTCCTGTAATGCGCACAAGTGTACAGTATTTTTTAACAAAATTCAAATAACGTGAGATAAATGCATTGTTGGAATTATCCACCGATTTCTGTCGTTACAATAATTACCAATCAGCATATAATACAAAGCAGAGCATACCGTTATATTTTTTTATCATGAAATATTTTAATTATTATATTAAAAGTGGTAAGCAGAGATCTAAATTATTTTCTTAAATATACACACGAAGGTTTTGAATTAACATATCATATCCTTCATTAGCTACGGAATTTCCGTAGTTTCAGAAAATATTTCTTCTAGTAGCTGTAAATGTAATGTATTTATATTTTAAGAAATTATATTTGGATCGAATTTCCATAGTTTTAGGAAATTTTCTTTTTCTAGTAGACGAAAATGTAATGTATAAATATTTTAATAAATTAAAGCTGGACTAATTATAGTTGAACGGAGCTTCCATAGTTTTAGTAAATAGTTTTTTAAAATTTTATTTGTAATTATCCTTAATCTACAAGTTTAACTATTTAGATCGCTAAAGAGTAGGCGTATACATAATCTACAAATTCAACTATTTAGATCGCTAAAGTGTAGGCACAATTATCCTCAATCTATAAGTTTAACTATTTAGATCGCTAAAGAGTAGGCGTATACATAATCTACAAATTCAACTATTTAGATCGCTAAAGTGTAGGCACAATTATCCTCAATCTACAAGTTTAACTATTTACATCGCTAAAGAGTAGGCGTATACATAATCTACAAATTCAACTATTTAGATCGCTAAAGTGTAGGCACAATTATCCTCAATCTATAAGTTTAACTATTTAGATCGCTAAAGAGTAGGCGCAATAATCCTTAACACGTTGAATGCCATGCTAATTTTACAAGGCTTGCTCGTCTGGCCACACGTTAAATAACTAAAAACTAAATTTGCAAAAAAGTTTTAGCCTGAGATATCTGAAAAAAGTGGTGATTTATATATACCTACGAATTGTTTAAAAATAGTGGTGCATAAAAATGTATTAGATTAAATTTATTAAAACAAGAATCACAATAATTAAGTAAATTTTGAATAAATTTTCTGCAATTCCATAAAAGAGTGTAAATTTTATAGTTCTATATCATGTTATACGCTGTCAGTTAGCCGTTTTTCGCGGTCTATGTGAAAAGTCAGTGTCAGCAAGCGGTGGCAGATGTATTTTCAGTGTCAGTCACCGGTGGTTGACGCAGCCTAAATGTAATTTCAGTGTCAGCCACCGGTGGTTGACGCGGCCTAAATGTAATTTCAGTGTCAGCCACCGGTGGTTGACGTGGCCTAAATGGAAAGTCCAGTGTCAGCCTCCGATGGCTGACGTGGTGCTCAACGTGTTAATCTACAAGTTTAACTATTTAGATCGCTAAAAAGAGTAGGCGCAATTATCCTTAATCTAATATTTAGATCGTCAACATTTATTTCAACCTTTTGCTGCAAGAAGAGAACTTGGCATCCTTGCAGTTATAGCTGTGTTGAGCCTTTTAAAAATTTAGCAAAATGAAATGAAATTCTGCAAATTAGAGTTTATAGTTCGTTTTAATATTTTGTTGAATCTGGAGCAGTTGGTATCTCTGATGACACTGTAAGGGTAAATTTTTGGAAGAATATTTGATTAAAATTCTTCATTTTGTTGCATTTATACAAAGTATTTGATTATATGTAATTCAGGTATGGGAATTTCAAATCTTATTGGGGGATTTGGAGACTTTTTTCACAATAGGAAATATAAGAATAATGAGCATGTTTATTAATTGTTTTTATCAATGATTTTCATATTTTCAATTAACTAATAATGAATTTAAATGAACAAATGATTTCACAGGGCTACTATGGACCATTCAGTAATAACTGACCTTTACGCTCATCGAAAAAGTTTTTTGTTTTTCACAAAAGTTGTTAAATACCTATTAAAGTGATTAATTCATTTTAAGCAAGGCTTGAACTGTTCTTAAAAAATTAAAAAGTGATGACAATTAATAAATGCAAAACTTTAATAAATGGAAAAACTACTTTTCATTAGCTTAAAATTTAATATTAGAAACACAAAAACTGCGATTTTTGTTCCTAGATTTGTTTATTTGGAAAAGCGTAGTGATAAACACTAATTTTTTTTAAAAAAAGTATTTTATTTTTTAACTTCTTATGCCTTTTTTAGTTTTTTTAACTACACTATCAACACCATTTTTTAATATTTAAAACACGATAAAAAATCAGCAAGCTTTCCATATATATGTTTTAACTACCTAAATATAAGGGTAGTTAAAATTATGGTAAATCAAATTTTTAAAATAACAATCAAATTAAAATTAAACGATATTGCTACTAAAATAACCACACCGTCAGGGAAATCCAGATGAATTGGCTGGTATGAAGAAATAAATAGTTACGTAAGCGAAATTTGTAGGGATTTGCAGTAAGTAAGTGCTGATTTTATAACATTTTAAGAAACAAAAACTTGTTCAGTTATGCAATCACTTAAAAACGTTCCTATTCTATAATCAGGCATTACTTCTTTGTTTAAATAAAATAGTTTGGTGGCCAAATCATTAGTTGATAGCAAACAATAGCAGTTTAGTTGTTATCAAAACATTTACTAACAACTAAAGCACTAAAAAAATTAGTACCATTTTGATTCTACGTGCTTTTGATTTTACTTGTTTTTTGTTATAAACGTGTCCCTCCTATATCCAAGATAATAAGGGCCAGTGTAGAAAAAAATAACTTCTTTTAAAATAAGATTTAAAACTGAAGTTATCACTAAAAATGAAAAAAATATAGATTTTTTCAAGCATTTTTGCAAAATTTAAAAAAGGTTCGATACTCCTTTAAAGTAGTAATCAAAATTTTAAATTGTTTGAATTGATAGAAATTTGAATATATATATATCCAAGATAAGGGCAAGGCGCAATACAAAGGGCACAATACAAACGTTAAAAATTCATAAGAAAAATGCCTAAAGATAAGAATTAAATCAGATTTAAAAATGTCACCAAACAAAAATAATATATACTTTTTGTAAATACAATTTTAAATCAAATATTGATACTTATGCATTAGGTAAAAAACACACTTTATTTTGGTATAAAAAAAACAAAACAAATAATGATATATATAATTTTTGTACCCGAATAATTATTAATTCTTTTAAAAATTTATAATAAATAATTTATAATAAATGAAAATTAACAATGAAGACAGGAGATTATTGTCCATAATTATTTTTGCACAAAAATCCACTTGAATTAGAATTTTTTTTTTTAAATCAGAGACAATTCATTCTCTTTATTAAAAAATAAATGCAAAGATCAGTACTAGTTAACCTAATTCTTAAAACTTATCTTTTCATTGAATAGTTTCTTAAACTATTTTTTAATTTATTTTAATTAAATCTTTTTTGAGATTCTTACATGATAGCAAATCAAATTAAGTTCAAAGTTATCATTAATATACATAGCAACAAAATTAAAATGTTTATTTTTTTTAATATATTTATAGTAGCTAGTTAATCATTTATTTGATGCTCTTAAATATTCATTTCAATTTATTGCAAGATTGGATGTTCCTATATATTTACTTTATCTATAGAATAGTTATCTATACAATAATATATATATATATATATATATATATATATATATATATATATATATATATATATATATATATATATATATATATATATATATATATATATATATATATATATATATATATATATATATATATATATATATATATATATATACATATATATATGGGTGATTCTGACGAAATATGACAATTCAATTGCTCCAAGATCTAATACTATTATACTAAAAGAATTTATTTTTTAAAAAATTAATAAATAGCATCGCTGTTAACATTTTGAAATGATTCTGCACTAGCAATGACTGTTTCGTATAGTTAAAAAATTTAATTGAACTTCAAAATGTCATTTTCCTGGCATGTCCCAAACGATGTTTCCAATAATAACTAGCTTCAAAACTTCCCATACATTTTTCAATATCTAATTTTTTTTTATCTCAAACGTTGTAAGAATTTCTAGAATATACGCAGAGGGGATTATTTACAAAAACTTCGTTTAAAATAATTTTTGCTGTCAATAATTTGTTTGTCCCAAGAAAATCTGTAATTTTCCTTGCTACTTTTATTGAGTGGTTTATAACCAAAATAGTTAGAGCCAGCTATCAATATCTTTAGTTAATAGATTGATTAGATACCCTCCTATATGAACATGTCATGTTACATGAATAAAGAACCAATTTTCTGGTTCAAAATCTATTTCAAAAATTTTTTCAAGGTGAGTAGGTTTTTATGTTGTCATTTTCCTGGCTTCTTGAAATCATAAATAACATAAACTACATAGATTTATCTGAGTTATTTTAAGAAATCCTGTTGTTTTATACTGAATATAACCGTCTTAGGCCAAAATATTAAATTAAAGTAATGTTATATGCTATAAAATGGCGAATTTGTCATTATCCTGGCTGTCATTTTCCTGGTTTATGAATGACATGACATTGAAACAGTTACCAGAAAATTTTTTAAACAGTTGAATGTAAAGCAAATATTAACCTAATATCAAGTTTATGTAAGATTGTTATATGACTGAATGTAATTAAAGTTTTTTTATTATTTAATGATAGATTACTACGCACAATTTCATTCAGTACATATCAGCAACAAAACCATTTTTGATTCTTTCTACAGTGGATAAAATAATTAGTTTAGGCAATTCATGGTCCATCTAACATAAAGCCCTAGGTTTTGTTACTTACTAATAGCTTAAAATGACTGTTTTTTCAAATTTATAAGCTAATATGTCATTTTCCTGGCATTCATGATTTGGTGAATTTCTATTTCATTTTTTTTCTAGAGCAAATGTCAATAAACTACACTGCTGTCTCTAAGGTATTAATAAGGTATTAATAAGGTATTAATAATATAAAAAATTTAGATTATTTTGAAGACTTTAAATTTGAAGAAAGTTTTTGGTCCGAATTGTCATGTTTCCTAAGAATCACCCATATATATATATATATATATATATATATATATATATATATATATATATATATATATATATATATATATATATATATATATATGTGTGTGTGTGTGTCTGCAGTAATAAAAATAACATCTAAGAGATAAGAGAAAACAAAACATATGATTTTAACACGTCGTAAAATGAAATGAATTATTATCTTTTTCCTACATCTCCCTACGTAGCAGAGAAGTAGGGGCACTTAGTATTCACTTGAGTGAATTGTAATAAATCCTGGTTAAAAATATATTAATTTAATGCATAAAAATGCAACTTTTATAAGGAAACTGTCTGCAATTAATAAATCAGAGACGTGAAAATTCTATTCAAAATCCAGTTAAAAATCTCATGCAGAAAACAAAAATAAATCTTTAGTGTTATTTAAATAAATGATAAAGGAAATTGGTAAAAACAAACTCGTTGCAAAAAATATTTATTTATAAGTAATAACAAATTGAAAAGCTAAAGAAATATTTTTTGGAGGTATCATAGTTTAAAAAACATAACTTAAACTATTAAATAAATAATTTTTCTTGATTATTTTTTAAAGCTTAAATAAATGTTATGGTTGATATGGAACTTATTTTAATCGTAAAAATAAAATAAAAGTAGCACCAACAACATGATAGAAATGAAAATGTTTTTGAACGAGCTCCAAAATCTTTCTAAACAAAATTTATTTATTTGATAAATGAGAACTTTTTATGTCATACAAATAAGCATCTGTTTTTCTTTTAAGCTTTTTTGTTCCTTTTTATTACTAAAACTTCCATTACATGCAAGATCGTCATGGCATGCTAATGCAAAACGATCTTAAAACATAAAAACTGAAACTTAATTAGTAATTTAATGTTATAATCAATTTAGTGTATAAAACTACTTAAATATAATTTTAATAATTCTTTTCACTGGACGTTTAATATATCATTCATAAAAACGAAACTTGATAGCGATATTTCTTCTTGCAACTACGAACATCAGTTGGAAATATTTTTCTCGTTTTTCCATGCTCAAATAAAAGACGGAATGATTCCGTTTTATTTTTTTCTACTTTCGAGGCTCTCATAAAAAGAAATGTTGCCAGATCACATAAAGTAAAATAAAAAGAAATTACTTTTGTCTAAAAGAATTTTTTTTTCTAAAACTAAATAAAAACTAAAAAGCTTTCTAAGAATTCTTGAAGCACAAAGGTACCATCGATATTTCATGTCTGTCAACCTTACAATCTAGATGATGGCTCATAGAATGTTTAGGTTTAAGTAGCAAAAGAAAAAATTATGTTTTTCCCAAATAACTTATTTTGATAGTTTATTTTTTCATCAATTGTTTAAGTTTGTGTTGTTTATGTCAATCTTTTCCAATCTTGTTAGTAAAAATTATTAGGCAAGTCCAATTCCATGATAAAGAAAAACAATAAACAGAAAAGTCCATTATAGTAACGGCATTAGTTAATATTATTGTGTACGTTTTATTATCAAATTAGCTTTTAATAAAATAATGTGACATTAAAAAGGAATGCATGACTCTATTTCGAAATTGGATTTAGAATAATAAATGAAGGACGAAACAGCACGAAATGTCGATTGATTCTGGAATTATTATTTTGAAGTTAACAAAGGTTGAAAAACAGTGCACATTCATCTGTAATAAAAGCGGTAAATGAGTTAGATTCTCTAATAGCAAAATTTGTTATTTAGTCACCGAAATATAAAATTTGGAAAAGTATCCCGTGATAATAAAATAATATTAATATCATCAAATAAACTTGCAGCATAGATACACTCATAAATTACGAATTTTCAAACAAATCTAAGCTAACGCAACAAAATTTAAATTGCTACTAGAATAAACATTTCGAAATTAGCAAACATTGAAAAATAATGGGCATTTATCTAAACTATTAAACTAACAGCATGCCACGTTGGTTGTTCCTTGAATTATACTTTTGATATTTGCGAACAATGGTTATGTATCAAGACATGATGAACGTGAATGAGAAGGAAAAAAATCATCTATTGCTGCACAGTGTTTGAATCTTGGGCATAAATTAAATTTCGACAAAGCTAAACGTTTACTACCCCAGTCACATCAGCTCATCTTGATGCCTTGGAATCTTGTTTTATTCATATGAATGCTGATTCCCTTATTAACAGCATTAGTTGACGACCTCTCCATCACGCCTGGAAATTTATTTTACCTTGATGTGCCCCTCTCGCCCACTGTTTTTTCTTCTTCTTCTTTTTGTTCTGTTATGTAATTTTTTTTAGCCGGGCTATTGCGGTTTCTCTAGTTTTGTTTCTCCTCTTTATTTTTTCCATTTATTGCTGCTTGATTCTAGAATTATTATATTGAAATTAACCAAATTTAAAAAATAATAGACATTAGTCTGTAATAGTAACGATAAGTATAGTTTGATTCTGGAAAAAAAATATTAAAAAAAATTATAATAAAAGTTAAAATGCAGCGACTCATTCTAGTAGCAAGTCTTTCCATTGCTAAATACAAGAGATTTTCACAAATGTTCACCGAAAAATGATTTGAGGTCAGTTAAAGAGAGTAATTTCTCCATCAATCAAGTTTTATCAAAAACTTTGGGTGCAATTATTAGATACTCAGCCGAGTGGAATAAGAATTAGTCCAGTAGATTTGATCTTCGAAAAAATTGGGTATTTATTTTAACCAACTAATGAGTTGTCGATTCATTCTGGAATAACTATTTTGAAATTGAAATCATTAGAAACAGTGGACATTAATCTATAATAATAGCGGTAAGTGTAGTTTGATTCTAAAATAAAAAAAAATATTTGAAAAAATACAAAAAAATTAAAAAACAAAAAAACAAATTCATAATAAAGGTAAAAGTGGAGCTAACTTCTTCTAGTAGCAAGTCTTTCCATTGCTAAATACATGAGATTTTCAACATCACAGATGTTCAACGAAACATGATTTGATGTCAGTCAAAGAGAGTAATTTCACCATCAATCCAGTTTTAAGAGAAATTTCGACTGAGTACAATGATTAGATACTCAGTCGAGTGGAATAAGAAATGGGTTGAACGAATTCTTCCATGAAATGGAAATGTTTGAAGGGAAAAGGGGATTACTGGAAAATTCAAGTTGAAAGAATTTTTGAGTTTAGTGTTGAGAAAATCTAAGCTTCCAAAGGTAGGCAAATGCGATGGATTTTATTCCTCTTAGAAAGTGAACGTTTTACGTACAATGCTTTTGAACATCTATACATAAAAATGCAAGAAATGTTACTAACAACATTACTTTTAGTAAATTTTCTATTTTTTAACAGTTCTATAATTTTTCTTGTAATATATTGAAAAGGAGTATCTTTTTTAAAAATATCTTTAATTGGAAACGAGGTCACACAAGTTTTTTAAACACATATCCGTTTGGTTTTATTTACCCCGGCATTTCAAAAAAAAATACTACAAATGAATAGTAATATGGCCATCCATTCATTTAGAAGAAATAAATTATCTGAATAATTATCTGTAACTCAGTACTCATTAATAGTAATTTTGTTACATTTTATATTTACCGTTGAACAACCGACCCAATTTTAAGTTAACGACTACCAAAGTTTAACTCCGTAGCGTTGTAATTTTGAACCCAATTCAGAAGACAAAAGAGCTTCTTGGTAAAGTATTGAGAGAAATTTGAGGAGGACTTTTGATGGACCTAACCAACGCCTATTTTCCTTTGTAACGGCGTTCAGGAGTGTTACCTTGTCAACTCATACTCTTATGTGGTAGTTATCTTAGCGTCAGCCCCGCGAGGGGCTCCAACCAACGCCTCCTATAACTGAAAGCCTCCACACGGTTTTTTATAGGTAGTCCGATCAGACCACTGAGAAGGATATCCACTTTTCGAACGAGTCATTTAATACAAAATCTAGTTAAAATAAAAAAGTGGTAGCAAATATATGACTAAAAATTTGTTTTATTTATGAATATTATTGGTTTGCCTCATTCACTTATCAACCACTACAGACTTAATTCTCAAATATATAAGATAAATTTCCCCCAAGTACTTTTATAAAAGGTTTTGGGTTCATGCGCACAACTGGCTCACTTTTTAAATAGTCTGCGCAGACTACTTATAAAAGACCGTGTGGAAGCTTTCTGATGTAGGAGGTGATGACCTAACCCGCATTTGCGTTGCATGGAGATGAAAACCTTCTACGGTTAGCTTGACGGCAAGGGGATTCACACCCTTGATTCATCTACTACTGAGGATATTTCATGTCAGCACTGTGGTCGGTGCGGATTTCATTTTTAAGAGCCATCGCTGAGATTCGAACCCGGATTACCTCATTAGGAGGCAATATGCTCCATCATCTAAGCCAGCGCCTCCTATAACTGAAAGCCTCCACACAGCTTCTTATAGTTAGTTCGATCAAACCACTGCCTGCAAAGGTAAACCAGTCTACGAAAGAGTCATTTGATAGAAAATCTATTAAAAATAAGAAAGTGGTCGCAAAAATATAAGTCTAAAAATTTGTTTAATTTATGGATATGATTGGTTTGTCTTATTTACTTGTCATATGATAAATTTCTCTCAATTACTTTTAAAATACAACTAACAGCTTTCTACGCAGATGATACTGCAATTTTAAGTAAATCTATAAACACAAATCATGCTATTAAGAAACTGCAAAATAATATTACTGATATAGAAACCTGGTGCAGCAGGTGGAAAGTGAAAATAAACAGTTCAAAATCTAATCTTCTAGTTATCAGAAAGTTCTATAAAAGAAAAATTGTCCAATACGAGAAAATTACTCTATTTAACGATGAAATCCCAAAGGTTTCGAAAGCTAAATATTTAGGAATTACCATAAACTGTACCCTAAATTGGAAGCTACACATATCAGACATTCTCAAAAAAGCCGAAGCTGCATTTCAAGCATTAAAACCCCTGCTGAACAGTGAAAGTAAAATGGCACTTAACACAAAAAGACATATTTACCTCATGTGTATAAGACCAATACTATGTTATGCATTCCCAGCCTAGGGGGCTCTAACAAACAACCAAAGAAAAGGACTCAGAATTTTTGAACACAAAATACTTAGAAGAATGACCGGGGCACCTTGGTTTGTTCGAAACAATACTTTATATAACGACCTAAAAATCGATACAATTGACCAATATTTATTTAAATTAAACGCTTCCTTTTTTAAAAGCGCTAAAGACGGTAGCACCTGCGACTTCAACAAACTATTAGACTTGGACATTATAGAAAATAATGCAAATTTCAGTCAGATAACCGCATTCTTTCTTAGCGATTGCGTATTATCAAAATATTACAACCGATAGTTTTAATATTATCACCCTTACCATAGACAAACTATGCACTTTGCACCTAAGAAGCCCGGCTAAAGCCGAAGGGAGGCGAGGGAGTGCATAGGGAGTCTTCCCCACTTGTAAAATAATTATAAATATTTTTCTCTTTTATTTTATTTTTGATATTATTCTAAATTTTTTTTTATGTATCCCAATGCGATTTAACATGTATATACTTATCCTAGATTTTATTTTAATTGTAAAATATTTCCAATTGAGACATAACTTAGTTAACCCCCGCACCACCCATCCCATCACCCTTACAATTATTACTTTAGATGAAGGAGCAGATATCCCCCATAGGATAGGCTCTCCGATAAAGCTGTATCAGTCAGTCAGTACTTTTAAAATAGAATCTTTGTTGATGCGCAAAACTGGTTCACTTTTTAAATAGTCTGCACAGACTACTTATAGAAGACCGTGTGGAGGCTTTCTGATGTAGGAGGTGATGCCTAAGCTCAACAGCTCAATTAATAGCTAAGCGCCTCGTTTTGCACAAAGTATTTAATGAAGTGGTAGGTATTTAGAACAATTCGTAGGCTTATATAATTCACCACTTTTTTCGGATATATCCTGCTAAACCTTTTAAAAAATCTGTCTAATAGTTGCAAATTCAGTTGGTAGTTATTTACCGTTGTGGCCTAACGGGCAAGACATGTAAAATTACCGTGGTGCTCAACGTGTTAACCAAACTGATGAGTGGAAGTTAATAACTTCTTTTTAGCTTTAATACCAGTAATTTTGAAATTATTCTACAGGATTGCAATATTCACTATACAATTTTGAAAAAAAGAAAGAAGCTTTTAATTTCTTATGCTCATTTCGACCGATGCAATTTTGCATAGCAAAAGAGGCCCAATTTTTAAAAACTTCAAGCATGTACTTTAGAATTATGCCAAAAGTTTTGCCAGGCAAATTTTCAAAAATATTTGCTGTTAAAAAATTTTATACATATAGTTAGCATTGAAGTATTTCCATGTTTTTGACCAATTCCTGTGTATTTACTTGGATTCATTAAAATGTTCGTATTATTTGAAACATAATGAATTGTAATTTTTTCAGCTTATTATTACTACCGTCATTTAAATTTCTTTTTTTTAATATACTATGAACCATCACTTCCTACATCAGAAAGCCTCCACACGGCTTTTTATAAGTAGTCTGCGCAGACCATTAAAAAAAAAAAAACTGCTTGTACGCATACAACTAAATTCAATTTTAAAAGTAATTAAGAGAAATTAATCGTAGGGGAAAGTCGGGTAGCCCTGCGCACTTAAGGACTATTGCTTATATTTCTGTATAATATTGAGTAATAATCAAGATTTTTGTATGTTTCTTGTTTTATCATTTAATTAAATAATACAAAAAGAATAAACCAAAAAAAGAATAGTTTAACTTAAAAAAATAGAAATTTAAAAAAACATGTTTTTCAGCTCTTTTCAAAATGTGTAGCAAAAATTATGTTTTTTGATTGCTTTTTCAGGTGTAAATGAAAATGACCAATGTATTGATAATAGATAAACCTTATTTATCATTTTCATCACAAAATTATTTTTTTTATTACATATTTATATACTTTTAGTGAATTCTATCATTTATTAACAACAAATGTTATATTTTTTATTATTATTAATGTATATTAATATATTATAATATTAATATATATTTATATTAAATATTTAAAGAAAATAATTTAATTTAAGTAAATCTTTGGAATCGTACATTTATCGACGAAATAAAAGTGGGCTGTGATACCTAACATTCATATGAGCGGGGCTACCCGAAATCCAATTTTTTTGTAAATTTGTAATTACTCGAACAATTTTTCACAAATAAACTTCGTTCTTTGTGCAAACTAAACTTAAGACTACATACTTTAATGCTGTATGTATAGAAAAAATTTATTTTTAATATTAAAATGAAGTTTAATCGACACATTCAACCAATTTTTCTTAATATCATGACAACTGTATTCAACATATTTTCAAAACTATTGTTTACCATGTTACCAGCTGCATAAATACTTGAAACTTTGAAAATAATCTTTTTTTAATATAACAATTATTGTCCGATGGCCCATTGACTTGAAAAAATATTCTATACATATGAAATTGACATTGGGCGGGGCTCCCCGACTCTCCCCTATATGTTTGAAACTTAAGTCAGTTGTGTTTGAAAAGTTAATACGACAAACTAATCATGTTCATAAATTAAAAAAATTCTTAGACATATATTTGCAAACACTTTCTTTTTTTACTACATTTTCAATTAAATGGCTCTTGCGTAGACTGGTTTACCTTCATAGTGGTCTGATCGGACTACCTATAAGATTCTTTCAGTTATAGGAGGCGCTGCAAGAGCCCTGCTAATAGTTAGTTGTATCACCCCTATTAAATGTCTTCTAATTTCTTCCGCTTGAATTTAACGTTAAAAATTCAAAACTTTAAGTTTAAAATTTTGAGCGAAAAACATAACTTCACTTGTTAACTTTTTAAATGAAAATGTCGTAATTTCTAATTTAAAATTTTGCAGACACATCTCTCATGTTTTTTATAAATTGTTTCTTTTTTGTTTAACTTGTTAACTATTTCAAGAAATTTGATAACAAAGTTAAAGGTTTTTTAAAACCAGTATCGTTTAGCACAGCTTAAAGTTTAGTAATATGATTGATTTCACTTTTCTTGGTTGAGATTTAAAATAGTAAAGAAATAAATTTGATCTTGGCGTGCATAATAAGCGCAAACAGAACTTAAAATAATTTATGACAGTGAAAGAATGGGAAATATAAATAGAAAAAGCATTTATAAAAAGTATGAAAATATTTTAATGTTTTGAAATTGTAACTTTCTTCGCTTGCGATTTGACAGTAAGTTATTCGCAAAATTCCGTGATTCGAATACTAATAAGAATATAGATTTATTTTGACGGAAAAAGTAAAGTATTTCTTACTTTTGCTTTATGCCTCTGCATAAATCTTAAATGCAAAATTTGGCTTTCTTCAATTCTAAAGAAAAGGAAAAGATTGATATACATTATTATTAAAAACAGACATAACATCTACTAAAAATAGCCGAAAAACCAAATAAAAAATATGAAAATACTTTTCAAACTGCAAAAGAACCAGATATACTATATTTGGACACCAGATATATTTATTTCAATATAATAAAAGCTAATGAAATCAAAGCTTTTTACGAACAAAAAATATTTGGAGTTTTTAATAATTGAAGAACTCAGTGGATAAAACAAGTAATGTCATTTTTAATGGTATTTATTTATCAGGGAAATTACTTGAAGGTGTCGCATCAATATGGGTATGTTTAGTGTAAAAGAATTGGTTGCATGATTTTTATTTTGAATTTGATTTTGGTAAATAAAATAAGGCAAAAATCTATTACTTGCGCCAACTAATAAATCTATATTAAAATAATACGGATAATTTTTTTTCTTAGTACCTTGATTAAATTTATTCTTAAGTTATCACTGACCTATTTCATTAACATATCTCTTCAATTCGAGAAAAAAATTAAATATTTAGATTTCCAAGATTTTTTGTTTTATTTAAATTGACCACGCATTAATTTCAAAATCTTAATTGTTCTTATTTTCAGTTTTTAATAAATTTCCAGTATTTAAGTACATAAAATAATTAACTCTTATCTTAATACAATCGTTCAGACAATCATATCACAGTGTTTTTATTTATCAAAAATAAGCATGTGCAATGAAATTTTTCGTTTTATTATATGTTTTTTAAAATCAATCATTGTGTGTCCAAAACCCGTACGAAATATTATTGGTTAGGTTGCTCAAAAGTTTCGCGTTCAATGTTGTTCGAATTGAATTGCTAATCGGTTGCTAATATTTGTATATCTGATGAAATTCTCTATTTGGTTCATCTAAAATCTGTATATCATTGATGTTTTTCGGGTTTTGAATAACATACTAAAAGAGAAAGAGATCTTTAAGAAAAAATTTTCATACAGTTTCAGAAAACAAGCGCCACTTCAAGTTTTCATATTGTAAGTTTATTTTATATTTGTTCTGAATGTAAAGTTATAGCTTTACATACATATAAGTGGGGTCACTTATATTCAATCGAGGGAATTTTAAAAAAATCTTGGTTAAAAATATATTATTAAATTGCATAAAAACTGTAGCTTGTACAAAAAAAAATGAATGCAGATTTAAATTCGGTGATTCGATAAATATCTAACATCCGTTGGAAAAAAAATCTTACAAAAGGAAAAAAAATGCTTCTTTAAATCAAGTCCAGAAAATTGGAAAATCAGAAAAGTATATTTTTATAACATTTAATTCTCATACAACAGGAATTTTGTTTTTTAAATCAAATTAATAAATATAACAAAAAAATTGTAATATACGAAAAGTTTATTTTTTAACATTCAATCAAACTTGCTTGTTAAAAAATATTTATGAATTTCGTTCACATAATAATTCGTATTTTTACCTATCAGGTTTGGTTTTAATTTAGATTTTATAATAAAATTTTGAATTACAAATTTTTCTATTCCATGATATGAAAAAAAAACAAAAATAAAAGAAAATTGTATAGCTGCCAATTTAAAACATATAAGAATTTTCTTTTTCTGTTAGAATAGGTTTTAAGAAATTTAATCAAAACTAAATTTAATTTGGTGAAGTTTTCATATTTGTGAAGTTATTTTTCATTTTAATAATTTATTCTCATCTTATTAAATGATTTTAATAAAAGTAAATTAATTTTCTTTAAAAATTGAATGAAATTTCATTTTTGTAGACTATATTTTTATACCTTTCTTATGTAAAAGTTCAAAATGTTTACATCAAAATAACTTCCATGAAGTAAAATATAATTCAATAGTAATTATAATGTATCGCATTTGTTCCTCTTTTAATTAAAGAAAAATACATTACCGTAGAACTAATCAAACACGTTTTTAAATAAAAAAATGTTCTAATAGTTTAATCTTCATTGATAAATAATTTCATTAGATAACAGGGTTAATAAATTGAAATAAAAAATTAAAAAGAAACACAATCTTTGCAAAGTAAAAGAAATTTGCCTGAAAAAGGTTTTTTTATTGTTTTACACCACATTACGTTAGTGAATGAGAGGAAATTTCCCTCTCAATATAAATATCTAACTTTTTGTTTTAGTATTATTTAACCATCAAGAGTTCTCTGCTGTGACGTGTGAATCATGTGGTACGGGTAGAGTTTATTCCAGATTTTTGGGGGAAAGAAGGTTAAACAACGGGATGTTAGAGAGAAGTGAATTATTATCATCTTATTCAAAATATCAAAAAATATGTATGTATAAAGCGTACAAAAAAGCAATAAATTTAGGGTTACAATAAAATGTGATAAAATGGTATTTTCCCTAGAATTACGCTTCTTTTATTTCTTCTTCTGTATGTTGAAAGTAGCAAACAAAAATAGCACACAGAATAAGTGGGGAAATACAGCATAAACGCAATAATATTTCTTTTTCTTTCCTTTATTTACCTTTTACGTAGCTTGATGATGAAACAGTAGTAAATTGCCCCATAGAGATACGCCTTGAAAAGAACTCTCCTGAGAAATATAAGAACTGGCTTCCTTTCTTTCTTTGTATCTATTTTTTGACAAAAGAAGCAGTTAGAAAATGTTCGTTATGGAACTATTCTTTTGTACTCTACCTTTTGACTCGGAATATGAGACAATACAGAAGTTAATTTCAAAGACTTTTCAGGAACATAAGGAAATTTAGGAATTACTGAGCATTTGTGCACTGTATTTAATTTATCTTACGATGTGACAAAAAACATCAAAGTGGTTTTACTTCGTATTTATTCCTGTTGTTGGTGTTTATAATGCAACTTGCCAGTCTAGCAAGCCTGCTTGGTGAGACCAAGCGTTTTTAAGACAGAGGGAGAATTTCTTGTTTTTCAGTGGCTCCATCTATGGCCAAAAATATGTCTTCAGCCCCACACATGTTAAAATCCGTTAATAAGGAGGACCCATTTATTCATCCACAGATCGTAATTTAGACCTAGACCAGAGAAAGATCCAATTCAGTACCCCCAGATTTGTGATTTGTTATGGGAACATGGAAGACAGATTTAACGTGCACCAGTCACCATTTACTACACGGATAGTTTTCGGCCGGATGGAATTGAACTCTAGACCACTTGGATATGGGCCTTTTGTATTTATTAATAATATATAAGATAGTTGTTAAGCCATAATATGGTATTGTTATGAACGACATAACTCCACTTTAAAATAAATGAATAGTAATTACTTTACATTAAAAGTGGTAGATAATCGTAGAAAATACGCACTTTGTTTAAAGAGAAATGTTCCACGTTTTTTTCCAACTTCTTTTCATTGAAAAATACTGCATTTTAACCTCTTTTTCAAACGAAGTGTTAACTTTTTTCGTTGCAGCATGTCCAGTCAAGCTACACTTATTTAAAAAATTTATCAAGTTTTGGAACCCTCTCTTCCTTAAACAATATCAGATTCAAGTATATTTCCTTACACAAAATTTGAGATTTACTAATATGTTGCTCATCTACTTCGATAAGAGCGATCTAGAGAAGAGATTAATATATATATTAGGCGAAATATATCGGACAAAAAATTAGTCTCCTTAATGTGCAAGCACCCATGAATTGTTAGGTTTCCTTAGATGACGCAGTGGTCCAGTGACGTGCTCCACTACTGCCGCACGTCTCAACGTGATTAAATACAAGTAACCATCCGTGATATATTTGTTTTTATCTTAAAAATTTAAATAAAAAATATAAAATAAAATGCGTAAATATGGGTAAGTGTAAGGATGTGACAGAGTGGAAAAAAATGACCACTGTGTTTGGCCATGGTAATATGGAGAATGGAGTTGCTGGATTTATTGGTGTTTCGATGCGGATTGTTCAACGTATGTACAAGCAGTAGTGTAATACACGTAATAATAAGAGAAGACGTCAGAATTGTGGCCGGAAGAAGATCCTACATGAAAGAGATCGGAGACGTGTTTCAGGACTTGCCATTCAAAATCGCTTCCAAACCCGACCGGTCCATCTTATAGTAATACATCTAGTGATAGAAACTTAACTCACTAATAAATTATGGTTAAAGGGAAACTTTTAACTCTCCTACCACAATATATGTTTTTAAAAAAGGAAACTGTCCTATAAATATGACACTGGGCACTAACATTACCTCCTACATCAAAAAGCCTCCACACGGTCTTTTATAAGTAGTCCGCGCAGACTGTTTAGAATGTGAACCAATTGTGCGCCTGAACCCAAAACCTTTTATAAAAGTGATTGAGAGAAATTAATCATATATATTTGATAATTGAATCTGTAGTGGTTGACAAGTGAATAAGGCAAACCAATAATATTCATTAAAACAAATTTTTAGTCATATATTTGCTACCACTTTCTTATTTCAACTAGATTTTGTATTAGATGACTCGTTCGGAAAGTGTATATCCTTCACTGTGGTCTGATCGGACTACCTATAAAAAACGGTGTGGAGGCTTTCACTTATAGGAGGCGTTGGCACTAACCGGCACTAACTATTTATCACACTAGCATAATATTGCGGACTTAAATTATTTATTTCACCGAAATAATTAAGGCATTAAACATTATTTTTACCAATCTTCACTGGTTTTTTATTTTATTTTATTTTATAACCGTCGTTGAACAGCCGACCCAATTTCGTGGGTTTACGACTACTAATGTTCAACTCCGTAGCCTTGTAATTTTGAACCAATCCAGAAGACAAGGAAACTCCTGGATCAGTACCCCCAGAGGTATTGATTTGTTATGGGAACATGGAGGACTTTGAAACTCGACAGATTTAACGACAGATTTAACGTGCATCAGTCACCATTTACTACACGGGGAGTCTTCGGCCGGCGAGGATCGAACCCACGACCTCTTGGACACGGGCCCAGCGCCCTACCGACCAGGCTATCCCGGCCCAATTATAGCCTTGTAATTTTGAACCAATCCAGAAGACAAGGAAACTCCTGGATCAGTACCCCCAGAGGTATTGATTTGTTATGGGAACATGGAGGACTTTGAGACTCGACAGATTTAACGTGCATCAGTCACCATTTACTACACGGGGAGTCTTCAGCCGGCGAGGATCGAACTTCGTCTCCCAAATTGCATTCACTGTGGGTAATCAGTTTTGAATGGGTTAATAAATCAAAAATGAAGTGCTGAGTGAAAAAATTTGCTGCCACTGTAAAATTATTCCCGTACGTACTGTCTAAAACGTACTGTCTCCCGAAAAGCGATAAATTTTATTCTTACACATTAATCTGTACCTACCTGGAGAAATGTTTATAAATTTGTATTATAAGCATGTCTGTACTTACTGTCTTGTGAGGTTTCTTTTACAATTTGTTCATTTTCGTGAAATCTGCCGCACTTGGTAGATAACGTTCCTAATTTATAGAGAGTAAATTATTTTAGACGAACGATTTGTAGGAAGTTCAACTAGATTTAATCTTAGGAATTACCGTTTACCTTCCTTTACCGTTGACCTTCAGGAAAAAGCACCTCTACAGGGATACAGGTGACTATAATTTTTAAAAGTGGTAGAAACCTAATTCATTTTTGCTAATTTATTATATCGTTAATTATTCAATCCTAACTAATTCTACATGGACTTGCATTTCAAATTATTCATCTTTAAAACAAAACATTCTTTCCATTCACTTTCAGTAGCAAACTGAAAAAAAAAATGCTAGAAAAAGGTTTTTATATCTATTAATAAAAGTTTGAATTTTATTAGTGATTACCTTTTGCATTTATAACCTCTCGTGGTAACCCTACTTTAAGAAAAACGTTGTAGTAGGGTCGCTTTTAATTTAAATGGACATTTTATACAGCTAGTTCAGCGTTTCTTAGCCTTTCAGTATCCCAGTTCAGCGGCCCAGATTTCAATCATAATTTTCATCACGCCCCCGGCTTACAATAAAATGTTTACAACAATAATGTATATTGAATATTTTGGATTCCGTTTTTAAATTAACTAACTACCAAAGCAAAAGTAAAAGCGAGCCAACGTAGGGAAGAAATCACATCTTGCATTTTACCAAACGGGCGGTGAACAGATGAAGCCAATGAAAGTGAGGAAAATTTAAATATTATATTTGAAATGAAAGGCAAACAGGGAGATAACGGTAAAAGATTATAAAAGTAGAAAAATTCGTTAATGAAAGTTTACCTAGACGGGGTGAGCTAGATTTATAAACAGGGAACTTTGTAGAAAAGAAGAGAGGAAAGAATCCTGTGTTGTAGAAAAGAATCCACACCACTGATGGCGTCTCCAACATACGCAGAGCAAATGTTTTCTCATAGGAAGAAGGGAAATGTTCGATAACGCAAGTTTAAATTCTATCTAGTCTCATTGGAGTCGATACTTCTATCACTATCGAATCTATGTGTATATTAAATATATTTTCGTGTTAATTGCAATTCACCATAATCAATATTCACGGCAGCAGATTTAAGTCATGGACTTAAGTCAAGATTCATGGATAAATTTTTAAGCGGAAGTAAGCGAGATAGCCAAGCATCAACAAGTACACAGACGAGCGTGGTTCCGAAAATAAAATCAAGAAAATATTCTCAAGAATACTTAAATTTTGGGTTTACCATTACCTAATAAACTTAAACGACATTTAGAAAAGCTTCATAATGAGTACGTCAGTGAACCGAGAGAATTCTTCAATTAAAATTAAAATCATATAAAAAACAAAAATATATTTTCACAGAAACTTTGTCTGTGAATAAAAAATCTTTAATTGCATCTTACGAAGTCTCATATGAAATAGCCAGATGTGAAAACCTCACACTATTAGTGAAAAGCGTATTTTGCCAACAGCAATTGAGATAATAGAAACTATGTTTGGAGATAATTTTTCAAAGCAATTGCGGTCCATACCTCTTTCAAATGATACTGTTGCTCGTCGAATTGATGATATAGCTAAAGCTTACCAGTGTCAGCTTTTCTCTTAGTTGAGTGACAAATTATTTTCAATACAGCTCGATGAAGCAACAGATAGTAATAAAGATGCTTATTTAATTGCCTATGTATGATTTTGTACATTATGTCAGTAGTAGAATAACAAATTTTCTGCAACAAATAGAATTCAAAATAACAGCTCTCGCATTATTTGCTATTTTAAATGATTTTATGAACAAGGCAAACATAGAATGTAAAAAATTGCGTCGGAATATGCATCGATGGTGATCGGTTAATGTCAGGAAGATTCCAAAGTATTCAAGCACTTGTAAAACAAAAATCGCCTCAGTGCACCTGGACGCCTTACATAAACCATAGAGAAGGTTTTGCTTCCGAGAGAAATGAGTCCTGGTCTGAATATTGTGTTAACTACAGTTGTAACCTTAGTAAATTATATAAAAATGAGTCCCCTGAAATCTAGAATTTCTTCCGAACTTTGTAAAGACATGGGTTCAGTACTTTCAGCGTTACTATTTTATTGCGAGGCAAGATGGTTATCACGTGGGAAATTTTTGGAACGTGTTTATGAATTAAAGGAAGAAATCGCCATTTTCTCAGAAGAAGAAAACAGATCAGAATAGATCATTTGAAACACTTAATTTGAGTAAATTTTTATTTTTTTTTTTATATTAATAACGTTACTAAAATATTTTGAAGAAATTAATGCAATATAGAACACACAAAAATAGTTTTATTTATATACACACACAGAGATGCCAACTTGCTCCGGGCAGCAAATAAATATTTTCGAGTGGTAGTTTATTAATGCGTGATTTTTGGTTTAATAAATTACATTTATTAGATTTTTATCCACCACTATTTCTTACTAATCCGTAGGCTTATATACTCACCACTTTATTATAGTTATGTTATGTTAATCATTTAAAAAAGTTAGCAAAATCAATATTTGCAGATTTTAGTTTGCACGTAATGACCGTTTTTTAAATTATTTTGACGTGTGCGGAACAGATGGCATCTCTGTATATGTGTGTTTGTAATTAAAATCATTCTTAATTAAATTCATAAATCTAAGAAAGAAATAAAATAGCAAAATTTTCATTATCACCATTAATGTAAATTTTTCCCCCGAAAAACCTGAAAGCAGCTGTAGAAAGATATAGTTGTGTTTTGAAAATTTTATTGTAAGTCATGCCAGTTGCATAGGTCGCGTGTTAATTAATGCAAGATCAATTACACATGTTATTTGCATATTTCTAAGAAATAAAACATTTAAAAGTTTAAACACATTTATTTTAAAACCACTCTATTTTGATATCTGTTTTGTTTAAATCATCTAGATCTGTAATCTAAAATGCTGAAACCTGCTATACTAATAAATTGTGTTTACATTTTCTATCCTACTATTATTCCTATGCAATCAAGTGGATTGATCCGAAATTGCTCAGTGCAGCACACAACATATCTATTATCAATTTCAACCTAAACTCTGGATGTGGTAAACGATATGAATGCTCTGAAGCAAATATATTATTCCCCGAAGACGAATTGCCAATCGATAAACACAATGCAGTAACCCTAATATTTGTGTATTGTTATTATGCAAGTAGTCTAAAAACTAGATTCAATCTTAAAAGTTTTTGCGATGTTTGCAACTTTTAATTTACTTTTAAAACTGATTGCATGTTAAGAATCGTACGTAAGTCAGATAATTATAGATGAAAATAATATTTTATTTAAAGTTTCGTACTATTATTTGTTTAGTCATAAATATTGGAGTTCAAATCTCGTTGTAGTAATCACTTTGGTGTACAATATTAAGAACATTTTAAGATTGCACTAAAAATTTCTAGAACAACCGAACAGATTTAAATGAAATTAAGTTTAAGCTTAATAATAACAAACAAAATAATCATTCGATTGTCATCCTAATCTCTCATGATAGTAGGTGACAGTCATCGGATTTGAATGGCATATGAACAGGAATGAAATAATCGAACAAATCGTGATTAACACATAGTTGACCGGCAACTTTTCTGAAAATTCCCCTATGTGCCGGGCTATTGTTTTTGAAAGCGGATGTGGAAGTAAAACAATGTAAATAAACTTTAAAATTTTTATTTATTATTCAACTCTTAATATTTCTTTTTCGTATGATAAAAAGTATAACAATCACCTACGTGTAATGGTACACCACAAGTTTTGCAAATATATCGGGTTTCATAAAGTTATAGTAAATTGGTAGAGAAATTAATAGTAAGCCTTGAAAATTAAAGAAAATTACGACCACTTTTTAAAATAGTCACCACGAGATCACTGTTAACATGATTGTGATGACTCGTGACTGGTCATCAACGCTTGGCCACGAAAACACGAGTTAACTCGTGACCGGTCAGCAATGTGTTAAATAACTGGAAGGTCGTGGTTTCTTTTAAGTTTTTTTTAAGGTAATTCCTGTACTTTTAGCTTCCTAAAAGTTCTTAACTTTTGCTTGTAATCCTATTATTTACAAAGTTATAGCAGTCTTTGTGCAAGGTGATAACAGTGGATACAGTATTGAGTTTAAGAGTTTCACATTTAACCCCATCTTAAACACGATATTTCATGTTGTTTTAAAAGTAATTTTCTACAACTTTTCATGAGTATTTGTAATAATAGCAGTCATAGTTTGAACTACAAACTAAGAGAAAAAAGTAGAATTTCATTTTTTCATGTTTCTTTTTTCGCAAAAAGAAATGCGGAAAGTTTTAAAAATTTGCTTTTTTTTTTAACAACGCTGATTCCCAAATCAGTAGTTTACGCACGTGCTTTTAAGATAATGATTCAAAACATAGTTGATGGCCTTATAAATAAAATTTTTGAAAGGAATTTTTGTTTCGGGCTATAGAAATTTTTTACAGTGTTTGATGTATATGCAAAAAAAGCCTTATTTTTACCTTAAAATGGCCATTAAAAAAATGAAACAATAAAACTTTTTTTGCTAGTTTTGTAAATTTTTACACTTAATAAAACAGACTAGTTTTTTAAAATTTTATATTGATATTTAAAAAAAAAAGGTTTTTGAAACTAGTCGGATACCTTAAGTGAGATACAATGTGAGAGAAAGAAAAGAAACGGGACACCTTGAATAACTTTTAATCTAGTGATAACGATCTTTACGATCTAGGACGCAATCTCAATTGTTTAATACACTGTCGCAAATTTTTAATTTGATTATTACACTCAGAAGCACTTTTCCTTTCATTTCAAAAACATATTTTCCCCCTTTTGTTTATAACTGCCACATTCAATTGAGTGTCAGTCGTAAGTTTGGAAGTGAAAATTATCACATTTTATCCTCTTTCCATGAAAATACTTGATGGCATTGCATTTTTAAAATCGTGTAAAAATTCTTATACCTTACAATTCACACTTTTTCGAATACTATTAAATAAAATAATCACTAATACTAATTGAAAATTATTTTTGCATGGGATTATTTTTGGATAAATGAATTTTGTACTAGTGTACCAAATTGTTTTGATTCCACTTGAAAAGTTTTCGACACATTTTGAAATTGGCAAAAAGTTAAACTAGCATTAAGGGGTTTAACACTTTCATTGCGGTAATGACGCGCCTTTGTCCCACTCTGCACTACGAGTTTCTCGTATAATAAAAAAACTTGTTTATTTTATTTTAAAAACTAATAATCAATTGCAAAATTAATAACCATATTCCCTAATACAAGAATAGAGTACAGCAAATATTCAAGGAAGACGAGTTATCTGTCGCAATGAAAGAGATAACTTTTGAATGTTTTTTGACCAAATTATGAGCACCATATTTTCTGGATTCCCCCCCCCCCCCATGGTTTGAGAGTCAGGAATCCAAATATGTCGAAAAACAATTATACCTATACAGAGAAATTGTGTTCTTTTGTCTCATTTCGTAACTTAAATTATTGTTCTCACAAATTAATTAGCATATTTGATGTACCCTTTTCAATTCTTCGCAAGTCAAATAATTCTAATTATAATGTTTTGCCATGAAAAGTCAAGAGAATCGTAGCCAACGTATGCATACCCGTGATGAAGCAATTTATTTTGTCTTAACATTTTTCAAAATATAAAGTGGTTGTCAAAAGGTGGTTGTAAGTAGGACTGACTTTAAACATCACCTCCTACATCAAAAAGCCTCCACACGGTCATTTATAAGTAGTCCGCGCAGACTGTTTAAAAAGTGAACCAGTTGTGCGCGTGAACCCAAAACCTTTTATAAAAAGTGATTGAGAGAAATTTATCATATATATTTGAGAATTGAATCTGTAGTGGTTGACAAGTGAATAAGGCAAACCAATAATATTCATAAATAAAACAAATTTTTAGTCATATATTTGCTACCACTTTCTTATTTCAACTAGATTTGGTATTAGATGACTCGTTCGGAAAGTGGATATTCTTCACAGTGGTCTGATCGGACTCCCTATAAAAAACAGTGTGGAGGCTTTCAGTTATAGGAGGCGTTGCTTTAACCCTCTGCCCGAGAAGGGGTTAAATCATTGAGATTGAGTCGTAGTGCACTGTATATGTCTCATACTAAAATTTCATTAAAGAAATTAGGCAGTTTAGATAATTCTTTGGTAATTTGTCCCAATTGTTTGGCAACACTAATTTCATATAATTGCTGGGAATTGCTTGTTACAGTTGTATCCAATAAACGCTCTGCGGATTTAAGACCTGAGAATTTGGCTTGCTAATCCTTCTTCACTTGAATGTCTTTATTTTAAAAATAAATAAATAAATAATACTAAAGATAAATATTGGCAAAATGAACAACTTGTATTGACGTATTATGCTGTATTAAAATTTAAAAAAGGATCGAGCAGCGCACTTGAAAGTCATGCATAGTCCAGATTCTCATTCTGCCTTAGTGAAAAAATAAGTTTTTTTTTAATATCGGAAGGTAGGAAACGGGTCCCTGGACCTCCTTGTCTAGAAGTATGGCCGACGGCTACACTAATAGAACTAAAAGATCATGAAATTAACAATTATGATAGTGGATGTATGAGTATAGGATAGAGATCCCGGAACCCTGTATTCCTTTTTCAAATCAGTACAACTGAAACTGATTTTTTTTTACGTACTACGACGAGCGAAACAAAAAACATTGAAAAATCATGCCAAATGCTCCAAGACATAAATTCCACGCGTTACAATAGTCAGAGTACTTTTTTTTTCACAAAACTGGAGAGGTGTGAGGGTACTTAAAATGAAGTTTGCCCAAATTCTTATTCTGCCCTAGCCACAAAATCCTCTGTTTTGAAAGAGGCAGTTTTTTAGTTTGAATACAGGATAAAGTTTCGGGAACCCTATATTCCTCTTTTAATTTGTGCAATTGAAACTTATTTCTTTTTTTACGTTCTATAACGTGCGACTGTTTACAGCTCATGTCTTTGGCAATTTTCTGGAAATTTCCGCTGATCCCCGGATGGTCTCTCTTGGCAAATTTACAGACTTTTCTTTTCAGGGTATGCCACTTAGTTTTATTCATCTTGTTACTTGAAATATTCCTTCATTGCTACGAATTAATTGCAAAACTCAAATCTCGTTGTAAGATAAGGAAAATAAGGCTTTTTTCTTCATTTTTTTTTTTTTTTTTTAAATTCTTAAAATTACAAAAACCTGCAACTAATACTTCTTCTTTTTTATCAGTCTCAGTGGGAAGTAAAAAAAAAACTATCATAGAATGTCTAAGAGAAAGGGAGACACATACAATAACTGTAACTTTAAGAACTTATTCTGGAAGAAATATATAATTTAAATTTAATTTCCATTAGTATAACTATTTCACATTAAAATGATTAAAATGATAGTTTAAATAAGAAACTGTTCACTTTACTTAATCAGAAAACTGAAATTTTAACATCCACTTGGACATTTCTATTATTATCACTGGAGTATTTGGTATTCACGAATAGAACAACTATTATCAGAGAAGCTTTAATTGAATGAAGGCAGACGATTGCCAGATTCACATTCTTAGTTCTTTATTATTAATGAATCTCGATATAATTATTCCTTTTCGAAGGCTTATGTCAACCCTGTCTCCAGTTTGATGATTATTCGAGAAGTTGCAAGTAAATTATAAAGGCTAAAGACTTTTAGCAAATTGCATAAGACTGCGACTCCAGCATACCAAACTGATTAAAACTTTCTGACTAAAGTTCTCTTTCTCTTAGTCTAAACCACACACTTCCGTTCATCTCGTTAGTTGAATAACTCTTTTCTTGTAACCAACAAAGTGCCAAATGCTGTTAGGAAACAACCTTTTAATTAAACCAACTTATCTCTTTTCATATTCTAAGCACGCTTTGTATATTTTCCGCCATGCAATGTGTGTCTTTGTGGTAGAAGGCAACTATGTTGAAACTTCTCGCCAACTCAATTTTATTTGGTTATTTCTAATCACATGCCAGCTTCTTCATATTTTTCTACAGTTGTGAAGTGGTGATAATAAAATAATTTGGAAATGTTAAGTAGGAAATAATTCGTAGATGGGATTTTTCGTACTTTTATGAACAGGTGAGAATTGTACGTCGAAGTATAATTAACTACGAAAACCTAATAATTATTTAGGTATTAGAGAACAATTTGAAAAGCAATATTATTATTGCTTTTCAAATATTGTATATTTTTATAGAGGTTTGCTTTTTTATGATTTTTCTTCTTTTTAGCTTCGGTAGAATCGTAGATATTAGTTTAAGTTAATACGAGTATTATAAGTAATAATAATATAATAGTATAAGTTAATTCGCACAAGTTAATTTAATTCCATAGTTATTTGTAAAGCTGCATTTTTATAGATACTCTCGTAGAGCATAATTAAGTATCCAGGTTTGCTACAGATTCGTTATTTTTTCTCAAAGCTTCTGATAAATGATTGAGTTTGCTTTCACTTAGCATAACTAAAATATCCCTTACGTTTACATGCCATTTGCAGAGGATCAAAATTGTGATGGCATGTATTCGGATTATCCTCAGAGATGCTTCTCATACCGTCGACAATAGCCAACGCCCTCTATAACTGAAAGCCTCCACACGGTTTTTTATAGGTAGACCGATCAGACCACTCTGAAATATATCCACTTTCCGAACGAGTCATTTAATACAAAATCTAGTTAAAATAAGAAAGTGGTAGCAAATATATGACTAAAAATTTGTTTCATTTATGAATATTATTGGTTTGCCTCATTCACTTGTCAACCACTACAGATTCAATTCTTAAATATATATGATAAATTTCTCTCAATAACTTTTATAAAAGGTTTTGGGGTTATGCGCATCACTGGTTCACTTTTTAAATAGTCTTCGCGGACTACTTATAAAAGACCGCGTGGAGGCTTTTTGATGTAGGAGGTGATGCAGTAGCCCATTGTGCAGCTCTAGTGCGACGTAAATAAAGTACTTACCCTTACGTTTACATCGAAATAAATATTTCCCCTAATTTGAGAAAAAAAAATTGGTTGATACAAGTAACCAAAACCATTTATATTTCTTCAATGTTGATATTACTTAAAAAAATCCTGCTATGCTTTCATATGGTTTCAATTTTTCATTCAGAGCTTAGAGCTAAACAAATAAGTATAATTTATAATTTACAAGTCGGAATCTTATTTTGAACAAATATAAAAAAATGTTTTTATGAAAAACGTGGCTGCGGGATGGCTTATAAATTAAATGGAAATTTTCTTCAGCAATAATTTATTCAATACTTTTCAATCATTTTTTACGCAAGCTTTGAAAAGTAAATTTTAAGAATTCATACTTCAAACAGATAACTCACATATTTATATACAGAAGCCCATTTCACAAAGCATCTTGTCATATATAAATTTATATATCCAATAAAGGATTTAAATCAAACTACTAAATCAAATATTTAGCGCCACTGATTAAAGTATCTAAGCCTGAAAAGAAAATGGTCTCTCGGAAATAGCTCCAGGAAAAATTGCGGAGCACTAAGAGAATTGTAAAGAGATAAATAACTAAATTATTTGCCTATTTCTTAGATTTAAGGTGAAATAATAGACGAGTAAATAAATTTATATATTGAGTAAATAAATAAATAAACAAAAGAGTGTTTGGAATAGGTTAGTGAAAACTTGAGAGTTATAAATGAATGTGACACATTCTTCTAACATCGATGCAGTTTGTCCAATGAAATTTCGTGGACATTGTTGAAATTTCTTAAAAGGTCTTTTGAATATTAAAATTGTGATAAAGGCATAAAGAGTTGAAATGAGAAAAAATTTAATCCAATGGTTTATTTGGATTTGAGGAATAAATTGCCTTTAATAATTCACACGAACGAAAAGAAATGATTGCCTTATTTTTAGAGTAGCTTAGTATTTTGCGCAAACTAAAACAGTTGCAAAAAAAAAAAAAAAAAAAAAAAAAAAAAAAAAAAAAAAAAAAAGAAAACACTTAGTGCGGAAAAAAAAATTCTTGAACCACCTTGAATAACTTTTGATCAGATATTTACGGAAGAAATGATTGCCTTATTTTTAGAGTAGCTTAGTATTTTGCGCAAACTAAAACAGTTGCAAAAAAAAAAAAAAAAAAAAAAAGAAAGAAAACACTCAGTGCGGGAAAAAAATTCTTGAACCACCTTGAATAACTTTTGATCAGATATTTACGTTCAAGGACCCAATCTTAATGGTTTAAGGGGTGAATGTTCAATTCGATTTAATTAATAATTCGAATTTAAGTTCGAAAACTTTTGATTTCTCAGGGATTATTTGACAGATTTTGCTCAAATTTGTATTTCACCATGTAAAGTTAAAATCCTTAAAATGATGCTAAAAAAGAAAAAAAAAATTACATAAATTACAATTGAATTTTTTTTTTTGTATTAAATAAAACAATAGAAAATAATATCTATTTATTTAAAATTATCTTCAGATTAATGAATTTTATAAATGTCTGGCAAGTTTTTTCAATTCTCTTTCGAGATATGATGAAATAAACAAAAGGTAAAATTAACATTAAGAAGTCAAAACTTTGGATCGCTTTACTGAGCAAACTATGGGGACCATAGATCCCAGAGAGAGGCCACCCCCAATATTTTCTAGTTCAAAAATCCGAATCCGTCAAAAAAAGGTATGTATGAAAGTAAGTTTCTGTGTCTGATTTTATAATTTAAAATATCGTCTGCACAAATTAATTAGCATATTTTAAGTCAGCCCCTCGAACAATTTAGATTGAGTCCTAGGACTTGAAGATTGATCAGATCATGAGATCAAAAGTTATTCAGGATGGGCTATTTATTTTTTTAAGCACTATACATTTCATTTCGACTGCCCGTAGTGTAGTCGAAAGCAAATGTACTGCCAGTAGCAAATGCACTGCCAGTTGCAAATTGTACACTTTCAGAACTTATATTCTAAAATTACTGTAAAATAACAGGCGGCAGTCTGTCCATCCGATTAATTTTTACCTTTATGGTTTATAAACTGTTTACAAATTTACAAATAGTATTGTTAAAAAACATTGAATACCTAACTATACGGTTTTCCAACCATTGATAACTAGCATTGAAATATTAGACTTTTTCGTGTTAAGCAGCTTTATGGCACTGCATCTCTGTGTGAATGATAATATCGTATTCTAACAGTCCAGGGTCACAAAGTGGAAAGTGTGGGCACTGAAAACTCGTGTAGAAGGAAATGGAGAAAATATCGTTATGTCAACGCTGGGACTCGAACTCCCTTACTATCGGTCAAGATATTGACAGATTAGCCCTCTCTGCTATAATATGCCCCCAACTGCAAAGCTATAATGGCTTCAATAAGTGGGCCTAGTTGATACGATAAAAGATTTTTTTCTAAACCATATTATGTGAAAGCAGTAATAAACGGTTTTTCTCACAGTTAACAGTTTGAATACCATCTCATGTATGGTTATTTTATTTTATTTGATAACTATCGTTAAACAGCCGACCAAATTTTTGGGCTTACGACTACTAATGTTCAACTACGTAGACATGTTATTTTGAAGACAATCCGGAAGACAAGGGAACTACTGGATCAGGTATTTGGAGAAATTTACCTTCGTGGAGGACTTTTGATGGAACTAATCCGAATTTGCGTAGCACTGAAAGGAAGGCCACGAGAGCCTCCAACGATTAGCCTGACGGCAAAAAGACTCTAAACCATGATACGTCTACAACTGAGGATATCTCACAACAGCACTGCGGTGGGTGCAAGCCGGATGCGGAATTCGTTTCTACCAGTCATTGCTGGGGTTCGAACCCGGATCACCACATTGGAAAGCAAACGCTCTATCCCTGTGCAACCACGGCTAATGTATGACTATTTGACTATTTTATTTGATTATGGTAAAATAATAATTAAATATATTGTAATTTAATCAGATATCCTACACGTTTTTAACAGTGTACGCTGTTAATGTGGAAATAAATTAGCATTACTTCTAAAAAATAAGCTCTAGCAAACAAGCAAGAACTGAAGTTTTTATTCCTAAATATTGTTTCATACAGTTTTGTCAATTTAAATTATATATTTAGGTAAGATAAACAAGTGCGGTATCTTATATTCCATAAAAATACTTTTTCTTCAGCCTGGAATAATGTGCTCTCTACACCTATAAAAGACAAAATTGTTCTTGGAAAGAATTCCTGTCTGTGTTAAGAGTACAATGAATCTGAGGAATCTTGCAACAGATACTTAATCTTTAGCCGTAAATTCTCAGTGTCGAGAGATTGGAGGTGTAAAATATTTGATGAAGTCCTTGATAGAGATGAATAACGAAGAATAAAAAGGATGAAAATGTAAGAAATGCTCTTATCATAAGCATTATAAGCTCCTTATGAAGATAAGGTTAAATAAAGAACAACTGAGTTATTCCTTTAAGTTATAAATATATATATATATATATATATATATATATTGTATAGTATGATATAGAGTTAATCAAACTTGATTTTCTGATTTCACTAAATCAAATGTTATAATTTTATCTTTTGTTAAATGTTGCGTTTAAGCCTTTGAAGCAGAAATTTTATTAAATATATTCTTTGTCTTTTTTCATTGTTTTGTATTAGTTTAGGTCAAAATAAGTAATATAATTTAGCATTATAATAATTTATGGTTATGAAATACAGCATGAAATGCCGGTGTGTTTCTCTGAGTTACAGGTAAAACATTTCAACTACGGCTTACTTCCAAATAATAATTTCTTAAATTTGCACTTATTTGCAATCATTTCGATCAAAGAAAAACAGTTATTCATATTTACAAGTTCTTTAATTAAAGAAAAAAATCAATTATTGATTCATTTTTGAATATGAATGAAAAATAAATCAAATTATTTTTTATTTCTAGGATTTAATATTTTAGTGCAAATATATTTCCCAAAATATAAGAAATTGTTTAATATTTATTAAGCTTATTAGAGTGTCAGGAAAATAATATATAAAAATGATACCGGTGTCCCATTTGCGTCAAAGGGTTAAGGATGTTAGCCAAAGCTCTTAAGCTAAGAGAATTTTTAAATTTAGATTGTAATTACTATCAGGTAAAGAGACATGTCTGGAATTTAAGACAAGCAAAATAAAATTTTTAAAATAATAAGGAATTGTAAAAAAAAGACAAGTTTATGACATACTTCTAACTAGATAAAAATAAAAACATTGACTTGAACATTGATTTGCCCTAATATTGCAGCATTGTAATAACTTTTCAAATATTATAAATATTTGGTAAAAAATACTTTTTTTCTTTAAACCTGTGATGGATTTTTTTGTGTTTCACATTTTGTACAATTTTCTATACAACATTGATGATGCTAGGTGGAAAAGATGAACCGAAATTAAGACGAACTAAAGATGAACAGACTTTAATAGTCTATATAAGCTCAATAAAAGCGCTATATAAGCCCAACAAGTTGTTATAAACATAGTATATTATTCTCTTAGAAGAGTAATTTCATATGTTGGTAAAGACTTCGAAGGTCAAAGAGCCTTGAGTATAATTATGAAAATCAATATCCAGCAAGTGATTGCATCTCTCTTTTTCTCTTTAAATATTCGTTAACATTTCCTCTGGTGCAGTTGTCTCTAGTGCCCTTTTCATATTAATCATTTCCTCCAGCGTTTTCAATAACACGAGGTAATTTCAAAGATATCTAGTCATTTGAAGATTGCTGCCACTCTAAGCTCTTTCGTTTAAAAAATTATTGTAGTTATATTTAAGGATTATCTATTTTAAACAGAACGCAGGATATATGCCAGTTTATCCAAAATAAGAAGTTTTCAATCAAACTCTATTGATATTTATGCAGAAAAGATTCAGTTATGAAGATAAACAATTTTTTGTTTTAATTTTCGTGCTAAGTCAGGTAATTTTAAGCGTAAAGATAAATAACAAATGACGAGAAATTAATTCGAATTTCCTAACTCATTAATGCCTGGTCTAGCGCTTTCAAAGCTTTACTGAACATTTTTAAGTGAATAACAAAGTTTTAATAACGAAATAATCTTCTTGTCTTTAGAAATATTTATCATCAAAAAATTTCATCACCACAATAAATTATAAATTTATTTCATACTTAGAGGTCTGATATACAGTTAAAATTATTAAAATTGAAACGGTCACAAAATTAGAAAGTTCCACTCCATTTGATAATTAGCTTGTTACTGCTTAAACCTTTTTTTACAGATCTTTATTGAAATTACATACATTTGCTGACTTGTGTGCTCAATATAGGCTTATAAGTCATTGTCAAGTAGAAAATACAGATAGAACAATTCTGAGAAAGACATCACAAAGAATACATCCAGGGTTACGGCGGGATTCGAACCCGCTACCTCCACGCTTAACAGAGCGTTTTGACCGGCGATACCACTCGGCCAGGGAGGCCCCTACAGATCTTTGTGAGCCATGGCGAGTACAAAATGTGGACTTTATAAAAAAAACCTGGTAGGTAAAAAATTTGGTAATGCATGTGATAAAAAAAAACTAAACGGAGCACTTCGAATTACTTTTGATCTAATGATCGGATCTTCACGTTCTAGGACTCAATCTTAATGGTTCGAGAGAGAGACCTTTAACTTACTGCTAATTAGTGCTGACGATATTCTAACCTACAATATCAGACACAAAAATGTACTTTCTCTGAATAAAATGTACTTTCTCTGAATACTTTTTACAACTGATTCGTATTTTTGATCCCCAAAATATAGGGTGTAGCCACAATGTGGAAATATGGCCCCGAGAGTTTGGTCTTGAGAGCGGACTGAAGTTTGGTACCATAAAGTTAATTTTATATTTTGCATATTTCACCATATCTCAAGAACTTTTACGTCATGTGAAAATTTTTTGTATGTAATTATTGCGATTTTTATATCCACAAATAATTCCATTCAAAAAATATCTTTTAGTAAATATTTATTTTAATTATCTTATTTAAAAATAGTCGAGACATTTTGCAATGTAAGGCACACAATTTTAAATGATGTAATTTTAAGTGGCAAAGTATAAAAACTGTATGAAATCAGTCGAAAAGTTACTGAGAAGTATATTTTAAAATAATACGACTTTTTCTGATTACTTGATGAATAGCGTAATCAGGTAATTTGATAAAAAAAAGTTTTCCGAGTAATCCCTTTTCATTCATTTTTTTAACACTGTGCCTATTTCTTATAGTTCTGAAAGTTCATAGATATCGAAACAAAAAAAAGCATAAGAAAATTATTTCGTTTTAGATTGTTTTCGGAAGGAGTAAAATATTCATGATTCACTGATGTTTTTTATAGTTATAACATATAAATAGGACTGCTTTTTTCCCCGAATAAAATTGTTCGTGCAGAATAGTTTATAATTAAACGTAATAACGGCTTAAATAGCTACAAACAATTACGGATTATCCTTAGTATTTATTTTTAGATTTAAAGTGGTAATTAATTCCAAATAAGTTGATTTATCTGCCAGTATACTTCACTTAGTATTTCACTACCATTTAGGAAATACTTTCTTGAAAAGAGTAAAAATTGGCAGAGCTGCAATTAACACGTTGAATGCCATGGGGGTCATCGGTAACCGGCGAAGTCAAGATTATTAGAAACACATAATTCGAGTAAATTTTTAATTTTTTATATTATTATGGTTACTAAAATGGTTTGAAAAAATTAATGCAATATAGAACACACAAATATAGTTTTATTTATATACACTGAGATGCCAACTTGCTCCGGACAGCGAATAAATATTTTCAAGTGGTAGTTTATTAATTTTCTTCTCAACTTAATTCTTTCAACTTAATTTCTTTCTTCTAACTTAATTTTATTTCTCTCAATTACTTTTACAAATAGTTTTGGGTTTATGCACACAACTGGCTCACTTTTTAAATAGTATGCGCGGACTACTTATAAAAGACCGTGTGGAGGCTTTGTAATGTAGGAAGTGATGGGCCAGACGGGCAAGCCATGTAAAATTAGCGTGGCATTCAACGTGTTAATATGGTAACCACACTTATACATTCGTACTTGATTTTTGTTTTAAAATTTATAATTATAACTATGGTTACCTGCAAACTTTTGCGCGCTTCTAAAATGACTTTTCCTAGTGGCAGTAAAACATTTATTGAAGTGATATTGTATTAAAATACTTTACTCAATAATTCACCTTCGCCATCGCTTAAAACATATTAAGGTGCTTAGCAGTTCCTATGTATGTTTAAACTATATAAATATAGAAATATTTAAAAGTGCATTAAATCTCATTTATTAAAACAGAAATCAAGTATAAATCCAAATATTTTGTTTCCACATTAAATGCAAAAATAAAAGTTTTCGGAAAATCCGAAGAGTTGACATACACACGAAAACTCATTAATCTACTTTGCTTCGCTTATAAGGAATATGTTTTTTTATTTATCATTAATTTAAAAAAATTCTCAGATAAATATTTTTTCAAATTCATAATGAAGATTTGATTTAATATTTTGATTAAAAAATTGTATATTGGTGCTGATTCTTTTTTCGTAAATGGAAACTTTAATTTTCTGTTAGTTTCATTAAATGACGCAATAAAAATAAAGTTTATATTTAATGCAAGTTTTATTTTTTTTCTAACTACATCTCTGATTATGTTTTCTAGAACAAATCGCATTATGTGATCTTAAATACACTACTGGCTTAAAGTTCGTAACATTTTCTTCATTTTAGTGTTTCTAACTTTCTTTTAGTCATCCATCAATCTTAACCAGAAAAAAAAAAAGTTTTCCTTAACTCCGGAATGAAACGATGTTTCGCTAGAAGCGTATGTGTTGGAGTAATTTTTCGACTCAGGATCATTAGTGCCGCATTACGGGAGTGGGTAATCATGTCGTTTGTCTTTTTTTATAATCACAGATAATGGATAACCTTTAGTAAAGGATAAGATGGCCCGGAAGCAGGTGATATCCAATGAAATATTTCCAGTAAATTACAGTTTTGGTCACTTTAAGGAAGCTATTGCCAGGAAAATTGCTACGGTGTAAAATCAGAAGTTAAAAAATATTGTTCTACTTTCTAAAAAACTATCGTTTAGTAATTACGGAGAGCGTTGGAGTATACCATTCAAATTTGCGGAAATTTCAATGTGGTGTCAAGTTGAAGTATGGTATCGTGAAAATTAATCTGCATTAAAATTTATTTTACCATATATTTTTCACCTTGAATTTAAGCATGATTTTATTTACTGTTTTATTAAAGTTGCGGCGCATACGGTAATGTTATTTGTTCTTTTTCTTTATATTTACGGATAATGGATAACCGTTTATAAAAAAATATTTCTGGTAGCTTACATAGTATATCTGATGTAATATCTGCAAGAAATTACAGTTTTGGTCAATTTAAGGAAGCTATTGCAAAGAAAATTGTTACGTTATAAAGTCTGCGACAAAATATATTGCTCTACTTTTTATAAACTATTGTTTGTTACATACGGAGCGCGTTGGAGTATGCATTTTAATTTTGCGGAAGTTTCAACGTGGTGTCAAGTTGAACTATGCTATCATGAAAACTAATTCGTATTGAAATTTTTTACATTATAACAATGTTCAATTTGAAGTTAAATATGCTTCAATTTAATGCCTTAAAATTGCGGTGCAAACGGGAATGTTATTTGTTCTTCTTTTTATAATCAGACACAATGAAAAAAGTTCTGTAGTGAAAAAGATGGCCAAAAAAACAGAGTACAGCCGAAACAATATTTTCAGTAATTACTGTTCCGTTACTTTAATGAAGCTATAGCCAAGAAATTTGGTTGATTATGAAATCGGAAACAAAAATATTATTTCGATTTCCAAAAATAAACTGTACACTTTTGGAAATTTTAGAGCTTATTGAACTATCATACCGTATAAATTTGATGTAATTTTAATTTGGTACAAAGTTAAACCATATAACCATTAAAAGGAAATTATTGATCATGAATAAACGATACCTTTGTTGAATGTAAATACACGATACCATAGTTAAACTTAAATTGAAACAAGGCTTATATTAACACTTTATTTACGCATTTACATGGCATTTTGGATAAAGGTGCGGATATAACTTCAATATTTCTCTCATTTATGGGTCAAAAAGTTATATGACTCTATAAATTTAGTCCATACGTTTTTCTTTTTACCTCGGAAAATATTAATGCAATGGAGAAATCAATGTAAGTGCTTCATGACAGATTTTGAGAAACGTCGCTTGACAACTTTTTTCCCACTTCACTTTTTAATGCTCAACGCGAAAGAAGAATTCCCGAAAACTAGTACAAAATTTTGAAAAAAAAAGTATTTTTGTCAATATGCAGCTTATTACAAATACAAAAAAAATATTTAAAAACCGCAATTTTGAATTTTTGTTGCTTACGTTCATTTTATATTCCATGGTAGAACAGACATGGATTTTATTAGGTTTCACGTCGACATAAACAATTATTGTTACTCATATATATATATATATATATATATATATGCCACAAAATAAAAGAGACCAACATCTGAAAAAAACTATATGAAAAGTTGGCTGTATCTATGAGTTTATATAGTAGATATTATCTATGAGTTATAAGTAGATATTTTTGTTACCTACCTCTGCCTTTAATTTTATAAAGCCAATGTGATCTGAGTCTAACTCCAAATATTTATATTTATCCTATTAATAAGTTATGATAGAAAGATGAATCTTGTTTCTCCATAATAAATCCTTATAACTAAACACTTGTGCCACCAATTTTTTTTTTTTTTCCATAAAACAAATTGGTCCTTCTAAAAGAACGCTGGGCCATCACCTCCTACATCAAAAAGCCTCCACAGTGTCTTTTATAAGTAGTCCGCGCAGACTGTTTAAAAAGTGAACCAGTTGTGCGCATGAACCCAAAACCTTTTATAAATGTGATTGAGAGTAATTTATCATATATATTTGAGAATTGAATCTGTAGTGGTTGACTAGTGAATAAGGCAAACCAGTAGTATTCATAAATAAAACAAATTTTTAGTCATATATTTGCAACCACTTTCTTATTTCAACTTGATTTTGTATTAGATGACTCGTTCGGAAAGTGGATATCCTTCACAGTGGTCTGATCGGACTACCTATAAAAAACCGTGTGGAGGCTTTCAGTTATAGGAGGCGTTGTCTGGGCACAAATATGATTAAATTAATAAATTTAACTTAAGGTATCTAATTTTTTTATAAATTTATCTTTTTCTTATAAGTGAATAAGAAAATTCAACTCAATGGACTGGTTATTTTTCAATAAATGACGTGGAAAATGCAAAATAACTAATTTCACTCAAAAAAATGAAATTTTGTTGGTTTGCTTTCAAATGGATTATTTTTAATCATTGCAATCATTTTGAGGTGTTCAGTTTTTAAAAGAATATACAAAGAGGTTGCCAGAGCTTTCTTACAAAGTCAATTGACTGTATCGTGCTCTAGTTCAGGTCAAAATTTCGATCAGTGGATAGATCGATAGTGCGTGAATGTGAATAAAATGGGATGTGATGTATGTGTGTTGTATCCGGATCATCCTCAGAAATGTTTCCCCGACCATTGCCAATAGCTCATTGTACAACTCTAGTATGACATAAATAAAAGTACTAGTATCAATTTTCAGTAATGCCATGAAAATTTGTCATTAAATATAATATAAAAGTTAAGAAAAATAGTAATTTTCTAAAACGTTTAATTTGAATTAAAAAAAAAAAATGTTAAATTGAATAAATAAGAAAAAACTGCACAGACCCGCTCCTAGCATGTATAAGGATCATGATAAGCTTCATTTATATTTTGAAAAAAATGTATTTAATTTCGTGAGGAAAATAAACAAGTTCTTAATATTAGAATTTAAATTTTGAATGATTTTCTCCTACTACCTCTTAGAAATTTTCCTGATATGCATTAAATTAAATAGTATTTCTCTAATAAGAATTTAAATAGTATTTTATAATAAGTTCAGAATAAATTAAAACAAGTAAAGTTATCATATTCTTTTACTCTCTACTGCTAAAAATACGGCCAAAAAATATTGCTATTTTTAAGCACTTATAGGAATTAAAAGTATTCCGATAATAATAAGAATAGAGCCAGTATTTTTTAATTATAAGAACAAAGTTAGTATATTCCTAATAAGTTTTATTTGAATTAAAGCTAATAAATTTATTGAAAGAAATTTAAAAAAATAAACAAACAAGTTATTAACCTTAGATATTTTCTTACTTTTAATTTTACTTTCCGATTGCTAAAGTAATGTTCCTAAAATGTATAAAGATAAAATAGTATTTTTCTATTAAAAATGGTATTTTTCAAATAATTTTTTAATGAAATCAAATAAATTGATTTAATTTACCCAGAAAAATAAAAGAAAAACAAAATTCAAAAAATTTTATAACATTTTTTGAATTTTGCTTCCTCCTGCTAAAAATACAGAACAGAACTTTTCCTAAGATGTGTAAGGATTAAATAAATGGATTTAAAGAAAATACAAACTTTTAAAGCCACGGTCTTGTTTAGAAAAGTCATTTACACAGCATTATCTAAAATTCGATACGAAGCTAAAGATATTTGAAAGATTCTCTTTTGAAATTGAATTTATACACCGTCTTGCCCTTTATTTTGTATTTCTTTCGTATTCCATTAAAGTCTTTCCAAAACTTTTAATTACTCCCATTTAAGTTTTGAAACAAAGTTGAAGTTTCGAATACTTTTTAAATTTTATCTTAAGTAAACAGCTAATTATTTTGTTATAACTATTACTTTGTAATAGTTTAATTTTTAATTGTGTTTTTTCTTGATTTGTCTTAAAGATTCGAAGTTTATCATCACTTATGTATTTCATCCTTTTTTTTAGCTTTTCAAGAAAGAAAAAAATTTAAGAATTTACTGTATTTTGTTTGTTTTGATATCTAGTTAGGAGACTCAGGCCTCGCATCATCATCAATTTGAATTAAATTGAATTAAAAGATAAAACATTTTTATACCGTAAAATACAATTTTTACATCTTTGAATAAACTAGTTTTATTATTTTATCATAATTATTTCTGAATTTTTTAAGGGTCAGAAATATTTATTTGAAACTTTCTCAAAAATGCAAGTTTTCTTTTTAATTTCCTTATGCAATTTCTCTCTCTCTCTCTTTGTATATATATATATATATATATATATATATATATATATATATATATATATATATCATTTAAAAATATTATAAAATATCCAAAATTAAAATTTCCCTGTTTTTTATTTTCATGGAGTCTTAAGAAGAAAATAAAATATAATGAATTCTAATAAAAAATTTAGGTAACTAATATTAAAATGACATAAATATGTATATACCAAATTTCATGCATTTATCCTCAATTCGTTTTGAGAAATATGACTTAAAGCAGGAAAATATATGAATGAACATGATAATGAAAAAATTTTATAGTTTAAGTTTCACAGTTAGTATTACACAAGGAAAAAAAAACTTAACCATGCCTTATAGCCATAATTGAGATATGCCTTTAAATGAAATATGCCTTGAGATGAAAAAAATATTTCGTCAATATATCTTTCAATATATCTATTAAAATATATTTTGAGAAATAATAATTTGCATTTTTTTACGAACTTTTTAGCAATTTCTGTGTTGTAAGCACTTGAATTTTAAAATGTTCTGTATTCTGGTTCACCATAAGTAGTTTAGAAAATATGGTGAAATAAACAAAAAGAAAAACTAGCATTAAGAGCAATCCTGGCTTAAAGTGTCTGAATAATATTTTCTAGATTACAGCTACTCCTATATTGTGATTTCAAAAACAAATGTCTGAGGAAAAGTTTGTTTACTCAAGGAAAATGCATTTTTTATGAGGTTTAGTGACTTGATTCATTGTTACAACTGATTATAAATATAAATTATAATCAGCTGTAACAATGAATAAGTTTTCTCTCACCAGATCGAAAGATAATCAGGTGGCATCATTTTCTAAGTACTAAATATTTTTATGCTGTTAAATAAATAATACCAAGAAAGTAAAGTGGGTAGATATATTTGAAACTCATATGGCTCATTAAAACCTCATACGGCTCAAATAAATGAAGGTTGTTATAGAAAGTGACATGTTCCATTAATTTTCAAAAGAAATTATTTAAATTAATATTGAATACGACGGAACATTTACGTTCTTTAAATTCTAGTCATAAGAACACGACATATATGTCCGTCATCAAGAGTACGATAAATCATCCGTTTTCGCACATTTTAATATGAACTTCGATAGTCTCGAATTCGAGAATACAAACATTCTTTCCATTCTCCTTACATCAATTCATCTTGATCTCCTGGAGTCTTATTTCATTTATATTTATGCGGTATCCTTTGTTAAAGACATAAGTTTCTCATATCTTGTGTATATCTCATGGAAATGCATTTAGCACTAATTTGCCTCTCTCGGCTACTGTGGTTTTTAAAGTTTTTTTTTTTTTTCACCTTTATTTATTTTTAATTTTCTGTTTCACTCGCAACTATCGAGATTTTTATAATTTTGTTTTTTAATTCTATTTTATTTTTTACTTTTCTTGGACAACTTTACATTTTCTGTTTTAAACCTCTCTCTTTTTGCCCTTTCACATCTGAGGAGTCTTGAGTAGGCGCACTTATTTTTGCGTGTTCGAAACATGTCGACTTTTATTACTGTCTTCATATACTTTGAAGTAAAGAAAGTTTTTATTTAAACTATTATTTCTGGGTTGTATCCAACCCCTTTTTGCTATCGCAGCAAATAATTAAGATCCAAAATATTATTCTATTTTTTAAATTTTATAGTATCTCACTTTTAAAAGACATTTTAAAAAGATTTGAATTAATTTATAAAAAGTTTCATTTTTTAAGATATAGATATTTATATTTGATAAATCTCACCATTCTATTTATGTGCAGAAAATAACTGATAACATCTATGAGGCTTTTAATTTAAATGTCTTAAGTCAGTATCTTAAAGAGATTTAGGTTATAATGGAATAAGGAAAGAATTTGAGTCCTCTCAAATTTATACTCAAAATGAAACATTTCAAAACTAAGTTTCTTAAGTCTTTTATGTTTTCAATGGAAAGCAGAGTAAAGATTATATCGTGGAAGTAAAGAGATTTTAAGAGATTAGCCAGATACTTGAAACGAATTTTTAATCTTTTCCATGATCTTACTTTCTAAAATATAATAAGATGAAGATATTTAAGATCTAATGTAAATGGTTAATGAAAATTAAAAATGATGTTTAAGATTTTAAGTTAATTGATTTTTTGTAGGAAGTAATTATTTTCAGCGTGTTTCACCTACGATATTAAATACATTGAATATTTTTATTGAAAAAAAAACGTTTATAAAATAATTTAGTGATTTAATTTATGAATGTTAGCAAGAATCCTTTCATATAATAAGTAAAAAAAAAATTAACGAAGCGATTGTAATTTTTTTCTGTATTGAGTAATCCAACTGTTTCAATTTGTTTATGTATTGCAATGAGTTTAATGGTGTTTTATTTCTAAAAGAAGAATAGATTTCATTAATTTTAGTTAACAAACGTTTTAAATAAAACCATTGCCATTTTACAGTATTTATATTTTTTTTACATGTAGATATCATGTGATTAACGCATAAATGTGTTGTTGACAGGTTTTGCATATATTAAGAGGTTTTAAAAAAGCTAACATTATTTTGAACTTCTCCAGTCTTAATTATATTAATTATTTTTAATTAAATTTTATTACAATAATTTTTTTTATTAAAATTATTAAGATATATGGGCAATTTTGGAAATATGTTCTTCATCAATTTTTGAAAGTTATGCTTGTCCACACTAGCTCCATGCATTAGGGCCAATGTAATGTCCTCAAACGTGTTTTTTAATCTATTGTTTCTTTTAAAAAAATTTAAATCAAAATGTAACATCCTTTAATCTAAAAATAGATTTTTGAGTCATCTTTAGGATTTTTATAATATCTATTTTTAAAGTCTAATAAACTTTTGACGCAGAATTATTATTTATTAAACACATTTTTCACTATTTTGAATTAATTTAGCATTTTAATACTTTATGTTTGTGAAATACTTATGTTTGCGAAATACTTATGTTGTGAAAGCTACAACTAGTCATTTTAATGTTATTCCTTTTCTGTAAATATTTTTTAAAATTTATTATTTTAAGCAGAACGCTCTTCCTCGAACTTTAATATTCACATCCTGTCTATTCATCTGTTTTTATCTCAAGTATGCATTAATTAACATTTCAACCATAATTCCTGTAACTAATTTCCAATTAACCAATTTCCAGGAAACTATTTAACAGGTCAATTATAATTATTAATGTATCCCTTTTTTCTTGAATCTAAAACAATAGAGGAAACAACTCGTTCTACTTTTCCCAGGAACAAAAACTCAAGCACACAGTTTTCGGCCAGCGATTTCGATCCAGCCAATTCTTAAAAATACACTAAATAGAAGATTATTTCGATTCACTTATGTTTTATTTATGCCTTGCATTCTGCCTTGTCATATATATACATATCTATATACACACACACACACACACACACACATATATATATATATATATATATATATATATATATATATATATATATATATATATATATATATATATATATATATATATATACATATACATATATATATATATATATATATATATATATATATATATATATATATATATATATATATATATATATATATATATATATATATATATATATATATATATATATACATATATATTTATATATATATATAAATATATATATATATATATATTTATATATATATATATATATATATATATATATATATATATAAATTTATAAATTATCAAGTGTGAACTAGCACTTTTAATACTGTATTAATATATGGCATCTGCTATGTTTAATGTTAAATAGCGAATATGGTTCCTGCAGTTCTTTGAAAACTATAATGGCGGTAACGAGTTTAAATATTTAATAAAAAGTGCAAATATTAAATAAATTTCAGACCATCACTATATGTTACTTTGCAAGCAAAATATATATTTGTATAAAAATTGTGCCCTTCCAGACCTTGAAATGTTTAAGTGGTATTTAAAAAAAAAAGAAATTTTGCTTGCTAGTATTAATTTTAGTTTACTACCACTAGTAGTATTTAACCTAAATTTACTACCACTATAAAGTTCTTTGAAATGTCCCGCAGTAACTGCTTAATGAAAATTACTTTAACTTAAACAAAAATGTAAACTTAACTTCTTTCAGAAAAATAAATTAATTAATATTATGTAAATATTATATATGTGTGCACAAAATGCAAAACTAATCTTTAAAAGATGCTTCTTGCATTTTTCTAAGTTTGAAGGGTTTTATTTACATAATGTTTATTTATATTTACGTTTCTTTTTTTTTTTTAAAAAAAAGGTAAAACTAACTTTGTAGCTGAAAGCTCAAAACTTAAATGAAATGTTATGCAAACATTTCTCTGCCTCTGAAAGGGAGTAGATTTAACGCTTCATTTATGATCCTTGCCTGATTATGTAGTTTTAAGAAAAAAAATATATTTTTAAACTAAACAAGTAAATTTTTTGTTTATTTTTCTTCTATAAAACTGTTTCGCAATGTTACAAATGAAAAATCGGGGGAGATCTAAGACTTAAAATGTATCTCTTTTTTGCATAAAATTTGCATAAGAAGGCTTAGTAAACAAAGGAAAATATTTCAGTGACATGCAAATATTCAAGATTTAAACACCTCTTTTCAAACAATAATATAAAAAAAGAAAGAAAAATAAATGTATATGTATAAATGTATATAATATGTATCACTTTTAAGTAGATTTCGAAACGTCCTATTAAAACATTTCTCGTCTTTATAAAACGTTATTTGACGCTTTGGCAGATTTTGAAAATTTAAATATTAATTATTAAATATTAATTATTATTTATTTAAATGATATTTGATTTAAATATAAATTATGAATGTTTAAATTTTAATCTTTAAATTAATTTTATAAACAACAAAAAGTAATAAATAAATGTTACAAATATGTTTGAAGAATGCTAAGCTTTTGCTTTACGTGTATACCTGGATTGGACAAAAAAATGTAAATACTTCTATACTAACACATTTTTCTGATCTTTCTCAAGAAATACTAAGAAAATAATCTTTTAAATATAGAAGTGTTTAAGATATGCGATTTCTCATAATTGTAAATGAAGTTTAAAGCTTTTAGAGGTTTGAGGGACCGACAATAAATTACAAAGGAAAATAGTGTTTTTAAACCAAAACCCTATTGCCAAAAATGTAGCAACAAATTTGTAACATTTAACAATTGTTTTGGCTAATATATGTAAAGCAAATATGTCGTTACTCTAGCTTAAATATTTACGAAGATATGGACATTTTTATAAGGAAAATTTTTTTTTTGTCTTACGTTTTTTTGTGCTATAACTTTAAAAATATTTAATAAAATTAAACACAATTTTCAGAATGATTTGAAATTTAATTCTATATGTTATTGCAACTAATAAAAAAAAGTCCATTCGGATATCCTTTACATTTAAAAAGTTTCAAGCAATTTTCAAAATAGTTTTCATACATTTAAAAAGAATTTCAAAATGATCAGAGATTTACCACAAATTTTATTTGTGCTATTAAACAAGATTTATTATAAATGACATCGGCATTGTTGGAAATGACCTTCCATTAAAGTATCTTTTCTTTCTCATGTTTTCTTTCCTTGTACAATTTTATTTCGTTGTAAGAACGCTTATTGTAAGGTATTATCATTTTTATTTTATTTTGACTTATGATAAAAAATTATATTTGTAGAAAAAGATTTATAATTTTTACTTTTCTATTAAAAAATACAAAAACTTCTTAGTAGTATGAGAGAACTTCTATTTTTACTTATATATTCTACAGTTTCAAAAATTTTGTTTTTAAAATTTGGAATCAAAAAATTTGTAATTAAAAAAAAGTGCTTTAACATGTTGATTAATTTTATTGCATATTTTTAATTTTATATCGAAAAACCTTAAGACGAATAAATAAGTTTTTATAAAAATGTCCATATAAATAAATATTTATAGTGAAGATAAAGCTATATTTATAAAATAAATATTTGAAAAGATAAAGCTATTTTTACAAAATTTTTTGCGATTATTGCAGATAGTTACTAAATTAATTGTTACAAGTTGCAAATGTATAGCTACATTTTTTGCCATAAGGTGTCAGAAACACTATTTTTTGTTTGTAATTTACTGTCGGTCCTTAAAACTTTTTAAAGCTTTAAGCTTCTTTAGTAAGTATATCGCGGAATATAAACACTTATGAAGCCAGCTCTGGCACAAAACGTCAATATGGAGAAGAGCCACATTTTTGTGAAAATGAAAAGCGTTTGTGGTTTAATTTTTTAATATTTAGATATTTACTCCAATGTATCCAATGCATTACTTTGGCTCATAAAACTTGCCAAACTGAGAATAAGGCACTGATTTTGATAATTTCCATTTCGATGGGAAAATATCGCCAAATTAGCGATTTTTAAGTTTAATAACTTTCAAATTATTTAAGTTATTTGTCTCTCAACGCCCAGAATATTCTTCACAGATTATATGGAAATTTGTTTAAAATCATGGCAATTGCTTCAAGTGCGAGGCACTTAAACTATGTCTTTTTTATTTTCCTATGTGACAGAGCTTTCAAAAACGGCGTTCAGGAGTGTTACCTTGTCAAAATTACTCATTATTTTATACCATATGACCCGTCGCGTGGGTTAAAAAGGGGTCCTGCAGTTAGACTTGTTCAGGGGTCTACTGTGGTTAATAAGCTACCTGATTAAATGTTTTGTTTTAATAAACATATTGAAAAATTTTAAAAATTTAAAAAATGTAAAAATAAAAATTGTCTTACTTGTCTCGCCGCCCATTCAGATCAAATTTCTGATTCCAGCAAATTAATGTTTTGCAAACAAAAAAAAAAGAACTGTGTCAGCACTTAATTTCTTGAGCTTCTGATTTGGAATATATAGGGGATTTTCATTTTCACTTTTATTAACTGTAACTGTTTACTGTTACGTTGATTATTTATAGTGTGCTGTGAAGGCGTTTCATTGTAGTGATTTTCTATATTTGTTAATTTAAATGTGATTATTTTGCAAATTTAATATGATATTTAATGTGGTAATTATTTTTTATTCTTTATTTTTGCTTGTATTATCATTAGGGGCCTCGAGGCACTGTTAGTTTTGACTTCAGCCACTAACAACAGAAAGGCTCCTGTGTGTTTACAGACAGTGTGTCCCCTGATGAAATGCGCTGTTCTGTAAACACACAATTACATTTTATTTTTATTTTTTAGATATTAAATTTATTTTAAGTTATTTTATATTGTTACTAGTTTATAAAATACAAATTTGGTTTTAGCTGCCCTGTGCGCTGTTCCAGTTTGAATTGGAGTAATAATTGTTTTGTGTTTTTCCTACCTCCCGTATTATAATTTTGAAATAAGTATTTGAATTTGTGTTTGTCAACTCATACTCTTATGTGGTATTTATCTTAGCGTCAGCCCCGCGAGGGGCTCTAACTAATTCGTCTTAGTGTAGCTTGATAATAGATCGCCGAAGCGCAATTGTATGGGAAATGATACTTGTCAACCCACACATATCTGACCCTAGTTTTATTTTAAAAAAAGTGGTAGCAATATTTTTAAAATATTGATTACGCAAACCTGTTAATTAGCGCTATGAAGTAAATTTGACTGAAGGTTAATATAATATAAAAGAAAAATGGTAATAATTGCTTAACTTCAATACAGACTAGGAAATAAAAATATCTTATTACTTATTTTTTCTGGCTGTTTGAATTCAAATGGGTGGAGTGATTTTACTTTACCATTAACCTATACCCGAGATATTTTTTTTATTCACTTAATGCAAATTGAAAGCAAACTTGATGTTTACGATTTTTTCTTTGCCATGAAAGTAATATGCTTTTAAAGACAAAAATTAAACTTAATACCATTGCTCCCACATGCGTTGAATTGATAAGAATGATAAAAACTGGTTGCGAGTTCACAGCTTTTATCATACAATATGTTTTATAAACTCTAGTTGGTATTTCAGCTTTTCTGGTATTTTAGGTTAGTCCATATCCAAAATAATGAGTATAGGATTCAGTTATTTTACAATACATGATATTTTTAAGCCTTATTATTATTTCTTATACATTCGTGTACAACTTTTTCAATAAAACCATAACATCATTATTTATTAATACACCACACAAAAAGAGGAATTCTTAAATATGTACTAATTAAAATTATGCCTAAAGTGACGTACCGAGTTTCCTATAAATTAATTATTTTCCTTACGAGCTATCATTTTTACTTTTGGAAGAAAAAACGTATTATAAAACAAAACAAACCATAAAAAGAAGAAGCAAATAAAACTTTTTCTCATTAAGAAGGTACGTGTAATTTTTCCCGCTGTCAAGAATTCTTATTATGTCCATTAAAAGTAAATACAGTAGTTAAAATTTTTTTATATTATTATTTAAAATAATAATGTCCCATTATTAAAAGTTTGTTTTAAACATTTTAATGTTTTTTTTTTTCAGAACATCGAGGGCGCAATCTTATCCCTGTTTTGGTTTTTATACATGGAGAGTCTTTTGAATGGAATGCTGGTAACCCTTATGATGGCAGTGTATTGGCTAGTTACGGAAAGGTGGTTGCAATCACAGTTAACTTTCGACTTGGGGTTTTTGGTAAGTAGTAAGCATTTTATAAATACCGAAAAGGGTTGTTGTTTTAACTCATTTTATCTTATCCTTTCTTTTAAAATCAATATAAAAGTTTGCTGCTCCTTCTTTTTTTTTAATCTACAGAAATTATTTCGCCATGCTTTTAAATTAAACTATCAAACTTTTAAAATAACCATTTTCTATTACATTAATGCATAAACATTTGGAAAATAAAAACGAATGAACGCTTGAGCTATTAATGATTATCTTAAAAAAATATGCCTCCATTTACTTTGTAAAAGATCCACATCAAATTAAAGAAAAAAGCACCCGCATTTTTGGTGCCGGTACATTTTACCGTACAATCCATTTTTAACGGAGCATGTTAGGAAACAAAAAATCATATATACTGTAATATTTAATCTAGTAATTATCGTAAAATCACTGAATCACTCGAATTAGATATATAACACTGTAAAATGTACTATGTAGTATTTTAGGGTAAACATAGATTTTACGGTAAAATGCATTTTATGGACCATGCACTTAAAGTGCTTTTACGTTTTCAGTTAAAGATATTTTACTAGATCTTAGGGAGTTTATGTATAACTATTTTTGTTCATCAGTCATATTTGTACTTTTGAAATCAAGGCAGCAATCTTTATAATTTAGAAGCCATAGCCAGCTTTAAACCTGTAAATAATAGTTTTGGACTCATCTTTAATGAATAGAAAATATTTCTGATCTTAAAGATCTTTAAAAAGCATTTTTTTTCATGCGAAGATGTATGTATACTTCTATGAAAGTAACCTTTACATTAAGTTATCAGTACACGAAAAAAAAATTTGAATTTTTAATTGAAAATTTTGAATGAAATTTGAAATTTACATTTCGGTTATGGATTTTACTATGTAGACTATAAATTTAGCTTAAAAATGTCCTCCAAGAAGTTGAGGAATAAATAATAAACTTCATTCAACTTGATATACATTATATGCATAAAAAAATACAAATAAGATAATATTTTACGGTAATAATGGATCTTACGAATGATGCACCCAAAGTTCTGATACTTAATACCGTAATTTAAACCGGATTTTTTTAACAGTGTAGGGTATTATTCAATTACTATGTGAATAATATTTAAATTTACGCTTATTTCAATGACTAAAGGTGATATATATATATATATATATATATATATATATATATATATATATATATATATATATATATATATATATATATATATATATATATATATAATGCGATTATTTTAAGGTTTTTTACCGATAATGGAGGGATCAGCAAGAGGAAATTACGGAATTACAGACCTCATCGCTGCCTTGCATTGGATTCAAGAAAACATTGCACAATTTGGTGGGGATTCTAAAAATGTCACTCTTTTAGGACAAGGACATGGAGCTGCTCTAGTACATTTTCTAGTTCTTTCTCCAATGACTAAGGGTATTTATTTGTTTTTTAACCTTCAGAAATAAAGTGAACTTCCACATGTGCTAAATTTACTATTTGTAATAAGTTTAGAATCATTAAAATAATAATTCAATTTCTGAATATTTCTATAAAATGTATTTTTTAAATATGTATACGTAAAACGTCGATGGTTGTAGAATTCAAACAATTTTGATGCTTGCTAAATTTTCAAAGAATTATTATTACGTTAAAAGTAATGCAACATTTAATCAATAAATAAGTAAAAAAAATAAAACTCCTCAAATGTATTATACACAGTTTTTATCTTACTCTTGCTATTTTGTTGCTTTTAATTTTTTTAAATGTGGGGAAATTGCAAAATTGCAAGGCTTTACAAATATAAAAATATATTCAGTGACTAATCACACCTTATATTTCCAGAATTATGGCTTCTAAACATGTGTACCATAACGTAATAATACATTTTTCTAAGTAGACGCTCAATATAAATTTCACAAAATAACTTCAACATCTTTTTGTGAGTTAAAATTCAATTTTTCGCATAAAATATATATGATGTATAATATATATGATGTATGTACAATGTTCTAACACTAATAACCCAATTGCAGTATTGAAGCAATTACTGACAATATGAACTTGTTATTTATATTGCATGTTTACTGTTTCACAAATATTTCCTCCCTAATTATAAATATGAAAAACATGGTATATATATATATATATATATATATATATATATATATATATATATATATATATATGTATATATATATATATATATATATATACATATATATATATATATATATATATATATATATATATATATACATATATACATATATATATATATATATATATATATATGGAACTATCATATATATACATATGATATTATGACCTGTTGTGTTAAATTTTGCTTCAGGGTAATTTATTTACACTTATACTTTTACAGGTTCTTCACTTTTTCCTTTAGGCCTCTTTCATCGAGCCATTATGCTGAGTGGGTCTGCTTTAAGCCCATGGGCAATAGCTAGAGAAGCCAATCAATATGCTCAGAAGCTATCTAGCACTCTTGAATGCCCAATTAACGACCCAGCTATAACTTTAGAATGTTTGAGACAAAGATCTGTTTCCGATATACTTGGAGTTGATATTAAAGTACCAACATTTCTTTCTGGTTTTGGACCAACTATAGACGGTATTGTGATTCAAGGTGAACCAGAAACCTTGTTGGAAGTACAGAGTGATGAATATCCAATTGACTCGATTGAGGTTATGTTTGGGATATCAAAATCCACGTCTTATTTCCAAGTGTCTCAGCAAGAGGAATCTGATGGTTTTGGTATTGGGCGCAGAGATAAGCTTTTGAGAACGTTAGTTAGAAACATATTTAGCTATCATCTTCAAGAAATATTTCTTACTATTATAAATGAATACACAGACTGGTCTAAGACACCACAACATAACGTGAATGTTTTGGAAAGCACATTGGATGCTCTTGGGGATGCATTGTTTGTTGCTCCTGTAATTAGAGCTGCTAATTATCATTCTGTAGGTCAAAGTGTTGTATATTTTTATGTATTTAATTATCAAACAGAAGGTGACAAATATTTAGAAAAGAAACGATGTTTTTGTGAAGCTCTTGAATACATATTTGGAACACCAGTACTTGGATATCCAGGGTATTTGCCAAAAAACTTCAGCGAGAATGAAAGGATATTTTCTGAAGCAGTTATGACATATTTAATTAACTTTGTCAAAAGCGGGTAAGTTCTGGTAAAGTATGAACACCTCACTTTTAAATCGATTTCCCTGATATTTGAAAAGTAAGGTAGCGAAAATCTGAAGGAGATTGGCTTTTGAAATAAATTATTCATTACTCAATGGATAAAAAAGTCCTTTAATATCGCTATTATTTATTAGAGACTTTTTTTAATGATACAGTTAAGCACCAATTAATTGCTTTAAAATTGAAATCTTGAAAAAGTCAATCTTAAAATCTTAAAAGAAATTTAAGTAAATCAATTTGGTAAATAAATCATTTATATTTTGAAAGCATTAGCATTTATAGATGGGTGGCAAAATTATACGCTCACTTTAATACTGCTGATCACAAATAACATTCTTATATAGTAGTTTAAAGCTAGCAAATTTATATACTTTTATACAGTCGGTCAAAACAAACACTTTTGTATAGTAGGCCAAAAGCAACACTTTTAAATACATTTATGCATAGGCAGGACAAAAGCAACACTTTTAAACACTTTTATTTAGTAGTTTAGAGAAAACACTTTTTAACGCTTTTATACCGTATGTCAGTAGGATGCTCTATGAACACCATCTTTCCTTTACCAGCAATTGTTACTTTTTAAAACTGTTGTACAATTCGAAAGATCATGCTTGAAGCTATTAGAAATGGTGTTATTTTTACCCATGAAAAAATAGAAAAATATTCTAAATATTGATTTCGTGTGCAAACGATGTTGACTTATGACGAGTTTACTTGACGTTGTAAGTACAATGACGAATTAACTCCTCGACACTCAACACCGTTTGGGTATGAATAAAGCGAATAATCTCCTCATCGGTAAACAATGTGTTAATATTAGCATATTCAATTGCAAAATAAAACAAAAAAAAAACAAAACAAAAAAAACTCACTAAGTTTCTTTTAAAAAAAATTGGCTAAATTAATTGACAAGTAAAAGACTATGAAAATAATGGTAAATATAGACACATAAATCAGAAATAACTGATAAGAAAAATTATATAATTTAATTGGTCATAATATCTTGAAGGAGCCGACCAGACTATGTAGTGGATAAAAAGCTGAACTCTGATCAGAAAGGTCCTGGCTTCGAATCCCAGATAGGTCATGGATATTCTTTCATTATCTGTACTATCTGTCCTATGGGATCAATGTTGGTCAACCTTATATAGTGCCCTGAAAGAGTGACCTGAAAATTTGCCCTACTGATACTTGAATGACGAGTGTCAATCAAGTGAGCGTTAGAAAAAAATATTTTGATGGATAAATAGGTATGCTGTTTAGCTTCTATAGACAAATGATAAAAAGGTATATATACGTATATTGAAATAAAAGTTATAGTGAAAACTCAATAGAACATATCTTAAACGGAAAACAATTTCAAATATTATGTAATAAATCTAAATTATACACTTCGGTTCAGTTTAACTGTCAATCATAATTTGAATATTCTTTACTGTTCTTTGAAATTTGGAAAAATTCGAAATCATTTCCATGAAAAAGAAAGTTTAAAAAGAAAAACAACAAAAAGTATCTGAATCAAAATATTTTAAGACGAATTATTGAGTAACTATTAAAATAATCCATGACTAGCTATTTATAAAGAAACGAAAAAATGGTGATTTTTTAAACGCTAAGTATCTTTTCCTTGAAATAAATTTAAATACTTAAGAACCGTTTGCCTAAAGTGTTTTAATAAGAAAAGGAGGAAAGTAAATGAAATAGTAAAATTAAAATATGTATTTTATAAATTTAAATTTTATTCAGAAACTGTGTTAAATCATAATTTATTACAAAATATGTTTTATTTTTAATTTTAAGTAAAGAATTTATACAATAGAAATTTGTTCATACTTTTTGGTGCAATTTAATGTTTGAGTTTTGAATCATATTTTTAATGCTTTTTTTTACAGAAATCCTAATTCATTTAAAGTGGAGAAAACAAAAGAAAAACATAGAAGTAAAATTGATAAAAGCTGGCCCATATATGATAATGTACATCAAAAATATATGATGCTTGGTAAGTGAATGTTCTAATGAAATATACTTACAATTTTTGGGTCTAACATTTGTGAATTTTATAGTGGTAAAATTGCATTGACTATTCTGTTAACATATGTGAATTATTTATTTTATGCAAGAATTAAAAATTAGTTATAAGAAATTCATTAGAAAGCTAAACAATGATTCCTGATTTTAATCTCTAAAGACTAGTGACATTTGAAAAAGATCAGTAAGAATTTAAAACACCTTAATAAATTTTATAATTTATGAATTCAAGCACAAAATTGATCCAAGTTTCAAACATTATTTGATTACTGACAAACAAATTCTTTATTTTTAAAATAGTAAACTCTTAAAAATATATTTATTTAAAAGCAACGAAAAATGTTCTTTTCAATTTTGTAGATACAAGTTAAATCAAATTATAATTCCTCCAAGATTTCTTTTCAAAAAGGAATTAAAATTTGGTGGTAAGTTAGATATTTGGATTTTCAACGAACTCTATTATGTTTATTTTTTTAAAAGAGGTTTTTTGTATATCTTGTGACATAATCAAAGAGAAATAAATTATAAATGAAGAGGATCGATCAACACATGACTAAATTGTTGAACTTAATATATTAGGATCTGATGTTCCCATTTTGGGAACATGTTCATTTGGGAAGCACAACGATATAGAGCGGTAACTTATTTTTTTTCAGTACTTAGCATTTTTTCTACAAGGCTAAAATATTCGAGAATACCAAACATATTCTATGTATAAATTTTTGTTAGCAATATGAAAGCCTTCGACGGCAAACTTTCTTATATTAATTGCATTCATTATCTTAAGATTGTCAAAAAAATTGAGTACAATTCTCTTTAAAAAGAAAGAAAATAAAGGTGAACTTTAAATTTTGAAGAAAGTTTAATTTTGTAAAAACTACAAGCACGAGTTCAAATGAGTCTTACTTGCTTTTTAGGGTGCATTTTAGAAAAAAAATATTTTTTCATTGTAGCCTTCAAAGCATTCTGGCCAATATGTATCGTTCAAACAAACATACCGACAGCAAGCTTCTCTTTGCCATCAAAAAGCTTCCTGTTTAAATGAGATTTGATGCAATCTTTCTTTTTAACTCCGATAATTAGATTGTTTCTGTTTCATCTTTTCTCCAAAGCAGTCAGACATTGACTACAGAAACGTTGAACATGTGGCAAAATATTCGCATTTATCATTGTTCAATCCTTTGAGAATGATTATAGTGTGTCAGCTGCCATAACTGCATGATAATCACGTTTGGGGTTCTCAATAAAAATAACTTTATTTCAACCAATAAAATCTCATAAATTTATACTCACTATAATAAAAATGATGTAGAAAAAAGGAAATATTTCCAGTTATTTGATGTTTGCAAATAAGATGCAAACTTCGCGCTCCTAAATCTGTTGCTCTTTGACTTCTAATGATGAAATGAAATGGTTATTCTTAAGTCATCAGAATAAATTATAATTCAAGTATTGCTTTCTTTTATTGTATTTTACAAACTTTGCTTGTTATTATAGTGGAATACTTATTATTCATCATAAATGAGCATCCAGAGGGTTTGAAACAGCATTTACTTCGAGTTTTTATTTCTAGTAACCTCATATGAGGTTTCCATGCATTAGAAAATTTAACCAAATGTGATAGTTATTAGTAGAAAAAATCACGTTATTACAACACAAATACCCTACCAATATTCTTTTTATAGAAGCAGCATTCTTCACAATAAAGTATCGAGTTTTTGACCTATCGGCTATATAGGGGAAAATACACCCACTATGTATACTCAATACCCTAGCTTTTCTATTTAGTATTATATTTATAAAAATATTTATTTAAACTTTCTTTAATATTTTATGATATATTACGAAAATATAATTCCAACGAAGAAATGCTTTAAAAGCACCATAAAATAATTTTTTTTTTATCTTTTAGGGGTTAAACAGAAGGTACGTGATCACTATCACGCTCATCGTCTCTCATACTGGTTAAATCTATTCCCAAAGCTCCATCGAACTAGATCGGAAAACATTAATCTTGAACACAGTTTCCTCATTGATCACGATAATCCATTATCATATGAAGGTCCAGTGAGAGAGGTTCCAGTAAATTTACCAAGAATTGTAACTAATGCTACAGCTAGTCCGAAAGTTGTATCCTCAAAAAATGACACCACTAAGGATACTGCAAAGACCAAGACTGTTACCACGGTGCAGGTCAATTATCAATTACCTACAAAAGATTTAAATGTGACGGAATCGTCCGGATCAAGTATATTAAGTGAACGATATTCATTGGTGTTTCACGCAACTGTTGGTGCAGGAATAATTCTTCTTCTTCTTAATATACTTATATTTGCTGGAATATATTATCAACGTATTGAAAGAAAAGCTAATGCTGCATTGCGTAAGCGAAATTCAATGGTAAGTTTTCTGATATGAGTTTACTAATTTTGTAATCAAAATATTTTGAAAAAACTCCAATCCTTTAATTGAGCTAAGAAAAGTCATCTTTTGAAGTGAAAAAATGAATAAGCAGCAACAGTATCAAATTATTGTATTATCAAATCAAGCAACTGAGTAAAGGGGTTTTTGCACACAAATTCTGCTACCTTCGATTCACATGTTAACCAATAGAAGTAAATATGGAATCATCACTTCTGGCTTACTTAGTTTTAGATTATTATGAAAATGTAGCCTTAATATTAAATTTCTTTTATATTTATTGATGATTTAATTATTTTAAATTTTCAAAATTATGCAATTTTGTTAAATAATATTTATTCTGAGGAATAAATATTATTTAACATATTTATTCCTCAGAATATTCCTCGTTTATTGATTCTGCTTCGTAATCATTATGATAATGTTAAGTTTAAATTTTCGTATTTAAGAATTAAAAGAAAAAAATATATATCTGCTATGCTGATTTTTACGATAAAAGGAATGATTTTGATTTCAATATTAATAATAAATCAAATACATGGAATTCTAATGTTTCTAAAAACAATTATTTAAATACTATTGTTAATCAAATGAATAAAGTTGTAATAATGTTTATTTATTCACAAAACAAAGAGACAAAATCTTCCAAAATTTAATGAAAAAAAAATGGATATACATCTAATGTCATTAAATTTTATATAAAATAATTAAGTTAACTGTAAATTATAATTATTAATGGATTTATTAAAAATTTCATTGTTAATAAAAAATTATATTGTCACCATGTGTAAATTCAATTCATGCAAATCCGAGGCTAAAAACCATATTATGTTTAATACGAAATTTTTTTCCAATATATGTTAATAATTTCTCTAAAAATTATCAAAATTAAATTTTTATATACATAATATTTAACCATTTAATTATTATGAACTTTAAATTAACCAGAATAATATTTTTACCCTGCACGCATCCAGTTTTGAACCAGTCCAAGGATTTAAACAAATCAAATGCGGTTCTGAACTTTCGTAAGAACGTGCCACAAAATACATCCCACTAAACTTTATTTATGCTTTTATTTTCATATTATATAATATGGCAAACTTATTACGAAACTATTACTGTCGACGTCACATACCATACGTTTTGTGCCCGTATGGTCGGCATCGTATGCCATGTGGTGAAGAGAAAAATTGCATCATTGAAATTGAATTTGTTGCTATTTACATATCTCTTTAAATAACTAGTCCCATTTTCGTCAAAATTTCCTCAGTCAGATTTCCCACCTTGAATTAAAACCAAAAACATTTTGTATTGAAGTTTCTGTAATTCTGCTTTGTATAGTGTTACCGTAATCTGTAATAAATTATTTCAGTTTTGTGATAAATATGATATTTACACTCGGATTCCCAAGACTGATTGTAAAGCTGTTTTAACGGTAAGGTTGGAAAAATATTTTCCAAAATGTTTTTTACCTTATTTTAATAATTATTTTATGGAGATGTTTATCTTAAACACCTAAAAGCTATAAACTTAATTAAGATGTTATCACAGTGTATTTTTTTAAGACAAAATTTGGGTGCAATGCAGGGAAAACTGGCGATCCGTGGACGGGACATAGCACATTTCCTCAACCCATAGGTCAAGCAAAACAAATGTAGCTGACAAAAATATTTTGCATATTCGAATTTAGGATAGAACATATATTAATTCTCAGCAATAAAAATGCTTTTTTTTTCTGGTCGGAAATTCGAAATCCAACAGAGAAAGGGTTAAATTATTTTTGCAGGATACCATTAATTGGAAGCAATTTTGAATTCTCTACTCGCTATAATGTTATATTTTGTGCTCAATTCTGTATTTTTCTTACATTTTTATTTTCTAACTTTACTTGAAATGTTCTATTTTGTATTTTTTTTTTTTTTTTTTTTTTTTTTTGCTTAAATTTTTTGGTACTCCTCACACTATGGTACTGATATATTTTGCTCTGGATATATTCATACAATGTTAGAAAGCACTCTCTTCTACTGATCTAATCGTGTGAGCTGACGATGAAATTATATCTTTTCCTTGTTTTCTAATTTTGTTTTCAGGTTTTTAATTTTTTCAAAATTTTTTAAGAAACATTTCATTTATTAATAATTATTCCCAATGTAATTTTTAACTTCCTATTTTTTTGCTTGAAATTTTTAATCGTTTGATCGTTTTAATTTAACTTTTAATTATTCAATTTAATATATGCTCACAAAACGAGTTATAGGGGCATTAATTGTGTGTTCCATTCATTATAGCAAACATCATTTCAAGAGCTTCAAGTGCATCAGTCTGTAATTACTCATAAAAAAGCAGTAACGTTTCGAGATCCTCCATCATCGCTGATGTATCAGACTGGCGATCTAGCACTTCAACCACCATCCCACTACAAACATCCTCATAAAGTGCACTTGAAACCTTGCACCATTCCAACACCTCCAGAGCTCTCTCAGAAGTGACCTTAACCGCAACTAAAATTCATTTCATAAGTGCTATGCTGATGTTTCAGCCAACTTATCATTTGGCTGTCAACATTCATAATGTGATCTTACTGATGAACCAAGCAATTTGCGTGGTTAAGCAGCATAAATTGCTTACGAGAAGCTTTTTCTGCAGAAAGGAGAAATGGATTTTTAAATAGTAAGGACTTTGATGTTTCTCAAAAACACAAATTTTGCTTTATGAAACTTCACGATTAGACTATAGGCTAGTTTAGTTCTCGAAATACCATCTAGAAACAAAATATGAATGTTCTGCTTTTTATTATTAATTTTGTATCAAGACGCGTAATCCTATAAGTATTTCTACTACAATTTATACATTGTTTATTGTTCATCCAACTGCTGATTTATAGCAATATCTATGAGAAGAGAGAAGACCTAAGTACGGGTTACATATAAATAAGAATTTTGATCCTTTAGCGTAATGACATCTTTCAAAATTTCCCCATGTGCGCAGGTTAGTAGCCCGTGGACTATTTCTCATTTTCTTTCATGTTATGTTAGTTACGTCGGTCAATTAAATTTACCCGTTCTGAGACTTTCTTTCATCTATATATTATTCTATTATTTCTAAAAGCATATATATATATATATATACATATATATATATATATATACATATATATATATATATATATATATATATATATATATATATATATATATATATATATATATATATATATATATATATATATATATAGTAAGATTAAAAGTATATTACATTTATAGGCGAAAATTGATTGCATTCAGCGAAAGCTTAAGCCCACCAAAGTGCAATTATTGTATATATATATATATATATATATATATATATATATATATATATATATATGTGTGTGTGTGTGTGTGTGTGTGTGTGTGTGTGTGTGTGTGTGTGTGTGTGTGTGTGTGTGTGTGTGTGTGTGTGTGCGTGTGCGTGTGTGTGTGTGTGTGTGTGCGTGTAGAATTTATTTTAATATAGTGGTGGTCAGAATCATTTTGAAATAAAGTTATAAATGCAAAGAATAAATAACAAGCATACATTTTACAACCACTTGAAATGTAAAAACAAAATGTACCGCTAAACTTGTGAAAGTTGGGTGGTATATATATATATATATATATATATATATATATATATATATATATATATATATATATATATATATATATATATATACATATATATATATATATATATATATATATATATACATATATATATATATATATACATATATATATATATATATATATATATACATTTCGGTAATACTACGTATGCAGGCCTGTTAACTGCTACGCTTTGCCCAAAATATATTTTTTTTAAGAGTGGTAACTTTTCAAAAGCCAATACTCTCAAAATCACTGGTAATTTTGCCAACTTCATAAGAGCCTTACCAAGAAATAGCTTAAGCAAAGCATCGTCGCATATGAACTTTTAAACCATTTATATGTAGTAGTGTAAAAAGTAAGTGTAAATTAATAAAAAATTATTCATTAAAACCTAAAGATAGCTACCACAGTAAATTTTAACAAAAAGCGTGGAAATTTTACAGCTCTCTTTATGCATTCCGAGTTGATAACTACTCAAGTTTTCCTAATAATATTATTAGATCTTTTTGTTTCATTTTAATTTTGTAAATGTTCTGATCATATCTCGAAGAAAATTACAAGGCGTTCATAGGCTCATTAAAATTATTATAGTGGTATTTATAGTTTCGTCACAAAATATATTTCAAAAATTAAACAAAAAAACAAGGTTTTTAACCCTTTGCACTATGGAAGTGAGAGTCCTTAGAGCTGTAGAAAATAAAAAAAATAAAAACAAATAAAAAAATGGACGCAACCCCTAACATTTTGAAAGAGTTTTCACAAACTTACCTCATAATACCCGGAGACCACTGAACTTCTCAAATCATGTCTGTATATAATAACCAAATTCAAATTGTTTACTTCAAATTCAATACGACAAAATGTTTTTAATTTCAAGCAATAGCGCTTGTTCTCTAGAATTAGCTACCTCAATGTTTGTAAATAAACTGTATTATATTTTCATGATGTATGGGATAGGGGCCACTGCGCGGCCCCGGTGCCCACTTACTCTTATATAGAGAAAAAGATAACGGAGATCACTGAATGAAGTAGTAACTAAACATTAAGATGAAAAAAAAAATTTCACAAATAGAGTGGTGGGTAATTTACAGGCAACAGTGGTGACTGACAGTCACCTCTCGAGGCAACGTGTTAACTAGTGGTTGCAAAATAAAGTTTGAATTGACTCATATACCTGCCAACTTGTACGGTCATTGAAAAATATTTTACAAAGTGTAAAAGAATAGCAATTATGATGAATTTTCTAAAAACAAAACTATTTGGACATAAACAAGCATAAATATCTGACATGTTTATATAATCAACATATTTTTTTTTAAAACTATTGATTCGTCGTGGTAGTTTAAATGTTTTTTTGAAAATTTTAAACTGAACAAGATTTGAAGACAGTTCCTGGGATGAAAGCTGCTAACAGCCGAGGGGGAAGCAGGTCCCAGGGACATAGAGTCATTTCCAACGCCCCTTCCCGTCAATTTCAACTTTGCTTTGGTAATTTTTAATCACAACTCTCATGTGTAAAAGCCCGTAATAGGTTTGCGATACAGATATTGATTTTAAATACGTAATACGGAAACTGTAAGCAGGATTAGTTAGTTTAGTATTCAAATCATTAAAGCTGTGCAGTAAATCTTCAATATGTATGTTTGAGTCGTGGTGTCAAGATGGCGAATAGAGCATTCGCCATCCAATGAGGTTATTCGGGTTTGAATCCCAGCGATGGCTGGTAGATACCAATTCTACCTACCACAATGCTAAAAATTAACATTATTACCACTTTTTAATAATAGATATTGCATGACCATTGGTAGGAAGTTTACGTCTTAAGTGTAAATCGTACTTCAGTTTGAAGTTTCGTAATTTAACATTCTGCATTTTGCTATTAAGTTGTCATTTAAGATTCGTGTGTGTTAGTGGTTAAAAAATTTAAAAAAAGGCTTGAATAATTTACATGTAAAGAAGTATTTCTAGAATACTATGTAAAAGAGAGATTTTAATATATTTTCAGGATACCTCTGTAATATGCTCCTTCTTTGATGTACGCATTATGTTTTTATTCAATGTGCAAAGGTTGGTATTTTCGAGATGATAGATGGCTCTCTGAACTTAAATCTAGAGACGAGAAGTTAGAAGAAAAATCATCTATAATTCATTATGTTACTATGTTTGTACTAGACAAGGATTTAAAACTGAAGGTTAAATACACACATACAAGTTAAATTATATGAACAGGTAAAAAGAAAAATATGATAATATCTTTCTTTATCTCCTTTGAAATCTTAAGTAAAGAGCCATAGAAACTGTGGGTCGTAGTAGCCTCAGATTAAGTAAGTACAACTATCCGTTTTAAATCTTAACCATCTGGTTAGCCAAATAAAAACTGAAGTAAGTATTATTCTATTTATTTCCTTAAATTTTTTAATGCAAAGAAAGTATTGTGATATGATAATTATTGCATGACAAATTCAGTCATTTTTTATTACAAAAAATAACATTTGAGAAGGGGTTGGAGATATAAAATTTTAGGACAATACTTTTTTTTAAAATTAAAAGCACGATAAAAATGTTTCACGCTTTTATAGCTTTAAAAAGTTAAATGTACTAGTATATTTTAATGTACTAACTTTAATGTACTAGCAACTACCATAACTTATAAATACTAAAAATATCTTTTTAGTACTAGTAAGTTCTTTAGTCAAAGTTTAGCTCTAAGTGGTTCCCTTTAGTATCTACTGTATTTATTAGAATAACACACCCGCCAATGAAGATTTTGTCTTTAATATGGTAGAAAAAATTTATACATTCATTCTTTATTTTTATAAACTAAATGCACTTTAAAATGCTGTTTGCTGCAACTAATCATTTGATCCTTTTTAAATTTTCTAACTTAGATGAAGGTGCAAATATCCCCTTAGGATAGGCACTCCGTCAAAACTTCATCTGTCGGTCAATTAATCATTTCAACTACATAATACAGTATTTTTATATAATTTTTAAAATGCTTAAAATAATATTGTTACTAATTATTAAGGTAAAAAAAAATATTTTAGAGTGCTAATTGTGAATGAATCCTTAGAAATGACAGCGAAGTGCAAAAGGTTAAAATGGATTTGATTACCACACATTTAAATAATTTAACCATATTCATATTAGGCCTGCTGGCTTTCTAAAAGCGTGCTTAAGTGTTGGCTAAGTTTTAATAACAGTTTATATTTAAAATAGCATTAGCATACCACTAGTCGAAAACTTTTTGGACAAGAATAAAAGTTGGCTGATATGGCATATTTACTGAGTATTAATGTATCCAATTAAGTGGTTAATAAGAAAATAAAATTGCAGAATTATAATTACCTCTCTTTATTTGTAAGGCGTTGTCCTAATTTATGACGTCAAATCTCCAGCCCCTGATTTCCAGCCATTGGTTTACAGATTGCAGTAAGTTATTCTAGTATTTCGAGTGTGTGTATTTTGTGTTTTGTAAAATGGACCGTTTTAAATGTTAGCATGAATTTGAAAAAAATATTATGATAAAAAAAGTCCTTCCAATAAACGTAAGAAAGATGATGTCTTTAGCTATATAATTAATGAAAAATCGTCATTACCATTTCAAATACTAACCGTTTGAGATCGATGCATTTAAAACGAATAAGTAAACCAAGTACGAAAACCAAATTCTTAAGAAACCATCACAATACATTAATTTGCACCCCATTCAATACAATTTTAGCATATAAAAGTGAACTCTCAAAAATATAAAGGTGTATTAAATAAAAATTAAAAAATATGGGATGGGGCATCGGCACTCGTAAGCAGTCTTCAAGTGCCTAAAGGTAGAGCTACTAAATTCTCCAGCCATGCAGTTTATGTTCCATTTATTTTAAGAAAAGGAAAAGCGTTCTAAACATTCCTGGAGCACTTTAATAATTTATCATGACGCTAGTAAATACTACTTACGAGTAAAATCCACCACAACTCATGATACAACTGAGCTTCTAAGATTTTTTCACCCATTTGTGCCTAGTTTCCCTTGAAAGGTTAGAAATAGGTGAATAACTGATTCACCTGGCATAAAAAGACATATAATAAATATTTGTGGGAAAAGGAAATGAGAAGGGAAGAGTGGCGCCATTCTCCAAAAGTTGGTAAGTCGTATATTTAAGTGAATTATGAAGTAAAGACATGATATGAATAACAGTAAACAGTATAAATAAGAAATAGTAAAAGTAAGAAATAAAATATTTACAAAATTAAGTGCAATATTTACAAGTAAATCCAAAATGGTTTGAAAAATAATATCACAAATGAATTAGAATTAAAATTAAATAAAAGCAATTTTTGCCAAAAGAAATTAAAGTCCAAAATTATTTGACTAAACAATTTAGAATAATGAGTTGAGATTAAGTCATATCAATTAAGCCAAAGTAAAATAAAGTATGTATCTCTGTTAATATGATGGACCAGGCGACCCAGTAATAGCCACTCGTTTCTGAATTGATCTTTAATCTAAAACTAACAATTGATTTGTCTGATTGGGGTCGCTACTCTGGGGTTGATCGTATATCAAGGTGCCGATAAATTGCAATAGTGTAAACCTGTGCATGTAATAAATAAATAAATTTGAGTTAATTGAAGTAAATTTGGGAGAGCCTTTTTCTAAAATGACGCTATATTTCGTTAAAAAAGTATAAAAAAAGGAAGAAAATGATAACACTAATGTAAATTTATTAATATTTATTTAAAAAGAACAAAATAGTTTCGCTAAAACTATTTTTCCCCAGTACCAAATAAGTTGCTACATTTAAGTCAACAATTTTGTCTCAAATTAGCTGTTATATGAAAGTCAAGCCTTTGAATGCGTGGCTTAAAAGTCTGCGAATGATTTTTGAAACTATTTTTTTATAATATTCTTTAATAATTTATTAGAGCAAGATAGAATCTTAAAAGAACTTCTTTGTATTACAACCCTTTCCAGTTTAACAAATGTCTTATGAATATTCAGTCTGAACATTGGATTTTTTTTTCAAAGAATAGTAGTTGCAAAACCTATAAAATTAATAAGTTTTATATTTTTAGTGGTTTATATTATTTGTTTAATAAGTGTTGCTAGATTGGTACCACTGTACAGGAAATGATTAAATCTAAGCACAATTTATAGTGTTACTTGACAATAACTGGTTTTCCTATCCATAATTTATTTTTTAATCATTTTGTATTTTAGATAAGGGCAAGTTTGTGTTATGAAAGAAGATGCTTTTATAATCTATACGAGAAACAACCAAAGGATTTTTAATGATTGATGCAGACATCACATTATGTATAATATTTGATAAGTGCATGCCATAAGTTGTATATGCTCTGTTCTGAACATTTTTCTTGTGAATCATACACTGTAAAAAATATTCATAAATATGAAACAGATATTTTTGTGTATTAAAATAAATATTATATATTTTCCTATGTCGAGTTGAACATTTGTGTCAGAATGTCACTTTAAATGTTTTCTAGAAGTTTTTTTTTTTATGGCTGTTATTTTTATTTATATAGTGATATTGTGCTATATTTATGTCTCAGTTTAAATTACTTGCAATAATTAGCAGAAATAATGCTAAGAAGTTGTGAGAATATCAACAACAACAAAAAAAGTGACATACATTTTACTTAAAAAGAAAAATTGCGAAATTGCTAAAAATGCAAGATATGTTTATCTTTAATGAAATTTGAATTTATTCTTCATCACTAACAATGTACAATTTAGAAATTTATTGCAACAAAATATGCCGATTTCTGATATTTGTGTTTGACAAGAATATTTCTTTGCCGCTAACAAACTAATGATTTTTTTTCATTTTATTCAACACTGTAGGATCCCAGCGATTGCTGGTCGATACGAAATCCGCACTCGGCTCGCAAGGACTACAGTGTTGACGTAAATTATTGTCATTGGTAGACGGATCTTGGATTAGAGTCCCCTTGATGTCAAGCTAATTGTGGGAGGCTTTCGTGGTTTTCCTATCCATGTAACGCAAATGCGGGTTAGTTCCATTATAAACTCCTTCATGAACGAAAATTTCTCTCAATACTTGATCCAGGAGTTCACCAGGACTGGATTGGGTTCAAAATTACAAGGATACGGAGTTTAACATTAGTAGTCGTAAGCCCAAAATCGGGTCGGCTGTTCAACGACGGTTTTAAAATAATGAATACAATAGGATGGACAAGGTAGATTTGAATTATGTATTTCGAGTAAGTGCATTGTACTGGAGTTGAGGAAATTATGTATACACTTCCGTATAAACTCTATGTAAATAATCATTTTTTTAGACAAATATTTTTAAAAATGACAAAATTTTTGACACAATTTGTAAAATCACACTTGAATCTTTCGGAAATAATGTCATTTTTACCAGTGTAAATTCCAGATTGACCAAAATGTGGTGAATGAATTAATAGCTGCTTTCTTGTTCATATATCAGCAATTTATGAATTTTTCTAAGAATTAACGACATTTATGTTAGAATGCTGTTCTAATAAATTATAATGGTAAAGAAAAAGAAAAGAAGCTAATTGTGGTTGATGCAAGTTTTCCATGGGTAAGAATGACACAAGTTTCAAAAAGTTTCAAGCATGTTCTTTCAAACTGTGCTAACAGTCAGGTTATTTAAAATCTCAGAAAAAAATTGCTGCTAAAAGAAATACTGCTAATATAGACTTAGTATAGAAGCGTTTATACAAATTTGTCCAACTTCTATAAGCTTATGTGCAAAAAAAAGTGACCGCCTTAAATTACTTTTGCTCTAATGATCAGATTTTCACGCTCTTGGACTCATTCTTAATGGCTCGAGGTGGTGACCTAAAATGTGCTAATTAATAAGTACAAAAGATATTTTAAGTTAAGGAATCAAGCACAAAAACGTACTTTCTCTGAATAAACATGATTTTTTTTTCTTTTTTTGTTGACGGATTTAAGTATTTGTCCCCCAAAATGCAGGGGGTAACCGCAATCTGGGAAATATGGTCGTAATAATATGGTCGGTTAAGAGAGTGCTCCAAAGTTTGAACCCCTTAATGAGAACTTTACTTTTTGCGTATTTAACCATATTTAGAGAACTTCTGAAACGAATTGAAAATTTTTGCACGCAATTATAAAATTTGTCTATTCGAAGATAGTTCAATTCAAAAAATAAATTTTAGTTAATATTTATTATGTTTTTATTATGTCAAAAAAAAATTTTAATGACAAGTTAAAATTGTTTTACATCATGTTAAAGTATGTAATTTTACAGGGCAAAATACAAAATTTGAGAGAATTCGGTTGAATAGTTCCCAAGATTTTAAACATTTGACTTTTTTAAAGTTCAATTGCTTGGAAACTTTCAACCGATTTCGCTCAAATTTTGTATTTTGCCATGTAAAATTATGTTGATTTAAAATGATGCAAAAAGTCACTCACTATGTTACAGTACAAAATTTTTCCGAGCATTATTAAATAAAATAATAAAAACGAAAATAAAATATCTTCTTAAACTTATTTTCGGCATGGAATTATCGTTAAATAAATTTTATAATTGTGCGCAAATACTTTTACATTCGCGTAAAATGCTCTCGAATTGTGGTGAATACTGTTAAAAATCCCAAGCCACGTTTCGAAAATTAGTATTCATTTGATGGCTACATAAAATAAAAGTCAAATTTATCATATTTAGATATTTTCACAAGGAGCTGACCAGGTGGCCGAGTGGTTAGCGTGCCTGACTCAGAGATGCCAACTTGCTCCGCTTTGTAAAATAGTATTTTCTAGTGGTAGTGAAATTTAAGTTACTTTTAGTTTAGTATTTTTCAACTTAAATAATTTTTTCACCACTAAATATCAAAAATTAGAGGTATGATATAAGATCCTACGTTAAAGGATAAATCTACTGGCTACTGTATTAAACAGTAGGCGTAACTATCTTTCTTTAACGAATTTTACTATATAATTTGCTACCACTTTGTTAAAACTATTCCAGACAGCGGAGCGGTTGGCATCCCTGCTGACTGCGGAGCCGATGGTTGCGGGTTCGAATCCTACTCAGGGCATGGATGTTTCTTTCTCTCTCTGTGTTCTATGTTCTTTCTCCTTTGTGTGATTGTGTGAATGTGACCCACCCTATAAACGGGTTTGTGGTTGTATGACGTGGGCGACGCTGCTCCACCGCCGTGGCTTCGCCGCAGGTGCCCACCGGGTAACGAGAAGAGAGTAGCAGTCCTGGAATATGAGGCCAATGGGACAATACATCCCAAGTGCTCGCCATTAAAAAAAAATATTTTCACAAGGTCCAAATATCAGAAGAAAGATGCGACCAAAAGTGGGTGTTTTGAAGAAACAAAACATCTATTTTCATTCTTTCTTTTTTAAAAGCAGAGAAAGGTTGTACCATTATTAGGTATTTTTAAAGCACTGAAATTCATGCCAAGGTTGATATTTTCCGTAACAGAACTATTTACCGGAAGTGTAGGTTATTTTATGACAATTTTCTAACCATTTTATACCGTAAACCAAATTTAAAAAGGCAACAAAAAAGAAATGAACTTTAATTAATGCATATAATAGATCTACTAACTTAAATAAGTTGATATTTGAAGCTACATGCATTAGTTGTCCTGATACACTGAGACCGAGTTGTAAAGAGAACATGGAGTCGTATAGTTCGTATAGTCGTATAATACATGTCGTTCAGTTTAGTCACCGTGAAGTTGTGTGTTTTTTACTAGATTTTGGTGCACCCAGTTGCGCCATGGAAATTTTTCTCTATCCCTCTTCACAATTAATGGTGTAACTAAAATAAAATGATCTTTCACTTAACTTTGGGATAATGAGAAATTTTGTACCAAATTAACCAAGTATTTTTGCAGTGTATACATGAAACTGTAACACAGTTTTTAAGAAATTGCAATAAGTTACTGAAATTTTTTGAGTAATAAATAACAGAAATTTTACAGTTGTCTACACAAGTCCCGTCTATTCGAAATGATCTATTGTTTTTGCTAACTTATGTTAAGTTTGAATTTATTTGGGCTATATTTAATAGTCCAATGAAAATTAATATGCCAATCTGCATATGTCTATAGCCCTATTTTTTTTAATTTTCATTGGTGGGGAATAAAACTTTAATTAAAGACCTTATTTAAATTTATATTTTCTTTATAGAATATCTGAGCACATTGTAATGTAAATAGAACACAAATCCTCAATTTCTTATTTTTTGAACAACTCAAACTAAATTAAGTACATCAATATTCTTCGAGGCTCATTCAAGCAAATTGATTTTTTTTTCCCGGATATTCAAAAACTATGCGAAATTGTAATTGCGATATTCAAAACTTTTCACCAAATACTTGTCAAAGATTTAACGAGTATTTTTTTTTTTACAGTGAAATACAAAAAATATAAAATTAACTCTGGTGTCTGAACTTTGGCGCCCGCTTCTGACCAAATTATGGAGATCACATAACCCAGATTGCAGCTACTTCTTATATTTTTAGAATCAGGAATCTGAACCAGTCGAGAAACATGAATATCTATTCAGAGAAAGTATGTTTATGTGTTTCATTTCGTAACTAAAAAGACCGTCTGCACTAAATAATTAACATATTTGAGGTCACCCCTTTGAGCCATTAATATTGAATTCTAGAACGTGGAGAAATCCGATCATTAGGTCAAAAGTTATTCAGGGTGGTCTTTTTTTTGGCGCATTGTTCGGCTTGAATACAATTTTCCCTAAAGTATATCACGTTTCTTTTAAATAAAATATTAGCTTGATATTATGAAGAAAAATTACTATTTTGTAATACAATCGAATAATATTTCCTTTTTATCTGAAGACTATTGATTAAGTACTTAAGCCACTCCAAAATATAAAATTTTAATCAAACATTTTAGTCAGCAAGATAGTAGTAAAACCGACCTTATATAAAACATTTTAAACACATTAAAACTTAGTTATTTAAAGATGGTGGTTGCTGAACTTTTAATAGCAGTTATATTTACCTTACTAATGGTTTGTATCATTTGTTGAATTAGTGATATCAGTCTGGCCACACTGCACGGGAAGGAGATAACTATTTCACTTTCCTGCCATATTGTGACCGAAAATAAACATTTAACAATTTTGTATTTCAACCGGTTGTAAGAATTCATTTCAGCAATCAAAACCGTTATAAAACATTTCAGTTACTAATTCCTGATAATTTTTTAATAATGTTAAAAATAAGGAATTTTTACTGAAAATTAGCTGTTCGCTATTATAAAAAATATTAAAAATAAGCTCATATTTTTTAAATTTTTTTTTATTCTTATTAGTTATCTGAATTCAAATCAGGAATCAAAACTATTATGAGTATTCCAGTTACTAATTTCTAATAATTTTATAATTAGGTTGAAAATAAGACAATTTTAAAGTTGTTTTTTGCCATATAGTGACAAAAATAAGCACGTCTTTTTAAAGGATTTTCATTCTTATCAGTTATATGAACTCAAATCAGCAATCGAAGCTTTTATAAGTATTATAGTTACTAATTTCTGATATTTTTTAATTAAGATGAAAATAAGGCATTTTTGCTTAAATTTAGCGAAGGAGGTGGAGGACTGAAAAGTATATTTTACAGTGGATAAACGAAATTAAAGTGCTTTTCAGAAATTTTATTTATTTATTTATTACAGAATTCAACTGGGTGTGATACATTTTAAAATATGATATCAAAATTATATTCTGTTATGAACCACTAATTGCCATCCTTCTCCTTATTTGATGACAAGACTGAAAAGAAATACTGCTTAAAAAGTGAAATACACCATCACCTCCTACATCAAAAAGCCTCCACACGGTCTTTTATAAGTAGTCCGCGCAGACTGTTTAAAAAGTGAACCAGTTGTGCGCATGAACCCAAAACCTTTTATAAAAGTGATTGAGAGAAATTTATCATATATATTTGAGAATTGAATCTGTAGTGGTTGACAAGTGAATAAGGCAAACCAATAATATTCATAAATAAAACAAATTTTTAGTCATATATTTGCTACCACTTTCTTATTTTAACTAGATTTTGTATTAAATGACTAGTTCGGAAAGTGGATATCCCTCACAGTGGTGTGATCGGACGGACTACCTGTAAAAAACCGTGTGGAGGCTTTCAGTTATAGGAGGCGTTGAATACACTGATTGAGTGAAAACATAATCGCTCAAATTCCCATTCTAATTTTTAAAAGAAACTTCCCTTGAAATATTTTTAGAATTCTTTCTCTCCTGGATTATAGGAGAAGCACTGCGAAGTAAAGTATGTTATAAAGGTGGTCAAATCGGTGTATTTATGTAAAGAAATACACAACCCGAAGCATGACAAATTTGATTTTAATAGTTTTAATAAAGATATAAAGTTGTTTCTTACCCGAGAGAAAGTAAAAAGTGGAACAAAGTTTATAATGAAAAATATTAAAAGCTTAATTTATTCATTCTCCAAACCATCCATTAATCTAATGGTTTTATTGTTTTTTTAAAAATCATTTTTGTCTTACTTTTAGCTCTAGTACAGATACCAATTACACCACTTTCGGCAAAATAAAGAGTTAAAAAGTAATGGATTAAAAAAATATTCTTGTTGTTTATAGTTTTGTTTAATAATACTCCCTCCATCCCAAATTAGTTGCTACATTTAGATCGAAGATTTTGTAACAGGATAGTTGCTACATTCGTGTTACGTACAAGTTGGTGAAGTCATCAATAACTTCCGATGCAAATTGATAGATCGACACTAGTAAAACTATACTAATTCATCCCCGATTCATTAGCATTTTTATGCGATTACTGGTGGAAGGGTCCTTGCAAAATGGGGCGAGACTTAAAAGAGTATGAGGTCTGGATTTTTTAAACTAATTTGTGACAGATTTAAGGAGGGAATGCTTGCTAAGTAAATGTTGTTGATAGATATTGTAACACCCTGAAATCTTTGAAAAATGTTCAAAGTCATAAAAGCATCAGTATCAATAATCAGTTCAGAAGTCGGTAGGTAAGTGCTCTATTAACGTCGGAATAGGGCAACACCTCCTATAACTGAAAGCCTCCACACGGTTTTTTATAGGTAGTCCGATCAGACCACTGTGAAGGATATCCACTTTCCGAACGAGTCATCTAATACAAAATCTAGTTGAAAAAAGAAAGTGGTAGCAAATATATGACTGAAAATTTGTTTTATTTATGAATATTATTGGTTTGCCTTATTCACTTGTCAACCACTACAGATTCAATTCTCAAATATATATGATCAATTTCTCTCAATCACTTTTATATAAGGTTTGGGGTTCATGCGCACAGCTGGTTCACTTTTTAAACAGTCTGCGCGGACTACTTATAAAAGACTTTGTGGGGGCTTTTTGATGTAGGAGGTGATAACTAGGGCTGCACAATGGGCTTTTGGTGATGGTCTGGGAAACACCCCTGAGGATAAGCCGAATACTCTGCAGAGGATCAAAATTGCCATCGCAATTTTGGTACTCTGCAGAGGAGCTGGCTACCCTGTCTTGGTAGCCCGACGACCTGTGCGTTAAGTCGAGCACTTTCGGTCGAAAAGTTTAACGAGGACCGATACCTCACACCCTCGATCCCTACACAGGCTGATCAAAGTGGTCACCTACAAGTAAACTGACCGCAGCGAGTGAGGCTTGATTTCGGTGTTATACTGGAACCGAGTCTTTACTATCAGTTCACTGCGGGACCAGTGCAAGGATAGTCAAATGAAGCAACTAATTTGGGACAGAGGAAATACAATAATTTTGATAATAGTAATTTTTTCAAAAATATTTTTGAGTAATATTACCAATACTTTAATGGTTAAGTGGAATTTAGAGGCTCTTTATATGAAGTTTGAATAATTTAAATGCAACTGTGGGCAAAGCAACTTAAAATCTCATTGACCGTCTGAATTCCGGGGAATATTAAAAAAAACACTGTCGAAGATTCCCAAATTGAACAACCGCGCTCTCTCTAAAAGAATACGAAAAGACCCAATCACCGCGATAGCACTTGTTTTATTTTATATCGAGAAATACCATGCGGCGCGATATTGCTTGGTTTATTTTACATCGATGAATCCCAATCGGAGCAATACCGCCTCTTGTATTTGTTAAATAACGCGTGTTTTTCTCATCGGTTCGTCACATTTATTGCAGTTTGCAAAGTGATCGGACATATTCTTGCTTAAGTGTTTCTCATTGCTAATAATTGTGTATTTCAAAATGATTAGATGAAGCAACGTAAGTGAAAAATTTAAAACTAGATTTACTGTTTAACCTTCTTTAATTTGATGTATTCCCAAAAAGGTAGAATTAATCGAAAAGGAAATTCCACGAGCACAATCACAAATCCATGTGTTCATATTATTGACGACGATGACAACTATATTTTTCCAGTAAATTTAAAAAAAAAAAAAAAAAACGCAGTTTGAAGGATGGTGATAACAATGAAATAAAAATTTTTTATTTCGCAATGCATTATTGCATTATTATAGTAATACTCTACTTATTGTAAAATGTACTATTTATATTAAGAATAGCTGCGTGAAGTACTTAATTCAGAAAATCTGAGCACGCGATTTCACCAATAATTAACGCACCGTCAGTTGTCCTCAATGTTCGAAATGTACTGGGTTTTCTCGACGTAAAATCTCAACAGCGCGATCGTGCTACTTGGGACTCAGAGAGTTAAATAAACAAAGAATCATACATTACGTGATATATGTATATTACTAAAATAGAAAAAAAAAACAAAGTTTTTTTTTTTCCCAAAATGGTGTAAGAAGCCATATCAGTTTCTCTTTTAGTTATATAGAATTAGTTTTTAGTATGAATCCGAATCAGCTTATCACGAAATAATTTTTAAAGTAAAAATAGATAGCGTAATTATTCTGTTAATGTTCATCTAAGAAAAATTCGATATTCATATAATCGATAATACATTAATTGTAAGAAAACGCAAAATTGTATTTAACTTAACATCGTTGTCATTCTTTTTAACAAATTAGTATATAAAAATAATAAATAAAAACACACTTTCAATTTTCTTTCTTTTTAATTTTCAGAAATTTTCCTAAGAAAAAGAAAGATTAAGAAACCTCTAGAAAACACAAAGAAGTTAGTATCGACTATAAAGTAATTAAAAATTAATTCCTTTTTTCTCTTATTAGAAGAATAAATTTGTTGAGAATAATTATGCAAAACTTAATTAGAACGAAAAAAAATTATTAAACAACTAATAAATAATGTTTTTTCGAGAAATTTAATGAATTGCTTTTATATATATTTTTTAGATCCTTATAAACAAAGTTTTTATTTGTAATGCGATTGTTCCAATATGATCAAAATTTTATCATAGTATTGATTAATTTTATATATTTTTTTCTTTCAAATACTAGCCAAAAAAGTTTAAAGAAATCCGAATCGAAAGATTAAGAACTAGTTATATTAAAAAAAATTATAATTCAACTATTTTGATTTTAAGAAATTTAAAAAATAAAATTGTTTTCTAATTGGAACAAGACCTAAGACATAGATTTTTTTTTACTGACGCACTGAATTTATTATGCTTGATGCTTTTTTACTTCTTGGTCGATGTATATATATATATATATATATATATATGTCTGATGATATATATGATGTATATATATGTCTATATATATATATATATATATATATATATATATATATATATATATATATATATATATATATATATATATAGACATAAATATAGTAATTTTACTGCTAAAATTGACAGTATTTGCCTAATTTTTAAAAGCTGCATCACGTGAGTTGTTACAAGGTGGCATTTCATACGAATATATGAATAATTTACATATAGTGGTATGAGGAATAATTGTAATAAAATTTACAAGCAAAGAATCATACATTAAGCATTAACACTAGGTTTACGGACGTTTTTTATATACCTATCTCTACGAACACGCGTCAATTTGCCACATGAACGAATAAATCACTAGGTTTACGCACGTTGCTTATATACCTATCTCTACGAATACGCGTCGATTTGACGCATGAACGAATACAAATAACTGCACTTACAGAGATGCCAGCTTGTGACAGCAAATAAGTATTTTGAAGTGGTAGTTTATCAATTGTGATTCTTGGTTTAATTTCAATTTAGTTGATTTTTATCTATCACTATTTCTAAATAATTCGTAGACTTATTCACCATTTTAAATTTGCAAAATTAACTTAGTGGTTATTTACCGCTTCTTTAATTATTCTGGCGTGTCCGGACATCACCTCCCACATCAAAAAGCCTCCACACGGTTTCTTATAGAAGTTCAGTTCTCAAAGAAGCGAACCGTTTGTGCGCATGAACCAAATTTCTGTTTTAAAAGTGACTGAGAGCAATTTATCATGTGTATTTGAGAATTGAATCTGTAGTGGTAGACAAGTAAATACGACAAACCAATCAAATTATAAATTAATCAACTTTTTAGACATATATTTGCTACCACTTTCTTATTTTTACTAGATTTTCTATTAAAGGGCTCATTCTGAAACTGGTTTACCCTCATAATGGTCTGATCGGACTATCTATAAAAAACCGTGTGGAGGCTTTCAGTTGTAGGAGGCGTTGGTCCGGAGCAGTTGGCATCTCTGCGTTCCTTTATTTAAAATAAATTGGGTGCCTGGGCCGCGCAGCGGCCCCTAACCCATACATCGTGAAATAAAACATTGGATGAAAGACATTTTGAGTTTTGCAACATTATGGTGGCAATAATAAATAATAAAAGAATTTACAGTCAATTTGGATTTTACATGGATTTCAATTCAATTGGAAAATTTTACTTTTAAGTTTAATACAGTAGATTTTAATAATAATAATTTTGAATTTTTAGAGTTCATATTTAATGTTCAGAGTTTGTATTTTTGATTTTTGTTTTCAGCTGATCAGATCTCTGCTTTTATAAAGCATTGTAAATATATACTATAAGAAATGTAATATATACAATGTAAATATATACAATGCTCGAACTAAGCAACTGAAACCTTCAAAATCTGACCCTCTGACATCAATTGACATTCTGCGTTTATTCTTTCCATTATTGCTTATCGGCAACAGTTGTTTATCGCTTGTTTCATTTAAGATAAAGATATTGGATAACGGATCGAAAGTATCATCGGTACATTCCTATTTATTATTGATGTGATGTTTGCATGTTTACTCAAAATTTTGTCTAAAATACGATCGCGTCAAATTGGCGCATATCCGTAGAGATAGATGTACCACAAAGATAAGTTCAATATTTCAACGATTTTGAGGAAAATAGACTTAAATATATATTTACCTAGATCAATGGATAAAAGTCATTATAAGAGAAAAAATAAAAATTCAAACGGGTTTTGTAATTTTCCTTGCAAAACTCGAAATGCTTAAAAATTACGCGTCCCGTAAACCTAGTGTTAAACATAGCTAACACTAGAAGAATTTTTTTTCCCAAAGCATACACAGGGATGTCAAGTTCCTGCTTTTTCTTTTTCGAAAATTTCTTTTAGTGATGTTTATCTTTTGAGTATCTTCGTTTTATTTCGTAAATTTAAATTTAAAGTTATTTCCCCCACCACTCCACGCAAATGATTTTAAGTTCGTCAGTAAAACCTTTTTGTTCAAGCTCCGCAGGAGTGAGGCGTTTAAAATGTTGGAAAAATTACCAAATATTTTGCGAGCTTTATAGATTTTTATTGCTTTTCTTTCTATAAATTTTTTGCAAAGCTGCCAAATTGTTCCGCTTTGTAACGAAATTGTCTTTTGGGGACGAATTTTATGTAAATTTTTAGTTTAGTATTTTTCATTTTAGGTAATTTTTCCACCACTTCGTCTGAAAAATTTGAAGTATCATATGAAATTCAACTTCAATGTGCTTATCCATCACCTCCTACATCATAAAGCCTCCACATGGTTTTCTATAAGTAGTCTATTTAAAAAGAGAGCCAGATGTGCACATGAAACCAATGTCTATTTTAGAAGTAATTAAGAGAGATTTGTCACATATATTTGAGAATTAAATCTGTAGTGGTTGACAAGTAAATAAGTCAAACCAATCATATTCATAAACTAAACAAACTTTTTGAAATATATTTATTACCACTTTCTTATTTTTATTAGATCTTCTATTAAATGCCTCTTTCGTTAACTGGTTTATTTTCTTAGTGGTCTGATCGGACTACCTATAAGAAATTTTGTGGAGGCTTATTTCGTAGTTGATATTTTAAAGAGTGTGCGTAATTACACTTATTTTACAACTTAATCTACTAACAATTTACTAAATCTTTGCAGAAAGTGAACAAAATGCAGAGTAATCACATACCTACCAACTTTTATGCATTTGGCGTTAACTTTTGCTTCTATATTAACACGTTCACGCGCGGGTCACCGGTGGCCCACGCTGGATTGTCTCATCAAGCGCAATGTACCACTGGTGGCGCACCGGAGTAAAAACTGGTAACAAATAAATTTCATTTTTTAGTTTTTTTTCCGGGAATAATAAAAATCCATAACTACCAATTGTTTTTAACGGATGCAATTTTTATATTGAATTGCTTCTTCTACGTGAAAAATTTCTTTGCTGAGAATTGTTATTGTTGAGAATAGATTATTGTTATTGTTGAGAATAGATTATTGTTATTGTAGAGAATAGATCCATGGGTGAAAGCCCTTATATAGCAAGACGGAAAATAACAAAAACTGGTACGAAAAACAGTTCATTCTACCATTTTTTTTCGAGAAAAATAAAATATCTGTAACTATCAAGATTCTTTTATAATTTAAGCATATATAAAACTTCTCCTTTTCCAAGATAAAGTAAATATGTTTGAATAGTTTAAAAAAAGAATAAGTAAGCTCCTCCTGAAAACTAGCTATAACTGAAATGGTTTTACTACCAGTCGTCCTTCTTTTCCGTCTCGCTTTCACCCCTGAATAGATCCTCGCGAATATCATCTAATATTGAAATAGTTCTTATACTAGTCTTTTCCTTTTTCCATCCCACTTTCAGGCCTGGGTGCGAACAGCCGGCGTGAACGTGTTAAAGTTAGTATTTTAAAAAGCGTGCGTAATTACACTTATTTCACAACTTAATCTACTATCAATTTACTAAATTTTTTGCAGAAAGTGGAGCAGTTGGCCGCCTTGTTAAAACAATATTTTTTTGTAGGAATAACTATGCTTAACCTTTTTTTTCATATAGGTGTTTATCATACAGTGATCACTTTTTGTGACTGGGTATGCAAGCAGAGTAATCACAGCTTTCAACTTTTACGCATTTGGCGTAAACATTTGTTTCTATATTAAAAGTGGTAGTAAAATGTATGCTTTTTATATATTTACATGCTTCTTATATATTTCTTGCATTTATAAAACAAATTTATAATCTTTTTGACCACCACATTTTTTAAAAAAAATAAGCATATACATTGATATGTTATAAAACCTATGATAATTACGATAATTTTTTAATCCAGTTGTTAACACTTCTTTATCATCACCCTCTGATGTGTTAAAGTAAATATTACTAGGTGAAAACAATCTATTTTATTTTATTTTATTTTATAACCGTCGTTGAACAGCCGACCCAATTTCATGGGTTTACGACTACTAATGTTCAACTCCGTAGCCTTGTAATTTTGAACCAATCCAGAAGACAAGGAAACTCCTGGATCAGTACCCCCAGAGGTATTGATTTGTTTTGGGAACATGGAGGACTTTGAGACTCGACAGATTTAACGTGCATCAGTCGCAATTTACTGCACGGGGAGTCTTCGGTCGGCGAGGATCGAACCCACGACCTCTTGGACATGGGCCCAGCGCCCTATCGACCAGGCTATCTCGGCCTGAAAACAATCTATAGACAAAATTCAATATACCCATTTTGGTCATTAGTCTAATTGGAGTACGTTTTGATTTTGCCATATCTCTGCCCAGTCTCTTCAACGCATGATACGTCGCTCTAAAAGGTGTATATTTAATGTCTCGTTTATTATCTACCGACATAATAGATTATACCGTACAAGAGGGGATCATCATCATTTTTTATATTAGCTCTCAAACGCATTACTTCGACCAATATTTATTGATATTCTTTAAGCAAGAAAAAGTGGTAAACTTACCCCTTTTTTCTGACGATGGTTCTTTCTGATATGCCCAGGGCTGCCAACTTTCTACACATTTTGCAAAAATGTATTATAGTGGTAGCTAATTTTATAAAGGTATTAGTTTTAATTCATTTAACTCTCTTGAGGTAAAAGCTTTTAAAATTCTGGTAAATTTACCAAAAACTGAGAAAAGGTTGGTCTTTAAATGTCTAACATACTATAATTTAAAAAAAAACGTAGTAGTTGGCAGGCTTGGATGCCACTTTGCACTACTTTGTGAGAAATATTTTTTCTTGTCTTAACAGAATTCTTGTTTTAATGCATGAATCGGTTCTTGAAGCTAAAACATTCTTTTCGTTCCCTTTCAATTATGAACTGGAAGAAATATGATATAGAAAGTTATTAGTTTTAATAAATTTTCATGCATTGGTGCTACTTTTTCCTCGTTTAGTTGCCTGTGCCGTCCTTGCTTTAGCTACTTAAGAAAGTATTTGCTTCATTTTTAGATTTATATATATATACACTCCTCAAAAGTGAAATTGCAACACCAAGAAATAATGCACGTAGCGTCATGCAAATTTCAGGAGCGATAGTAGTGAGATAAATAATTTTCTATGAATAAATTGCTTTATAATGATTTTATTAGTCTGTTTTTTTAATCATTTCATATCCATCTCACTACTATCGCTCCTGAAATTTGCATGACGCTACGTGCATTATTTCTTGGTGTTGCAATTTCACTTTTGAGGAGTGTATATTACTTATAACAATGAACATAATTAAGTTCTCTTTTGCAAATAAAATAATCATAATTGTTTTCATTTTTACTTATTTGTTTTGTAGGAAATGAACCACAACAACCAATTTAAAAAGACGCTAAGCAAAAATATTTTGGCACATTCCACCATAACCAGTAGTCATGGCATTCAATTGAAAGTATAATATTAATAAGAGAATTAGGATATTTTTCACATATTTCTAGTTGACAGTTTATCGTTTTAAACTACCACAACATACACTCATGTCCATAAATTAAGGATAATTCAGAATCACACGGAAATCAAACTCTAAAATTAAAATTTCATCTGTAGAATTATCACACACATCCTGAAGAAGAATATGCAAATTACAAGAAACCACTAGATGACGCTGGTAGTACTTCACAATGACGAGAGTGTAAGAGAGGGGTATATAAGGAATGGTGGCAAAGAAGTAAAATTGTTCACAAGCGCTTTTAAAGCCTTTCAGTGCAATAACCGCATAGTTATGGAACAAAGGAAGCATTTGGATGATTTTTTACGTGGCAGAATCATCGGACGACTGGAATGTGGACGTACCCAGCTCGAAGTATCCAAGGAACTTGGAATCGCTCAAAGTGTCATCTGCAGGCTTTGGCAACGATTCCAAGATGATGGTAATGTGAGTAGACGTTACAGCACAGGTCGCCCTCGAATTACAACGCCGAATGAAGACCGGTATTTGGCAGTTACTGCCAAAAGAAACAAACGGAGCACAGCATCAGACCTGTCTCGTCAGCTCTTTTCAGCTACCGGTACGACAGTTTCAAGGCAGACCGTGTACAGACGCTTAGGACACATTGGTCTATATGCTCGCAGGCCTGTCAGATGTGTTCCACTTACCGCTACTCACTGTCGCCTGCGATTAGCCGGGAGTAGAGAGCATACATTGTGGACACCGCAACAGTGGTCTTGTGTGATGTTTTCCGACGAGTCCAGGTTTAGCTTGCAGTCTGATTCTCGCCGTACTATCATATGGAGAGCTCCAGGTACCCGTTACCACCAAGACAACACCATTGAACGACACCGTTTCGGTGGTGCAGGATGGCTCGTTTGGGGAGGAATTACTCTTGGTTCCAGAACTGACCTGCATGTTCAGAGTGTAACGATGACAGGCCACATCTATAGGGATGTCATTCTGGAACAACATGTACGTTTGTCTCGGGGCGCATTTCTGTTTATGGACGACAACGCCCGTCCTCACCGTGCAAACATTGTAGACGAATGACTTCAATCGGAGGATATCACCCGTATGGATTGGCCAGCTTGCTCACCGGACTTGAATCCAATAGAGCATGTTAGGGATATGCTTGGCCGACGAATTGCAGCCCGTCAACCCCCTCCCACCTGTCTACCGGACTTTCGGAGGGCATTGCTTGATAAGTGGTGTAATATTTACCAAGATCAGATTGATAATTTGATACTCAGCATGCCTAGGCGTTGTACGGCCTGTATTGCATCGTCCGGGAGACATACTCCGTATTAACCATCATAATAATCATGTTATACTGTTTTTTGTAAATAAGTTCTTTTTTGAAATTTTCTCCAGGGAGTAAAAATCGCAATTTTTATTAATTATGTCAAACATATCGCATCTTTTTTGCTCTTTACCTTTTGTTTAATACATAGACTTTACAAATAAGTCAAATTTGTTTGGCTTCTGTCTCTTTCTGTGCCTGAACTTCATTATCCTTAATTTATGGACATGAGTGTATGTTATAACAAGTATTCCATATTTAGTTCTAAATCTGACGGTGGTATATGCAAGGTTCGTTAGCACTTGTTTCTACCTCTTTTTAATGTTTTTCCAGATGTTTATGAACCCTATGTACAGGTCTGCCAACTTCTTACACATTCTCGAAAACATTTCTTCTAGCAAGGGTAAAGTTAATGTTTTAATGGCTCATTCCTGGTTAGTAAATTTGATGTAAAGTAATTAAATCAAATTAGTTCGTTCAAAGTAATTTAAATGAAATCTTACAACCAAATGTGATTGATACAAAAACTCATTTAAGAAGTCATTTTATTCTACTTGCAGACCCGAATTTAAATTTAAAAGTGGTAACAACTGTTTGAGGAGATTATAGTAAATATTAGGAATTCAATTGGTTAGTGTTATAACACAGATTTTTACAAATATTTACAAATATTTCTGTTCGATAGTTATTAGTGAACATGTTGAATGCCATGGGGGTCAGCGGTGACCAACATTGAGTTTGTTCGTAGCGCCACGGGGGTCACCGGTGTCCGGCGAAACCAAGATTATTAGAAACACATAGTTCGAATAAATTTTTAATACCTTTATATTATTAAAATGGTTTGAAGAAATTAATGCAATATAGAACAATAATAGATTTACTTATATACACAGAGATTCCAGCTTGCTTCGGACAGTGAATAAATATTTTCAAGTGGTTGTTTATTAATTGTGAATCTTGGTTTAATAAATTCAATGCAGTAGATTTTGATCCACTACTATTCCTAAACAATTCGTAGACTTAAATAATAATTCAACACTTTTTTTCAGATATGCAAAATTAGCAAAATTTGTCAAATGTGCAGATTCAGTTTGTAGTTATTTACCTTTTGACCAGACGGGCGAGCCATGAAAAATTAGAGTGGCAAATTATTAGAGTACTCCCTTCATCCTAAACAAGTTGTTACATTTAGTTCAAAATTTTGTCCCAATTTAGTTGCTGCATTTTAAGTTTGTGGAATCTTAAATAACTTCCGATGCAATTTTAAACATCGACATCAGAAAAACTAATATAATAACGAATTCTTAATTAATTAGCTAAAAGATAGCTCTTTGTGATTCCTGGTGGAAGAGTCCTTATAAAATGGGGTGCGGCTTCAGCGAGTATAAGTTCTGGATTTCTGAAACAAATTTAGTTTTGATTTAACACTACATTTACGGGACGCGTCATTTTGACTCATTTCAAATTTTATAAGGAAAATTAGAAAACCCGTTTGCATTTTTATTTTATCCTTTGTAATGACTTTTATCCATTGATCGAGATGAATAGATATTGAAGTCTATTTTCTTCAAAAGCATTGAAATATTGAAATTTTCTTTGTGGTATACCTATCTCTACGGATATGCGTCAATTTGACGCGATCTTAATTTAGACAAAATTTTGAGTAAACATGCAAACATCACATCAATAATAAATAGGAATGTACTTACAATACTTCGATCCGTTATCGATATTGCTATCTCAAATGAAACAAGCGATAACAACTGTTACCGATAAGCAATAATAGTAAGAACAAAAGCAGAATGTCAATTAATGTCAGAGTGTTAGATTTTGAAGGTTTCAGTTACATAGTTTTAGTATTGAAAAATAAAATACTGGAATATTTCATAAATATATATCTCATATTTTCATTTTTGAACTGGAGAAATTTTTTTAAACAAGTAGTTTGTCTTCTTTTTAGTTATATAGGAATAATTTAAAATATTTATCTGCGTTATCTCATAATGACATTTTTTTTCATGAAAAATAAAACTATGTGGCGCGCTTATTTTGTTATTAGTGTTTACCACAGAAGGATACGATACTCACATAATCGATAATATAATTATTATATAAAAATGCTTAATTCTATTTAACTTTACGTCCTTGCCATTTTTTTAAACAAAATAGTGTCTGAAAATAATAAATAAAAACATACTTTTATTTTTATTTCACAGTTCTGTAACAGTTAACAGTTTCTGTAAAATTCAGAGAAGTTTGTATTGACAATAAAGTAACTAAAATTTTTTTTTTTTTTTTAGAAAGAGAAATTTGTTGAGAATAATTAGGCAAAACCTAATTAGAATGAAAAAAATAAATTGCTAAACAATTAACAAATAAATATTTCTCGTAAAAAATGATTAAATAAATTGTTTTCATATATTTTTAGATCCTCACAAAACAAAGTTTTTATTTGTTATATGTTTATTCCCTTTATGATTAAAATTAATTACAGTATTGGTTAATTTTCTTTTTTTTTTCCTTCAAATAATCCCTTAATTTCCTAAAATTTGTTTAGAAAATTCCTAAACTCTGTCTTTAAAGTTTTAGGTTTTTTTATAATAAAAAAATAACTATGTAACTAGTTCGTTTTTAAGTAGTTGAAAAACCATGTTGATATATAATATCAGAGCAAGAGCTAAGACATTATTTTTTATTATTGAACGCAGTGAACTTTGGTTGCTTGATACTTTTTATCTTTTTGGTCACGGTTTCTTCATGGTCTTAAATGTATGGTCAACTCTTAGAATTGAATGAAAATTTTACAGGTATTAGAAGAACTGATAAAAATTCTATAGCCAAAAAATTAAATGCCAAATCGCAAACAATAAGAAGTTAAACGAATTAGCTAGAGGCTAATTTTTTTGTTTTGTTTCATGCTTACATTCACATTTTTTAATTTAATCGAGCATTCTTACCACTTGTTTCCTTATAATTGAAAGAAATTATCCAGATATATTTCAATGTTATTATTTTTTTTTTTTAATGGAACTGCTTATTTTTTAAAACTAGACTTCTTTTTAAACAAATTATTTAATTATAAGTGATTTTAAAGTATATATTATAAGGTAACAGGTAAATATTTTTAACGTGGTGTGATTTTGTTGTATAGCGAGTTCTCTATTTTATGTAATTTTAAGTTTTCAAGAATGAAAAATTTCCTAGTTTTGATTACTGTATGGTTTTGGTAAACTTAATTAGATTTTTATTATAATTTTACTCCCTTTCTAATGCATTTTAGCAAAATAATTAGTTTACGAAGCAAAATACTTAGTTTACGAAACAAAATAATTAGTTTACGAAGACGAAGCAAAATAATTTACTAACCTCACATGCAGAAAACTCAAAACTCAGGAGTGCTGATATTTGGTAGTTTCCCCGATTCCAGTATTTAAGGTAATTTTAATTAACTTAGTATTAATGCTGACTTGAAAAATGAAAATATTCAGATTTTAAATTGTTCAAGTAAGCTATCTATTTAAGGTAATTTTTTCTTAGGAAATATATATTTATTGGGCAAGACCTCTCATCCAGATAACTCAAGGACGTTGTTTCAGAATTTTCTGGATTTCTGGTAAAATTTATAAAAGGTATAAAAATAAAACGAAAAATATGTATATATATACATACCTGCCAACTCTTCCGATTTTCCCGGAAGATTTTTTTTTCATATTTAAAGTGCTAGAAAAATTCATGTTATTTCACTAAACTTTTTAAATTATATTAATAATTATAAATGAGTTTGACTACCACTACATTTAAATAATTACAACAAATATATAAAAAGCAAATTAGTCCTCACGATAGCAAATTTCAACCTAGTTAAAATATAAAATCTTTTTGAGTAAAACTGTTTTTCGGTAATTGTTTTACTACCACTCGGAAAATCCATTCTCGAAAAGAATGAATGTTGGCTGGTATATATATATATATATTTAAGGCATACAGCAAAAACCTAATTAATAAAAATTTTTTGTAACTTATCAGCAGCCAACAACAAAAATACATACCTCTGAACAAAACAAGTATAGGCTTTCGTTATAGCAACGTGGAAAACAGCAAAACCTCTGAGCTGCTATTAGTTTGCTGAACCATCACCTCCTACATCAAAAAGCCTCCACACGGTCTTTTATAAGTAGTCCGCACAGACTATTTAAAAAGTGAACCAGTGATGCGCATAAACCGAAAACCTTTTATAAAAGTAATTGTGAGAAATTTATCATATATATTTAAGAATTGAATCTGTAGGGGTTGACAAGTGAATAAGGCAAACTAATAATATTGATAAATAAAACAAATTTTTAGTCTTATATTTGCTACCACTTTCTTATTTTAACTAGATTTTGTATTAAATGATTCGTTCGGAATGTGGCTATCCTTCACAGTGGTCTGATCGGACTACCTATAAAAAAACCGTGTGGAGGCTTTCAGTTATAGGAGGCGTTGGCTGAATACTTCACAAGCAATAAAAATATTAGAACTCAAAGATAATGAATATACGAAACCGAAATTGTTTTTAATCCGTATTCATTGCATAACCAAATGCAATGAGTTTGAGGATGAGAAATCCGATGAATTAAATAAAGGCAAAACAAAAGCCTCATCACCAGAGATGTGATACAAATTATAGCTTTTAACATGAAATTATGAATGTGATTTCCATACAATGAAAAATAAACAAAAACCAAACAAAGAAAAAAAACAATGAATCATACCTTAAATTACAAGCATAGCTACCACCAGAAGAAATTTTCTCACAACGCATTAGAGGTAAGATGTAAAGTTATTTTTCCCACCACAACACGTAATAGTTTAAAAATTTCTTATTAAATTCATTTTTGCTCCAGATCTTCTATATTAATTTTAATTGTTTACCACTGTATAATATACATTGCACAAAAGCATAGTTCACTACCACTTTCCGAACGAGTCATTTAATACAAAATCTAGTTAAAATAAGAAAGTGGTAGCAAATATATGAATTAAAATTTGTTTTATTCATGAATATTATTGGTTTGCCTTATTCACTTATCAACCACTACAGATTCAATTCTCAAATATATATGATAAATTTCTGTCAATTAATTTTATAAAAGGTTTTGGGTTCATGCGCACTACTAGTTCACTTTTTAAATAGTCTGCGCGGACTACTTATAAAAGACCGTGTGGAGGCTTTTCGATGTAGGAGGTGATGGGTAATCACCTTGATACTAAAGTCCCAGAGGCGAGGTACATTACCCACTCCACGCTGCAGCAGATACCCGTTCATAGGGTCGACCACATTTGCACATCACGCACATTCGAGGACAACATACAGAGAAAAATATCCATGCCTCGAACGGGATTTGAATCTACAGCCAATTGCTGCGCAGCCCGGCACGCTAACCGCCTGACCACCCGACCGGCTTGGTATAAATGCTGAGTAGCGATTTTACGGTAGAAAAAAATATTTATTCAATATTGCATTACAACTGATCAACTAAATTCCTATAATTAAATGAATGATATTTCTTGAAATTAAAGGTAATGATATTTTTATAAAACATGTATCATTATCTATATTTTTTCAGATTGTGGCCGCCCTGAAATGTATAAAGATTAGCTGCTGGTAGTTAAAACTCATTTTTCAGACCTTTAGTTCAATTTTTAACCGAGTTAACTAATTAGACGACTTTTTTTAATGCAAGCCTTCTGCATACTTGCCAACTTTTACACATTTGGCGCAAAATTTTATTTTCATATTTAAAGTGGTAGTAAATATATACTATGTTTATTTTATAAACTTAATTTTTATATGATTTTGATCACCACTATTCTTAAAAAATTTAAGCTAATATATTATAATGTGTTACTATCACAGGGATGCCTCCTCCCCAAAAATCAAATTGTTCTCTTTAATGAAATCATTCCCATAGTCAAAAGCGCAAAATACCTTGGTCTCGTCATTAACAGTAAATTTAATTGGAAAGATCACGTCAAAACAGTTATCAACAAAGCACAAGCAGCCTGCCACAGATTACAAATCCTTCTTCAGAACCCCAAAATGGAAGTTAGACTTAAACGTCTACTCTACATCTCAATGATCCGTCCCATCCTCCAGCCTGGTGCAACATCTCCACATCACTCCTCAAAAAACTCAAAACGTGCCAGAACAAAATCCTCTGGAAAATAACAAAAGCAAGATGGTTTATCCGAAATAAAAACATACATCGCGACCTTAACATAGATTTTTTAGATCATCATATTGCAAAGCTAAATTTCAGATTTTTTGAAAAAACCATAAACTGAACGAATGATTCAACGAAATTTTTACTTTTGAAAACCTAAGAGAAGATATAAACCTCAGGCCGATGGCAGCTTACTTTTGTAGTGACGTAATTTTATCTAAAACTCAAAATATTTAAATTCCTTTTACTCCAATTGCATTCCAATTACCAGAAAGAACCACCCTAAAGACCACAATTCAAGATGAATGGGAAAAAGGTCGCTAACGGCCTCAGGCGCCCAGATAAATATTGATGATGATGATGATGATGATGATCACAGGGATGCCAACTTGCTCCGCTTTGTAAAATAGTATTTTCTAGTGGTAGCGAAGTTTAGGTTACTTTTAGTTTAGTATTTTTCATTTTAAGCAATTGTTTCACCACTAAATATCAAAAATTATAAGTATCATATAAAATGCAACGTTAAAACATCAATCTACTGGTTACTCTATTAAAAAGTAGGCGTAACTATCCTTCTTCACTGAATTTTACTACATAATTTGCTACCATTTTATTAAAACTATTCCAGAAAGCGGAGTAGTTGGCATCCCTGCTATCATGGTTGACAGCTTAAGCTTCTTCCAATGCTACGTATTTTTTTGCCTAAAATTGAAATTTTAATTCCATTTTATTACCACTTGGAAAAACCATAACGGAAGGGATTAAAAGTTGGCAGGTATGCTTCTGCCAAATGATACATGTTTCATTTTATTTTCGCTAACGACATTAACGATTATGTCGTACTAGAAGCTCCAAATGGAGTACCTGCATATACTTACATACTTCGTCCAATATTTATCGATATTCTTTGAGCAAGAAAAAGTGGTAGATTATAACTTAGAATTTTTTTCTGAGAATATTTCTTCAGAGATACCATTTTTTTACAGATTGTAAGAACTTTTTTTTTCCTAGTTGCAACAGAATTTTTCTTTCAAGATATGATTATTTTACTAAATGTGATTTTACTCTTTCCGGAAATGTGATGCCAGTCTTGCAACACTTAATACGAAAATGCCATGAGCCACTAGAAATCTTGGACTATTTGCTTTTAAACTCACAGCAAATTTTAGCTACCCCTATTTTTTATGCAATATAAAGATAAATTATGCCTCCCTAATAGAATACAATCCGCAAGGTCGTAGTTGCTGAACTAATGCTTTAGTAAAATTTGCAACTGAGATTTACTGTTTAGTCTACAGTGTAAGTTGATTTGCTCACTGCTACATTCAAATAATAAAAAAGTATACTAGTTTATGCAAAATATTTTATAGAATAGTAGACCAATGTAAACTAACATTATCCAGTATGTTGGCAAATTGGTAATTTTGCCAACATTTCAAAGGCCTGAAAAGTTGAAACTTAGAGATCCCTACATACTCCTGACAGCTGATAAATATTTTTGAGTGGTTATCTTTTTATATATGATACTTGGATTAAAAATATTGATTTATAGGGTTTTTATTCATTTCAATTCAAAGGCTTGTGTAATACGCCATTTTTTACAATTAATTAGTTTCTTATTTTTCCTTTCAAGCGAGCCTCTGACCTTTCTCGTCCCAGCGAGAAGCTTTCCGTAAATAGATACTTATCCTCTCATTATAATATCATTTTCTCTAATGACAATTACGATTATGCCGAACTCGAAACAACACATTATGCTTTCGTAACGATGGATGTTAAATATTTCGACCAATATTTATTGATATGCTTTGATCACGAAAAAGTGGTAGATTAAAATTTTAAATTTAGAGAGATCCCTACATGCTCCGGACAGCTGATAAATATTTTTGAGTAGTGGTCATTTTATATAAGATTCTTCGATTAAGGAATTTGATTTATAGGATTTTTATTCATCACTACTTCTAAGCAATTCAAAAGTTTATCTAATACTAAATTTTTTTACAGACACGTCTTGTTGAGCTGCATAAAAAAATGACAAGATTAATCGAAAATATGCGAATTTCAGTTCTCTACAGAGTTTTAAAATATTTCACAGTATCCGGAACTATTGCCATCTAAGGAAACAAGTTAAACCATATGGACTTTTAAATCATTTAAATGTAGTGGTGTGGTAAATAACTGTTTAGTTTACAATACAAAGTATCATAAACTAAAGTTTGAACTTGGCTGCCACTAGAAGAAATCTTCATAAAAAAGCGTAGAAAGTTATTAGCCCTGATGTGTAAATAAGAGACATTTTTTTCCCTCCATTCCATGAGATATTTTTAACACGTATTTGATATTTTCACTTCACTCATTTCGGTCAGCTTCTTCGGTCAATTCTTCGGTCAGCTTCTCTCTATAAATGACAATTTTTTGTAATTGTAATTTAACAATTGTAATTTAACAACATATCCCTCACTAAAATTTTTTAAATTTCACTCAAGTTAATACTGATTTTCCCCACTTCTCTATTTCGTAAGCACAGCTGCCAACTTTCTATGCTTTTTTGGATTCTAGTGATAGCTAAGAACATGTTGTGATTTCTGATCATATGTTTTAGTTCCTTGATCTTAAAAATTAATTTAACACGCTCACGCCGGGTGTTCAGGCCTGAAAGTGGGACGAAAAAGAGGAAATACTGGTTGAAGAACTATTTCAATATTAGACAATATTCGGGAGGAGTTAATCTATCCTCAACAATGACAATTCAATGTAAGGAAATTTATCACGGCGAAGAAGCAATTCAATATAAAAATTGTATCTGTTAAAAACAATTGGTAGTTATGGATTTTTATTATTCCCGGAAAAAAACTAAAAAATGAAATTTATTTGTTACCAGTTTTTACTCCGGTGCGCCGCCTGATGACACAATCTAGCGTGGGCCACCGGTGGGTCACGCCGGCGTGAACGTGTTAAAGTTATTCTCTGTAACGAAGCATATAAATTATTCCAAGCTTCATAAGAATGCCACTTTGTTCCAGTTCCCTCGTGGTGATATTTTTAAATTTTTGACATAATTATCTCCAGCTTTCTATTTTTTTTGGAACATAGCTTCTAGTGGTAGCTAAGTTTATGTTTTAAAGCTATGTTTATGTTTTAGGTCCATATTTTAAAAATTTGATTTAAAGTTATTTTTTGCAACGCAACATGTAAATGATTCACAAGTCTATATGATTGCCATTTTGTCCCAGCTCTCTCGTCGTGACACTTTTAAAATGTTGACACAATTAAATATTAGCACAAATATCACCAACTTTCTATGTTTTTTTTAAACATGCCTTCTTGTGGTAGCTAAGTTTATGTTTTAAAGTTAAGTTTATGTTTCATTTCCATGTTTTTAAATTTTCAGTTAAAGTTATTTTCTGCAACAAAACAAGTAAATTATACAAAAGTTTACATGAATGCCACTTTGTTCCAGCTTTCTCGTAGTGGCACTTTTAAGATGCTTGTTCAATTAAGTGTTCGCACAATTATTGTCAACTTTCTTTGATTCTTTTTTGAACATGTTTTTTACAACGAAAAGTTTCTGCCATAGTATGGCATTCTCTTAAAATTTGAGAAAAAGTTTGATCATATGACAAAAGTATTTTTACCCAATGGATGTACTATATGACGTCATTATTTGATTACAAATCTTTTGATTGGAAGAAAAACTAATAACAACAAATATTTGAAAAGAAACAATATAAAGTAACCCCAGTAATTCATAAAAAATATTAATAAATCGAAGGAAATAACGCACATATCAATCTGATTCAAATCCGAGAGTCCAGATCTCGTTCTAAAGTTCCGGTAGTACTAAAAATTTATTTAATTACTCTAGCAAGTAATCCAGAGACATAAAACAGCTATTAATACCGATGGATGTTATCGTTTTTAAGACATCTGTAAACTCATAACGGCCTTTACTGCAATTAGTGTAATAAAAAAGACCGTAATGAAGGTTCCGTTTACTTCATTAAAAAAGTTTCGCTCTGTTGCCTTTCGTTTAGATAAAGAGAAGTAACCGGGGAGGATGAATTTTTAAAAACAGGTTCGTAAAATTTAATTATTTTTACTAAGCAATAAGAAGGGTGGGTTGGTGATTTTAATTATTATCATACCCGATATTTTACTTTTAAGAAATTACCATTAAAAAAGTAATTAGATAAAATTCAGAAAATTGAATCTATAGCCCAGGAGCAAATCATTATGGTCTGCATTTTCATGCGGATAGTTTTATTGTTGTTTAAAAAGTAAAAACTATTTAGCTTTTATGGACCAAACAATAAAATATAAATATTGCTGTTTGCATAAAAAAGTTAAAAAAAAGTTGAACTTAGAACTTGTCATTGTACAATTTTGTTAAAAGATTTATTTAATTGTGATCATCAATAAAACTACTAAAGTAAAAAAAAAAAAAATTATTTTTTTTCTTTTATAACACCGTACTATGCAATTTTTAAAATTTTGTAAGACCCATAAGTTTTCCGAATGCTTACCTATGTATTTTTTACCGACAGTACTACGTCGCATTTATATAATTTAAAATAAACATTTTATTTTCGTATTACGCAAGGGATAACCAATAATCATAAATTAATTAAGAAAAATCTGATTTGTGGTAAAAACTTTATTTTATATAATACTGCGATACAATATAATTCTTTTTTTTTAATGGCGGGTTTTTGGAACTATTGTCTATTGGCCACAGAAAGTGCCAGAACTGCTAACTCTCTTTTCATTACCCAGTGGGCACCTGTGGCGAAGCCACGGCGGTGGAGCAACGTCGCCCACTTCATACTACCACAACCCGTTTATAGGGCGGGTCACATTCATACACAAAGGAGAAAGGACATAGAACACAGATAGAGAGAAAGAAACATCCATGCCTTGCCCGGCATTCGAACCCAGAACCTTTCTGATGCAAGGACAGTTCCCTGTTCTCTACACAGGCTCAAATACAATTGGCTCGGTTGGCTCAATACAATTCTAAATTTCATAATTTCAAAAAAATAAATATATTCTGATTGTATAAGAGTTCACTGATAATCATTAATAAAATAAGTAAAATCTATTCCATTACAGGTTTATGGTAAATTTTACTAATTGACTAAATCTACCTAGCGTCATTTTAATAAAATGATTTCTTTAGTCAAAAAAAAAAAAAAAAGAAAGAAAAATATCACGCACTTGATTTATTATTAGTATTTATTTTTTTAGAATATCTATAGTTAAATAAAATAAATATTCATAATAGGATCTGAATTTATTGCATAGCACTTTTAAAAACATAAAGTGCTAAGTAACTAAATAAAAATATTCCCTTGGCATAAACAGCTGAAGAGCATCTAAATCGAATAAACAGGTCATAATTTCCGAGTGGCGTTAAATAGGGTAAGAAGAAAAAAAAATGATAGCTTAACTATTTTACTATAGATTTATTAGCAGGTGGGACTCATATTCATTTGTCTTATTTTAGTTACCACCTTAATATTTAAATTAAAATTCATGCAAGTCAACTCAAAACTATTGTAAATTAGTTACTTAAAAAATAAAGTGAAAACCATTATGTTACATTAAACATACTCATATTGATTCGTTCGCTTTGATGTTATCTTCTGTTTTTGTTGACATATACCTGTTTAGGCAGAGGGGGTGCGATTGTTCTTGTTTTCCAGTGGTGCCATCTATGGCCAAGAATTCGACTTCTGCCACTCCATACGCCACACCCGTTTATAGGGCGGACCCATTCATACATTCACTCATTCATCCACAGATCGTAATTTTGACCTGAATCAGAAAATGATCGATCTCCAATCCAGTACCCCCAGAGGTGTTGATTTGTTATGGGAACATGGAGGACTTTTGCGACTCGACAGATTTAACGTGCATTAGTCACTTTACTACATGGGAAGTTCTTCGGCCGGCGCGGTTCGAACCCACGTACTCTCGGACATGGGCCCAGTCATCACCTCCTACATCAGAAAGCCTCCACACGTTTTTTTTATAAGTAGTTCGTGCAGACTATTTAAAAAGTGAACCAGCTGTGCTTTGCTTTGCTTTATTTAAACAACTGGGTGCCTAGGCCGCGCAGCAACCCCTAACCCATCCATCTTAAAAATATTTTACAGTGCATATAACATTTTGAATTATGTAACAGTGAGGTAACATTAAAAAATAAGCATGATTAGAAATTTTGTACAACTTGATCGATGATTTACATAAATTGCCTTTAAAAAAGAAGTGAATACAGCCATGATTAGGTCGATGGAAACGAGATATGGGTTCTGTCTGATAGCAGAAGTGCAATACAGCACTTGACCAATTGGTAAAGCGTGAGAGATACTGCATGAGAATCAATACTCAAGAAGTTAAAACGGCTTTCTATTTCACATCAGATTCATCTGCAGTGGATTCCTTCCGACGTCGATCTTGAAGGAAACGAGATTGCGGACACTTTGGCTAAATGGTGCTTGCGAGGTCTTTGTACCGTCGGCACCCCTCACCTTTTTGGAAATCTTCTCAAAAATAAAACACAAAAACAAGACCACTTGGAATGTCCCCCCAAAGCACCCATGGTATCGGTGTTCTCGACCTGGAGGCTCCCTGGCCCAAGGTTTTAATAGACAGGAACAAACTATTCTTGCCCGCTTTCGAAGTGGTCACCTTAAATCAATGAAATTTTCGGAAGGATCCAAGAACTTTGAAATATGTACCAACTGTTCTTCAGACCAGGCTTCGCCTCATCACATACTCGCGTGCCTGGGGCTCACTAAACAGGATTTAGCAGATGATCCATTGACAGTGTTAGATTTTTTGAGGGTGTATAACGTCATGGACCTGGTCTAGCACTGCTGGCCAATGAGGGCGTGCAACAACAACATGATTAGGTCGATATACATGAGATACAAGCTTAATCTGTGATATTACATAAATTGCAGTTGAAATTTGAAATTGAGAATAAAAAATTGATGATAACATATATACACATGATCGGGATTCAAAATTTTGAAAATTCTACAATAAATTTTTTAAAGCCATAGTGGCGCCATCTAGTGTGATAAACATTCAGAAATATAAGTATGCATAGTGCTAGAGAAATTGTCAGAGTAGAGTTCAAAAAAGAGTTCAGGTTTAGTCACAGTGGCATTATTCTGGAGTGGATTCACGCATGATTTCTTGAAGTAGTTGTAGGACTTCTCTGTTTTTTAATAGTTCTCTTAATTCTTTGATGATTGAGACAAGTCTATGGGCTTGACCTGCTGTTGTTGGTGGAGTTATAGTTGGAGTTGCTCGAGAGCCCTTCATGGGGGGACGGATGCTGCATCCCGGGAAGTTGGCGGTGTGTGCCTAACCACAGTTGCAGCATTTGGGTGGTGTAGTTTTGTCTTTATGACACTGAAAGGAACGGTGGTTGGCGGCACATTTGAGACATCTTGGTTGAAATTTGCACGTTCGCTGTATGTGGCCGAAATTCTGGCAGTTGTAACATTGGATTGGGCTATTCCCGCCACTGAATCTTTCAATTTTCACGGGAAGATCACAAATATTGGTAACTGAGAAGATTTGTTGATTTTGATCTGTTTTGATTAATATTGTGAGAAAAAGTGGGAGGATCCTATAGGCCTCGCCCACTTTTCTTTTAAATTGTATAACTTTTTGTGCTTTAATGCCTGTCTTGTCCAAATCAAGGGAGATATGTTCTGTATTGGTACCAACTGGAACTTTAATATGCGTGATTGGTAGATCTATTTCTGGAGTTGTGGGTGGAGATGCAGTTGCATTGTAATCCTCCTTGGGTTGGGCTAAGTCAGGATCTACATTGGTTTCAGAAATTTGCAAGGAAGTGACGACATCTAGTAGTAATGGAGGGCTGCTATTTGTAGTCATGAAGGAATTTTCTTCAGATTTTTCAACGATATTTTGCTTTTTCCTTTCTTTTTTCCGTTTTTTTGGGTGGGGGCTCTGCATTATTTTTAGCTGTATTTTCTGTATCAGTTGTCATTTCGCTTTTCTGTTCTAAATTTTGGCCTGCATCTTGACTTACCATAAGTTGAGTTTTGAGTTGCGAGCAATTCTGGAGCACTTTCGCTGTTGTTTCAATTTGTTCGTTGTTCATCCTTATCATTTCCATCCATTCATCATATAACTTTCGTTCACCTGGACTCATGCTTTCCACATTTACCGTTGGTACTCGGAATTTCTTTTCGGTTTGCCGTTTTCCGCCACGTGGATGATTTTGATATGTAGCCATATTGCGTGATTTGATTTTGTTGTCGAATTCTGTGGGTTCCTCATCCGTCGTAGAGTCACTGAGGTTTTGACGCCCGGTAGGCGTGCTTTTCTTTCCACCACGTCCGCAACGTCGATAACTCATTTTGCAGTACTTTAAAAATTGAATTGAATTGAATAAGCTTAAACTTAATTTTTGTACTTTACTTTAAACTACGAGCTTCAAACTTTGCAACGTCCAGACATAATTGCGAGAGAATCATTAAGAACTACTCACCAAAAGGATTAAACATCAATAACTCACAACATCAAAATTTTTTCCTCCTCAGAAACATCAAATAAGCGACATCAAAGGCAGAACTGAGACCACATGACCATTGAACAGGACTCCTGAACCAGCTGTGCGCATGAACCCAAAGCCTTTTATAGATAGAAAATTGACAGAAATTTATCATATATATTTGAGAATTCAATCTGTAGTGGTTGACAAGTGAATAAGGCAAACCAATAATATTCATAAATAAAACAAATTTTTAGTCATACATTTGCTACCACTTTCTTATTTTAACTAGATTTTGTATTAAATCACCACTTTATAGTCGTTCAGTCATGCTATACCTTTTAAAATACAAGCAAAAATACTCAAATATTTGCAAAATTTAGTTTGTAGTTTTATACCATTTATTTTATTATTTTGGCGTGTCTGGAGCAGTTGGCATTTATGATACAGCTGCATTTTATAACTTTTTGTTATTTAATAACCAGTCATGAACGAGTTAACGCAGAGATGCAAACTGCTCTTTTTTTCTTTTGCTCTTATTAAAATTAAACTGGGTGCCTAACCCATTCATCATAAAATATGTACAGTGTGTAAAAATATTTTGGTTTTTACAACATTGTGGTAGCATTGCAAACTGCTCTGAATTTTACGATGTATATATGTATATATATATATATATATATATATATATATATATATATATATATATATATATATATATATATATATATATATATATATATATATATATAAATGGTAGAGAACTACAAACTAAAATGTGCAGACTTTTGTTAAGTTTTGTAAAAATCTCAAAACAGCTTCTATGTACAAAGTTGCATATCACATAGGTCTTTGAATCATTTAGAAGTATTGGTGACTAAAAACTTTTAAATCGAATTTACTAAACCAATAGTTATATATTAAAAGCTTACAGCTCAAAAATATTTATACACTGTCTGGAGCAAGTTGACATCTTTACTTTTAATGTATTTTAAAAGAATTCTACATCTTATAAGTCACCAAATCTTACACAGGGATTCCAACTGCTTTACTTTCTGCCAAATGTTTAATAACTTGGTAGTGAATTAAAACGTAAAACTTATATAATAAGGAGGCGGACGGCCTGTGTAAAGGCATTACCTCCTACATCAAAAAGCCTCCACACGGTCTTTTATAAGTAGTCCGCGCTGACTATTTAAAAAGTGAACCAGTTGTGCGCATGAACCCAAAACTTTTTATAAAAGTAATTGAGTAAAATTTATCATATATATTTGAGAATTGAATCTGTAGTGGTTGACAAGTGAATAAGGCAAACCAATAATATTCGTAAATAAAACAAATTTTTAGTCATATATTTGCTACCACTTTCTTATTCTAACAACACAGTGGACTACCTATAAAAAGCCGTATGGAGGCTTTCAGTTATAGGAGGCGTTGGTAAGGGTTAGGGAATTGACATTGAATCAGAAAGGCAGAGATGCCAACTTGCTCCGGACAGCAAATATATATTTTAAAGTGGTAGTTTATCAATTGTGATTCTTGATTTTATAAATTTAGTTTAGTAGATTTTTATCCACCACTTTTTCTAAATAATTCGTAGGCTTATATAATTCACCTCTTATAGATAATTAGCCATGTCATACCTTTTAAAAAGCAAGCAAAAATACCCAAATATTTGCATAATTTACATTGCAGTTATTTACCGTTTATTTAATAATTTTGGCGTGTCCGGAGCAGTTGGCATCTCTGGAAAGGCTCTGGGATCGAATCCCGGGCAAGGCATGGATGATCTTTTGATTGTGCGCATGAATCCAAACCCTTTTATAAAAGTGATTGAGAGAAAGTTATCATATATATTTAGGAATTGAATTTTTAGTGGTTGACAAGTGAATAAGGCAAACCAATAATTCTCATAAATAAAACAAATTATTAGTCATATATTTGCTACCACTTTCTTTTTTTAACTAAATTCTGTATTAAATGACTCTTTCGGAAAGTGGATATCCTTCACAGTGGTCTGATCGGACTACCTATAAAAACCGTGTGGAGGCTTTCAGTTATAGGAGGCGTTGGATAAATGCTATAGAGTTGCAGTCATTTAATGTGATACTTCGAATATTGATATGTAGTGATGTAAAAATAACTTAAAACTAAATATACTAAACTAAAAATAACTTAAATTTCGTTAGCACTAGAAATTTTTTTTTCAACATGGGGGAGCAAGTTTGCATCGCCCGTGACATTCTTCAACGTGGGACGATGATGAATGAAGATTCCATTATTAGGAATGATATGAAGATTCCATTATCAGGAATGCCAACTGCTCCGCTTTCTGTTAAAATTTTAATAAAATGGTAGGGAATTAAACATTAAAAGTTGTAGAATAATAATAATTAGGGCTACTTTTTTAATGTGTCACCATGAGATTTGTCAACGCCTCCTATAACTGAAAGCCTCCACACAGTTTCTTATAGGAAGTTCGATCACACCACTATGAACGTTAACCAATTTACGAAAGAGCCATTTAATATAAAATCCAGTAAAAATATGAAAGTGGTTGCAAATCTATGTTTAAAAATTTTTTAAATTTATGAATATTATTGATGTCTTATTTACTTGTTTACCACTACAGATTCAATTCTCAAACATATATGATAAACCCTTTTAACCCTTTGCACTCGAGAGGTGTCTGTCTCTTGTAAATTATCCACCACTTTAAATGGGAAATTTTTTTCCTTCGTGCTCCTCTTCATTCAGTAATCTCCGGGTATTATAAGGTAATTTTGTAAAAAAATCTTTCAAAATGTTAGTCGTTGCGTTAATTTTTTTAACAAATGAAAGAGCTTCGAGTGCAAAGGGTTAAAATGGAGATTGAGACCACGTATAAAATATCGTGTGGAAGCTTTCTGATGTAGGAGGAGATGGATGTGTGCGCAATAATGTAGCATTTCATGTGATATTCTGAATTTTAGTGGTGGAAAGAATTACTTTTCCACCACTAATCATCGGACTCAATCTTAGTATTATTTAATGTTAATGGTTTATTTTTAGTGGTGACCTCAAATGTGTTAATTAATTAGTGCAGACGATATATTCATTTCGGAAATCAGGAAAAAGAACATACTTTTTTCAATGGTTTAACATTTCTGACCCATAAAATATAGACGCTAGTCGCAATCCGGTATATATGGTCCCAATATTTTAATCTGAACAGCTGTACCTTTATGTCAATTTTACTTTTCACGCATTTCGACACGCTCAATTTTATTTTAATTATATCAAAAATTCTATACAATGATAATTTCAGACAAAAAATTTTAATCATTATTTATTATTTTTATTTTTTGTTGATAGTAAGGAAAAAATTTGAATTGTAAGGTATACTATTTTTTGCAATATTTTTTAAAAATAATTTTATAAGAGAAGACACAATATTTGAACGAAATCAATCAAATTGTTTCTTAAAAGACGAAATTCAAGTATACGAAATTTTTGCACACTGTACTCTCGGATGTAATATCAGATCATTCTGACCAGATGTTCTTTTTTATCAGAAACTTTCGAAAGTGAAACTTTAATTATACTCAACCTGTGCACACGAAAAAAAAACAACCCAGAAACTTATGAAATGAATTTTATAAAAAACATCGCAATCTCCAAGCAATATTCTGTTCTCATAATCTAATATTATAATAAAAAATACACAATTTAATATTGCATAAATATTAAAAAATTGAAGGAAATTATTCTCCTCCATTTAAAATCACGTCTGTCGAATGCCGCAGGGAACTAAAATGATTTTAGCACATGTGGCTGCTTGTGTGCTATAAATTCCACCGTGTTTAATCTTTTATTTTGCCGAAATTAAGGAGACCACCGTCTTTTAATTTGAATTTTAAATTGGTTGGAATTGTGGGGTGACGCAAATAGGATTAGCAACGTCATTTTAAATTTGACTAATTACTGAGACAGAATTTAATTAACTGATTAGGTTAGAAAGTTTTAAGGACAATAAAATGATAATGAATAATTCTCATGAGAAATAACTATGATTATTAAATATTATAATTAAATCAAAGTGTTCTTAATGAGATTGCCAGAAATATTTTTATCTTTAAGTATCAAAACTACAGATAATAAAACAAGTTAGTTATTAATCAGGAAAATATAGCTTAGAAAAACATATAATTTCTTTTTTTTTTATCAGAAGAATTTAACTAGTCATAAGTATCATAGTTATTAACTCTTATAATATGTATCTCCTTTAATAAATATGGCAAATAAATATGCATGTTAAAATTAGCAAAAAGATGTGGTAAATAGAGACAAACGAACAAAGAAGAAGACGTAACAGACATGTACGACAACAACAAAAGCTTTTGTTTAATTGCATAGGTTTGGGGTTGTCCGCAAAGCTCAGGTGTTTTTTGATAGGTGGCTCTTCCAAAGGACCGTCACAAAGTATTTAAGTGGTACCAAAATTTATACTGTTAAATATATTTCTTGATTTAAAAAAATGATCAATAAACTTTCATGATTACTTCAGAGGTTTGGAGACTTATTGTATATATACAAGTCTGATTACATGCTAGATAAGCAGAGATAACACTCTACTCCAGACAGTGGATAAATATTTCCAAGCAGTAGTGTTTTTATTGTATATGATGTTTGGTTTAAAAATTCGAACTATAGGTTTTTCAAAATAAAACTTTTACTGGATATTGGAGCTAGGCTTTTCGTTTGGTTAAAAGCATTGGAGTTAGGTTGTGGTTGAGTTATTTTTTATCAAATGAACCATGAAATGTCGTTTAGTTAGTTTATCTGGTTGTTTTACCAATCGTAAGATATGAGAAATATGACTTTTCGTGTTAAGCAGTTTTATGGTGATTCCATGTATGCGTGAGTGAGAGTATCGTATTCAAGTCGTCCAGAATCTCAAATTTTGGAGTGCAGGACCCTGGAAACTCTTTATGTGTTGAAGGAAATATAGGAAATATTCTGAAGTCAATGATGGGATTCGAACCCTCGTTCTTTCGGTCATGAGACTGACAGATTAGCCTTATCTTCTATAAAATATACCAAGCTGCTAGTAACTAAGTGGCTTCATTAGAAGGCCGTAGTTGGTGCGATAAAATCCTGATTGTTTAACCATATTAAGTGAGAGCAGTTAATAACCGATTTTTCTCACAGTAAAAGCTTCAATACTATATTATTAATGGTTATTTGTATGTTTTGTTTGAATATTTACCATATTCAACAACAATTAAATAAATTGTTATTAAACCATTTCTTCCGAGGAATTTTTAACTGTGTACTGCTAAATAACTCAAAGGCTTATGGGATACAGTACTTTGTCACAGTTAAGCTGTATTAAGCCTTTTAAAAAAATTAACCGCAAATCCCTGAATTTTAGTTAATAGATTTCTATCGTTTTTTTAAAATATTTTTTCGAATATGGAGCAGTTAGCATCTCTGGATGAATATGCATTTTTAAATAAATCTACAAATGTAGCGCCTTTTTACACAAGGATGCACATACTTATAATAATGCTACCTATTCTAAAGTTAAAATTAATTCCTATACTTGTTCATTTGATAAGCCTTTTATGAAGGATATTTATATTTAAAAAAATTGTCTTTTAATTGTTTGCCTAGAAGTATATGAATTATATGAATTATAAGTCCAAGAAGTAAATATTATTAAATAAGTAAGGAGATAATAAATAAATAAAAGTGAATTGAGTTTCTACTACTTTTTTTATAGTTTGTTACCTGTAGCATCCCTGCATATATACTATTGAAATGTTGGATTAAATGAAATTCGTAATGCCTATTACAAAGCTCTTCTTATCAAAAATCTTAATGAGTAAAATAAGTTTATATTAGACCTTATTTATATCTAGACTCATGATTTTCTGCTTTTTTGATAAAATAATAAATAAAGTCTGAATATAATCAAATTTATATACAAATAAATTAACATTAGAAATATGAAGTGTTTACAATTACTTACGTATCATGTAGGTGTCAAGTACATTTTTTAACAAACTGTGTAACACACTTGGACTCTTCTTACAGTTCGATAAACCGTCAAGTCTTTAATCCTTTTATATAAATATCACTGCTCTTGAAAGGGTATTAACTGAGATTAGAAAAGTTGGTATTGATTCTTAGCTGGCAAAACTATAAATAAAAAAATAAAAATAGGAAGAAAACTAAAGCAAATATCTTTAGTTCATATTTATTTTATAGTTATATAGTTAAAACTTTCCAAAATATATTTTAGTTGGAGCAAGAGATAGTTGAAAATCAAGAAACTATCCAATATTTCTTTAAGGGTTAAAGTTTCAAGAAACACTTAACTCTTAATTAAAGAAAACTGTTGTTACCTTCTTTTAAACAAGTAGAAAGGCGTAAAGTTATAGCAGAAGTAAAATATGAAATTCAATAATTCTTTTTCGATATCTGGTGTTTAAAAGTTTCCTTTATGTTCGATTTAAATTTAATTAATTTCTGTCAATGATATTATATTTCGCTACACAAAACCTAAAATTAAAAATTTCGCTTTTAAGTTTGACTCAAATATAGGATTCATTCCACTTTTTATCACGAAAAATATGCTGAATTTAAATTATGACGTTTTAAATGTGAATCTAAAGTAACGTGTTCCACGTTTTATAATTTTTTTTTATTGTTCTTATAATTAAGTCAATATAATAAATTGCTTCTCTTCTGTCTCGCCAAATTGATAAACTTGCTTTTTAAAATTATAATATATTAGTTTATCTATTAATCTATTGAAATCTATAATCTAATTTAATCTGTAATTATAATCTTAAATCTCATAAGTTATGAAAATATGATCTATTAAAATCTATAATTCTAATCTATAACTATGATCTATTATGATCCATAACTTTAATCGATAATTATGAACTGTAATCCTAATCTATAATAATTATCTGTTATGATTCATAATTCTAATCAATAATTATGATGTATCGTAATCTATGATTCTAATCTATTAATCTATTATAATCTATTAATAACTTTATTATAATCTATTCATAAATTTATTATAATCTATCAATAAATCTATTAATTATAAATTATTACTTTTTTTTTATTTAATTACACTCTTGATTATACCAAGTTTTCTCGGTTTCGTATATATTGCAATTAACCCTCATCCCGAGAAAAGTCGAGTTTAGAAGATATTGTCAATGTGAAATTTTTTCTCTGGATTTTAATTGGATATTTTAAAGTTGTGTTAGGTAGTTTACGAGTTCTCTTCTAGAACATTAAAAATTGAACTTAACAATTTATGATTCATGAACTTTCAGATTTTAGTCAATACATCACACTGCCAATTAGCTGCTGTGACCGTAGATAGGCAACGCCTCCTATAACTGAAAGCCTCCACACAGTTTTTTGTAGATAGTCCGATCAGACCACTGTGAAGGATATCCATGTCCATATGATTATGTCAACTTCGTAATAGTAATTTCAAATCATATTTATTGAGCCAATATTAAAGAAAAATCAAAATGAATAATTTTGCTATCGTTGGAAAGAATCTTCCAAAAAATGCGAAAATATTTGACACTGATTTTTTTTCTCATTTTTTCTGTTGACTGCAACATTTTCACCGAAGGATTTAGCACTATATTCTGCAAATGTTCGGTGAAATTGTTGATAAACATTTTATGTACATCCCCTCACTATCGGATGTACTTTGAAAGTATTTATTTCTTATTTCCATCATGTAAGAAATTCCAAAACATAAAAATAGTGGTATCGAGGAAGTGAAAAATAGGCTATGCCCACTAGAATAAATTATTAATTTTAAAAATCTATGTTTATTTGCAATGAAAATTTCAATATTTAAAATAATAGTTAAGAGAAGAAAATGTTCACACAGTTTAAGCATGCATTAAAACATACATATATAATTATTTCAATTTTCCATACATTGAGTTATTATCTAACCCACACTACTGTGCAGACAAAGTTGCAAAGGGGTATACCAACGCCTCCTATAACTGAAAGCCTCTACACGGTTTTTTATAGGTAGTCCGATCAGACCACTGTGAAGGATATCCATTTTCCAAACGAGTCATTTAATATAAAATCTAGTTAAAATAAGAAAGTGGTAGCAAATATATGACTAAAAATTTGTTTTATTTATGAATATTATTGGTTTGCCTCATTCACTTGTCAATCACTACAGATTCAATTCTCAAATATGTATGATAAATTTCTGTCAATTACTTTTATAAAAGGTTTTGGGCTCATGCGCACAACTCGTACACTTTTTAAATAGTCTGCGCGGACTACTTATAAATAACCGTGTGGAAGCTTTCTGATGAAGGAGGTGATGAGATAGCGCATCCTGAATAAAAATATATATAGAAAGATGTAACTGATCCATATATTTAAAAGAAACGGTAGAGAACTACAAACAAAAATCTCGGATTCTCGGTTAATTTTGCCAACACTTCGTAAGAATCAACACCGCTTAACTGCAATAATGTGGTGTGACACATTGAATCATTTAAAAGTAGTGGTGAATAAAAAACCTATAAACTCAATTTTCTAAACCAAAATATTTATCCACTGTCCAGATCAAGTATGCATCTATGCATATTTTTCAGCTTCATGTTGCTATCAGATTAGTGGTTAATAAATAAGCCAGGCATCATACGTGCCTGAAAAAAAATAAAAAGTATTATTATTATTGATATAAATCTTTTTATATTATTGTGTGTATAGCTACTACAATATACTATTCACTCTAAATAAACATTTACATATATACGAAGGTGGTAGAAATGAAATTTTATTTCGATAGGCGAAGCTAATGTTAAGAGATTTTCCCAGTCTCTTTATGACAATATTGAAACAATAAATAGTACTTAATTATTAATAACAGATAATTAACAAATATACATCGATTAATTTTTGTCCAGGTGTCTTCAAACTCTGAAAGATGAAACCTTTAGGATTTAGTAGTTTTAAGCGTTTAGTGGTTTGCAATGTTCCTGAAATGAGTAGTTTTAGACTCTGTGCTAAGCACATGGCTTAACTAGTTATTAATTTTTGTTTAAGGTCCTTATATCGAGTAATAGAATAAAAAAAACTGATTTCTTGCTGCTGTTTTCTCAATTGGTAACGATAGTGGTTAAATCATGTGCTTGTTTACATTAAAAAGTGGTCAAAATTTTAATTGGCATTAAATTGGTGGTCAAATTTTACCAATAGCAGTGGCAAAAGTGTCCTATAAAACTTAAGAAATGGCTAATAGATTTAAACTGGAATAAAGGTATTAATTTTATTTATAATTTCAATTTTATTAATATCTATATTTCACTTTATTTTATTTATGCCGTGGCGATCAAAATCTCCTTTTTCATCCGAAAAAAGGTTGGGGCCTCCCTGGCCGAGCGATATCACCCGCCAAATGCTGTGTTTAGCGTTGAGGTAGCGGGTTCAAATCATGCTTTTACCCGGGATGTATCGTCATGCTATCTTTCTCTGTATTGTGCTAGCGGTTCTTCTATTTGACAAAGGTTTACAAGCCATAAATTGGGAACACAAGCCTGCAAATGTATGTTATAGCGATAGTAATCAATCAATAAGGAATAAATTGAACTCATACCCCTATATTTATAATAAGGGCACGGTGCGACTTATTATTATAGGAATTCAAAAATTAGTACGATAATTAATTCTTATAGGAATACGAAATCACAGATCATCCAGCATGGACCATCACCTCCTACATCAAAAAGCCTCCACACGGTCTTTTATAAGTAGTCCGCGCAGACTGTTTAAAAAGTGAACCAGTTGTGCGAATGAACCCAAAACCTTTTATAAAAGTGAGTGAGAGAAATTTATCATATATATTTGAGAATTGAATCTGTAGTGGTTGACAAGTGAATAAGGCAAACCAATAATATTCATAAATAAAACAAATTTTTAGTCATATATTTGCTACTACTTTCTTATTTCAACTAGATTTTGTATTCGATGAATCGTTCGGAAAGTGGATATCCTTCACAGTGGTCTGATCGGACTACCTATAAAAAACCGTGTGGAGGTTTTCAGTTATAGGAGGCCTCCCCAAGGTTTCTTATAAGTAGTCTGCGCAGACTATTTAAAAATTGTACCAGTTGTGAGCTTGAATCCAAATTCTTATTTAAAAGTACTTGAGAGAAATTTATCATATATATTGGATAATTGAATCTGTAGTGGTTGACAAGTAAATAAGACAAACTAATATTCATAAATTAAAAAAAGTTTTAGACTCATATTTCCTACCACTTTCTATTAGATTTTCCATTAAATGCCTCTTACGTGAACTGGTTTACCTTCATAGTGGTCTGATCGGACTACATATGAAAAAAAGCTGAGTGGAGGCCTTGCTTAGATTTAGTGCTCTAGTTAGACAGAAAATGATCGAAATTTTGATCGAGGATAAATTCTATTTGACTATAACATTGCAATAAATCGTATTATTTGCGATCAGGAAACTATTGAAGCTTGTATTGTCATCTTGCATAGATCTCCAGTTGAAGTTTAAATACTCTAACAAGTGGGGGAAAAGTTGAAATTTTTATAGCTAAATTTTCCTCTCGAGAGCAAAAATAAAACAATGTTTTACAAAAATGATTTTAACAAAACATGAAAAAATTAAACAGGGCGGGGAAGTTGTCCTTGTATATGACAGTTTCTAGATAACAGATTAAATTTTTGTTTCGAGTTTATAGTTGTACAAAGGAAAACATAAATATGTATTTGCAAAGCATAAATCCTCTTTTTTTGTTGAGTAAATATTGTTGGAATTTGAAATACTTCTCATCATTCGCGTATGCAGTTTTTATAACAATTAAATTATTATATTTCAAAAAGATTCTCAAAAAAAAAATACGAATGAAAAAATGATAAGCTTAGACAGAAACTTGAACTCGTTTAAGCATTTGGAAATCCTTTAATCCGCTCGAATTCTTATCTTTTCAGTTGAAAGAGTATTAACTGAGATTTGGACAGCTGATATTGATTTGCAACTTCCCAAAGTAGATATGAAAACACGTAAAAAATAGCTATAATTAACTTATTTTCTACTCTATAACACTTAAATTTTTAAGAAATTAACTAGAGAAAATCGAAAGTTCTAAGATTATTCAAATAAAAGAAAAATGTTTTTTAATTATCGTTTTAATGAGAAATGTTATCTGTAGCAATTAAACTTTAGTTACATATATAACTGCGCTTTCCTTTTATCTAATTTGATTTCCTTGAGTTGTTAACACGTTCACCCCGTGTGTTCAAACCTGAAAGTGGGACGGAGAAGAGAAAATACTGGTAGAAGAAATATTTCAATATTAGATAATATTCGGGAGGAGTTAATCTATTCTCAACAATAACAATTCACTGTAAGGAAATTTATCACGGCGAAGAAGCAATTCAATATAAAAATTGCATCCGTTAAAAACAATTGGTAGTTATGGATTTTTATTATTCCCGGAAAAAAACTAAAAAATGAAATTTTTTTTGTTACCAGTTTTTACTCCGGTGCGCCACCCGATAAGACAATCTAGCTAACCAATTTTCTGGTTGAAAATCTATTTCAAAAATTTTTTCAAGGTGAGTAGGTTTTTATGTTGTCATTTTCCTGGCTTCTTGAAATCATGAATAACATAAACTACATAGATTTATCTGATTTGTTTTAAGAAATCCTGTTGTTTTCTACAGAATATAACCGTCTTTGGCCAAAATATTAAATTAAAGTAAAGTTACATGCTATAAAATGGCGAATTTGTCATTATCCTGGCTGTCATTTTCCTGGTTTATGAATGACATGACATTGAAACAGTTACTAGAATATTTTTTAAACAGTTGAATGTAAAGCAAATATTAACCTAATATCAAGTTTATGTAAGATTGTTATATGACTGAATGTAATAAAAGGTTTTTTTTTTTTTATTTAATGAATGATTACTACGCACAATTTTATTCTGTACATATCAGCAACAAAAGCATTTTTGATTATTTCTACAGTGGATACAATAATTAGTTTAGGCAATTCATGGTCCACCTAACATAGAGGCCTAGGTTTTAATACTTACTAATAGCTTAAAATGACTGTTTTTTTTTTTTTTTTTTTTTCAAATTTATAAGCTAATATGTCATTTTCCTGGCATTCAAGATTTGGTGAATTTCTATTTTATTTTTTTTTTCTCGAGCAAATGTCAATAAACTAAACTGCTGTCTCTAAGGTAGCAATAAGTGTAACTAAAGAAGTATTCAAAAAAAATTTAGATTTTTTTGAAGACTTTAAATTTGAAGAAATTTTTTGGTCCGAATTGTCATGTTTCGTGAGAATCACCCATACATATATATAATGCAGAGAAATACAATTTAAAAGTATTCATTAATGTCAATTTATAGAATGTAACAGTGCTTACAGTTGTTACTAATCTTACAACTTACCTGCCCCTTTATAATGCTTAGAGTCACAATAGTAGGAATCGCAAAATATATATATTTACTATGCCAATAATTCTACGCTTTGTATGGCCAGAGAATGCAATAAATTCAGTTAACACAAAACATTTGTATATGCAAGCATAATAATTATTATTAATGTGTTAGCTATAATTTCAGGAACCTACAACACGTTATGCTATGTATATAGTATTTATAATGATCAACATTAATATTAGGTAAATTATGCCATTACTGTAAGTACATTAGAATCTCCAAAATTATAATGTAAATATATGAACAGTTAATAAAGTCATTTATATATATAAATTATATTTAAACCTATTATAAATAACATATACATTTGAAACAAATTTAATTAATAACCATTCTTCGTATTCATTCCTTCAATTTCGTTTTAAAAATAAGTTTTTAACCTCTCAGAGAACTATTTTTTTTCTAATTATCGAATTATGTCTGATTTTTTTATGGTAGGAACTAATTACGCGAAGCTATTCTTAAAGCCATTAGTATAGCTCATGGAATAGTTTTGATGTCTGACTTTTTTTACTGGATTAATTAATTTATCAAGTTATTTTTAAAATAAATTGTAGCATTTTATAAAACTTTAATTATGTGACCACAAATTATGATGGTAATACGTGTAGACTTTACTGTTATGAAAAAATCTGCAAATGAAATATAAAATTGTATAAACGACTTTCTATCAATGTATGTAGGCTCTGACTTATAAACCATATCCCTATGAGAGAAGGAAAATCTATAAAAGGGTTCATTCTTAAATCAAGTTGGTAAGTTATGTTCTAAAAATGTAACCTATTTGAATGTTTTTCTATTTTGACGATTTAACAATTTAAATATATTTTTTATAGTTTCCATAAACTTCTTTTTCTATTATGGGTTTAGTTGCTTAAATTATTCCAATTATCATTGTTATTAAAAGGTTTATTTCATACATGGAATCGCTGAAATATAATTTGCTTCATTTTTTTAACCAAATATATATATATTTTACGAATTATTTTGTGCGATATAAACTAAAAGCTCATTTTATGTATTTTCTTCTAAGTGATTTCTGTTAATTGTTAGATTAGTTTATCTAACGTTAAAGAATTTTTATTTCTTTAATCCATAACGGTAACTTTATTTATTTTCTTTCATCTTAAACTCCTTTTCAATTGCATTTTTTTTTTATTTTTTAGTGACAAAGACACATAATAAAAAATAATTTTAATCTTAGGATAATTATTCTTTATATTGAAATGTCGCTATTCGCCACCGTAAAGAAAAACGACCTGATGAGAAATTTAACGTTTTACTATTGAATTTATTTTTTATATTTTCTAATTTGTAGTCATCATATTGCTTTTTAAAAGAAATATCCTCAAAAGTATTTTTTAATATGCATTGGTAGTAGGAAGTAAAAAAAAAAATAATGGCGTCGCTGTTGTTTTTAATCCTAAAACCAAAACTCTCTAAGCATTTGAGAATATAGTTGGGGGACACCTGATCAGTTTTGCAAAAACAGAAAGAGCCATCACCTCCTACGTTACCGGTTTTTTAATTATTTTGGCGTTTCCGGACATCACCTCCTACATCAAAAAGCCTCCACATGGTCTTTTATAAGTAGTCCGCGCAGACTATTTAAAAAGTGAACCAGTTGTGCGCAAGAACCCAAAACATTTTATAAAAGTAATTGAGAGAAATTTATAATATATATTTGAGAATTGAATCCGTAGTGGTTGACAAGTGATAACAATGCAAACCAATAATATTCATAAATAAAAAAAAATTTTATTCATATATTTGATACCACTTTCTTATTTTAACTAGATTTTGTATTAAGTGACTCGTTCGGAAAGTGGATATCATTTACAGTGGTCTGATCGGACTACCTATAAAAAACCGTGTGGAGGCTTTCAGTTATAGGAGGCGTTGAAAGAGCCCCACCCTCTAAAAAATAATAATAAATATATTCATAAAAAGTTTTATTATTATTGTTTTTTTATTAAAATTAAGAATAACAATATTAATATAGTAATTTTAAAACATTTGCCATTTTGCAATTCAATAAATTGTAAGACTTGCACTGAATTAGATATATGATGTAGTCAGTTGAACTGTTTGACAAATATCTATATCATAAACCTATATCTGAATTACTAAAAAAAAAAAAAAAACTTTAAAAACTATTCAGTTTAAGACAACTTACCCCGTATCGGTGAAAAACAAGTATTGGAAATGTCTCAAATTAGTTTATATGTTTAAATATTTCTGTACTAATTATTAATAATGATGATTTTATGATTTTGATTCAATATATTTCAGATATTTCAGGGTACTATGCTATCAATCAACTGCATTTACTTACCAAGCATTCCCTCCGGTCCATCTTAAATCAGTACTAATTTAGTTTAAAAATCTAGAGCTCATAAGCCATGCCCCAATTTTTGGGGACTCTTCCATCTGGATTTGCATAAATCTATCTTCTAGCTACTGAATCGGGAATTTATTAGTAGTAGGGCTGGACAGTCAGGTTGACACTAGACTTACACTCGTGAGAACTAGAGTCAGAATCCAGCCGGCCGATGACTCCCCTTGTTGTAAATGATGACTGGTGCACGTTAAATCTACCAGGACACAAATTTCTCATTGTTCCAATTACAAACCAATGACAAACCAATTACAAACCGATGAAAATTACAATCTGTGGATGAATGAATGGATCCACCCTATAAACGGGTGCAGCGTATGCGTGTGGCTGAATTCTAATTCTTTGTCATAGATGGTGCCACTGGAAAACAAGAACAATCACACCACCTCTTTCTTAATGGCCGGAAAAAGCAACAGTAGTAGTGCAATTTTATCGGGGATTTATTAGTTGTATAGTTTAAACCGGGATTTTTCACAGTTGTCAATCTATTAAATTTTATTCGAAGTTATTTATGACTACTTCAACTTTAAATATAGCCGCTAATTTAGGAAAAAATTTTCGACCTGAATGTTACAACTAATTTGGGACGGAGGGAGTATAAAAATACAGATTATTATTTTTTTTATTTAAAACAAAACATTAAAATATATGTTTAGGATTTGCTTCCATACCGTATCGTTTGAGGGACTTTATCATCTATGTAAGAAGTATTCAATATTTATTAACCCGGATATAAGGATTAAAATAAAAATTCTTACACTATTCGGTATTAAATAGTAAAAATTACTGTTATGGATTACGTATAAGAAAATCGAAAAAACTTAACGAATCTTGAATCTTTTTGAAAAAACTTAACGAATCTTGTCACCGGCTCTATGCTATAATATCTCCTTACAGCCAACACTTGCACAAAAAATTCTATTCTATATATAGAATGAAAATAAAAAACAAACAAGAATAACAGTTCACCAAATGAGTTGGCGAGCGGAGCGAGAAGAGGACGGTGCCTTTTAGGACAATAAAAAAAATTCAATAATATGTTCTTATTCTTAAAAGCAACGCATACAGTTTAAATTTATATAACTCTTTTAATTTCATTAATACTAATGGGTTAATTAAACTTCGACATACTGTTGTTAAATGAAATAACTAGATATTTATTTATAACTTTAAATTTGTAGGTTTACCCATCACCTCCTACATTAGAATGCCTCCATACGGCTTTAAGCATGTAAGTAGTTTGCGCAGATTATTTAAATAGTGAATCATTTGTGCGCAAGAACCTAAATCCTATTTTAAAAGTGCTTGAGAGAAATTTATCATATATATTTGAGAATTAAATTGAGAATTAAAAATTTGTATATAAGGATATACTTCAACACAATTTTTTTCCAGCAAAGCAGAGCAAGCTGATATCTCTGCACTACTTAAGATGCAATAACTACAAATTTAGGATTTAAGCCATTGATTCTGTGATTACGTTCTCTGCAATAATTTACGTTTCGTCTGAAAACGAATTCAGTAGCATCTAACTTCAATTAAGAGCGAGACATCAACTTCTACATTTGAATGCCTCCACACGGGTTTTAAGAAGTAGTCTGCACAGTCTATTTAAAAAGTAAGCCAGTTGTTCGCATGAACCCAAATTCTATTTTAAAAGTACTTACTTGACTTGATAGGTGATGACTCCTATTTCAACTGATATTCTCATGTGCGGCTGGAACTATTGGCATAGGTTGACTGTACAGCCCCTGTAAATTACAGTCATATATGAGTATTTTAAAAGTACTTGAGATAAATTTATCATATACACTCCTCAAAAGTGAAATTGCAACACCAAGAAATAATGCACGTAGCGTCATGCAAATTTCAGGAGCGAATAGTAGTGAGATGGATATGCAAATGATTAAATTTGCGCACGCACCTGATTAGTCTGTTTTTTTAATCATTTGCATATCCATCTCACTACTATTCGCTCCTGAAATTTGCATGACGCTACGTGCATTATTTCTTGGTGTTGCAATTTCACTATTGAGGAGTGTATATTTGAGAATTGAATCTGTATAGGTAGACAAATAAATAAGACAAACCTCTCATATTCGTAAATAAAACTAATTTTTAAACATATATTCTTATTCTTATTTTTACTAGAACAACATTCTTATTTTTACTAGATTTTATATTAAATGGCTCTTTCTTAAACTTGTGTGCTGGGGCCTCCCTGGCCGAGTGGTATCGCCGGTCAAAAGTCTCTGTTAAGCGTGGAGGTAGCGGGTTCGAATCCCGCCGTAACCCTGGATGTATTCTTTGTGATGTCTTTCTCTGAATTGTTCTATCTGTATTTTCTACTTGACAATGACTTATAAGCCTATATTGAGCACACAAGTCAGCAAATGTATGTAATTTCAATAAACAACTTGTGTGCTTTCATAATATTCAGGTTTGTCTGTAATGTACAGAGGCTGCACAGCCTGATCTCTTTTGCCAATGCCAATAATCCCAGTCACGCATGTGAATCTCAGATGAAGGAGTAATATGGCCACTGCGCGGGCAGCTATTCTGGTCCACCACCTGTCAAGTCAAAGTCAAAAAACTGGTCTACCTTCGTGGGAGTCTGAACGGACTACTTTTTTATGTTTTGTATTTTATAACCGTCTTTGAACAGCCAACCCGAATTCTTGTTTACGACTACTAATGTTCAAATCCGTAGCCTTGTAATTTTGAATCCAATCAGAAAGACAAGGGAACTCCTGTATCATGTATTGGAAGAACTTTCTCTTCAATGAGGACTTTTCGGTGGAACTAACCTGCATTTGCGTTACATGAGGAGGAAGACCACGAGAACCTCCCACGGTTAGCCTGACGACAAGGGGACTCTAACTCATGAATCGTCTACCATTGAGGATTTTTCCCATCAACACTGTGGCCGGTGCAAGCCGGATGCAGAATTCGTATCGAACAGTCCTAACTGAAATTCGAATCTGGTATACCTAAAAGATTGAACTACTTATAAGAAACCGTGTGGAGGTTTTCTGTTATAGGAGGCATTGATTTACCACGTATGCATAATAAGATGGTGGAGATGTATTGACCAGCAATATCAAACATGAGTATAGCAAGTAGTTATAGTGACTTTGCTGTGTGTAACATCAAAATTATCTAAAATATAAATAACTTTATATACCTCATAAACACATGATTCGTCTTAAATTAAATCATATAAATGGAATAATTTTTTACATCTTACATTTGAGATATTTATTGGACGTTATTGAAAAATCAGTCTATAAAGCTTAAATTCTGGCTCATGAGTGAAGATGATTAGAAAATAGATTTATACAACCCTTAGCTCAAGTATAAATGAAATAATTTCACATCACCTCAATAAATACCTGACTCTCTTTAGTTAAAACAAGATCATTCCCCCCCCCTCAAATGTACCTCTTTTATAATGAAAGGGAAAAAAGTAACCTCAATTCTTATAATGGTGACTGATCACTCTGACTGATATACTTTACTCACTCTGCTAGAATAAGTTAAATTCTAGCTCATAAATCTGAATGATATGAGCTAAAGTATGTGTAAATAAGCTAAAGTATGTGTAAATGAGCTAAAGTATGTGTACAAAAAACATCACACACCTCAGTTATTACCTTTTTGAGGTATATTCTTTATGATTGTTTCTTTCCTACCTCTAATAAACCGAAAAGTATCCTTAATGCCTCAATACTACTTCAAAACAGCCTCAAAAATATCTTAAATTGATTAGTCTTATTTCAATAAAAAATTGTTAAAATCACAAAACAGATTTTAGACAAAATTAATACAACATCCATCAAATGCATTTATCGCTCCTAATAAACCACTACTGTTGAAAGTGATAAAACAAACAAAAATTGATAAGACGACAGGGAAAAAAAAGAAAAATATTTTCCTGAAAGGAAAAGCTTTTTCCACCACAAAACTATCTACTTTTTTTAAATCCAAGCAAAGAAAAGACTCTCTGAAATTCCCACAAGAGTATAATAATTTACTTAAATCAGACACTTCGCGTTGAACCGTACACACTGTTTTCCTTTTACTTCAACTGCTCTGTCTTCATTAGCTTTGCTTTAAGAAGAATTTGTTACGTAATTGAATGGATAAGAACTTACAAAAAAACAGTATTTTTATAATCTATTTTAAGCCTTTGGAAAGTTTTCCTGTGTATGAACTAGTATAAATATTAATTATTTCATTATATTGTCGAACTAAATTTAAATAATATATACTTCTTAAGTCTATTTTTTCAGTTAAAAATATTTTTATCTAATTTTAGAGTTTCAAATTCAGTAAATAATATATTTAAAGTGCTAAAAAATTTAAATACTATTATTAACAAAATCTAATCAGACTAGTAAAATTTAAATAATTTCAAGTAAAAATTGGAAAATAGAAAAATTTATGGCTAAATAGTGTATCGGAATTTATTTAACAGTTTTCCTTAAATTAAAAAAGTAATTAAATTTAAAAAAATAATTATTTAATAATTAAAAATAGTTAAAAAATAATAAATATTTTAAATTAAAAATTAAAAAAAAAACAATTTAATTAAAAATAATTTAAAAAATATAAATAATAAAAAAAAATTAAATTAAAAATAATTTAAAATAATAAATAATAAAAAATAATTTAAATTAATAATTTAAATTAATAATTTAAAAAATAAACTAAATAATTGAAATTAAAAAATAATTAAAAATTAATAAATAATTCAAATTAAAAAAATAAAGTATATTCAAAGTGCTCAGCTATCCATTCATGTTTTTTTTTCCATTTTGATAAGAATGGAGAGCAATGTAAGATAAAATTTAAATACAGAGCACATAGACATATCCTACAAAACTTGAGATTTGTGTGAAACATGCTTAACTTTCTACCACCTATAAAATATTTTGCAAGAACTGTTGCAGTTAGTATTAGTAGCTTAATTTTAATTGTAATCAGTTAATAGTTCAATTTTAAGTTATTAAAGCATTAATGCTTAGCATTTCCTTCCAACAGAACTTTTTTTCTGAAACTTCTGTATTTCTTTTTTTCTCAAATTTCTTAAACTTCAAAAATTCCGTAGTAGTTGAAGAGTATGGATAAATATAAACAAAATTAGCATTTATTTTTATTTTCAGGCATTTTATTTTATGCAAAAATAATTTTAAACCGAGAAAAAACACTTCATCGATTGTGATAGCAAAACTTGCATTCTGAAATGAACGTGAACTGAATTCAATAACAGAGCACATTGAGACGCTTGCATCCTTTTGCAATTCATCATTAACTTAAGAGATGACGTGGTAGCAAAACGTGTGCAGATGTTTTTTTTTTTTTTTTAGAGAAAAAATTTGCGACAGAAATCATTTTCAAAAAGACACTAAACATATCGAAAGGACAAAGTATATAACCTCAACATAATGAAAGTATTTACTAAATAAATCATAAATCAGTAAATACTCAGGAATATTAGATTATTAAAAATAGTATAAGAAATATTAGGAGAGTTTAATTTAAAGACATTAGGACGTTTTAAATCAGGAAAATTAAATAAATATTCAGGTGAAGGTAAAAATCAGGTAATTTAAATAAATATTCATATTAGAACATTTATAAGTAAATATTTAGAGCAAAACGCGCTTTGCGGCAATAGATTTTGAAGATGCTTGCAAACTGTGTTTATATAAATGAAACAGCTTAGGGTATATGATTTACAAAAGGAACAAAAATGAAACTTCCATCTTGCAATCTATTTTTCAGAACATTCTCTACTGCCAATTTCAAGTTAGAGAGTGATACTCATAGATCTTGAGAGACAGATTTTGCATCAAATTACTAAATTATATTTCTTCCGACGGCAATTCAAATTAGCAGCTATGCATTTTATTTAAAATTTTACCAAAATATTCACTTTAAAATTTTATTCCAATGATGTACTCCTAACAGTCGTTATCTAAAATTTGAAATTAAATGAATAAATGCATGCTTATATTGAACGATATTCAGAGATACCACAATTCTGAACAAACAGAATTCTGAGAAAAGTGAGAATTTTAAAAAGCACCTTCTTTAAAAAAATGTTTTTGTAAGGGCGGAGGCTTATATCATTCGAAATAAATTCGAAGCGATGGAGAAAAAGAATGATCTTTCAGAACTGGGTTATAAACGAAGAGTGAATGATAAATGAGTTTCGATTCAAATTCTTGTTTAAAAAGATCCCATCCAAAACCGCCTGAAACTGGCTTGTATGCATGAGAGCAATTTCATTACTAAGGTCGATAATTTATTCTTGATGAATACGAACAATTATGATCTCACAAGTACTCATTTTTTAGATACCTTGGGCTGACAAAATATTTAATTGTTTAATTCATCGTTACCAAGTTTCAAATTCCACTTTTAAAAAAATAAAAATAAGAAACCTTTTTAAGCATAGTTTAATAATTTTGTATACGAAATTGTGTAATGAATTTTCTTATGCGAATCATTTAATTAACAGTTGTACAGAAAAACTGTTGCCTGTTGCACTTTTTGGGAACATGATCTTAAGATTTTTAAATGAAATTCATTCTTATTCGAATTTGATTTTGTTAACATATTTGATTGATTTTGATGACTGCGGCATATAAATATTTAAAAACGATCTAAGAGCCCTGATAGATATCTGGAGATGCTATGAATTGCAGGCGAAATTTTCGATATAGAGATTCTAGTTTTACTCTGATAAATCAAGATGACACTTTAAAATTAAAAGTAATAACTAGCATTTAAAGAGCTTTTTAGGCCACATTCAAAACGTTTATCACTTTAATACAAGTTTTAACAGTAAGAGAAGTGCTATTATACCATTTGTAAGACGGTTGAAGAAGAAAAATCGTTAAATAATTACAACATTTTATACAAGAAAAGCATTGCTGCCAACTTTTACAGTCGTTAGTTGAGGAATAGTTTTCTCAGCGACATTAAAACCTTAAAAATTTCGAATAACCTTTTGATACATTTGTCACAACTTTATAACTTTTTTCTTGAATATTGTCCTGTTTATGTATTATCACAGTCAAAATTATTTCAAATAAAATTCATTAAATTAGAAATTTATAAAAGCATACATTTTATTCATGAAAGCATACATTTTATTCATAAAAGCATACATATATTATATTACACTTAAAATATAAAACAAAATCTTTCCTGAATACTAAGAGTGTTAACGGCTTCATATATTTCTAAAAATAATTTCTTAATTTTCCTGCAACTAAACACTAAAACATATTTATTTAAAAAAACTTCCACGAAAACCTCCTTCTTCTAAGACCTATCATTATACTTAAAAAGAGATACTTTAAAGTAGTCAATGATCATAACATTTATTTTATAACATGAATATTATCTGAAGACATAAGTAATTTTATCCCATTTTAACTGAGCTTTTAACGCTTGCACGACAAAATGTGAACACAAGAGTGCGAAAATCGGCAATGATCATCCATTTTACGTCGAAAATTGACGCTTTCTGAGATGAGTTTGCAGTGAAGTGGCAATTACTTCGAAATTAGCATATCCGCACGTAAGTGTTGTGTGTCAGGTGATTTATTGTAAGGTTTTACGCAAAGTTCATGGTTGGCAAATTGAAGCTGAGCTAACTGGGTTTGGGGAGGACATATTTGTTTAATGATAGATTTGTTGAGATGTAGGTGAGTCTCTAATTCGATTTTCACTCGTAAAGCCATTCAAATCTCTAACCGTGACAACATTCTGAACATGCAATGCTAATGAATAATGTAAAAGGACCTGCAGCAGATAAATATATTAAAAGGATGAAATTTTTAAAAAAAATTGAATGTGTAGTATATATTTATATATAAAGCACAAAAATGGAGATTGAAATTAGTCAATATTTTTATTTCAATTTCCATTTTTGTGTTCGTTCTTTTGTGGATATTTTTCTTTTGTGTAGTTTTTAGATGCTGTTTGGTTTCTTTACTATATTTTGTTATTACTGCTATTTGGATTATTTATGCTATAATTTCTTTCACCGGATTCGAGCATATTTTTTTCCTGAGTAATTTTTATTCGGCTATTTTTTTATTGGATATATCCGGTTTATCTCATTCAGCCATAAAAATTTGAAACCGTTACAACATTCTGGGCATGCAACGTTAATGAGTAATATACCCGTCCCTCAGGGATGCCACAGACAACGAAAAATGTAAAAAAAAAAGTGGTATTAAGCTCAATGCATTTTTAGTTATTTTTTTATCTCTTTAATTATTCAATTGTAGCTACTACCATGACTTATATTTCAAATTATTCATATTTAAAGCATTTTTTTTTTTAAATTTTAAATAGTAAACTGAAAAAATATGCTAGATAAATTAGCTAATTTTATTCTTAGTCAGTATCTTTTTGCATTTTCAGTCACCTGTGGCAAGTAAATATTTCAAAATGATGAAGTTAAAAAAAGACATTGATTATACATATATTATACAGTATTATACATATATATTGCATGCATAGTTGATATGCATATTAAATTATGAATGTATTTTATTAAATAATTGTGTAGTATTATTTATGTTTTGTGGTTGAATTAAAAAAGTCGAAATTAAAATAGCATATGGAGTTATTTAATTATTAAATTGATAAAGATCACTTATTTTTTGTTTGCTAAAAAAATTAAACATAGTTTATTCTATTTAGTAATTTAATAAATTTAGAATGAATATATTTTTTGAGTTTCTTTAACTATTAGAGCATAATTTAAACATATGAGATATATGTACTCGTATAGCTGTAAAATTATATCATTAAAATAATATGTCCTCTCATATTTACTGTTCCAACCCATTTGAATGGAAGCAATGATAAATAATAACCTTAACATATTAACCTTAACAACGGTTTTAGAAAAGTGAAAGAACAACTAACAAAATCAATTCTGTTTCTAAGAGGCTCAATGTTTAAATTTTACAAAAGTTTAAGCAATATACTATTTTTAGAATCAAGTGGACTGAAAGTTACTTTTTTTAAGACAATTTTATGCATAATTTTGATAGAATTTTTTGCTGCTTTGGTTTTACTGAAAGAATGAATGCTTAATGAAATTTTCTGGTAATATTTACTTTGAAAAAGATATGTTTTTTAAGCGTCGAGAATTCAAAGGACTATATAATTTTATTAAACAGATCTTTGGTTTTCAGATTACTTTTCTTTCGCAATAATTTTAAAAAAATCTTTTTAGCATTATTCACTTTATAATTGTTTTTTTATTTTTCAGATTGTAATGGTTTATTGTTGTTCAAGTTTTCAAAATCATTATATTTTCGGATGTTCGATCATAAAATTTCCATTCAGCAACCGTATAAGAATCTTTCTTAATTTCAGTCTTCAGAGAAATATGTTTTATTGAAAGCCACTACAGGAATATTTTCTTTGGAGGAAAACACTAGCTTATATGCAGAAAAATTAGGATTTACCAAACAGAGAAGTTTAATTCAACAAGTCTCTTCAAACAAGTGAAATTAGGGGAGAATTGAGTTGTGTTAAAAAACGGAATATTAATGTTATTCAGTTCTTGAAATTTCTTTGAAAATTTTTCACATATTAGTAAAACTGTATTGCACTTCCATAAGCAGTTGAATAACGTTTACACAGCTATTGACTCGAAAATATTATATTCTTTCCATATTCAAACTTTTATTGTACAAAGTTATCAGGCTTCATTTGGTCATTATTTGAAACTTTTTCCGCCAACTATTGAAACTTTTTCCAACAACACCGCCGGAGTAAAAACTGGTAACAAATAAATTTCATTTTTTAGTTTTTTTCTGGGAATAATAAAAATCCATAACTACCAATTGTTTTTAACGGATGCAATTTTTATATTGAATTGCTTCTTAGCCGCGATAAATTTCCTTACAGTGAATTGTTATTGTTGATAATAGATTAACTCCTCCCGAATATTATCTAATATTGAAATAGTTCTTCTACCAGTATTTTCTCTTTTTCGTCCCACTTTCAGGCCTGAACCATCACCTCCTACATCAAAAAGCCTTCACGCGGTCTTTTATAAGTAGTCCGCGCAGACTATTTAAAAAGTGAACCAGTTGTGCGCATGAACCCAAAACCTTTTATAAAAGTATTTGAGAGAAATTTATCATATATATTTGAGAATTGAATCTGTAGTGGTTGACAAGTGATTGAGGCAAACCAATAAATTATTCCTAAATAAAACAAATTTTAAGTCATATATTTGCTACCACTTTCTTATTTTAACTAGATTTTGTATTAAATGACTCGTTCGGAAAGTGGATATCCTTCACACTGGTCTGATCGGACTACCGATAAAAAAAACCGTGTGGAGGCTTTCAGTTATAGGAGGCGTTGCCTGAACACCCGGCGAGAATGTGTTAAATTTCATTGTAAATTAAGTTTGTTAAATGAGAATTTAAGTGGTAAAATCTAACATATGATACCATCTTTTATGTTCAAGAAAAATCTACTGCTAAGTGGAAGATCTATGCATTTCCAGTTTTGAAATTTTATTAAAATATTTAAAATTTTATTAATATCATTTAGATCATTAACTCAAAACTGCATTTTTATGCAAAAATTAGATTAATTTTGTGTTAGCTTGTATTTTATAGGCAAAATAAATAAATAAATAAATAAAATTAAATAAAAAAAAATAACAAAAAATAAATAAGTAATTTAAAATTTTTCCTAACAGATTCCTTGTGTGGACAGAAAATATATTAAAAAATGCTATATAGAAATGTACATCCAAATTAATGTATGCATCATACAAATAAAAGATAAATATTGAAATTTAGTTAGAAAAATAAATAAATATTTTCAAAAAATTATTAATAAGTTATTATGCATTGTTGCCCTGGCTTATATTGTTTATTAACAACATTGTCTTGATTTATAAAGACAGAGCTGTAAAAACCTACCGTAGATGCTCTGGTTGATAAAAAATTTCATTAAATATGTATTTTAGAGAAAATTTCTGGCGTCATATTTCTCTTTTTCCTGCACATATTGTTGAACATCTTTTTTGAAACATTAAAAAAAATTCAATTTTTTATTTATTTTCAAAATTGGGAAATATCCTTATTTGTGATTTTTCTGAAAACGAAAAAAATATTTTCGATTTACATATATACTATTTTAATTTGTTTTAACTTTATTTTTTTAATAATTTACAAATAATGTAAAGCAAATTAATAATTGTCGTAAAGTTTATTTACAAATATCTTATTTTTAGGTGATTTATTTCTGCAACTTAAACAGCTTTGGAGAGAAAAACGAGATTTATTTTGCTTCAATTAACTTTAAATTTAGTTTTTTTAGCGATTTATAAATAATACAAAACGACATAATGGTTGTCGTAAATCTTACTTACAAATTTCTTATTTTTAGGTGATATATTTTTAGAACTTTTTTTAACAGTTTCGCAAACCTCATGACTCTAATAAACGAATAAAAAAAAAACATGTGTATTTTTGATAAAATTTCTGATGTTATATTCCTCTTTTTCCCCACATCTGCTTTTAAGAACTTTTTTAAAAATATTTATAACCATATTTCTTTATGCATTTATTTTTAAAATTATGAAAATATTTCGTTTTGTGATATTTTTTAAAAACTGTAAAAAATATTTTGGATTTTTTTAAACTTCGATTATTAATTAATTTAAATTTTTTTTAGTGATTTACAAACAATACAGAACGACAAAATGGTCGTCGTAAAGCTTATTAACAAATTTTTTATTTCGGGGAGATTTTTTGTGCAACTTTTTTCAGCACTTTTGAAGAGCAAACCTCATTCTTTTAATAAACGAATCAAACAATTTATAAATTACTTTTCCTTTTAACAGCGCTTTAGTTTAGGTGAAGAAAGCAGAAATACTTTATTTTGATCAAATATCTGCAACAAAAAAAAAAATCCTTTTTTTTCCTTACTACAACGAAAACATTTTTTTTTTTTCGTGCTTTATTCTGTGAATTCTTTCTTATATTTTTCTATTAAATATAAAAATTCTATTGCAAATATTAAAAAAAAACATCATTTTACCAAAGACAATCAAGTAAATTTGATTAATGTGGTTTCAGAAAAAGTTTGAAAGGATGAGTTATTCTTTAATAAAATTATTTTTCTAGTTATATTTATTTTTTGTTATAATTTATCAGCAAAGTGTTACTTTTTATGGAACAATGTGTTTCTAATAAGTTTAAATACGTTTTCCTTAAAAATGATTAATCAATCTATGTGAACAGTTTAATTAATCTAGCTCTTTATGAAGTTGCCAGATCTTAAAACATCGCGTGACTCAGAAGTGTAAACAAACATACAGCCTTTTCTTTTCTTTATTAATATTAAAAAGCTTATTTACAAAATGTTAATCTAATTTTCTAAATAATAATTTATTTAGAAACTCGTTAAAATTCTTAAACTAAAATCTAAAATAAGTAAATAATTCTGCAAACTTTTCATTTAAAGGAAATGCTAATTAGCTTGTTTTTGTGATCAGATAAATTTTTTAAGTTAAAACTTACTTTAATTGTACTTTTTTTAATACTAAAATCCTTTTAATTAGTACTGCAGTTGGATATTAGTTGCATGTTTCATACACTGTGTAATTTCCAAGTTATCATTTTAATAAATACAAATGGTCGTTTTAATTAGCTGGCTTAAACATTAATGCAGCTGGCGATCTTACAAGAGCAATAATTATAAAATGGTAATAAAGAAAGCTGTTACAGTCATAGGGGTTCGAACGGTTTAACTATGAAAAACCTTCTTGAGTCTTTCAGTTATGTATCTGTCTGAAATCAGAATGGAAAGATATAAAAAGCGGTAGTTTAAGTTTGGTCATGGCCTATTTTTTATAATTTGAAAGTCTAATTTTTTCTTTCACTTTAATTCTAACATATCTGCTGTTTATTTAAAGTGTAACTGTATAGTTTTTAATTTGAATTAAAAGTCGTGATTTAGTAAATCAAACTACTATTACTCCACACTACCCCAAATAAGCTGCTAGAAATAATTTGCCTACAGGCTTTTTTTCCCGATTGTCGCCAACCTGAGAATGCATATATGTCTTCCTCACCTCGAAGATGTTAAGGAGGAAATGCTTGGTAAGTAAACGTTGATTCACAGAATAGCTCCCTAGAATCTCCGAAATATGTTTAAAACAATCAGAAATCACCTGTATCAATAATTAGTACAAAAATATTCAAATAAAGCAACTAATTTGGAGAGAGGGAGTGCTTAATAGTGCTAATTTCTTAAAACAACTAAAGTACTAACACTGTATAATTACGTAAATTTGAAGTATACATTCATGAATAAGAGAAAGAATTAACTCAATGTGAATTTTTCTGGTGAAAAATTATATCCTAAATATAAAAATTAATATAAATATTTTTTTTTTTAAATCAGTGTCTTTACTTTTAAAGAATTCTGGAATATAAGAATTTTGAAAATTCATGTATTTGATATTTTAAAAGAATAATTAGAAATATTTTTAAAAAAATATGTAAAACATATGAAACATTAAAGAAAAGTTCATCACCATATAAATTAAAATGTAAGATTAATTACTTTTGCTTCCATTGTATTGATAAGTAGTTAGAGGCTTTTCAAGAATTTTTTTTTCGTGTTCTCGAGCTTTAATGCAAAAAAGCAATGAAGATTTAAACGTTAAAAACTTAACATGATTATCGCATGAAATTTGAAATATAAATATCTTAAACTCAATTTTTTTCTTTGAAATTTTTTTTATGAAATTAAAAAAAATTTGCTTTCAAGTTGAAAAAAAATAATTTATGCTGTTTTAAATTTAGAAAAATATGAATTAAAAAAATAATAACAAAACAAAATAATTAAAAAAACTAACAAAAAAATAGATAAAAAAATAATAGCATAGAATTCTTGGAAATGAAATAAGTATGGGTAATTTTATTCATAAAAATTCAATGACTGTTAAAACATTTTATAAAACATTTAATTGTTTAAAAAAAAACAGTAATTTTTAGTTTTTAATTTTCTATGTGTTTTTTTAAGACGTAATTATAAAATTTGAAAGCATATTAAATCTTGTAAAAACGCAAATTAATTTAAAATGAAGCACGCATTTTTTTTTTTTTTTTGAAAAATAACAAAAAATGTGTTTTAAAAATTTAACAAAAATTTTTTTCAAAAATAACAAAATTTTTTGGGTTCCTTATGCATTGTTCTAAAAGTCTGGAGCCTGCACAACCACTCTAACTAATATAACTATACCTACAATTCGAAAAACCCTATCGATTCGTCTTTAAAAAAATAAACATTTTATTTTTCTTATATTTTAAAATAAGTTCACTCTAAATAATTTCTTCCTGAATTTTGAGAATCATATCTACATCAAAAACATTTACTGCTTCATTTTATTTCTTATTTAGTTTATTTTCTATCTTTAAACTTCTGAGTTACATCATTAAATATTCAATTACCATAAGCCATAAATGAAAGCCTGGTTAAAATTTTAGAACTCTTTCCAGAAAAACTTGAGCTCTTAAATAAGAAAAGGGAGCAAGGTTAATAACTTATTAATCATCAAATTTTGAGAACGAATTACACCCGTTAGGTCATGAAATGCATAAAACTATTTTTATTGCTTTACCATGGTTAGAGCGAAAATGTTTTTTCATCTTCAAAAAGTAAAATGATTTTTCTATTTTTGGATGAAATTCTATCTTGATTCGTACGCATACCAGAAAAAATCTGATATTTGTTAAAATGCTGTTATTTTCTAGCCCAAATATTTTTTATTTCTTTAATTGAATAATAGTTTATATTTTTACGTCCTTTTGGGTTATTTATGATAAGTTACGAACTTTTTTTATGTTTTTGAGTGCTTGATATGTGCTAGAATTTCGAAGAGGCAAGAATAATAATTAGTTATTAAATAAAAAATTCATACAATAAAAATATACTGTTAACTGCACTTTAAGACTCTTTAAAACGAGAATATTCTTTCATTGGAATTAGAAGAAAAAGAATATATAGTTGTAGATTTTTACCTTGTAAATAGCTTAACACGTTGGATGCCATGGGGGTCACCAATGAGCAGCGATGCCAAAATTATTAGAAACACATAATTCGAGTAAATTTTTTATTTTTTACATTATTATCGTTGCTAAAATGGTTTGAAGAAATTAATACAGTATAGAAAACACACAAATAGCTTTATTTATACACGCAGAGATGCAAACTTGCTCCGGACAGCGAATAAATATTTTCAAGTGGTGGTTGTGATGTTTTGTTTAATAAATTCAATTTAGTAGATTTTTATCGACCAATATTTCTAAGCGATTCGTAGGCTTATATAATTCACCACTTTTTTCAAATATGTCTTACTAAAAACCGTTGTTCACTTAAAAAACTGTCAAAATCTGTCTAATATATGTGAATTTAGTTTGTAGTTATTTGCCGTGTGGTCAGACGGGCAAGCCATGTAAATTTATCGTGTCATTCAACGTGTTAACCCTTTCGAAGGCCGTAGGAGGTATACTTACCACCCCTTTTTAGCCACTTTTAATTTAGGTTTCCATTAGTTAAAAATTTAAGCTTTCCTGAAGTGCCTTCGAATAAAATTGGTAACTTTTGTTAGTTCAAAAAAAAAACGTATAAAGTTATAAAATACATAATTCCTTTTGAAGTTTGTAGTATTTATAAAATTTATTTTATAAATAAAGAAAAATAAAAGTCATATTAAGTTCCTAATGGGTCGTGTTAAATATATTTACCACCAAAAAAATGACATTTTTATAAACTAAATGAGTTTTTTTTTCTTTTATCAATTACTATTCATAAAACAATTTCAATTCCAAAATTACTATAATTTACCTTTACTAGAAATAAATGGCCCATTAAAGGGTTAAATAAAAAATTCATACAATAATCAATAAACATTCAACAAAAAAAAAAATATATATATATAGGGGAGAGTCGGGTAGCCCCGCCCACTTAAGGAGTATTGCTTATATTTCTGAATAAAATTGAGTAATAATCAATATTTTTGTATGTTTCTATTGTTTTGTCATCTAATTAAATAATGAAAAAAGAATAAACCAAAAAAAGAATAGTTTAACTTAAAAAGATAGAAATTTAAAAAATTTGACTACTGTATTCAACATATTTTCAAAACTATTGTTTACCATGTTACCAGCTGCATAAATACTTGAAACTTTAAAAATAATCTTTTTTTAATATACTTATTAATGCCCGATGGCCTATTGACTTGAAAAAATATTCTATACATATGAAATTGACAGTTGGCGGGGATACCCTGTATAATTGTAGATTTTTAAATTGCAAATAGTTTAAATGAAAATAAAACCATCAAAAATTACAAATCAAATCTAAACCTTTATTATTTTCATTTTGAAATTTTAAACATATTTTTCGATAGGCAATTTTCTTTCTTTCTTTATTTAAAAATAACTGGGCACCTGGGCCGTGCAGCGGCCCCTATCCCATTCATCATAAAATTATAAATACAGTTTAATTACAAACATTTTGGTAAGCAACATTGAGGTAGCTTTACAAGAATACAACCATGATTAGAGCTATATACAAACTTAAACAGAGATATTTACATTAATTGCCATAAAAATATGTACAGAAAAATTGAATATGAGCATTAATAAATGATGATTACATATAAACAAAATCGTGATTCAAAATCGTGAAAATTTTACATAAGTTTTGCCAAGCTTTAGTGGCGCCATCTACCGTGATCAGCTTCAATTTGATTGGGCAGTGTACAGTATTTATTTCATTAAGCTGTATGGTAATAAAGATACTAATTAGAGTTCTGAGAAATAATAAAATTTCTATAAAAAGTTCGAATTTAGACAAAAAAAGATGCTACTGTGCAAGAGTAGTTTCCCCCATAATCCTCTGAAGCAGACGGAGCACTTCTTGATTTTTAAAAAGTTCTTTCAATTCTTTAACTATTGTGGAATGGCACGAGGTCCCCTCTTGCAGGGACGGGCTTTGCACCCCGTGTAGTTGGCAGTATGGGAATCTCCGCAGTTGCAGCACTTAGGTGGTGTGTTGTTATCCTTTTGGCACTCGTATGAGCGATGTTTGGCGGCGCATTTTACACATCTTGATGGTGAGTTGCATAATCTTTGAGTGTGGCCAAATTCTTGGCAGTTATAACACTGAATTGGACCTTGCCCGCCTCGAAACCTTTCAATACTGACCGGGAAACTTTGTATATTGGTGATAGAGAAAACTTGTCGGTTGATTTCTGTTTCTCTGAGAATTTAGAGAAAAAGTGGGAGGAGCCTCTAGGTCCCACCCACTTTTCTTTTAATCTGAATTATCTTTTGCGTTATGATGTCTGACTTCGCCAGTTCCAGGGAGATATGATCAGTATAGAATCCAACTGGAAGTCCACGAATAAGAACCTTTATATGCTTGGTTGGATGAACTCTTGCTGGAGTTGTGGGTGGATCTACAGTTGAACTGGAATCCTGCTTGGGTGGAGCTACGTCAGGATCAGATTTGGATTCAGATGGTTGTAAGGAGGTGGCGGTATCTAGTGGTGAAGAAGGGTTACTATTTGTAGTCATGATTAGATTATCTTCAGCTTTTTTGACGTTAATATTCTTTATCTTTTTCAGAGGGGGTTCTGCGATATTTTTTGGTAGAGCTTTTTGAGTCAGTGGCCGGCTCCTTCCCTGTCTGTTCCAAATATTGGCCTCCATCATTAACTTCCATGTTTGCAGGGCTGCCAACTGCTCCGCTTTCTGGAATAGTTTTAATAAAGTGGTAGCAAATTATACAGTGAAATTCGTTAAAAAGGATAGTTACGCCTACTTTTTAATAGAGTATCCAATAGATGGATACTAGTCTAGTCTAGTCTTTTCGGTTGTTTGGGGTGCCTGAGGCCGGAACGGCCCTTTACCCCTTCATCGTCTGATGTGGTTCAGTGTGGTTATTCCTTGAGGTTGGAATGTAGATGAAAATCAGGTAGGTAAAAGTGGTCTTTGCTGGGTAGTCTGCATGTTGGTGAAGTGAAGATCACTATGTCACTGGGAGTAGGGATCGGAGCAGCTGAACGAGCTCCTCGTTTTGTAGAAGTTCCTGAAGTTCTCGGAAGATCTGTAGGAATCTGTTTGCCGTCTGGGTCGCACTCCTGTGCTGGTTCTGTTTCTGTTGTGGTGTCCTCCTTGGCCTGGCACCACAGCCTGAAAAACAGGCCGGGTGATCTCCGTCGCAGTTAATGCATGTAGCTGGGAGGCTCCTGGGTTTAGTGCATTGATAGGAAAAGTGGTCTCCTGCAGACTTCATGCATGCAGGATCATTTTGACAATTCCTTTGCGTGTGCCCAAATTTTTGGCACCGATAGCATTGCACCTCGTGTCGTCCACCTCGGAAACGTTCAATTTGAACAGTAGTAGAGAGTATCTGCTTGATGTTGTTGCAATCTCTGTTCTCAGGGCTGTCTGGAAGTAGTATCAGGAAAAGGGGGAGGAGCTTATATCCTTGGCCACACCTCTTCTTGAATTGCTCGATCCTGATTGGTCGATGACCGCTAGCTGTAAGTTCAGCTTCCAAGATCGAAATCTTAGAAACTATGGAGAGTCCTTTTATCAGAAATTTAAGTTTTCTGCTGTGATTTTGAACTGTGGTCTCATCTGGGGATGTGGCTACAGGCTCCATGATGTTGCTTGTAGTTGGGATGTCCATACATTCTGTGGGTTTGGGAGAAGGAGTTTTCTTCTTTCTTGGCTCTGGTTCAGGTTGTTCTGTAGTTTCCTCAGCACTATTTTCAGGTGTAGGTGATGGCTCAGGCTGCTCTGTTACTGTCTCTAGAACACAAGTCTTTTCAGGTTCTAAGAGCTCTATGGGTGAATCAGTCTTTGCAGCAGGCACTTCCTCTATCGTCTGAATGGCTGGGGGTGGAGAGCATTTGGATTCTCTGATATGCTTTAAAATAAGCATCTCTTCGGCTAAGAATTTCTTTCCGTAGAGGTGTTCAACCATCATAATAGAATTATCTTTTTGGCTAGATTCAGCAATCTTGGCATCAATGTCGAACGCCTCATCGAAATTCCCAAACTGCATGAAGTAGGCATATCTTTTATTTTCCTTCCTTATCGTTGGGTACGGAAGGTCTTCCCTCCGCGGCCGAAACGGTGTGGTGACATGTTAGCAGAGCTCGGTTTCAACACAGCCTTACTCCTCGGAGTCTGGAACGAGAATGATGGATGCTCTAAAGTTCCGTTTTATATATTACTTATAATTTTTGATATTTAGTGGTGAAGAAAATTACTTAAAATAAAAAATACGAGACTCAAAGTAACTTAAATTTTGCTACCACTAGAAAATACTGTTTTACAAAGCGGAGCAAGTTGGCATCTCTGCGTTTGTGTCACAACTGATGTTGTCGGCATTTCGGGCTTACTTGGCTCAGGCATGGGAGGATTTAATTTACGTGCTGTCTCAATCATTTCTTTCGCTTTTCTTTGATCTTCTTTCATTTTCCCTTGAATTTCATCCATTTTCATTTTCAAGTCTGGAAACTTTGCCCAGAATGTCTTTTCGGCTTCGTTGGTGGTAGTATCCGTGCATTCCTCATCTTTCGTTGAATCACGCCCAGGCCTTTCGGTTAGTCGCTTTCCGCCACGTCCATGATGATGATAAGTAGCCATTTTGGCGTAATTGAAATGTAAACTTAAACTACAGGGAAGCGTAAATTGATGACTACAATTTGCAGGCAGAAACTTTTACGTAACTTGAACTACTCTCACTCTCAAATCAATTCAGAATTAGTAAAATCAGACATAATTGCAAGAGAATGAAATAGGTACGACTCACCAAAATCAAAGGCTTCTCGGTCACAGGTGGAAAACGTCTTCAACTGGCATGACATCAAATGATCTAGTACCTATATCACGACATCTCTAGCTTACCTGAATCCTATCAAGAATCGGCCAGCTAGATCGAAATTTTTCCGATAGGCAATTTAAAAGATGCCAGCTTGCTTCAGATAGCGGGTAAATATTTTCGATTGGTAGACTTGATGTACCATTCTTTGTTCCGTAGATTCGATTGATAGGTATTTAACATACTCTAGTACTTTAAATAATATAAAGGTTTGTTATACGTCACTGTGTTACAGTTAAGTCGTATTGAGATTTTAAAGAGTTGGCAAAATTAATAATCTGCAATTTTTCGTTCGTTAATCTCTACCGTTTCAAAAACTTCTTTGTCGAATCTGGAGGAGTTAAGTTTGTTTAAATTTGTTTTGTTTTCAAAGTGATTTCCTGCTGCATTTTATTTATTAGTTAGAGATTTTATAAATGGCTTACTGAGGCTCTATCTTTGTAAGTATCTTTTTATTTAGGCTTTTGCCAAACATAATGTTTTACATACATAGAGTTGAAAATTGCTTTGTTAATTAAATATCCATTTTTGACAAAAAGAAAAAATTTAAATTTACTTTAATTTTTGACGTGGAAAATTTTGTTGATTAAATTTTTTGGTCTAAGGATTTCCAAATGAAAGGCCAGTTTTTAAACTAAAAATATTCAATCATATATTTTTATTAATTATTTATTTTTTAAAAGGTTGTAATGATCAAGAAAAAAAAAAGTGGTAACATACACGTGGTTTTGACTTTTTAAACGCCTTTTTGCTTTCACTTTCATGTAAACAAAACTAACTTGAATTAGTTCTTAACTGTACTTTTATTACTTTATATTTATAAAGTGAATAAAATACAATAAGTGCGAACTACGCAGCCCATAAAAGGTTATAGCAAAATAGTTCAACTGCCACTTTTTTTTTAAAAAAAGGAAATTACCCTGATTGATATATTTATTTAAAGAAAATTATATTTTCTACTTAAAAGAACCAATAAATACAATTCATACAATATTAGCCACGGTTGCTCAGAGCATTCCCCTTTCAATGAAGTGCCCCAGGTTCAAATACCAGCGTTGGCTGGTCGATATGAATTCTGCACCCGGCTCACACCGACCACAGAGCAAGCGTAAAATATCCTCAGTGGAAGACGGATCATGGATTAGAGTCTTCTTTCTGTCCGGCTTACAGAGCGATGCTTTCGTGGTTTTCCTCACATGTAGCATAAATGCGGGTCATATGAAACAAAAAGCCCTCCACAAAGTCTAGTTTTTTCTATTGCTTGATCCAGGTGTTCCTTGGTTTTTGGGCTGTAATTGAACACTGGTAGTCGTAAACTGAGAATTGGGTCTCATGTTCAACGACGGATATAAAATAAAATAAAACATACAATAGAACAGTACATTTATACACATTGATTTTAAACGAAAAATAAACTCAACTGCTATCTTAATAACTGAAATCACGGCAGTCAGAGGGTTAAGTTACTTTTGAAAAGCATTTGTAAAAATATACATTAAAGATAAATATTTTGAATACCTTGTATTTACTTAAATTTTTGTATCTATTCAGAGAAGAGCAATATATAATTTAAAAAGATTTAACCCAGAAACTCAGTTTTAATGGATTTCAATCAACAGGTGAAAATTTGCGGAATATTTTAATGTGTAATTAATATTTTTGTCAAAACTGATTAAGAATTGATGTGAGAAACTCGTAGTATATGTAACAGAATAATCTCTTTTGTTTTTCTTTTTTTTTTTTTTAACTACTGAAATATTATTTTTTATTTTTTGCTACTGAGTTTTTCTATTACAATTCAAAAGAACATTTGCTTTGAGTCGTTACCTTAAACAAACAGAAATATTTATATTAATATATGCTGAAAGTGTTAGAGTCTGTATTTTAACTTCCAATAAAAATTAATTAAATCAAGAATCATACTCTACCACAAGAAAAAGTTTATCCACCAAGTGGAACCAGTTGTAACTAATTTAAGTCTAAAATATTTTATTTAAATAATGGAAAAGTTTAAAAAAAGTTAGCTGCATGCAATTATTGAATTTTTTTAAAAAAAAGTAGGTCTAGCGGAAAAATCTGTCAGCAAAGTAGCACGCTACATTGTACAAGGATGCAAAAGGCGCCTTAAGAAAAACTAGTAGAACATTTATCCTTATAATTGTAAATTGTAACTGTATACATAAATTGCATTACACACACACACACACACATATATATATATATATATATATATATATATATATATATATATATATATATATATATATATATATATATATATATATATATATATATATATATATATATATATATATATATATATATATATATATATATATATATATATATATATATATATATATGCAAGTTTGAATATGTATGCACATGTTCTTTTGTGCCATAGATGCTGTTTCTCTTTATGCTAAAGTATTGTCATTGAGTAAAAGGGTAAATAACCTATCACTTTCGTTTAAAAAAGAACCATTTGTTTTACTATAAAATGAGGCTTGGACTTTCATGGACTGAACTTTTCAATAGACCTAACATGGAAACACTGAGAATAGAACTAAACTGACCAGTGTCCTTAAAGAAAAAAATTTGTGAATAGTTGAAAACCAAAAATTCTCAAACAGATAAATTTTTTAAAAAAAACCTTGAAGAAAAAGTGTTTTTTCTGGAAATTTTGCAACTAAATTTTGAGCTTTTTGAGAACGTTGGTCAACTAAATTAAAGCACAAATAAAGGTGCAGAAATTGATATGTGATAGTTTCAGTTCAATATACAGAGTTACCACGAGTGATGAAAATTGCAAAAAGTAGTTCCCAATAAAATTCTCAATTTTATTAAAATAGATTAAAATTAGCAACTTTTAAAAAAAAAATTTTTTTTCAGTTTGCTTTTGAAAGTAGATGCAGAGAATGATTTTGTTTTAAATATGAATAATTTGAAGTGTAAGTCATAATCGTAGTTAAGAAAGAATATTTAAAGAGATAATAAATAATTAAAAGTGAATTTAGTTTTTTCCTTTTTTTACATTTTTAGGCAACTGTGAAATGCATGTATGTACAATAACTTTTTACTGAGTCTAAAAAGTAAAGAACAATAGAAAAGCAGTGAGACAAGCACTTTGAAAATAGAAAACAAATCAGTGACTTAGCCAGTAGGGAAAAATGAACAAGCATTTTCTACTATCTTATCAACCTTCTTTTATTACGTGTTTAAGCTTATTTCTATTTTCGCATTGGTTAAATTACTTTTTTTCTTACTGTAATGTATTTGTCTCACTTCTTCGACACTTTTGTTTACAGAACTTAAACTGTAGTACCATTTTTTTACTTTAATGTTTGCTTTTTTCATATGTTGAAAAAATTTTACCCTATTTTCATTTGAACAGATATTTTATGTTTTTTTTTAATATATTTAAGACCTTCAGTAAAAAAGTACATCTACGTATTTTGTAGAAATAAGATACTTACTTTCTAGAGGTGAGTTGAAATCTTAAATGGTGTAATAATAAGAAGATTTAAAGTAAAATATATTTTTGAAGTAAAGTATTATTTTTCAGTTTTTCTTTTCTCATGTTGATCCTCAACATTCAGTGAAATATGAGCCTTTTTAAAAAATAAACAACCAATCACAGTGATCGTAAGAAATATAAAAGTTATTTGAGTTTCTTCTTTTATCTTTCATGGAGGAAAAGTTGACTATGTATTCCTTTCATGATGTGCCTGAAGAAAGTTTTTGGCGATAATTTGGCGCCAAGTTTTTTCTGCTCTCCATTTTCTTGATTAGATCTCTTTTTCAGAAAATTTGTTAGCTTTATCAGGCAAAAATTCAAATAAAAGCTACTGTTTTCCGAATATTCTGAAGTCCTTGCGAGGAAATTTTTTATGTTTTTGTATTTTTTTAAGGTCAATATAAGCAATAAAGAACACTAAATTCAAAGAAAGAACCTTTTATAGAAATATATTCTGTTACCATTTACATGAAACTTTTTACTTAAAAATGCATTAAATATTTATTAAATTTTAAATATAGCTAAAATTTTAATTTTTATAAAAATTAAATTAAAGCTTTAATTTTTCAATTTAAAATTTAATTTTTTTTTTCATTAAATTTTTTGGTTTGATTTTAAGGCATTTTTGAGCATGTTTTGCCTGATAGAATGGAATTTTATTTTTATAAATATGTTTTCAGTTTAATATCTCTTAATTTTCTTTTATTACAAACAAAAAAGAGGAATTATTAATAAAAATCAATGCAGGAAACATTAAATTCAATTTTCCAATTTCAACAATAATAAAGGGCTTATTTTATTATTACTATTTTTTTTTTTTTTTTATTATTTTATTTTTCAAAACACCTCATTCCCTTTTAAAAGTACAGGATTAAACATTCTCAAATATAATGAATTGCAGTAATTCAAAACATTTACGATTTAAAAGGAAGGAGAATAGAATTATAACTATTTGAATAAATGAACTTTACTGTAAAATATTATGAAATTTTCATGAAATCTAATGCATATGCCTCAAAAAGTTGGATGGTTTTATAATCTTTATATAAATTTGCATCTCAACATACACATACCAAATTTAGCACACACATGTAAATGATAACACGTTTGGTAGAATGGTAGAAATCACATAAATTTCAGTGCACTTCTGCGATGCGGCATTAACCGATTCGTCGGTAATAATAAATGGATGATGAGGAGTAGTGAGGAGGAATGGAGATGGGAGAAAGAGAGGGTGCTCAGCACCGAAAAATCGAGAGGGGGTTCGGGTGATATGGACAATCATGAAATGTTAAGTGGCATGGGGTATAATTAAACGCCAATACAATCATAAACAATATAAAATAGTCATGAAGATTATGATGTTCGATAATATTCAGGAAGGTCTGGGTTAGATGTCACGTTCGCCTGACTTAAGCCTCCACACGGTCTTTTATAAGTAGTCCGCGCAGACTGTTTAAAAAGTGAACCAGTTGTGCGCATGAACCCTAAACCTTTTATAAAACTGGTTGAGAGAAATTTATCATATATATTTTAGAATTGAATCTGTAGTGGTTGACAAGTGAATAAGGCACACCAATAATATTCATAAATAAAACAAATTTTTAGTCATATATTTGCTACCACTTTCTTATTTCAACTAGATTTTGTATTAGATGACTCGTTCGGAAAGTGGATATCCTTCACAGTGGTCTGATCGGACTACCTATAAAAAACCGCGTGGAGGCTTTCAGTTATGGAGGCGTTGCTTCAGCCACGCCACAGGCGACTAAAGATGGAAAAAGTGGTAAAAACTCAATTTACTTTTATTTATTTATAATTTCTTTGATTATATAACCTCTTCAGACCAAATGTATCACCAACTTGGGAAAAATTATAGAGTGGTGACGAACTTTTCTCAAGACTGCAGAAAATTTCATTAACTTTACTTCCAATTAATTTTATAAAATCAGTTTTGAATTTTTCAACTAACAATAAACGAAATGAAATTATTTTTCAGCAGATATGAATACTTTAAAGTATGTATATTTTTTCAAAATATAGCTACCACTTTAACAAATTGATAATATCAGGTCTGAAGATGTTAATGATATCTATACCTGTATGATTTACATTTAAAATAGTAAACTTAAGATATATACTATGAAAAGTTGCAGATTTTAATTTCTTTCAACAAATTTGTGAATTTTATTAGTCAGCACTTTTTGTATATTTATAGTCGCCTATACAAACCAAGCCTAAAAATGTAAATAGTGATGACTTTTTAAAAGCGAAAATTTATTGAAAGAGGTTAAAATTAGCAGCACTTTCTATTATACTTCTTTAAATTTATGATTTACCCCTTTTCTATCGGCGTCAAACCTCACACATTTGGTGTTTTTATGCCAGTAAGGTAAGCGTTGCATGCCATGCGATGAAGAGAAAAATTGTGTCATTGAATTTTAATTCGTCGCTACTTATTCCTCTCTTTACATCCCGCGATTATTTTTGCATTTCTGAATACTGCTAAGAGATGGTGCAACTAGTCACAGTTTCTTCACTACTTTCCCATAAAGATTTCAAGGTTGGAAATTATTTTGGTTAAAAAATTATTAAGGTAAGGATGGAAAATAATTTTCCAAAATATGTTTTTACCTTATTTTAATTATTATTTTATGCATATATTTATCTTAAACATTTTAAAACAATAGAATTAATAAGTATTTCATCACAGTGTATTTTTTTCATGATAAAACTTGCATTGCAGGGAAAAATTTATATCAGTGTACGGGACATCACATATTTCACTGCTGAACTGGTATAGGACTGCTTTTTCCATCTCCGAGAAAAAGATAAAAGCAATGAATAGCTTATTAAGAATAGATTCAGGGGTGAAAGCGAGACGGAAAATAGGAAATGCTGGCAGTGAAACCTTTTCAGTTATAGCTAGTTTTGGGGAGGAGTTTTCTTATTCTTTTTTTAAATTATTCAACAATATCTACTTTAACTTCGAAAAGAAGCAGTTTTATATATATGCTAAAATTTTAAAAGAAATCTTGATAGTTATAGATATTTTATTTTTTACGAAAAAAATGCTGGAATGAAATGTCTTACGTACCAGGTTTTTCTCTTTTCCGTCTTGCTAAATAAGGGCTTTCACCCATGAATAGATTGTCATCTCCCAAAAGTTCTATTTCCAGTATTTTATCTTTTTCGTCTCATTTTCAGGCCTGTTGGCACAGTTATTAGAAAAAAAAAATTCAGTTTTTAAACCTATCAAACTTTCGAAATGGAAAGACTTCTTGCAGTTGATCTTGGAGAAATAAGACATTCGAGTTCACCATAATTTATTAATCTATTTTTTCATCTGAAATTATGTCATTGCGACATTTTAGAACTTAAGTGGTAGCCAACACTATGGTAAAAAAATAAGTGAAAGAATAAATTACGTGGCCTTTTTGAGTTGAGCTATTTTTTTATCACTGAAAGATCTGGCGCACTCGCAAGAGTGATCTAGCTCAAGGCCACAGATTTCCCAGCGTTGTGCACTCCCTTGAAGTTATTAGCCATTTTATGCCCATTCTTAAGGATAAGTTTTTATATGCAAAAAACCCATCTGAAAAAAGCAAGCAATTATTTTCGTTTTCTACCATTTCAGCTTTTAAAAGAGCACAATGAATTCGCTCCAAATCTAAGTAAAAATATGTATTGTCTTAAAAACGTGTAGTAGACCTAACAATCTTGTTTTTGTAAAAAAATATTATTATAATAAAGCATTGTGCTTCCCCTGTTTTCCCTTTTAATAAAAGAACCAATTTTTAAAAAAGACGCAATGCAATCAATGTGGTAGAAAAAAGTGGGGATTACGAATATGCTATAAATATATTATTCTTCTAAACCGATTTCTGCTAAGCATCTTTTGAATGGGTTATCTATATTGAAAGAAAAAAAAGTGATTGCACAAATGTGTATTAGGATTCACTTTGAAGAACAAGATAGCTTTTTCTACCATGATACTATAATAACATAAATGTATATTTTCTGATCTGAAAGTATGGCACAGTACAATTTTAATGTGAAAACGGTAGGCAACGCAAAATAGTATCCACTTGTAATAGTATCCAATTTGTTGTTTTCAAATGTGTTTCTTAAACATCGGCCCTTTTTGTGCGAAACTTTAGAAGTTTTTTGTATTGCCATATTTTTTTAACTTAAAGGATTATATAAACACGCTTTAAGATAATTCAACTTTAAAATCAGTTGCCAAAATTTCTTCACATTGTTGTTTTCTATTATTTTCGGGGTTCTGTAAAAATAATTTTTTTCTTCCTGAAATATATAAATAAAAATTCAATCTAATGTTTTTAAAACCACAAGAAACAATTATCCTTCAATATAATTGAAAATGACAAATTCAAACTTTCAGCATCTATAAAATATGAAGAGCAAAACGAAATAAAAACCTAAACACTTTTTTTTTAATGAATAGCTACAATTATAACTTTACATATATCTACAATAAACAGAGCATTATTAACTATTTCTACTAAATTATTGCTTATTTTACATACTTCCTTTTTACTCTATAACCTAATAATAAACAGTCTTTTATAGCACTTATCTGCATGCTTACTTTTCTTTTTCATATTTTAAGAGTAATTGAGCAATTACGCCTAATTTTGAGATTAGTTTCTTTTAATTAGACCCTTGAGAGATATGTAACTCATCCATACAAACCACTTAAGTATTCTTTTTCTTTTTTTCCCCCTCTTTAATGATGTGAAAGAAAAGTTTCTTTCAGGTGGAAACGGGACATATTAGAAGAAACAAAAAATATTTCTATGATTTTTTTTAGACTTATAGAACATGGATGGCAGCAATCACGAAAAATTAAAAAAAAAATTGTAAAAAAATAGAAGAAACATTTTTTTTTTATTTATTTCTATCTGAAAAGATATAAATTAAAGGAAATATTAGGGGTACGAAGTAAAATAGGTTCTACGAATTTCGATATCCGCTTGCCATCTATAAGATCATAATGTATTTCTGAGTTGCCTTTCAAGCAGAAACGGGACATAAAAGTAAAATCAAGAATTTTTTCCATGATTTTTTTTTTCTTTTAGATTTATGGAACATGGAGAGTATAAATAACGAAAAACTTAAAAAGTTGTAGAGAACGATCGCAGTAGAAATTTTTTTATTTATTTCCATCTACAAAAATGTAAATTAAAGGAAATATTAGCGGCATTAAATAAAACTGTTTCTACGAATTTCGATATTTGCTTGCCATCTGTGAAATAATGATGTATTTCTGAGTAGCTTTTCAGGTGTACATATTATAGAATCAAGAAATTTTTCTTTGATTTTTTTTTTAGACTTATAAGACCTGGATGCCAGTAATCACGAAAAACTGTAGTAAAACAAGATCTTAGAAACACTTTATTTTTATTTATTTCTATCTACGAAAATGTTTTGATTTTTTTATTTTTTTTTTATTAACGGCAGGCACTGAACTTTCGTTCTTCGCCATAGAAGATGCCGGAAGCATTGCTCATTTATCGTTACCCAGTGGGCACCTGTGAACCAAAGTCACGGCGGCGAGCAACGTTCCCCTCGCCACACTGCCACAAATACCCGTTCATAGGGTGGGCCACATTCACTCATTCACACATCAGAAGGCAACACACAGAGAAGCATCCATGCCCAGAGCGGGATTCGAACCCACGACCATTGGCTTCGCAGTCAGACACGCTAACCACTCGTCCACCTGGCCGGCATCTTCGAAAATGCAAATTAAAGGAAACATTAGGGTTATTAAGTAAAATCGATATGCAAATTTTGATATCCGCTTGCTATCTATTGTATTTCAAAGTGAAACCTGAGTTAAATTTGTTTACTCGAATATAAAGCATAAAAGATCAAAAGCTCTGATGTATTTTTTTCAAAAGGATGATAATTCATTTTTGGATTGTAAAAATTCTCAGGAGAAACAACATCTCTTCATTCACCAAGCATAAATGATTGTTACATATAAAAGTCTTTTCCCGTTACTCCAAAAGCAGATTACTGCATTTTCTCCCTTTCTTTAGGAAAATGTTAAAATTTTTCTAAATGTATTTGCTGGACAATAATAAAACTGGTTACTCAATGTTAAAATATATAGTATTAACACTTATGGAGGTCACTGGCGCTTGTATCGAATGGCAATTACACCTCTCTTCAAAGGGAAAGCCTTTGCACTTTGTTATACAAGTGCGCTGTAACTACTTTGTACAAAAAAACAATTTTTGAAGGGAAATGTTTTAAAGAAAATAAAATTTAAAGTAGTTCCAAATATACATCCCAAAATGTATTTTGGGGGGACTAAAATAGGTTTATTTCACTTCCTTGGTAACTATTGAATATTATTGAATCATGCTAAAATTTTTGAGTAATATCACTTTTTAAGTAGTCTGAGCAATATACTTCTATGTCTAGCTGCGGTGGCCTTTAATAGCAGGAGTCACCTTTCCAGAGATGCCAACTTGTTCCGCTTTGAAAATAATATTTTTCTACTGGTGACGAAATTTAAGTAATTTTAATTTTAAATTTTTTATTTTTCATTTTAAGTAATTTTTCAACCACTATATATCGAATATTCAAAGTAGTATATGAAATGCTACTTTATTTCAATGTCACCTCTCGACAAAGAGTTATAACTCCAATGCATTCTAATATAAATCAAATTTCCCTGCAAAACAAAATATTTTATTACTTAAGATTTAAGAGTCAAAAACTCTTTATTATTGATGTGTAAACTGCTTCACTTATTAGAGTTGTCTGAGCAATATTCTTCTCTGTCTAGCTGTGGAGTCCTTTAAATCTAGGAGATGATGCCAGGGGTCACCTCTTGACAAAGAGCTAAAACGTCAATACATTCTAATATAACTCAAATGCAGTATGTGCCTAAACATTTTAAATTGTCTGAGCAGCTCACTTGTCCGAAGAGATGTGCAGAGATTTAGTTCTAGGAAACCATGCCTGGAGTTGCGTTTAAGAGAAAGAGTTTTAACTATATTAAAACTCCAATCCATGCTAATATAATTAATATACAATTTGAGACTACAGAACAAAATATTTTGTTATTTAATATTCATGGAAAAAAACTATTTGCTGTTTTTGCGCTAGCTGCTTACTTTTAGGTAATTTAAGCAGTCTACCTGTCTAACAAAATCGGAAACTTTCAACTCTAGGAGGTCATGTCAGGAGTCACTTCTAGAAAATGGAGTTAAAACTATACTATAAAACTCCAATTTATGATAATACAATTCATTTACTATTTGTGCATATAGAACAAAAGATGGTGCAACTTAATATGTATAGAAAAAAATTCACTTTGTTGTTTATTTGTTAACTTCTGCACTTTTTAAGTAGTCCGAGTCTATTCATCACCTCCTACAACAGAAAGCCTCTACACTTTTTAGAAGTAGTATGAGGCAGACAATTTAAAAAGTGAACCAGTTGTGGACATGAACCCAAATTCTATTTCAAAAGTAGGCTTAGGCTGAGATGTGGTACGAAGTACCTGCCCGCGGAGCGGGCACTCCACTTCTTCGTCTGTGATGATGCCCGTAGGCGACTAGAGTACTGTGTTTAGTTTCAAAAGTACCTGAGAGAAATATAACATATATACTCGACAATTGAATCTGTAGTGGTTGACAAGTAAATAAAACAAACCAATCATACTCGTATTCATATATTAAACAAATTTTTAGACATATATTTGCTTCAATTTTCTTTTTTTTCCTAGATTTTCTATTAAATGGCTGTATCGTAAACTGGTTTACCTTCATATTGATCTGATTGGACTACCTATAAAAAAAACCTGTGCTGGCTTTCAGTTATGGGGAGGCGTTGGTCTATTGTCTGACGAGTCTTGATTTTCAGTTCTAGAAAGTCACATCTTAAAAAAAAAGATAAAACTGAACTATTAAATGCCAATCCTTGCTAATATAATTCACATACATTTAAGGTCTACAAAACAAAAGAATTTATTACTTAATATTCATCGAATAAAAATCCTTTAATGTTTATATATCATCTCCTTTAGAAAGAGGATATTGCTTGATGGGACTTTAAATGTACGATTACTTTCTTTTATTCCCTCAAAATAAGTTAAAAATTTAAAAAATAGCCTTCAGGCAATACTAAATAAACTTCGATTACAAGAAGGAATTAAACGAGAATAAAATGATTTAAGAAGCATTTCAACGTTAAAAATGAGATGGATAACTTTACCGAAAAAGAAGACAATTCGATTTTCGATTCTTCCCTCCAGTCGTGATGACACAGTTTGTCGAAATTTAAAAATCAATGAACATCGATTACCCTTAAGCAAAATTTAATTAAATTCTGCTCAAGATCAAAACTTTCATGCAACAAAGTTTCAGCATCCCTTTGATATACATGGCAACTATCCACATTTCTGTCACAAAACGTCAGATGTATACTCACTCATAGATTTGGATAGTTAAATGGATTTCTTTATAGTTTGTTTGTTGTGTAAATGAAAGTTTGAACTTATATTTCGATCATTCATATTTTACATTAATTTTTTTTGGTTTTTTATATTGAAGTATATTTTCCATATACTGAAAGGAAACGAAATGTTTTAAAGAATTTACACATGCATTCTTTTCTTGTACGTTTTTGAGTTAATGGCAATGCTGATACCTTTCAACTAATACAGATTTTCGTAGTTATGTTTTTCTTAGTTGTAGTCAAGATAATTTATTAATATTGTAATGAATTAGAATTGCGTAATATTGTATACCACTGCATAAAAAATTTAAACAGGCATACAGAATGTTGAATAAATGAATTACCGTGTTTTTGATTTTAATTACTTAATCATGAAAAAAAATTATAAAAATTTCATTTCTTTTAAAAATTTTTGTTTTGTTTCAACTCACTACCACCAGGCCTGAAAGCGAGACAGAAAAGAGAAAACACTAGTAGTGGAACTATTTCAACAATAGATAATTTTAGGGAGAAGTATATCGATTCTTAACATTAACCAATTCATTGCTATTAATTGTTTCTAGTCCTTGTCTTAGTGTTTTAATTTTATTGGGCACCTTGGCTCCGAAGCGGCCCCAATCCCATCCATCTGGAATTTAAGCACTATTTTGGTTGAGCATTGAAGTAATGGAGTTGCTTTTATGAATGTTTCAAGCACTTTGCTTGAATAACTAAAGAGGAATCAAAATAATAAATTGAGCAGCTTGCTCTATGCTATGTTTGAAGTTGAAGTTGCACACAGTTGTATCAGCATGAGAAACGTCATTTTCAGAAGGGTTGATGTAGTTATTTGTTTTGATAGTTATGATATGAAGCGTCGGAGGTGAAATGTGCTATTGGTCTGTAGTTTTTATCTTTGCTATAATTTTCAAATTTAAAGATTTCACTAAAATTTTCTGTTAAATATTTTATGCCTTTATCGAAAAAACCTGCTTTAAGTTTGTATATATGCTGTGATAGAGTTTGTACTTTGAGGTCTACGTGTATATTGGTATTCCGGATGAACCATCTGGCCCAGGTTACTTTTCTAAGGATCTTGCTTTGGCATTAGTTAAATTTCTTCCGTAAATATTGAGGTATTGTTGTCAAGTAAGGTGAGGCATAGGTGAGTTTTGGGCGGATCATTGCTGTATATAGTAGCTTCTTCAGTTTAAGCGACATATTCTGATTATATGTTAATGTTTGTATCATACAGTATGGCTATTATTGCTTCATTTGCTTTATCTAATTTGAGTTTGATATGATCATTCCAGGTGAGTTTGCTATTGAGTGTAAAGACAAGATAATTTGCTTTTTTAACTATTTGTATTGGGATATCGAACATTTTTGGTTGATGTTGAGGAAGTGTTTTAATTCTTGTTTTTCGTATGATTATATTTGTAATTTTCCAGCGTTGACTGCAATCTACTATTTCATATATAAGGTTCTGCAGTTTTTGAAGAGCAAGTTAGGATTTCTGGATGTTTGTAAAGACAGAAACAATTCAATATATAAGTTGTATCCGTTAAAAAAAATTTGGTAGTTATGGATAGTTTATTTTTCTCGAAAAAAATATAAAAAAATAAAATTGATTTACTACCAGTTTTTACTCTTTTACGTTTTGGTATATATGAACTAGTAGCCCAACTACCACTAGAAAAAAAAACGTTTTACAAAAAACTCAAATGATGGAACGTATAGCAATCATATAATCTTCTTTCTCTTAAATTTGTTTTTTTTAATCTCGCTACTTTATTTTAATTTTCTCTCAGTAAGTGTTACGGAACCCCAACTTTCACCATTCAATTGCGCTTCGGCGATTTATTATACATTCCCACTCAGATGAATAAGTTAAAGCCCCTCGCGGGGCTGATGCTAGGATAACTACCACATATGAATGTATGAATAGCAATCATATAACAAATCGATTATAACGATTTTGTGAGTAAATTTTTATGTCAATCTTACTGACTTGCTTAATGAGTAACTTGTTTTGTAACTTGTCCTAATTACACATCATAGCTCAAACACAAAGAGAGAAATCCATTCGCTGAGCGGGATTTGAACCTGCGACCATTGGCCTCGCAATCAGACACACTAACTACTCGGTCACCTGGGTGGCTGAAATTAACTCTTATAATGCGTATAATGTGATTGGAAAGTAAGTTTTATGTTTCTTGATTAGATTTCATATTTTTTAATCCTTTATTATTTTATTCGTCATTTTTTTTTTCTTATTTTTATTTTTTTGTTTTGTCAGTAAAATCTTTTAATGATAGCCAACTTTATATTTGATGAAGATTTTACCTCTTCGAGACGGGAGAATCATATATGCATTCGCAGGTTAGAGACAATCAGGTTAAAAGGGGAAAAAAACTGGTAACCTAACTAGTCTTCAATCAGTTTATTTGTGGGGGGGGGGGTAATATTTTAATTTATTTACTTAAATATGACTTAGTTCAATATCAAAATTAAATCGTTACACTTTGAATTAACAGTGATTATATAGGTTAGAATTAAAGTCAAAGCAAAAATAAGTCTGTAAAATTTGTCATGCCCTCAGTTAAGCTATTATTTTTACTTCTTCCCAGCACTTTTTATCTTTTTCTGGACTCACTAGTTTCAGAAAGGTTAATTCTTGGAATAATAAATTTGATTTAAAGTGATTCTGCCCTCCACTATGTTTAATAATTAAATACTTATATTAAACGCCTAAACATTGTTTAAATTTTTCTAATTATGAGCATGTTTTAAAATTGCTACTATTAAAATCTTATTTGTTTATAGTTGGGGGTTTGAATATATTTGATTAAATTAAAAATAAACTTTAAAACATAAATTGTGGAAACTGAGTCATTAATTATTATGTCGTTGAACAATTTCTAGCACAATGATTTATGGTCTCTAGTTGTCAGGTAGCAATTCAGAAGTTTAAAAAATAACTTTTCTCTATCATAATACTGTGAGGGCAATATATAATTGTGAAATTAAATCTGGCAACATTATATGCATTAATTCTAACTGGCATGCCAGAGTCGAAATATCGTTAAGATACTTGCCCTTTTGATTTCTTTATCGTTGCTTTTATTTTATGTCAGTCTTTTAACTTCATCATAATACATTATGTAATTTAACCTTTTTTTTATTTGTTATTATATGTGCTGATTGTTAGTTAGCTCTTGAAATTTAATATATAATTTTTCTTTTCATTAAAATAATCACCACATGAATAACGAAAATTGTTCGAAAGAAACTGCAATATTCTGCGACATGTTTTTTCTTTTCTTTTAATTGAAAATGAATTAAATCAATATATTTAGAATGCACTTAATATATATTTTGTAAGTCAAAATAATTTACTTTTGTGGGCTATATTTAGAAGTTAAGCATTTTCTAGATACACAAGTAAAATATAATAAGAAATATTTACTTGCAATGTGCACTTTTAACGGCATGGTGCACCAATCTGTGACGTGGTACCCGAACGGTAATCACTTCAGGAAAGTGAGGATATCGATCAATATCGAAAGGGTTAAGTTTCGCAATCTTGAAAATTATATAGCCTTTTTTTTAAACTAAAAGTTTTAGAATTTAAAAATGCATAAAACTGTTTTTTTTTTTGTTTTTTTTTTTTTTTATCAATAATAGAGGGCATTTAGAAAGTTGTGATTCAAATTTAGTTTAACCCTTTTCTGTGAGATTTTGTTTCGAATTTCTAACCCAAAAAGAGAACTTTTTTATTGCTGAAAAATAATATATGTTCTATCTCGAATTTAAAAATTCAAAATATTTTTGTCAGGAAGCAGTTTTTTGCTTGAACTGTTGGTGGTTAAATATGTGATTCTCCGTCCAGTGATCTCCAGCTTTCTCTGCAATGCACCCAACTTTATCTCAACAAAGTACACTGTGATAACATATTTATTAACTCTGTTGTTTTAAGGTGTTTCAAATAAATATCTACATAAAATAATTCTTAAAATTATGTAATAAATATATTTTAGAAAATAGTTTTCCAACCTTATAGTTTTTGTGGGGGAATACTGACATGAATTAAACTAATATGAGTCATCGAATAATGAACTAAGACTAAATTTCCAAAAATAAACTATTTATTAAAATCTTTAAAATAAAAACTAAATGAGAACATATTTCAATAATTCCAAAAGAAAGCTATGCGCCCTGAAGCTCGCAAAGGCCAAAGTAAACATGCTGTCGCGAAATCGCTCATAAAACTGACAAGCCGGCAAAAATATTCTAGTTAGCAAGAGCTTCAGAGCGCATGCGTCACAAGTCAACAAATAACAAATAAGAAAACGATTTCTCCTAACACGTTCCTGTTAGAATATTAATCTACGACTGAACAGCTTTACAATCTGTCTTGGGCATTAGAGCGTAAAAATAATATGTATCACAAAACTACAATAATTATTCTGACATGCAACGGTAACGCTAATAAAAGAAAAACTACAGAAAATACGAAGTGATTTTGATTTAAATTCATAGCTGGAAATCTCACTGCGAAAATAGTGAAGAAAGTGGGACTAGTTTCGCCATCTCTTAGCAATATTCAGAAATACAAAAGTAATTGAGGGATTTAAAGAGACGTGTAATTAGCGACGCTTTCAATTTCAATGAGGCAATTTTTCTTTTCGTCGCATGGCATGCAACGCCGACATATGGGCACAAAAACTCCGAAAGTATGAGATGCGACGCCGACTGTGAAGGGGTTAATGTTTTATTGAACTATGTTATATTCGTGCTGCTTTAGATTATAATATAGATTCCACTATATTGTGCAGGGTATATCAAAACTTGAACTTGCAAAGATTATTTTAAACTTGTAAAGATTACTTTTAAAAAAAATCTCAGAATTTAATGTATTCTTATTCTTCGTTTTATTATACCAGCATATGTTTATAGTTTTTATTTTTAAATTTCTTTCAGCTTGCATTAGTCATTAGAAGCTTTTTAAAATAAAAGATAAAGATTACTTTATCTGGAACGAAAAATGAAATTCCATTGCCAAAATTACTCCCTTACAAGCTTATACAAACTAGTGTTTAACTATTAATGATGCAGCTGAAAAATCACCGCTTAATGACTTTCATGTCTAATGATTGAAGATATCACAGTCATTTCATCAACCATTCTCGGGTGCTAGAAAGTGAGAGACTATCTGTCATTAAGAAGACAATATCAGTGATAAGTCAAGTCATGATGTTACATATAGATAAATGAGTTACCATTATGTCTGAAAAGATCTCCTGCCTTTTATCGATAGTTGTCGAAAAGAATGATGGGATATTTATAATAAGAGGTTCTTTTCCAAGTTATAGTTTTATTTCTTCTACATTCATTTCGCTGATTTTTAATTCCCAGAAACTTCCTATTCATATATTCACCCTACTGAACATGATTCTAAATATAGAATAAGTAATATAGTGTGGTTGTTTTATGTCTCATAAAAAGATTTTTCACCTTTTAGATGCTAGTGTTCTCAGTTTGGAAACAGTTTGCTATGCAGCTGTAAGTAATTCACATATATTAGCTTTTTAATTTTATTTACCTGCTGGACATGATTCTAAATATAGAATATAATTAAATGTTTGTGATTTAAAGATATAGTGAGTGTGGTTGTGTTATGTATCCATTTTGGCAATGTTCCCATTTTAGCAACATTTTTCTATACAGCTGTAAACAATTCACATATATATTACCTTTTAAATTTTATTTACTTCCTTAATCTAAATTTTATTGTCTAATCCTTTTCCAAATATAAAAGGCATTCATCTTAAGTAAATGATCCCAAGAAACTGAAGCTGCAAGATATTACTCGATTAAAAAATACATTCGCTTAAAAAATATACAAATCAGAAATGTTTCAAGTGCTCAAAAACTGGTGCCCATTTTCAAGATTAGCCAGACTTAAATAAGAAGAAAAATAGTGGTCTGAAATATAAGACGTAAAGTTGACAACGAAAAATGGAAAATATCACCTTTATTTTTCTGTTTTTCGTTGGCAACTTTGCGTTTTATATTTCAAATCACTTTTGTTTCTTCTCATTCACATCTGACAAGTCTTGAAAATTGGTGCCTGTTTTTGAGAGCTTGAAACATGTCCATGGTATTAATCTTGATATTCAACATAATCATATAAGAATAATGAAGTTCAATTCTATTTATAGATTTGAATTTCTGACATGTATTTTTTATATTTTTGTCACATTTTTGCATCGTATTTTTAGGTTTCAACTTTTGCCAACTATTTGATTGCATTGGTTTCAATTGATTGAGTCATTATGTATACTAAGATGTAAAAATACATAAAATGTAAAAATAATAACTAATTCTCGATGCATAAAAGTTGGTTCGATATAATTCGATGAAACCTATTTTTCATAAATCTCCAATAATGAAACTCTCCCTATATTGCAAAGTGGCTGTTTAATAACCATTGTTAATTCAATCTTGCTATCAAGAAGACATTCTTATACCTAGATAAAGTGTCCCCATCGAAAAATAAGAAAATTTTGTAAAAGAAATACTTATGTATTTTTAAATGCTCACACATTTTCAAACGTTATTATTATTTGGATTATTCATTGCACAATTATTAGCTAATTATGACTAGTTTTATTTTAAGAAGACATTTTCTCTTTTCAAATACGTAATAATTTTTATTTGTTTCATTTTTGAATTTATTTTGCTGAAATAAAGTGCTCCAGTCTAGCGTAATATATTATTAATGTAATAATTTATAGTTGGCTTGTAAGTTGTGTCAGCGTTCAATATGAAAGATATGACAATAAAAGATTATATCCATTTGGTTTAGAAAAACATAATGGCAGATGGTTAGAATGAAAAAAGATACAAAGATTGTAATAAAATTGTATTTTTCAGCTGTTTTCACGAGGCATAAGACAAGCACTTACTCTTCTTAATATAAACTATTTATCTTTGTTTACTTTTCATCTGTTTAAAAAAATAGTCTTATATTTATGCCATAACTGTAAAAATATCCCAATTGTTATTTACGTTTAAATCTTCTTGAAAATACACTGGAATGTAATGATTGTCTCACTATTTTTGCTCTTTTTTGTCTTGATTTATATAAACTTTCAACACTGAAAAAACTTTACGACCATTTTTTTTCCCTAATATCTCTTTTCACACTAATATAAAATTTGAGGTCGTGCCTAAAATGATTAAATTATGTCAACATCGTAATAGTAATTTCAAATCATATTTATTGAGCCAATATTAAAGAAAAATCAAAATGAATAATTTTGCTATCGTTGGAAAGAATCTTCCAAAAAATGCGAAAATATTTGACACTGATTTTTTTTCTCATTTTTTCTGTTGACTGCAACATTTTCACCGAAGGATTTAGCACTATATTCTGCAAATGTTCGGTAAAATTGTTGATAAACATTTTATGTACATCCCCTCACTATCGGATGTACTTTGAAAGTATTCCTCGTCCTGTCGGTTGGTCGGGGTGCCTGAGGCCGGAACGGCCCTTTACCCCTTCATCTTGTGATGCGGATCCTTGTGGTGTATCCTTGTGGTCCTGAAAGTATTTATTTCTTATTTCCATCATGTAAGAAATTCCAAAACATAAAAATAGTGGTATCGAGGAAGTGAAAAATAGGCTATGCCCACTAGAATAAATTATTAATTTTAAAATCTATGTTTATTTGCAATGAAAATTTCAATATTTAAAATAATAGTTAAGAGAAGAAATTGTTCACACAGTTTAAGCATGCATTAAAACATACATATATAATTATTTCAATTTTCCATACATTGAGTCATTATCTAACCCACACTACTGTGCAGACAAAGTTGCAAAGGGGTATACCAACGCCTCCTATAACTGAAAGCCTCTACACGGTTTTTTATAGGTAGTCCGATCAGACCACTGTGAAGGATATCCATTTTCCGAACGAGTCATTTAATACAAAATCTAGTTAAAATAAGAAAGTGGTAGCAAATATATGACTAAAAATTTGTTTTATTTATGAATATTATTGAATAATATTGGTTTGCCTTATACACTTGTCAACCACTACAGAATCAATTCTCAAATATAGATGATGAATTTCTCACAATTACTTTTATAAAAGGTTTTGGGTTCATGCGCACAACTGGTTCACTTTTTAAACAGTCTGCGCGGACTACTTATAAAAGACCGTGTGGGGGCTTTTTGATGTAGGAGGTGATGGCTGAAGTCAGGCGAACGTGACATCTAACCCAGACCTTCCTGAATATTATCGAACATCATAATCTTCATGACTATTTTATATTGTTTATTGTTTACTAGCCACGACTGGAATTTGAACTCGATTCATCCGATTTGAACCCGATTAAAAAAACAGCCTTAAAAGTTAGGGACTTCAGAATTGCATGATTGTTAGAAAAACAGTAAAAAGTAAATTAAGAAAAATCAAGATAGTTCTATAAAGTACTAAATGAAAGTTACAAAATGTTAGTTACTAATGTTAGTTATGCACTAAGTTACTAAATGAAATATAGCATTTCAGTTTAATTTTTTTAAACTATATTAACTTTCATTTATGCAGATTGACGACGTCATTATCTGAATAACGTTTGTAAATATAGTTGTAAAGATGTACTGTTCCATTTTCTTGGCACCCAGAAAATTTTGGTATATCTAGAGTTAAAAAAGTCAGCAAATTCAAAAGCGATAGTTTTCGAAAAATAGTTTTTAAAAGAACATTCTAAATGACTGAGGCAGATTGACTTTTAAACTCAAGTCGCTAATAAAGATGAAATAATTGGTAATACGAAAAGATAAAGTTGGTCTGTTGTTTTTACCTCGATGAATAGAAAAAAGGCTTAAGGTTGCTTAACACATTGCTTACCGGTCACGAGTTAACTCGTGTTTTCGTGGCCAAGCGTTGTTGACCGGTCACGAGTCATAGCAATCATGTTAGCAATGATCTCGTGGTGACTATTTTAAAAAGTGGGCGTAATTTTTCTTACTTTTCAAGTTTGACTGTTTAATCCTGTACCAATTTATAATAACTTTACGAAACCAAATATATTTGCAAAACTTGTGGTGTACCATTACACGTAGGTGATTGTTATACTTTTTATCATACGAAAAAGAAATATTAAGAGTTGAATAATAAATAAAATTTTTTAATGTTTATTTATATCTTTTTACTTCCACATCCGCTTTCAAAAAGAATAGCCGAGCACATGGGGGAATTTTCAGAAAAACTGCCGGTCAGCTATGTGTTAAAAGTTCACATTCTTGTCAACGAAATTTTCGAAATATAATTAACTTTATTTCTTTCTGTCCAAACATTGATCGAGAGTTTTTGTTTTTGGTACTATCACTCATTTAACAGAAAACTATTGGATTCTGCAGGACATATCATCCAACGAGATATATCTAATGGGACCTAATTATGACCAAGATGTTTCTCATTACAAGATCTGAATTAGGCAATAACTTTTTTTCTTCTTCTCTGAAAGGGAAGGAAAATATCCTTAACAGAAAAAAAAAACTCTTAAAAAATTCCGCCTATACAGGAGAGTTTCATTCGATTTCAGACAAAATCAACGGAATTTTTTTCCCCCTCTTGCTGATTACTGTTTATTCGAAAGGGATGTATGTTTAGTATTGGAAACAGTGTTTTGTTTGATTTCATACAAGATCACGTGTTTTGTGAAAGCTCTCAATCGTGTAAATCTCCCGTGGTTACCATAGGATTTTTCGAATTGGACGTTTTATTGGAATGTCTCCCAAACCATTAAGGATTAATCCATAGAGATAGGATCAATTTTCGCTTAAAATAAATTTTTTGCTTGCTTTCATTTGGCATATATAATACAGAACATACACAGAACTAATTAAATGTTCTCAACAAAATGTTGGCTAAACAAAATTAGTGTGTATGAAATATTTCATTATTACTTTTTCCAATGCTGATAGAATTAGAAAGTTAGTTTTTTTTTTTTTGGTTCAAACAAACAGTCAAATGATTCTTCAGTTTTCAAAAAAATCACGATTGCAAGATATTATATACATATATATAGTGGTGTTTATATCATTACTATTGATTACTATGTAATAATGTAATCGGATACACAGTTATTCCCCTTGATAATTACTTTTTTACCCGAAAGGGATGCATCTTTAGTATTTGAAATAGTGTTTCGTTTGATCTGATACAAGTTCCCTTGTTTTAAGGAAATTCTCAGTCGTGTAAATCACCCGTGCTTACTAAAAGATTTTTCGATTTAAACGTTTTACTGGAATTTAAGCCAAATTATTAAAACTTAATCTATGGAAAAAATTTCAATTTTCACTTAAAATGCATTCTTAGCTTGCTTTTATTTGCAATGTACTAATTGAATGTTCTTAACAAAATGACGGCAAAACTACATTAATGTGTAAGCAATATCTCATTATTATTTTTTTAATCCTAACAAACTTAGAATTTTAGTCTTTTTTTTCTGGTTGAAGCAGACAGTTACACGATTCTTCAGTTTTCACAAAGTCATAATTGCATTATATTAGATATAAATATTGTATTTATATCATTATTATTGATTACCGTTGGATAAACAGCAATTAATAACAACCTTATTAAATACTGTTGTAATGATATTCACTAGTTAGTAATCAATAATAATGTAATTGAATAAACAATTATTATCCTTCAGGATTTCTGTTTATCCGAAAGGGTATCTGATCTTTAGTATTGGAAATTGTGTATCGTTTATTCTGATGCTAACCACAGGATTTCTCAATTTAAATGTTTTTGCGAACTGTCTCCCAAACCATTAGAGCTTAATATAAAGAAACAAGATCGATTTTCGTTTAATATGCATCGTTAGCTTGCTTTTGACATACATAATACAGCTCAAGTATAGTACTAGTTTAATGCTCTACACCAAAACTACATTACTGTATAAGCAATATCCGACTAGTATTTTTATAATCCTGATGAGTACTGAGTTTTAGTTTTTTGTTTTAGTTGAAACGGAAAGACATTTGATTCCTCAGTTTTCAAAAACGCACGATCACATAACATTAGATATAAACACAACAGTGAAGAAACCTTTTGTGTGATGAAAGCAATGCTTGGTCATAAAATGGAGAATTGAGGTGTAAAAAAACGCAACACAGAAACAAATTGTATGGGAACTTTCATTCATTATAATGGCATCAAGGACATGAAATGGTGTTTTAAGAAGATCTTAGCTATCAATGGGGCAAATTATATAACATTTAAATGGCAAAAAACTGCCAAATTAAAACTGCCGATTAATTATGCCAACATTTCACAAGGTTCAATACGGCTTAACTGTAACTAAGTGTGAACTTATGGGTAGGAAATAATGGGTTATCCCTATACGGACCATTTATTTCTAGTAATGGGATGTTTCAATATTTTTGGTATTGAAATATGTTTAAGAGAAATACTAAATTTAGGTAATTAGAAAATATTAATTTGAATTTTAAAATAATTTTTCTGGTCATAAGTATATTTACCCTGATCATTTTTACCCTGATCAACTAAAAGATTTTTATGTTTATTTATGAAATTTTAGAAAGATAAAAAAAAAAAAATTGTAAATGATTTGTGTATCACAAGTTCTTATTCATTCATGACTGAAATTACAAAATTATTTTGCAAGAAATTTTTGTAAACATAAAGAAACACACAGCGGAAAATAAGTTGTGGACAAACGTAAGGTTTATTATTTTTATATTTATATCTTTATTTAAACATAAACGATAACGCCCATTCCTCAAAATAGGCAATCAGTTACACATATTATGGCTCTGAAATAGTATGTCATTAACATTTCAAAATTGATGAAATTGGTAGTAAATACAACAACCACAGTCTTAAAAAAGATTAAAATGAAATCAAAATCTTTAAAATTTTCAATCGCTTTCTGAAATAGCTGTAACCAATTTTTAAAATGTCACTGACTTTGTCTACTCTGAATTAACCGTTTAAACGTCAGTAGAACTGCCAACTTTCTACGCTTTGTGGGAGAAAATTTTCTAGTAATATCTAAGATTATGTTTTAATGTGTGATTCTTTGTTTCACAAATTTGATCTAAAGTTATACAAAACACCACAATTTTAAGTACGCTCGAAGTGAGGCTTTTTAAATAATGACAACATTACCAAAAAATCTGAAAGCTGCAGTTTTTAATTGTCTACTACTCCGTAAAATATTTACCGAAAAGCGTAGAGATGGGTAGCTCTGCACCAGTGTTCCATTTTTGGAACATCTATTTGAAACCTGTCTCAACTTTTATGCTTAGCACTTACAATTGAAGGCTGAATATAACTAGCACCTAGAATATATTGCGGATAATTGTTGATATAAACTTACATATAGTTAAATTTTATATCTTGTTCTGAAATTAAGCAACTGTTGTGTTTTCAAACCAAATTGGTATCTAGCTGGAAAAAAAATCCGTTTAATTTATATGCAAACCTGATTACACTATTTCAAATAGGCATTTTTCTCATTAATACAAATTAATAGTCTGGCACGTAAAGAATTAATGCACAGCCAAAAAAAAGGTGGTAAAGCTATAAAAAAATATAACAAATATTTTATTCGACGAAGTGAATACTTAGAACCATTCTTTTTCATAAACGCACCTTCGACAACAATATAAATAAGGAATTAAACACGCGCTCGGCAAAGATTGGGTCAAATAATCACTTCAGATCGGCTTCAGATCACAAAATAAGTATTTATATTTTCATCATTAATACACTACTGTGCAAATTAATTGGGACAAACCAATTTTTTCAGAAAATTGTTTTTTTCTCGGAGATTTCCAGCCCAAACTTGTTTGAACTGCATTTTCTTACAGCACGGGGTTGCTTTTGGCTGGTTTAAACCGGTTTGACAACGTGATCATCTTGCTTCAGTTGCTGTCAGGAGCGGTCGATTGTGTGAATTGTTTGTTTCTGACGTGTATTTAAAAATGGATATCAGTTCCAGGAAAAGAATTCGAATTGTTACGCTTAGTCAGCATACATCTATGACTGTAAGGGATATTGCTGCAACAGTTGGAGTTGGAAAATCGAGGGTTTCGAGGATTATTCATATGCAAAAGAATAAGGGTACAGTGTCTCCGAAATGAAAGAGTAAATGTGGAGGCAAACGCAAGACGACACCTCGAACAGACCAATTTCTATTACGAAATAGTAAAATGCATCCTCGCAAAACAAGTACAGACCTTCAGAGAGATTTATCAGCTACTGGTGTGAGCATCGATACATCGACTGTCCGACGAAGGCTTAATGAAGCTGGGAGAATTGCAAGAAAACCCATAAAAAAACAGCTATTAACACCTGTAATGAAGAGAAAACGTTTGATTTGGGCCAAGAAATATAAATCCTGGACTGCACAAGACTGGAAAAAAGTTTTATTCAGCGACGAAACGCAGTTTTTGGTGCAAGGGTTTCGACCAAGATTTGTCAGACGAAGTGCTGGAGAACCCATAAGGGAACATTATATTATTGAGACAGTTAAGCACCCCCAAAAGCAGATGTTTTGGGGTTGTTTTACCTCTGGAGGACCTGGCAGCTTAGTACCGATAGAAGGAATGATGAATTCTCAAATGTACATTCCAATAATAGAAAAAAAGTTGTGTCTTTGATGCAAACGTTCGCTGGGGATGTTAGCGTCTTTCAACAAGATCTCGCTCCTTGCCACAATTCTAAGATGACAAATAAATTTTTTCAAGAACAGAAAATAACGGTTTTGGATTGGCCAGGTAATTCTCCTGATCTCAATCCCATCGAAAATTTGTGGAGTATAGTGAAGAGACGTGTGAGTCAAATGGACTGCTCAACCAGGAAATCAATGATTGAGAATGTTATAAAAGTTTGGTTTCACGATGACGAGATCAAAAATTTATGTTCGAGTTTAGTAGAATCTATGCCAAACCGAGTACAAGATCTATATCGAGCTAAAGGAGGACATATTTCATATTAGATGGCTATACCATGCATGTGAGTTAACTTATAGTGATTAAACAACATTTGTGAAAAATTTTGAGCTTGTCCCAATTAATTTGCACAGTAGTACGGTAGACAGTAATGTAATGCAATTATCATGTTCCTGCAAATTAAATCTTAATAATAAAAACATTTGTGCAACAAGATTTATTTGTTTAATTATTTAGTTATAATTTTTTTTTTAAAGTATTAAAAATAAATGTCTTTTCCTAAGGATGCTCGATGCAAATCTGTTGTGATAGGTTTATCAACAAACCTAAACAAACTCTGAAAATTTCTAAAAACAGAAAAAAAGTATATTCAAACAGTACAAAAAATAAATAAATAAATAAAAAACAGAACAAAAAAGAAAAAAGACAATAAACATTACAAAGTCCTTATCGTTACGTCTCTTTCTCTCAGGGAATTTCTTTTCCTAAAAATAAACATGTCATTTGAAATTTCCTCTTTATTTGCTGTATAAAAAGTAACAATGAATGATTGCTTGTTTCCTCAGAAGTAATTTCTTATGAGATGTTCATAAATATGCAAAACGAGAACCAATTTTTCTTACTTTTTTTCCATTTATTCTTACCTTCAAGACAGTGCCTGATAGTCCTCTTCATCTCAGCAGGCACTAAATTTATATAAGAAAAAATGAAGTCCTTTCTTTCATCAGTAAAGGTCTTAAAAATTCTTTTAAGGAAAGTCGTCCTAATATTTTCTTGATTTTTCTTTTCTGTCAAAGAGCTAGGGGTGCGAGGTTGGATTCAATGCATATCACTTTAAGCGATCGGTTTTTCTGATTGTATATTTCTTCGCCTTATTTTCTCAAACCTAATGGGAATTTGATGATACTTTTTACTTTTTCATGCATTTTTTTGCTGAATCTTTTGGTTACATCTTTTTTCACAGAATGTATTAAACACAAATGTCTTTAAGTTAACCCGGTTTCTGAAACTTGATTGTCAAGTATCTTGGATAAATTATTTTTAATATAATACCTTTTTAAATACTCTGTTATATTAAAAAAATTTAATAGATGCAAGGCATTAAAGAATAAAAATGATTAAATAAAAACAGAATTTTCAATTGAGCGGAGTTTTGAATACTACTACTACTACTACTAATAATATATATATATATATATATATATATATATATATATATATATATATATATATATATATATATATATATATATATATATATAATATATATATATATATATATATATATATATATATATATATATATATATATATATATATATATAAATATATATATATATATATATATATATATATATATATATATAAATATATATATATATATATATATATGTATATATATATATATATATAAATATATATACATATATATATATATATATATATATATATATATATATATATATATATAAATATATATATATATATATTTGCATATATATATATATATATATAGCATAATAAATAAATACAAAAAAATCACGAAAAAGATTAAGAAAAACAATAAGTTTCATTTATTGCGCATAAGCTGCAAGTAAATAGAACTCATTAAATAAGTTCAAAAAGAAGATAAAACAAAGGAAAATTATAGACAAATGAAAAAAGGGGAGAAAAGAAAATTATTAAAAAAAAAAAGGATAGAATTCTTTTAAAAATTCCAGAAAAAAAAGATATAATCTTTTCATCAGCCCACACGATTAGATCTGTAAAAAGAGTGCTTTCTAATATTGCTTTCTAATAACAAAAGCGCAAATTGAGATAGTATAACTAGAGGAGTTTATCCAGTATAATATTACCTTGCGCACATCCATTTTCGGGCCCATTCTTGGTAACTAACAAATCAAACGCACTTCAATAATGCAGCAAGAACGTACCTTAAAATAAAACTCCTCTAGTTACTCTATCTCCATTTGCGCTTTTATTTTCATACTTTGCAATCTGACAATCTTGTAACAAAAATATTTTAAATCATTCTTGAAAAATTTCCGGTTCATGTAAGTTTATTTAATTTCGCTACTCGCTTTATAGATTATATTTTATGTTCTATTCTGTTTTTTCTTTATATTTTACTTTCTGTTTTTACGTGTTATTTTTACTTATTGTAATCTATTTCATTTGTTGTAATTTTTGCAAACATTTTTTGAGTGCTCCTCATACTATTGTATTAATATATTTTGCTTCGGCTATATTAATACAATATTAGAAAGCACTCTTTTTTGCAGATATAATCGTGTGGGCTGATGAAATGATTATATCTTCTTTTTTTTCTGGATTTTTTTAAAGAATTCCATCCTTTTTTTTTCAATAATTTTCTTTTTTCCCCTTTCTTCATCTGTCTGTAATTTTCCTTTGTTTTATCTTCTTTTTGAACTTTTGAACTTCGCAGTCTATTTGATCGATTTTATTCAAATTTTTAATTTGTCATTTAAATTTAAGTAATACTTTTAAGTAATACAAGAACTTGCTACTGCTATTCAAAATTATTATAAAATTAAATAATAAAAAGTAATAACTTACTACAAAATAAATGTTTTTCCGTGGGGATTAACGAAATTTATATTTGAATGAAAAAGAAAGTTTTTGATACGCGTAGAAAAGAGTGAAAAATAGTGAAATGAGCAAAAAGAGAAATCAAGAATAAGAGAAACAAATCGACTTTTTTTACTTTTTAATATTTTTCAACGGTTCTGAAGGTCAAATTTTCCAGATTCTGGCCTTCAGGAACTGTCGAAAAATACAGTGCGTTTTGTGCCTGATTGCGTAACTTAAGTTATTGAACAAGTTTAAAGTTAGCGTATTGAACCATTAAAGTTGCTTCTAAGAGCGGGAAAATCTGATCATCAGATTAAAAGTATTTTTTTCTAATGGCTTTGACTGACCTTTTACGTTCTTCTCTGATCAGTGTGTGGTCAGATCTAAAAGTAATCCTAGATTTAACTTTATAGCTCCTAATCTTAGATTTAACCTTATAGATTAACCTAGATATAACCATTAATGCTGCTTATTTAAGGTTACTTGGTGAGTTAACACCTGAGGAGCGGGATATGAATCCGTGACCACTGATTTTGCAGTTATTCACCCTGATCACTTGGCTACCTGTTCAAGAAAATTAAAGTCAAAAGTCAGTTAATTAAAAATCAGATCTAGATGAAACATTATTTAGATGTTCTGTTTTTTTCTAATGCATCTTGCCAATAGTTTTCGACAGTCTATTTTATACAATGAGAAAAATGATAATATCTTTCTATATTTATACAAAACTATTTATTAGCGTAGTTTAATGACAAAAAAGCAAGTTTTATCTAGCAAATCTGCTTTTTAAAATTGCTTGAATTAAAAACTTCTTTCTACTGGTTGTAATGATGAATGAATTTAGACCATCTAGAACGGTGATTCTCAACCTTTTTTTTGCCGCGGCACACTTTTAACAATCTCAAATTTTGGCGGCGCACAAAGAAAAATATAAGGTTATAAGTTGCTTACTTACCTATAATACACTGCGTAATATAGTTTATGATAATAATTTGAAATGTAAAATAAAATAATATAATATGTACTACAAAAACAACAGTGCGTTTATTAAGGAATTAATTACAAATGAATAATAAGAATACTTATAATGAGAAATTTGAGCTTGATGTTTTTTGATAATGAAATTTTTTGTTCCGAATTGTCATGTTTCGTGAGAATCACCCATATACTTTTGAATTTTGAAAAAATCGTTGTTTTCAAAATTATTTTAAATCATACTTTAAATCATAAATTTTGATACCATATTAAATGTTTGTATTAAAAGCCTTAGAAAAAACAGCTTGGGACAAAAATCGAATATTAAAAAAACGATGCTTAAGAGGAAAAAAAAATTATACATTTTAAGGGGAATATAAATTTCGTTACCACTAGAAAAATTCCTTTTACAAAAGAGAGCAAGTTTGAATCTTAGTGTTTTTGCTTTATGAATGATTTGAAACGTCAATCCCAGTGTTCGTTACAATTTACTAGTTAAATAAATAATAAATAAATAAAATGAAATTAGTTTCTACCACTTTTTATATTGATAGTTACCTGTGTCATCCCTGCATTTTAATAGTTTGTTAGCACATAGAATTGCCAGCACACGATATTATTAGGTTTATACTGCTTAAATTATTCATTTGCAGTAGTGGTTAATATTGTTCTAAAATATTTTTATGATTCAAGAATGGAATAGAAAAGCATGAATTTATATTAATAACGCACTTAAACTTTAAAAATAAAATCTTCTGGAAAATCCGGAAGAATTGGCAGCAGTGATAATGCAATATATAGTGTAATTTATTATAGATATTATCTAGTGGGGGTCAATGTTGATTGATAATTGCGTTTTTCCTTTTTGATAAACCTACTTTCATAGATGACAACCAACAGAAGTGTATCTAAAGCAGGTTGTTGAACGAATGATAAGAGGGTCAGAAAGTTGTAATACATTAAGGGTAAAAATTATATCTATATACAACTCCTACCACCTTGCTCAAAAGATCAAGATTTGGTTATTTATAGTAATAGACTGCAGTCATTAAGCCAAGAATGAGTGCTTTGAAACAAGACCGAGACTACTCCATAGACTCTTAAAAGGGTTGTAAAGGCTATTTTATCACCCTTTTCTGTGAACTTGAAGGGATTAATAATCCTTATTTTTCTCAGTTCACTTTATCTTTGTCTTGTCATCGTAGAAAAGATGAAAGATGCATTTGAAAAGATTAAATTTCCTTGAATTATGAAATTTTACACTAAGTTATAAATATATTTAATTCAAATTTTTACCAAAATAAAAATAATAACTATTTTAAAACTGATAACACAAATTTATGAATTTTTCAAATTTTAGTTATGTGCTTAAAATTTTAGGATTAGGAATTCTAGGATACTGTAAGAACAAAAAAAAAGATATTTACTTTTTTACTATTAGGTTCCCTAAAAATATATCACGTTATTTCCATTAGATTTAACCACACATAACTACTTAGGCAATTTGAAAACAAATATGATCTCTTTAATATCATTATAAATCTAGAGCATAACAAATTCAATTGAATTTACAATGAAATAAATGTAAATTCACTCATGAAGATCGCCATTGCAATACAAAAAAATACATAAAAAACATTTGAAAAAAATTTAATGCGCAGTTTGTTCCACTTTGAAAATGATAATTTTTATGTTTTAAATATAATCGTAAAGACATTAAAACATATGCTTAAAATTACCTTTACAAACAAAGCTGTCGGCTGTCTATAAAATCAATATTATGAACAAATAATCAGAAATATGATTCTCATTTCTTTAAAGGAAATAGTCGTAACATTTTACGGGATATGAAATTGCCGTTCTTATGTAACCGAAACAGCCAGTCAACTAGCTGCGTTTATGCTAATTTTTTTAAGTAATTTCTTTAATGCATTTCACTGGAATGTTAAAAATGATGATTATTGCCACCGCAGAGATGCTACAGGCAACTGAAAATCTAAAGAGTTGTGATTATTAAATAGAAAAAAAATCTATTAAACAAGATTAAAATTAGCTCATTTTTCTAGCATATTTCTTTTCTGTCTACTATTGAAAGTGAATGAGAGGATTGGTTTATTGGAATTGCAGGCTTGTGTACTCAATTTAGGCTTATTAACCTTTGTCAAATTGAATGACAAAAAGCACAATACAGAGAAGGATTCCAACCCGTTACCTCCACCTTTTGTACAGTATTTGGCGGGTGATACAGCTTGGCCAGAAAGGTCCCTGAATGCAAGGAATACTTTCACTTTTAATATGAATGATTTATAATGTAAGTCATGGTAGTAGTTACTATTGAATAATTAAATGGAAATTTTTAGTCGCCAATGTCGTTCTTGTCAACGTAATACCTATTCAAATCTAAGCATATGGTGAAATATTTAGTTCAAAAAGGGAAAAGCAGAAATTTATGTATTGATTTTAGCAGAAATTTTTATTAATTCTTTCGTAAAGAAGCTCATTATATTTTGTAATGCATTATTAACAATAAGGAATTGAAGTAAACAATGTTTTGGTTTTAATTATTTTTGGCTCCGTATGCACAGGACCACTTATTTCAAAACTATTGAAACCACAAGAAATTCGAAACTATTTGCTTCTAAATTTTTCACCACTTTTTAGCAACCACTATTTTTATGCAACATGGACATAAAGTATGTATCTTTAGTTAGCATGTTGAATGTCATCTGACAGACACCACATAAACTTCTGACCTTAAAATCATACCACAATTATCAAAATAAATATGATGGATGGGATAGGGGCTGCTGTATTGTCCAGGTGCCCAGCTCAAAAGTCAAGACAGGACGAGACGTAGGATGCCACGGGAGTCACCGGTGCCAAGATTATTAGAAACTCATAATTCGAGTAAATTTTTAGTGGTTGGTTGATTCTATTGCCACGGGCAAGCCTGCTTGGCGAAACCGAGAAAATTTAAGGCAGAGTGTGTGATTCTTGTTTTTCAGTGGCGCCATCTATGGCCAACTATTAGACTTCTGCCTCATACGTCACACCTGTTTATAAGGCGGACCCATTCATACATCCATTCATTAATCCATAGATCGTAATTTTGACCAGAATCAGAGAACGATCGATCTCCAATCCAGTACCCCCAGAGATTTTGATTTGTTATGGGAACATGGAAGACTTTACGACTCGAGAGAATTTTAACGTGCATCAGTCACCAACTACACGGGGTGTCTTCGGCTGGCGGGCTTCGAACCCGCGAACTCTCGGACATGGGCCCTGCGCCCTACCGACCAGGCTATCCCGGCCCTTAATTTTTAGTATTTAATATTATCGTTAATAAAATGGTTTGAAGAAATTAATGCATTATTGAACACACAAAAATAGTTTTTTTTTATATACAGAGATGCTAAACTGCTCCGGATAGCGAATACATATTTTCAAGTGGTGATTTATTAATTGTGATTCTTGGTTTAATAAATTAAATTTAGTAGATTTTTATCCACCACTATTTCTAAACAATTCGGAGGCTTATATAATTCACCACTTTTTTTTAAAATTTGTCACGCTAAACTTTTTAAAGAACTAGCAAAATCTGACTATTATTTGCAAATTTAGTTTGTAGTTATTTACCGTTTGGCAAGACGGGCAAGCCATGTAAAATTAGCGTGGCATTCAACTTGTTAAAATATTCCAGTCTTGCTCGCAGTTGCGAGTACCAGTAACAGTCGTTCTATCAGAATTAATCAAACATAAACTGATGATTGATTAATTCTGATATTTCTAAAACTTATTCTTAATAATGCATTAAAAAATAGAATGAATCTTTGAGAATTAAGTTGAATTTAAAACTCTTTGCATGTAAATGCGAAACCTCTTTTACAAAAACTTACAAATTACCAATGAAAAGTAAACATTTGCTTCCGCTGAATAGAGACAAGATAAAACAAAGCATAGCAAGTAATTTATATGTATACGAATCGGTTAGAGAAAAATATAAATTTCACGACAAGTTGATCTTTTAGCTTCACTTCACAATTTTAACATATTGTGAGATTTGTAAATTTTGAAATATAAACCAAGACAAAAGCTGAAAATATAATAGTTATGCTGCTACACTGAAAAAAATGAATTTTGGTGAATAGTTTCCATCTCTTTTGGTGTTGGGGTAAACTAAAATCTTTTACCCTGCATGTAGTTACATTTTTCATTTGCTTTTTCACTGTAATAGTTTTTTTTTATTTATTTACTCATTTTTTGTTTGTTTGCGTACTGAAATCACCTATTTTCATGCGCATTAGCATCAATTTAATGGCCTTATTTTAAAAACATTTCATTTTAAAGACAATCATATATTCGCACAATGTTTTTCAATGAATTTTTATTTAATCATTTTCTTTTTATAATTTTTGTTCAATAACTATAGTTCTTTATTTAAAAATGTATTTAGAGCTTACCTCAGTACAAAAAATGGAGGTAACTACACACCAAAAGTTTTTATTATTTTGTTGCTGTATATTTTGTTATTATATATTTTGATATTGTATATTTTGTTATTTTATCAATTTTATATATTTTTTTGCGTAATAACTACATTTCTGTATTTTAAAAATCTATTTAGCTTACATTTGCACAAAAAATGGGGTTAACGGTACACCAAAAATTCTTATTATTCTGTTTTTATATATTATGTTTTTTGATCAATTTCATATAATTTTTATAACTCTAGTTCTGTATTTAAAAATCTATTTAGCTTACCCTAGCAAAATATATGGTGGCAACTATACACGAATGTTTTTTACAATCAATTGTTATTGTACATTTTGTTATGTTATACATTTTATAGAATTTTGTACAATAACTGTTGTTCTGTATTAAAAAACCTATTTAGCTTATCTCAGCACAAAAAATAGTAGCAACTATACCTACACTATAAATTTTTATAGTGTAATTTTAATCTTTTTGATAAGGTGAATTTGTCACATTATGCCAGAGGTCGTCAACTCTGTTTTAAAACATCGCCCGTTTGATTTCAAACCAAATACATGCCCATCTTAACTTACAACATCTGACCACTTTACTGGGAACTTACGAGTACAATAATAACAATTTCTTATTTATTAGAATTTTTAATAACTCACAAAAAATAAGTTTGAGACTCAGTAAGTTAAAATTAAAAGCGTTTACCAGCGTAATTTTAGTCGGTAACTTTTTGACATGAATTCAACTAAACAATATGTAAATAACTACGCAAATGCTTTTGAGTCTTATTATTATGTTTCGTTTTTAAGATAATTGAGCTCAAATATTTTAACAATTTTCACTTTCAATTGTTTGTTATGCATCATTACTCTGTTCTGTATTCTAAAATGTATTAGAGCAAGGTACAATCAATCATATTTTATCAACTTGTCTACTATTATAAATGTTTAAATTTTGAGCAATTAATCCTGGAAACTTGTAACACTTGTTCATTTATTATATTTGCTAAATTAATTTTGCTGCAATAGTTGACACCTCGCTGGATTTTGTCGAAAGAGACAAATTTTGTAGTTCAAACTATCGTGTTGAAATTAATTATGCATTCCTTAGTCGATAATTCATAACAAATGTTTCAGTACTTACTATAATCAGAAACATTAGAAATACCAATTAAATATTATATTAGACATTAAAATAACAAATAGTCTGAATGCTTAAGTTTATTGAAATTCAAACTTCTCTATTAGTTGATTCAGTTATAAGTTAGCCTGAAAAACTAAAATAAATTGAGCTAATCATTTTTTTAAATTTAAAATGTATATGTCAACTATTTAAACTAGAATACTGGGTTGAAAGCAATGAACTTCAGATTTTTTTTTTTTTTTTTTTTTTTGTTATTTCAAGAACATTGTTTTGTTTAAGATCAAAATACAATGCTAGTTCTTGGAACTATCTATAATATTTATTTTATAATCGGTGTTAAATTGCCGACTCAATTCCGAGTTTATGACAGCAAATAACCAATTGCGTAGCCTTGTAATTTTAACTTAAACCAGATGAGAAGGGAAGTCCTAGGCCTCGTGGAAGAATTTTTGAGGAAATTAACCCTAATTCGCGCTATCTGGGGAGGAAAATCATAAAGCCCTTCCACGGTTAGCCAGACGGAGAAGAAGATTCTAACCTATGATCGGTCTACCACTGAGGACATTTCACGTCAGCACTATGATCATTGCAATGCTGGAGCAGAATTCGTACAGCTGGGATTCAATCCTAGTCTCCTCATTGGAAGGTGAACGCTCTACCCCTTGAGCCACCACGGCTTGCCTTTTACATTTAATTTTTATTTTATAAACGTCATTGAATAGCCGATCCTATTTCGGGTATACGACTGCTTACGATGTTCAACTCCGTAGCCTGGTAATTGTGAACCAAATACAGAAAAAAAGAGAATTCCTGGATCACGTGTTGGAAGAAAATTTTCCCTTCTCGGAGGACTTTTTGATGGTATTAACCAACGCCTCCTACAACTGAAAGCCTCCACACAGTTTCTCTTAGGTAGTCCGATCAGACCAATATGATGGAAAGAGCCATTTAATAGAAAATCTAGTAAAAATAAGAAACTGGTAGCAAATATATGTCTTAAAATATTTTTTAATTTATGAATAAGGATTGTATTATTTACTTTCCTACCACCACAGATTCAATTCTCAAATATATATGATAAATTTCACTCAAGTACTATTAAAAATAGTATTTGGGTTCATGCGCACAACTGGTTCACTTTTAAAAAAGTCTGCGCAGACAAGTTATAAAACACCGTGCGGAGGCTTTCTAATGTAGGAGGTGATGGATTAACTCGCATTTCTTTTCATAAAGAGGAAAAAAAACCACGATAACATCCCCCTTTTAGATTGACAGCAAGGGGAATCTAACCCATGATCCCTCTATCACTGAGGATATTTTATAACAGCACTGTGGTCGGTGCGAGCCTTGTGCGACCAGCGATCCCTGAGATTCGAACCAGGTTTACCTCATTGGAAGGCGAACGCTCTATCCCCTGAGCCACAACGTTGTGACATTGTTGCTTTTATTTGTTAGCTCATTAATGCAGAACTTACTTTTTATGTGATGAAATATGCCCTTTCAAAATATTAAAATACGTCCATTTTAATATTTGCACTATACAGTGACATTTTTCACAATTTAATTAATTTCATTATAAAAAATTTGTATATACTTTATTTAACAGCACCGTTTCTTAAGCAAATTACAAATGTTGGCGTAACTGTTGGCGTAAGTTGGCGTAACTGTTTTCTGGAGAACTTGAGAATCCACTACAAAAAAAAAAAAAAAAAAAAAAAAAGATTCTTTTTAAGAATTTAAACCACCCCCAGCCGCAAGGAGCGAGCTTAACCCCTTCAAGACCGATGGAAAGTGAAAAGAAAAAAAAAAAAAAAAAAAAAAAAAAAACAATTCACCATTTCCACGTGCTCTTTGTTTATTTCGTATTGATACTGACGTAATATTAGCTATAATTTTAGACTAATACAAGATGTCATAAAGTAAAAAACAAAGCCTTAAAATTTGACTTGAAATTAAAAACTTTAACTGAAACACTAATGACACTAAACACATCATGTAAAAAACATACACTCTAGAGAAATTCACAAAAATGTTCTGCAGCGAACCAGAAATAAAAGCATAAGTGCTTAAATGAGGTGAAAATCAAACTCCTTGCTCTGTTTCTACAAATGATGCAATTATTTTCAATGAATTTTATATTTGATTATTTTAATAGACTAATAAAAAAAGTCCTTCATTTCAGCAGCTCAATTATCAAATTTTTCAATTTTCTCAAGAAATTTTAGGTTATTTCATCTTGTTATTTTTTATATTTTTTTTTACTTTGTTTAAAACATTGTGAAAAATTATAAGTGATCTCATTATGGATATATCTTTTTTCTTTCCAATGCCCACATGAAGAATGACCATTCGCTATTCTGGCTTTTGAAGGGCAAATTTGTTGGCCACTCTTACAGGGGCGCCATATTAGGTGGGTCAACTTTGCTCCCCCACTAAGGGCAGATAGTACAAAGAATGAAAGAACATCCATGCCTTGCAAAGGATTCGGAACTAGAACCTTTCTCGTGCTAGGCCTGTTCCCTGATCCCTACAAAGGCCGATCGACTTATTATGGACACGTGAAAGGTCTAAAGGTTCTGTAGAATTTTATGACTATAACGATACATTCAGGATAATTTTACGATGATAGGACGAGCTTGGATGATTGGTTGAAGAAACTGAAACAAGGAATTTTAGACACTAACGAAAGGATGAAAGACACGAACGCACAAAATGACACAAAAGGAGGCAACAAAGAATTCACTATAAATGCTCATAATTGCTACCATTAACAGCAATACGAAATACAGCTGCGATTGGGTGTTAATATAGTGGATAGAAAATCGCAATACACTGGGCAAACCCATCACCTCCTGCATCAGAAAGCCTCCACACGGTTTTTCGTAAGTAGTCCGCGCAGATTATTTAAAAATTGATCCGGTTGTGCCCCTGGAACCCTTATTCTATTTTAAAGTTTATTGAGAGAAATTTATGATATATATTTGAGAATCGAATCTGTAGTGGTAGACAAGTGAATAAGACAAACCAATTATATTCATAAATTAAAAAAATTTTTAGACGTATATTTGCAACCACTCTCTTATTTTTACTAGATTTTCTATTAAAGGGCTGTTTCGTAAACTGGTTTACGAAACAGCGATGTTGCGATTTATTATTTATTCCCACTCAAATGAATTAGTTAGAGCCCCTAGCCATCACCTCCTACATCAAAAAGCCTCCACACGGTCTTTTATAAGTTGTCCGCGCAGACTATTTAAAAAGTGAACAATTTGTGTGCATGAACCCAAAATCTTTTATGAAAGTAATTGAGAGGAATTTATCATATATATTTGAGAATTGAATCTGTAGTGTTTGACAAGTGAATGAGGCAAACCAATAATATTCATAAATAAAACAAATTTTAAGTCATATATTTGCTACCACTTTCTTATTTTAACTAGATTCTGTATTAAATGACGCGTGGATATCCTTCACAGTGGTCTGATCCATCACCTCCTACATCAGAAATCCTCCACACGGTTTCTTATAGGTAGTCTGCGCAGACTATTTAAAAAGTTAACCTGTTGTGCGCATGAACCTAAATTTTATTGTACGAAGTGACTGAGATAAGTTTACCATATATATATGAGAATTGAATATGTAGTGGTAGACAAGTAAATAAAACAAACCAATCATAGTCATAAATTAAACAAATTTTTAAACATATATTTGCTACCACTTTCTTATTTTTACAAGTTTTTCTATTAAATGGCTCTTTCGTATACTGGTTTACTTTCATAGTGATCTGATCGGGCTATCTACAAAAAACCGTGTGGAGGCTTTCAGTTGTAGGAGGTCTTATCTGATCGGACTACCTATAAAAAACCGTGTGAAGGCATTCAGTTATAGGAGTTGGTCTGGTGCCCTGGTGTTATCTACAAACTCATTCAACTAAATTTCAAATCTGATCATCCAACTTTTTCGAAACAATAAAAACTTCCAAATCAACCTCCTAGACACTAATTCTATAAAAAAGAAAGGTCAAATTTGTAGTATCCCTTGGAAGTATCCTGAGACTGATTCTATATATCCTTAATTCGCAAGAATTCTTATACAACTAACAAGATCAAAATAGTATTTCTGCACTATATAATGGTTACACGGGAACAAATGTTAAGTCAAGAAATCCGATTATTACGCTTAGAGTAGTAGTAGTTCATTTACGTAACACTAGAGCTGTACAATGGGCTATGAGCAACGGTCTGGGAAACATCCTTGAGGATGATCAGAAGACATGCCATCACAATTTTGATTCTCTGCTGAAGGGATGGCTCCCTCGCTTTGATAGTCCAACGACCTGCTCAACGCCTCTTAAAACCGAAAGCCTCCACACGATTTTTTTTTTTTTATAGGTAGGCCGATTCGACCACTATAAAGGTAAACCAGTTTATGAAAGAGCCATTTAAAAATCTATTCAAAATTAGAAAGTGGTTGCAAATATATATCTAAAAGTTGTTTAATTTATGAATATGATTGGTTTGTCTTATTTACTTGTCAACCACTACAGATTCACTTCTCAAATATATATTAGTTTCTCTCAAGTACTTTAAAGAAAAGAATTTCAATCCATGCGCACAACTGGTTTACTTTTTAAATAGTCTGCGCAGACAACTTCAAAAAAACCGAGTGAAGGCATTTTAATGTCGGATGTGATGTCTCAGTTGTCCTTAATTGAAGTTAGACGCTACTGAATTCATTTTCAGTCGAAACGTAAATTATTACAGAGGACGTTATCATAGAATCAATGGTTCAAGTCCCAAATTAGTAGTTATTGCAACTTAAGTAGTGCAGAGATATCAACTTTCTCTGCTTTGTTGGGAAAAAAATCGTGTTGAAGTATCATTATGTACTAAAATTTATATTTCAGTGTATGATTCTTAATCTTGAAAATTTGATTAAAATTATTTCACCCACAACCGAGAATAATTCAATAAATGGGATATATTTTTCATGTTTATGTTGAAAATTTTAAAAGTTTTAATATTACCTTAATTATAGGAATTGGGGATTGGAATAGGAATTAGGGATTGGAATAGGAATTAGGGATTGAATTAGGAATTGGAAATTTTAATGATTTCATCTTCAGTTTCGAGAAGAACGTATAGTCTTTAGGTCCGCGTCCTTTATCTTAAAATCGTATATTTGCTATAATCGCTGTTTTAGTTAGCATGATATTTAAAATTTAGGTATCGAACTGAGCTATAAGAAAATCTTAATTATTTCATAAAATTTTAAAATTTTTCCTAGTTGCAGATACTTAATTTTTTTTATCCTTGACTTTTTTTTTTGAATTGAAAAATATGTCAGCCGGATTAATGATTTTATCTTCAGTTTTGAGAGGAACGTATTGTTTAGGGCTACGTCATTTATCTTAAAATCGTATATTTGCTATAATACCTGTTTTAGTTAGCATGATCTCTAAATGTTAGATATTGAGAAAGTTTTAACACCAAGATAAATTCCTTTTAAAATTTACAAATATATTTTGTAGTTAGGATTTAGTAAAAAATAATTCGTTTCTTCAATCATTATATAAAATTATTGAATATGTCTTCATTGCAGCGACCCTGAGCAACGCCTCCTATAACTGAAAGCCTCAACACGGTTTTTTATAGGTAGTCCAATCAGACCACTGTGAAGGATATCCACTTTCCGAACGAGTCATTTCATACAAAATCTAGTTAAAATAAGAAAGTGGTAACAAATATATGTCTAAAAATTTGTTTTATTTATGAATATTATTGGTTTGCCTTATTCACTTGTCAACCACTACAGATTCAATTCTCAAAAATATATGATAAATTTCTCTAAATTACTTTTATAAAAGGTTTTGGGTTCATAAGCACAACTGGTTCACTTTTTAAATAGTTTGCGCGGACTACTTATAAAAAACCGTGAGAAGGCTTTTTGATGTACGAGGAGATGCCCTGAGCGAGTTTTTTTAAAATTCCCTTATTTCTTTATCTTTCACTTTTTTGTTTAAATAAATCATAATAAATGAAAGTGAGAGGCATCTTCCAGTCGTCTTTTACAAGGTGAAAAATTCAAGAGGTACTTTGTCATAAAACCATGTATTTGCTGTAAAAGCTGTTATGTTTAACATAACTTCTGATAAGATCATCGATGTTGCACATTTGCAAACAAGTTATGTTATTGTTACCGATGGTACTGTAATCCATTCTCTACGAAGAGCTGTGAAAGTTCGTGCCGATTTTCGATAAGCGGAGCACCCAAAAAACCGTAAAAAAATATTATAGTGGTTGCAAAATTATGCTATAAAATATATTTCTTGTTTTTAATCGGACGTCTCTACTACCTCTATGTCAACAATGTTTCTATCAGCAGCAAATGCAAAACTGTTATACAATTTGAAAGATAGTTTTTGAAGCTTTAAAAAATAGTATCATTTTTATCCATTCAAAATTTACGCGACCAAAAAGAGGGTAGGAAATAAAAAGCTGATTTTCTTTTTCAATTCTCTATATTTAAAAAATGCAAACTTATATAAATATTGCAATCCGATAGAATGGTTTAAAAATTGCTGTTATCAAAGCTAGAAAGAATTCTTTTAGTGTATTCGTATTAACTTTCATATTTAAAAATAACATCATTTTTAAAAGTTGCAAACATGATCTTTCAAATTGTGCAAATAGGTATGCATTGTAAAATCCTTCAAAACTTTTTTCGCTAGAAGGAAAATTGTTTACATAGAGTTAATGTGAAAATGTTTCCATTGTTTAGATGCTAAGCCAAAAAGGGAAATGGATGATTAACTAAAGGCTTAAATAGTGTAACTCAACTATAAAGATTTCAGTGTAGGGTGACAAAAATGGTTTATTAATAGTTAACTAATAATCATAGCTTGTTTACATTTCCTAATTAGACCAATCTCACTAGTTATTTTCTCCCTTTAAATGCAGAGATGCCAACTTGCTCCGGACAGCAAATATATATTTAAAAAAGGTAGTTTATCAATTGTGATTCTTGATTTAATGTATTCAATATAGTAGATTTTTATCCACCACTACTTCTAAATAATTCGTAGGTTTATATAATTCAGCACTTTATACCACTGATGTCGTGCTATGCCTTTTTAAATGCAAGCAAAAATAGTCAAATATTTACTAAGTTTTTTTTTGTGGTTATTTACCGTTTTTTTTAATTAATTTTTCGTATCCGGAGCAGTTGGCATCTCTGTAAATGACACATTTCTAATTATGTAATCATATTTATGAGATGATACTGTGATCAAGAACGTTTCATGACATGGTCTTAGAAAACAAAAATTATTATTATGACAGATTAATTTGCCAGGTTATTTTGCCGGAAATCTGGTAGCCTGTATAAATAAAATATAAGCAGTTTTACCAAATTGCGGATAACAGAAAATATTTTAAATAATTGCAAACATAACTAGATTTCAAAGTTGCCGAACTTACATCCTGGAACTAATATGAAGATGAAAAAAGTTAAACTTTTATAAGCCCATTTTAAAAAGTTTTCAACAACTCGGATAAACTGTTTAAAGATCCACTTTTATATCGCAATCTTAAAAAATGCGCTAGAAAAACCAATACTTTTAGAACATTTATTTTAGAAGATGAATATTTATATGAATTGTAATGAAATAACCTATTTTATTTTATATTCTCCTAAGGAATTTACTAATTGTTTTTCTTTTTTTTATGCGTTTAATGCGAACATTAATCAAACAGTAACTAAGTTAACCCTTTGCACTCGAGAGGTGACAGTCAGTCACCACTGTCACCTATAAATTACCCACCACTCTAAATGTTAAATTTTTTTCCCCTTAATGTTTAGTTACCACTTCATTCAGTGATCTCCGGGTATTATAAGGTAAGTTTGTAAAAAAATCTTTCAAAATGTTAGTGGTTACGTGCATTTTTTTACCGGTTGAAAGAATTTCGAGTGCAAAAGGTTAAAAGGTAAATAAGATACTGCTTTTGCCCTGGGCATAATACTAACCTTCTACAATTAAATTGAGTAAATTTGCAATTGGTAATGTTTTAGAGTGTTTCTAACTGGGGTTATTTCGACAATTTTTAAGCTTCTAATAAAATTTCCGTATACGTCTCTATAAGTTTAGTGAAAGGAAACATTTCTAATGGTGTTTAAAAATATCTTAACTATTTTCTCTTTTTATAAATATTCTTAAACTCGATGCAAAGTAATTCTTCGATGCAAAGTACTACAACTGGTAACACTAGTTACCAGGTGTTTCATACTGAAAAGTTCAGTTATGTTTCCTTCATAATAAGGCGTAAAAATAGTAAAATACATGAGTGCAGATGAAAAAAAAAACATATATTATTATTTAACCCTGTGCACTCGAAGTTCTTTCATCAGTTAAAAAAAAGGACGCCACCACTAACGTTTTGAAAGATTTTTTACAAACTTCCCATATTATATCCGGAGAATGAAGTGGTAACTAAACATTAAGATAACTAAACATAAGATTTATGTTTCACAATTAAACCACTTTAATTGTGAAACATAAAATTTAACAATTAAGAAGATGGATAATTTACAGGCGACATATGTGACTGACAGCCACCTCTGGAGTGCAAAGGGTTAATATTTTTATTGATTATAATCATTCTAGGCACTCGTTAAAATGTTAGATTCTAGTCATAAAAATTTTGATCATAGCTATTCGCCGAAATATATTAACCTTTTCCATTCGAGAGGTGACTATCAGTCACCACTGTCGCCTGTGAATTACCTACCACTCTAATTGTGAAACTTTTTTCATCTTAACGTTTAGATACCACTTCATTCAGTGATCTCCGTGTATTATAAGATAAGTTTGTAAAAAAAACTTTCAAAATGTTAGTGGTTGCATCCATTTTTTTGACTGTTGGAAGGACTTCGAGTGAAAAGGGAGAGAGAACTTTGCGTTGATACATAATACGAATGCTACTTTTGGAAAAACCCTTGAAAATTTCTTTTTTAAAAAGAAATATACCTCATCATTATGTTATAGATAGAGTTTTGAAAACGAAGTCAGTCAAAGAGATGCTAGATTCATCCACTTTTGTTCTTAAATAGAACACATTCGAAGTTTCAGCAATGATTTCTCGTGAAATTTCTGAACCACAAATTCTCCTGCTTTCAATTTCAGGGATTTTTCTTCAATATTAAAGAGTTTTTTCAATCATTCTTTTCTATTAGAACTGGTTAATTCAAGGTTAGCATTGCCAGCCTCTTCTTTCTCATTCGAGTCTTCACAACGCCTCCTGAAACTGAAAGCCTACACACGGTTTCTTATAAGTAGTCCGAACAGATCACTTTGTAGGTAAACCAGTTTACGAAATAGCCAGTTAATAGAAAATCTGGTAAAAACAAGGAAGTAGTAGCAAATATATGTCTAAAATTTTTTTTTAATTTGTGAATAATGTTGTTGTGAATAATGTTATACCGGAGTAAAAACTGGTAACAAATAAATTTCATTTTATAGTTTTTTTCCGGGAATAATGAAAATCTATAACTACCAATTGTTTTTAACGGATGCAATTTTTATATTGAATTGCTTCTTCGCCGTGAAACATTTCCTTACAGTGAATTGTTATTGTTGAGAATAGATTAACTCTTCCCGAATATTATCTAATATTGAAATAGTTCTTCTACCAGTATTTTCTCTTTCCCGTCCCACATTCAGGCCTGAATACCCGGCGTATTTTTGCTAACTCTTTCTTATTTTTACTAGATTTTCTATTAAATGGCCCCTTTCGTGAACTAGTTTACCTCCATAGTGGGCTGATCAGACTACTTATAAGAAACCGTGTAGAGGCTTTCGGTTGGGATTGGGTGTTCTCTTAAATGTTTGACAGTGTGTGTAGTTTTAAGAATCTATTTCAAAAACAACATGTTTGATGCTCTAAACCACCGTCGTTGTGGATTTGTAATTTCCGACACCTTATTTGCACTAGTCTCCAATCATGGTTGTATTTTGATAATTTTGTAAAGCTACCATATTGACGCTTAAAATCAAAATGTACCTTTTCATTGTAAATTTTTATTTTCATGATGAATGGGATAGGGGCCGCTGCGCGGCCCAGGTGCCCAGCTTTTTTAAATAAAGAAGAAGAAGAAGCTTTCGGTTGGCGTTGAGTAAGTTGTCATCAGTGCAATTATTGAACTTTTTTGGGATATGTGTAAAAGTAAATGATTCCTTATATTTTCTTTCTGACCATTAGAACGTTATTTCACAATATAGGTGATCGTATTCATTTTTTTTTTGTTCTACAAAATGAATTATTTTTTTAAAATTGTAAATCTTTTTCAGAAAATCGCTCTTCATCAAAGAATTTATTTCCTATCAAGCAAACTTTATTATTTTTTGTCCTCTAGTGCAAATAAGGTGTCGGAAATTACAAATCCACAACGACGGTGGTTTAGAGCATCAAACATGTTGTTTTTGAAATAGATTCTTAAAACTACACACACTGTCAAACATTTAAGAGAACACCCAATAAGTTTCCATTCTCGCTAAATTTGCAATATCTAAGACTATGTAAAAACAAAAAAAAGTGGTAGAAACATATGTAATTAATTTAATTTGTGCAACAAACTGATTTTTTCAAATTTTAAATACCGTTAATAAAACTGCTATTTATGAATTTTTTTTAATTTTTGCTCTATTTAAACTTCATTAATGTTTGCCCTAGATTTCTAAAAAAGTGTCAAATGAATAAAATCAACAACTTTGGTTTCTAATACCCAGCATGATGTTTAGTTTTAAAACTACAAGCCAATTTGAAAGAACATTAATGAATCATTAATGTTCACCCTCAGTGCAAATAAGGTATCAAATAAATAAAATCAACAACTTTCGTTTAGAGTAAACATGATTTTTTGCCTTTAAACTGCAAACACATATAAAAGAACATTAATGTTCACCCTCAAGTGCAAATAAGGTGTCAATCAAATAAGATCAGCAACGTTGGTTTAGAGTTCTGAAACTACATAGATTGAGACTACATACATAGAGTTGGTTCTAAAACTACATACACACTTAAGAGTACATAAGTTTTCATTTTTCAGAAGTTACAATAAATAAGACTATCGAAAAACGGAAAAGAAAGGGGTCGAAAAATCCATCCATATTTTATTTTATGTATTGCCATGCAAGCTTGAAGATTAAAATAATACTTTTGAATAAAAGATGCGAATATTTCAGATGTTGAAGTATATATCTTAAAGGTATAAAGTAATCTCTCGTCGATAAAATAATCTCACTAAATGCTTAGTAAGTTTAAGTTATGTGGCATGTTAAAATTTTAATATTTAATGAAATAATACGCATTTTGCACCAAACAAATACTTTTTTTTGTATAAACTACACTCTGATATTTAGTTGTTCGTAAAATATTATTTTCAGTGGTAGTGAACCTAAGCAGATATATTTGAAATAAATAGATTTTTATAAAACTTATCAGAACAAAAGAACATGGCTATTTTTCTATCTGAGATTTAATAAATTTGTTTAAATTATATACCTCTAGACGAAGTTCTTTTAAATCTAATCTATTAAAATATTAATGCAATACATTTCCTACTTCTATGAAAAATATTTTCCAAAACTACAGAAATTCCTTAGTTGTTGGAAGTGTAGTGTTATGGAAAACCTTTCCATCAAATTGAAAAAAAAAAGAGAATGCTGCCGTTTTTAATATGGATAGTGATTTATAAAGAACACAAAAAAAAAAGTTTCAGCCCATTTGCGCACAGCTTCATTTTATTAGCATGTTTTCGCATTTTGAAAAAAAAAAATTTATTAAGGGGTACACATTTAAAAACAAAAGATTTCTGTAATTTTATCAACAGCTTTACGATGAGAGAGCTGGTACAAAGGTGGTGGAACTTTTAAATCATTTATATGTAGTAGTGTGGAAAAAAAGTTTAAGCAAATAAAAAAAATAATACATTAAAACATAAACTTAGCTACCACTGGAATAAATTTGTAAAAAACAAGTTTGGAAAGCTGGCAGACCCGTAATAGGATGGTTTCTTTTTTAGAAAAAAAAATGCTATCACAGCTGCTTCATTATTAGTGTTAATTTTGAAAAAAAAAATCATTCTGTCAACTGCAATATGTAAATTATACAAATATATTCAGGTATAAATCAATCAGATTAGGGTCAACCTATGTTTCGTATTTTAGAAAAAAATGCGTTGCTACGAAAATAAGCTTGTATTAGGTTTATGTCTTCTCTCAATTTACGAAAGTCTAATTACGTTTTCGCTTTAAATATAAATAATTTGAAATTCGTGTTTTCGGTTTTTTAGAACTGGGCATCTGAGGCCTAAATGGCCCTTATCCCGTTCATCATGAAATATCCAAAAGGGACATACATAGGAAAGTTGTATTGGTGGTTCGGAAAAGAACCTGAAATGCGTTAAAATAAGGAAAGGCATCATGAAAGATGTAGCAGGCTTGATGGTGAGGCTCTTCATCTAGTGTTGGGAGCAGGGAGATGAGTAATGAGATGATTTTCTCGTCTTTCAAAAGTTCCTGAAGTTCTTTGATGATCCTCAGGAGCTTCACTGCACTGCTGGGGGCATCTTGTGGTCTACGCGTAAAGGTGCGATGATTTCGCCTCGGCCGAGCACCACAGCCCGTAAAACAGGCCGAGTGATCGCCTTGACAATTGATGCATTTGGCTGGAAGGGAGAGAGGCTTCACGCACTGGTAGGTAAAATGTGCTCCTGCACATTTCATTTAGGCTGGATCACTTGAGCATGCTTTCTGCCAAATTTCTGGAAATTGTAGCATTAGATGGCGTAACTCCCTCCGTTAAATTTCTCGATTTGGACTGGAAAGGACAGCAGATTCTTTGTGGAAATAAAGTCCCGATGTTCTGGGAAGTCATGGAGTATCACTAGAAAAAGGGGGAGGAGCTTCTATCCGTTGTCATGCCTCTTAGTTGCTCTATCTTGATTGGTCGTCGACCATTGTCCTCTATATCTTTCCGAAGATCTTCCGTTCGGATGTCTCATTCGAGCATTAGATTTCATCGAGTGAGGTTGTGTTGTGACTGAGCTCGGAGCTACCATGGCAACTTACCAACGATACGGTCGGGGAGGAAAGCGGCGGACCGATGGGCCCGCACAATCCCCTTCAACGAGCTGACTACCGACGAAGAACGTTTTGAGTTCACGCGGAATATGGCCAGCGAACTTTACACTAAAGACGATATTGATGGAAAGATTGACTTCTGGGAATGCCGAATTCGAGCAAAACCTGAAAATGCCTGCTTGTATAAGTACTGGCTTCAAGCCTTCCTGGACAGAAAAAATGAGCTCTTCCCCGAGGAAACTGCCGTAGAACCTACGACGCCACCCGACACAGAAATGCCTGAGTACACAGACACGTCTGCGGAGCCCTCAGTGATAGAACCATTACCCCACCCAGAGACTACGGAGACAAGTCCTGAAACTACTATTGATCCAGTCAACATGGAGACGGATCATGAACTAGTACCAGAAATTAAACCACAGAAAGAGTCTGAGTCGGAACTAAAGAAACCTCCAGCCAAGAGACGAAAATAGAAAAAGATTCCCTCTGCCAACCCTGAAAAGAACGACATAGACCCTCCTAAGAGCATACCGATTTCTGCACATCATCAAAGACCTGCAACAACTCCTGAAAGATCAGGAACTCGTTAGTTTACTGAGATCACTGCTAGCAGAGAAGACATAGACACAGTCATCCCCCTCCAAGCCCACACCCTGCAAAGACGTCCACAGCCTTCCTGTGGAAATTTTCTACTTTTAAAGCCATTTTAGTTACAGTTGCCTAAGGGCAAATCTCAACAGATGATAAAGTGAGATGCCCTTTTCGCGGGCAGGCACTTTGAATCAACTTATATCAAGGCAAGTCAAGTTCGGATGTCTACTGTAAGGCATCGCACGAGAAATTTAAGTTTTCTCGGGAGGTAATTGTTCTTGGTCGGTGTAAAAATTTCCACCAATTCTGGTTTGGGTGAAGTGATCTCAGGTGTTGACTCAAGACTGGTAGATGGTCTCCTGGTTTCCACTGGCATTTCTGATTTTCTTTTTTCTCTTTCTCGGTCTTTCGGAGGAGGAAACTTTAGGAGGAGGATCATTTTCTACACTTATCTCAGTAGATAGCTCGATTTGGGTAGTTTCCAGTTGAGGCTCGCAGGAAGAAACAGTTTCTGTGGGTTCCGTCGTCTTTTCAGGCAGATTTGACTTCTCCGATTCCATGGGCGTGGTTGATTCAGGTTCCACAGGACACCGTGGACTCCTTGCTTGCTCTAAGTCGATGAATTCCTGCTCGTAGGAAATAAGTGTCTCCTGGTTAAAGACATTATTCTCCTTCACTAGTTTAAGAAGAGCAGCACGAGTAGCAATTCGTTGATCGATTTCTTCTATGCAGTAATGGCTCAATGGGGGATCAAGGAGCTGTGGGGGTTGCCGCACGGACCAAATAATTTGAAATAGTGGTCTACGACAGAATAATTAAAGAGATAATAAAAAATAAAAGTGCATTGAATTTCCACCACTTTTAACACCCCTGCAATGACATATTTTGACGTGTGAGACTCGTCAGGTATTTTTTTCGAATAAATAAAAAGTGGTGGCAATAGTATGTTGCTGTATGTTCATTTCAGAAATTATTAATACAATGATAATTATCACATCATATAAATGATAATATATCTAGATCTCAAATTTACTTAGGTAATTAATAGAATTAAGAAAAAAAAACTATCTTCAAACAAAAACCTATTACCAGTTTTTCATTTGTCTGTCTTCTCTTAGGACAGAGCTGGCAAGAAGAACGATAGGCAGTTTTTAAGAAAACTTTCCTCTAGTGGCAGCTAACTTATATGTTTTATGAAGGATTATTAAATTTGTTGATACGGTTTATAGTCATTTTCCTCACCACTACATGTAAATGACTAAAACATTCATATGAAACACCACTTTATTCCAGCTCCTCATGGTGAAGCTTTTAAAATGTTCCCAAAATTTATTTTATAAATATTTTTGTTATAGAAAGTATTTTGAAGGCTTTAACTCTCAATTGTCTATCATGCTATAAAATAATTTGGAGTCTATTGTATTAAAATGTTTTGATTTGGCTACATTAACAATATTAAAAAAATCTTTATATATATATATATATATATATATATATATACAGTACCCTTCCAAATTATTAGGGGCACTTAAAATTTCTAAAACATTGTCATTTTTCAAAGTGTCATAACTTTTTCAAATATGAATCAATTTTCATAAAAATTTCAGGATATCATTTTCAGGTCTTCTGCTTTCCCCTAAAAATTTAATTTATCTCAATTTTTTGCAAAAATTTGCACATTTGAACAAAGCAATTTTTAAAACAAAATGTCAAGTTTGACAAGTTGCTACTGTGTAACAAAGTTTTTTGCATAAAAATTATTATTTATACATTAAAGTACAAGTCATTAACTTTAAAACGCGCTAAAATAAATGACTTTACAAATAAATGATGAAATTTTTTTGTCATTTATAGTGAAAATGAAATTATTGTGAATTTGAAAATTATTTAGTATATATTTAGTATAGATATTATTGCAAAAGCAAAAGCTTGTATTGAAAGTATGCCACGAAGAAAAAACACAGTTATACAAGCAAAAGGACATGTTACAAAATATTAAGATTTTTTTTATTATACTTCTTTTTGTCAAAAAGTTTCAGAAGTTTATAATAAAGTTAAATTTCTTAAAAAATTCTTGAATCGTTTTTTAAAATTGTTTTTGCAAATTTACAAATAATGTTCCTGTTTGTAATAATTTTTTAAATAAAAACTTAATTAATCTGAATAAGAAAGTTGCAAAATAATAATACTGAATACTAAATAATTTTCGAATTCACAATAATTTCGTTTTCACTCTAATTGACAAAAAATTTTCGAAATCTCATATCTCAGACAAAGAAAATCGTAAAGTCATTTACTTTAGCGCGTTTTGAAGTTAATGACTTGTACTTTAATGTGTAATTAATAATTTTTATGCAAAATATTTTGTTACAAAGTAGCAACTTATCAAACTTGACATTTTTAAAAAAAAAAATTGCTTTGTTCAATTGTGCAAATTTTTGCAAAAAATTGTGATAAATTAAATTAGTAATTTTTAGGTGACAGTAGAAGACCTGAACATGATATCCTGAACTTTTTATGAAAATTGATTCATTTTTGACAAAGTTATGACAGTTTGAAAAATGACAATTTTTTAGAAATTTTAAGTGTCCCTAATAATTTGGAAGGGTACTGTATATATATATATATATATATATATATATATATATATATATATATATATATATATATATATATATATATATATATATATATATATATATATATGTATATATATATGTATATATATATATATATATATGTATATATATATATATATATATATATATGTATATATATATATATGTATATATATATATATATATATATATATACATATATATATATATATACATCATATATATATATATATATATACATATATATATATATACATCATATATATATATATATATATATATACATATATATATATATACATATATATATATATATATATATATATATATATATATATCCCATGTCCCTGAAATGTATAACACATTCAAGATTAGTGTTGCAAAGCAAAGTACAGCATTTTATTCAGCTAAAAAATACTTTTATGAAAAATTAAAAGCATTCTTTTAATTTAAAACATTGCTAACACGACCTATTTGAGAATAAAAAGTGGATAGATGTTAGTGTAATATTATAATGTACACTTACGAAATTTTGCAAAAAAGAAATTCATTTGTTGCCTGAATTAATTAATTAATTCGTTTATATTAATTAATATTTTTTCAATTTTGTTTTTTATTTTAATTTTAAATTTCTAGATAAAAGAGCGTTGACTCTTTTAAGGTTAAAGAAATTATAAGAATTAAAAAGTTGTCTTAAAATAGAAGTATTTTACATAATATATCGAAAAAATACTCTGATGATTAAAATGAAATTTTATTTTCTTAGTCAAAAATAAATAGACTTTAAAAATAAATTTCAGAAAAAATTTCCATTCTAAAAAAGAAAGGTAGTATTCCTTAAATTTTCTCTATATAAACCCTTGAGAAGAGTGTAAGAGAAAATTTCTTCACCAGCTGTTTAAGAGATTCTTCTTTAAGCAAACTCAAATTTCAAATCTATTCTTTAAGCATATCGTACTTGGGTACCTGTCATTCACAGCTGCTGTTTGACGAACTGCTCAACGAGCTTTTTTGGGTACTTTAGAAGAACTTTCTGAGTGATAAATTGTTAGCAAAGTTTTATTTTTTCTAAAGTATAAAAACAACTTTAAAATTTTTGTTTAAGAAAATCTTAAAATATGTGTGGTTCAATATTTGAATCGAAATGTTCGTTGGCGAGCAATTTTGATTCTGTAATCTGAAGAGAAATTTTTCTTATGTCGAACATTGAATACTTGCATTATATTTGTTTAAAAAAATAGACAAAAAACTTTTGCATAAAAATATGATGAGCATTAGAAAACATGGTTTTATTTAATTATTAAGAAGAAAAGAGCCGTAAAATATAATTAAAAACGCATACGTTTTACTAGTAAAAATTAGTTATTTTGTTTTTATGTATTGTACAACGTGCAAAAAAGAAAAAAAAAATACCCACCAACTGTTGATCTAATGATCGGATTTTCACGTACTAGGACCCAAACTTAATGGTTGGAGAAGATGATTTCGAAAATGCTAATTATTTACTGCAAATGATTTTTTAAGCTATGAAATTAGGTACAACAACGTTCTTCTGCTGAATACTTTTTTGACCTTCAAAATAGAGGGGATAGCCGCAATTAGATATGATCCTCATAGTTTGGTCAGGAGAACTGTTGAAAGTTTGAACCCCTTATTGTTAATTTTACTTTTCACGTATTTTGCCATGTTTCCAGAAATTTTTCAGTAAATTAAAAAAAAAGTCTATTATAATATCAGCTTGAAAAAAAATTTTTTTTTTTATTATATTTAGTATTTTTTAATATTATTTTATTTCATAATTATCATAAGTTTCTGAAAAGAAGGGTATACAAATTTTAACATTATTTTAAAAAAATGTAATTGAAAATCACAAAATACAAAATTGGAAAGAAATCGATTGAATAGTTCCAGAGAAGCCAGAATCTTAGCAGTGGCTGGTCGATTCGTGTCCCGCACCCGGCTTGCACCGACCACATTGCGGACAAAAAAATATCCTCAGTGGTAGATAGATGGTCAGTGGTAACGTATCTATGGTTAGTGGTAGATGGTAACAATGTGAGGTTTTTCTTTCCATATAACGCAAATGCGAGTTAGTTCCATCAGAAAGTCCTTTGATTCCTTTTTCTTCTGGATTGGGTTCGAAATTTCTAGGTTACGGAGTTGAACATTGGTATAGTTCGTTCACCAGGAGTTGGCACTTGGCTCCACCTCCTCGGACGCAGAGTTCATTTCAGCGCGGGGGAGTGAGAGGAAAAACATCTCCACGCTTGAAATCGTGATAACCTTTAACCCCATGGGGACGGGTGATTCATAAAAGCATTCGTACAAAATCAGAATCAGGATGTAAATAAATAAAAAACGGTAACTTAAATGTAGGCTTGCTAATTTGACTGACTTACTTTGCCTTTGCTTTAATTACTGTTATTTTAACACGTTCACGCCGGCTGTTCACACTCAGGCCTGAGAGCGGGACGGAAAACAGAAATTACTGGTAGAAGAACTATTTCAATATTAGATAATATTCGGGAGGGGTTAATCTATTCTCAACAATAAAAATTTACTGGAAGGAAATTTTTCTCGGCGAAGAAGCAATTCCATTATAAAAATTGCATCCGTTAAAAACAATTGGTAGTTATGGATTTTTATTACTCCCGGAAAATAACTAAAAAATGAAATTTATTTGTTACCAGTTTTTACTCCCGCGCCGGCGTGAACGTGTTAATCATAGATATATTTTATTTTATAACCGTCGTTGAACAGCCAACCCAATTTCATGGGTTTACGACTACTAATGTTCAACTCCGTAGCCTTGTAATTTTGAACCAATCCAGAAGACAAGGAAACTCCTGGATCAGTACCCCCAGAGGTATTGATTTGATATAATCAATCATAGATATATTATTTTATATTTTATAACCGTCGTTGAACAGCCGACCCAATTTCATGGGTTTACGACTACTAATGTTCAACTCCGTAGCCTTGTAATTTTGAACCAATCCAGAAGACAAGGAAACTCCTGGATCAGTACCCCCAGAGGTATTGATTTGTTATGGGAACATGGAGGACTTTGATACTCGACAGATTTAACGTGCACCAGTCACCATTTACTACACGGGGAGTGTTCAGCCGGCGAGGATCGAACCCACGACCTCTTGGACATGGGCCCAACATCCTACCGACCAGGCTATCAATGTTAGTTCAAAATGTAACTAAATAATTTTATTTTGAACTAAGTAATGGTGAATTAAATAAATCAAACAATTATAACCCCGCCCGCAAATAAATTGCTAAAGAACTACTTTGGTTACCAATTTTATCTTTTTACCCCTGATTGATACGGTTTTATGATGGCACGTATTTGTGACTGACGGCGCGAAAGGGTTAATGCGCGCCAAATCAACGTCTCTACAACTGAAAGCCTCCACACGATTTTTTATTGGTAGTCCGCTCAGACCACTATGAAGGTAAATCAGTTTACGAAAGAGCCCTTTAATAGAAAATTTAGCAAAAATAAGAAAGTGGTAGCAAATATATGTCTAAAAATTTTTTTAATTTCTGAATATGATTAGTTTGTCTTATTTACTTGTCTACCACTACAGATTCAATTCTCAAATATATATGATAAATTACTCTCAGTCACTTTTAAAATAGAATTTGGTTTCCTGCGCTCAAACTGTTCACTTTTTAAATAGTCTGTCTGCGCAGACTACTTATAAGAAATCGTGTGGAGGGTCTCTGATGTAGGAGCTGCTGGCTAAACACGAACTGTGAATTCTTTTTCAGTCACTTACTTCGCTTTATCATCAGCTATTATACCTTTCGTTACTCTAGCTAATAAACTATTTTATATTTAAAAACTTTAGCCCAGAAAAATATCTCAAAAAGAATAAACTAGTCAATAAAAAGAGAGAAATATCAACAAGTATATGAAGTAAAATGCACATGAATATTGCAAAAATAATTATTTTTGTAATACGATCGCCAAATAGCAACCTTGTTCATATTCTTCTCCCCAAAAAAGCGAAATAGTATCATCGGATACCACGTGATGAAGGCGGAGCCAAGTGCCAACTCCTGGTGAACGAACTATAGCTGTAAATCCAAAAATGGGTCTTTTGTAGAAGGTTAGTATTGGGACGTTTTAGATTAACAATAACCCTTTGCTTCTAGAGAGATTCAAATATTGAAGTTCTTCTTATGACTTATAAATGGAATCCTATTTTAGAAGTATTGGAAAAGAGGAGACAAGTTTGGGCATTTTTATAGATTTGGCAAAAACAGATTGCTTATTATTTTGAACCTACCTCGCATTTTTTTCATTAAAATTTAAACTTTTGTTTTCTTTTCGAATGATACAAAAACTAATTTGAATTTATACTTTTTAAAAATCATTTTTTTTTCAAAAAGTAATAATAATAATACAGTATGTTTTTTTTCCACAAATTTTTGACGTGGGAGTATAGTTTAATGTGACGTTGACACGTCATAAGACTAAATATTTAACCCATTGTTACTGACGAAAAAAAGCCAGTAAAATATAAATGGAACTAACTTTAGTCTAAAAATACATCCTTAAGTAAATAATATTAACAATCTTTAAAAATCTTACCACAAAAGTCTAATCGATATATTAATGTTTTTAAACTTAAGGAACTTTTTAAAACTTAGCCCCTTGGGGACGGGTGATTCATAAAAGCATTCGTACAGAATCAGAATGTATATAAATAAAAAACGGTAACTTAAATGTAGGAGTTGCTAATTTGACAGTATTACTTTGCTTTTACTTTAATTATTGTTAGTTTAATCATATATATAATCATGTTAGCTCAAAGTATAACTAAATAATTTAATTTATAACTAAGTAATGGTGAATTAAATAAATCAAACAATTATAACCCCGCCCACAAATAAACTGCAAAAGAACTACTTTGGTTACCAGTTTTATCTTTTTACCCTGATTTTATGCTGGCACGTATTTGTGACAGTTTGCGCGAACGGGTTAAAGAAAACTTTTACTGTAATATTTTAATATTTCATTTTCGATATGGTAATAAATTTTAAATAATATGGCAAGCACGATACATAAATAATTTAAACAAATATATTTATATGATCTGATAATAGTGCGATATAGCATTGACGAAAGCAATGATTTAAGCAATGACGAAATTAAACGATCTTATCTTACAACAACTTAGTTTGTTGTAAGAATTTCGAATAAATATTGATCTTGGAATTAAGAACAAATCTACAACTTCTGCATGGCAGGGATGTTATAAGAAACTTAAATTTTAAAAAGTGTTGATCATTAAACATCTAATATTCTTTTAATGAGATTTAATCTCTAAATGAGATAAAGAGATTCGTAGCTTATTTCTTGTAGTTAACTATTAAAGGTAATGCAAAGAATTTTCCGGATTAAATATGAAGATCTTCTGGATTAGATATGGAGACTGCTTCTTATGTAAATATAAGAAGCGGTAGAGTCTATCAATTTATTTATATTTATTTAATGTAACTAATAATTCATTCAAAACTACCACCATAATTTATAATACGAATTATTCATATTTAAAGTGAAAACATTCTTTGTACTCACTTTCAATAGTAAATTGAAGGAATTGTTCTGGAAAAAGTTGAAAATTTTGATACTTTTAATAGGCTTATACAATTTATTAGTCATCATGTTTTACATTTATAGTCGCCCTTGCAGTATTAAGAAAATTGTTGTTACTCCACTTTCCTCGACGCCTATCGCGAAGCAATTAACGTTGTTTTTTGTTTTTTTTCTCAATTGCGTGGCAGCACTCTAGCTTTAGAGTAATTTGTTCTATGAAATTCATTATTCGTCTATTACAAAAGGCTAATCAATAGAAATATTATAATATATAATAAACTCATCCATCATAACACTATAAATTCTATTATAGAAAATGACGATTAAAAATGGCAAATTATGAATTCTTTCTTACGTAACAAGAATATTCTTTTTTCGTTTGCTAATACTAAATCAAGAGGTTAGTTATCTACACATGAAAGCAAAACATTGTTTAGTCAATTTGCAAAAAAAAAGTCGCCAAAGTTTACATAGAAGGTTTTGTTTGTTGTTTAAAGAATAGTGGTTGCTTAGTGTTTAAATGTAATCAGTTTTATATTTCTAGTGGTTTGCAACATTTGTTGAATTAATGTTGCCAAACTGGTTACATTACACTGAAAGGGTAAAAATAACTGAAAAATCCTAGTCTTGAGAACAACAATTTATAATTCAGATGCTGGCTGTCACGCAAGCACTTTTATTCAAGTATTTCCTACAATTCAGTACAAATAGTTACTAACTGCTACTTGTAAATGTATGCGTTTCTTAAAAATAATTTGACGTTTATGAAATAAACATTCAAATGCATTGGCAGGAAAGACGTTACCTGCCAATTTTCACTCGACATTGAAGAAGATTTTACAAAGTGGTAGTAAAACAACGATTTAGTTTAGAAGACTTCTCTGAAAACAAAACCATTTAGACATTTATAAGCATAATTAGCCAACAATAGACAAATTTGCCTTTTTTTTTAAATTATTGGCTCTTTGTGGTAGTTTATTTATTTATTTTTTTGCACTTTAAACTTCAAGATTTAATACGCCAAAATATTGCTACAACTATGACAATTATTTCTCAACCTCCGTGCAAGTTGGCAAATTTGCAGAAGCAAATCTTCTTCAGCTATCATCTAACAAAACATCCTAGCCTCTAGAACAACAATTTATAATTTAGATGCTGGCTGTCACGCAAGCACTTTTATTCAAGTGTTTTCTACGGTTCAGTACAAATAGTTACTTACTACTTGTAAATGTATGCGCTTTTTAAAAATAATTCGACGTTTATGAAATAAACATTCAAATGCATACCTGCCAATTTGCACTCAACATTGAAAAAGATTTTACAAAGTGGTAGTAAAACAACAATTTAGTTTAGAAGACTTTTCTGATAACAAAACCATTTAGACATCTATAAGCATAATTAGCCAACAAATAGATCTTATTTGCATTTTTTTTAAAGTATTGATTCCTTGTGTTAGTTTATTTACTTTTTTTTTTTTTTAAACTTTAAACTTCAAGATTTAATACGCCAAAATATTGCTACCACTATGACAATTATTTCTCAACTTCCGTGCAAGTAGGCAAATTTGCAGATACAAAATTTCTTCAGCTATCATCTAACAACAAATACAAGATGTTTCCGCTTTTTGAATTTAATAATGAACTGAAAACTGGCAAAATGAAACCAGTTTCTTCTTGTTAAAAAATGATAAAGCTTTGCTTTTTCAAAAGACTTCAAAGACATTATAATCAGACGATTCTCAGTTCATAAAATTTCTGACAAAAAAAAGAAGAAGAAAAAGACAGAATAAGATTTTGTTCAATGAGCGTCTGCACGACTATAATTGTTCTACTTCAATTAAAAGAGCTTCTTCAAAAGAGCTTCTTTCCGCATCTTCAATTCTTCATTGAGTCCCAAGAAAGAAACTAAAATTATCTTCTAGATTTCTGGAAGTGGTATAGTGTAACACGAGAGTGTTTCATGGAAAACAATACGCGATTAAAGATACAGAGAATTGAAAACTTTTGCAATACAATAAAGAAATATTAAGAAGGAATGATTGAATTTAGGTGTATTGAAATTTGATATTTTAACGCAAAGGTGCCTAATTATACGGTATTTGAAAAACTCCTATTGAAAAGTAACATTTATGATTTAACGTTAACAATTTTGACTTAAAATATTAAATCTTGCCTAAGATTAAGATGTTAAAGTATATTAAATATGATAAATGTTAATTTAATGTTATGTTAAATATGATAAATGTTTTGTTAAACGTGATAAATTTTAACGAAAAAAGTGTCTAATCGTACGATTGTCAAGAAAATTCTCTCTGTGAAAGAATGCGTTCAATTATTTAATTATGCAAAAGCACCTTCATAACAAAAGGTGAAAGGGCATACATACTTAAATGTATATATAAGATGTACCGTTCAGTGCTGTTGAATGCTATTGTTGCAAGTTTAATATATATGCTGAGCCTTCTTCAGGCTAGATCATTAACTCACTCTACCATTATCTTTTATGAAAGAACGCTTTTCATTATTGAAAATGAGGCGTTTACTTTTGGACAGAGCTTTCCAGTTGACAATGTAATAATAACTATGTACTTACGCTATATACCAATAATTTATGAATAATTAACATAACTGACAGCTTGTATGGTGGCTGAAAAATATTTTATAAAGTGGTAGTTAAACAACAGTAAAGGTAGGAAATATTTGCTAAAGTATTGAACTCATACAATGCCTCCTTTAACTGAAAGCCTCCACACGGTTTTTTATAGGTAGTCCGATCAGACCACTGTGAAGGATATCCACTTTCCGAACGAGTCATCTAATACAAAATTTAGCTGAAATAAAAAAGTGGTAGCAAATATATGACTGAAAATTTGTTTTATTTATGAATATTATTGGTTCGCCTTATTCACTTGTCAACCACTACAGATTCAATTCTCAAATATATATGATAAATTGCTCTCAATCACTTATATAAAAGGTTTTGGGTTCATGCGCACAACTGGTTCACTTTTTAAACAGTCTGCGCGAACTACTTATAAAAGACCGTGTGGAGGCTTTTTGATGTAGGAGGTGATGACTCATACCTGCGAACTTGTATGATCTTTGAAAAACACTTGTGGTAGTAAAACAATAATTAACTTTGGAAGAATTTTCGAAAAGCATAACTATTAAAACATCTATAAGCATAAATAGCCAACAAATAGATCTTATTTACATGTGTTTTTATTTATTGATTGATTCGCATGGGAAATTTAAAAACTTTTTTTGAACTTTGAACTTCAAGATTTAATACGCCGAATCGCTTATATTGCTATCACTAAGAAAATATTTCTCAATGGCGGTACAAGTTAACAGCTGTAAAAACTGTTTACACATTTAAGATCTAAATAAGCTAGCAAAAAGTAGGCCTGTCAACTACTGCGCTTTTCGCAAATCATTTTATAGTGCGGAAGACCTTTCAAAATCAATACTCTCAAATTTTTTCCATGATTTTGCCAACATTTTAAAAGCGTCACCACGATAGTTCTAGGGCAAAGTGGATTTGCATATGAACTTTTAAATCATTTATATGCAGTGTGGGGGAAAATAAGTTTAAATGAATAAAGAATAATACATTAGAAACATAAACATGAATACCACTAGAATACATTTTTACAAAAAGCGTTGAAAATTAGCAGCCCTTAAAAAGATCATTTGTACATATATATTTTTTTTTAAATTTATGATTTTCGAAGTAGGTTGAAAATTTTTTTGAAATTTTAAGTAGACGATTTAACACGTCAAAACGCTATAATGCTACCACTAAGTAAACTTTTTTCCTCAATGGCCGTACTTGTTGGCAGCTATCAACAATTTATGATGAATAATAAATTCTACACAGAACTATTTGGTTACCATTTTTATTCTCTGATTGTTGACATTGAGTACCCTCCATCATTTGTGATACTTGCGAATTTTTTTTCTTGTGGTTGTAAGCTGAAATACAATTTTTTATAACAAACAACAGTTTAATAAAAATTTTAAAAGAACTTCAGAACATGGCCATTTGTTTATTTGATCTTTTACTTATCTTTAGGAATATTTTATATGTTGCGGTCTATAAATATATTTCATCGGCCATTATCCATTAAAAAAGTAGTATATCATTTACTACCTCTAAATTGTTTTCTCATATTGCGGGGAATCGAAATTACTAGAAGTTAAGCTTATTTAATTAAGGACACAAAGTTACAGCTAATTTCAAACATCCTCTGCATTATGGCCATATTGCGAGGAAAAAAACTCAAAAAATTATTAATTATATTTTTATTAAAAAAAATTGAATTTTTAAACTACCAGCTTTTAATTTCAAATGGGTTTAATAACAGAAATAAGAAAGCTAACTGAAGAAAGTTAATCATCATAATCAAGTAGATATTCTTTGTGAGCGTAATCACAGATATTGCGTCGTATGTCGTGTACTTCTAACTTAAGAGTAGTAAAAACTAGAATGAATTATCCTCATAAATCTCGCTTAATTATTCTGTGAATGACCAAAAATAGATTTTTATTTCATAGTTTTACAGTCGTTGGTACTCTTTTGAGCTAACTACGATTTGTGACCTAATTTTCAAAAATTCGTTGGTACTCTTAAAAGTTAGTTGGGCGTCAGATATCGTTGAATTTGGAAACACACAAAAATAGTTTTATTTATATACACAAAGAACTTGCTCCGGTCTGCGAATAAATATTTTCAAGTGGTAGTTTATTAATTGTGCTTCTTGGTTTAATAAATTCAATTTAGTAGATTTTTATCCACCACTATTTCTAAACAATTCGTTAGCTTATGTGATTCACCACTTTTTTTCAGATATGTCATGCTAAACCTTTTAAAAAGCTTGCAAAACCTGTCTAATATTTGAAAATTGAGTTATAAAGAAGAGTTTGGATGAATAATTTTTATCAATTTATTTGTTAACGATGAAAAAATATTGAGTTGATTCCATCAAACTTTTCGCGTGTTTAAAAATTTTCTATTTTTTAAACGATAATATAGACTTCCATGCTCTTTGAAGAATAAGAAAGTGCTTAGAAACTGATTTAAAAAACATTTTTTAAACGGTATTGAGGTGGCATGTAATTTGAGATTATACCAAAGAAAGAGTTAATCCTTAATTTAATCATTTATTTATTGAAATTAAGAAACATCCATATTTTAAAGAAAATTGAGAATAGTGGTTACAAAATATTCCACCTCACCAACCGTCTCCGTTTCCTATCTAGCCACAGATCCATTGAATTTTTTTTATATCTACAATAGTGCTAGTGCTTTTATAATGTACACGACTTGAATTAAGTAATACTGATAAAATGTGAAAAATATATAGTTCTTACTATAAATTCATATTAATTCGTAACCTGTTATTAACACGTTGAATGCCACGCTAATTTTACATGGCTTGCTCGTCTGGCTACACGGTAAATAACTACAAACTAAATTTGCAAATATAGACAGATTTTGCTAGTTTATAAAAGGTTTAGCTTGATATATCTGAAAAAAGTGGTGAATTATATATGCCGACGAATTGTTTAAAAATAGTGGTGGATAAAAATCTACTGAATTGAATTTATTAAACCAAGAATCACAATAATTAAGTAAATTTTGAATACATTTTCTGCAATTCCATAAAAGAGTGTAGTGGTTGACAAGTAAATAAAACAAACCAATTATATTCATAAATTAAACAAATTTTTAGACATATATTTGCTACCACTTTCTAATTTTTAGTAAATTTGATATTAAATAGTTCTTTAAATAATTGGTTTACCTTCATAGTGGTCAGTTCGGACTACCTTCAATAAACCGTGTGGAGGCTTTCAGTTATAGGAGGCGTGGGTCTATCCAGCACCTCCTAGAAGATGGAAGGCCTCAGCACGGTTCAATTTAGCAGGTCCGATGTGACGAAGTTAACTGCGCAGTTGATAAAAAAAAATATGAAAGATGTCATTACGTTCGGGGTACTAAGCTGCACAGTGGTTGAAAATACGAAATATGTCATTACGTTTGGACTACTAATGGATATTTATGGTAACCCGTGCTGAGCCCTACACTTTTCTGTGAGGTGTTGGTCTATCTCACCATCTCCGAAGTTAGAACCTCAGGCTTGCGGCGCCAAAGCACGAAGCGCTGCTACTCAGCAATCTGGACGGATCATAGGCTGGGATTAATTGCCATCGGTTTTACAGTGGGAGCGTTTCCCGGTTTGTCTCAGGCACGTAACTCAAACAAGGGTAAATTTCTTCTAAAATATCGTCAAAGAGGGGAGGGATTTTGTCCCAATTATTGATCTAGAACATTTCTTGACTTCTAGGCAGATTTAAAAATTACAAGGCTATTGCAGCGAATATAAAGAAGCACAAATTTTCTTTGGATTGACAGTCAAATGTCGATGTTAATATGAAAAACAATATTTAGTGTTGTGATCGCAGCATTATTTTTCTTGTGAAAAAAAGTGTCTGGAGAAGTAAAAACAAATGATATGTCATTTTCAAACAATGAAGTAGCGAGCAAGTGATTTTTTTTTTTAAAAAAATAATAATAAAATTAAACCCATTTATTTTCTGTCAGAATCAAATATTTACGTTTAACTTATGATGGCAATTCTGGATAATTTCATTTTTATTTGTGTCAAAAAAGAATTATTGGATTTGAAACTATGTAAAAATTAAACAGGAAAAGTATTTCACGTCTACAAATATCCAGCATTACATTCATTAAGATAAGAGAAATAGAAAAAAAAAAGTTGCGACACATTCTCCCAGCGTTTTCATTAATCACGCCTCGTTATCAAATCTTTTGAACAAAGATGCAAATCATTAATCAAGATTTTCTTTTTTTTCTCTTTGTTCTGGAATGTTCAATATAAGAAAAGACAGATGGAGTTCTGATACAGATAAAAGAAAATACGTTTAATGTCTTCTATTGTTTTAAATTAAGATTCATTAAAATTCTAAGACGCTTGAAAATAACGAAATATTTGTATCTTTTATACTTACATTTATGTTATGATAAATTTGTTTAAATAATGAGCCATTTATTTTAACGTAAGTAGAGTTTTATTTTCCAAAATAATTCCCAATGCGATTTATACATATCTAAATTTTTTTCATGAATAAATTTAACGTTTTGTTTTGATTTACATCCAGAAAAAATAATTTAAATTCCACACGAGGTGTTTTAGTTATTAATAATTAAAGTTAGTAAGCAATTAGATAAATTAAATGTATTAGTATTAGTACTATTTTTTGTCAATTATTTATTAACTAAGTATTTTAAACAGAATTTTTTAATCAAAGTGAGATTAAATTATACTCTATGGAATTCATCGCATTAAACTTTTCAATACATTTCATGGAAATAAGTTAAATACGCAGGTGATGAAAATAATTAATAAAAGATAAATGAATAATTAAGTTGATTAAACGTAATAATTTGAGTTTCTTTATGTCTGTGAAATAAAGAATAATAAATTACTTTTAACTAGTAAATAATTACGTTAACATGCATTAGAGAATTATTTTTTTTTAAATTATATAATTTCTTTTAGAAACAAGCAGTTTCTATCTACACTTTTATTTTTGTAGCAAAGAATTACGAAAAGTTCATATTTAAAAAAAAAATTATTTCTTCCCAAGACTAGGGAACGAAATTTATGTTGCATTTATACAAAAACATTATATTGCCTAATTCACCTGAGGGGATTTCAAAACTAAAATTAAGTTTGATCCTAAAATTAAAGATTTTTTAAATGACATTTTTGGTCTATTTCTTGCCGAAATGTTTAAGTTAAAAAATGTTATACATAACATAGGGTTGCGTAAATGTTGCGACAAAACGTTCATGGGAGATAGGGCTTACCAACTGGATTCAAATTTTCTTGAAATCAATGCTTGGAAATTTTATCATACGCCACTAGAGATGTCACAAGCCCATGTTTAGAAGCTCGTTAAGAAATAATTCTTAATGGGGGAAGGGACCCTAGTGGCGTAGGACGGCATTTCTACTCATTGATTTCTAGGTAATTTTAGTCCAGATGATGTGCCGTAACTCTCCTAGAAGTCTATCGCATCATTTATGCGACTCCCAGTTTACTAAAAATGCCCGATACTAAAAATGCCCGATAAAAAAAATCTGAGAAAAAAACCGAATGCTGATTTGAAAGTAGCGATACGAAAGTATCTGAGATCTATAAGAAAAATTACATGCAACAGAAAAAAAAAACATGCTTCCCTGTGTAATCAACATCTTCATGGCTGCATATTTAATTTTATAACATCTTTTAAAAATCATTAAAAAAATTTCTTAAATATTTTTCAAATGAATTCACTATAAATTTATTATTGTTTTTAAATAATTAATTCAAATGTTCAGATCATATTTAAGCAAATCTTTCTTTTTTTCTAAATAAATTTCTATCACTTCCAAAGTATAAGAAATAATCGATGACTAATGTGACATTTTGGTACTCTAATAAAAAATTTCGGGGTACCTCGCACCAAAATATCGTGGAAATTTTGCAGTAATCTTAATCCAGTAGCAAATAGTAATTAAACCATTTGAAACTTGATTGCTGAAAGAAAATCCGAAAATTGGAAATGTTAAATGAATTAATTAATTTTTTGAATATTTTCTATTATTTTTATCAAAACACTGTGTTTTTCTAGAGTAAAGTATAGATAATTTGAATTATATAATTGAATAAATGTATATAATACTAGATCTTATCGAAATAATTACTCATAGTTTTTTATTATTTTTTATAAATAATTAAACTTTTTTTTAATTAATTTACCTAGAGTTATCCCATCCATAAAACGGGAAGCGTCATTGTGACTTTCTCAAAATGAAGTCCACTTCTTTTGTGCAAAAGTTCCCCTTACATTAAAAATAATAATGCTCTTGAAAATAAAAACATCTCTTTAACTTCATAATTGAAATAGAACAAAGATCTGCATGTTTGCGCCCATGGACTGGTCCGCTTGGTTCATCAAAAAAAAATAAATAATAATAATAAATAAATAAATGAATAAATTAAAAAAATGCCAGAAATAAGTTTTTTATTTTTATTATTTATTTGTGCAATTATATGGATTTTGAAAAAAAAAATAAGCGTGTTCATTTTTTCTAAAAATAAGCACATAATGTTTAAAACGCTAAAAATTTTTTTTTTACATAATATAAAAAAAGTAATAATGGGGTAATGAAGTAAGTAAAAGTAGTAATGAAGTATAGTTTATACAAACTATTAACTATGTAGTTGCTTATATTTAACTATGTCATAAATACAAATGTAAGTAAAAATAAATAAATCAATAAAAACATTCGTTACAAGTGACTGAAAATGTTTAAAATCCTTCTTAAAAATACACTACGTATTTAGATTGAAAGGAATATTACTTTGTTGCTCTGAGGAAAAAAGAGTCGGAACTTGCAAAAGCGGAACCCTTTTCATTTGCAGTACTTTCAAACAAATTTAGAAAATTTGCTTTGGTGTATTTTTGTTGAAAAAGGTAAAGTAATAGTAACAAAGAACAACAATGAAATACATATTAAAGATCTGACTAATTAGTTAATAATGAAACTTCGTAACATTATTCTTTAATCGAAGCAATTTTCAATTGTTTAGAATATCTCAAACATATATATCGGTCTTAGAGATTTTGTTAATTAGGGATTTTGATAAATCAAATATAATTAATGTTTCATTAAAATATTTAAGTCTTATGCACATTTATTGTTCATGAAGTGGATTTAAATGTTTCAAATATGTGCAGTTTGCTTTGTTTTTCTGTAAATAAGATTAATTGCTAGACTCCCTAAATATCTCAAAACATTCGTTACTTTCTTGAATAAGGAAAATTATTTAAAAAGTAGGAATACTTTGCTAAATTCTAAAATATCTCTTTTAAATCCCTTGTTGATACTAAACTTATTTTCTCAAACAACTGATAATTAGGAATTTGTATAAATGTAATTAACTCTCCCATATCTTTAAATTATCCGTAAAAGAGAAAAATTTGTTTGTTTCATTTTCTATTTATTGCACTTTCTTTCTTTTCTATTTATAAGGTTCAGTAAACTTTAATCTTCAATTCAAATAATGATAATTACCCTTTGATCGTTGCTTAATTGAAAGTTCCTTCCTGTTAGCTTATGTATTTATTCAAAAGAGAGGATTCTAAAATTTTTGAGTTAAATTAATCAATTATTCAAAACTTTTCATGATATCCAATTGCTTTAAAAAGAATTGGAAATTTCACTAATGAATAAAGGGGAATTTTAGATAGTTTTGAATCAAACAGCTCTTAATTGCTCTCATAATTACAATGACACTCTTACTTAGATTTATCATGCATGTAGTTTTCTATTCTTACATTTAATAAACTAAGGTTCTTTGTTTATTGTCTTGAAAATACACTCACATTTAACTACATTTTATTAAGGTTCCTCAGAATGGTAAAAGTTTTTTAAACCTTTTTTGAATTAATTAAAATTACAGGTCTTAAAGACACTTACTGATCCCTTTGTTTAAACCACGCCATATGGATAGATATCGTATTTCCGACTACATAACGCTATGTTGGACTTCCTTGTTACAGGGGTCGTAATTTGTCAAACGAAACAATGATCATTTATAAATTTTATCAATCATTTTTTTCATTTGTTGCCAGGGCAAAAAGTCTATAAATACCAAGATGGAAAAGGGCAAAAACTATTACGAAAGACATTTATTTCTAACATTTTTTTAGAAAAATTAAATTTCTGTAACTATCGAGATTTTTTTTCATAATTATAGCATACGTATAAAACTGCTTCTTTCCCATGAAAAGGTAGGTATTGTTAAATAGTTTGTAAAAGCTAATAGATTTACTCCTCCCCAAAACTTTACTGGTTTTACTACCAGCTTTTCATCTTTTCCTTGAGAAATAGCTGTTCTCAGTTGCAGCTGTGTAGGTAACCTATACGGCCAGTTCTATGTCTTTAAAATGTTTAAGATTATAATATCGCCCACCCCTTACGAAGTACGGTATGTTATGCATTTTTTATTGTTAGCAAAAAACTGGTCAGCTGCTAACACATCACCTCCTACATCAGAAAGCCTCCACACGGTTTCTTGACTTGAAAGCACTTGAAAGAAATTTATCATATATATTTGAGAATTAAATCTGTAGTGGTTGACAAGTAAATAAAGCAAACCAATTATATTCATAAATTAAACAAATTTTTAGACATATATTTGCTACCACTTTCTAATTTTTAATAAATTTGATATTAAATAGTTCTTTAAATAATTGGTTTACCTTCAAAGTGGTCAGTTCGGACTACCTTCAAAAAACCGTGTGGAGGCTTTCAGTTATAGGAGGCGTTGGCTAACATCAGCAAATTTCTGAAGTTTACGGAGCTACTGAAATGAAAACAGGGAATTTCGTCTCTTCATGACAATGACTTTCCAGCAGCTCAGATCTTAGCTTTATTTGACTCTATTAATTAATTTGGCTAGGAAGTTTTGGACCCTCCCCTGTAGCCCAAACCTTGCGCCTAGAGATTTTCATCTCTTTCGATATTTTAAACATCGTTTTGGCTGCAACCACTACAACGATGGCAAAGACGTGAAAACAGCCGTGATCTCTTGGTTATCGAAGCAGGTGGCAAAGTCCTATGAAGAGGCTTTTCTTAATTTAGTAAGGCATTATAAGTGTTTAAACAAAGTTGGCAATTATGCTGACACATAGAAACACGTGTGTAGAATCTGAAAATAAATTTGCTCCCAGAACATTTTCTTTTGTTTAGTTTTTAATTTTGAGCGGCACTCACTTAAATGACACGCCTCATAATTTTCTGTGTGCCTTTATTTGGAATGCTTTGATCTGGAAAATCCATAACAATAGATGGTAAGTAATCAATTTCGATTTATGTTGTAAGTAATACATTATACAAATGCAGCATAAAATAGATGCATAGACTATGGATGTTTATACCTTAATTTCATGCACTTTGTTAGCTTTACAATATTGCCTCATGATCCATATAAAAGTATGGTTGAGTACCTTTTACTAGCTGCACAATAGAGATTCGAGCTGGGAGAGAGATTTTGACATTTCTATTCACAACTTAATTATTTCTGATAAATGAGGATTTAAATGAAAAAACGCATTTAAATTCAGGATTAAGCCTTGATCTTGCAAGTGAAAGACTTAGGAGACTATACCTAGAGACTTATAGAATGACAAAAACTTGTCTTTCTCTCACTAACTGCACGATAGAGATTCAAGCTGGGACAATCTCTACAGACATCCTACTTCTGCTAACATTTCTACTCACAACTATTTTTCATAAAAATGACATAAATGAGAAGAAAAACGAATTAAATTGATGATTAAACCTTGAACTTGCAAGTTAGAGACTTAGGGGATTACCTAGAGATTCATTGAATGACCAAAACTATCCCTCCTACTAACTGTACAACAGAGATTTGAGCTGGGACAGCCTCTATCCACATTCTACTTTTTCTAACATTTCTGATTAAAATTGATTATGGTTCTGATTAAAATTGCTATTTTTGATTAAAAAAATGACCTAAATGTTAAAAAAAAAACATTTAAAAAGATCCTTGAACTTGCAAACTAGTGGTTGGTTTATTCAGTAACAAAAACTTTTTACGTGCTCCAACTTTCCATTTAGGCAAGTTAGGAGATGATTTGTACACTTCTCTGGTAAAATTAAATATATCTAGAATTTCTCAAACGAACTTTATTTTAAAAATTCTATCTCCGAGGAAGCTATAAAGCTAATTTCTCTTTGAAAAAAAGTCTAAAAAAATTTATCGTGTCTATAGTTGTCTATTCAAATTTTAAAACTATAATATAACAATGTATAGAGTAACGATAAGCACTTAAGTGCTTAGTACAAATATAATTTATAAAAATAATAAATAATACATAATAACTTATTAGATGTTCTTATATACATTTTTGCTTATCTTATATCTATCAAAGAAAACATTAGAATTTGTCTTTTGATTGATTTTAAGCTTTTTCACCAGAAAAAAACTTGTGAGCAAATGTTTTTAAAGTTGGGAAAAGTCTCCCTAAGTTTTTTTTGTCCAGTTTTTCTAAAGAAAAAAAAAGAAAATATTTTTTAAATGCCAAAATCAAGCCTAGAAAATATGTTATTCTCTTTAACGAAGTAAACTAATTGAACTAAACGAAATGGAAATAAACAAAATTTTTGTAGAAGTTTAAAGCTGGTCAAAGTAACCCAAATTGAAATATTGTCTATAATCCCGTAGAATATAGTGGTGTTTTTAATTTATTTCTGGCACTCGGAACGCGCCAGTTTTTAACCAGTGTTCTTATAAAATGAAAACATAACTGAGAAATTCCGTAACCACGCTAAAACCAAATGTGGAAACGTCACGCCAATTTTTTTCACCAATAGATCGTACTGGGTAGCGATATTTGACGGTTTTAAATGCGAAAAAAATCTAATATTAAGAAAAAAATCAACATTCACCTTGACCCTTTAACCCTTTAACACACATGGAACACCAGTGTCCCTTTTATAATTTTTTTCTGACGCTCTAATTATAAGCAAAAATATATTTTGGTATTTTTTATTTATAAAAACAGTCTAATAGCTGTTATAAAAAATCTATTAGATCACCAGAATTTTATTTTTACTTAAACAAAAATAAAAAAAAGAAGAAGAAAATGATCGAAAAAAGTTTGTTATTCATATTCAAAAAAATTATCAAAATTAATTGTGTAGATTAAATAAATTTCAATGATGAATGGCTGTATCTCTTAGATCTAAATAACGTAAATAAGTGCAAATTTGAAAAATTATTGTTTGAAAATTATCCGTAAACGGAAGAATTTACCTTTAAAGCAGAAAAAGACACCGGTGTTTCATGTTGTATTTTATAACCATTAATTATTAAAGTGCTAAATATAATACTTTTAACTTACTTCGACTTAATTTAATGCAAAAATGTCTAAAAAGTATGAAAAATATGTTTAATAAAAACTCTGTGTCAAGGGGTTTAGGGCATTCTGATATATTAACATTTATCAAAGAATTTTGAAATACACTGATTTCCATCTAACAGATTAACAAAAATATTTCATTATTTGTCCAAAATTGTTATTTAAATAATTATACTTAAAGCTTTATTAAAAGAAAACTGTTATGGTTAGTTCAAAACGTAGAAGCCCAATAAATAGATAACTTCAAATCCGTTGAATAAATTTATATTCTAAATATTACTCATCTTAAATTACTTTCAAAATTAATTAAAGACGTAAGAAAACAATTGGATAGATAAGTTAAAAAATACTGATTACGTAAGTTCTAAATAGTAAATATTTTCATAATCGGTGTTCTTGTTGATTCAAAGCGTAAGAGAACAGTAAAAATATAAGTAAATGAAATTTAAAAGATAAAAATTGTAAACATTTTTTCTTATGTACTTAAAAATAGGCTCTCTTATTATTGATTACTTCCATTGCCGGGTTGACAGATGTGAAATATGGCATCTTCGTGTTTTTGGAGTTTTTTGCCGGACTCAGCAAATTTTAAGAACACTTCGTTTTAGCGAGACCAAATCAGTTGTCTTTTTTCTCTCCTTTTTGAAAGCTAACAACTATTTCAAGCTTAGATGGATTTCAAAAAAAAGTGAAGAAAATGGAAAAAGGAAACAGATTTTTATACCTCTTTGGAGAAAAGAGAAAAAAATTGTAGAGACACGTATTTTTGAGGATAAAAGTAATGAAGTATGTAAGTAAAAAATAAAATACGATCTGTCATCAAATTTGATATGAGTGTAAAGTCTTGGGAAAAAAAGTAAATAATGGTTGATGTTTTTCTTTAAAAATTAAAAATGAAAACCTTATAAAATGTAAATAAACACAATGGTAAAATCAATAAATTGAATTTTTAAATTGTGTGCTTATTGAGAATGCACAGTTTCTGTTTAAAACGAGTTATTGTTTGAGAACTATGTTAAAACGGAATTTCAGAAAACTTTATACATTTAAATAAAGTTTGTTTAATTACATAATTTGTGTCATAACCGTGAAGAACGCAATTTGCAACACAATTACAGTTGGATCTCTCATTAAATAAATAATCCCGAGAAACTAAATATATTACATGATTAAATTAAATTATTGATTAAATTAAGACATTACTTGATTAAAACTTCATTAGCTTCACAAATAAACGAATAGGATATATTTCAAGCGATTCAAAGATAGGCACCCATTTACAAGACTTGCCACTCGTAAAAGAGAAGTAACAAAAGTTATTAAAAAGAAACGCCAATTTGCCAAATGAAAAAATGGGAAAATAAAGGTAAGAAGCAAAATTAGAAAAACCACTGTAACTGAAAAAAAAGATGCAAAACAGAACAAGAGAGACTGCATAGGCCGATAGAGGCAAATCAGGTAAAATGCATTTCCACTTGTCATGGAGAGTTGGTGAGGAACTAATGTCAATAACAAGAGAATCGATATTCTTATGAATAAAACAAGATTCCAAGTCATCAAGATGAGTTGATGAAACTGGAAGGCAAATAATTTTGTCAGTACCAAAATTGAATTATGCTCAAGATTCCAACAATGTGCAGCAATTAATGATTTCTCAATATCTTGATAATGGACATGTCTATCGTGTTCCTTTAGTCTAAATTTTAAAGCGCTCGAAGTTTGTTCGACAACGCCAAGGTCGCACAGACATGGAACATTGATATCTCATGTAAATTAAATTGATTAACAAGCATAATATACGTTCGGTTTTCTGAAAGGTAACGCTTCGCGCTGCCGTGCTACAGGACAGAGGTTCAATTCTCGAACCGGGCAAGGTTGACTCCCTGATTCAAAATAAGTAAAACACTATACTAAAATATTTTTTCCTATTTCTCAAGAAATAATTAAGGAATCATTTTATAACTTCAGAAATGTTTAGATCATGCGACATCTCGAACTTCTTAATGAATTTTAAAGCTTTTATAGGCTTGAGGGACCAACAATACATTTAAAACGGAAACCAGTGTCTTTGAGCACTCTATGCTATAAATGAAGAAAAGCTTGTAACTTTTAATAGTTATTGCAATTACTATATACAATAATTGCACAAAACCACGTAAGCCGAGCTTAAATAATTATAGAGATGAATATTATGGAGCAATTTAAAATTAATTGCAAAATGCCTGATTTAAAATTTGAAAAATATTCGTGAAAAACTGCACAATTTATAAGCAATTAAATTAGTTCTTTTACAATGCTAATGCATGGAAAAATTTAACATTTCTTTCACTTAATTGTGTAGTAAATCGTATTTGGAAATAAATGAAAAAAGTCCGATTTGAATTGTCTTAAAATTTTTAAAAGTTTCAAGCAATTTTCTAAGTAGTGTTAGTATTTTTGAAAAGAAGATCAAAATGATAAGGGTTTTTCTACAAATATGATTCCGTATCATAGGACAAAATTAAATAACAAATGATAATACCTTACAATAAACATTCATACACCGAAATATGCTAGTACAGAGAATGAACACAGGCGGAAGGAGATATGCTAAATTTTGTGCAATTATTGCATATAATAACCAAAATAAATGTTGCAAGTTACATATTTATTGCTACATTTGTTGGCAAAGTGTGTCCAAAAGCATTACTTTCCGTTTGTAATTTATTGAGGGTCCCTCAAACCTCTAAAGGCTTTAAACCTCATGAAAAAGTACGAGAAATTTCTTTTGTACATGCGCAGTATATAAGAACTAACTTAATTACTTATACATTGCACAATTTTCAGGAATATTTTTCAAATTGTAAAGTAAACATTTTGTAATTATTTTTAAAATGCACTAAAATGTTTGTTTAATTTCATAAAATATTTCTAAAATTATAGCAGAAAACGTAAAGCAACAAAAATATTTTTTTTAAAAATGTCAATATCTCAAAAAATATTTCAGATAGGTTTACAAAAATGTTTATAATTATTGAGCAAGGTGACCAAAATTATTGTTACAAGTTAGAAATGTTTTGCTAGATTTGTTGGCCTTGGATGTTCAAAAACATTATTTTCCGTATGTTGTTTATTGTCAGTCCCTTAAAATTCTAAGAGCTTTAAACCTCATGGAAAAGCTTGAAAAATCGAATAACCTGAGCAGTTCTAAATTTATAAAAGAATTCTCTAAGTAATTTTTGAGAAAGATCAAAAAATGTGTTAGTATGGAAGATTTTTCTTTATTTCGTCCTACTCCTGTATATATCTTAGAATGCGATGACGTTTCACTTTTGGCAAATTATGCTAATATTTTCGTGTTAATTAATTTAATGCAATAGCAAAGTTTATATCATAAACTGTAAAGATGGTCTCTCTTGATAAAAAATAGTTGAATTTTCAAAGTAACTTAAAGAGATTTAATAGCATAATATTTATCTTAGAATGTAAGGAGCTTGCTTCTTTCTTAATATATTAAGTTGAATTTCTCATGTAAATTAAATTGACGTAATAGCAAAATTTATGAACTAAAATGTGAATAGGTCTATTTTCTTTCTGCAAATAACTTTGAGTTGAATCCTTCTTGTTCGAAGTTTGTTTAATTTTAATTTCACAATAATTCATAATAAGAGGTATAAATAGGCTATTAAATCATGTACATTATTATTTAACAGCATATTTATGCCCCTTAAAAACGGAAGAGAATGGTTTTGACTGTTAAAATATATGTAATTTAAATGTTTGAATTAAAATTTGATTAGAAGGATTCACAACTCACAAATAGTTTAGTAAATAATTGCTTAAAACATTTTATTTTAAATTATAATTTAAATAAATTATATTTTAAAATATATTTTTAGAAAAAAAAAATAGTTGTGAAGCAGATTTTTGCAAAAGCCTTTCATCTCTTTTTATAAAGGACTGTTAAATAAAGAACAAGATTCTATGAATATATATATATATATATATATATATATATATATATATATATATATATATATATATATATATATATATATATATATATATTCATTATTTAAAAAAAATATATACTTATTCAGGCATTTTCTTTTCTTTTTAAATCAAGGAAGCAAGTAACAAATCTACTGAAGCTGAAATTCAAAACTTTTAAACTGACCTGAAAAAACTGAAATTCAATGAGAAAAATGCAAAATATAAAAATAAAATCAAGGGGCTCATTGCATAGTGGAAATCCGAACTATCATAAACTATCTTTAGTTTCATTCTAAATAACATTTAATTAGCTAATAAAAAATCCTCTTCTTTGGAAAAAAACAAAGAAAATATGTGAGTTACTCTTCATTTCATATATGCATTTATTAAAGAAAATATATTACTCGTATATTGTACCTATGGTATTTCGAATACAACATAACTCGTATTTAATTAAAAACCGTCATTTGTAATGAAATTGAGTTAGATTTAATAACCTCTATTCGCATAGCTTTTCCGTTATTGTCTTCCATGTATTGTTATTGTTGTTTTTGCAAAAATATTTTCCTAATAGCTACAGGAATTAGAAAAAGTCAGTCATGTGTTATGCAATTAAACTAATGTATGCAAGTTAATATATAAATTCAATAACAAGTTAATATGTGTGCGCTATTAGGTATTAATTTAACTGAAACCTAATTTATTTCTAAAAAAAGATATGGCTAAATATAAACCATAACAATCAGATATATAGATTACAATTTAGGTAATTGTTTTATTAAATTAAACATCTCTTCAATTTCTAACTGCACTTCGAATATTTGTGTATGCAATTGTTATCTCAGGAATTTTGTAATTAAGAAAATTATCTAATTTATTTTGTTTTGAAATGCATTGACGTTTTCTTATTGGAAAAATCTTAAAAATGCTGCGATAGTAAAGAAAAAGAAGTAGTTACATTAAATTCATATAATTTGTTATAGTTAACTGTGTTTTTCTATATTAGTTAGCAAAATTTATGTATATGTATTATGATGTCCTATTTTTGTGGAATAAAATGTATATTTAAAAATCGATATTGAGAGTAAATATCTTTCTTTGTGTTGTGTTAGGCTGTGCCTATAAGATGCTGAATTAATTGGTAAATAGTAGTAAAGGCATAAAAAATATTAAAAAAAAGTTTAAATAAAATTTTAAAAAAATCATAATATTGAATTTTATTACATTTGGGAAACATATGTTTGATCAGTGGCAATGAATTAAAACTAAAAATAGTTTAACAAATTAAACTTTTATAATGCTTTTTATAAAAATTTAAAAACAAGACTATCTGCAGTTTAATATTTATTTATATCTAGTAGTAAAACTATAATTTAATTTTAAATAATTAATACATTTAAAGAAAGCTACTACTAAGAAAAATATTTTCTGTAGCTACGAAATATCCTTGGTAGTTTGATGGTAATTAGTTTTAAACGAAGTTAATTGTAATTTCCGAAGTTCAAGAAAGCACTATCCAAACATGGATTCAGATGGCAAGGTTTCAAATTATTATTGTTGTAAGTCTATTTTGCAAAGTTCTGATTTGACAGAATTAATGCAGAATTAATTTTATTTTTCCAGTGGTAGTGGACTAAAGCACAAGTTTTTGAAACAAACAGGGTTTTTATAAAACCTTAACAATACCTTTGCTACCACTAACAAGGGAGCCTAGGGAACTGTGACTCGCCAATTTTGAAATAAACTAGTGGGATGTATGCCTAATGAGGAATAAATTTGGGGGGCAACATTCGTTTCGGCCCATAGAGGGTCCTATGAGAAATCAAAAATAATTCAATATGTAGAAAAATCGGTATTTTATTACTTCAATGCAGACTATTAGTTATTGTAATTTTCTCATAGTCCAATTAATTTTGTGGTACTTTCACGTACTATATAATGCATATTTACTGTCAAAATTGATTTCGAAAATTTTATATATCTGTAGTTTTTTAGAAAAACCTGTTAGGTTAATTAAAAAAAAATTGGCAAAATTTTTTAAAATTTTTTTTCTTCAAATTTTCAATATAAAAACAAGTGAACAGTGTTCATTTATATGAGAGTCGAAATATAAGAAAACATTTTCTTATATTCAGAAAAATCAAAATCTTAAAAAAAGAGTATATTCCAGAAATCAATGTTTAATATATAAACAAGAGGTTTCTTTTTAAACAGTATTTTGGCAATACTTGAATTATATTATTTAACAGTTTCATGTCCGGTGACACCAACGTGTTGTCACGCGAAAACCAAACGTTAGCTGCTGGTGACAACACGTTGGTGCCATGTCCAAGCCAAACGTTAGTGGCCGGTGACAACACATAGATGTCGTACGTTGCAACTTGATATTCATGTGACATTTTATCAAGGGACAATAGAGTACAGGGATGCCAACTGCTCCGCTTTCTTGAATAGTTATAATAAAGTGGTAGCAAATTATATAGTGAAATTCGTTAAAGAAAGATAGTTACACCTACTTTTTAATATAGTAACCAGTAGTTTGATGCTTTAACGTTGCATTTTATATCATAATTATAATTTTTGATATTTAGTGGTGAAAAAATTACTTATAATGAAAAATACTCAACTAAAATTAACTTAAATTACCACTAGGTACCACACGCTGAGGTAGTTTTAACAAAAATAAACACCGGTTACATGATAAACTTATCACTAAATATATGCGGACCGCATAGTGTTAATATTATATAGTACGCGAAAGTATCACAAAATTAATTGGAGTATGAGATAATGACAGTAAAATAGTCTGCATTGAAGTAATAAAATACCGATTTTTCTATATATTGAATTATTTTTTATCTCTCATAGGACCTTCTATGGGCCGAAACGAATGTTGCCCCTAAAATTATTCCTCATAAGGCATACATCCCACTAGTTTATTTCAAAATGGGCGAGTCACACTTCCCTAGTCTCTCTTGTTAGAAAAATATTTCCTGAAGCTACAGGAATTCCATGGTAATTGCAAGGTAAGATATTTCGACGAAGTTAATAGTAACTTCGAAGTTTAATAAAGCCTAATCCAATCACGGATTCAGGTGGTAAGGCATAACTGTTGTAAGTCCATTTTACTAAGTTCTGATTAAAGAGATTTAATACCCTCCTACATTTGAGATTTTAGCAAAATTTTTCTAAGTGGTAGGGAACATAAAGCAGACATTTTTGAAACAAACAGAATTTTTAGAAAGCTTTCATCCACATTTAAGAGTTCCTAAATTTGTGAATTCGGCATTTTACTTATCTGTTTGTAAATATAAAGAATATAAAAAAAACAAACAAAATGGTGAACAAAATATTCTGAAGTATGAGGTGTATTGAACTTATTAAAACATACTTTCATTACATTTGCTACCAATAGAAGAAAACTATTTTCTGAATCTACGGATATTCCGTAAATGGCAGTGGATATGCAGAGTGTATAAACAATAGCTTTGATTAAAAAAAATACGATTTCATATTTCAGATTATTAAGCAACTTATTTTAAGAAATTATGGTTCACATATATACAAATGTTATGAATATCATTAGGAGAAAAATAAAATCATTTCTAAAAGAAAAAATGTGAGGCATAATACAAGAATTAACAATATATCAATTGTGAAAAATTTTTGAAAGGCAAAAACGTCTGTTAAATTTATAAACTGGAACAATCAATTTTGTATTTTAGAATATCGGTTTAAATAACGATACCAAAATCTATTTTTGATCATTGAAGATAAATTAAAAATATTTACCGAAGTTTTCAATATGGGCTGGGTGACACTCTCAAATAAACCTGGATTTTGTTGGATTTACACAGCTGTGCCAGCGCCTCCTATAACTGAAAGCCTCCACACGGTTTTTTGTAGGTATTCCGATAAGACCACTATGAAGGCAAAACAAATTAGTGAAAGAACCATTTAGTATGAAATCTATTAAAAAAAAAGAAAGTGGTAGCAAATATATGTCTAAAAATATTTTTAATTTATGAATATAATTGGTTTGTTTTATTTACTTGTCAACCACTACAGATTCAATTCTCAAATATATATGATAAATTTCTCTCAAGTACTTTTAAAATAGAATTTGGGTTCTTGCGCACAGCCGGTTCACTTTTTAAATGATCTGCGCAGACTACTTATAAGAAACCGTGTGGAGGCTTTCTGATGTAGGAGGTGATGGCAGTGCAGACGATTATTTTTAACCAGATCCCTTTCAGAATCCACAGGTGTTGCGTGCATCGCACTTTTCAGTGTACTTCAAAGAAAGAAATCCATGCTGCTTTCACCAGGAAAGTGTGATGGCCAAGGAACCGGTCCACACCGGGATTAATCTATCTTGTGAACAACACCACCAAGCAGAGAACGAACAGTATCTGGTCATGGTCGCTCTGCAAATTTGAATCCGTGTGATATCTCCAACATCCACTTAAATTTTGTCCAAATACAGAGATGCCAACTGCTCCGGACACGCCAAAATAATTAAAAAAAACGTTAAATAAATAAAAAGTAAATTTTGAAAGTATTTGATTATTTTCGCTTGCTTTTTAAAAGGTATAGCATGACATAAGTACTATAAAGTGGTGAATTATATAAGCCTACGAATTATTTAGAAATAGTGGTGGATAAAAATCGAGTAAATTGAATTTATTAAACCAAGAATCACAATTACTAAAATACCACTTTAAAATATATATTTTCTGTTTGGAGCAATTGGCATCTCTGCAAATAATTCTGGAACACCACGTATGAAAATTTTAGATTAAGCATTTTTACACGTTAAGGCCGTGGGGGTCACCGGTGACTGGCACTGAGTTTGTCCACATCGCCACGGGGATCACCGGTGACCAGCGAAGCCAAAATTATTAGAAACACATAATTCGAGTAAATTTTCATTGTTTTTAATGTTCTTATATTATCATCGCTACTAAAATGGAGTAAAGAAGTTATTGCAATATAAAACACATAGTTTTATTTATGTACACATCGATGCCAACTTGCCCCGGACAGCGAATAAATATTTTCAAGTGGTAGTTTATTATTTGTGATTCTTGGTTTAATAAATTCAATTTAGTAGATTTTAATCCACCACTATTTCTAAACAATTTGTAGTCTTATATAATTCACCACTTTTTTCATGCTGAACCTTTTAAAAAACTAGCAAAATCTGTCTAATATTTGCAAATTTAGTTTGTAGTTATTTACCAGTTGGCCAGACGGGCAAACCATATAAAATTAGCGTGGCATTCCACGTGTTAAATGATTTAAGGCTTATATTAGTTTAAATATAATTTAAAGTACTCAGAGGGCGAAGGATAATTTTAGATTGCGAATCATAAGGCAAAAATATATTACACAAATCAGAAACTATTTTGTTCTGTATAAGAGATTACCATTGACATTCATTAATCAATAAAAAAGATTGAAATATTCATAAAAATGTGCTTAAAATTCACATACTTATAGAAAGAAAATTTAAATCTAACTAATAAAAATTCTTGTTTTAAAACAAATAAAAATTTTGCAGATTATTTATCAAAACATGTATTTTTCCAGTGAAAACTGAGTTGGAATGAAATGTTTTAAACTTCCTAAGCGTTGTCTAATGCTTCTTATCGTTATAGAGATTAATGATAGAGGGGCATTATTTATTGTGAATTTATTCAAGCACATATTTCTGAGTTTAGAAACATCATTTGCAAACAAAGAAGCTAGAGATACAATTTAATACAGCCAGAAATACTTTTTAATGATGTAAGTTTTTATTTCTAGCCCGGAAAACTAACTCGGAGTTGAAATACTACACTAAACCAGAAGTAACTTCATACACTTCTGTGTATTCTTTGCTTCGTAATCGTTTCTTGATTTTATTTAAAAATAATGAGAAAAATAAAATTGATTCAAATAAAAATTATAGCAACATGCGACAAGGAAAATATGAAAGCATGTAAATTTGTGTTGAAGAATAACATTTGAAAATGAAGAGATTAGAAATAAAATTTGTTATTTCCACATTGAGAAAAAAGTATGGTCAAAACAAAATTGCAGGGATATGGTAAAATTTCATTCTCTGAAACGCTCGGTGATGCTCACCGAAGCATTTTGGAATGATTTTTGTAAAATTAATAAAAAAAACTTAGTTTTACATTATATGAAAACATTTGATAAATGTGGGATAGTTGAAGATTTCATGTTATGATGCTCTGAAGCATGGAATAAAAATCATTTATTCGGTTAAATGTACCCATCTGCGATGTATTTTTTTTACTAAAAGTGTGTTATTAAGATCTACTACTTTGAAAACTAGAATGCCCGGTAAGCTGTTACCTTATGAACAGAAAAATTACTAAATGAATGGGTTAAATACCGAATTTTTTTTATTTCATTAACTTGAATTAGATTTTTTTTACCAGAAACTTTAATACAATATGGTAATTTTACCAAATGTTTTTCTTCTTGAAAAAACTGAAAGGGAATCAAAATGCAATTAACTAGAAATCACTAAAATTAGTGCATACTATTGCTGAGTGCATAAGATTGCTGATTACTATTCAAATTAGGAGTATACGGAAGCATTACGATAGGCGTACACAGATATTTAATTAGGAGTATACAGATGTTAATTTGGAGTATACAGACGTTTACAATAACCAGCCCTTCCTCAATTCCTTTTAATGTACAGTAACAGTTTGAAATGCAAATTATCTTCAATTGCAAGTAACTATGGCAAGTTCTTGCATGGAAATACAAATGCTATTAAACGTATTAATGATAACAAATGTAATTTTGACTGTAAATAGTAATAAAACTTAATTTTGATTAAAAACAATCATGATTGCAAGCAATCATGATCGAATTTGCTAATGATGTCTTTTAAATATATTGATATATTGAGTTATATTTTGCCCAGCTCTTCCAGACACATTTTATTACTTAACATCTCATTTAAATTCCGATAAAGTAATTTCGTTACCGAGGTATCATTTAAAACAGCTGTGCTTTTTCAGACTTGTCGAATTTTCTTGATATAATAATTTATTTGAATGATAATAAAATTTTTAAATTAATTGTATTCAACACGTTTATTTTCAGCTACTTTCTTATTAATTTTTTTGACATTGAAATTATTAAGAATAAAAATCAAAACTAAATATAAACTGTATTTAAGAAGACCCTAGAAGTGATAAGTTTCATTAGCTTTAAGTTTTTTCCTCCACATTTAAAATAATGAGAACAGAAATAAAAACTAATTATAAATAGTATCCAAGAAGACCCATGAAGTACCAAGTTTCCTAAACTTTAAAAATATTTCTTGACATAGGAGTTTAGGAGAATGATAATAAAAAATTTAAAATAAATTTGCATATCAGACGCAATCGTGAAATAACTTGTTTCCTAACAGAAAAGCTTTTTTCTCGATATTTTAATTAATGAGGATAAAAATAAAAACTAAACATAAATTGTATTCAAAGAGTCACCATAAAATACTAAGTTTCCTTACCTTTAAATATATATAGCAGTTTATGAGAACAATAATGAAAAATTGAAAATAAATTGCATGCGAGACTTTGTCTTGAACTACCTTCTTTTCTCAGCCTGAAAGTTATTTTTTCCACAACAGTGAAATTAATGAGGAAAAAAAAAATATATAAAAACAAAATATAAATTATATTCAGGAGGTCACCTTGGGGTCACATTTTCTTAGACGTTAATTTGAGAGTGATAAGAAAGTAAATAAGTAAAAAAGTATATAATGTATAAATTATGGACAAAATTTATTGAAAAGAGTAACAATATATTTATCGCAGTTTAACTTTGCCTATGCTGACGAAAATAATAGGAAAACGTTGAATTGCACACTTAACACTAGGTTTACGGACGTTTCTTATATACCTATCTCTACGAAACCACGCCAATTTCACACATGAACGAATACATATAACACCACTTACTTACTTACTTTATTTGACAAAAGCTGGGCACCTGGGCCGCGCAGAAGACCCATATCCCATTCATCATAACATTACAGAAGTAAAAAAAAAAAATATATATAAACAGTTTGTTTACAGAGTCTCTGGGGTGACTGATATTGTAGAGCAAGCTCCTTGCTTGTTTAACTGAAAAGAAAAGTGAAAATAACTCTAAGCAACTTGCTATAGTAAAGATGGCTGTGAATTTATTGTCAACGTGAGGTAGCAGGTTCGGATTTCAAGCCTGGTATTGTAGTTAAGGCTGTTGAGGTTGTAATCTATTGATGTTTTGAACTATTGCTATGAACTATTGATGTAAGAGTTGGAGATTTTTATTTATGTTGGTAGTTTCGGTATGAGGCGTCAGAGGTGAAGTGCGCAGCTATTGGTCTAAGGTTTTTGTCTTTTTTAAAGTTTTCAAATTTAAATATTTCGTTGAAGTTAGCTGTATTGCAGTTGATTGCTTTGTCGTAAAAATCTGCATTAAGTTTTTAAATATACTGGGAGAGAGATATAACACCACTTACAGAGATGCCAATTTGCTCCGAACAGCAAATATATATTTTAAAGTAGTAGTTTATCAAGTGTGATTCTTAGTTTAATAAATTTAATTTAGTAGATTTTTATCCACCACTATTACTAAATAATTCGTAGGCTTATATATAATTCACCACTTTATATTTGCAAAATTGACTAAGTAGTTATTTACCGGTTTTTTAATTATTTTGGCGTGTCCGGAGCAGTTGGAATCTCTGCACTTAGAAAGCAATGTAATTATATACTATCAGAAAAAAATATAAAATATGGGATATATATTTATGAAATATTCCAGTATTTTATTTTTCAATACTTGAACTAAGCAACTGAAACCTTCAAAATCTGACACTCTGACATCAATTGACATTCTGCGTTTGTTCTTTCTATTATTGCTTATCGCTTGTTTTATTTGAGATAACGATATCAAATAACAAATCGAAGTATTGACGTTATATTCCTATTTATTACTGATGTGATGTTTGCATGTTTACAAAATTTTGTCTAAATTTCGATCGCGTCAAATTGACGCATATAAGTAGAGATAGGTATAACAGAACACTTAGAAAATTTCAATATTTCAACACTTTTGAAGGAAATAGACTTCAATATATATTTACCTCGATCTATGGATAAAAGCAACGCCTCCTTTAACTGGAAACCTCCACACGGTTTTTTATAGGTAGTCCGATCAGACCACTGTGAAGGATATCCACTTTCCGAACGTGTCATCTAATACCAAATTTAGTTGAAATAAGAAAGTGGTAGCAAATATATGACTAAAAATTTGTTTTATTTATGAATATTATTGGTTTGCCTTATTCACTTGTCAACCACTACAGATTCAATTCTCAAATATATATGATAAATTGCTCTCAATCACTTATATAAAAGGTTTTGGGTTCATGCGCGCAACTGGTTCACTTTTTAAACAGTCTGCGCGGACTACTTATAAAAGACCGTGTGGAGGCTTTTTGATGTAGGAGGTATGATAAAAGTCATTACAAGCAAAAATGCAAACGGGTTTTGTAATTTTCCTTATAAAATTCGAAATGCGTCAAAATGACGCGCCCCGTAAACCTTATGTTAAAAACGCATTATAATAACGTAAAATCTTATTTGTAATCCAAGAAAGTTACTCCGTTTCTAAATGTAACTCTTTATCCAAAATGTCATCTTTAACAGCTGTGTTTTCTTAGCTCAGAAGTTGTTCCGTGAAGTGACGAAGGTCGATAGAGAATGATTTTTCTGGAATGGCCAGATTGCCTTAATGTATGTTTTGCCCTTACTATCGCCAAGCTTACTACTTTTTGTCGTTTAGCAAATTTCATTTTCGATATTTAGCTCTTCTTTTCGTATTGCTCTGACAACTCTTTTACCCCATCTGCTGCGAAAAGCCACGACCTTCGATCAATAATGTTAATCGACTACTTCTATTCCCAATATTCCTTTTTTTTCTACAAGAAGCAAGATCAGACATATCATTCGATTTTCTCAATAAAATCTATTTTTAGGGCAATTGTAAAAGTAATTCAAGTATTAAGTAATAATGATGAACTTAATTGCTTGTATTAGATGCTTATATTTAAATACATCAAACACAAAGCCACGGCCTGCAAAAAGTTACGTCCTGCGATTAATAATATAAATCGACTTTACGGATTTTATGGAATGGAAAACCATGTTTAACCCTTTAAAGGGCCATTTATTTCTAGTAAAGGTAAATTAAAGTATTTTTAGAATTGAAATTGTTTTAAATTCTTAAAACAAGAAGATTCTTTAAGGAATTAAAACAATTTCAATTCCAATAATACTTTAATTTACTTTTACTAGAACTACTAGAAATAGTAATTGATATAAGAAAAAAAAAAAACACTTATTTAGTTTATAAATATGTCATTTTTTTGGAGGTAAATATATTTAACACGACCTATAAGGAACTTATTGACTTTTATTCTTCTTTATTTATAAAATAAATTTTATAAATGCTATAAACTTCAAAAGGAATTATATATATATAACTTTTATACGTTTTTGTAAGCTAACAAATATTAAAAGTCTTAAAAAAGTGGTGGGAAGTATACTTCCCACGGCCTTCGAAAGGATTAATTTTATTTTAGTTATATTTGTCAAGAGAAAATGTTGCATTTAATTCAATCACAATTTACCGGAGCATTAGCAATTTATTTAAAGAATAAAGTATTTCTTCTTTTTTTTTAAGAAACGCCAAATTGACATGTTTTACCTATAAAGTTAATTTTCGAAGGATAGATTTTGTGAATAATATTCGATTCTTATAAGTGCTGTAAGTTTGAAACAGTTATTCTTGGATGTTAGTTGAATTTTAGCCCATATTTATAAAATGCCCTCCACGCTAATTCTGAAAATGATGCAATCGTCAATATGAAGAAATGATACGGTTCTGAGAAAATTTGATTAATATTTTTAAAGTTTGTTATATTATGGTTCATAATGTTTTATTTTAAATGTTGCTAATTTCATTGTTCACCAAAACTCTATAATCTGGTTTCGATAAAACTTGGTACGATTGGGAAATTCTCATTAACTTTGATCGTGTTTTTCCTGTTGAAAAAATCTTGCTAAATTGGCATTTTTTAAAAATTTTAATAACATCTGAAATATTTAATATTTTTGTCCGTTTTAAGATAGTTTTTACAGCAAGATTGCATACAAAGTTTAAAATTATAAATTTTGCCTCAAGTAAATTTAATATGTGACTTTTTCATTTTCAATAACGAGAAAGCTTTGGAAATCGCGATTATGGCAGTATTTTGAATTATCTGTCTTTGTGTTACGTCTTAGCTAATAATATGCTATTTAACTGCAAACTTTTTAAATAAATTCAGAGTTGTTAAAATTGTGTAATTAAAAAAATAGGATGTTTATATAAACTGATTAAGAAAATTTTATTTCAACGTTACATTTAAAATAGCCACAAAAAAAATCAACGATTCAAAAAAAATATGCTTTTAGCATTTACAAAAAATAATATGCACTCTTTTGACATATGTATTTCATAATATTTATTTTCGTCATCACACTTTATCAGTCTACAATCAGTTACAAATTAAAAACTTGCAATTAAAAATAGCTATTTTTTAATTTAGCTGATGAATATTTTTAGAAGAACACATTTTTACTATTTCAAAATAAATTTAATGAACAAAATATGTTTATTTTTCTTTTTTAAACTTTTTTTGAAATTTTTTTTTTTATAATTAACTTTTAAATTCATCTTTTTTTTAAAAAAAAAATAGCATAAATGATTTAATTTAATTTTGCTTTTCATATCGCTTGTTTCATTTATGAACTTCTCTCAACTTCATAATGTATAGTGAAATCTATAGAATAAAAAAAAAATATCCTTGAATATTGCTCTTCCATTAAATAAGCCAAAGAGCATTGGTTACAGTTAAGCATTCAACTTGATCGTCACGCCTCGGCATTCATCTAATATATACACTACTGGGGTTATTTTTAAAGAAACCTGGTAGCTATAATGCTCTTATTGATGAATGTCACTTTGTAGCTTTTCTAGCGTTGCGATACGTTGGAGAATCTGATTAATTATAGAGTTAGATTTACGATTAATCTCAACCCATCATGTTACTAATTACGCTCATGATATTTCGACAGACATGAAATATTGCCAGCTTTATGAATGGCTTTGAGAATTGCATCAGCATCAATTTATCACTTCTTTAGACAAATAAAGCTATAATGGGAAAGTCTGCTTTCTAAGGCGGATAAAATGAGCTTTTGTCTAAACATTTCCTAAATTTATGTGAATGCATAAATTTTGGGCAGATGGTTTAAGAAACGGTGTTACAAAATAGCTGTTATGACTCTTAATATCAATTTAGCATTTTTTGTCTTATAAAAATGGCACTTCATTATATTATAAAGTGAATATTAATTGTTATATTCTCTAAACCAAAACTTTAAAGTATTGGTGGCTGTCATAACTCAAATTAAGAAGCTTTTAGTCATATTTCTTCGGAATTACTTTGGGATTGATTGTTTTTAGTTTATTGATTGGTTTTGTTCAAGAATAACATTATATTTTAAAGAAAATCTTTCATTCAAGCTGCTAGAAATTTCTCGTACAAAATGAATAATTAACAATTTGGTTATCTATTCTATCTATCTGTTTTGTTTTACTATATTCAAACAAAATAGTCAAATAACGATAAATAAGATTGTATTCAAGCTATTAACTGTAAGAAAAATCATTTATTAACTGCATTCACTTAATAGGGTTAAACATCCAGAACTTTATAGCATCAACTAAGCCAACCTATTGAAGCCACTTAGTCCATTTCAGGTATATATTAGAACATAGATGGCTAACCTATTAATCTCATTGATACTAGTGATCTCTTTGAAATTAGTTTTAACAAATTTTCTATGACCTGTTAAAAAATCGCATGCATCAAAAAATAGAATAAATGTTTCTCAGTGTAATTTAAAACATGATCATTGGTTGCTAGAAGCACCAATAGCACTTATTTATCACAATGGTATAAATTTTGAAATCATAAAATAAGCTCAAAATAAAAAAGAAAAACCTATTTTCAACTAAGTAATTACTTTCTCTTCGAATTTTCAAAATCGTACTGCATAACGTCCTCATATTTCTATATCAGATTATTTAAATAAATCAAATATTAAAATCTACCTACGAATTTTAGCACTGGATAATGTGTTACGAATTCTTATGCTTAGTATGAAAAGGCAAAGGGATATTTATAGTACGTACTAAATTATATGCCGACAGGAAGTTGAGTTTTTGCAATAGGCGATTAAAATTGAAATACTGTCAAGAATATTTAAATAAAATAAATGATATTAATACGCCAATTGTTTGAAGCAAAGTGCAATAAATTATACTAATAATCTTGATAAGTAAATTTAGTGTATGATAGTCATTTGACACTGTTTTGCACTTAAGAGGAAATTACTGCAATGGGAGAATCTTTGCCGACATCGTCTAGTAAATGACATGGTTCAGACAGTTTTATTCAAATGTCCCTTTAACTAAATGCTAATGCAAGCGTGAAGAGAAAGTCCTTTATCAGCTAATATGATTCAGAATAGAATCATTCAGCACTTGATACTTGACCTTTTCTAACCATAAATCACAAATGGGAAGTATTTTGTGCTTCACCTGCTTCTATTGTGCTATATTTTAACGATTACAGCTAAGAAGTAGATATCTCTAGCATAAAACCAAGATAAAGTTAGACATATTAATTTGAAATGTGACTATGATTGATTAAACGTCAACGAAATTTTCAACATTGTCGAAAGAATTTGCAAGTATTCGAAATTTAAAGATAGCCATATTGAGAAGTTTAGAAGTTTACGCATTGAAATATTTTTTATGATTTTTTTTCACCCGTACTATTTTAATTACCAGCATATGAATAAGTGTATTAGTTTGAAATATGACTATGTGCGAATAAAAATCAACAAAATGTCTTACAATCTAATAAGAAATTGTTAAGTATCTGTTAATTTAACATTACAATGTTGAATAAGTTTAATATTGTATTTATCATCAAAATTTTTCTCAATCTAATTAAAAAGCATTAAGTATTTGGTATTTTAGCATGATTGTTATTGAGATTTAGTATTTAACATAAATTATTTTACTCATTCAATTATATTTTGTAATGCAATTTCAACTTATGAACCTAAAACACTTGCTATAAACTATAAACGCAAAAAATTCTACTCATTATTTAAGAAAAATACATATGAATGAATTCCTTTCCTAAAATTTTTAATTCACATATTAATAAACGTTTTAATGCAATTTATAATGGTATAAAATCATTATAGATTGTATTAAAATTAATTTTATGCCGTCAGCATTTTTATAATATTTTAATTCTGATAGATAGAAGGCTGTTTGGCAAACAATATTTTATCTAGTATTTAGCCATAAATGCTTATAATAATTTTATCATTTTCTAAAAATATAAGGAGTTTAAAATATTATAAACTCTTTTAAATTAAGTTGAAAAACAATTTCTATAGTAATAGAATAAAAAATCTACAATTATCAATACTTAGTTTGCATTAAAATGTAAAAATAAATGTGCTCTTCAAATTGTATGTCTGGTTTATGTTATTACTAAATTTTTCTTTAAAGGCGAAAGCACTTTTAAGTAATAAAAAAACAAGAAACCAATTTGACAAATTCTTAGCTGTAACAAGTTTTTATTTTATACAATACTTTAAAATTTTAGCCGAGTTTATAACGAATCGAATAGCAATTAGTCTCCATTAACTTTTAAAAAAGAAAAAGTGTTTATAACTCAATGTAACTTTCGTTTTGTGATATTTTTTTCCAAGTCTCAACAAAATGTACGATTATTCCGTTTTGCGATTATCCTGAAGAAGCTTTAAAATTGAAACAATGCTGTTTTACTTCTTTTTTTTTTACTTCTTCATGGTGTTATGAATTGAATGCTTTCATTGTTGACTCTTTGCAAATAATGACGTCTCATGAAATTATCTGTGAACAAATTCAATATCTTCACGGTACTTTTATTGACACTTAAAGCAAACATAGGAAATCTTAAGAAAGTTATTTCCGATTCTAACACAGGTTTGTTTGAGTCAAATAAAAGTTTTCATTACAATGTAGCAAAAAATCAATTTACAGTTTTAGCAGATTTCGAAGAATACTAACTTTCAAAATGTACTGCAAAAAAACGAAATTAGTGCATGTTGACATTTTCCTTTGAATGAAAGTATTCACTTAGACGCTTTGGTGAATGTTCGAGCAGTTCGAACGATTGTTGTCATTACGTATATATTACAAAAGGATATAAAACAATATATTTTTGCTATATCTCAATTACACAGATAAATTGCTTGATTCTCTTATTAGTTTTGCTTACGCCTCTGCATAATCTTGGCATAATTTCTTTAAAATTTATAAGAAATAATATTCATCTCTTTGAGAAAAAGCATATTAACACAATCAGATAGCTATTTTTCACAAATTCCAACTGTATTTTTCCAAAAAAACTTTTTCATTATTATTACACAATATTAATTATATATATATATATATTTACATGTGTGTGTGAATATATATAATCTATGCAAAATGCATAGTTTCAAGAATGATGTGGAAGGAGAGGCATGCTTGATCAAATAAATTCAAACCAAGGTTCTCTTAATGCGCAGTAGGATGTGCTATCCACCCCAGTTGAACAACCCTGATCAGGTATAGTTGGAAAGCTTTATGTAGTGGACGCTGCAATGGCACATAAAGACATACTTCATACTTATTTTCAATTTCAGTGGTACAAAGGATTGTTGCAATTTGGAAAACATGCTTGCAATAGCTTTATCCGCAGATCGATTTCACTTTTTGCTTATTTCTCTTTTAAGTGAATGGAATATAGATAGCTTCATAACTCTTCCTGGACTGGGTTGTGCAATTATGATGATTAGAGAGTCCTGCTAAGAACCCGGCGACAATGTTTCCCATACATTTCTTCCGCAATCTCTTTTGAGATGTTGCATACACACTTTGCTCAAAATTATGTATATGTTGTTTCAATTTTGAAAAAAAAAATTCCCAATGCTCATCGGGGGAATGACCTTTCGTCATACAGGCATCTGAAGGACAGAAATGTTAGTCACTCTTTCAGGCACTCCATTTTTGGTGGGCCAATTTTCCCCCAACACAGTAAGGACAGATATCACAGAGAAACAAAGAACATCCATGTCTTGCACGGGATTCTAACCCAGAACCCTTTTAATGCGAGGCCAGTTTCCTTTACCCCTTCACAGGCCGGTCAATGTTTTTAGAAAACATGGCGTTTTCAAAATCTACTATTATTTGTTTTGGAGCTATTTTGACATATGTTTGCTAATTTTTGAGAAATCCTTTTCTATAGTGTACTGTACATACATTACTGCTTAAATAGCTCAAAAAATATTAAGAAATATACATTTTATTAGTTTATCAGAGGTCAGAATTTACCATTTTTATTTGGGATTATAAGATTTTTCAAATGCAATATTAAATTAATATGTTGTTTTTTTATTTAATTTAGGTTCAAATTAAAATAATATATTTCCTGGAATCTTCTAAAAACTTTCTTACATCATAATAAACTTAGAAATGAAAACAAAATTAATTATTTTATGTATATTTAATTTTAATGCAATTGGAACCAATAAAAAAGATAAGATACTCTAGAATTTTTTTACGAAACAAAAGACGTATGAAAGTACTTAGGAAAAAGAATTTATATCGATTTAGTCCTTTCACGTCTTTATTATACAACTTGTGTAGCAATTTAAGTTCTTTTATTGCTGAAAAAAGTTTATTTAAATTTTATGGAAATTACGCGCGTTAAATGTAAAAACCAATCCTTATACAATGTTCACTTTTGAAAAAAAAAAAAAAAAATTAAGTGTTTTTTTTTTTTTTTAAATACTTTTTTTGATTTTGAATTTATTAAATTTATTTTGATCGAGACTGTTCTTTTTCGACAGTATTGTTTGTGGTAAGACTTCAAGAATTTTATTAATAAAGAAAGTAATTAGATACTATCATTCTTGAAACTGCTTTACTCAAACCTTTTTTTTTTCAATTTGCAATGGAAACTAATTCGCTTGAGCTAATGCCCCCAAATATAAAGACTTTTGATCTTGTAATACAAATAATATTCCAGAAAAATAGAATGAAGCTGCTTTCCTTTAAGAAATTTTGGTAATGAAGCATTCAGAAATTCAATTGTTTCTTTCGAGTTTGTGGGGAAAGCTGCTATCGTCTACGTCATCCTTCATCTATGAAAAGATCTATCTATAATATCTTCCTCATCAATTTTCTGGAATGAGCCTCGAAGAATATTGTTACACTTAATCTAGTTTGAGTTTGTCAAAAAATAAAAAATTGAGGATTTGTTTACTATTTACATTGCAATGTATTTTATGTTCAGATATTCTATAAAGAAAAAATAAATTTAAAAATGGTATTAAAGATGTATTTCCCGCCAATGAAAATAAAAAAAATAAAGGCTCGTAGGGCTATAGACGTATGCAGATTTGCATGCTAACTTTCCGATAATAAATTCGAATTTAACATAAGTTAGCAATAACAATAAATCATACAGAGAAGAGGGGACTAGTGTAGACAAGTGAAAAATTTCTGTTATTTATTACTCAAAAAATTTCAGTAACTTAGTGCAAATTTTTCAAAACTGTGTTACAGTTTCATGTATACACTGTAAAAAAAAACTCTTTAAATATTTAACTCGTATTTGGTGCACAGTTTATCTTTAACCCAAGGTTTAGTTAAATGAAAGATCATTTTATTTCAGTTGCACCATAAAATGTGAAGTATAATCGAGAAATACTTCCATAGTGCAACTGACTTCACCAAAATTTGTTAAAAGACACAAAATTTTGACGGTGATTGTTAACTGAACGATATTTGCTTACGGCGCCATGTTTTCTTTACAACTCGGTCTCAGTGATCAGGACGACTAATGCATGTTGTTTCAAGTACCAACATATTTAGGTAGCATTTTATTAGGTAGCAACATATTTAGGTAAATGTTTTATTTGCATTAATTAAAGTTCCTTTCTTTTTTGTTGCTTTTTTAATCTGGCTGGTGGTATAAAATGGTTGGAGGCATGTCATAATATAACATACGTATGGTCAATAGCAACCTTGGCCTACATTTGAGCTCTTTAAAAAATACCCAATAAGTGTGCAACCTCCTTCTGCTTTTATAAAAGAAAAAAAATGAATTAAAATTGGTGCTTTCTTACTTCAAAACACTTACTTTTGGTGCAACACTTACTTTTGGTATGGTGCATATGGAGCTCGTGAAAATACCAAAATATAGTGAAATTGAGCTCCATTTTGTAACCGGTAAATGAGTACCAATTTGTATTGCCAAGTGGCTCGGAATTTTTAACAGTGTAGTTTCAGGACAAAATTCTTCTGCAAATAAATTAGGTTTTAAAAGTGGTAATACTTTTTAGACTACTTCTATGAACCCTTTTTAAAATTAAGGGATATTATGTAATGAATGGTTTTGGCATCTTTCTTTTTCTACCTTTCCTGTTACCTAATAGCTACCTTTCTTTAATTCGTGGATATTGAGCTTATGAAAACAGTGACTTCAAGACACTAGTGTGTATTTACAGTGGTGGGGTTAGTCATCACCTCCTACATCAGAAAGCCTCCACACGGTTTCTTACAAGTAGTCTGCGCAGATTATTTAAAAAGCGAACCACTTATGCGCTTGAATCCAAATTCTATTTTAAAAGTACTTGAGAGAAATTTATTATATATATTTGAGAATTGAATCTGTAGTGGTTGACAAGTAAATAAAACACACCAATTATATTCATAAATTAAAAAAAAAATTTGACATATATTTGCTACCACTTTCTAATTTTTAATAGATATCATATTAAATGGTTCTTTAACTAATTGATATTATACATGGGTTGGGGGTCGCTGCGCGGCCCAGGCACCCAATTTTTGATAAATAAGGAAAAGAAAGAATTGATATTATACCTTCATCGTGGTCTGCTCGACCTACCTACAAAAAACCGTTTGGAGGCTTTCAGTTATAGGAGGCGTTGGGTTAGTGTGAACATGGAAATATTAACAGAGTATTTTAGAGGCAGTAAATAAAATTTTATGCTAGCCGATTTTTTTAAGATACCACTTAAATGTATAGAGATCTAGTAGACCTCACTACTCATGAAGGTATAGTTCGGCCATCAGGAGTGAGCACTATGGGTGAAAGCGAGACGGAAAAGAGTAAGAGCTGGTAGCACACCCATTTCAGTTTTAACATGTTTTTGGGAGGAGTTAAACTATTCTCTTTTCCAATTATTCAGCTTTATCTACTTTTCTATGACGAAATAAGCTGTTTATATATATATATGCTAAAATAGTAAAAAATTTCGGTAAATGCAAATGTTTCTCGAAAAAAATTCTAGAATGAAATGGCTTTCGTACCAGTTTTTGCTCTTTTCCGTCTTGCTATGTATAGGCTTTCAGCCTTGGTGAGCACTTGGCTCTATCTCTTTGGACGCAGAGTTAATTTCGGTTCGGGAGTAAGAAGAGAAACATCTCCACGCTTGAAATTGAGACAACCCTTAATGCACGCCAAACACAAACAGTGACTTATTTTTCAGTAACTTACTTCACTTTATCATCTGCTATTATACCTTCTAGCTAATTATATATGATTTAAATTTAAAAAATGCTGTTTTTCCCGCAAAATGTTCCAAAAAGGACAAACTATTCACTCAAAAGAGAGAAATATCATAAAAAATAGAGAGAGATATCAAATTTATAAAATATTTAATGTTAAAAAAATGCATATAAAGTTTGCGAAGTAAATATTTTTGCCATACGATCGCCAAATAGCAACCTTGCTCAGGATTGCTCACAGCCTTCTCCTAAAAGTAGCGAAATAGTATTGTCGCATACCATGTGATAAAAACGGAGCTAAGTGCCAACTCCTAGTGAACGATCTATATGTTGTTTTTGCAAAACAACGTATAGTAGTGATGACAAATTTATAAAATAACAGAATTTAGTCTTATTTTGATACCACTATCAAAAGATTACAATGAACTTTACTTTCCTTCGCACTTAGAATTTCGCGGAAATGTTGCTTCAACATATTTCTTACGCTCGTGACCTTTCCGGGCTAGAGTGTTCAAAAGTAATGCAACAAAACGCTTTAATTATGGAGTCATAATTTTTGTATTTCTTATTTTTCAGATTGGATGGCTGCACCAGACTCCTTTTAATGTAACTGATGGAGATAGTTTATTTCGAACTAGATGACAGCTGTATTCATCTATTTATGATATGTATTTCGTACTCATAGCTGAAATACTTACGTTCATTGAGAATACAAATGGTTTGTGTTTTGTGATAAAATAATTTTTTTTTTAATATTGTGTACATTAAGAAGTTAAAGTTTCATGTACATATAGAGTTTTAAATTGTAAGCTGTAAAAACTTCCATAAATCTAAAATGAATTCATATATTGTACTTAGATCTTTTTAATATAATTTTTTTGAATAAAAAAATAGGCACTTTTATAACCATTTTTTGGGAAAATAAAAAAATAAAAATTGATAAAGGGTAAAAGAACACTGAGATAATATTACCATATTTCTAGAGGCGTAAATAGTAGAAAAATATCGTGTAATAACTATTAAGGCTGACAAAGTTTGTTTAATTTGCATATCACTTAAACTTCTCCCTTTCATCAAGTTAGTTGCTTTAATTATTTATATATCGGTACGGCCATTGTAAATAGCTTTGTTGTAACAAAAATGAAAGAGATAATGAAAAATTCACTACCACTTTAAATATTCAAGAAAATTCTCACTGTAAAGAGGGAGTTGGAATAGAAGACGTTATATGGCCTAAACATTAACCGAAAGGTTAATGTTTAAGTCAAAGACCCAAGATACACATTAGTGCACTTCACCAAATACAGGTTACCCACAACCTGAAAAAATGGTGACGAACTCTACACAACTCTGATTAAAATTTCACCATATTTTTGAAACTAGAACGATATAGCGGTAAAGATGATTAATTCTAATTATTTTTATAGAAGAAGTTGAGAAGTTTTCAGACCACAAAAAACGAAATAAAAAGATTTATTGCTGATATGAGTGCTTCAAAGTATGTATATTTTTTTTACAAATTTATCTACCACTTAAAAAACTTTTTACGCTGTGTTTGGTCAAAATATATCAGGTTAGAAGAGGGTAATTGTTTTAGAGATTTTTAAGGTTGCTTAATCGAGACTGTATTTTTAGACTGAAATTAGTTTCATTTTGTTTTTTTATAACTACGGTACTTTTATTTGCGTCGCACTAAAGCTACACAATGGGCTATTGTTTACGGTCTGGTAAACATCCTCGAGGATGATCTGGAAACAACATACATACGTCACAACCCCTTACACTTTTACAGGGAGCAACATACGCCTTTTTACAGGGAGGACACATTCACACACCATTCATCCGCAGATCGTAACTTTGACCTAACATGTAGCTTTATTTCTTTTTTAATTGTTATTTTATGATTTTTTTTAATATTTATAAGTAACAATATATTAAACAGTATGTTTAAAGGTGTGGCCAATAGCCCTATATTGTGGGACACTAGTGTGGACAATCACAACTTCATTTCGAAAAAATATTATTAAAAAACTATACATCCAAATTAGCTTATATATCAATAAAATGAAGATAATCGTTCAAATTTTATTTAAAAAATGCAAGATATGTTTAATATACTAATTAATAAGCAAAACTTCGCCTATTTCTAGTTTGAATTTCTATAGTCATATTCCCAAGTTTGCAACTACTTTCCCAAAAATGAAGGAGTATTCTTATATTTAGTTATTTGAAGTGTTTAATTTCGTATCTTTAAACATTGTCTGCTCAAATCAATTTGCATCATTATACTTCTCTTACCTTTCAGTTCACATTTTTGTACGTAATCCGATTATTAGACTGAAAGTTATTAAGGTGTTTCGTTTTTTTTAATTTTGCGCACTATACATTTTGCTAAACTTAAAATTCAAATAACTCCTTATACATAGAAAAAAGTATTTATTTTCTACTCTTCCAATTTGAAGCTTCAGCGAATTCTGAAAAAATCACATTCAAGTAAAATAAAGAAGGAAAAAAATACAAAGACTATTTTCTATTTTTAGACTCTTTGTCTCGTAAAGCCGACATATAAGTTTTCCAGAAAAGTTCTGAATACGACACAATTAACTATCAGGACTAAAGCTGAATATGGGGTAGGCAGCTTCTAGCGATATTTGACTGCATATTTTTGAAGCTTCTTTTTGTCGCGCATATCAAGGTTTTGATCGAATAGTTGGGTTTCTTCTCTTCAAATCTTCATTTTCTGTTCTTTCATGTGCTTTTCTCGGTTTATTTCAGTTCGTATTTATTTTTATTTTTATGGTTAGGAACGTTAATAGAAAGTATGACAGGTCATTTGATTTTGCGAAAAAAATGGTGTATAAATAAATCACGTGTGCAAAAAGTGATAGTGCATAATCGCTTTTACCGAGTGGATATTTCTTTCTGTTATTAACCTATAGAACTTTAGAAATACACTCATTTTACCTGCATCAGCATCAAAAGTTAGCTAGGTATCTGAGCAATGCCTCCTATAACTGAAAGCCTCCACACGGTTTTTTATAGATAGTCCGATCAGACCACTGTGAAGGAAATCCACTTTCCGAACGAGTCATCTAATACAAAATCTAGTTGAAATAAGAAAGTGGTAGCAAATATATGACAAAAAATTTGTTTTATTTATGAATATTATTGGTTTGCCTTATTCACTTGTCAACCACTACAGATTCAATTCTCAAATATATATGACAAATTTCTCTCAATCACTTTTATAAAAGGTTTTGGGTTCATGCGCACAACTGGTTCACTTTTTAAACAGTCTGCGCGGACTACTTCTAAAAGACCGTGTGGAGGCTTTTTGATGTAGGAGGTGATGACTTGAGGCTATGCCTTCTAAAATTGAAAGCCTCCACAAGGTTTTTTATAGGTAGTAAGATCAGACCACTATGTAGGTAAACTAGTTTACGAAAGAGCTCTTTAATAAGTAAAAATAAGAAAGTGGTAGCAAATATATGTCTAAAAATTTGTTTAATTCATGAATATCAACCACTACAGATTCAATTCTCAAATATATATGGTAAATTTCTCACAGTCCCTTTTAAAATTGAATTGGGGATCATGCTCGCAAACGGTTCACTTTTTAAATAGTCTGCGCAGACAACATATAAAAAACCGTGCTTAGGCTTTCTGATGTGGGAATGCGTGAGTTAATATACGGCCCTTTCCCCGTCTATATAAAAGTTTTAACTTTAAACAGAGATGCCTACATGCTGCGTTTTGTAAAATCATATTATCTAGTGTGAACGATATTTGAGTTATTTTTGATTTAGTGTTTTTAATTTTAAGTAATTTTTCAACACTATATTTCAAGAACTAAAAATATCAAATGATGTGCATCTCGAGTACCTGCCAATTTTTACGCATTTGGCGTAAGTTATTAGTTCTATATTTAAAATGGTCGTAAAATGGATGTTTTCTATATTTTCAGAGATGCCAACTTGCTCCGCTTTGCAAAATAGGATTATCTAGCGGTAACAAAATTAAAGTTATTTTTAGTTTAGTATTTTCATTTTTAATTATTTTTTCCACCACTAAATATCAAAAATATCAAAAATTATAAGAATTATATAACATGCAACCGAAAAGCATTAATTATTTGGTTACTGTTTTTTAAAGTAGGCGTAACTGTGCTTATTTTACAAATTATACTATATAATTCGCTACCACTTTATTAATACTTTTCCAGCTAGCGGAGCAGTTGGCATCCCGGTATATTCTTTGCATTTATAAACTTAATATATAATCTTTTAGACCACCACCATTTTTTAAAAAAAAATAAGCTTATATATTAATATAATACTATAGTTGCATTCATAACGCTCTGTTAAGCGTGGAGGTAGCGGGTTCGAATCCCGCCGTAACCCTGGATGTATTCTTTGTGATGTCTTTCTCTGAATTGTTCTATCTGTATTTTCTACTTGACAATGACTTATAAGCCTATATTGAGCACACAAGTCAGCAAATGTATGTAATTTCAATAAACAATAGTTGCATTCCTCATCGATCAAGTTGTACATAATTCTAATCATGGCTGTTTTTTATATGTTACCACACTGTTACATATCTCAAAATGTTTTTATTCATTGTAAAATATTTTCATGATGAATGGTATAGGGGCCGCTGCGCGGCACAGGTGCCCAATTTTTTATAAATAAAAGGAAAAAAAGAAGTTGCCTTCCGTTTAACCTCTTCAGACCTGATATTATCTATTTGTTAAAGTGGTAGCTATATTTTGAAAAATATACATACTTTAAAGTATTCTTATCTGCTGAAAAATAATTTCATTTCGTTTATTGTTAGTTGAAAAATTCAAAACTGATCTTATAAAATTAGTTGGAAGTAAAGTTAATGAAATTTTCTGCAGTCTTGAGAAAAGTTCGTCACCACTCTATAATTTTTCCCAAGTTGGTGATACATTGGGTCTGAAGAGGATAAACTTCTCAAAATTAATTACAGTGTATGTTTCTGCCCAAAATTGTAATTTAAACTCTTTTTTACTACCACAGGGAAAAATCATCGTCGAAAGGATTAAAAGTTGGCAGGTATGAATTTGATTTTAAGTTATCTCATATCAGTCATATTATTGTTTAATTTTATTTCTCGATATCATACCGTCGTTGCCTATTGCCAAAAATTTTTCGTTGAAGAGGCAAGTGCCGTAATGGATTTACCTAACAAAATGCTATTTCCTTAAAGTATCTTAGTTATCTCGTAGTGACACTTTGAAAATAGTAGGCGTAACCATCTACAAGCAACCATCTATAAGTATCGTTATTCGACAAGTTTTACAGCTTAATTCTTGACCAATTTATTAAAACTTTTGAAGAAAGTGGAGTAGTTGACATCCCTGCTTTAAGGTGATATTTTCAGGTTACTTGAATTCAAATTAAAGAGAAATGAAAAAAAACAATATATAATATTTTGTATACTAGATAAGCAGACATTGAAAAATATAAGTACTTATGTCAGTAATATTTTATTATAAACAAATTAAACTTGTCTCAACAAAATAGAGCCCAATATCGAAACAATTGAGTTATCGATTTCTTCTTTTTTATGAAACGAATCACCATTTTTAAAAGGACGATTATTGAATCTCGGGGTATAATTTTCCCGGAAATAATTGCAAAAAATGTCAATTGTTCCAATTAACTGAATTTTTTTTCGTAAAATAATTATAACTTTCGATGAATCATACAAAAACTAATTTAACGTACATTGTTTTATTAAATTAAAAGTTATATATATATATATATATATAACTTTCGTATATATATATATATATATATATATATATATATATATATATATATATATATATATATATATATATATATATATATATATATGCATATATATATATATGCATATATATATATATATGCATATATATATATATATATATATATATATATAGCACACAGGAGCTCAGTAATTCTATAATCCTTTCAGTAAGAAAATATAGAAGCGGTAAATTGTTAAGATTTACTGAAACACAAGAACAACTCTCAGAGCCTACGAAGTAGGCTCTGAGAGTTGTTCTTGTGTTCTTGTTGCCTACGTTCTTGTTGCCGAGTTGTTCTTGTTGCTTGGTCAAAATAGTATCAAAACCATTTAACTTCTAAATAACTTTTGGGAAGAAGAAAAAATATCTATGACTTATTATTATAATAGTTCAAAAACATGATTTTGAGCAAAATTTTCGAAATTTATTTTATTAAAAATTTAGAATTCTTGTACTCTTAGCTTTCTAAAAATACTTTACTTTGGCTTGTACTCCAATTAATTACAAAGTTATAGCAAATGTTGTGCAAGTTGATATTAGTGGATAGACTAAATTTTTGAAATCTTTATATGCATTTATCTAAAAATCAGATTTTTTTTATATTTTACATGACCTTAAACTCGATATGTCATGATGCTTTTAAAATAATTGCCTAAAATTTTTCACGAGATTTTCACGAGTGAACTAAGTGAAAAGAGTCGAATTTTATTTTTATGTATGTCTTATCGCAAAGAGAAGTGCAGAAGTTTTTAAAAATTTGCTCTTTTATCTACATTGATCCCTAACTAAGTAATATATGCATTTGCTTTCAAGATAATAGTTTAAAACATATTTGATAGTCTTTAAAACAAAATCCTCAAATGATTATTTGTTTTAGGTTATAGAAAGTTTTTTGCAGTGTTTTTCGTCAGGGCTAAAGAGAATAGAAGGGCTGGTTCACTCCTTTGAAGAAACTCTCGCCGCGCCAATCCTCCAATTTTCTCTAGTGACGTCATTTTGGCGCAAAGCTCGCACTTTTACTTCAAGAACAGAGCGTTCGGCCTTACTAGCTCTAACTAATATTGGGGCATTTATTTTTGTAACATATTCTAAGACATTTGTTATTTTCTATAATGACTTTCCTCACTCTTTGCAGTAGATTTACAAAAATTTAAAACTATTAATGAAATGCCAGTTTGCGCGATTGCAACTTGCAAAAATTCTGATAGAAAAACATAAAGAAAAAATATAATTTTCCGCGTGTTTCCTAAGGTAAATGAACAACTATATAAAGAATGGATTCCGAAATGACACAGTTAATATAAAACAGAACTTTTATAAAAATTCGTTATCTAAATAGAAACCGCCTCGTTACTTCAAAAAGAAAGGCAGGTGAAAAAAATTAAAAAATGGATAAAGTCAAAGAAAATTAGAACGTAAGTAAAAAGCATAAATAAAATATAAAATGTATAGTTGAAATTCTTTTAATTTCATAACATATTTTTTAATGTAGTTATACTAAATATTTATGATTTTTAAAAAAATTATATTCTCTTAAATTTAAATATCTATAAATTATATCATCTTAAATTTAAATATCTATAAACAATTGTAAATCTATAAACAATTGTATGTCATTATGATCCTAAATTATTATTTTGTTTCAGTAATTAGCGTTTAAGGTTGATGTTTCCTAATGATTAAGTATGAACAAATTGCTATTAACGGCATATTTTAAAACCAGGGATTATAAATTTAACTCAACTTATTGTTATAAAAGAATATGTAGATAAAAAAGTGTCGATATATGCTTTCATTTTTCTTAATAATTAAAGTTAAAACTGAACTTATTAAAATAAAGTATTTATGGTGTCATTTTCGCTAACTAGTAAAATATTTTTATAAGTTTAAAATGGTATTTTTTTTATTATAATGGCCAAGAAAGTTTTTTTGAACTATGTTTATGAACGGAAATAATGTGTTAATTACGTAAAGTTTGAAAGCTAATAACCAGAAAAAGTCTAACTTATTTTTACAAAGAGAAAGATTAGCAAGCAAAGCAAAGTTATCATAATACCTTTGCTTGCCATCTCCGAGATCTGTGGACACAGTGACGTCATGAGGAGGGAAATCGTAGCTTCAGCTCTAAGAGCGGAATGAACTAGCCCTTCTATTCTCTTTAGCCCTGGTTTTCCGTACATGCAAAAAAAAAAAAAGAAAAAAAAAAAAAAGCGTATCTTTTCCTGAAAATGGCTATTCAAAAAATAATAATAATTTAGTTTTTGTGCATACTAAAACATATAAAGTAGTTAATTTTTAATTGTAAATCAATATTTGAAAAAAAATTGTCGAAACTTGTTGGATACCTTAATGAATTATAATTTAAAGAATTGTATTCACCTCTAAGCACTATTAAAATTTAAAGGGATACATATAAAATAATATAAACGGATATATAATTTTTAAAGTTTTAATATACAGATTTTTAAATACATGTTTGTTTCAAGAAAATCTGTTTTTGTTGTAAACAAAACATTGAAAAAAATAATTTGAAACTAAAGAGAATCCGTTGTACTTGTTATGTCTCTGCATTAATGGGTCTCATATCTAAACATAAATATTTATATTATTATTATGCTTACGTAGAAAGAATTATCTTGTTCGGTAAAATAAATTATAAAATTGAAAGGCTTAAGCTGCTGCTTTCTCTCTCCCTTGAAAGAAAATAATAAAACGTCTTTTTGAACGAAATTTGGTCATTAAAAGGTTAAAGAGTTAATTAATATTTGAGTTCATTATATAGTTTTCCTCACATTATTTAAAATGTCATTTTTCATATTCCACTAAGCTCCAAAATTATTTCAAACTCTACGATATTTGTCTTACAGATAGGGAAAAAAATTCTGTGAGCATTTTAAAAAACAATGTTTTTCACTATTCTCTACTTAAAAGAATAAATAGGAGAAGCGATATTGAAAAACATCACCTCATGATTGATGGCAAATTTATTTAAAAAATATTAATTTGCATCCCTATCTTCATCAGGAGCATTTGTCATTCTGGTAGTTGCGTTTATACATCTGTACTTCATCAATTCTCCCAAGGACTAAAATAAATTACAGGAATTCCTCTTTTTTGCTTCTTTTCTATACAATTACTCGACAATTGCTTCCCAAAGCAAAACTAATGAAGACAGAGTAGTTGTAGTGAGAGGAAAACAGTGTGTGTGGTACAGCACAAAGTGTCTGCTTTAAGTAAATTATTAGACCCTTGAGAAAATTTCTGATTGTTTTACTTTACTCTGATTTAAAGCACGAACTGACAGTTTTGTGGTGTAAAAGCCTTGGTTTCCGGTAAGAAATTTGATATTATTTTTGTTTTATTCTATGTTACTTTTCAATGGTGTTTGTCTACTGGTTTCTAACAGGAAATATTTATTTTTCATGCTGTTTTAAAAAAGCTGTAAGATTTATGTTGGGAGGAATATTTTGGACGAGTAATTTGTTTTAGCATCTGTTTTTATTTCGTTTTGAAAACATATCGAGGAACGTAATTTGAATAATTTCATCGCCAAATGTTTTATTTATTTTTTAATATGCATCTTTTATCTGCTATTTAAAGATTAACTAGGTCGATGCAATTTTTGATGCAAATGTAGGGCGTTAAAAACGATCCATAAACAAAGAGTGATAACGCTAAACTTATTCATTAATACGCGTTCATTATTGTTTGAGTTCATTATATTACTTTTTTCACATAATTTGAAATGCCATTTTTCTTATTTTATTACTAAGCTCCAAATATACTTCAAACTTCAAGATTTTTACTATTTATAACTTCATCGCCAAATGTTTTATTTATTTATTTAATACGTATCTTTTCTCTGCTATTTTAGGAATAACTACATTGCTGCAATTTTTGATGCAAATGAATGGTAATAAAAATGTTCCATTAACTGAGAATGATAAGGAGAACTTATTTATCATATAAAACGACAATTTCCTAAAAATTTAGAAATTTGAATAGTTTATAGCAAAATAATCTATGTTTGCCTTCTTGAATAAAATAGTTTTAAAAAAAAGTTATTTTTCATATGACTTAAAAAAAATGTAATATCTTGGAGTAAAAATTTCTGAAAGTTTTCTGAATTTAAATTTAATATTCATTTTTTTTAAATAAAACTCTTGCATTAATTAGGCTTTTTTGCGCTATATAAGGAGCCTTAATTGAAATTTTATGCAAATTTTTTAAACAATATATATATATATATATTGAAAATATCAAACGGAAATTTCAGTTTTGATATAAACTAGTTAGAGCTTTTCAAAAAAAAAAAAATAAAAACTGCTAAATGCTAAAAATAAAGTATTAATACTACAAAAAAAAAACTATCTTAAGTTAAATTATGTTTGTCATCATATAGAGATAAAATAAAAAGTAGTGTTAAATAAAGAATTTAGTAAAACATTTAAAAGCGAAAAAAATTGTCTGGTTCCTTAAGATATGAAAAAAGTTATAAAAAGTTTTTCATTGGTCGATACTTGATATTTATTTAAAAGCAACTCCACTTCCTGCTTACTTCGATGTACAATCTAAATTAGAGCTAAAGTTTCATGATAAGGGCCCAGGTGACCAGAAAAAATAAAATGCTAGGACTAGGATACTTGATTTTAAAGAGAAAAATGTTTTTTCATGCAACTACAAGAAGAAAACGCAATTTTGTTCTTCGGTTATCATAGCAAATCCTTTTGTTCTTTCTTAATTTTGCAAGTCTTTTTCTTATACGTTTCTGCGGCAACCGATTATAGTGATCAATTTCATTAGAAATGGAGAATAACAAGCAATATAAATATTTCATAAATTATGTTCATAATTCATAAATTGTATCATAATTCATAATAATATCATAATTCATTAATTATGTTATATATATGTTCATAAATATAAATTATAGATGGATACTTTAGATTTAAAAAAACTTATTTCTAATAGCATTTTTTTGCTCTTATCATTTTGCATGTTTTACATTTCCTTTAACAAGCACTTACTTTTTCGCGCAACACAGAGAGGCTAACTTGTATGGTCGTTAGTCATAGTCATAGTCAAGAGAATTGCAGAATGCTTTTAGGCCCCAAAAGGGCTTTTTATCCTTCGATTTTGATTATTTAGATCTTGATTTTGTGTAAAAATTAACTAAAAGAAAGGGAGAGAGCGAAAGAAAAAGTACTAGTAAAGTGATTCTAATATCACTTTAAAGTTAGCGTGCCTGCAGCACAACTAACCATGTCTAAAGGACCCACCTATATGATATTGAGTTTAGCCATCACCTCCTACATTAGAAAGCTTCCACACGGTGCTTTATAAGTAGTCTGCGCAGACTGTTTTAAAAGTGAACCAGTTGTGCGCATGAACCGAAATTCTATTGTTAATAGTACTTGAGTGAAATTTATCATATATATTTGAGAATTGAATCTGTTGTGGTAGATAAGTAAATAATACAAAGCAATTATATTCATAAATTAAACAGATATTGTAAGACATATATTTGCTACTACTTTCTCATTTTTACTAGATTTTCTCTTAAGTGGCTCTTTCGTAAACTGGTTTTCCTTCATATTGGTCTGCTCGGACTACTTATAAGAAACCGTGAGGAGGCGTTGCCTGAGTCCATTTTCGGCCCTTTTCTTGTCTACCTAAAAGTTTTAACTTTAACAGAACTGGCTACATGCTGCGTTGTGTAAAATCATATTAACTAGTGTGAACGAAATTTTTAGTTATTTTTGGTTTAGTATTTTTCATTTTAAGTAATTATTAACTACTTTAGTATTTTTAACTACCTAAAAGAAACCGCGTGGAGGCTTTCAGTTGTACGAGGCGTTAGGTTGTCGCACGGACCTTTCGATCCGCCTTTTGCCACCACGGACACATCGTTGGGTTGAAATAGTCACAAAGCTCCAGATGACGGCGAGACACGTTGATTGATGATCAAGAACTTCGTCGAACAAATATCAACAGAGCTATACTCACGTGCTATGAATGCTCCAACTGAAAACTGACGCATGACATGAAAGCTTTACGATAAAGTTGATGACAAGTCAAGTACAATGCTAGTCGAAGTGGTTTCTTGAAGAAATTGACAATAGTATCACCTTTCCTTTCCTTTATTTATTAAAACTAGGCACCTGGGCCGCATAGCGGCCTTTATCCATCACCTCCTACATCAAAAAGCCTCCACACGGTCTTTTATAAGTAGTCCGTGCAGACTATTTAAAAAGCGAACCAGTTGGGCGCATGAACCCAAAACCTTTTATAAAAGTAATCGAGAGAGATTTATCATATATTTTTGAAAATTGAATCTGTAGTTGTTGACAAGTGAATAAGGCAAACCAATCATATTCATAAATATAAAAAAATTTTTAGTCATATATTTGCTACCACTTTCTAATTTTAACTAGATTTTGTATTAAATGACTCGTTCGGAAAGTGGATATCCTTCACAGTGGTCTGATCGGACTACCTATAAAAAACCGTGTGGAGGCTTTCAGTTATAGGAGGCGTTGCCTTATCCCATTCATCATGAAAATATGTACAAATTGAGTTACAGACATTTTGTGTTTAGCAACATGTGGTAGCTAATACAAGAGTCAAGCTCTTTGCTTTATAAATTAAACATCTATAGTTTTAAAAAAGTGCTAATTGAATAAAATTGAACATGTTGATAAATAAGTATAAACATAAATCGTAATATATAAACATGAATTTAAATATAAGTATTTACAGAAATATAAGTATTCACGGAAATTTTGGCGAGCTATAGTGGCGCCATTTTGATTGAACTGAATTAATTTCTAAACATGGTTAATTAAGCAGTATATTAAAGGTCTAAGAAATAGAGTTCAATATTATAATGAAAAGTCCGGAATTGAGCAATAAAATGTCAGTCTGTTGTGAAAAGTTCAGTGAAATTAACTTGAGAGTCGTGAAAATAAAAATAGAACTCACTGGGATTGAAATGTTTCCCCGATGATCCAACACCTCCTATAACTGAAAGCTTCCACACGGTTTTTATAGGTAGTCCGATCAGACCACTATGAAGGTAAACCAGTTTAGGCAAAAGCCATTTAATAGAAAATCTATTAAAAATTAGAAAGTGGTAGCAAATATATGTCTAAAAATTTTTTAAATTTTTTAAATATGATTGGTTTGTCTAATTTACTTGTCAGCCACTACATATTCAATTCTCAAATATATATAAGAAATCTTTCTCAAGTATTTTTAAAAGTGAAAATGGGTTTATGCGCACAACTGGCTCGCTTTTTAACTAAACGGCGCAGAGTACCTATGAAATCCCGCGTGGAGGCTTTCTGATGTAGGAGGTGATGGATGATCCCCTTCAGAAGGCGGAGCACTTCATTTTTAAGCAATTCCTGTAATTCTTTAATTAAAGACACTAATCGGTGAGCAAGTTTAGGCGTCGAATTTGATGGACAATAGTATCAGATATTAATATTTAATTTATATATACATATTTTTTTTTTAAAAAAAAATAGTGCTGGTCATAAAGATTATAAATTAAGTTTATAAATACAAGGAATAGGTAGAAAGCATATATTACTACCAATTTAAATGCAAAAATATGATTTTAAGCAAAAGGCGTGAAAATTAGAGGGTATCGAGTTGCTGTATACATCTTATTTTATTTTAAAGATCGTCCTGGAACAGCCGACCCAATTTTTTGGGTTTACGATTACTAATGTTCAACGTCGCAGCCTTGCAATTTTGGGCCCAATCCGGAAAACAAGGGAACTCCTGATTCAAAAATTGGGAGAAATTTGCCTTCGTGGAGGACTTTATTTTGATGGAACTCACCAGTGATCGCGTTACATGGAGAGGGAAACCACGAAAAATTCCAATGGTTAGCTTGACAGAGAGGGGAATTTAACCCATGATCCGTTGACCACTTAGGATATTTTACGTCAGCACTGTGGTCGGTGCAAGATAGATGCGGAATTCGTATCCGATTCACCTTATTGGAAGGCAAACGGTCTCTCCCCAGAGCCATCACGGCACGCTGTATACATTTTACAATTGTGTGGGAAAAAATAATTTTCTAATGATAAAGCGAATAATGGAAAGAGCAGGAAAAAAAAATTTAAAAGTACAAAATTTCGCCCTCTCTCTTAACTTAACTATCTTGAGAATATTTGCAGGATTGCATTCCCCTTATTTTTTTAAAACCTGGAATTCAAATCTTATGTAGAATATTTAGGTATAATATGCATGTAGAATATTTAGGTATTAGGTTATGTAGAATATTTAGGTATATTTAGGTATTGCTTTCCCTGAGTGATCTTATTATTTAAAATATCGCCAATATAAATTAATCAACATTTTTATGGTTAAACCTTCAATCCATTTAGATTGCATCTTGAAGGGTTAAAATCGATTTAAACCCATTAAAAAGAATACATGGAAAAAATATTAAGTTTTTCCGTTTCTTACATTGCGCGCTGTGCATATATCAATACCTTTACGCAATATCTTTTCAGTAGCTAATAAATAATTTTGAGACCATCTACTAAAAACAAAAGCTAAAACATTGCAAAAGAAAAGAGACAACGGAAAGGAAAGAAATATTTTATTTGTATCACAATGGAAAAAAAAATAGTAACCACATCGTTGAATACATAAACAAATTAAGGGCAGAGAATCGGGAAAAAGAATCAAACTACAATTGTCAAATCCTGAAAAATTACATCAGATTAAATCATTTCATAAAAAATCTGGTTGGCATGTTGAGAGAGAAAAGAAAATAAATGAAAATGCTTAAGGGTACAAAGTAAAATACAATTTTTTTTTTTTTGGCTTGAAACAAAAAGAAAAAATGAACTAAACATTTTTCTAGTCTTTGGCCAAACCCTATTACCGTGGGCTTTTGATATAAATCATCTAGCTGTTATTGCATCTGACATAATGAAATATATGCAGTTTACTGGCAGAATGCCACTAAAACCTTGCTTTGACACTTGGATAGAGTGGTTCATATTCGTTAAATAGTAGAATTGTAAAAGATGGAGTAAATTTATTTTATATTGTTTTCTGAAGACACTTATTTTTCTTTTTTTAAGCTATAACCTGAATAAAAAAGCATACAGCTTAAAACAAAAGTTAAAAATTACTTTCATCAACTCTGAAAGTACAGCAATTTGTTAAATTTGAAACAACGCTATCTTATATTAAATTATAGAAATTTTATTTAATTAAATTGCTACAGATTTCTCTGAATGAGAGGAAAAAATTTAATTACATTTCGATCGGTATTGCAAAATTCCCACTTTCAGAAAATTGCCATTTACTGCAAGAGTTTAAAAAAAAAAATATATATCAACGTTTGAATTGTTACTTTTATCAATTTTATTATTACTTCTTTGTTAAAATAATGATTGGCAACACTTTTTAGAGTTAGAAAAGATGATGCTGGCTATTCCACGTATATTGAACTGGACAAACATTCTTACACGTAATATAATTTATTTAAAGTCAGGTATACAAGTGCTTAAAGCTTGACAAAAAGAACAAAAACAAATTCACACTGAGACCTAAGCTATTAGTTCACAGCATTCTTAACATTGTACACAATCTACTTAAAAAATTTCAAAGAAATCTATAATAAATTTGTTCTAAATTACTGAAATTTAACCTTTATTCATTTTTCACGCAAGCTGATGTTTTAAACTAAAAGCTGTTACATCTTGGGTCAAAACTAAGAAGAAAAAAAGCACAATTTTAAACTGGCTTAAAATTTATTTGATGTATACGGTTTTGATTACAGATGTTCTGTTGTTTTCCCATAAACAGCTTCTGTAAGATTGGTACTCAACCTTGAAAATTTGGTTGTAAGATTACATGTCTTTCTACCTTTAATCGCGACATGTAAATTATGTGTGACTGTTATTTTTCTTGGATATAACATTGATCTGGACGTGGGAAATTTCCAACTAGTTATATATATTAATAATTTGTGGCATTGTTTTTCCTTGAAAACCTCTAGAAATGAAACAGTTTTATTATCAGTTTATTTTCTCACTATCCCGGACAAGTTACTTCTCGGATTTGGTTTTCCGGGAGTTCTAAATTTGACGGTTTTCAAAATTTCACGCCACAAAAATTGTTAAAAGCAAACTCACTGAGGAAATTTATGGGAGAAAGCATAAGTTTTTATTCCAGAGTTCTGATAATAGTTTCTCAATTTTCAAAAGTTCTTTCTACAGTGAGTTCTTTCTACAGCGTTTTCGCTGTGATTTGATATATGCTAACTTCGTCCTCTAAGTACGATATGTAATTGGGGCTGATAGTGGACATTTCAGCAACTTTAAAATGGGATATTTATTCATTCAGGAATGCTACTTATTCTAAAAAGGTCAAGAATTGGGGGAACATTTGAAGAACAGTTCTACCTTTTCTTTCGTCCCACGGAAGTAAATTTTTTGTCAAGGTATTCTCTCATTAAAATGTTGAATACCACGCTAATTATACATGGTTTGCCAAATGGTAAATAACTACGAACTAAATTTGCAAATATTAGGATGATTTGCTAGTTTTTTAAATGGTTTAGCATGACATGTCTGAAAAAAGTGGTGAATTATATAAGCCTACGAATTGTTTACAATTAGTGGTGGATAAAAATTTACTAAATTGAATTTATTAAACCAAGAATCACGATTAATAAACTACCATTTGAAAATATTTATTCGCTGTCCAGAGAAAGTTGGCATCTCTGTGTATATAAATAAAACTATTTTTGTGTGTTCTATATTGCATTAATTTCTTCAAACCACTTTAGTAACGATAATTATATTAAAAAAAAATTAAAAAATTACTCGAATTATTTGCTTCTATTAATCTTGGCTTCGCCGGTGACCCCCGTGGCGCTACGAAGAAAATCAGGGCTGGTCACCGGTGACCCCATGCCATTTAACGTGTTAGGAGCTTTAACTAGATTGCTGTATATTGTTATTACGCAGAAATTTGGCGAGAAGTGACACCCACTCACTCATCTGCACTGCGTAGATATGTACTATAAAGTCCTATATGGGCAGATCTCTAGAACCTTTAACTTTTGATAATAAAAAAATAATAAAAAAAAATAATAGGCACACTATTTTTACACCTCCAGAATTGCTTGAAAATGTCTAAAATATCAGAAAATAATCGTGAACATCACAAGTTTTGATGCCCCTATAAGTATAAACAAAAAATTAAAATTTTTGAATTTTCCATATTTACCCTTTATTTTTCATCAAAAATTATTAGTATCATAAATTAATTGAAAAATTTTAATATTAAGTTAAATTTTTATAAAATGTATAAAAAGACTTACTTTAATTATTTTCAGTCAAAAAATATCTTCAATTAGTAAAACATAGGGAAAAAAATAATTTCTGATATGTTAAATTCAATTAATTTATCCTGAGGTTACGGTTTGACAGGGTTACGGTCTGGACACAGGGGGTGAAAGCGAGACGGAAAAGAGGAACGGCTGGTAGTAAAACCTTTTCAGTTATAGCTAGTTTTGGGGAGGAGTTTACTTATTATTTTTTTTTAAAATTATTCAGCAATAACTACTTTATCATTGAAAAGAAGCAGTCTAATATGTATGCTAAAATTATAAAAGAAATCTTGATAGTTACAGATATTTTATTTTTTTCGAAAAAAATGCTGGAATGATATGTCTTACGTACCAGTTTTTTCTCTTTTCCGTCTTGCTATATAAGGGCTTTCAGCCATTTCTGGACAACTTAGGGAATAGAGCGAAAACTTTACTCAGATGCAACGCAATGCGATGCACACAACACAGAAAATAAAGTAAGCAATGACAAACGTGTGATCAAAATTTTGATTAATTTTAACATTTACTTCTTAGATCAGCGTCTGGTTACGGTCTTGACATCGTTACTGTTACCTCACAGAATGACAGTTAATGATAAAATCGATCAATTTATAATTACTGCAAATAAAAATATTTATCTATAATAATGATACAAGTTTGTTCTACTTTAAATAAGCTTTTGGAATATCACTAACATAAAACTCGCTGAATTGGATTGTATACCCTTTTTTTTTCCTTCAATTTTCGCTGGTTACGGTTTGACGTGCCAAAATTTGGCGACAAACTTTAAGTGTTTGCAAACGTCAATATTCACGAAAAATATCATTCAAGAAAATATAATAGTACAGCTGAGCTACTAAATTATGTCTTTTGTGATTTTCAGTTTTTTTTAAACAGAATACATATTGAAAAAAATAAATAAAAAGTATGTTAAACACTCTAAGCGACACTCATGAAAAGTTGTCAAATGTAGGATTGAAGTAAGAAATGAAAGCCAAAAGCAAGTTTCTCGCGATCAAAACTGTACAGATCTTAAAGTTAGTAATGCATAGTCATTCCTGTAATTTTATTAGAATTAATTTTCGCTTATTTTGTTATATATTTATAAGAAAAGTTTGAAGACATATAGGTTAATGATTCCTGAGATTCGCCCATATACCAATAATATTATACTGATTTGAGAACTATTATACGATGCAGTAAATATGTCTGCTACACTTATTAACAAATAGTGGTTGCCACGATGTGCTTAATTTTGCGAAGGAGAGGCGAAAATTGTAGGGTTCTTACAACCTGGCTCTTTCAGATAAGTAGCATTATATTGAAGAAAAAAAAAGTTGATGAAAATGTCAAGTGCCCACTTTGCTGGCAGGCTCTTCGCAAAACATCATATCAAGTCACGTCTGTGTACATATCGCCTTATCCAGCAACCACACGGACAGATGACCCAGGTATGCCAACTGCTTCTTTCTGAAATTTTTTAAATAAATTGGTAGCGTATTGAGTAATAATACTTCTAGAATAAGGATAATTACTCTTACTTTTTGAAATTCTTATCGCGTGATAACTGCAATAAAGATGCATTTCTTCTGATAATATGAATTTTTGATACGTAGTGGTAAAAAAATTACTTACAATGAAATATACTTAATTAAAAATAACTAAAATTTTATTGCCAGTGGAAAATATTTTTTTACAAAGTGGAGCAAGCTGGTAGCTGCTGACCTCCCGGAGTTAAAGAAACTTTAAAGCAAATTTTTGACGGATTGACTAATTTTTACATTATTATGAAAAAGTTATACTCTTAATATTAAATTTGTTTTCAGATATATTAAAGATTTCATTTTCAAGATTATAAAAGTTTGTTAAATAATATTTACCCCGAAGAGTTAATCTTGCTTCGTAATCATGATGTCAATAATAATTAAAATTTTTTGGATTTAAGTATTAAAAAGGAGCAAATATCTGCAATGCTTATTTATACGATAAAAGAATTGATTTTAATTTTAATATAAATGGACTAATTGCTCGGAATTCTAATGTTTCTAAAGACAGTTATTTAAATACTATTTTTAATCAAATGTATAGAATTAAAGGATTATGTAGTAATATATATTTATTCAAAAAACAGAAGGACAAACTCTTTCAAAATTCGCTTAAAAAAACAATGGATACCCAATTGATGTAATTAAGTTCTATATAAAATCATTGAGTTAATTGTATGTAATTATTATTAATAAATTTACTAAAAACTCCTTTGTTAACTAAATGTATATTTTCAACACGTGCAAATCCAATTCAGGCTAATCTGTGCAAACCCGGTCAATTATTATTATTTTTTTTTTTCTTGAAAGATTTCGGAACGTGTAAGTTCATTTGAATTCGCCACTCTCTTTAAAAATTACATTTCATATTTTATTCAGAGTTTTTTTTTTTTACATTTTAATTTCTATTTTTTTATATGTTTTATTTCGTATATTTTTTTAATTAATAAGTTCTATTTTTCTTTCATTTTTTCTTTTTTTTTTTGGTTGCTCGTCATATTATAGTATTGAGATATTTTGATTTGGCTATGTTAATACATTATTAGAAAGCACTCCTTTTCACCGATATAATCGTAAGAGCTGATGACGAGATTATATCTTTTCATTATTTTGTTTTACTGCTTTTTAATATTTTTTAAGAAATTTAGTGCTTTTTTAAGTATTTTAAAAATATTTTATTTCAATAAATTTTCTTCTTCTCTTTTCTTTAACCTTTATTATATTTTTTCATGTTTTCATTCTTTTCTTTTTATCATATATATATATATATATATATATATATATATATATATATTTCTACTCTTTTTATAAGAATTTATTCTAATGGTAGTTATGATTATGTTTTTTAACGTATTATCTTTTACTCATTTAAACTTATTTTCTGCACCCCTATATATAAGTAATTTAAAAGATCATATTCAACGACAATTTCTTTCATCTCTGTCGTGTTGCGGCTTTAAAAATGTTGTCAAAATTAGAATGTTGGTAAAAATTCTTAAAGTATTGGTTTTTAAATGTCTACCACTCTATTAAAAATATTTTGCAAAAAACGTAGTAGTTGGCAGTTCAGTATATATAAACACCACTTGACAAATAAATTGAAATGTAGCAAAAATGTAACAACGCACACTTTATCAACATAGGAAAACAAATAAAATAATTTGCTACTAGTTGAAGAAGGAAACAAAATCTGTCTTTATGATTTTATTTAAAATTAATAATAGATTTCTATGATTGACAAATACCGAAAAAAGAAAAGCGTTAACTGACTCAATAAAAGTGGCACTAGAAATAAACATGAATTTAAAAGGTAAATTGTTTAATGATAAATATAAATTCTATGAAAAAGTGAAAAGTGAAGAAGAAACAAGAATCAAATAAATGAAAATACAAAAAAAAAAAAAGTTTGCGCTGAAGTTTTCTTAAAACAGCCTGGAGAAAAGGAGTGATATAAATGAGATAAAGCAAAAAAGTTGGCAACATGTTTAATCTGTTATTATTCAAACAAATAGCAAGATTTTATGCAAGGAAATTGGTTTTAGATAAAACTGTTACGGTCCTGTTTTTGACTATTTTTCACAACATCTTACAGCAACGAATACTTATATTTATTAGATATTAGATTCGATATCATGCAAAGAAATTCAAGAATAAATTGAACACATTTATCTATGATATTCTTTCTGTTTCTGTTATTTGCATTTTGTTGGGTTAGCTTTTTTTTTTTTAATATTCTTCAAAAGAAAAAGTTCTTTATTTTCTGAAAAATGATTTTCATTTTCAATGTTTTCATAACTCATGACAGTTTTAATAATTTCATATTCTGTTTTTTTTTTTTTTTTATCTTAGTGTCAGTAAACTATATTTTCTGATACAATTTTAAAATTAATCTTACAGCATAACTGGAAAATGTCACCTTGCGGATGACAAACTTGCTTAAACATTATGGAAAATATGCAAATAGTTTTCGCTTTCATCTAAACTGCCGAAATATAATTCCTATGTCACGTAATTCTTTAAATGTATTTAGGGCATTATTTTATTTTCGAAATATGTAGCAAAGTTTGCAAGTGCAAAAAATACAATAAAATTCAATAAATTCTAAAGAATAATACGAGCAATAATTTCATGCAAGATATTTTTAGAGTGCTATCACAAGCATGATTTGATGCAGAACTTTTAACATAATTATTACTATGTGTGTTACTATTTGCAAGAAAATGATTATTAAATGGTAAATATTAAATATTTATACTCGTATGAAAGTTTAAACACTCAACAAACACGTGTTTCCGAAAACGTCAGTAGTAATAATTATATCGTTTTTAAAACATCGTATTTGAAATTTCGTATTTAAAATATCTTATTTAAAATATCGTATTTTAATGATCTTATTTAAAATATCTAATTTGAAGCATAGTATTTGAAATATTGTATTTAAGGGAAAGTAATTTAAAAAACGATGGGGAAATTGCTAGGCCGTAATTAAGATAACTAATTTTACTACTGCCGAGAAAGCGATCAGAAAATGACAATGATTTATGAAGGCTTAGTTGCGAATTGAACGCTAGACAAAATGATAAGCCAAATTTGTAAGTAATGCGGGATCAAGTATAGGGTTGAACTCGCAGTCAGGGATGGCTTTTAATTTAGAACAAACCCTCATCTGCGTAATACAGACAAGGGAACCTCAAATCACAGTAGCTTAGTAACAATGGGATCTTACCCGTGATACATTAACCACTGAAGATATTTTATGTCAGCATTGTAGATTGGGCAATACGGAAGCAGAATACTAAGCTACTGTGCTCGAACCTAGAACCATCGACGAACCTTTGGTGTATCTTGACCGATCTCAGTTTCTATTACTTTATTCTATTTTTTTAAAAATTTTTTTTATCAAAACTTCGGATGAATAGCCCCTTAAAATAATGCAAAAATGCAAAAAACTAGATTAGTAAAGAGGATAATCAGGGGTTTTCAAAAACAACATATCAGTGATTATAGCGAGACATATATTTTTTTAAAAATTTCATAAAGGACAATACTAAATACATATATTACATTATGTATTTTCAGAAATTAAATTACATTTTTATTGTATTAATTGATATTATAATAATGCATGTTATGTAACTCACGCACTTTAAAAGCATAATTAGATCTAAATTAAAGAGCACCCTGTTACGGATAATAAATGTAAAAAAAATTTTTTTTTCATAAGTTAAATTACCCCATGAAAATTAATTATTACTACTGCACATACAAATGTTACCCCATTAAATGTAACTAATATGGTATTTACTGGACTGTCTGACTAATAAATTTTGTAATAAATTAGCAATCACTGCATTGAGCTTATTTATTATGGCAATAGATACAAAATTAGATTTTTTTAAATATTAAAGATAGAGTTTAGTTAAAATATTATTTTTAAAAACACAGGAAAAACTGATTTGGAAACTGAACAATTTAATATGAAAGCTAATTTTGAAAAAGCGAATTTATTTTTTGAAGTCTAAAATTCAATCATTAGAAAAATATAATAATTTCTAGTCAATATTATCAGTACTACATATTTATCTCTTTTGATTAAAAAAAAATATTTCTTCTTTTTCAAACATTCACCATAAACAAAAAATTTGGAAGCAATCAGAGTACAAAAAATGAACTTTAAAAATTTTTTTTTTTTTGATTTATTCGATTCTGATTCTATGATTTGCAAAGTTTGATTATCTTTTCCCTCGCTATGAAAATGTTGTTCAAAAATTACGTACTTTTTTTAAACAAAAAATTTACTTTCTATTAAGCTGCCTTTCAGCTTTACATTTTGTGATGAATGCATGTTATTATTTTAAATATGCAACTTCTTTCCATTGAACTGTATAGCTAACTGAATTTATACTTAGTAAATTTATTTCAATTACTTAAATCAAATGAAACAAATTCATTCAGTAGCAATTTTAAGCACCATTGACAGCAGAAGATGGCGCCACGGTTTTTCATTGTTGCTATGCAGTGCATTGCAATGCATTGTTTAATACTACTGTAATATTAATTCATTCTTACGGAATAAATTCCACGGGAACAATATTTTTCTCATGTTCTTAATAGATATTTTGGGAGCTACCTATTATTACCAAAATTACCTATTTATTACTATGCATATTAATAATAATACTTTTTAAATGAGTAAAAATTTTATTTTTTTTTATTTTTATAGCTCGATAGCTCGATAACGTATGTAGATTTATATATATATATATATATATATATATATATATATATATATATATATATATATTTAAAAACCCGTATCAAAAGTGAAGGCAAATTGATATTTAAGCGAAATAAAAAACAAAATTATATCGAAATCTAACAAACAAGTGCAGGACAGTTCCAACTAAAAATATTAAAATTTGTTTAGAATATCGGCCAAATGAAGAAAGAGCACTGATTCAAGGCAAATAGGTTTGCCAGGCAGAATCTTTCCAAAACATTTACTGTTAAAATAAATATTGTTAACATAGAGTTAGTACAGAAGTATTTCCATAATTTTTCCCTACCCCTGTATATTACGGGATTAAGGGTTATGTTTAAAAAAATTTCGTGTATATTAAAAATTATTTTGTGAAATAATAAATTCGATAGTAGCAAACATCTGTATAATTAAGAATTCAATATTTTTTGAATCCTTAGCTTTAATAAGATTAAGGACGGTAAGGGGACAGAAGGAAAATTGAAAATTAATATTTTTTACGATACTTTTGTGACTACTAAAATAATTGTGGAGCATTTAATTTTACTACTTAGATATACACATTTGCAAAACATATATATTTTTGGCAATTACAATTTGTAATGGATGCGTTCCATGCCGAACGAAACCGTGGAATAGTCCTTTAAGTAAGTATTTAACCCACTGACGGTTCTGCACGTAGAAAGTCGTATTTTAACCTGCAGTCTTCACTGCATAGCAAAACCGGTTTTCCAATGTTAATAGATAGGGGAACTGTGTGTAGGGGAGAAACTTTCTCCCTATTTCGCCCATTTCCTTAACCGCCAGTGGGTTTTAAGACATTGCTGGTGATCGACTCTGATTTAAGATCAAAAGCAGAATAATAGTATATGCTTTTATATAGAAGAATTGAAAAGTTTATTAGTTTATTAAAGCTTAGTGCTGCAACGTGATAATATAAAAATGTGGTTTCAATGTTTTACATAATTCGGTCTATTTCTGAGGGCACATTTCTAGTTCATTCTGATTGGAACAGTATAATGATAAACCATTATTTAACAAAGGAGCATAGTTTTATTTCAAACTTATCCTTAGTATTGTTTTCAGATAGTTTTTTTTAAAGTAATTTTCTGCAATTTCTACTTAATGATAGTACTATATTCTGAAACATCTTAAACAGCCGCTGTTTTTTCCCACCAACAACACTCTTCCGAAAAATGGAAAATGTGGCTTATCATAATATTGTACCGAATCCTTCAATTGCAGAGAAAAAATTGCGTGACTTAGATTCGATATTTTCTAAGGTAATTTTTTTCAAATCAGTATACCTTATAACAAGTATGGAAATTTTGCAGTTTCAGATAATATTTTCCCAGTGCATATTTGCTAACTGAATTACAAATGTGAAAATATATATTCTTTATATTTTTCCAAAACATAAACACAACATTGTATGATCATTATACAGTCATTAATATATATTATTTTTTACATACTATGGTAGTCCAGGCAACAGTAAATTAAATACAGGATTTTTTATATCCGTTGTTGACCAGCCGACCCAATTTTTCGCTTTACTACTACTTATGTTCAATTTCTTAGTCATGTAATTTTGAGCTAATCACGAAGACAAGGAAACTCCAGGATCAGTACCCCCAGAGGTAATGATTTAATATGGGAACCTAGAGGACTTTGCGACTCGACATATTTAACGTGCATCAGTCACCATTTACTACACGGGGAGTCTACGGCCGGCGGGGATAGTACCCACGAACTCTTGGACATGGGTTCAGTGTCCTACCAACCAGGCTACTCGGCTATAAATACAGGGTTTGAACAAATTTATGGAAACATTTCTATACAAACACGATGTAAATAATATTTCTTTTAACAGCGATTGTTTCGGGAAATTTTACGTGACAAAAGTGTTGGCACAATTTAAAGGAGCATGTTTGGATTTTAGAAATAGTGTCTTTTTTGCCCATGAAAAATTTGAAATATTGAAATAACTAAAAAGAGCGTAGAACATTCAAAATTTCTTTCCCTTTTCAATATCACTAAAATTAAAAATAAATAAATAAATAAATAAATAAATGTTGCATTCTTATAGAATGATTTTGAAATAGCTGATTATTAATTTAGGATTAACTCCTCCTTCTCATTTTTGTCGAACCAAGTTTTGCATGTTTAAATGTGAAACCATTTCAAAAAGTTTAAGAATGATTTTTCAAATAATGCCAACAGTTTCGCCAAATAAAATCTTTCAAAACATTTGCTGTTGAAAAAAAGATTGTTTTATGCAGAGTTAGGATAAACGCATTTCCATAATTTTGTTGAACTTCTGTATGTAAATCTGGATATGAAATGAAAAAAAGGCATAAATATTGCTACTACGTTAAATATAAAAATAAAATGTTCCAAGAGTTAGAGTTGGTAGCTGTTCTGGTGTTAAAATATTCCAAATTGTTAATATTTATAATGCCTCCATTAAAAACCTATATTTTCCCGAGGAATGGAAAAAATGAGACATAATTCTATTCGCTAAGCCCGGTAAAACAGCCTCTAATCCTGAAAACTATAGGCCTATTAGTCTACTTCCTATGTAATCAAAAATCTTTGAAAAAATTATTCAACGAAGACTTAATGATTATATTCACCTACTCCCAAACCAACAATATGGCTTTAGGAAGCACTTATCAACTACCAAGCAGCTTGTAAATATCCTAGAATACATCAGTAATGCTAAATTTAAACACGAAACCGCCCTTATTCTTATGCTCGACGTTGCCAAAGCCTTCGACCGAGTATGACATAGGGGACTTATCGTAAAACTGCATAAAATGAATATTTCATTAGATCTTATTACTTTAATTAACTCTTTCCTTACTGATAGAAAGTTCAGAATTAAAATCGATAGCTCGTTCTCTGATTATAAAAATATTCAAGCCGATGTGCCCCAAGGTAGTATCCTCGGGCCACTACTATACATCTTAAACACAGCTGACTTCCGCATCAATAACGATAATCCAAACGAATTCACGGCATTATATGCCGACGATACAGCAATTATCACGAAATCTATGAGCCATTTACAAGCCTTTAAATACATGCAAAAGAAGATCCACAATATCGAGAAATGGTGCTCACAATGGAAGAAAAAACTACACCCGGACAAGTGCCAAATGATTATTTTCAATAGTAAAAAGAAAGGTCGAACTATTCCTGATATTGTCCTCTACAACCAGATCATTAAACCCACAAAGAGTGCAAAATATCTAGGAGTCACTATCACCTCTAATTTAAGTTGGAAACAACACATAAATAACATTATTAAAAAAGCGAATGGTGCCTATTGGGCACTCAACTCCATATTAAACTCGAAGTCATCTTTAGACTTAAAATGCAAGCGCACTGTCTATCTAATGGCAATTAGGCCTATTCTAACCAATGCCTGCCCCGCCATTATCACCCTTAGGGATCATTTAAGAAATAAACTCTCTTTGGCAGAAGGGAAGATTATTAGACAACTCGTCGGCGCCCCTAAATGCATTAGCAATAATAGTTTAAAAAGGGATCTAAAAATTGATGACATCAATGTCGATGTAAAAAATGTAAATAAAAATTTCTACGATGAAGCAAAAACTTGCACCACCAGCAATTTTAACTCACTCCTAGTTATAGAATAAATTGATGACAACACTAAATTCAGCCCAATCACTGCCTTTTTCCTTAGGGATATGGTGTTGTAAATATATATGTGTATATATATATATATATATATATATATGCATATGTATATATTGTATTTAACCCAGACCTTCCTTAATAATATCGATCATCATAATCTTCATGATTATTTTATTTTATATTGTTTATGATTTCATTGTCATTTAATTATACCCCATGCAACTCAACATTTCATGATTGTCTATGTCACACGAACCCCCTCTCGACTTTTTGGTGCTGAGCACCCCCTCTTCCTCCCATCTCCATTCCTCCTCACTACTCCTCATCATCGAGTTTTTACTACAGATGAATCGGTTAATGCCGCTTCGCGGCACCGCACCGAGATTTATGTGATATCTACCATTCTACCATTCTGTTCTGGTGTTTGCTGTATTAATGAACTCAATTATGCTAATTAATTAGTACAGACGATATTTTAAATTACGAAATCAGACAAAAAAACTAGCTTTCTTTGAATAAGCATACCATTTTTTTCTACGGATTCGGATTTCCGAACTTTGAAATATAGATAGTACCCGCACTTTCGAAAATATGGTTCACATAGTTTAGACAGGAGAGCGATCCAAAGTTAGTACTCCTTAATATTCCTAGACTTTTATTTAATGAGACTATTATTAAAGAATACATAAAGAATATACACAAAGATCATATTTTTATTTTATTATTATTATTATTATTTGTCTCAAGTGTTATTTTTCACTGGAACAGACAAGTGCTTATCCATCATTCTAAAATTATACGTTCTTAATAAACTTGTACATTCAGATGAAAACTAAAATGAAATAACTGTTTAGAAAAAATATATATAGCTTTCCGTACAAAACCAATTTCAGTTTAAAATCCCTACACCAGAATTAGGTAGGATCACCGCAACACCTCCCATAACTGGAAACCTCCACGCGTTTTTTTCTGACCACTGTAAGGGTAAACCAGTTTACAAAAGAGCCATTTAATAAAAACTTGTCTTATTTACTAGTCAACCGCTACAGATTCAATTCTCAAATTAATACGATACATTTTTCTCAAGTACATTTTAAAATAGAATTTGGGTTCTTGCGCATAAAAAAAAACTAAACTCAGTGGCACGACAGCCCATAGAGGGCCAAGGACTTGTGCCCATCTCAGTTTTCTTGACCTTGGGCTCTGGGGTGCAGGAGCATATGTTCCGGTTGAGGTGGTCAGCTGAACGCGGAACCCCCAGTGGTAAGTTCCCAAGCATGCTTGGTACTCATTTATCGACCCACTGAAGGGATGAAAGGCTGAGTGAGCCTTGTCTGCCCGAGGATCGAACCCAGGACCTGTGGCACGGGAGCGCGAAGAGCTACCACTCAGGCACCGGGCGTCGTTCATGCGCTTAACTGGTTCTTTTTTTAAAAAGTCTGTGCAGACTAGTGATAAAAAACAGTGTGGATGCTATCTGATGAAGGAGGTGATGATCAACAACGGCTGTTCGCGGTAGCAAAATTTAAAAAAAAAAAAAAAAAAAAAAAAAAAAAAGAAAGAAAAAAGAAAGTAAGCTTTTCTGGTTGTGGCCACTCTGTATTTTTTCATTGTTATCTAGGCTAAATTAAGTTTTAGGTTCTGGGGTTCAGAATTATTTAAATTTAAATTTAGAGAGACAACAATTAAATAGATATTCAGAGAATTTTAGTGTTAGTTATGGTGCAATTTCTTTCCGAGGGGTTGCGGAAAAAGGAAATCTTTGATTACGAGCTAATTGTTTACACTTATTATTTTTAATTGAGCTTATATAGTGTTTTTCAATCATTAGGTAATTGGTTTTTATTTTAATCACAAAATGTTTGGATGCTTTTTCTTTATGGAATGTTAAGCGGGAGACTAAATATATTTAATTTACCTGAATCACCACATACCTTCTATTTCTTTCGGATTTTCTGGAAGATTTTATTTTCATAATTAATGTAGGAGCAAAGTTTTTTCATTCGTAATTGATATCTGTTAAATTTGGTAAAAGATTACCACCAAATGTGGGTTAATTCCATCAATAAGTACTACATGAAGGCAACATTTCTGGGATCCTTGAGTAACCTTGTGTTCTGGATTAGGCTTAAAATTTAAAATCTATGTAGTTGAACATTAGTAGTCGTAAGCTCAAAATTGTGGCGGCTGATCAACAACGGTTATAAAATAATAAATGTATAGAAGTTGGCAGTTATGTTTTCAGGTACATTTTAATTTTAGCAGACATCATATTTCTGTAGTTATATATTAAAATAGCCATTTTAAAAATTAATGTCATTACTAGTGTTCGAAGAAATTTATTTTAACTTTCGCATACTACGAAAGCTACCAATTACTGAGGATTTCTTTATAGTTTTCTATTTTTGCATTTAAATTGGTAATGATATTTACAAATTGCATTTTAATTGTTATTTTCCTAACTAATTTAAACTTATTTTTATAACATCAACTGCTGATTAAATAATTCAAGGGATCATATAAAAAAATATTTGAACAGTAATATATTCATGCCCGGGTAATAAACTATTTTTTTTTACCATTGTATTTCAATTGTCTTTTCACAGTCACTTTGAAAATTTATCCTTGAAACGAATAAAATTTGGCAGGTATGCAGGCCTGCCAACTACTACGCATTTTGATAAATATTTTAAAGTATGGTTGACTTTTACTAACCAAAGCATTCAGAATATATGGTAATTTTGTCAACATTTTAAAAGTGTCACCACGGGAGGTATGGAAGAAAGTGGTGTTGCCTATAAGCTTCTAAATCATTTAGATGTAGATATATGAAAAATAAGTTTAAATGAATGAAACATAACACATTAAAACATAAACTTAGCTGCCATAAGAAAACTTTTTTACAAGAAGCAAGAAATTGGCAGCCCTGGGTATGTATGAGCTACTAGTTTTCTCTTAACCAGATCACAAAATATTTTTTCAAGAAAAATAATTTATACGCTATAAATCGGAAATGATCCATGCCAACAAATTTCGATTTAACGGAACATTTTTATTTGAATATTTGGTTATTATTTAATTATTTTTATCATTTCAACTTAGAATTAAATCAATCATATACGAGTATATGTACCAATGAAAGTTATTCAAGCAATAGTACAATCAAGAGCCATGTTCTAGCAGTATTCTCAACTACGCCATCCACAAATTTCGTAAAAAAAAATGCTCCACGAATTTTCTCTTCGGCTAATAATGCAATTCAAATTCGCAAAGGGTCAACACTTCTGGGCTGACAGAGGAAAAAACGGGAAGTTAATAATCTAATATTTCATATCTCACAGCCTAAATATTAATGCCATCCTTGAAAACGATTCGAACGAAAAAGTTCTCAGATTTGTTATATAGAAGCCCATACTTTTTGAAATTTTTAAGCTTAATAAAGTGGTATACAATAAAAAAATATATTTCTCACGGATATGACAATCAAGAAAAAATTACAAAATATGTTTATAACAAGAATGAATAATGAAATTGTTTATTTGTCAATTTCCGTTTAATTATTCTTTTAGTTTTTTTACTCCACGTTTTGTGTAATTACAATGCAATTTTTACTTTAAAAACTTGAAGGAACGCATCACGAAAGTTGCTCGCTTTTGTAGCAATGCTTTTCTGTCTATAATATAAAATACTTAACTTATTTTATTTCAATTTGTAATTGAGTCACTTGAAAGTAACTCCTGAATGTTTCAAAGACTGTAAATGGCCCAAGGCAACCATAGATATGATTATGTGCTTATTAAGAAGCAATGTTTATGAACCTATAAACAACGGATAGCTCCTGCTCATGAATGATTTTTTTTTCTGTTTAAATGAGATGATTTAATCAATAAAATTGTAGTAAATTTTGCAATTTTACTTCTGACTGAATGAATTTTATTTCCAATGAATTTGACCACCATTATATCGTACCATTTTAAACAAATACCATGCCTGAAAAATTGAAATGAGATAAAATAAATAGCAGAGCAAAACAATCTTTTATGTCTCGTCAAAGTTTAAAGACACATTATAGTGCAAATTTCTTGCAGTAATTTGGAAGTCGATAGGAATTTCACAACCGGCTCACACCGGCGACACAGCTGATTTAAAATATCCTCAGTCTTAGACATAATATCGGTTAGAGTTCCCTTGCCATCAGGTTAACTGTGGGAAGTTTGCGTGATTTTCTTCTCCATGTAATGAAAATGTGGGTTAGTTCCATCTAAATTTCCTTCAAGAAGAAACCTTTCTCCCAATACTTGATTAAATACGAGTTATCTTGCCTTCTGGATTGCGATCAAAATTACAAGGCTGCATGAAGTGACTCATGGGTAGTCGTAAACTCAAAATTAGGACGGTTTTTTAACAACGGTTAAAAAAGAAGAAAAAAAAAACTAGAAAAGTGTTTTTTGTTAAACCTAAAAAATTCACATACATTTTTATTTTAGCAGAGTCATATTTCTGAAGTGATAAAATGAAACCTTTTTTGAAAAATTATGTGGTTACTAGTGTCTGAAGATAATTAGTCCGATTTTCGTTTACTACGAAAACTACCAACCACTATGAATTCTTTTATGGTATTCTATTTTTTGCATTTAATATGCCAATTTTACTTTAAATTTAAATTTTATTTATTGTTTTCCTAATTAATTTTAAATTATTTTTATGATAGCAACATATAATTAAGCCAATCAGGTGAATATATGAAATTATTCAAACAATAATATATTTAAAGCCTAAGAAATTAATAAACGATTTTTAATAACAATTGTATTTCAATCATCTCTTCACAGCTACTTGGAAAAATCATACTCGAAACGAATAGAATTTTGCAGGTATGCAGTCCTGCCAACTACTGCACTTTTTGAAAAATATTTCATAATAAGGTAGAATTTTTATTACCCAAGCTTTCGGAATATTTGGTAATTTTGCTAACATTTTAAAAAAGTAACCACGGAAGATCTGGAAAAGGGGGATTTGTATATAAATTTTTAAATTACTTAGATGTAGATGAATGGAAAATAAGTTTAAATGAATAAAACACAAACATAACATTAAACATAAACTTAGCTACCACAAAAATACTTTTTCACAAAAAGCGGAGAAAGTTGGCAGCCCTGGGTATGTATGAGCTCTTAGTTTCCTCGTAACGAGCTGACATTAAAATTTTTCACGAAAAATAATTTATACGCTATAAGTCGGGAATGCAATGATACTTGCCAACATATTTCGATTTATCAAAACATTTTTATTTGAATATTTAGTGTGTTAGCAAATTTTAGAATTTAGCATTTAACTATTCTTTTAATTTATTTACTTTAAAATTAATTTTATCATTGCAACATGTAACTAAATCTATCATATACGAGTATACATACCTACCTAGTTATTCAAGCAATAATATGTCTAATTCTTGGCAATTACTGAAGCTATCTTTACTTACCATATATATATATATATATATATATATATATATATATATATATATATATATATATATATATGGGTGATTCTCACGAAATATAACAATTCGGACCAAAAAATTTCTTCAAATTTAAAGTCTTCAAATAAATCTAAATTTTTTTTGTATACTTCTTTAGTTACACTTAAATACCTTAGATACAGCAGTGTAGTTTATTGACATTTGCTCGAGAAAAAAAATAGAAATTCACCAAATCTTGAATGCCAGAAAAAGGACACATTAGCTTATAAATTCGAAAAAACAGTCAGATAAATAACTCAGATAAATCTAAGTCGTTTATGTTATGTATGATTTCAAGCATTCAGGAAAATGACAACATTAAAACCTACCCACCTTGAAAAATTTTTTGAAATTGATTTTGAACCAGAAAATTGGTTCTTTATTCATGTAACAAGACATGTTCATATAGGAGGGTATCTAATCAATCTATTAACTAAAGATATTGATAGCTGGCTCTAACTATTTTGGTTATAAACCACTCAATAAAAGTAGCCAGGAAAATGACAGATTTTCTTGGGACAAACAAATTATTGACAGTAAAAAATATTTTAAACGAAGTTTTTGTAAATAATACCCTCTGCGTATATTCTAAAAATGCTTACAGCGGTTGAGATAAAAAAAATTAGATATTGAAAAATTTATGGGAAGTTTTGAAGCTAGTTCTTATTGGAAACATTGTTTGGGACATGCCAGGAAAATGACATTTTGAAGTTCAATTAAATTTTTTAACTATACAAAACAGTAATTGCTAGTGCAGAGTCATTTTAAAATGTTAATAAAATGTTAATTAATGTCATATTAAAACAGCGATGCTATTTATTAATTTTTTTTTATAAAAATGTTCTTTTAGTATAATAGTATTAGATCTTGGAGAAAGGGACAGTGAATTGTCATATTTCCTGAGAGAATATATATATATATATATATATATATATATATATATATATATATATATATATATATATATATATATATATATGTATAAATATATATATATATATATATATATATATATATATATATATATATATAAATATATATATATATATATATATATATATATATATATATATATATATATATATATATATATATATATATATAAATATATATATATATATATATATGAGGCTGTTACTACACTTTTTGCAAATTATATTTTTGAGTGCCACACTATTTAAAGTTATATCTTCATAATTTTTGGTAATTTTTCAAGAATTTAAAAGTACTACCTCTTGAGAGTTGGAAAAAAGTAGCATTCCATATAATTTATTAAATTGTTTAGCATTAGAGATTAGAAAAATTTACATAATAAAGAAATTTAAAATTAAAACATTAACTTCGCTACCACTAGAATTTTTTTTCTATAGAATGTATTTTAAAGCATAAATTTTCTATCAGTTTAAAACATTTGGCTGACTTTTGGGAACACTGTTCTAGTAGCACACTCTGCTATGCCTTTCTTTAGGTTCAAGCAAAAATATCCCAAAATTGTCTCTTGAAGTGCTGCAGTAAACAATAAATTTCCAAGTTAATTTGATATTTTATTTAATTTAGTTGATGTTTTAAATTGAGCAAGGTTTCTTATGCCCCTATAAAAATAGTCAAATAATAGCAAACTACTTATCAAAGCAATTCAAATCTTTCTTAATCTCGCAACCACTTCAATTTAGATATTATTGGTCTAAAATGTATCCAAACTTTACAGTGGCAATAAGTTTCCAAACTTTTGTGGTCATCATAAAATATTTAGTAATAAACTTTAAAAAGAAATTATGTATTTCAAAGAATAAACTATGTTACAAGTTTAAAAATTTTAGCTGAAAATCGGAAACCATGTTCTTGCACTATACTCAACTACGCCATCTTAAAAATTTGCTAAAAAAAACATAAATGTCCCACGAATTTTCTCTTCGGTTTATAGTTCAAGAAAAATTCATTTCGGGGCTGACAGAGGGAAAAACGGGATATTAAGGATTCAATATTTCATATCTCATGGCATAATTATTTATACCATCCTTGAACGAGTGACCACAATAAAACATTCTAATGCTGCTACGTAGAAACCCATACTTATTGAAATTTTTAAGCTTAATAAAGTGGTATAGAATAAAAAAATATTTCTCGTGGTGATGACAATCAAGAACGTTTAAGATTTGTTTTTTTTACGCAGGCTTTTGTGTAATTACTATACAATTTTTACTTTAAAAACTTGAAAGAAAGCATCACGCTCTGGTCAATGGTTGCTCACTTTTGTAGCAATGCTTTTCTGCCTAGAATACAAAATATTTCACGCTTTTTATTTCAATTTGTAATTGAGTCACTCGAAGGTAACACCTGAATATCGCAAAGACTGTAAATGGCCTCAGGTACTCTAAGATATGAATATGTGCTTAAAAATGGCACGGCTTATGAGCCCTTCAAAAACGGATAGCTCAAGCTCATGAAAGCTATATTTTTCTGTTTAAATGAGATGATTTAATCAATAAAATTGTAGTAAATTTTGCAATTTTTCTTCTGATTTAATAAATTTTATTTCCAATGAATTTGATCAACATAATATCGTATCATTTTAAACAAATACCATGGCTGAAAAATTTAAATGAGATGAAATAAGTATCAGAGCAAAACAATATTTATGTCTCGTCAAAGTTTAAAGACACCTTATTGTACAAATTTTTGCAGTAATTTGGAAGACTGGTTGAAACGAATTTCACTCCCGGCACACACCGATCCCAGTGCAGATTTAATAGATCCTCAGTCTTAGACGTAATATGTGTTAGAGTTCCTTGCCATCAGGTAAACCGTGGTAGATGTTTGTGGTTTTCCTCTTAGTGTATGTTTCTCTTAGTAAGTTTTTTCAACATAGTATATGTACCAATGCAAGTTATTCAAGCAATAGTATGTTCAAGCCCTGGCATATTACTAAAGCTATTTTTCTTACAAACGTACTACTACAACTCCGAAAGTTCATCAGAGTTATAACTAAAATTTCTCACGTATTTCATAGCTATTGGTTTTCTCTTAACGTAAACATACAAAAATATTTCGGGAAAAAGAATTTAAACATCGTAGCTTGAAATCGAAAGCATCCTAGCCAGCTAAATTTTTTGAATAGTTAGATTGGTAGCAAATTCTCCAATTTGCCCTCTATTATTGATTAAATTAACTCGCTTTTAAATGATTTCTATCACCGAAACAATTAATTAAATCATTCATATTCCAGTAAATATACAAATGTAAGTTATTCAAGCAATAGTTTGCTTAAGCATTGACATATTAATAAACTATTTTTACTAAAAATTATACTGCAATTATATTATTACTACAACTTCAAAAAGACATCATCGGAACTGAATTTGGCAGGTATGTATTAGCTATTAGTTTTCTCTAAACGTAGACGCATTGTATTTTTTTTTCTAGAAAAGGAATTTATGTATAATAAATTGGGAATGTAATATCATACCTTCCAACATATTCCGACTTATCGGAGCATTTCGATTAATATAATTTCTATATAATTTATTTAATAAAAACATTAGACAAGTTACATTCAAAAGTATGAATTTAAAGATAATCTGACTTTTATCTGGTATGGCGGAAAACTTAAAGGAGATCAGGGAGATTATCTGTTGCTAACATACTTTTAGAATTTTAGGCATATGCTTTATATATATATATATATATATATATATATATATATATATATATATATATATATATATATATATATATATATATATATATATATATATATATATATATATATATATATATATATATATATATATAATATATATATATATATATATATATAAAGGTTGCTCCTACGTGTTCTGCAAAATATCTCTGAGTGCTAGACTATTTAACACGTTCACGCCGGCGTGACCCACCGGTGGCCCACGCGAGATTGTCTCATCGGGCGGCGCACAGGAGTGAAAACTGGTAACAAATAAATTTCAATTTTAGTTTTTTTCCTGGAATAATAAAAATCCATAACTACCAATTGTTTTTAACGGATGCAATATTTATATTTATAGTTATTATAGTTATAACTTTTATAATTTATAATTTTAATTTATAATTTTTATAGTTATTCAAGCAATAGTATGTTTAATCCCTGGCAAATTACTGAAGCTATTTTCACGTACCATCATACTACATTTATCTTGCTACTGTAACACCGAAAATTCATCTTCGGTATGATATATATATATATATATATATATATATATATATATATATACCAACTACTACAAAGAGTTTTACAAAATATCTTATTAAGTGGTAAACTATTTTGGGTAATTTTTCCAAGGTTTTTTAAGCACTACCACTAGAGAGCTGGAGCAATGTAGCATTCCATATAAACTATTAAATCATTTAACATTAGAGGTTTAGAAAATAAATGTAAACAAAATTTACATGATAATGAAAATTAAAATTTAAACATTAACTTAGCAACCACTAGAGAAGTTCTTTCCTAAAATGCATTTTATAGCATACAGTTTAAAACTTTTGGGAACCATATTCTAGTAGCATACTCTACTACGCCATTCTCGAGGTTCAAACAAAAATATCCCAAAAATTTCGCTTTGGCTAAGAGTTTAATCCAAATTATTTAAACATAAGAACTGATGCAGTAAAAAATAAATTTCCAATTTGAGTTGATATTTTACTTAATTTAGTTGATTTTTTCATTTAAGCAGGGCTTCTAATGCCCCTCTAAAATTAGTCAAGATATAGCAAACTACTCATGAAAGCAATATGAAAATTTCTTAATTTCGCAACAACTTCAATTTAGGAAATATTCATCTAGCATATATCAGAATTCAACATTGATAATAAGTTTCCAAACTTTTATGCTGATTAAGAAAAATTAAGTGATCAATTTTAAAGAAGAAAGTAATTATTTTATAGCTAAAGACCAAACATCTACTTATATACTTTTATAGCATATTTGTAAAAATGAATAAATGAAAATTGGAAACTTTTTATAGCATATTTGTTTCAGTTTGCCACAGTAAGTGAATGCAAAAAAAAAAAAAAAAATGCATATGAATAATATGAAATGCATGAATGAGGTAGTTACTATTCTATAATTAAAGAGATAATAAATAAATAAAAGTAAATTGAGTTTCAACCGCTTCTTACAAAAATAGTGGCCTGCGGAATCTCGGAAAATAAATAGTAGAGGAAAACAAAATTCTGTCTTGTCAAAGTTGGAAGAGACATTATTGAACAATTTTCTTGCAATTTTTGAATGATTCATTCACTTATATGGAATGATTTTTTAAATCATTCTAATATAAAATTTCATTGATGCATTGCCTTATATGAAGTGTATGTTCTTCTTACATATTTTTCACATAAATAATAAGAGGTGGCCAATATGTTTTGCTATCAGTCGACTTCAGAAAGAAATAATGCATTGTAATTACCACATGCAACAAGTGAAAATAATTTGGTAACTAATCAATTTAAAAAAATCCTATAATTTTTAATCACAAATTTGCTTCCAGTTGGATGTCTCCTCTTAGAATTTATTTAAAAACATTGATATTCAATAGATTTTAATGATATAGAAAAGCGACTATTTTGCTATCACTATATAAATATCAAAACAAAATACTCTCAAAACTCCGGAGGAATTGGTAGCAATGAAATATCCAGTAGACCATGAATTGGTCATTGAAATTTTTACATTGAACATTTTAAGTAATCAAAATTTAAAAAAAAAAATGAAAAAATAAATTCTTTACCATTCAAAACATTGTGGGGTTATACATCCAAGGATATTGCACAATTTATATTCACTATTCCTACTCGGCGAGATTGCTCAGCCAGTGCAAAAATGTTTTAGAGGTATCAATATTCTTTTCCAAATGCACAAGGATGCCAAATGCTCCACTTTCTGCAAAAAACTTGCGAAACAATTCAAAAATAAGGTTGCAGAATTTAAGCAAATTTTTCAACACTTGAAGAAGAGACTGCTAGACAGCTAAAAGTAGTTGGCGTTTTAAATAAACGTTTCAAGTGCTTGTATGAACCAGGAGCGGAAAATATCTTTTTATCTCATTTAATAAATTAAGAACCTAGCTTACATCAAAACAAAAGTTCCATTACCACAAGAAGTCTTTTTTCTATTAAGTGAAACCAAGTGGCTCAAGAGATGCCTTTCAATACGAAATCCGTATCCGGCTTGTAGCGACCACAGTATTGACGTACAATATCCTCAGTGGTAGGAGGATCATGGGTTAGAGTCCCCTTACTGTCAGGCTGACCATGGGAGGTTTGCGTGGTTTTTCTTATAATGTAACGCAAATGCGTGATAGTTTTGTCAAATAGTCCTCACCCAAGGCAGATTTTCCCCAATTCTCGATGCAGGAGGTCTCTTTTCTTATGCATTGGGGCCAAAATTACAAGGCTATGGAGTCGAACATAAGTAATCACAAACCGAAAAATTTGGGTTGGCGATTATAATATATTCGGCCAACGACGGTTATAATATATATATAACGGGAACTGGTTCGAATCCCAGTGTTAAGCTAACCGATACGTATTCCGCACCCGACTCACACCGACCACAGTGCTGGGTTTAAAATGACAAGGTTACGGAGTTGAATATTGGTAATCGTGAACTCAAATTGGGTCATCTGTTCAATGATGGCTATTAAATAAAATAAAAAAATCGCTTTTAATTTTTTCTCTGGTTTTAGCCACTATGTATTTTTTTGTACATGCTACATAAATTTATATGTTGTGGGGCTCAAAATTATTTGAGTTTAACTTTATAGAGTCAATAACTAAATGTAGTTACAATCTTAGAATTAATATTTCATATCTCATAACATAAACATTTATGCCATCCTTGAAAACCGTACTCAATAACGAAAACATACTTGAACACGCAGAAACCCATACTTATTGAAATTTTTAAGTTTAATTAAGTGATACATAATAAAAATTATATTTCTCGCGTTGACAACAATGAAGATGTTTATAACTGGAATTAATAATGAAATTGTCTCTTTCTTACTTTCCATTTAATTAATATATTAATTTTTTGTTACGCTGGCTTTTGTGTAATTACAATGAAATGTTTACTTTGAAAACTTGAACGAAAGCATCACGCTCAAATCAATGGTTGCTCACTTTTGTAGCGATGACTCTCTGTCTAGAATACAAAATGTTTAATTCTTTTTCCTTCCAATTTGTAATTGAGTCACTTGAACGTAATACCTGAATGTCACAAAAACTGTAAATGGGTACGCAAAGATATAATTATGTACTTATTAAAAAGTAACTGTTATGACCCTATAAACAACGGCTAGCTCAGGCTCATTAATGTTCGTTTGTTCTATCTATTATTGCTTATCGGCAACAGTTGTTTATCGCTTGTTTCATTTGAGATAACGATATCGGATAACGGATCAAAGTATTGTAGGTACATTGCTATTTATTACTAATGCGATGTTTGCATGTTTACTTAAAAAATTTTCTAAATTACGATAGCGTCAAATTGACGCCTATCCGTAGAGACACATACCACAAAGACACCAGACGTATACCACAAAGAGAATTTCAATATTTCAATGCTTTTGAAGAAAATAGACTTCAATATATATTTAGAATAATAAAAATCCATAACTCCCAATTTTTTTTAACGGTTGCAATTTTTATATTGAATTGCTTCTTCGCCGTGATAAATTTCCTTACAGTGAATTGTTATTGTTGAGAATAGATTAACTCCTCCCGAATATTATCTAATATTGAAATAGTTCTTCTACCAGTATTTTCTCTTTTCCGTCCTCCTTTCAGGCCTTTACACACGGCGTGAACGTGTTAAAGACACATTATTGTTCAAATTTTTGGCATTAATTAGGATTTTTATGAAATCATTCTAAATTAAAATCTTAAGTTCCATGAAGACATTGTGTCATCTGAAGTGTATGCTCGCCTTGCAAGCTTTTCAAGGAAATAACAGTGGTGGCCAATATATTTTGCTATCAGTCACCTCGAGAAAGAGATAATGCATTTTAATTACCACATCTTACAAATGAAAATATATTTTGTGTAGTTACCAAGTTAAATTTGGTAACTAATAAACTATAACTATACTTCGCCAAAAATGTGCTACCAGTTGGGTGTCTCCTCTTATTTTCTATTTAAATAAATTATAATCCAATATATTTTCAATGCATAGTCCTCTTGAAACTCTGGAGGAATTGTCAGCTATGAAATATACCTTAAACTATGGCTCTGCCAGCGCAAAAATGCTCTAGAGGTAGCAACATTAGAGTTCAAATGCACAAGAATGCCAACTGCTCCACTTTCTGCAACAAAAAAAAAACTTACCAAAGAATTAAAAATTAGGGTTGCTGAATTTGGGCTGATTTTACAACACATGAAAAAGACACTGCTAGACAGCTAAAAGTAGTTGGCGTTTTAAATAAACTTATCAAGTGCATGTATGAGCCAGGTTCAATCCCCAGCGATGGCTGGTCGATACTGATTCCGCACCCGGCTCTCATAGACCACATTGCTGACGTGAAATATCCTCAGTGGTAGACGGATCATGGGTTTACAGTTCTCTCGTCGTCAGGCTAACCGTATGAGGTTTTCGTGGTTTTCCTCATAACTTCCTCATAACTCCTCATAACTATTCCTATGTTACGCAATTGTGAATTAGTTCCATCAAAAAGGCAAATATCTCCCAATACTTGATCCAGGATTTCCCTTATCTTCTGGATTGGGTTCAAAATTACAAGGCTGCGGAGTTAAACATAGGTAGTCGTGAACTCGTGAACTCAAAAATTGGGTCGTCATTTCAACGACGGTTATAAAATAAAAATAATATAGTGTAGCAATTTGGACCACTGACTACATAAACCTCGAATTCTTAAGTCTCAAAAATTTTTATTTTATTTTTACTCTCTAGTATAGATTAATAGTTTAAACTTAGGTCAAGCTAGAGATGGTTATGACTTGGTGCACGAATTCCAGCTTTTCTTCGCCTGTAGAGAATTAAACACAAAAACATTCCAATAAAAAATCGGTAAATTTCCATTTATTTTCTTTTCCTACGGTTTCGTCTTTCTGCTGCAATTGACGTTCTAGTTGCAATCAAAAAAATTGAGAAACCCATCACAAGATAACTGAAAGTAATTGCCATTTTATTTATTCATTTTCTTTATTTGTAAGTTGCGCTTCCACATGGAAAAAAATCCCCATAAAGAGAAACAAGCTGCACCACTGAAAAGTTTGCCACCACTTTGTTAAACAATTCTCATCAACAGTACAAGTTGGCAGCAATGTAACATTTTCGTTCCTAACACACTATTAAAAAGTCGGTTCCCTTTTGCGAAAAAAGAAAAAAAAAGAGGTATTACAAGGGTCTTTTTAGTAGGAATTATTTTGCAGAAACAAGATATTTCTGTCTATCATGCCATATTGATAACGTAAACATTTATATGTGGATTTGAAGAGTTTGCACAATGCTTTTTAACACTAAATTGGAAGATAATATAGTAAGAAATATAAAGAACATACTGGATGCTAGATATTAGTGTTAACTCGGTATTTGGTGCCACCAACCGATTTATCTGCACTGTATAGACATTTACTAATGAGTCATATATATTAATAATCTTATGCTGAATCATGAACAGATACCAAATTAGTCAACTTTCTACGATTTTTGTGAAAATGTTTTCTAGAAATAACTAAGTTTATGTTTTGATGTATAATTCTTTGTTGGGTTATACTGATTTAAATTTATTTTCCACACCACTGCTTGTAAATGATTAAAAATCTTAGATGAAACACCTCTCTATTCCACTTTGATCAAAGCGTATAGCGGGTTCGAATCCCGCAATAGCATCGGATGTATACTTCGTGATGTCCGTCTCTGAATTGTTCAATCTGTCCTAATTGACAAAGACTTAACCCTTTAGTTACATTTATTGAGTGAAACAAGTTATGCATTTTTTTACCAATAAATAAAAAGTGGTGACTAACATATTTTGCTGTAAGTCTATTTCAGAAAGAAAGAAATAATTCGTAGGCTTATATAATTCACCACTTTATAGTACTTATGCCATGCAAACCTTTTAAAAAGCAAGCAAAATTAGACAAATATTTGCAAAACATACTTGGTAGTTATTTACCACTTTTTTAATTATTTTGGCATGTCCGGACAACACCTCCTATAACTGAAAGCCTCCACACTGTTTTTTATAGGTAGTCCGATCAGACCACTGTGAATGATATCCACTTTCCGAACGAGTCACTCAATACAAAATCTAGTTAAAATAAGAAAGTGGTAGTAAATATATGACTAAAAATTTGTTTTATTATGAATATTATTAGTTTGCCATATTCACTTGTCAACCACTACAGATTCAATTCTCAAATATATATGATGAATTTCTTACAATTACTTTTATAAAAGGTTTTGGGTTCATGCGCACAACTGGTTCATTTTTTAAATAGTCCGCGCGGACTACTTCTAAAAGACCGTGTGGGGGCTTTTTGATGTAGGAGGTGATGGTCCGGAGCAGTTGGCATCTCCAGAAAAGTAGTGATTAATGAATAGCATAAATCTATTAAACGAGAATAAATTTAGTAATATTTTTCGCACATTTCTCTCAATTAAATTTTGGGGGAGATTAAAAAGATTGTTTTCGCTTTAAATATGACTAATTTTTGATGTAAGTTATGGTGGTAGTTATGATTAAATAATTACATAAATAAAGATGAATGGAGTTCCTACCATTTCTTACATTTTTAGCCGCCCGTGTATCATTATCTACAATTATATAGCGTCACAACTTTATGTAGTTGGCACAAAAGGGTTAATCTGACGTCATGGGATTGCGAAGCTTTTTGAATTGAAGTCGTAGATAAGACTTAGCTTAAGCGCAACTTACCGACTATTTTTTTATATTTGTTATTTTTGTATTTTGGAACAAGATTAATAGAAAATCGGGTAAATTCAAAATTAAATTGATCCTTAGTTGTTTTTTTCTTCAATTGTTGTTTTACTAAATCTCTGCAATATGCTTCATTTACCTTTACAAGCCTTTTTAATAAAAACAAACCATTGAATACAAAACATTTATTTTAGCGGTTAAACTCGAATTTCTAGAATCACGATCTGGCTGCACAACTTATATCCAATGAACGGAAAATTCTGTTTCTTGAAGCGAACATTTCAGACAAGTCTCTTAATGATTTTAGAGAATTTTCAGCAAACGTTAGTCATGCATAATATTTCAAAACTATGAAATCTTATCTAGATGCTATGTGAATTTTCCTAAACACTTTCCCCAACAGTTAATTTGACTGTTTCAATATTTAATTGCAGATAATATGATCGTTGCGTGAAATTCACAAACCGTAAATTTGATTGTAAATACCAATAATATACCCATGAAAATCATTCAGGTATTATTCACCATGAGATGCCAGAGAAATATTTACTGATTGAGCTATGAAAATTAAGTATTTGTTTGAAGGCGGTTTTCATTTTTCTCGTATTAACCTTGCACTGTATTTTGACTTTTTGTTTTCTTTTGTTTTCCCTTTTATAGTCAAACACTAATATTGTTGTCATGTCAAAAGTGCGTACACGAAAAGTGGTAGTACCAATGAAAATGGTAAACTAAGGGGATATTTCATTCTATTGCCTACTACCAATTCTTTGAAAATTATCTGTGTGACTGATTAATTACATATTTGCTTGAGGGTGGTTTTCGTTTTTCTCGTATTAACCTCGTTCTGTATTTTGATTTTTGATTTACTTTTTCATAGCCAAACATTATTATTTCAAACATTTAAAAAAATGCGCATACGAAATAGTGGTAGCATCACTAAAATTGGAAAACGAAGTGGATATTTCATTCTATTATCTACCACCAAATCTGTAAAAATGATCTGTGTTTTAATTTTTCAGGGACTTCAAAAGTCTAAAAACAATTTTAACACGTTGAGCACCGCGTCAGCCACCGATGCTTGACACTGGACTTTCCATTTAGGCCGCGTCTACCACCTTTGGCTGACACTAAAATTACATTTAGGCCGCGTCAACCACGGGTGGTTGACATTGATATAACATTTAGGCTTGCCACCGCTTGCTGACACTGGCCTTTCACATAGGCCGCGATATACAGCTGGCTGACAGCGTATAACATGATATAGAACTATAAAATTAACACTTTTTTATGGAATTGCAGAAAATTTATTCAAAATTTACTTAATTATTGTGATTCGTGGTTTAATAAATTCAATTTAGTAGATTTTTTTCCACCACTATTTTTAAACAATTCGTAAGCATATATAATTCACCACTTTTTTCAGATATGTCATGCTAAACCTTTTATAAACTAGCAAAATCTGTCTATATTTGCAAATTTAGTTTGTAGTTATTTACCGTGTGGCCAGACGAGCAAGCCATGTAAAATTAGCGTGGCATTCAACTTGTTAACAGAGTAAGTAAATTCACGTTAATGCTTGTAAAAATGAGCTATTAAATGTGCTTTATATATATATATATATATATATATATATATATATATATATATATATATATATATATATATATATATATATATATATATATGTATATATATATATATATTTCTGAAACTTAAAGATATAATAATGAAACAAAACACAGTGAGGCGTTTTGTCTTAAAAAAATATTGAAAAAAATTTTGAATTTCTTTGTAAAACAATGTTTGAAATAGACAATAACACATAAACTATGTTATGTATAGCTTATTATTTACACATTTCATAATATAACTTAGTTACGTATTTTAAAATCAAATTTAGGGAGCCTAAAAATTAGAAATTTTTGAAATTAGAGCGACATTTTAATAAAAGTATGTTCCAGAATGTTCCAGATGTTCCACAATGTTCCAGAAAAGTGCTGGTTTACAGAGATTGCTTTAATGATGAACTTTAATATTCAGTTAAAATATTATTTGGGTGTTGCTGTTTAACCAAGATTTTCAGGGGAGAAACAGAATTTTTCATTGACTTTGCAGATCATAAGTATAAAAAGCTATGACACCCCATAGAAATGAGAGCATGGCCGTAACTAAGCATGGATATACTAATAATGCAGCAAAATTTAACTTCGGGATGTTGTTGTTTTGATTAGATTAACCCCTTAAAACATACTTATATTTCACTTTAAAGGAAAGGATCTTTAACTTTACAATTTTCTTCAGGGGAAGGAAATGTTTTATGGGATCTCAAACTTACCCATTATTTATTTTTGATAACTTACTTCAATATAAAAAAATCAAGCCAAACAAAAAATACAACAATCAAGATTTCAGTTTTTTGTCTGATTTTTAACATAATGTCTTTTAAAATAATAAGTGCCAATTTACTCACGATTTGTTTGCTAAGATTTTCAATTGTTCAAAAAATGTCCTATCTCTCTGTTTTTCTTTCTTTTTTTATTGTATATTAAATTTAGATGAATGGTTTTTTGTATAGATATAATAATATAATAAAATATCAGAAAAAAGTTTTCTTGTTGTGAAATCTTTCATTAAACCTAACAGTTTTCTACTAAAAGTAGACTTTGATGGAGGTTTATCAACAACTCCAAGCAAACACATATCCTAATAAACTGAGATAAAACACGCCAACATAATATGAAGTCTAGACCAGAACAACAAATCTTTACAATTTAAACACGCAAACTATGTTTATAAATAATTTATGTGTTAGAAATGTTCTTCATTATGCACTTGAATTAATGCGTAAAGAAACATGTAAACAAATCTGAATATTTATTAAACAGACAGATTTTCTGATAAATATTAAATAGTTGCTAAGTATTAATAAAAAATTCAAAACAAATTGTAGAGTAACATTTTTATTGGGTACCTGAAAGCCCTTTTTATAAGCTATGTTGAATTATTTGTTTGACTTATACATACTCATCAGATTCTTTTAGTTTGTAGTTTATCCATTTAAGTATAACATCTATTACTGTTAAAAAATGGTTTTATTTAAATATTTTTAAAGATTTTCTACGTTGTTTTTATAAATATTATTATATTATTATATTACTATTATATACTGTTTTTATACGTTGTTTTTATAAATATTATTATATTACTTAACTGAGTGAAAATTGTTTCATCATAAATATTATTAATATTTAAATAGTTTTATTATGACGGATACAGATTGATCTTTTAAATAAATATTTCTAATGGAATACTAATGTAATGATGGAATTTTTAATGGAACTGACGGTAATTTTCAATTTTTGTATATAAAAGTGATGTTTAAAAAGACCAACACTAAAATAAACTGTTAACATATTTCTGACAGATATTGTGGAAACAAAAAATATTGTAGTGTTATAAATTTTAATTATTATTGATATTTAAAAAATTTCATTATGGCGAATACGGATGTTTTGATTTTTTTTAAATAAAATTTGAATTGGAAAATTAATGTAATAATAGAATTTTTAATGTATTTTTTAATTTTAATAATTAATAATTTTTAATTTTAATAATAAAAATTTTTAATTTTTATAATTAATAATTTTTAATTTTAATAATTAATAATTTTTAATTTTAATAATAAAAATTTTTAATTTTTATAATTAATAATTTTTAATTTTAATAACTAATAATCTTAATTTTAAAAATTAATAATTTTAAAATTTTGGATATAAAAGTGTGACTTAAAAAAACTAACAGCAAAATAAACTGTTAAAACATTTCCTACAGTTATTGTGGTAACAAGAGAAATAGTAGTGTTGTAAAAAATCCTCTACGTAAAAGTTTTATTGCATTTATGGGATTAGACTAACCATCATCATCGGCAAAACTGCCCGGTTTGGATCTTGGCCTTCTCTTGATCATTTCTCAATACTTGGCACAAGATAGTGTAGGTTCAATAACCTAATGGTTTTTAAATCCGCGTTGCTGGCATCCAACCATTGAATTTTCTGCACGCCCTCTAGTCATGGGTTTTCTTAGCAGGTAAGTTTTTATGAGATAGGGTTGTTGGTCTTACGCTGAACCTCCAACCTGGAGGGCCATGATGGTCTTTGTACGAGGTCTCCCTTTTGAAGTTTCCTGTTTCGATCACATTGCCTGTCTCTAAGATACCGGCATAGCTTCTGGGATGGATAATGCACAGAAACCACAGTGCCACGTTAAAGTGTGAACAATACATTATCTCCATGGCGGCTTATACCAATTTAATATTTTCTAGTTTTATTTGTCACTTTAACAATATCACTGTCACCTTGCTTGAAATAAAAATTACGACATTTATCTTATTAGTATGTTATTGTAAACATAATTGTTTTCTTAAATTAAAATAAAATTAAAAATTAGTTACCATGTTTTAGGTTTTGAATAATGGTTAATGGAAACATCGGCTGTTAATAAAGTAAATGAATGTAATTATTTACTATGAAGAAAATAACCGTGTTTAACATTTCAAAGGTGTTTAAACATTCTCAAGGTGTTTAAACATTTCAAAAAATGGTGATGAAAAAGAAGTGAAAGTCAGTATTTTGTTACATTTTTGATCACCAATATCTGTTTTTTTCATGCCTCCTTATTATTTTGGAATACTTTTATGTTTACTAACAGCAAAATTTATGCATTTCTATTTCCTTCTGGAAGTTATAATTTAATTTAGAATGATTTTAAACACTCACTATCGCGTTGTAGAAACTCAATTCATTTTTATTCATTTATAATATATTTAATCATTTTACCGTTGTTACTACTCTGACTTACAATGCAAATATTTAATGCGAAAACATTCTATTATTTGACTTTCAATTGCAAACTTCAGACAGACAAAAAAAAAAAAAAAAAATTGGTAGTTGCTAATTTTTATTTTTGAATAAAATTTTGACTTTTATTAGCCATCACCTTTTACAATTTAGAACTAAAAGCAATCCAAAGAAATGCAAAACAATTTGTTTCTAAGCGATATACCCTGTATCCTTCAGCAGCATGAAGCTTAAAAATATATCTTTATTTAACATGAGTGATCATAAGATCACTCATGTTAATCTTAATCGTTTAACTTGTTAATCTTAATCGTTAGTCATATTAGAGAAATATCTTATGTTTGCAAATATATGCAATTTGACTGAAATCTGCTGCACGTGTGTCCAGTTTTGCCATCTCCTCCTACTTAAGAAAGATCTCACACGAATTTTTTTAGTAGTCAGCGTAGACTATATGAAACTATGAGTTTTGCCTTGGCCACCACACGGTTTTTTATAAGTAGTCTGATAAGACAACTATGAAGGTAAACCAGTTTACGAATGAGCCATTTAATAGAACATCTAATAAAAAGAAGAAAGTGGTAGAAAATATATGTTTAAAATTTTTTTAATTTATGATTGGTTTTTCTTATTTACTTATCAACCACTTCAGATTCATTTCTCAAATATAATATGATACATTTCTCTCATTTACTTTTACAATAGAATTTGGATTCATGTGCACATCTGGTTAGACTACTTAAAGAAACCGTGTGGAGGCCTTCTGATATAGGAGGTGATGGTTTATGCACATGAAATGAGTAGCTTTTTCAAACAAACGTTTAGTAAAATGTCTGAAGGAAATTCATCATACTTCAATATTCATAAATTTTATTAATTAATATATGGGAGTTAGCCAAGAAATAAGACAAGCCTATTAAATTTAATAATTAAAGTAATTTTAAAACATATATTTGCTACCCAATGTTTATTTTTATTAGATTTTTGATTAAATAGTTATTGTGCAAACTAGTTTACTTGCATAGTTACCAGATCGGACTACCTTTAAAAAGCCGCTTGTATTTCAGTTATAGGAGGCAGGATTATCAACTACTGTGCTGTTGGCGAAATCTTTTACTGATTAATACACAAGAAACCAGAGATGGGAACTGTTCGGCTTTCTACAAAATTGTTAATAAATTGGTAGATAATTATATCGTAAATCTTGCTAAATTATTCTAATGAAGATCATTTTTTAGAGCCTTAACACGAGATTAAAGTTGCATTTGATATGATACTTTGAATTTTTGATATGTAGCAGTGAAAAATTAGTTCAGATGAAAACTACTAAACTGAAATACCTAAATATAAATAATACAAGAAATACCTTTTAGCAAAGTTGGCACCTCTTAGAAACTAAAATTTTCAAACTCCTTGATTTGGCAACAATTTAGGAACTTCGCCAAGAGAAAATCGGAACTAAGTGACTTCTTTCATGAACTTGAAAATCATTCACATGTAGGATTTGGAAAGTAATTTTAAATCAAACTTACGAAACAAAAAATAATGCATTGAAATATAAACTAGGCTACCATTGAAAAAAAAGAATTCCCATAAAGCGTAGAAAGTTGGCAGCCCGGAGGAGGAGGGGCCTTCCTAGCCGAGTGGTACCACCCACCAAACTGCGCAAAGCGTAGAGGTAGCGGGTTCGAATCCTGATTTTTCCCTGGATGTATGTTTATATTCTCCTTCTCTGCATTGTGCTATCGGTCCTTCTATTAGCAAAGGTTTAAAAGCCTAAATAGGCCGCACAAGCTTGCAAATGTATGTTGTTCCAATAACCAATAAATAAAACCCTGAGGAGTTGGTGGTTCTACCAAGCAACGAATAATTTCTCAAACGAAACTTGGTAAAACCTGTCAATTTTTTTTCTTTCGGAGAAATAAATCAATTTATACCGAAAATTTTTTCTTGAGATAACAATTAATCACGATATATATGAACCCGGAATCATCAGTTACCCAAGTAACGATTTCTTTTTAATTAGTCCACATGTAGGTCACTCCCCCCTTTGCACTCGAGGCTTTTTTACAATATAAATAAAACATAATAATTTCCACCGACTATTTGAGGCTGCTAAATTTTTTTCCAGTGGTAGGGAATTAATTTGGTAGGGAAACATTTGACTTAAAAAAAAGAAAAATATTAGAACTTAAGTGTTCACGTGCATATATATGGTTCCCATGGTCCTTGAAAAGTTTTAGTAGTGGTAAACTTAGGTTAATGCTAGACGTTATTCCTTGTCTCATATACCACTTTATATTTAAGTGGTTTAGAAGAAGGATGCATATATATATTTTCATGCATATGTACTCTCTTTGGAAAACAAATTTTAGTGGTGGCTACACGAAAATTAAAATATGGATGTTTGTTTTATTTTCATAACCGATTTTTAAAATTTTCAAGGCCCTCGGGAACCCTACCAGTATATATATATATATATATATATATATATATATATATATATATATATATATATATATATATATATATATATATATATATATATATATATATATATATATATATATATATATATATATATATATATATATATATATATATATATATATATATATATATATATATATATATATATATATATATATATATATATATATATATATATATATATATATATATATATATATATATATATATATATATATATATATATATATATATATATATATATATATATATATATATACCTGACAACTCTTTTTGGCGGAAGATTTTATTTCTACATTTTAAGTGGTAGTAAAATGTATGCTTTCTATATATTCCTTGCATTTATAAACGTAATTTATAATCTTTTTGATCACCACTATTTTTAAAAAAATTAAGCATATATGTAACACTATTGTGGTAGTCCACATAAGCTTCTTCAAAATACAGCGTTTGTCTCTAATTAAAACTGTAATTTAAATTCCATTTTACTACCACTGGGGAAAATCATCCTCGAAAGGATTAAAAGTTGGCAGGTATGTATACATATAACTTTTCACTTATTCTTTAATATTAGTACATTACCCTTGCTATCATTACGAAAAATGTTTTCTGAAAGAATGGAGAGTCCATAGTAGTTGGAATCGGAAGAACCGATAAAACCACTAAGAGGTTATTAGATAAAAGCCCTTGTTTGTGCAATTGCATATAATGCATGAAAAGACACTGAATAAAGTTTTTTTCCAAATATTAAGAGGTAAAAAAAAACTACCTGTTAAAGAGGTAGGTATTTAATCCTTTAATGTCGAATTTATATTAAACCTATATTCAACGTATACTTGACCTATACTTTTTATAAAAATCTACAGATTAATTTTATCAAAATTTTGTATTAATTTAGATCAAAATAAGTAAAAAATATTATATTTACTATTTTAATACTCTATGGTTATGAAATGCAGCTTGAAAAACCGAGGTCTTTATCTGTTTTAAATGTAAAATCTTTAAAACACGACTTTCTTCCAAACAGTAATTTTTTTCAAATTTGCACTTATTTTCTGTTATTTAGATCTAAGTGATACAGTTGCTTCTCATTTAAATCTCTTAAATTTTAAAAATTAATAGATGATTTTTCTTCTAAATTTGATTAAAAAAATAAATTTTTCAGACTACTTTTTTTTTGAATTTTATATTTTAGTGCAAATATAATTCCGATATTCTAACAGATTTTTTAGTAACTTATATTGCTGTTTATAATACCGATTATTTAATTTTTATGAGTAAAAATTATCATAATACAAAAATATATTTCTGTTTGTAACTTGAACATCAGAAAAAGTATATGAATAGGACACTGATGTCACATTTTCGTTTCGTTCGTTTTCGTTTATTTTCTTTTCTAGAAAAGCACTCAGTTACGAAATGAAGATCCAGGAATGATGAAATCAGTAAAAATAAAATGACAAAAATAAGAAATTTTTAATAAAAAGAAATTATTTCCTCGTCGTAAAGATTATTTTCGGTATGAGAAACTTTAAAAATCCAAGAAAGGAAAAGCGATGTAATTTGGTGTCGAAATTTGATTTCAATGTTCTTCCCCCTTGTGTTTATGTTTTTAGTAATTGAATTAAAAAAAATTTTACAGGCAAGAATTTATAATAATCTTTGTTGATTAAACTGAACAAATTTATTCACTTTTCTGTGCAATTTTTCAATTGTGAAAACAACTAAAGATACAACATAAAATGCACATAAACTCTAAATTAAAACAAAATTTTCATTATTTAAGGCTCATAAATCGTAAAAATTAAACTGCCTGTTGAGTAGATTCGCAGAACACCTCAAACATTGTACCACGCAGAGTAATATATCTAGAATTAAAACCCTCATCATCTGCTTAAACTGTTGCTAAGATCTCCCCATTTCTCGTAATATATACCCTAATAATTGTATATTCTGGCATGTTTACGTTGTGCGGTAAAATACATTAGCTCTTCGTGACATTTTACATAAGCTACACGAAAATATTTGCCAGGTTAAAATGGAAAATTGTAAATGACAGTGCTAACGGATCGATATTTTATTAAGGCTATGATTGCATGGTGATTTCGGATGCAAACCGCGAATTTAGGATGAATTCGTTTCGATGGAATAAATATTTTTAACGAGTTTAATCGTGGCATGGTCATTAATCAAAAATACGTGGCACACGTGTCACGATTTGGTCACAGCATTAAAGGGGATTCCTAAGTCATAAACTACCACTTTTACCAACAATTTAATAAATTACCTTAGTATATAATCCAAAGACATAAAATCGCCATTAATACTTAGAGGAATAATCGTTTTCAAGACATTTTTAAACTTATTATGGTTTTTAATGCAATTAGAGGGGTAAAAAAAATACCGTAGTTTGTTGAATCGCAGTTTTCATTATTCATTATTTTTTTTCGGTGTGGGCGTAAGTAAATGGGGTTATTTTTTCAAAGGAAAAAAGCTTAATTGTATTTTTTGTAAAAAAAAGAAAATAATTATTTTTAATACGATTAGTTGGAAATAAGTAATTCACATTGTTACAATGATGAATTAACCATTAACGCAAATAGTATTTTATGATTCAAAATGAGATATTTAATTGTGCATTAAACGGAGTCAATTAAAAAAAAATCTGCAGTGTAAATTCTGTAACGCTTCCGTAAGGACATTTTTAGAATAAAAAATTTTACACTAAATATTTTCAACTCGCAAAAAATGGGCCTCATAACCAGGTTAGTATATTCAGTAATAAAACTAAAAAACTGCGTTCAGCACAAATCAGTGTTGAAATAAATAAATAAATGAATAAAATCTAGCTATTTGTTTTACTTTTTTCTTGATTTCCATTATTAAAAACTTTAAATTTTTTTATCAATTTTAAAGCTAATGTTCCATTTTTGTTACATTTCCCTTTATCAAAAAGTGATAGGTTTATAACATAATTGTTTGCTTAACAATCAAATAACTTATATTTAAATTATAAAAAAAGAAAAAAAAACACTCTTAATAACTTGTGATCTACTGATAGAATCTTCACGTTCTAGGAATAAAACTTAATGGTTTGTGGTGACCGCAAATATACTATTTAATTAGTGCAGATGACATTTTAAGTTACAAAATCAGACACAAAAACATACTTTCTCTGAATAAACATACCTTTTTTTAACGGATTCGGTTTTCTGACCCCCAAAATATAAGTGGTAGCCGCGATCTGGGAAATCTGTTCCTATTTCCCAGACCGCGGTTTCCCATAGTTTCCCAATCCTAAGTTTGAAAGTCTTAATGTTAATTTTACTTTTTGCGTGTTTCACCTCATCTCAAGAAATTTCAAAACGAATTTAAAAATTTTACTCACAATTATACAATTATTTATTCAAAGATAATTCTATACAAAAAATAAATTTTAGTAAAAAATTATTACTTTTTGTAAACTTATTCAATAATATTCGAAAAAATTTTAAAATGTAAGGTATAAAAATTTTTGAATCATTTTAAAATATGTTATTTTGCATAAAAAATGGTAAAAAATTTCCATGTAACTTTCTTAAAATTTTAAAATTTTAATGAAGTCCTATATTTAACACGTTCACGCCGGCGCGGACCACCAGTGGCCCGCGCTAGATTGTCTCATCGGGTGGCGCGTACCCCCGGTGGCGCACCGGAGTAAAAACTGGTAAAAATAAATTTCATTTTTTAGTTTTTTTCCTGGAATAAAAAAAATCCATAACTACCAATTGTTTTTAACGGATTCAATTTTTATATCGGATTGCTTCTTCGCTGAGAAAAATTTCCTTACAGTGAATTTTTATTGTTGAGAATAGATTAACTCCTCCCGAATATTATCTAATATTAAAATAGTTCTTCTACCAGTATTTTCTCTTTTCCGTCCCGCTTTCAGGCCTGGGTGTGAACAGCCGGTGTGAACGTGTTAAAATTCTATTTCTCATAAAGCATTCAACGAATGTCTCTCAAATTTTATGCAATTTGCCATGTTAAATTACAAATTGAAATTGCTAATTAAAAAAATTAAATTATAAGGTAAGCACTTCAAAATGACGTAAAATGTGCTTACCTTATAATTCAGTTTTTTTTCTATTAATAAATAAAATTAAAATAAAACAAATATTTATAAAATTTTTATTTCGCATGGAATTATTTTCGGATAAAGGAATTTTATAATTGTGTGCAAAATATTTTCTATTCGCTTAAAGAGTTCTCGAGACATGGCGAATACTCACAAAGTATAAGTAACGTTAAAGGGTCCAAACTTTGCATCACTCTTCTGGCCAAAATATGAGGACCATAGATCCCAGAGAGAGGCTGCATTTTAGAGAGAGGCTGTCTATATTTTAGAGTTTAAAAATCCGTAAATCAGAAATTTATAAATAGTCTGCACTAATTAATGAGCATTTTGAAGTCACTCCCTTGAACCATTAAGAATGAGTCCTAGAACATGATAATCCGATTATTATATCAAAAATTATTCTGCGTAATCCATTTCTTTCCCTCGCATTGTACAATGATAATAAATGAACTTCACTACAACAATAAAATATTTGTAAATATTATCTCAAAACACCAAAAGATGCTTACATAAAATTGAATTTGGTGACTACTCATTGTGCCGATTTCACTGGCTTTCCACTACTCCGCTTTCGGTAAAAAATTTAATAAATTTTTAGTAAACTTAAATGGTAAAACTTGTGGAAAAAGGATAATTACGCCTTCAACCACGATACAAATACTATAATGTACTACATTTCATATGATGCTTTGAAATTTTGATAGATATTGTTGGAAAAATTATTTAAAATGAAAAATAGTAAACTAAAAATAAGTTAAATTTCGTTACCACCTGAAAATCCAGTTTTTACAAAGATGAACAAATGGCATCTCTTCGTTGGGAGTGATAAAAAGAAGGCAAAGATATATTTAGTTCATCGTCTTAATTGTCTTTTTTTTTTTTTTTTTTTTTTTTTTTTGCATTAAGTGTTATTTGCGAAAAAGTAGATAGAGCAGTGGTAGATTAGGAGAAAGTGCGTTCAAATCTCAGCGATGGCTGGTCGACACGAACTCCGCACCCGTTTCCCACTAACCACAGTGCTGATGTAAAATATCCTCAGTGGAAGACGGATAATGGGTAAGAGTCCCCTTGCTGTCTGACAAACCATGTCAGGTTTCCATGGTTTTCCTCTCTATATGACGCAAATGCGGGTTAATTCCATCAAAAAGTCTCAACGAAGTCAAAATTTCTCCCTATACTTGATCCTGGAGTTACCTTATTTTCTGGATTGGGTTCAAAATTTCAAGGCCACGTATTTGAACATTGGTAGCCGTAAGCTCAAAATTAAGTCGGATGTTCAACGACAGTATGAAATAAAATTCATAAGTGTATTTATACATATAGAAAAGAGAAGAAATAATTAAATTATAAATATAATTTCGAAAAAATATCTGTAGCGAAAAAACAGAAAGCTTCAATTTCAATTTGAAAAAACTAATTTCAGATTTCAAACCCAACACCATCAATTAACATTAACTATTTGTATAAATGCATAAAAATATTTCATAATGGTACTTATCTTACCACTTTTTGACTTTTAATAAGTGTCTGTAAAAAAAGTAAGGAAAGTTAACTGATTCCAGAGATGCCAACTTGCTCCACATTGTAAAATAATATTTTCTAGTGGTAGCGAAACTTAAGTTACTTTTAGTTTTGCGTCTTTCATTTTAGGTAATTTTTTTGCCAATAAACATAAAAAATTATAAGTATCATATAAAATGTAACATTAAAGCCACAATTTACTGGTTACTCTATTAAAAAGTAGGCATAACTATCCTTCTTTAACGAATTTTACTATATAATTTTCTACCACTTTATTAAAACTATTCCAGAAAGCGGAGCAGTTGGCATTCCTGCTGATTCTAGCAAAATTAATAAAAAAGTCCATCTTGAGTGACGTAATCGTGCGTGTTACGCCCATGCAATGTAATTCATAAATTTTGATTGTAGTCTATCTGCAAAGAAACTTGAATATTGTTAGGAATATACCGAAAATCTAAGATATTACTAACCTTCTAACTAACCAACGAAACCCCTCAAAGTGAAGTAAAATTAAAGTCTATAAAATTGATAACTTTATGAATTACTCATCACCACTTTTTAAAATTTGTAGTATTTGACAAGTAAATAACCAATTATATTCATAAGCTAAGCAAATTGTTAGACGTATATTTGTTTAAAATTTCTCTTTTTTACTACATTTTCTAATTAATGGCTCTTTCATAAACTGCTTTACCTTCATAGTGGTCTGATTGGACTACCTATAAGAAACCGTGTGGAGGATTTCAGTTATAGGAGGCCTTTAAAAATTGTCAAAAAATTAAAATTTTATGAATTATTTAAATTGTATTTGCAGTTCTTTACCAATTAAAATTTTTTATTTTTATTTTTTAAAGCATTTGTCGAATCCGAAGCAGTTGGCATATCTGGCTTATTTATCATTCAAATGAAGATAAATGTTCAAATTTAATGAAAAAAAGTATTAGATTGCTTAAAAAAAGTATTCATAATCTTTTTGGTAATTTTATAAAAAAGTCTCCACGCCAGCTGCCGTTAAATTTTTGTACATGAACTGACTTATAGTTCATACACATAGTTTCATGATACTATTTTGTAACTTTTTCACAGTTTATAACATTTATATTTACTCCTGCATAATTTTATCTATGTTATAAAATGGATTTATAAGGTTTTTACTCATCATCAGCAGTTTATCAGATTATTAAACAGGAAATCATAATTTTTTTTATACGATATCTATCATTATTTTTGCATAGTTATCGATTAAATGGCCAGACACAGAATGTAAACTATAGGCAGTAAGAATGTATTATCTTGAATGACTTTTCCTCTACGATTTTTCTCATACTAACAACAAATCTGAATGTTTTAAGGAGCTAAATTAAAGCATTCTTATTATTGCTAACAATTACATGTCAAAAATATGATAAAATTTCTTTATTTGTACGGTAAGGACATAATTCTGATGATAAAACTAAAATATATGAAATTTAATCATTCATCTGGTCATTTTTTCCTTTTGTATCGTAACAGATTACCGAAAATTCTGGTTTTCGTAATTAAAATACTTATCGCCCCACGTTCAGCAAATATAAAAAACTGGAAAGTAAATTTTCCCGAATAAATGACTTTTATGCTATGCTATTAAATATCACAATAAAGCTACAAAGTTTTACCTGCATGGTAACGAAACAATATTTTATTGTTATTTTTACCATTAGTCATTATCAATTTAGAAGAGCAGGTAAATTACATATTTCTAGCTTTAATACCAGCAATTTTGAAATCATACTATAGGATTACGATGCTTTTATAAGAATACATTTAAAATTATAGATATATTAAAAAGTGAAAAAAAAATTACTTCTGACACTCATTTTGATCAAGGCGAATTTTACATGGGTTAAAAAAAGAACCAAAAGAACACAAGAAGTTTCAAGCATAACCTTTCAAATCATGCTAATAGTCTATCCGCTAAAACTTCGAAAAAAAATTTGCTGCTAAAAGAAAGATTGTTTACATGATATATAAAAGATGTTTCCATATGTTTGTCTAACTCCTTATATATATATATATATATATATATATATATATATATATATATATATATATATATATATATATATATATATATATATATATATATATATATATATATATATATATATTGAGTGCTTCTCACACTATTGTATTGATATATTTTGCTTTGGTTATATTGATACAATATTAGAAAACACTCTTTTTCGGATATAAGCGTGTGGGCTGATGAAAAGATTATATCTTTTATTTTTTAAAAAACTTTTTCCTCCTTTTTTTTTTCCCAGTTGTTTATTATTATTATTATTCGCCCCCCTTTCTTCATTTGCCTGTAATTTACTTTTGTTTTATCTTCATTTTGAACTTCTTTTATGAGTTCTATTTACTTGCAGCTTATGCGCAATAAATGATACTTATTATTTTTTTTTCTTTTCTTTTCTGTTTTTTTTTTTTTTTTTTTTTTTTTTCCTTTTCTGGTTTTTTTGTATTTATTTATTTTGCTATATATATATATATATATAAATATATATATATATATATATATATATATATATATATATATATATATATATATATATATATATATATATATATATATATATATATATATATATATATATATATATATATATATATATATATATGGGTGATTCTCTCGAAATATGACAATTCACTGTCCCTTGCTCCAAGATCTAATACTATTATATTAAAAGAACTTTTTTTTAAAAAAAAATTAATAAATAACATCGCTGTTAACATTTTAAAATGACTCTGCACTAGCAATGACTGTTTTGTATAGTTCAAAATTTAATTGAACTTTAAAATTTCATTTTCCTGGCATGTCCTAAACAATGTTTCCAATAATAACTAGCTTCAAAGCTTCCCATAAATTTTTCAATATCTAATTTTTTTTTTATCTCAACCATTGTAAGCATTCTATACGCAAAGGGTATTATTTACAAAAACTTCATTTAAAATATATTTTGCTGTCAATAATTTGTTTGTGCCAAGAAAATCTGTCATTTTCCTGGCTACTTTTATTTAGTGGTTTATAACCAAAATAGTTAGAGCCAGCAATCAATATCTTATGTTAATAGATTGATTAGATACCCTCCTATCTAAACATGTCTTGTTACATGAATAAAGAACCTATTTTCTGAATCAAAACCAATTTCTAAAATATTTTCAAGGTGAGAAGGTTTTTATGTTGTCATTTTCCTGGCTTCTTGAAATCATAAATAACATAAACTACAGAGATTTATCTGAGTTATTTTAAGAAATCCTGTTGTTTTCTTAAGAATATAACCGTCTTAGGCCAAAATATTAAATTAAAGTAAAGTTATATGCTATAAAATGGCGAATTTGTCATTATCCTGGCTGTCATTTTCCTGGTTTAAGAATGACATGACATTGAAACAGTTACCAGAAAATTTTTAAACAGTTGAATGCAAAGCAAATATTAACCTAATATCAAGTTTATGTAAGAATGTTATATGACTGAATGTAATCAAAGTTTTGTTTTTATTTAATGATTGATTACTACACACAATTTTATTCTGTACATATCAGCAACAAAAACATTTTTGATTCTTTCTACAGTGGATAAAATAATTAGTTTAGGCACATCATGGTCCACCTAACATAAAGGCCTAGGTTTTGTTACTTACTAATAGCTTAAAATGACTGTTTTTTCAAATTTATAAGCTAATATGTCATTTTCCTGGCATTGAAGATTTGGCGAATTTCTATTTTATTTTTTTTCTCGAGCAAATGTCAATAAACTGCACTGCTGTCTTTAAGGTATTAATAAGTGTAACTAAAGAAGTATACAAAAAAAAATTTATATTATTTTGAAGACTTTAAATTTGAAGAAATTTTTTGGTCCGAATTGTCATGTTCCGTGAGAATCTCCCATATATATATATATATATATATATATATATATATATATATATATATATATATATATATATATATATATATATATATATATATATATATATATATATACCCTGGAGAGTTAAAAAAATACCTGGTTTTTTTATTTAAAAGAAAATTAGGAACTTATGGAAATTCTGCGTTTCCCTTAATGTTTATTATTTGATATCAGCTAAAAGGAGATTTTACTTTATGATTTGCAAAACTTAGAAACATTATGTTTAAGAAAATTGAGTTATTTGTAGAGATGTCTAAAAAAAATTTTCACTTTATATTTTGAAATATAATTATTCGATAAATAGTCTAAGCTAATAAAACAATTTTTTGGTGTATACATACATATTATTTTTAGATTATTGGAAAAGAATGACAAAGGAACGACTTATCACCCTTCTGGAATAATTCACATAGTGACAGTTTCATATATCTTAGAATTCTCCAAAGCGTAACTACCGAGTAATTTCTGGTTCAGCAGACCCACAATTCTGTAAAAGTCGTAAATAATATCACTCACCCAAACAAAGATTGGGGGAAGAAAATAAAAGTCATGTGATTAGTATTCTTTCTACAGCGCCAAAAGAGCGCCAAAACGGTGTTTTACGTGAGTTGAATTTTTGCAATTTGACTTAGAATGTCTGGCTTTACTGAAAAGATCAGGAAAACTATCAATAAAATGTGCAATAAACAACCCTTCACTAAAAATATGTGGACAATTGCAAGTATTTACCCGTAATGTGAAATATCGGCATTTACTAATCATTTAATGTTATTACCTTATGACTTTTTTGGCTTTTTTAGAAATATTTTTTAGAATATAATTGTGTCTGTGTTTTATAAATCTGTTTTAACGTCGTGTTTTATACATTATTTAAGGAAATAAAAGTTTTAATAGGCTTTATGTTTGATTTACGGGCATATGTTTTGACTTAGAAGGCTACATGTTTTTGGAACATATTTGATCATATGTTCGTCTACGCTGGTTTAATACAAATTTATACATATCATGTTGCAAAATAGGCCGGCCAGGTGGCCGAGCGGTTAGCGTGCCTGTCTGCGAAGCCATAGGCTGCGGGTTCGAATCCCGCTCTGGGCATGGATGTTTCTCTCTCTCTTTGTGCTGTCCTCTGTTGTGTGTGTGTATGATGTGTGAATGTGGCCCACCCTATAAACGGGTTTGTGGCAGTGTGGCGTGGGCAATGTTGCTCGCCTCCGTGACTTTGGTTCGCAGGTGCCCACTGGGTAACGCGAAATGAGCAACAGTTCTGGCATAGTATAGGCAAGATTCAAATTCAGAGCCTGCCATTAGAAAAAAAAAAAATGTTGCAAAATATGAGCTTCTTATAGACTTATTGTACTGAACATTCATTTTCCTTTTCAAAAAATTTCGAGAATATGTTTTCTTCTGTAATTTATTATTCTGGCTCAAAGACACATTATATCACAATAATTATTACGTTAAGTTTATAGATGATGTCATTTTGATATATTTGGTTTGACTACTTGTTTCCTTAATATATTTAATCATTTGTTCTGCTACTCTGGTTTAATGTAATTCTTCATATATGTTGCCAAAATACTAGCTTTAAATAAACTTATTGTACTGAATATACATATCCCTTTTCGAAATACTTCTAGAACATATTTTCTTCTATTATTTATTATTCTGATTTAATGCTACTTTTTACATTTGTTTAAATAACGGGTTATGTTTATATATTTTGTTAGTTTTAGAAGTTTTTATGTGTTATTTAGTAACACACATTTTAACTCTAAAACTAAATGTTTCTGTGCTATATTTTTCTAGTTTAATGTATTTTTTTATTTTATATTTTTTCTTACATACTGAAGGTTTCTTGTAGTGTTAATGACCGATTTAACAACATATACTTTCTTCTTTTTAACAACTTAATGTTTATCGAATAAATATGTCTTCTGAAACTGGTAGGGAATTTCAGCAGTTTCAGAAATTATTTTTCTTAGTGGTAGCCTTTTAATATTATAAAGGTAAAGAATTTATGGCTATAGTTGCTTCTACAGGGGTGCAGACTTTCTAAGCTTCCTGTAAAAGTTTCATTTAATGGTAGCTAACTTTATATTTTAATGTACGTTTTTTTTGTTTTGTAAATTTAAAGTTATTTTTCACTCCACTGCATGTTTATGATTTGAAAAGAAAATTAAACACCACTTTGTTCTTGCTCTCTTTTGGTAAAACATTTAAAAAAATTGAAAAAATCACCAAAAATTCTATAAGCTTTAGTAATTACATATATGTCTACAACTCTATTAAATATTTTGCAAAAGGCGTAGTAGCATAGTAAACAGTGCTGCATTTAAATTATTTCACCAGGTATATAAAAGATCAGATAAATTAACGGAATTGCTTTTTTGATCGCATAATATTTTTATAGAAATTAATTTTTTTGTAACTATTTTTGATTTCGTTCACAACTAGTGGAAAATATATTTTTCACAAACCTCAAATATTGGAGTGTATTTTGTATACAACCTGTAAGTTATCGTATTGTACTTTTATAAGGAAAACTGTATCACCTATCAGGAAATATTAAAATTACGTATCGAATTAAAAAAAATGATTTCAATTGCTTGTGGCACATTTCTGACTCAAGTCTGTACCAGCACATTTTCTAAAGGTTGAAGAAGACTTTACACTTCTCATTTTACATTTACTTTTTTTTATAGTATTTAATGTTGAACAGGGTATAATATAAATTGATTAAGTATAATTCACTCGAAATTAATGATTTATTCCGTTATAAGTTATCAAGTATCAGCTATGAAATTTACTTATCCATAATAAATATTTCGTTCTTTCATATGCCTTATGACAAAATTGTGTCTATATGTTGTAAAAGTTAATGAACTGTGGGGCCGGAGTTATCGATCATGCCAACCGTCATCTATCAAAAGGTACCTCGTGATAGAATCAAGTTAGCATGTCTTATATACCAGTGAATTGATGTTAAATTTTCGTAGTGGTAGTTACGCCACATTACTCCCCCACCATAATTTTATCAGGGATAGAATTCGATGAAAAGATAGCACTAGTTGTTGTACTTGTGACAGACCGGGAGAGAGATGTGTTACCGGGATGTGTTTTGAGTGCTGAATGTGAGAGGTGTATTAACTTCACAGTATTAGTCGCTCCTGTGTTGTCATTAGCAGTCGAGTGTATGTAGGCGCAGACGTTATTGTGTTTAATCGAGACGAGACTGAGTAGCAACAGCGTGTGGAGGTTGATTATGCAATCACAAATAGCAAGCCAACTGTTCAATGTGGACTATCCATCGAAGTAGGCGATACCAGATCAAAGTGGGCGTTACTGCGTGATCAAATCACGTCCGGGTCACCACTTATCATTGGCGAGAAATCGGTTGCGTTTATTATAAGTCTGCATGTTTAGTTAAGTCTGTCACCAAAGATAAATAAAAAGGAAAAATGCTAAATTTAAACATAACTTTAATGAAAACTTAACAACAAAATTAAAAACAATCAAGAATAATCTAGCAAGTAATAACTGAAGAGAAACGTAAAGCAGATTACCTAAGGAGAAAAGAAAAAGTAAAGAACGAAGTATCACGATGGTTTCGATGGTAACGAAGTTATACGATGATCACATTATTTAAATTCAGTTCAGTTCAAAGAGATTACAAAAAATACTTTGAGCGTATGTTGAAATTGTTAGGTTCGACAGAGCATGGACTTCTCGAATCAAGTACGATGATTACACCACGGAGCTATATTAATATTAGCTTTCTCCCAAGTATTCTAATGGCATAAATTCTGAAACTTATTACTAAATTCTTACCACACTCTCGTTGCAAAGCATTATGTATTCGTCTTTCAGAGCAATTATTATATGACGCATTAATTCACTAAAATATATAATCAGGATGATATTGTAGTGCCAAACGTACCGAGAATGCTACGCTAAAATTCGAAATTTACTGTGTAGTCATTGGACTGAAAAATTTCATGCACATTATTTATATCTTATTTCACAGTAAAGTGTTTCATTTTATGAATATTATATGGTATTATGTATGCGCATTTGTATTTTTTTTAAAACATTCGCCAATTAAATTTAATGGATACCTGGAAGAGGTTGGGTTGGGTTGGGTTAGGTGAATTAGAGGATCTTTGCTTTTAGCTTTAATCCTCTAAGTTGTAAGGAGGAGTTGGGTTGAAGATGGTGAGTTGAGTTCAGGGGTGAAAGCGAGACGGAAAATAGGAAAGGCTGGTAGTGAAACCTTTTCAGTTATAGCTAGTTTTGAGGAGGAGTTTACTTATTCTTTCTTTAAATTATTCAACAATATCTACTTAATCTTCGAAAAGTAGCAGTTTTATATATATGCTAAAATTTTAAAAGAAATCTTGATAGTTACAGATATTTTATTTTTTTCGAAAAAAATGCTGGAATGAAATGTCTTACGTACCAGTTTTTTCTCTTTTCCGTCTTGCTATATAAGGGCTTTCACCCGTGGTTGAGTTGATGATGATGGAAAAATGAAAATACATGATGTTCATGGAGAAAATTTAAACTATTTCAATGAAGAATTTGCAGTTTTCCGGGAAATCAAAGTACAGAATTTTGTAGTTCCAATACGCTTTTGGAGAGGTTGAATTGATGATAATGAATAAGTGAAGATATAAAATGATCGTGAAGATACACGAGATTTTAAGGATTAATAGTTATTCTGCAGAATTTACACTAGTGAACAAATCTTTTGCTGCATTTATAGAAATACTTGATCTTGCCTAATTCGGATGTAGGGATTGCAAATCTAAAGTTAATTTTGTACGTAGAGCTCCATATTTAAGCACACATCTTCATCGTGTGCTTCCAAACTGGTCATAATAATGAAGCGCATACAACCGCATAGGATGACATTTTCGGATATGAGCCTTAATTCCCCTAGTTGTTTGTTGCAACATTTATGAACCCTCCTATTACATAGAACGTTTTCAAACTTAAATATTTCGACATAAAGTAGACTAAAAATGTCAGTTAAAAAATCTGTAGCTTACAGAGAAAAAGTGATTGCAAATCTGAAATCTGAAATCTGTATAAACATTATTACGCAACAGATGAGCGAAACAAAAAAAGTATTCCCTAGTCTTATATATTGAAGTTAATGGAGCATAATCAGGGATAGTATGCACCTGGAAAAATTTAATATCTGCCATCAATTTTGTCATAAAGAAACTGCAAGCACTGTCCGTACTTAAAGTATATTAGCTTCAGCTATCAAATCAAAATTTCATATCTAAGAATTTTAAGACTAAGAATTTTTAATTTTCAGGGTACGTGCGAATTCTGATAATCAACTGCATAATCTTGTGTAAAATAAATAGTTGCATTTTAGAAAGAAATTTGCATTGCTTTTTCAGCATAATTGATCCTTTCAGTCACTTTGATTTAAACTCTATTTATTAAAAATATTTAGTTTATTGCGCAGTTTCAATTAAACTTATGTTGCTATATTTTTCCAGATTTTTATTCATGCTTTATAGCATAGTTATTTCATGTATAACCCACCAACACTTGTATATACAATACTTTAGGTGAATTTACATCTAGTTTTTAAACAATAGGTTTAATTCTTTTCACCAAAATGCTTATTTATTAAATATAATTAGAGTCAATCCATGGTATGAAGAGAATTAATGTTCGGAGAGTTCATTTCAACGTGGGGACATCAGTATGCTTAAAAATTGTCATTGCGACAAGGAGTTTTCCAGTAAGGGTTTTTAACGGTATAATATTAACGAAACGAAGATAAATCTTGATCATTAAATAAGTTTGTAACTTCTGTAAGTATTTTTGCAAAGAAAATGTGTCTATAACAAAACTGTGTCATGCCAGACCTTTACACGTTGAAGTATTATTTCAAATTACAAAAACAAAGAAATAATATAGTCTTATTGTCAAAAGCTTTAATTTACTTCTGCTATTAAGTTTTAAAAGACTCATGGTAACATTTTTTATGTTCCTTGAGTTTAAGTTCTTAGGTAAAACCTATTTTAACGAATGGACTTGTGCTCTTATTCCACCTTCAAACGTCTTTTTACGTTGCATGAACCATTAGTTTCATTCTATGTTCTTAATAATTTTTCAGGCGCAAACAATCCAGAATTGAGAACATGACTTTTTTAAACCTATTTTTTGCGATAAAGGCCTCAAACCAATATTTCGAAGTGATGAGGCAGCTGTCTTTAGGAATAGAGTGGTATGACATTTGAACTTGAACAAGGTGTATATTTTTTTTTCTTTAACTACTTTTAATTAAAAATAATCACATTCAAATGGAGACCGCTGTTTTTAAGAATAGAGTGGTACGACATTTAAAATCAAACAAAGTGGATATTTTTTCTTCATTAGCTACTTTTAGCTTAAAATGATCGCAGTCAAATGGAGACCGCTGTCTTTAAGAATAGAGTGGTACGAAATTTAAACTTAAATACAAGGGATGTTTTTCTTCTTTAGCTACTTTTAATTAAAAATAATCACATTCAAATGGCTGTACATTGATATGAAGCAATTTATATTAATAATATTTTATAATAGAATGAATAACTCTCTTTATATGATACCAAAATGGACACATTTGTGCTTAATGCGTTGAATATAGACCCGGAAATTTAAATTTTCAGTTAATAGTCAGTAACCAATAGACTCAAATAACTTAATAGCGACTCTTTTTCGAAACGTAATGAGTCAGTGACCGATATCGATAGGTCATTTAATAGACACTTTTTTTGTTTGGATGAGATTATATTTAAAATAATTCATGTTGTAAATAATCTACGGCTATTAAAATTTAACTCAACATTGATAATATCACAAAATTGTAACAAAATTTAGTTAAACACGCTGACTTTGAAGAATTTTATTTAAAAATATTTGGTGATGCAAAATAAATTTAATGTATACTTTACAAATTTGAATTATATAAATCCGCACGTGTCTCAACGTAATACGTGACTCAAACATTTTATTACTAGCATTTATTTTGGAGATGGCCGTTATCCAAGTTTGTCTTAATTTAGTAACTCGAAAAGTCTAATAAATTAAAGAACGTATTAGTTTAGTTAATTTAAACCAGGGAAACCAGGGAACTGACGATTGCATGGCTTTTCTGTGCTGATTTGCAAATGTTGTCAAACACGGAGAAAGCAAAACTCAGAAATTAATAGGGAAAGCCAATATACCATTAGATATCCAGGGTCCCAAAGTGATTAGAAATAAAGTTGGACAACGATGCAAAATATATGTATGATTGTCGAAAAGTTTGCTAGCTCAATTAAATTTAATAATTTAAGAGAATGAAGCAATACTGCCATTTCTATTGCAAAAATATTACAACTCCATCAGAATCCCTAAATATGTCTCATAAAAATCATTACAGAGATCTTAGTAGTTATAAATTTAATACTATGTATCACATATTTTATTCTCCTTTATAAAATGCCTTTTCGAAACAATTCTTTAATTGAGGGAAATGCCTATGCATCCAAAAGCGCGACTCTCGAATGGTTTGACAGTTCTTATGAATAATTCTGGCTTCGCGAAAACTCTTTAACTACGTGTCACGAATAGCTGAAACTTTAGCTATTCGCGAACCCAAACACTTTTCACTTTCCTCTTGATTGGAGAAAGACAAGAAGAATAAAAAAAAAAAAACAAAAAGACATAAAATTGTGTGAATAGTTACATATTTGGCGACCTTTTGGTGCTGACAGTTTATGCCAAGTACAAGGGAAGAAGAGCTGTCTCTAAATCTTCCCTTTTGTGCCAAAATGATTTTAAAAGTCCTGTGAGTTTGATTAAGAGTTAAGAAAGTTAGTGCCAAGGATGATGGGGAAATTACATTTTGAGACATTCAATTAACGAAATAATGGTGTTGACACTGGGGGAAAAATATGACGCGGGTCAAAATAACTTGTGTTTTGTGTCGCTGAATCGGCCAAATATCCCTTCTTCTAGAGCGTAACTGAAGTGATACTAATAACTAGGGAGAAAAGGGACAACACAAGTGAACATTACTCTTATGAAGTGACATATAAGCCTTGAAGCTAGAAAGGTTCAAGATCATTAGGGTATAAAGTCAAAGTAATATTGTATAAGGTTAGATATTGAGTGCTTTAACGATGGATTTAGGGAAGAAGTAAAAGTATTTTTTCCCTAAAATAAATAATTACATTTTTATTTGTTCTCTTCGTATTTAATGCAAATTTAACTTGTGCCTAATGAGTTGCAACAAATACTTATTAATCACATTAGTAATCATCTGATGGTGAAGAATTACTGGTAACTATATGATAGAAAGAGAAACTTGTCAATAATGAGTTACAACAAATACATATTAGGCACAATAATAAGCGTTTGATGCTAAAAGTTTAAGGCAAACATATGATGCTAAAAGTTTAAGGCAAACATATTATGCTAAAGATTTAAGGCAAACATATGATGCTAAAAGTTTAAGGCAAACATATGATGCTAAAAGTTTAAGGCAAACATATATTGCTAAAAGTTTAAGGCAAACATATGATGCTAAAAGAAACTTCCCAGTCAGTAAAGAAAAGTGAAATTTAGAGTATTTATTTTGATCCTTCTGTTTTCTACATTTACTTTAATTGCGACTTTTTTCAATGTGTTTAATTACTGAAGTTAGTTTGCCCGATTGAGTTTCTTAAACTAATAATTAAACATCCCTCGGTCTGGGAAACATCCCTGAGGATGATCCGAAGACCTATCACAATTTTGATTCTCTGCACCCCCGCTGCCATAGTCCGATGACCTGCGCGCAAAGTCGAGCACTTTACCATAGAACGTACATAAGGCTAATACCGCGCACTCTTGGACTCTTCACAGACTTATCCAAGTGGTCATCCACCCGCACACTGATCTCAGCCAGTGATGCTTTACTTCGGTGATCAGTTGAGAACCGTGTCTTAACTGCGACACCAGAAATACTTGAGGCCATTTTTCAGATAGGGAGTGAAGACGGTGCGTTGGACAAACGGTAGCACAACGGAGGGAAGTCAGTTGCTCCAGGCCACAGAGGACACCCCACCAAAATGTTATCGACGCTTCAACAAACTCCTCAGAACAACTTAACTTTTCCTTTTTTTATAATTATTTAGTGCCACAACTTTAATCTGGCACACAAAACGTGTAATCATCAAATCTCCAACTAAGAGTAGGGTGAAACATCCTACAATGCCACCCCGGAGGTGATAGGACCAATTCTCCCTCATTCTTTTGTCCTCCCTCGATCAAATCACCTAGGGTACAACATTAACCAAGACAATTACAGCAATAGTTTCAACCAGCATACTTAAGCCTAATAGATATCAGTAATAGTCCGTAACATGTTAATGTAATATATTAAGTAAATGTAATTGTTATACATAGTAAATATAAAGAACCTGTAAAAGTAATACATCAATTGACTGTTTCAAATTTTCCAACTGATACTGATAACCAACTGATACTGATCCAACAAAACGGGTTAGCAATCCCCAATAGAAATAATTAACTATAAATGTAACTGTCACAACACAGTTTCCTAGAATAACTAAATGCTCAATCCATGTGAAGCCAGTTTATAAGTAACTCCAATATTTATGTTTATAAGTAAGTTTAAGTTAGCTATCCTGTTAATAGTTTCAATAATTATCGTTATTAATCATTTATCATGTGTAGTTCATGTAATTAGATCTAATTTATCTATTATAATGTAAGTTGCTAAGTAAACTTTTAATAACTACAATCGCGCAATAATAATTAATGGTTTTAATTGTAACTGAAATAATAAATATGTTAATAGTAATTAAGAATTAAAATATTTAGTCAATAATCATGTTATTTAATTCATGAAATTTGCTATAATTTATGTATAGTAACGTCAGCTGCTAAATAAGGTTTTTAATTATCTTTTTAGTAACCACACTCGCGCCATAAGTAACTGTTTTAATTGTAACTTTTATTAATTTTGTAATTGTAATTATAATTTTGTTAGTACTAACCCAATCCCTTTTAGCAAGCCTCGATTGACGAGCCTAGTAGTTCTGTAGGGTTGTAGGATTGGGCACTAGGAGCGCAGGACTGCACACGCGTCTTCTGGGTGACAACTGTGTGGTTTCCGCATCCGACAGGCCTGGGTCCTGACGACCTCCGGATGTGAAGGGGAGAAGCAACTCAGTGGCTGTGAAAAGTCGTAAACTCGCTTCGCGGGTTGGCTGGGCACCAGCGGTGACCATACCTAAAGTCAAGTTTCCTAGATCATATGAATTAGAAACATTGTTTTCAGTTTGTAGGTTAAAAGAATACATTTCTACATAACTAAAGAATTTAGTTAATCATTGATCGAAAGAAAGTTCACTTTAAGCTTAGAATAAATTTGTTTAACAAAGATAAAAAATTTAATTTTAAGTATCCGCTAATACTTTTCAGTAAGAAAGAAAAATATCAGAACTAATACATATAAAATACATATAGGAGGTATAGTACTACAGTTACATAACTATAACTCAGCTTATTTTCTTACTTAATGATTGTCAATTTAAAAGAACCATAATTCTAACACCTGCCATTTAATTTCATTGCATGGTTAGTTATATAGTTATCTTGTTCTAACATTTCAGCCCTGTAGAAAGGTAACGTATTATATATATATATATATATATATATATATATATATATATATATATATATATATATATATATGTTATGTCAAAAATGAATCAGGAGATGTCTTTATAAGCATTCAAGAAGGATTCGCAGCAATTCTTATAGAAACATATACATGCATAGACTAATTATAATAAACAAATATTGACATAAATTATAAAATCTTTTAAACAAACTTGTTTGTCTAGAATAACTTCTAAAAGAATCAAATGCAGAAAAAATCGAATTAAATTGTTAGAAAATAAAACATTAGAATTTTTGGAAAGCATGTGGAGGTTTGCATTTTACTTTTAAAACAATTATATCTAAAGTGAAAAGTTTTCAAAAATTTAATATCGTCTATCCATTAGTTTACTTTGAAAGTAAAATCTAGGATCCGATGCCTAGTTAATCAGCCCAATTAAAAAGGGTAATTAAAGAGATAGCGTTAAACTTCGCTTGATTTAACTCAATTAACCCTTTAATTACTTAAAGATTTATCAGAATTATATTATTAAATTATTAATTTCTTTGAAGAATACATTTTCAATTTCGGAAAACATTCTTTGAATTATTCTTCAAATTAATAAAACACTCTTTGAAAGTTTGTGAAGACAGATGTTACTTCAATTTTTGAAATGTATGGTCTGATTTATAAAAGAACGTTAGAAGTCTTTGTGCAAATAAAAAAAATTAATTTAAATTGTGCAAATTGTGTAGCAGCAGCTAAATAATAGCATTCAGATTTGAATTATTCAGTAAATAAGTTCATTAGTTATAATTACTCTTAATTAGCAAATAGGATAAATTAAATAAATAAATGCAAGTTTGAATTTAAGGAAATTAATTTTTAACTTAAAAAAAAACAACATTTTATTTTGATAAATATTAATGGGGCTATTTCAAATAATTTGCTTGAAGTTAACCTTTTTGAGACTGGTGAGTTATATATTCAATCTCAGGATAGTGACGATCAGGGTGAAAAAGATAAAACAGACAGCCAAACTATTTTGATATCAGTTTATTTGCGGGCATGTTAATAATAATTTGCTTTATTCAATTTACCACTGCTTAGTTCAAATTAAAACTTGTATAACTACACTTTTGACGAACATATGTCGGACGTGGGAAAAGGGCCGCAATGGCCTGAGACGCCCAGTTCTACTACAACGATGGAACGAACATCAATTGGATGTGTTAGATTTAGTGAAATCAAAAATAAGCTTCTCAAATTTGCAAAGCCCGAACTTAAGCTACCTATTGTAATTTTTACCATCCTGATTATGATTCCGTACTAATACATTTATTACTCACCTGTCTCGAAAAGTTTAAAAGATAGTCTTATTTCCTATGTGAGTGATCATGATTATCTATTTTTATATATTACCATAAGACTTTAGATAGAAATGTCAACTGTTTTGAAATTTCGGCATTCTCTTGATCCTATTAAAAGCTTAAGAAACAAATAAAAGCTAAAACCTGAAGAGCCAGAGATTTGTTCCCTAATTTTAATTCCAAATTTTTCACACGCGAAATCAGAGATAATATTATCATTAATATTATCAAATTTATAATGCTTAGAAAAGTTATACTAATTAGAAGGCATATTGCTTTTTCCTAATTTCTATCGACCAAAAAAATTAATTAATGGATTGAAGGATATACGCAGGAGATGAACAAAAAAAATGAAGCTCTTCTATTGTTGTTGTCGTCGGCCAGTAGGGCAGAGGGTTTGCGATTGTTTTTGTTTTTCCAGTGGCGCCATCTATGGCCAAGAATTCGACTTCTGCCTTAACCATAGGTCAGACAGTTTAAAGGGAAGACCCATTCATACATCCATTAATTCATCCACAGCTCGTAATTTTGACTTAAACCAGAGAATGATCAATCTCCAATTCAGTACCAACAGAGGTATTGATTTGTTATGGGAACATGTAGGACTTAATGACCCGGTAGATTTAACGTGCGTCAGTCACCATTTAATACATGGGGAGTCGTCGCCGGCTCAGCGCCCTGCCAACCAGGCAATCTGGCCATAAAGCACTTCTTCAATAACTGTATAAACATTTCTTTTTTCAGAAGCAAGTGTTTTGGAAGTTTTACACGGTAAAACTGGTTGCACAGTTCAAAAGATAATAATAGAAGCTTTTAGAAATTATTTTATTTTTACCCATACAAAATTCGGATCGACCAAAATGATGAGATGAAGTTAATAACTTTTTTTTAGCTTTAATACAAGAAATTCGGAAATTATTCTTTAGGATTGTAATTTTTATATTAGAATCATATTTAATTATAGAGGTATTGTAAAAACATATCAGCTTTTAACTTCCTACGTTTATTTTGACCTATGCAAATTTTGAATGGGTAAGAAGGACAATATTTCTAAAGGGTCCAAAAAAAAATATTTTAAATTGTGCCAACAGATTTCAATTTCAAATCCTCCGAAACAATTGCTGCAAAAATAAAGATTGTTAACATAGAGTTAGTACAGAAGTATTTCCATATTTTTGTTCAACCCTTGCATATAGATGTTTAAAATGCTCAACCTAATTTTTTAAGAAAAAAATTTTTTTTTATTAAAAAATATTATAATATAATGTTTTGTCTAATAATTCGGTTCTTTCCCGTTTATCGCTTCCTACACTCTTTGTAGGAAAAGTTTTCAAATGATATCGAAATTTACGTTTTAAGGGATTATTTTCTATTGTTTTTTTCTTAAGTCTGTTTTAAAGTTTTTTTAATGCACCACTACATACAAGCTGTCTGAAGGTTCACAACAATTACTTTCAATTTCTCGTGTTAATTTTTTGTAACAAAATTATTTTTTATAATAAAATTATTTTTTTTTTTAAATTTTGAAAATTTTAGTGTTTTTGAGTTCAAAATTTCTCAGTTCAAAATTTTTTTTAACGATAACAAAATAGCCCATATCGCACCAACTGTCACAGTTACGTAACAAAAACGTATCATTGAAATATTTCCGTGCTTGCAGAACGTAGCAAAACGTTGCATGTAGCATCCCTATTGATAAAAAAACATCAAATGCTTGCCTTATAACAAAAACAGAAAATTTTTATCGTAACTTAAAATACGGCAAAAAAAAGATAATAATTACATAACTGTTCAAATGATTCTTACGTGAAGATTTTAAAAATTTAACTGTCGTCTAAGTTTGATTATAGAAACCAAACTATTAGGTAACAGTAAATTATATCAGATGCAGGGATGGACATGATTGCACGGAGTAAATTTTATGTAAATCGCATAATTAGTTTTTAGATGTAATGTGGAGATTTGATTATGGAGTTTAGATTATATTGGGAATTGTTTGAATATATTGTGGAGTTTGAAATAGTGAAAATATAGAATATTTTGAAAATATAGAATATTTTAAATATTAAAGAATATATTGAATATTGAGACAACACTCAAGGACGACTCCTAAGTGTCAAAAAACTTTCAAATGTGAACTTTCAAAACTTAAAAGTTCAAAAAATATTTTTAAAAATACATTTTGAACTGTAATGTTTTTTTAATTAATAATACCGTCATTTGACTAAATAAGGTATTATTAATGAATATTACGAAGAAAAAAAAATAGCCATTATTATTGCTTAAAAATACATATTACTTCTTAATAGTTTTTAATAGTTTCCTCAATACTAATTTTTTTTCATATTCCATAAATTATAGCAAGATGCAGTACAAGATATATATATGCACAACATTTTACAAATATTTACGCAGTATGCCGAAGTCACGTGTTGCAGATGCATAGAGGGAGATTAGAAGAAAAGCAGTTGCAGAAATTTTTCTCTAAGCCCTTTTTTTTAACTCTTCAATCGCGATGTAGGCCGTACGGGAGTTAATAACCTAATTTTTATTTTTTATCCATGTCTTTCACTTAGTCTTATATTTAAAATAGTTTTCCCATTATAACTTGAAGTTGTGTTTGCATTGTTGTTTATCTTTAAAAAAAAAAAAAAAAAAAAAAGCGAAAGATAAGTTAATAATTATAAATTTGCTAACATATTTATTTTTTAAAAAAATTACATTTGCATAATTTTAGATCCAAATATAGCTATTTGTAGAGTATTGGATAAAGAGGAAATTTCGTGCCGATTTTAGATAGGCGAAGCTCCCAAAGAGGCACCGAAAATATTTAAGTGGTAGCTAACTATTCATGAAAGCAGGTTGACGTTTTACTTTTGCAACCGCTTTAAATTAAATAATACAGTGTATACTTATTGCATACGCATCTGTATATGCAATAAGTTACAAATTTTTAGTGGTGATGAAGTTAAACGATTGCTTTAAAAAAAATAAGAAATCTATTGTATAGTATAAAATTCGCAATAAAACGGCTATTGAAATTTTATTAATGAACATTTCAGGCAGTTCTTGGTCTGATGCATGCTAGGGGAAAAAATATTTAAAGTGAAGTGGTTGCAACTTACGCAAAGCTTTAAAATGCTTTAATTCGTACTTTGCCACCACTTATATTTTTTTGGAGGCTGTTTGGGAGCTCTGCTATTTTAATATTGAGGAAAACATTTTTGTGTTGTGTATGTTAGAGCAACGCCTCCTACAACTGAAAGCCTCCACACGGTTTTTGATAGGTAGTCCTATCTGACCACTATGAAGGTAAACCAGTTAACGAAAGATCCCTTTAATAGAAAAATCTGGTAAAAATAAAAAAGTGGTAGCATATATATGCCTAAAAATTTTTTTAATTTGTGAATATGATTGGTTTGTCTCATTTACTTGTCTACCACTACAGATTCAATTCTCAAATATATATGATAAATTTATCCCAGTCACTGTAAAACAGGAAAGTTCATGCGCATAACGTGTTCGCTTCTTAAATATTCTGCGCAGACTACTTATAAAAAACCGTGTGGAGGCTTTTTGATGTAGGTGGTGATGGTTAGAGTCGATTTACGTAAAGATTATATATTCTCTTTCCTAAAACTTTTAAAGTGTATACCCTTTTAATGTATTTCACATTTTCTAAAGCCCAATAAAATGCAGTTAAAAAAGTTTGTAGATAGTAGAATTTTTTAAAATTAATTTCAGGCTAACTAGAGCCTAAAATTAGAGAAATATTTTCCTCTTTTATCGATAAATTAGATTTTGTGCAATTTATTTCTACTTAATTTAGTTTATTTCTAATGTAATAAATGATAAAAGGAAGTTTCTTTAGGCAATTTTGTTAAATCAATCAGCCTTTTTGAAGTTTATTGAAGGTTGTGCTACTTTCAATATATATAGATAGCTTATTTTTTTATTTTTTATTTTGAAGGTAGCTTAAGTACAAAAGCGTGAATTTTCCGAAATTCTCTTCTGACATCATTTTATGATAGATTTTCACTATTCATTGCATAGTTAACTAGATTATGAATGAAATAATGTTATTAATATTCTTAAAACAAGTCCTAAATTAAAAGCTAACTTCTTTTCGTGAATGATATATTACAGTAGATACATTATATTGAGTAACTTTTTAAAAGAATTGTGAACCGACTAGCACTGAGTTATTTTGGGAAGTTGCTACAAAATATTAATTAAATTAGAGGATGCCAGAGGAAATCTATCAAATTTTAAATAAAAGCAGAAATAAAATTTTTCCATTTAGATTTGGGATATAGTTGCAAAGAAGAAAACTTGAGGGAATGCTTGAGGGTTTAACAAAATGTTTACACTTCTTTACCCAAAGGTTTACAAAAATGTATGTTTTTTGTACTATGAGGAAAATATAATCTAGCATTTGAGTTTTGTACGTATAGTTCATCAGTGGTAACTAATTGAAGGTAAAATTTTTAAAACAAGCTGAAATCTCATCAGTGCCTTTGAGAATGGCCATTTTTCTATTATACTCAAACTAGTCATAAGCAGTAGTGCTGAAAAGTTGCGTTTATTCTAATTTATTAAAATATAAATATACTATATTTTATTAAAAAATAAAACTGTTAAAATAATATATTAAAATATAATTTATTAACCTATAATTTATTAATATATAAATATATATAAATTATTAAAATAATTGAAGACAAACCTAGCAAATTTTGGCTTTCCCAAAATTGATTTTTCAAAGTGATAGTCAAATGTTAATTGAAAAATAAATTACTGACAAATTTTTATATTTTACGAGATGTTATAACCCAGCAAAAATTATGGTTAGGTTCATGCGAAACTGGAAAATAAAAATAAAAAAGGGTAGTTATATGGGGTAGTAACATGAATAACTGTAACATATGAAAAATTGTATCATAAAATGTTTTTAAAATCTTATTACATCAATACAAATCTGATACGCAAGAACTAGAAATTATTTAAAATGAAGTGGATGTGAAATTAGGAAAATTCATGTTATCTTATTATTGTTACAGAGAAACATCTCGTTAGTCGAGAAAATTGTCGGTAATTGTCGGTAAAATTGTCGTTGATGGAGGTTGGCCCTTCTTAGAAGTTAACTCTCTTGTTACCCCTTGGCACTCGAAACTCTTTCAGCTGCTAAAAACATTGACACAACCACTAACATTTTGAAAGACTTTTTTGCAAACTTACCTTATAATACCCGGAGATCACTGAATGAACTGAACGGTATAAAATATCTGGGCACCTGAGGCATCACCTCCTACATCAAAAAGTCTTCACATTGTTTTTTATAAGTTGTCCACGCAGACTATTTAAAAATTGAACCAGTTGTGCACATTAACCCAAAACCTTTTTTAAAAGTAATTGAGAGAAATTTATCATATATATTTGAGAATTGAATCTGTAGTGGTTGACAAGTGAATAAGGCAAACCAATAATATTCATAAATAAAACAAATTTTAAGTCATATATTTGCTACCACTTTCTTATTTTAACTAGATTTTGTATTAAAGGACTCGTTCGGTCAGTGGTCTGATCGGACTTCCTATAAAAAACCGAGTGGAGGCTTTCAGTTAAAGGAGGCGTTGCTTGAGGCTGCTTAAGGCACTTTTCCCATTCATCTTGAGTTTGATCTGTGTGGTGCTTCGATGAGGTTGTGGAATGCAAATTAGGTAAAGGAGTATTCATGTGGATCATTGAAGTCCTGACTGTGTAATTATATGCAGTAGGGTGATAAGATTGTATTGTAAAAGTATAAGATATGATGAAAATGAGGTTATGTATGAGTAAGATATGATGAAAATGAGGTTATGTATATACTAATGATGTCGGGAATATGATGCATCGCTGCAATAGTATGCTGCTATTGGTCTGATGTTCTAGTTTTCAGTTAAATTTTCAAATAAGAATATTTCATTGTAATTTGCTGTAGAGCAAGAAATGGATTTTTTGCAGAATTTGATATTTAACTTAGCTATTGGTTTGTCTATTACATCTATTTTGAAGTCATGGTGTATTATATCATTTCTTACGAACCATCTGGCTTTAGTTATCCTTCTTAATATTTTATTCAGGCAGACTATTAATTTAGATCATTGAATGACTTTATTCTATTTAACAAAAGCTGGGCACCTCTGCCGCGCAGAAGACGCATATCCCATTCATCGTGAAATTACAAACAAAATAAATATATAAACAGTTTGTATACAGAGTCTCTGAGGTGACTAATATTGTAGAGCAAGCTTGCTTGTTTAACTGAAAAGAAAAGTGAAAATAATTCTAAGCAACTTGCTATTGTAAAGATGGCTGTGAGTTTATTGTCCACATGAGGTAGCAGGTTCGGATTTCAAGGCTGTAGAAAAGATGGCTGTGAGTTTATTGTCAACATGAGGTAGCAGGTTAGGAATTCAAATCTGGTATTTTAGTTGAGGCAGTTGAGGTTGTAATCTATTGATGTTTTGAATTATTGCTATGAACTATTGATGTTTGAGTTAGGGATTTTAGCTTATGTTGATAGTTTCGGTATGAGGCATCAGAGGTGAAGTGTGCAGCTATTGGTCTAAGGTTTTTGTCTTTTTTAAAGTTTTCAAATTTAAATATTTCAGTGAAGTTAGCTGTATTGCAGTTGATTGCTTTGTCATAAAAATCTTCATTAAGTTTGTTAATATACTGAGAGAGAGTCGGGATTTTAAGATCTTTGTGGATGTTTGAGTTTCTAATGAACCATCTGGCACAGGTGATTTTGCGGAGTATTTTGTTTTGGCCTTGGTTCAGTTTTTCATAAGATGTTCTGGAATTGTGGCCCAAGCAGGAGAAGCATATGTTAGAATGGGTCGGATCATGGAAGTATATAGCAGATTTTTTTTTCTAAGTGAAACATTACGGTTGTAGATGAGAGTTTGAATTGCATTTTTTATGTGGTCACTCCAGGTGAGTTTGCTGTTTATGGTGAGTCCGAGGTAAAGATCACTGAATGAAGTGGTAAGTAAACATTAAGGTGAAAAAAAATTCACTTTTAGAGTGGTGGGTAATTTACAGGTGACTGACAATCACCTCTTGCGTGCAAAGGGTTAATAGTTACCTCTATTATTAATGTTAACTTCAAAATGTTATCGATGGTACATAATTTTTCGCAAACAATTTTAGTTTTAGTTAGTGTCATTGTCTTGGTGAGGAAATGGTGAGGAACTTCTGTTATGTGTCTAAATGCCACTTCTGTTATCCGCCTTGACGGATCAATGAATTGAATTTAGTGTCAATAAAAATGATCCCAAAACCGGTATATTTATGTGGGAAAACAAATTTACCTATTATGAATGATAAAACTATTTTAAATAAATAAGCAGTTGTGTTTTTTGTTTAAGTTTGCGTTTCATTTTATATCATCTAAAAGTTAGCTTTAAAAGAGAAAGAAGAGGTTTGCTTGTTTGAGATGCTTGTTTTTTTCTAAAACAACTTTTCTTAAATTTAATTTTAAATTCCAAAAGTAAATCATTGATAGCACCATCCTTAGTGCACTCTGATTGCAACATGAGGTTGCAGATTTCTTTCAGGGATCGTCAAAAAGAGCTCTTTAAATAATATCCTCCACAAATATTTTAAATGCATTTTAATCTATCTAAATGTTTTGTTAAATTTTTTGTTTTAATATTTTTCGTGTTTCCTTATCTGACCTTATTTGCTGATGTCTCTCCTAAAAGTTTCCTTCAACACAAAATCTACGGAAAAAATTCCGTGTCAAAAGTGGTCGTAAACAGAGATGGTCTTTCTTGGAGGTTTCACTACAGTTTCTTATCATTTGAGCATCTTAGAAGAAACATCGGGAGTCCTGGACAAGTTGTGTTTTATACTCCGTTTTAAAATTATTTATAAATGGTGGACAAAACAATTTTAATTCTATTTTATTAAATAGTTTATACATTCCCTTTGTCACCAGTAGAAAAAATATTTTCTAAAACAAATGCAAATCCGTAGTATTTGGAGGTTTGGGATTAGAAAGATTAAACTAAGCCTTCACTTTTAAAAAATGTATTAGCAAACATTTTAACCTTTAAAGCATAACGTTAGGCTTAGGCTAATCATAACACTTGGCACCTAGGGCATTACCTCCTACATCAAAAAGCCTCCACACGGTCTATTATAAGTAGCCCGCGCAGACTATTTAAAAAGTGAACCAGTTGTGCGCATGAACCCAAAACCTTTTATAAAAGTGATTGAGAGAAATTTATCATATATATTTGAGAATCGAATCTGTAGTGGTTGACAAGTGAATAAGGCAAACCAATAATATTCATAAATAAAACAAATTTTTAGTCATATATTTGCTACCACTTTTTTATTTTAATTAGATTTTGTATTAAATGACCCGTTCGGAAAGTGGATATCCTTCACAGTGATCGGACTACCCATAAAAACCGTGTGGAGGCTTTCAGTTATAGGAGGCGCTGCCTAGGGCCACGCTGGCCTCTATTCCATCCATCATGAATTTATGTCTTGTCTTGAATATAGAGCTGGGCACCTGGACCGCACAGCTGCCCCTATCCCTTCCATCAGCCTGAAATTATAATGCAATGAAGGAGAGAGTCTACAAACTACAAAAAGTGATAGAGACTCAATTCATTTTTATTTATTTGTTACTCATTTTATTATTCAATTGTAACTAGCACAATGATTTACATTTCAAAATATTAATATTTAAAGTAAACACCAGAGATGCCAACTTGCTCCGGACAGCGAATAAATATTTTGAAGTTGTAGTTTATTACTTGTAATTGCTGGTTTAATAAGTTCAATTTATTAGACTTTAATTCTCCACTATTTTTAGGTAATTCGCAGGCTTATATAATTCACCAATTTATTAAACGTATGTCGTTCACCACTTTCGTTTTTAATAGTAAGTCAAATTTGTAAAATGTGTGCAAGTTTAAGTTTGTAGTTATTTACGGTTTTTTTAAAATTATTTTGGTGTGTCCGGAGCAGTTGGCATCTCTGAAAATCATTTTCTATTGATATTTAACTGAAAAAAAATGTGACAAAAAAATCTGCGAATTTTATTGGTCACCACTTTTTCGCATTTCTAGTCCTGATGAATTGAAAACAACTGGGCTATCAGACGATGGAGAAGTTGTAACGAAGAACAAAGTTTCACAATCTGGGACTATGTCCTTTTTTTTCTAAACAATAAAGACTACTAGCTTGAATATTTAGTTATTAAAAATTATTTTTAGTAATAAAAAATTATTTCTCCTTATTTCCATTAATAATTTCGATTTATAAATAGTTTGTAACAATCTTACATTTTATGATTTAAAATTCCAATCATAAAATTTACCTAAACTTGTTCCGATTTTTAGAGTATTTTTATTTGAATGTGTAGAGTAATGTGTTTTGATTTTTCCACCTCGACAAATAAACAAGTTAAACTATCCGAAGACGTACCATTGCAATTTTATTTTGATCCTCTACAAAGGGGATCTCATAAGTGAGGCTACTTCCTTCATTTAGACGTACAACTAAAGGGGAAGGAAGGAATTTTTTTTCTGGTTTCCGAACTCGTGATACTGCTCAGCCAACGCCTCCTATAACTGAAAGCCTCCGCACGGTTTCTTATAGGTAGTCCGATCAGACCACTATGAATAAACCAATTTACGAAAGAGCCATTTAATAAAAAATCTAGTTAAATAAGCAAGTGGTAGCAAATATATGTCTATAAATTTATTTAATTTATGAGTATAATTGATTTGTCTTTTTTACTTGTCAATCACTACATTCAATTTTTAAATGTATATGTTAAATTTCTCCTAATTACTTTTAAAATAGAATTTGGTTTCATGCGCACCACTGGTTCACTTTTTAAATAGTCTGCGCAGACTACTTATAAAAAACCGTGTGGGGGCTTTCTAATGTAGGAGGTGATGGCTCAGCGATCGACCACAGGATTTTCGATTTCACAGATTTTACAAGTGCGGATATCACATGCAATCTGTGTGTCTTATCAGAGTCGAGGATCGAACCCTGGCCCCTTCGGACCATAATCCGATTCTCTAACCACTAGGCTACTACGGTCCAAATTTTGTTCCATGTGTAAATTTAGATCATTTTAAAAATAGTGAAAAAAAAATTTGCCAGGTTTAACAAAAATAATTTAATTTTTTATTAAAATTAAAGAATTTATGAATCGATATTCTCATCAAACTAAGTAATAAACGTTTCTGGTTTATAATGACTTATCATTCCTACTAAATGTCTTCAATTTTAAGTCCCTTAAGCTTCATAATGCATCAAATTTATTAAATTACAAAAACTTATATTATTTTAATGCGTAATATTTCCCAACATTGTTTTAAAACATAAAATGTAATGACTTTCTTTTTAGACAGAAAATATTTTCAAAGCATTTTTAAATTTAATTTTTAAACTTTGCATTACAGAACAAAAAAAAATGTATGCATAAAGAAGTTTGAAATCTTTAATGAGATTTACTTAAGGAAAAAAGAATTCGATTAATATTGTAAAACACCTACTAACTAATACGAAAATCATTATAGATAAGCATCATTGATTTTGATTCGCAAACTAATTCACAACATACTCGCAAAAGCGTCTAATTCTATATTAATTTAAATTGATTATTCTTTTAATAAGCGTTAATTAAATTTCTTAAAATAATTAAATTAAAATGACATCGCTTTTTAATTTACGAGTATGTTTTTATATGAAGAGGTTTATTTTTTCTTCTTCTTCTTTAGAATTTTTAGGTTAATAAGAACTAGTTTTATGTTCGCTTTTTTAACGGCTATTTTAGAGTGTTCCGCTCTAATCCTTGCTTGACATGCACTAAACCTTCGGGAAAACTTAAAATATGGACCTAATTAAAAGTGTAATATTAATGGGCCATGATTGGATCTGGATTTTAAGGGTCATCGTGTAAGGGGTAATTCAGTTAAAAGCTTTTCTCTTTCTCATAAAATTTAACATCGTTTCTTTTATCTAATAAGACGAAATTTAAGTTCTTTGCTTTTTTTAAGGATATATATTTAAGAAGATATTTTGTAATACATTTAAAAAACAATGTTTAATAAGGTATAATACATTACTAATATTGATTTTGTAATATATATTTTTGAATAAAAACAAATTAATGCATGTATTAAAGAAAACAAAGAAAAAAAAATGCACATAAATAAATTTTTGCATTACATGTAACTGGAACGCCTATAGTACATAAATATTAAAAATATTATTTGACATTATGTCATTAAAAAGTAATGTTCAGTAAATAAATTTATACGTAAAGTTTCGTTATGTTTTGTTACATCTAGAAATTTACAGAAAATTTGAATAACATTTGAATTTAGTAATAACATTTTGAATTTAGCAGTCGATGTGGTAGCTCATACAAAAATACACTTTGCTTGAGTAAATATCCAATCTAAATTTACACATATATTAACACATATTGACATATAAAAATATAAATATAATTGGAAAAATATATACATAAGTTGACATAAATAAATATCAGCATAAAATGATACATATTCACTATTTAAATTTCTATGCTTAACTGGCACATGTTTAATTATGACATATATCAAAAGTCTAAAATTTAGAGTTCAATGAAATTCCTGAATTGCGAATAAAAACATCACTGAGCTAGAGAGGTCTCCCCTAGGATCCTCTGTAAAAGACGAAACACTTCTTCATTTTTTAGAAGATCTTGGAGCTCTTTCACAAGTGATACGAGTCTGTGTGCTGATTTTGCTGGCGTGGAAGCAGCAGCACGAGGGCCCTTCCTGCTGGGGTGGGCTTTGCATCCCGTGTAGTTTGCGGTAAAATTTTTACCACAGTTGCAGCACTTTCGAGGTGTGAGTCTATCTTTACGACACTCGAAGGATCGATGACTGTCCGCGCATTTCATGCATTTGGGAGGTGCATTGCATATCCGTTGAGCATGGCCGTAATCCTCGCAATTAAAACATTGCAGTGGTCCCCGACCGCCACGAAAACGTTCTACCCGGACTGGAATCCGCTGTATATCTGTGATGGTGAATACTTTCAGGTGATTCTCCGTTTCTCTAAAAATTGTGAGAAAAAGTGGAAGGAGCCTATAGACCCCGTCCACTCTTCTTTTAAGCTGGATTACATTGTGGTGCTTAATGTCCAATTTTCCTAACCTGTTGCTGTTAGCTCTCTTATTTATATTTGAGTTGGAAACTGCTGTCTTAAATAACATACCCGATTTTCTAAAATCAAGAGCTAGACAGTTTCTAACAGATGATTATATTATATAATAACATTGAAAAAATACCAGTTCTCAATTTTACGGGGACTTAAACACTATGCAGTTTTACAATTGCAATTTTTTTATTATTTTATGCAACTTAGTTTATGTACTGTCTCCACAACTCATTGCACTTTCGAACTGTTAAAAAAGCCTATCTCCGCTAAAATGTGGGTTTTTATTGTTTAGGAGTCACTATAGGCACCCTTACGTCTTGGAAAATGCCATAATGAAGCCCAAAATACTACTTTTCTAAATCCCTATTTAACGATGATGAATAAATTGTTTTAAATAAACACCAGTGTTTTTTGACAGAAACGCAAATTATAGACTATAATGAGAAGATTGTCGAAGTTGATAGCATTATCTCATTCAGAAAAAAAAAAATCACTAATTATCAAACAAAGCGCATAAAAACATTCCTATATTTTCTTAATAAATCCTGTAATTTATTTTAATACATAAAGTTTTAAATAAACTTTAATATAATTAAAGTTGAATGCGTTTAAAAAGCAACAAAAAGTAATCTGCATCAATTAATTCATTAAGTAGAAAAGTATATATTATGCTCGATGTTAAAAGCATCATTTTTCTTCAATAAATAGAAAAAAATAATATACTTTTCCAAGAAACATAAGCTGCTAACTCTTGTAAATCAAAGCAATAACAAATAATATTTTTTTTAGATAAACAGTATTATTTGACAGTAGTACAAATGAGATACACAATGGTGAGAAAAACTAACAAAGCAGTATTTTAACAGGAATGATTGCTTTACCTCATACAGAAAAAAAAAATACTAAGTATCAAACAAAGCGCGTAGAAAACCATTTGACAAAAGAAAACCAACGCCAAAGCAACCGTCAACAAATACTTTTCCATGCCCATGAACATGTCATACAATACTTTGATTAAGGGGGTTATAATAAAAAATATCTAAAAAGACAACTAAAAAATAAAGAACCTTACTTTTGCTACTATAATCTTTCTTTTGAAGCTAGTTTTTTTTTCTGGAGTTGTCATTGTTCTTTAACAGCATTTCAAGCTGACTGGGGCTATTTTTTCAGGCTAATTTTATTTTGAAACCCTAATCCCGAAAGTTTTAGGGAAATAAATTTAATACCCAATTAAATTTCAATGGCTTAAGCTAAACATATCTTTTGTTCTATATTAAACTGTTTCTACTTAAAAAGATTGCTTTTTAAAGTACCAATCCGAGCAAAAGACTGAAAAAAATAGATAATCTTTATTAGCTTTCATTTATTTCTGCTTTAAATTCCTCTAAATGAATCTAGTGAAATTTAAAAAAAGAGAGTGCCATAGCTTAAAATAAAAACGTATGGCTTAGCAGCATGCAGTTCGGTAAGCAATGATGGCAAAATTTAATTTCTGTAATTGTCAGAAACAATGTAAAAAGTAATGCTTATTTAGCAGTTTTCAACAATCTATTTAATTTGAACAAAAGAATAAACAATTTCAGATAAATAGAATATACATCTTTATATTATCGGCCTTTTTAAAATTGTATTCTTTCTAATTGAAGTGTAATTTTAGTTTTTTCTATTGGAAAAGATATTCCCTATTAAATTAAATTCTGTTACTTTTTTAAAGACTTAGCAAAAATGGTTTGTAACTTGCTATAATTATATTCATTTTATTTTTAAAGGATAATAACCAAAATAGTGTTACGTTTATTTTTAAGATACAAATTTTCCATTTTAAATTTAATTTAATTAATAGTGCTAGTAATCTGATAATATCAAGTATGAATTTTGCAACAATATTTAAAAAAGATAATATTATGAAATCTGCAGAAAAACTAAAGAAAAATTGTAATTTATACCTATTTGATGTTATATAAGAAAGTAACAAAATCCGTAATTTTAAATCGTAAAACTCAGTGCGTTGCTAAGTGCTAAAATATTATTCAAATCCAGATTAAATTGAGAAAAAAGAAAAAGAATATGAATCATAAGGTTTAATGCATAGATATAAATTAACAAATAACGAAAATCAGAGAAAAAGAGATTTGTGGAAGTTTGTTGGATGAAAAATCAATTCCTCGGAGAGTATCACATTTGACTCTGCAATATTAATTTATTTTGTTTCATCTTTAGATTACTCAGTGGAGGAAAATACCCAAGTGACATCCTTGGAATGTTTTTAAAACATAAATATATAAAGTAAAGAAATAAAAGAAAAACAGTCGAGACCTTGTTTAAAAGAATGTGGGTAACAGTAAAGGTTTGTCTGTGGTCAAGAATAGAGAACAGTGGGAAGCTATTTTCAATTGTGCGTTAGGAGTTCGTTAATTTGATCGATTCTCATAGAGTTTTTTTTTTTTTTTTTGTAATTATTATCAGAAAATATAAAAATTTGATTCTTCATAAGCACAGAAGCTGAAGTTTTTGGTAAGTTTTTACATCTTGAAGAATTTTTAAAAATCCCCTCCACATTCTCAGCAGAAAAAGCTCGTCAAATTCAAATTAATTTTAGCAATTTTAGTAATTTTTTCATACTGAATTTAGTTTAATCTAAAGGATTTTCTTTTTATAAGCGAATCTTTATCCCAAAAATATTTTAACATAACATTACTAAAAAATGAACTTTTAAAAGGTTATAGTGTTATATGGTCCTTTAAAGGACAATCAAAGGGGACTGCATTATTTATGATACAGATAGTAAGAACAATAGATATTTATAGATTTCATGCATCCTAAGCTTTCGAATATCTTTAAACTTTGTCTAGTGCAAAATCCTTGCGCCGTATGACCACGACTGTTACTGTGCTTCTGCAAATTTAGTCTTTTAACAAAACATTTGGACTCCATTTTTTCAATTATTGAAAAAAAAAAAATTTTAATGGCGCCAGGCACAAATGGGCAAAAGGAATTTTATCAACCAATGTATATACGTATACAGACGGTAGTTACATTACTACATTAAACTTGTTTAAGCCAGCATACAGAGAAGAAGCTTGTTATCTCATATATTAAGTGCGAGTGCGCAGTTATTTTTCAGTAATTTATTTTTTTGAAAAAAATGAGTTATTATCTACGAAATTACTGTAGTTTATATAAAGAAACGTTAAAAATATAATTTTTTAAAAAAAATATAGCTTTAAATCTATTGTTATAGTGCAGTCAATTTAAAGTAATTATACAGTCATTGTTACAGAAGTATATTTTCTGATGCATCTGCAGAAAAAAAAATGAGCTGATGCAGAAAATAAAGAAAATGACTTTCTGATGCATCCGTAGGAGTTCAAATCCCAGTGAAGACAGCTAAATAAACTTTACATTCCTTCAACAGATGAAGAGTTTCCAGTATCTTGCACTCCCCGATCTTTGCGCCTGACTATTAAAGTTGATAAGAAAAAATAATAATAAATAAATGAATAAAAACCTTTTTTTTTTTTTCAAACAAAGACCCTAGTTTTTCCCATCTCTTAAAATAAATAGCACCACTAAATAATCAAATAGCTGGGCATATTTACTGTTGTGAGGATGGTACTACTGCAAAACTACTGCAACTTTCAACCTGCAGATATTTTGTAGTGTTTCGACCTCAAAAATTTCGTTCCGCGAATGTCCAAATCACAATTTTCAAACTGCATTTTTTTAATAATTTTTTTTGCTGTTAGTTGGATACTACTAACTGAAATTCATAAAATAATGCGTTTACTTTTAGTTAAATAGTAAACGCATTATTTTATGAATTTTAGAATATATATATATAAAAAATTGTACTGTGCAGTTTGGAGGATTTATTATTTACGTTAGTTTAAACAGCATATTGTATTATTACTCGGAGGCAAAATGCTTACTGTTGAAAAAGCAGGAATTAAAAAAAAACAAAAAAACAGTAGAATTGTCAAAAATATTTTAGTTTGACTCTCGTAAAATAATTAACTTAAATGAAGTTTGAAACTTAATTTGTTTATTTTCTGGTTAGTATTATAAGTGGAAATTTCAATCCCAATTACATCAGTTCAGCTTAATGCCCTGGAATTTTGTTTTATTCATTATTCAGATGAATATTGATTCCCTTGTTAATGACATTAGTTCCCCACCTCCTCTGCATAGCACACGGAAATACATTTTAAACTGATTTGCACTTTTTGGTCTCTTTGGTTTTTCTTGTTTTGATTCTCATCTTTTTTCTCTCTCTCGTCAATTGTGGTTTCTCTAGTTTTGTTTCTCACCTTTATTTTTATATTTTTTGTTGGTAACCTTTTGTTTTATATTTCAAATCGCTTTTGTTTCTTTTCATCCGTGTCTGTCAAGTCTTAAAAACGAGCGCCTGTTTTTTAGCGCCTGAAACATGTCAACGGTTATTTCCTATTTGTATATTTTTGTAAGGAATACAGTTTTTATTCAGGTGATATCTTACCACTTCAGTTCTTAAGATTATTGCTTGAAAATATAACTTCTTTTATTTGTATCATTGTATTTTTTTAATTGAATTGAATATACGATAAACACTGTAGAAAAAATTTCTATCTCCTAAAACATAAAAGGATTTTATTTAGAAGTTTATCAACTATGTTTTGAACAATTTTCTTAAAAGCAAGTGCATATACTAATGAGTTAGAAATCAGTGGTGTTAAGAAAGTAAATTTTTAAACATTTCCGCATTTGTCTTTGTGAAAAAACGTGCTTAAAAAAGAAAATTCTAATTTTTCTCTTTGTTTGTGGTTCACAACATGTGTGCTATAATCATAAACACTCAAGAAAAAATGCAGGCAATAATTTTAAAAACAGCATGAAATATCGTGTTTAAGGTGGTGTAAAATGTGAAAAATTCTGATTTTGATATAAACACGTTTAAAAACTCAAAATCATCAGACTATCCATTGTTATCATCTTACACAAAAATTGCTATATGTTTGTTAATAATTGGAGTGCATGCAGTATTTATAGGAAGCTAAGAGTACCGGAATTCTAAATTCATATTAAACTCAATTTTGAAAATTTTGCCTCAAATCATGTTTTTGCAAAAGTCACATACCATAACTGGATAAAATCTATTGAACCGAGTTTTATTCCTATTTCAATTTCAGGTAAAGTGCCTAACTCATCACAGTTAATGCTTATATTTAAAACATTGCAATTGTTTTAATTTTCTCAATAATATCCTGTTTTATTCAGAAGCAAATTTGTTACTGTTATCTATTCTCTTCAACTGTTGTGAGACGAAAGAACTCTGGGAGATGTGCGTCAGATTCTATTCATTTTCTGGTCATTAAGCTTTTATTCTTAAGATTGAACTCACTCCAGCGGAAACTAAAGGGATACATACCAACTTTTGTTAACTTTCTTTTTCTTATTTAAGTATGCCTTGTTCGACACTTAGTCACATATTCCTATTGAGGGGTCAATAAAACAGCTTGGTTTTCTCATCTTTAAAGTTCATTATTTCGAAATAAATTTACCGTTTTAGGTTTGATAAGCATGAATTGAAGTATGCTTTTAAAACGGCTTAAATCATTAACATAACTAACTGGTGTTGAAATAAATTATCTATTTTTGAAACAGTTTTAAATAAGCTATTGGAACTCACTTACATTATTCACAATAGGAAAATAAGCTTTAACTTGGAAAATCTGTTGTTTTTTATTAAATACGGTTGAAGTTTAGGGCAATGTAATAAGCCAGAGCCTGGGTGGCTCAGGGGATAGAGTATTCGCCTTCTAATGAGGTGAACTGGGTTCGAATTACAGCGATGTCTGATCGATACGAATTCCGTATTACGCTTGCACCGATCACAGCGCTGACATTAAATATCCTCAGTGGTAGAAGAATCCTGGGTTAGAGTCTCCTTGCGGTCAGGCTAACCGTGTGAGGTTTTCGAGGTTTTCTTCCCCGTGTAATGCAAATGCGGGTTAGTTCCTTTAAAAAGTTATCCACGAATGCAATTTTTCCCTATACTCCATCCAGGAGTTTCCTTGTCTTCTGGGGACGGAAATGAACATTAGTAGTCGTAAACCCAAAATCGGGTCCACTGTTCAATGACGGTTGTAAAGTAAAAAATAATAAGCCAAGAGCCATGGTGGCTCAGAGGATAAAGAGCTCGACTTCCAATGGGATGAGCCGGGCTTGAATTCCAGTCATGGGTGGTCGATACGAATTCCACACGCGGCTCGCACCAACTAATGCGCTGACGTAAAATATCATCAGTGGTAGACGGATGATGGGTTACTGTCCCCTCATCTTCAGGATAACCATAGGACGTTTTCGGGGTTTTCCTTTCCAAGTAACACAAAAGTTGGTTAGTTCCATGAGAAAAGTCCTCCATGAAGGCAGATTTCTCTCAATATTTAATTCGGGGGTTCTCTTGCCTTCTGAATTAGATTCGAAACTAAAAAGCTGGGAAGTTGAACATTGGTGGCCCTAAATTAAACAATGGATCAGTTGTTCTTTGACGGTTACAGAATAAAAACGTTATAAGCCAAATTTTAAACATGCTCTGAATCTAAAAAAAAGCCTCAACTTCGTAAAATTCTATGTAAAAAAATTCTGCAATTTCTACATATACAATGGGATATATCATTGTACAATCATTTTACCCAGTGGAATTTTAAAGAGAATTCAAATCTATAACGAATGTTAAGATCTAGTTTAATTAAAAACTTTAGGAAGATTGTGCTTCATACTAAATTTTCAAAGACTTTGAAGTAACCTTCTTTGCTATAGAAGTAGAGATTATCATCTATACATTTATGTAAATAGTGCCTTTATGAAAAAAAAAAGTGGTTTGATATTATGCTTAAATTAAGTGGACAATTTGTAGCAGTAGTTACTCCTTGTGTTTTAAAAAGTTTGCAATCCAGATTAAAAAATATATATTTACCTTAAAAATAAAATATAGTGGATTTGTTTTTTGTTTTGTTTCTCCGTATTAAATTTTTAAAAGTTAACGTTAGAAGTTTAGTTTTTATTAGTTTGAAAGTTTTTATTAGTTTGGAAAAAGTAAGTTGGCCCTAATATTGGAGTCTTGGCGCTTAACGTATTAATAAGTTATGCAACTACTATTTCATGACTAACAATTTTCTAGGCATTTTGATACAATTTCTTCTAGTGTTAGCTAATTTTACGTATGATTCTTTGATTTCTAAATTTTTTTCAAATTTATTTTCTGCACCATTACATAAAAGTAATTTAAAAGTGCGTATGAAACGCCATTTACTTCAGATCTCTGTTGGTAAGGTTGCAAAATTACTCAAAATTCTAAAAGATTTAGTTTTTAATTGCCTACCACTCCATCAAAATATTTTGAAAAAAAGTGCAGTTGACTGCTCTTCTATTGTATCGCATACTTCAAAAGCATACACATTAAATAATATGTTTTGTAACTTTTACAGGAATTCCACAGTCTGAAAAATTTTTAAAAGTGGTAGAGATAGTGATATAGATATAGATGTTTTAAGCTATCAATAAATATTTAATTTAAAGAAAATATATCTGGGTGCAAAAAATAACTTGTGAATAAATCCGTAATTCACAAATGAAAGATAGTTGTAAATATTTTTCAGTAGGCTTAAAAAATCTTAGCTACCACTTATTTATTTTTTTCAGGTCTTGAATTTTTACCCCTTTTCCTGAACATTTGTTTTTAAAAAAAAAAGAAAACTGTTAAGTATTATGTATTTATTTTATTTCAGTATTAAAAAACAAGGTGTCATGCCAATCCGCAAAGCGTTCTATAGCTTTGATTCGCATTCCAGCGTAACCCTGCTTACACCTTTGAGGCAGGGGTGAAAGCGAGACGGAAAAAAGGAAAGGTTGGTAGTAAAACCTTTTCAGTTATAACTGGTTTTTGGAAGGAGTTAACCTATTTGTTTTTAAAACTATTCACTAATTTCTACTTTATCTCGGAAAATAAGCAGTTTTATATATATGATAGTATCATAAAATAAATCTTGGTAGTTACAGATATTTTATTTTTTTCGAAAGAAATGCAGTTAAATGTACCAGTTTTTTCTCTTTTCCGTCTTGCTATATAAGGGCTTTCATCCATGCTTTGTTGTTATAGAAATGCTTAAATGCCATAAATATCCATAAAAAATTTAAAGTCTATTTTAGTAATTACCTCAAAGGATCTAACTACAAAATTTTCGTAATCTGAAAAAAAAAAGCGGTAACAAAGATTATTAAAAGATGCTTAAATTTATCTTTCATTTGTGAAATAATAAATTATTCAGGAGTTAATTTTTGCATCCATAACTATTTTGTTTAAATTATCGATAACTTAAACTATCTAGATATGTATCACTTTCGCTACCACTTTAAAAAACTTTCCTGGCTGTAAGAACCCTGTGATTAATAAAAAGAACAATGTTTTAAGTTATTTATCCTCCAAAAAATTTAAAGCCTCACCACGAAAGCCTAAATTTTACCAAAAACCGTATTAAGTTTGCAGCCAAGGCTTAGGAGTTATTGAGTGTTAAAGTTGGAAAATTAATCATTGCCAATCCTTTAAACGATAATTGATTGTGTAATGGAATATGGTTTTGTTTCCTGTTTAACTCATTTATATGCATTGAATATGTGCAGAGGTCTTGAACACCAGACAAAATTTTGGAAAATAGAAAACTCGAGATATTATTTTTAAACAAATTGTGGTTTAAAATATTCAACACGTAAAATTAATTTAATCAAAATGCACGTTTCCACCACTAAGAAAAAACGCTATCTGTGAAAGAGTATATTAATAAAATGGATATGTGCTTAAAATAATTTTTAAAATAACTAATGAATTCTTTATTTTATGAGAGCATCTTCATACGTTGCTGTTGACTCCTAAAAGTGAGAATAGAATCACGTATGATTTTTATTTTAAGACCCTCTCATTCCCAAAACAAGTAAAATTGAAACAAGATTATAGCTCCAATCCAAGGACTCATTTTCTTATAAATGCATAACACTCATTAATATTTCATTTGTGAATGCGGACAAAGTTGAAAGAGGCAATTAAGGAAATTTCAGTTAAATCCAATATTTAAATTATTCATACATCCACTTAATGTACCTTTCAAGGCACCGAAAATCTGCTTCGAATTGAATAACTCTCACGTTTTGTTAAAAGGAAATAAGTAGTCGAAATGTTCTGCTGACTTTAAGTCGTTGTCCTACTCGACCAAACAAAAGCCAAGTTCCGGACTAGGTAATGACTTTGTCGCTTCTCATTTATTATCCATGAGAAATTTCCAATATTTGTCGATTCTTTGCGGAAACTGTGGACTTCCACAGACATACACACCCCTTTTCCTGATTATTAACCTAGTAGAAATGATTTCAAAGACTTTAAAAATACTAAGGCATATTTGTATAATCATCAATTTAACTCATTAATACCTTTTTTTTAAAATAATGGACCATTTGTTTTTACTAACGCAGTTGAGTTTGCTTCATGCAAAATTAAAAAAAAAAAAAGGTTTGCATAAATTTTCGCCTCTCTCCCTTGTATAATTTGTTTATTTACTGGTTATCCGTAGTGATCACTCTTAACACTAGACTGCCCAAGGAAGTCATTTTGACTCCTTTTTAATGAAAATGATGCATATAATAACACAATTTCTTAGAATTTCGTGACCTTTTGTGCAACATTGTAATTTTTTTATTGGTAATATTTACTAATAACCTGTTATATAACTGTAAATAAATAATATAAATAATATCAAAAATATATTTTAAACAGATTTCTTTACACATTAGTTACTCTTTCACAATCCAGTCATTTTGACTGCTTTTGGGCACCATAGGTATATGCTAAGTTTCTGTCTTTCTAGTGTTAATATATATTTTTAAATTTCTTGTAAAATCAGAAATTAAAAAATTAGCTGCATTCAATATCACAATTACTGGCCGGACTGTGTAGAGGTCAGGGAATTGGCCTTGCATCAGAAAGGTTCTGGGTTTAAACAACGACTCCTATAAGTGAAAGCCTCCACACGGTTTTTTATAGGTAGTCCGATCAGACCACTGTTAAGGATATCCATTTTCCGAACGAGATATTTAATACAAAATCTAGTTAAAATATGAAAGTGGTAGGAAATATATGACTTAAAATTTGTTTTATTTATGAATATTATTGGTTTGCCTTAATCACTTGTCAAACACTACAGTTTCAATTCTCAAATATATTAGTAAAATATTTCTCTCAATTACTTTTATAAAAGGTTTTGGGTTCATGCGCACAACTGCTTCACTTTTTAAATAGTCTGCGCGGACTACTAATAAAAGACAGTGTGGAGGCTTTTTGATGTAGGAGGTGATGGTTCAAATCCCGAAAGGCGTGGATGTTCTTTCATTCTCTGTACTATTTGTCCTTACTGTGGGAGAAACGTTGGCCCACCTACTATGGTGCTCCCGAAAAAAGTGGCCAACAAATCTGCCCTTCAGATGCTTGTATTGAAGAAAGGTCATTCCCCAGGTGGGCATTGAGAAAAAAAATTTTCACAATTTGAAATTCAAATGAGCAAAATACCAAACAGCTTTCAAAATGTAATTAATTTATTTTGAGATGGGAAAAACAACGATGTTGACTTGCTCCGGACAGTGGAAATTCTTTTTTGAGTGGTATTTTTTATGGTCATAGTGGTGATAGTCGTGGTAGCCATGTATAATTCTTGGTTTTGTAAATTCAATTTATAGAATTTTCGCTCACTACTACTTCTAAACAATTCAAAAGCTTATGTGATTAGCTACTTTGACACCGTGTTGACATTTTCGAAAAATTGGAAACTTAAAAACTTCAAACTTAAGCCTGTAGTTCACTACCGAATTTTTTATTATTATTTTTTTATTTATTATTATTTTGTCGAATTCGGGGTAGTTAAAATATCCATACTTTCCTTTAGAAAATGCATTCTATACTGATAATAACTAAAAATTAAATCACTCATAGCAAGAAGAGATAGAAAATTCAATCATAATACTGCTTTAACTGACGTCCTTTATTTAATCTTTCAAATGTAAAAAAAAAAAAAAAAAAAAAAAAAAAAAATGATATATGCTGTAAAAAGTTATATTATAAATTAGCTATTTTTTCCATAAGCCTTAAATGATTACAACACACCTTCCACAACAGATTTTGGTTAAAAAAATAGATTTGTTTCTGCAAAAGAAATAATAATATACTTAAATACATAACTTACTACTATTTTCCTTTTTAAAAAAAATAAATAACGTCCTTTTAAACTGTTTGTACTACTATCTGTATGCACTACTATCTGCATATACGCATCATCACCTTTCCATGGTAAGATACTCATTTCTACCTTGTTCTTAGGTGTAAAAAAAAAAAGAGAGAGAGACAAAATACCAAAGGAATGCAGGAGGTTAATGGAATATTCTAATGATTAATGATCGAAATCAATAGAATCGAAAAGAGGGTGGAGAGTTGTTAGGAACAAAAATTGTGGACAGTGTTGCCACTTGTCAACCCAATAGGCTACTTGAAACGTATCCATCTCTGTCACGGCGTTCAATACCGGGATTGAAGATCCGATCAATATTATACACTTCCCTACTTTTCCTTTCCCTTCTACCAACTAAACGTGTAACCTGCAATGTAGGGGTAGGTCAACAGCAGTTAAAGTTAAGGATAAGGCTATCGGAATTACTACCGATTATTTGTGCAAAGCTTTTCTCGCATCATCGAATCGAAGAAAAATAAAACGAGGAAAAGGGAACCATTTTGGTGATAGTTTGATAGGCATTTTATATTTCCCAGCTTTTAAAATGTCTTTAATTTCTTAAACTTATATTATTTTTAATCATTATTAATCAGATTAAATCAATTAGTTAATTTTAATAAACAGCGAACATGAAATATTTTATTCTTTTCTTATCGATCAATTTAATGGATAACTTTTCATTTCAAAACTAATGTAGACTCATTAATTCACTGTCTCGCCTAATCGAAAACAAAAATCTATTTATAACTTTTTATTCTTAATTTTTTACCACAAATATATTTCTCTTACTAATACTAATTCTCACAGTCTTGTTTACGATTCGCTATCACTAAAGTATTTTCAAACCTGATATTGATTATGGGAGGTTGGCTTAATTTTTGGCTATGCTATTTTTTGATAATTCGCCAACTTTAGATCTCTTCTACATGCTCCTAACTGGAAAAAATTCATTCACTTTCAATTTCGAATTTGTGGCGACTGGGGTGCCCTTTCTGGCCTCCCAGTCCCAACTCTCAACCACTGAATATTATTCTGAACTAAAAATTCTCGATGTAGAGAATGTTATCTTGAAACCTTTAAAGGATTCCTTTTCTTTATTATATTTATATTTTAAATATTTTCTTTTTAATATACTAATATTCGTTTAATAAATCAAATTTTTACCTAACTGTTTTTATTTATTTATTCAAGATAATTATCATTATATTGCATCCAAATCAAGATATATATATATAGCGGCCAAAGGTCAATGATGACACTTCCAGTACCAATGAAATATTAGTAATTAGAAAAAAAAAATTAGACTAAAGTTTAACTTACTAGAAAATTACAGAAAGTTTTATTTACTGCGCATAAGCTGCAATTATATAGAATTCATAAAATAAGTTAAAACTACAGAGAAAACTTGGAAAATAATAAAGATTTATAAAAAAAAGCAGAAGAAAAATAAAAATGAAGAAAAATATTTTTAAAAATATTTTAAACAAAATTTTTGGTTAAAACAACTTTAAAAAGCCCGAAAACAAAATAGTGAAAAGATATAATCTCCTCAATAGCTCATACGATAAAATCTGTGAAAAGAAGTGCTATATTGTATCAATAAACAAACAAAATATGTCAGTACAATAGTGTGAGGAGCACTCAAAAAATATAGAAATATAGGCTTCAATATCTAATAGTTAACTTTTCCTTTATTAATACCTCATTAAAAAATTCTTTTTTTCGATCTTGTAAAACATAAAATAAATAAAATTTCACCAAATAAAAAGAAACATTTAGATAACTTATATTTCGTTCATAACTTTCAAAACAATATTTTCGAAACGATAAAATTTTTTAATATTTTTTTAAAAGATTAAAAAATTACTTCCATTAAAAGATTTTATTGCTATTGAAAGCTTTAAAAATAATAAATCCCTTGGTAGAACTATTTTTAATTATAATATTATAAGTAAAAAGTTATAGAAAACTATTATATCCGATTATGATTGTTGTAAAGAAGAGAAATATTTCGAATTTATTGCTAAACATCATTAACATTATTACTGGTGATTTAAATATTATAACTTGATGATAAAAGGCACAGAATTTAGACTCATTTACCATATATCAATTAATAAAATTCCAAAATACTTTCTTAATGTTTTCAATAATTTTTGCTTAAAGATATCAAATAGATTCTCTTTAACTTTATGTATGTAAACAGAAGGGAAATAGGCATGCTTATTAATACTTTAAAAAGTTTGTTTCCAATAATAAGGAAAATTTAAATTACTGTAACAATTATAAAATTTTTTCTAAAATTGAATGATCAATTAAGTAAAGACAAAAGAATCTTGTAATTACATAGACATGTAGAATCATGTAACTCCATAGACAAAGCCAACAATAATTATGTAATCCTTTGTAAAAAATCCTTTCTTGAACTTTTAAATAAGGATATAAATTAGTAAAAATTTAAAGCTTATTAATTTAAATAATAATATTTTCATTAAAAAAATTAGCTTTTTATAAGAAGTTGAAAATTAAAATTAGCAATTACCTTGCTTAATTATCAGTTTAAATCTTCATGAAATTACTAGAAAATTTAGAACAATCACGTGTGTTTGTAACACTTATCTAGCTAAAGCTGGCACAATTTTCTCTAATTACTTAAATAAAATCATTTACAATATTATTAAAGAAGGTTTTTCTTGGAATAACACTAATAATTAACAGAATATATCAATCAGTTTCAGAATTTAATTAACAAAATGAAAATAATTTCATAATTACTTTTTATTTTCCCGGATCTTTTCAATAGCATTACCCATTCTAATAAAAAGATACTCTTTTGTGTATTTACTATGATTTTAAAAATATCCATAATTGAGATTTTGATTACTGTTAAATTCGAATTAATTTTTATCTTTTTAATTTTCGTTACAATGGAGAGCATATTTTTATTCAAATTGATGGAATACCACAAGGATCTAATTTTTCATTACTCTAATCTAATTTTTCTAATTAGGTTCAAATTTTTTGCTAAGCTATTTTAACACTATTAATAAAAAAATATTAATATTAAATTTGTTTTAGATTTATTGTTGATATAATTATCTTTATTTTTTAGGATTATATAATTTTGTTAAGAAATATTTACCCCGAGGAATTAATCTTGCTTTGTAATTATGATGATAAATTAATTTGAATTATTTGAATTTAGGTATTAAAAGAGAAGAAAATATCTGCCTTGTTGATTTATACGATAAAACAAATCATTTTATTATAAATAAACTAATAACTTGGAATTCTAATGTTTCTAAAAAAATTTATTTAAATACCATTTTTAATCAAAAAGTATGAAAAAGGGTTCAAGTTTCGATTTTTTAAATTTAGTAAAACCAATTATAAATAGCATTATTTTGAAAGTAAATAAAAAAAAAGAAATAATCGATCAAACAGTTTTTATGAATTATTATTATTAGTTAAGAACAGCTTCAAACGAGATTATGGCCCTAACAGTCAGAATATATACTTCAATATTCTTCTGTTTAATAAATATTTCTCAATCTCACTGATAAATCTACTCACTGAAACATTTTCTCACTAATAACTATAAAATATAAAACAAAGTAGTTAAGTTTCGATTTTCTAAATTTATTAAAATCAATAATCATTTTGAAATGTCATTATTTGGAAGTGAAATAGGAACCAAGAATGAAATAACTGTTAAAACAGGCTTGATAGGAACGAAATTAAGAGCAACGTCAAAAAGAACTACAGCACTAACAGTTTAAATATAAATTTCACCATTCTTGTTTATAATCAATATTTCTTATTCTTACTCCATACTTAACTCACTGAAACATTTTTCCCTGATAACTCTCTATTATATAAAATATTCTGAATATATACTTTGCGATTCTTTTTTTTTAATCAATATTTCTATCTCTCAATGATAACACTATTCACTAATAACTCTATAAAATATTAAGAAATGTTGAGTCTTCATTTTTCAAATTTACTAAAATAAATAAGAAACATTATTATTTTGAACAAATATCATATATTGTGTTTTTAAATTTCTGCAAGTTGGAAATCCTAATAAATATTCCGTAACACAAAGAAAATAATTATTGCATAAAACATCCAATATTATAAAACATTTTTAAGTGACATAAAATTTATTCGGAGTTTATGCTTAGATCTAACTCCTTCTGCTTTCTCCGTTAAAAAGTAGTGAATCATTAAGACGTTAAAAAATAAAAGCCTTAAAGCTTTGTATCGATTTATCAAGTAAATTAGCTTTCAAAAAGAAGTTTTACGTTTTGAATTACTGAAGTTCATTATATTTTCAAACAAAATATTTTCTTTCATGTATTATCTCATAAAACACCACATTTTTCAGCAATTACTTTGCACTACGCTTTGAATTGTTGATTTTCAAATAAAAGGAAATATATTAGAAATTTAAATCACATGGGAATAAGGAGAAACGTAAAAAGGATTTTATTTTTTAGAATTTTGAGTACATTCTTTTGTATAATCTCAAGAATAAATATATCCTAAAATTAAAGATCTTTACATATATATATATATATATATATATATATATATATATATATATATATATATATATATATATATATATATATATATATATATATATATATATATATATGCGTGTGTGTTTATTAATAATGCTTTATGTGAATTAATGTCAGAATTATAAATAAATAAAGACCTTTTACTCTAAATCACAAAGTTATATGATACATTATTTGAAATTTTAAAACTCTCTTTCAAACAAATTAGCATTTAATTGATTTATGTTGCATATATTTTATTTAAAAGGAAGATTATTGAAAAAGCAAAAGTCATAATTTTTATCCGTTTTAAATTTTTAACAAAATAAAAATTTGTAAGGAAGATATTCAAGTTTTCATAATAATTATGAAAACTTGGTTTCAATTTTTCCAGACATTACGTTTTATAATTTAAGTGGTAGCTAAAACAATAAATAATGGAGAAAATTAATTGTAAATGTGCTTCTCTGCATTGAATTTTTCTTTTTTTTTCTTGCAGATTATCATTAGTATTTCATAGTAACTTACACTCCAGCATTTTATTTTATAACTGACGTTGAGCAGCTGATCCAATTCTTAGTTTATGACTGGCAGTTTTCAATTTCTCTGCGTTACGCGTTTAAGATGACAGATTTGAAATAACATTTTGATTAGTGACATGTTTAAAAACTGGAATATTAACGCTATAACGATTAAAGGTTGGTAGCCACAAATGGATGAAATTTTATCAAGAGCTTTTGAATATTACCATCTATCTGGATATAAATTACACTAGGGAGCTAATTTTTGTCACATTATTTGTAAGTGCTTAGAATAACAGATTTGAGTTAACAGTCGGTAAAAATTTTGAAAAAAAATTACTTGTTCCAAAAGTGGAACATTGGTGCCTTAATGATTAAAGGATGCTGACCACAAATGGGTGAAATTTTACTAAGAACGTGAATATTAACATCCGTCTATCTGCATATAAATTACATTGGAGTACTAATTCTTTGTTGTATTTATACAAATTCTTAAATATATCTAATTTTTAATTCAGGAAAGGAAATGTCAAATCCGAAATTAATTTTGTTCGAAAAGCTATAGATTTTTTCAAAATGATATTTTTAGTTTGTTTATTTTTCGAGCGTAATTTTTAATCTATATACATATATTATAACCGTCGTTTAACAGCCGATTCATGAATGAGATTAAACCAGACTGAAATAGAGAAGAGTTTAAATGTTATATTTCTAGAAAATCAGTTTTTAGAGAAAATCACACATTTTCCGATCGTTTTACTCTCGCAATCCTCAGCAGTGGTTTGTCTTATTGCAAAAGTATATATTTTCTTTCACTTTGATGTTAATTTCCGATTCCAGCGTATTTATTTCTTCATTTCATTTCCATTAAAGATTTTAAAAATATACATGGATGGAAGATATTGGGCAACATGCTTCAGTTACCTTTGAATTATTTTTATTGAGTGTAATTTTCTGTATCGAAATTCATGAAAATTATATTCATTTGAAAATAAAATGATTTTCATTCTGATGTTTTACTATTAAGAACTACGAAGACTGGTTGTTAATCACTCATAATCGCAGATAAAAATCACTTATAACAAAACTTTAGTTGACACTAGTAAACATTAATATTTTTTTTAAAGAAATTTTCTACTTAGGTTAATATATTAACATGAATTGTATGATTTAAACGTGTTTATATAAATCCGAAACAGTAACTGAAATCTCATCAAGGGAAGTTTAAACCATTACAAAACTAAATCGCACATTTGCTTTTGTTTGTGTTATTTTTCACCAGAAGATTGCTTATGCTGGTAAACGTGGATTACTAAAAGCTTCCCTTTTTTTTTTGAATGAAATTATAATTTTAGTTAACGTGCTTACTGAAATTTTGCAATCTTCATATCTTTATATAAATTTGTTTTAAAGCGTTCATTGAAATTTCTCCAACATGTTGCTTCACGAATATTTTAATCCCGTGAATAGAGAAAATCGCATTCGACCTTATGCTTGCAACAAAAGGATTTTTAGCATATTAGATGAAACACCGTATACAGTATTTACATAGGGTATAAAGGAAATAGGTTTACCTGGAGAGTTTGATGAGATCTACTTCCATTTATATGAAAACTCCCGCAATAAAAAGGAATTTATCACAGCCTAAGCCGAATATTTTCATCCACTTTGCTTACTTTATAGTACAGAAAAGGATGCAATATCCGTGTAGAAAAAGGATTCATTTAGCCTCATGCAATGTCGGAAAAGTTTACTCTTTGGGATTGACGAGAAGATAAAAATTTATTTTTACATAGTGTGCCTGCTCGACAGTTCCTGATATTCTTGAGAGAGCAACATAAAATGTACATAAAGAAAAAAAAAAGAGGAATCAAAAAGGGAATCGAAAATTCCCTCCATATTTTATTATATGCCCTTAGATATATGCTTTAAGAAAAAAATAATGTTTTTTGAATAAAAGATCGGGATCTGCACTTACAGAACTCCTTTGCCTTAGGGTTAGAATACCTACGGAATCCAAATGTTCACAATCTTCAATGAAAGGGCTGTCATACCTCATTTATAGTTTGAAATTATGTGCATTTGTTTTTTATGAAAAGTATTCTTATAATATTTCATCTTTTTGTTAAAGTAAAATGTAGCTGTTTTCCATACAAACAATGGTCAATAATGACACTTAATGTCGACGTGAATTAGTTTCTTCGAAAAAAGTATTAATGTTATTCAGATAATATTTTTTTTCCAATATGAAAAGTAATTAAAGTAAAATGTAACTACTTAACATACAAAAAATAGTAATTAAGTATACTTAATGTCGACATGAATTAGTTTCCCCGAAATTAATATTAATGTTGCTCAGATATTTTTTCAAATATATATATATATATATATATATATATATATATATATATATATATATATATATATATATATATATATATATATATATATATATATATATATATATATATATATATTATAGAAAATTCTAGTATTATATATATATATATATATATTTCCATGCATTCTGTGGTTGCTATACCGGCATCTCCAAAAAACATATTACGAGAAACCTGGTTTTTAACCACATTTATAGAGAAACTAGAATTCTTTGATTTAGGTTATTTTAGAAGTGGTCACAGTTTCCTAATAAAAATAAGATGTATTAAGAGATTCATGACATTTTTTTTTTAATTAAACGAGAAACTTTAAGTAAAACGACATGTAAACGGATTAAAAAAATATGGGTAAGGGCAGTAAGACAGGGTAGCTAAGATTGAAAGGCCCGATAGAGCTAAACTATTCAACTCAGAAACTGATAGATTTAATCAAGATATCCATTGCTTTGTTGTGGTATCTATATAATTTCTAAAATTCATAGATACATTACTTTTTTTTTCTAATAGAAATATAATTACCCGATCTTACTCCACATTCAAATTTTAAAGGAAATTTGAAATATCCCTAAATTTTCAATGAAAAAGCAGCAGTAGATTTTTGTATATGACAGCTTAGGAATATTGAGTACAAATTACCATGTGAAGTTGTTATCTTCATTCGATGGTAAAGTACTTTTTTTATTACATAGACCCTTCTCATTTCTATTGTTCGTTATGAAGTACATCATTGGCTCGGTGGATCGAGTGTTCACCTCAGTTGACCCAGGTTCGATTGATAAGAATTTTGTACCCAACATGCACTTTACCACAGATATGACGTAAATTAGCCTTAGTGGTAAACGGATAGTGCGTTACAAACCCCGTTCTGTATGGTTTAACGTGAAGTGTTTCCATGATCCTCTAAGTGTAACGCAAATGCTAGTTAGTTCCATCATAAAGTCCTTCGTGTAGGTTGGTTTGTTCCAATGCTTCATACAGAAGTTCTCTTTTTTTCTGGGTTGGATTCAAAATTACAAGGCTACATTCATATACATACCTACAGCCGTAAACTCTGATTTGGGTTGCCGTTTAACGTCAGTTATAAAATAAAACATAAAGTGAAAATCTGATGTTTTTGCCATCTTCATCCAAAGAAATATGAATCTAGACTTTAAAATTTTCTGATAAATCGTACTTATTATCTTTTTCTTCATAAACTTTTGTTTTTAGTCATTTTGCTATGAGGTTTTTGTTTTTAGGTTCCTCAAGTCACAGAAAAACATATTTTTCTTCCTTGATAGCACTTTTTTCTAGGTTTTCTCTTTTTCTTGATATTCTAAATCGGCTTTACATTATGAAGGTAGTAACTGGTTATGATTCAAATTGCCGTTCCTGGTCTTAACCATCACCTCCTACATCAGAAAGCCTCTACACGGTCTTTTATATGTAGTCCGCGCATACTATTTAAAAAGTGAGCCAGTTGTGCGCATGAAACCAAAATTATTTGTAAAAGTAATTGAGAGAAATTTATCATATATATTTGAGAATTGAATCTGTAGTGGTTGACAAGTGAATGAGGCAAACCAATAATATTCATAAATAAAACAAATTTTTAATTATATATTTGCTACCACTTTCTTATTTTAACTAGATTTTGTATTAAATGACTCGCTCGGAAAGTGGATATCCTTCACAGTGGTCTGATCGGACTACCTATAAAAAACCGTGTGGAGGCTTTCAGTTATAGGAGGCGTTGTCTTAACCCGGAAGCAAAGGTAAACGAAACGAAGCTGAATCATGCTACTACTAGAGCAAATTCATATAGCTTTTTACAATAGGAATCTTTCATAAAAGTGTAAGAAGCTGGGCTTTAAAACTGTGAAAACTAATAAATAATGAGAGTATGAAAAAGGAAATAAATCTTCGCAAATAAATCTTCGGAATCTACACAAATTTTATGAATTTATCAACCGCTGCAAGTCAATTTGGCAACTCCTTCTTTCAACCCAATAAAATGCAGTCTATCTAATTTTTCCAGAATCGAGAAACACAGTTTTACCCCACTACCCGGTTTTCCCTACTCTCCCACATTTACCTCTATAACTGCAAACTCTGTAGTTATGTGGTTTTCAAGTTTCTGAACATTATATATTTCGGTAGCTCTATGAGAAGTTTAAAAAAAATAATTATACTCAAAAGTAATTTGCTGACATCTTTTTTATTTTAACAGGATTCTGTGACCTTTGTATTAAGAACACTGTTATAAAAACATAATACAAGACAGCGGAATCACATTATTCAATATTTCTTTTTAGAATTTGGCTGGATTTACTACAAACAAGATCTTAAATCTCACAACAAAGAGGCAAAAAAAAAAAAAAAAAAGAAAAAAACAGAGGAAAATTAATAAATAAATTATTTACTGCCTATAAGCTGCAAGTTAAAAACAAATAAATATATAAAATAAAGTAAAAATACAGAGAAAATAAGAAAAATAAATATTTTTAAGAGAAAAAATATTATAAATCAGATATATTTAAAAAAAATATTTAAAAATTAAACAGCTGGAAAATAAAATAAGGAAACGATAGAAACTCGTTATCAGCTGACGCGATTACATCCACATAAAGAGTGCTTCCTAATGTAGTTCTAATATAGCTAAATCAAAATATATCAATACAATAGTTTGAATAGTACCAAAAAATTTTTGAAGCGTAAATGGAACAGATTACGCAAAAGATTTAAAATAAAGCATATAAAGCAAAATAGAAAAAAAAATTTGGAAAAATATCGAATAAAACGCAAAAGTAAAGTACAAAAAATACGAAAATGTATTAAATAATTTTTGAAAGATACTCTTTAGTGGAAGTACATTTGAAATCACTAATCGCTTTATATGTTATATTTTGAGTTTTATTCTGTATTTCTCTTAATATATAAAAATATTTTTTTTGCTTGATATGTTTTTTTTTTACAGTTTTTGCTTAATAATTTCCATTTTCGCTTCAAAAAGTCATTTTTTGTGCTCCTTACACTAATGTGTTGATATATTTTGATTTAGCAATATTAAGACTATATTGGAAAGCACTCTTTTGTAGATATAATTGCGTGAGCTGATGACGATATTACATCTCTTCCTTATTTTCTTTTCCGGCATTTTATTATTTTTTTTAATTTAGAAATATTTTTAAAAACCTTTTATCATAAATAATATATCTCTTCTTCTCTATTTTACCCCTTAAAAATATCTATTTTACCCCTTTTTACCTTTGTATTTTAATATGTTTACTCCTTTTTACCTTTTTATTTTACTCACGCATTATATTTTAATATTATCAAATACGAAAATACTAAAAACTTAGGCGTCGTGATTTTATAGCGGAAATAATATTCTCTTAGTTCATTAAAATCATATTGAATAAAAATATTTCGCAACAAGCAAATTGTGAAGATAATTTATTATTAGGCTCAATATAATAATATTTTATTCTATATTCAATATAATTTATTCAATAGAAATGAAATGTTTCATAATATCTGCAGTTTTCTGAACAAAACTTTTATTTGCGCCTAAGTTAATAAGGAGTAAAAAAAAGCTTTCAAAAAGTTATATCATAATTTCAAGCTTCTTTTCAAATTTTTTGAATTTAAAAGATTATGTTTGGAATAGCGGCTTGATCAAAAGAAATAGTTAATTTTTATAACAATATTTTTATTCAAATTACTTTCATCGTTGTTACATCTAAATTAATAAAGATTTTTCCAATTATATCTACGCATATTCATGTTTCTTAATACTTTAATGACCGTAAGGTAAATAATATTTGGAAACATATTTTATTTTATGTATTTTTAGAACAGTATGTATAGGTTTAATCCCATTAACGATATTCAAGTAGCCTAATTGTGGTTTTCAATGTACTGAAACTGAACTTCATATCATGACAGGAAAAAAAAATTCTATTTTTCTTTGAACTTCTTCGAAGATTTTTAAATGTATATTTAAAAGAATTTATTTAAAGTCATATTATAAGAAATTTTATTTCTTTGGATTTTGCTTTTTAATGTTTTTATATTACGAGCAGGGAATTTACTAACATAGTTTTATAATATGAAACCATATTTAACTTTTTAGGTCACACATAATGTAAAGCTGAAATCTACTCTCAAGATGCAGACTTTACATTTGCTATATAATTAAAAAACATTCATTATTATATAATTATATAAGGAATTAAAATTATATTCGTAAAAATAACACACACACATATATATATATATATATATATATATATATATATATATACAGCAAAATAAATAAATACAAAAAAAAAACAGAAAAAAATTAAGAAAAACAATAAGTATCATTTATTGCGCATAAGCTGCAAGTAAATAGAACTCATAAGATATGTTCAAAATGAAGATAAAACAAAGGTAAATTACAGACAAATGAAAAAAAAAGGGGGGGGGAATAATAAGAATAACAAACAACTGGGGAAAGAAAAAGAATTAATTGAAAAAAAAAGGGGGGTTTTAAAAAAATCGGAAAATAAAAGATAGAATCTTTTCATCGGATATAATCGTGTGTGCTGATGAAAAGATTATATCTCTTATTTTCGGTTTTTTAAAAACACTTTATCCTCTTTTTTTTTTTTTTTTTTCTTTTTTTTCTTTTTCATTAATTATTTCTTTTTCTTTCCCCAGTTGTTTGTTATTATTATTATTCCCCCCCCCTTTTTTTTTCATTTGTCTGTAATTTACCTTTTTTTTATCTTCATTTTGAACATATATATATATATATATATATATATATATATATATATATATATAAAAGATTTGATATTGATTATCGTTGATTTGAACAAGCAGACATTTACTAAAGCCGTTTAAATTTGCCCTAACTGCCGTATTAGTTTCTAAAAAAAAACTAGTTGATTAAAAATGTTCATTATAAGTTATAAGGTATCATTAAGTAATGATTACCCGACAACAATTTAAAAGCTTAGTGGATGAAGCAGGTAAGTGACATTACCAGGGAAAATAACATGAATAATATGAATAAGTAGTCGCATCAATATGAGAATGTTTAGCGTAACAGGATCAATTTTGCTTTCACTTTATCGAAACTAATTCGCATTATTAAAAACATTTTGCTTTCACTTTAACGAAACAAATTCAAATCAGATTATGCTTGCATCATTATTACTTCAACTTAGGTAATGAAAAATAAAATAAAGCGAAGAATCATTACCCCCCTCTTTCTAATAATTTTATAATACAATTGTTCAGATACTAATTTTTATTTCATTTTTTTCTTAATTATAGCCACTCTGTTTTTGGGTTACCGAAGCAGGGGTGCTATCCCTTCTATGCAGGATCAAAATTGTTATAACATGTATTCGGATCACCCTCAGGGAAGCATCCCATACCGTCGCCAATAGCCCAATAGCCATTCTAGTTTGACGTAAATAAACTACAACTCACATGATTCATTCCTTCAGCTCTTTAATTTTTGCAATGTAGTGAAAGTGAATTTACAAAACAAGAAAAAGGTAAACACGTGCTTAACAGGATTGCCAACTACTACGCTTTTTGCAAAAAATTTAATAGAGTAGTAACTTAAGAACCAAAGCTTTCAGAATGTTTGGTAATTTTGTTGACATTTTAATAGCTCAACCATGAAATTGTTAGAATCAAGTGGTGTTATATATGGATTAAAAATAATGCAATAAAACATAAACATGAGTACCACTAGAATAATTTTTTATTAAAACGAGTAGAAAGTTGGCAGCCCTATTTTAACTTTTTCGGAGAAAGAAATGCGATTGAAAATTGTAGCCAATTAGTACATGAGCAAATACGACCTTAATATATTCAAAGTAAAACAACATATTTTATCTCTTTGTTGTTTATAGAATAGTGATTTCCAAACGCTTAAAAGTAATCATCGGGTCTCCCAGCATTCCACACTTTTTTTCTCATAGATCATTAGAAATCGTATCGAATAAAAATATTTCAGAACTTTCAAACAATCAAGATAATTTGTTAATAGGCTAAATGTAATAAATTATCTAAAGTAATTTACTCTACAGAAATTAAACGTCTGTAGTTCTCTGAACAAAACTTGGATTTGCGATTACTTTAATAAAGAGTAAAAAATCTCTCTGAAAGCTATCGCATATTTTCAAGCCTGTTATCAAATCCTTCGAAATTAAAAGATTATGTTTTAAAGGGCGGCTTAATCAAAAGAATTAGCTCATTTTCATAACAATATTTTTATTCGAATTACTTTCAACGTAGTTAAAGCAAAATTAATAGAGATTTTCCTAATTTAAATCTACTCATATTCATGTTTCTTTATGCTTTAATGACTGCAAGGTAAAAAAAATCTTGGAAACATATTTTATTTAATGCATTTTTTTAGCAGTATCTATAGCTTTAATCTCATTAACGCTATTCAGTGATCCTAATTGTGGTTTTCACTAAACTGAAAATGAAACTTTAGACTTCACATCAAGAAGAAAAAAATAAATTTTTTATATTTTCCTTTGATCTTCTTCGAAGATTTTTAAATGTATATTCAAAAGAATTTATTCTAAGTCAGATTATAAGAAATTATTTTTCAGATTTTGCTTTTTAATGTTTTTAAATCACGAGTAACGAATATACTGCTACATTTTAATAATGGGAATCAATATTTAACGTTTTTTAGATTATTTACAAAAGATAACTGTAATGTATTCTCAAGATCTATTAGGATTAAAAAACATTAATTAAAATGTAAATAACTAAATTTGATAAAATGTTAAAATGTTTAAATAATTAATAAAATCAAATCAATATATATATATATATATATATATATATATATATATATAATAAAAACATATATATAATATATATAATATAAACATATATATAATATATATAACAAAAATCTATATTTTTTTCCTTTAAATTTAATTTTTTTTAATTTAAATAATCTCTGTTCGGATTAGCATTATAATGAAAGGTGAACATGAAACTATTTAAAATGGAAGACAGAATATAGTAAAAACAGGAAAAACTAAAAAATCCGTTATAATTAAGATTTTTTTAACAGTTACGGCGTGCATATGTAAGACTATTTAATACCCAACAAAAACTAAACAGTGCAGGATAGTTTATAATAGAGTGTAATATAAACTCACGAATGCATCTATAAATAAAATGGTTTAACAATAACTTTTCTCTTTTTTTCGTCTCATTTTCAGACTTGAATTCAATTGGTGTCAACTATCAGTAGGGAAAAAAAGAATCTAAAGTCCCCTATCTATTTATACGAGTGTTTATTTATCAAAAATTGCAATAGGGAACAATTTTTTTTTGTTACTTGAAACTATTCAACAGATCTTAGATACTTTCGTACCGCTGATTTCAAACCTGTGATCAGTTTCTCTTTCCAAGATACATTTTTTTTTAAATGGTATTTTTAGTCTATTTTTTGTCGAAATGCACAAGTTAAAAAATATTATATATAACAGGGGATTGCTCAAATGTTGTGGCAAACTTCTAGGGGAGTTAAAGCTCATCAACGGGATTAAAATCACACAAGAATCCGTGTCAGATGACTGATATGTCATAACATCCTGCTGATATGTCATAACTGCCCCAGAAGATTATCGCAACATCTACGCAACTCTCATTTACATATAACGTTTGTCAGCTTGCTCATTTCGACAAAAAAAAAAAAAATGCCAATTAAGAAAAACCTCTGAAGCTTTAGGAATAAAACTTATTTCAGATTTGAAACCCTCACATCTGAATATGGCATAATGAAGTATTAGGGGGACAGGAGATCGTTTTGGTGCGTTTGAAATTTTTGTTATCAAGATTTTAATCCTGATGATACGAGTATGTCATAACTCCCCCAGAAGATTATCACAACATATAGGACACCCTCATTTACGTATAAAGAATTTTAGCTAGTACATTTTGACAAAAAATAGACAAAAATGCCAATTGAGAAAAAAAAAATCTGTAGCTTTAGCAATAAAGCTAATTTCAGATTTGAAACCCTAACATCCAAATTTGACATGATGAATTATTAGAGGGACCGGAGAGTAATATCGTTTCGGTGCATTTGATATTTTTTTAATCAAGATTTTATTGTTAGTCAATAATGTATTCATCCTCGTTAGCAACAACCTTTCAATGCTGGATCAAAAATGAATAGAATTTTAATGAAAAAAAACTGAATTGTTTCTTAAGACTAACGACTATTTAATGCACGGAAACGACATTACTTTCCGGTCCCCGTAATATTTGTATAAATGCAACAAAAAATTTGCTCTCCAGTGTTAACTTTCTGGTATATCTTTAATTCTTAACAAATACATTTTACTCTTTTTATTTTACCTTATCACTTTTAGAAAGTTATATGAATATTTAAGCACAAATTTTTCGTTTAAACTTTAGAAATCTTCGAAGCTCCTTCTACGAACGTTGTTGTCATTCCACGAAACGTTCTGTATTATAAAGATAGCTGGCTTGAATATAACTCTGGATGGATTTTTTCTGATGCACCTCTCTATATCGTGTAGGATCTTCTACTGTTTTAAGCTGTATCTGCAATGAGTACACAATACTACATATGTATGTGTAACAATAAATAATTTTAAAAAATTCAAAATCTGGCTTAATGTGTTGTATATACACCTAGTATTCGTTTAAGATAGTATAATGAGATAGAACAATTTTTAAACATAAGGTTTTCAGAAACTCATTCTCAAAACACTGATAAAAAACGTATTCCTTTATTTTGTACCATTATATAATTTTGTAAGTATAGGAATATTTTAAACCACATTCTTCAAGATATTAATTACATTTTAAAATTTAAAAAGTTTTCAAAGTGATGTTCGTAATTTTTGATGTAGCTGAAAATACTTTGATTACGTATAAACAGTTTTTTTAGTTTAAAAAAAAAAAAAAAAAAAAAAAAAAACATTTTACTTATATTTATTAGTATTTAGCATCTTTGAAGAGATTTTAAAAGTTTCTAGACTAAAGTTTGCGTAGTTTTTTATACTATTTAAAAAAATATTTTTAAATTAGAAACAAAATTTTCAATCATCTGTACACAAATTGAATTACATTAAAGTATTCAGAATCTTACCAGTTTTTTTTTAAGTTAAAAAATTTAAAATACAATATCTTCGAAAAAATTGAATACAAACCATTATTCCTTTAAAAAAAAAATAGAATAACATTGTTTTTTTGCGTAATAATTTAAATACAAGCATAATTTTTACCATTATATTTAGCGTTAATAGTTTAGTCTTTTATAACAAATACCTTAAATTTTAATTTTTTTTTGTTACTTGGACTCCTTGGAAATCTTTTTTTGAAATCTGTTTAAATTTTTCGTTTAATTTTCGTTTTGTGTAAACTAAAAGAAATGGAAAGAGAAATTTCGAAACTGCCCTAATATTTGTAGAAAAAAAAATATTTCTAAATTAGATTTTTCTTTTTTTTAAATTTGCGATAGCAATATAACGACTTCATCTACTTTCTTTTGGTAACAAGACCAACGAAAGAGGTATGCCTAGAAAACAATAAAGGTTTTTCTCATCCAGGTCAAAGAATCAGGTTATAAAATAACTTTTACTGCCTTTTTAAGAGATACCCATGTCAAGATGGTTCGAGGTTAACAACACATGCTCTGCTTAATGACTATGGTCGATTACTATAAATAACCAGAACTTGATAGGTTAGACAAGACGTTATGGGCCAGACATTTACGATGTTTCTTTTATCCTGCATGGCCTACCATTTTCTACGCCCCTTATCTTACTTTCAACACCCCTTACATTGGACTCTAGAAACTACTTGTCACTTACTATTGAACGGTATGGTACTATAGTAACAGGAATAAAATATTATCACAGGAGATAGATTCTGACTTGGTATCTTTGAATATCTCGGATGTTATATCAATGTGTCATAGTTTAGATAAAAAAAGCTTTTTAGATGTTATCTAATGATATATTTTTACAAATTGCCAAACGAATATTTTCTTATTCAGAGTATATACTTTACGATAATTGGTATTATAAGACACCAAATTGCAAACAAAAAGGTAATTTTTAATATAGATTGCAAAATAGCAGTAAGTAAAAATATTGTTTCTGTTAAACGAAAATTAGAAATTTTTTTTCTTAAATTTACCTAAAATTGAAACTTAAAATTGAAATTAAAATAAGTTAAAATTAAAAATTTAACTTGTAATTGAAACTTTAAATTTAATTTTTTTTCTAAAGAAACTACTGGTCAACATCCCAAAAGTAAAATTAAACACTTTTGATTGACTAACATATTATCTTCATTTTATTCTTGCTTTTAAATATCTATTACAACAGATCTATCGGTAAAAGATCATTGACTATTTTACTGCACGCACAGTAAACATAAAATAAAACAAAAGAATTGACTTTTATATTCTCGTATTTTATCGGTAAAAACTTATTTCATACAATTTTACTAAAATAATAACAAAAAATACCTATAACAATAATTTTAGCTATTTCAAACTAAAAAATAACTATATACTAACTTATATTTATATTAAACATATTATTATAAATATGCTATACTCAATACAGATATTTATTTCAACTAGTGTAAACATTAAAAATAAAATAAAATTAATAATATTTAAATAAATATATCTTTAATTCTTACTTTTGACCCCTCTTTGATGTTCGTGTCACAAACCCCTGTAAAGTAGACTTTTTTTACTCTCTAGAGAGCAGCTTGAAAGTTACGTAATGCATTCATATGTGTAGACAGAAAAATAGATAAATATTGTTTATTATTTATCCAAAAACCCCATAAAGTTGCATATTCTTACTCTCTAGAGAGCAGATTCAATGTTATATAATGCATTCATATGTGTAGACAGAAAAATAGATAAATATTGTTTAATTATTTTTCCTAAACCCCCTTAAAGTTGGATATTCTTACTCTCTAGAGAGCAGATTTAATGTTACATAATGCATTCATATGTGTGGACAGAAAAATAGATAAATATTGTTTAATTATTTATCCTAAACCCCCATAAAGTTGAATATTCTTACTCTCTAGAGAGCAGATTCAATGTTACATAATGCATTCGTATGTGTAGACAGAAAAATAGATAAATATTGTTTAAATATTTATCCAAAAACCTCAAAAAGTCGGATAGTCTTACTCTCTAGAGAGCAGATTCAATGTTACATAATGCATTCATATGTGTAGACAGAAAAATAGATAAATATTGTTTAATTATTTATCCAAAACCCCCATAAAGTTGAATATTCTTACTCTCTAGAGAGCAGATTCAATGTTACATAATGCATTCGTATGTGTAGATAGAAGAATAGATAAATATTGTTTAATTATTTATCCTAAACCCCCTTAAAGTTGAATATTTTTATACTTTAAAGTGCAGCTTTAATGTTACGCAATGCAATTATATCTCTAGAGAAAATTTATATGACTTAAATTTTTTGTTTTGCCTAAACCCCCAAAAAGTAAACTATTTTTACTCTCTAGAGAGCAGATTTAAAGTCACGTAATGTATTCATATATGTCGACATAATTTCGATAGTTATAACTGTTTAATTGCTTAACCCACGCAAATCATTAAGTATATTTTTGCTCCTTAGATAACAGCTTTAAAGTTACGTAATGTATTCATACGTATAGACAGATTTTAAATAGATTTAAATTGTTTAATTTTATAAGGGGTGGAAGAGTTAATGAGAGATTTAAATTTCCAATCTCCTCTGATCACGTGTTGCCGAAAGGGATCAATATTAATTCAAGTATTTCATCTTCAAAATGCTAAAATATAAGACAACGGGATATTAAACATGTTGATTCGCTAGAAGCTCCTTACATAAATCAATGGAGTTGAAGTGCTCTTTAATGAGTTTGTTTCTAAATATATTGAACACAGCAAAGTACTAGAGTTTAAAGTTGGTACTTCCAGAAGGCATTTATTTCTCCTCGAAGGCGTGAAAATTCTAGAGAGTAATCAATCAGATTTCAACAAGCTAACCCAAGCGTCAAATAAATTAAATGTATTTTTGAAGATATTATTATTTTCAGAAAAAGATAATTGTGTTTAAATTTCATAAATCTCTTTAAAAAGTCACTAAAAATTAAAATATTATTTGAAAACATTTGATTTTGTCTCATTTCCTTAATAATTTTGTTGGTCCTTAATTTTGAAAATAATATTTAATAACTGTACATTGTTTTACCTGTCATTATTAAGGCGTGTGTTTCAAATATCTCGTTTTCAGCAAAAGGTTTTGAATACGTGTTTAATAAAGAGGTTTAAATAAATATGTTACTTTTATAGGTTAAAATACATGTTAAATAATTAATTTAGACAAACCTTCTTCGTTTTGGAGATGCTAGGTACCCAGGCCCGAATGACCTTTGCCTAACAATCTTGAAATGTTTTTTTAAAGTGAAATGTATATATCATATGAGTTTTGTTTATATAACGAAAAAATATCCAACTTTGATCAATACTTTAGAAATTTTTAGTTGCTAAAATTCAGAATTCATCTTGAATTGCTGCATTGCTAGTTGATGGACAAATAGATGGGCAGTAAAGTTAAAACTTTTATGAACTTTTGTGTAGAATGATGTTAATGAACTTAAAGTTTTCATCGAAAATGATGTCTATTTTGGCTCTTAGTCAGAGACTTTCTCTGACTACTTCAAGTGATCCAACATATGAGAGTTTCGCGAATTATATTCTTCAGTGGTAGTGTACCAAAGCAGAAATTTTTAAAGCTTACTGAACATTTAAAACATTTTTATTATAAGTTTTTAAAGTGAATAGAACTAATATATAGCTTTTACGAGAATCAAACTTTTACAAAGGTTTTATCAAAACATTTCCAAAGCGAATAGAAATTTCATAAGGATTTTACGCGAACAAAATTTTTAAAGCTTTTATGCGAAAAGAACTTTTATAAAGCTTTCATCAGAAATTCTTGAAACAAATATGACATGCATAAAGCTTTTATCATAAGTTTTTAAAGCAAATATAACTTTTATAAAGCTTTTATGCAAATAGAAATTTTATCAAAATTTTTTTAAAGCAAATATAACTTTTATTAAGGCTTTACCAGAACGTTTAAAAGCAAATTGAACTTTTTACTTAGTTTTTATCAGAACTTACGAACAAAACCATATGTCTATCTGATCTTCATATGTATATGTGTTTTAATTATTTAAATGTTTAAGTAAAGCACATTTTCCTAATTTTAATCTGTTGAACATGGATACTGTACGTTTGCTATCACCATGGAATTTATTTTCTGAAACTACGGAAATTGTGTAGTTGAAGAAGTGGTAATAAATTTTATAATTAACATTCAAATTCAATGAAAAAAGTACAAAATGATGAAAAAAGGAGAAAAAGGAAAGAAAAAAAGAAAAATAATAATATTTTCCCCTTGTTTTATCTACATTTTGTACTTAATTTATGAGTTCTATTTACTTACAGCTGATGCGTGATAAATAAAACTTATTGTTTCTCTTAATTTTTTTCTTAATTTTCTTCGTATATATATATATATACATATATATATATATATATATATATATATATATATATATATATATATATATATATATATATATATATATATATATATATATATATATATATATATATATATATATATATATATATATATATATATATATATATATAAACGTTCTCAGTTCTTATCAAAAATTAGAACATTTTTAAATACAGAGATTTCTTTCTCTTAATATTTTAAACCAATTTGTAACATTTTCATTTTTAAACTAAATAAATAAAGCATCAATAGTTTAAAAAACAATGTGCTCTCATATTTCATAAATTCATTTTTCTCATTATTCCAAAATAGTAGGCATAATTTTAGTAAGGCCCGTTTCTTATCAATGTTTCATTGATATATCAAAATTTTTACAAAAGTTGCTGAAGTTTATAAATCGGAGATTTTGTATGTTTAACGATTAAGAATCAATATGGTAGTAACCATATAACTAATGTATTACTATTAGCAGTAGCTGTATTGTGAATATAAGCGGGAGTAATTTTAATTTTATTAAACACATTATTTGGAGTTTTAGGCGAAAATTCAAACCATACTTAAATTATGGTGATTTAAGTATTTTAAGTCAGCCTGGTTAAATATAAAAAGAACTGAAATGTGCTTTTTTATCAATTTAAATGTAAAAAAAATCCTCTCTTCCAGATTGGAAGATTCGTCAGCTACTGATTTGAAATTATAATATCATCTTATCAAATTACTCAGCGTGTGTAATATTTACGCCTTGAACCATTTAAATTGCATGTTGAATGCATGAAAATCAGATTTGTGCATCACAAGTTATTCAGCTGTTCAATTTTTTTTTTTTTTGCTCTCCGTAAATTCTCAATAAAGATTTCAATAATAATGTATCAATTGTTGAATTGCTTATTTCAATTGGGTTTTGAGTCTTTGTACGATAAATATTTTCTCTTTTAAAAATCCTATGAGAAACTCATTTAGAGTGTATATTTTTTTCAAAAATACAATCATTTATTTTTATTTAGACTCACTATCCCATGCATAATAATTATTTATCATAAAATGAGTGGAACAAAAAATGAAATCGATAAAATAGAAAATGAATAGTAAAGCAAATGATGAAACTAATATTTTAGATTTATAGCCATATTATTCAAAAATAAAATTAACAGTCCTATTCGAAGAAATAAGCATTAAACTTGGTACAAATGAAAGAAATCCTATTGCTTACCAAACAACTTATTCCATATAAGTACTAGTTACATAATTCAAGTTATCTCATAAGAGGTTTTCTGTTTAATATACTTCGAAAAGGGGAAGATGGTACCATAAAATCGGGAAAGAAGAACATAAAAATCAGAAAGAAGTATCATCAAATTCCCATTAGGTCATAGAAAATAAGGTAAAGAAAAATACAATCAGAAAAACCGATCGTTTAAAGTGATATGCATTGGATACTAGCTCACACCCCTAGCACTTTGACAGCAGGGGGAAAATTCCAACGGAAAAAAAAAAAAAAAAAAAAAAGAAAAAACCGTGTGCGTCTTTTCTTCCAAGGACTTTTTTTAAGGTCTCTTACTGGTGAAAGAAAAAGAAACTTCCTTTTCTGTAGTCTTATAAATTTGGAACCTGCAGTGATGATGTGAACTTAGGGTAAACTAGCACGAAAATGAACGAAAACAGAAAGGTAAAAATGCTGTTGAGGTTAGAGATTTTTTAAGAGACTTATAGGAATGAAACAAAAAGCTTGCTGATCATGCTATCAATTAAGTGATTGCTGATTGATTGAGTTTATGACTATCGATGATCCACTTTACAGTCTCGTAATTTTGAACCCAATTAAAAAGAGAAGAGTACTCCAGGATCAAGTGTTGAGACAAACGAGTCAAGACTTTTTTGATGGAACTAACCCCCTTTTGCATGGAAAGGAAACCAGCAAAATCTCCCCCCGGTTAGTCTGATGGCAAAGGGATTCTCGCCCATGGTTCATTTAACACTGAGGATATTTATGTCAGCACTGTGGTCTGCACGATGCGGGAGCAGCATTGGAATCGACTTGCCAAAGCTGGAACTCAACCTGGATCACTTCATTGCGAGGCGAGGGCTCTATTCTCTTAGCTACCAAAGCTTAGTGTGATCATATTGCAATTGTGACAAACATAATTATAGATTTGTTAGGGTTGTATCATCGGAAAAGAGGGAACAATGCAGTAGAACTTAACATTTCAGGAGTATGTTCTACTAGTCATATAATTCAAGCCATCTCATATGTATCATCAAATTCTCATTAGGTCATAGAAAATAAGGAAGTGGTATCTTTGATTTTTATAAAAAGCAATATTTTATTTGTAATTGTTTATTTATATATTTAGTTTATGGCTCATTTTTTATTATTGCTGAACACATTCATGGTGAATTTCTAACTTTTAATGGTTCAAAAAATATCTGACAACAACAATAAAAACGGTTTAGTTTGAATTAACAATAAAAACTAAACCAAAGTCTTTTATTAACATCTAAGATGACATATATGACAGTGATAATTATTATCGTGATATGATAGAAAAAAATTACGGTTAAATTTGAAAAGAACTTGAAATATTCTATTTATTTCTTAATTTTTTTTTATTGAAGTTCAATGAATGAAATTGTTTCAAAATTAAATTCAATAAAAAATTTAAAAAAAACATGATTTTAAAATAAAACTTGCTCCTCATATAAGCATAGCTACAGATAAATCACTAAAGAAAAAAATGCTAGGCATCTCAAAAAGGAACTTAATAATGATTGACAGAGAAAAGTTCAAATGTAAAAAAAAAACTGAAAGCTAAATAAACTCTAAAAGACATCATTATTTCTCATTAAATGCGCATTTTATGTCCAGAAATATGACAGTACAAAGTTTGTCTTCTTTACCTTGACAACTTTACCCTTATTGAATTATATATTATCTGCATGTATAACATTTTATTTCATTAAGAACCACAACAACGCTAATGATTTTAAAAAATACATTGAAATTTAAAAGATTAAACATTTCAAATAGTTTCAGAAAAAAATATTCAAAAAATTTGACATGAATTTTCTTTTCAAATTTTGAAATTGATTTTTCTTTTAAATTACTAAACTTATAATGAAAATAATGAGATATAATGTTAATGAAAAGTGATTAGTGAAATAGTGAAAATGATGATTTTGATTTTTTTCCTTAATTTAATTCGTCTTTTAAAATGAACCCTTTTTAACTTTGTAAAAACTTTACAAAAGGCCCAGTTGGCCTTCACTATTTGAATTAAGTATTATCTTGTCACCCATTCCTTAATCGTTCAAGTAAATTGTTTATACATTATAGCCACTTATGTCTAAAAAGTTTCGAAACAAAATCTTATTGATGCAAAGTGTCTATTTAATCAACATGATCTTCACTATCACACAATAAGAATCTTGATTACTTAATTAATTATTTTTAATATTCTTTGCATCATAGCAAAACTTGTAATTTGTGAATTAGAAATTCATTTATTATATTTGAGAGAAGTGTAACTGAGCTACCGGGTTTTACTGACCTACTGATGTTGATTAAAATAATAGAAACCCTTATATACTAATTCTAGATAAACAATATTTTACTTAGCAGTAAATGTTTTGGAAATTTTGCATGGCAAAATTGTTAGCTCAATTTAAAAGATCTTGCTTGATGCTAGAAATGACTTCCTTTCTAACCATAGAAAATTTGTGACAAACATAATGAGGGAAGAAAGTTAATGGCTGATTTCCTTTTTCGATACCACTAAGACCGGGATTACATGGTTGGTAGAGCGTTGGCTCTTTGTTCAAGAGGTCGTGAGTTTGATCCCCACCGGCTGAAGATTTCCGTGAAATAAATGGTGTCTGGTGCACGTTAAGCCTGTCGGGTTGCAGAGTTCTCCATGTTCCCATAACAAGTCATAAATTTGGAGGGACTTAAATTGAGATTGATGATTCTCTGGTTCAGGTAAAAATTGCGATCTTTGGATGAGTAAGGAGTTGTATGAATATGCCTACGTTTGTGACGTATGTGTGTGGCAGAAGTCGATAACTTGACCACCACTGGAAAACAAGAAGTTTGTCCTCTTTGCCTTATGGCATACGACAACAACGACAATGCCAATATAACTTAAAAAAATATTATTCTTATACAAATATTACAATCCCACGGAATGAATTCAAAATAGCTTATATTAAAACTGAAAAGAGGATATAAACTTCTAATGTTCATTTCGGTCGATGCAAACGTTGCGTGGGAGAAGATGAATTCATTTGTCAAAGCTTTAAACATGGTCTTTCAAGTTGTACCAATATTTTTGCTCTTCAAAATATTTCAAAATATCTGTTGCTAAAAAAAAAGTTTACATAAAGTTAGAATAGAAGTGTTTCCATTATTTTGATCAAACCCCGTTTATTTATCTTTTTTAGGGGAGAGGAGAGCTAGTGCGAACATTAGGGTAAAATGGACACCCCTTGAATAACATTTTTCTTGTCTATTAGTTAATTTTCCACAATGAGATATCGTAACTTGACAACATTGGAGCACACTTCCATGTGCAGTTGTTTAATCACACTATGAATACTTTAGAAGAAATTTGTAAAAGAACGTCATAAGGATGTAAAGGCTACTTTCAAATTTTCTCTTTACTTTTTACTATAATATTTAATATTTAGAATTTCAACTAAAGAAAATAATATGTTTTATATAAAACAATACAGTCTATTTTAATATTAACTTTTGTTCTATATAATTTCCATAAGTCAGTATTAGGGCTAAAGAAATATATGGGGCTAGTGTAGATACATAGTAGTGGGGTTAATTTGGACATGCTCTTCTCATTTATAAGTTAGCAAATTTAGATATTTGATTTTATTTTTTAATCGCAATGTTATCAGATAGATACGTATAAATTTAAACTTCGTGACACTGACTGAATAAGAGGTAATGACTTAGTGCTAATGAATTAGTGCTAATTATGTTTTATTCATTTTATTTTTTAAAGAAAAAATTTATTAAACAGTATATTATGTTGGTAGAATAGAAGTTGTTAAAAGATTAGAAGATTTAGATGTTCAATTCTTAATAAAATAACACGGATATAGTTTTTCGAAGCATGAATCTTTTATTTTTACAGAAAAAAAAAACGTTTCATAAATCTCAGAGAAGAAATAGTTATCAAACTTAAATTACCAGTGAATGGTTATAGTACCAGGATAGCATCTCAATACACATTCAGAGTTAACTATTCATTTTTTACTAAAATGATTTCAAAATGTATATCATATGAACCAAATTGAATAATGGTTTTCAAATGTATTTACTTGGGTTCAAAATGTCTTCCTTAAGAGTGATAGGTAAATGCTCCATTGTAAATTAGCATTTTAAATAACATATGCTAATATATATTCTCAAATAAGGCTTAGATTAATATTAATTTTATTTTGACATTATATATTAAATATATATTTGGCATCCTTAGTTGCAATAAATGACTACTTAATATGTCATCAAGATTGTCCACAATAGTTCCATAGCATGACCACACTAGCCCCATGTTGGTGGGTATGTTTATAGTAAGATTTTTCATTCTAAAAACACACTTAAAGTGACCTTCTTGATTGTACATGCACAAATTACCAGGCACAATTGCCATGCCACGAAAATAAATTCTTAACATAACTCTCATTAAAATAAACGAATCATCATATATCTCAGAAAAACAATTATGGATTTCACTTCAAATACAATAACTAAGGTTAAAGGCACGTAAACAAAAACAGAGCACTTGAAAATTTAATAAAATAAAACTAAAAAATATTTCATAATTATTTATTAAGATGTAAATTTTGAGTTTAAATTCTAATAGAGCAATCTTAAACATCTACTGTAAAATTTCCAATATATATATATATATAAAAAAATATTGACTGAACAAATACTGGTAAAGGGAAAAACAAAAATAAATAAAGAAAATGAGTATTGTATAAACTATTTAAAATTTACATTTCTATAATTTCTTTTACAATTGAAAGAAAAACGCTTCTAAAAACACTCATAGGTGTAAGATCATAGGTAGGTGTAGACCATAAAACATAAATTTTCTGTCTATGACTTCGCAAAATAGTTAGTGTGAAAATTACTTGAGGTCTAAATTAAGTAAAACTTTGTAAAATCTGAATGAATTACTTTAAGATTTATTATAAATCGATCTTCAAATTATAAGTAAATCAAAGTCAAACTTTAAATAAAAAATTTAAATCTGTATTCACTTTCTTTGAATAATAATAAACGTTATGTGCATTTTTTTTTTACCTTATATACAATTCATTGAATTCTTCAAAGACTGTATAAACATATCATCCTTTTCATTGAATAAATAAATAGCTTCGATATATATTTCTATATTATTTTATAGGGATATTTTGATTATGAGGAAAGTTATTGGATAGAATATCTAAAGTCAAGTTGATTGTGATAGATATTCCTGTGATAGACATTACAGAAATAGAATAAAGAAAGAATGGAAAAGTCTCCTTTTTCCAAGTTTTATTCAGCGAATCAATAGTGGAAAGCTGAGCCATTGTATGTCTATCGGCCTGTCCATTCCAAGTTTCTTCAAATGGTAACTGTAGTTGATACAAGAATGAGGGACCGTAATCAGTGCCCAAGCTAAATTGTATTTATCCGAGATATAGAAGTTTCATTTCAGTGGTCATTTTTTGTATAGCAGCCTTAAGCCAATGTTATTTTGTTGTCTTGCTTCAAGCTAAGCTATATTTCTTTTCTTTCTTCCAAAGCTATGTCCGGTAATATACAAATTTATTTCTCTTAACTTAATAGATAGGGTATAAAATCAAATTTAGGTAATTGGATATATATTTTATTTGCAGAATTCATCTTGAAACAATTGCATGCAGCAATTTTTCTTTAAGGTCCCTGAGAGATAATTATAAGGGCAGTTCCAGAAAAATAGACATGATTGTTTTAGTATTCATAGTACCTCGCCTTAAAATTAATTAAATTAAATGTCCAATAATTTGTTGAAAATTTATAAATTAAATTTCTATTATATAATTATATAGAAGTTAATATATTTTTGAAAGCAGGGAACTCCAAGTTATTATTTTTAATGTGCATGTTTTATCGTTTTCAACAAAAGAGTTATAAAAAGTAATGCAAAAAAATATGATAAATTGTAGAAAGTTAAATTTTTTTCTTATTTTTCTTTAATTTCTGGGAGCACCTCTCTAATATGAACGTTCAAGTAGCTATTAAACCAGCAGTTTATTTATACAAAATATATTACTTTTATGATTCCCATGTCCCAAATTAATTGTTGCATTTGTATAATTTTGTATTGATTATTAATACTGAAGATTTTATGATTTTTGCTTGAAGATTTTTTTAAGAAATTCTGGGTTGCTATGCTGTCAAGCAACAGCAATTATTTACCAATTATTTACCAAAATCATTATCAAGTTGGTTTAAAAAATCCAGATTTGCACGCTCATCAGTCATGCCCCATTTTGCAAGGACTCTTCCACCAGCTATCGCTATCTTCTAGTTGATTAATCGCAAATGCATTTGTTGAGTAACTTTACTCGTGTCAATCTACTAAACAGCATTGGAAGTTATTTATGACTCCATCTACTTGAAATGTAGCTAATTTGGGACAAAATTTATTCATAGAATCAATAGTGGGAAGCTGATGCAAGGTATGTCTATCGGACTGTCTATTCCAAGTTCCTTCAAAAGGTAACAGTAGTTGATACAAGAGTGAGTGACCTTAATCAGTGTTAAACTAAATTGAATTTATCCCAGATATAGAAGTTTAATTTCAGTGGTCAGTTTTTGACTAGCAGCTTTAAGCCAGTGTTATTTTGTTGTTTTTCTTCAAGCTCAGCTATATTTCTTTTCCTTCTCCTAAAGCTATGATTTGTAATATACAAATTTATTATATATTATATGTAATATACAAATTATATGTAATATACAATGTAATATATTATATGTATATTTATTATATGTAATATACAAATTTATCTTAACATGATAGGGTATAAAACGAATTATGGTAATGGAATTTATATTTTATTTAGGGAATTATTTTTGGTCTCCACGCCTCAGTTTTTGTATTTTTAATGTTCTTGAGAGATAATTATAAAATTAGTTCCCGAAGAAACATAGAACTGCTTTAGTATTTACAGCAACTCTCACCTAAATTATTTAATTTAAATTTTTTGTTTTAATTATTAATTTACTGATTTAAATTTATTGATTGCTGTCAATTAATTAACACCAATTTATATGGAAATTTCATATTTCTAAAAGCAGAGAATATCATTTGAATAAATATTATTTATCATTAAAATCTTATTCTAAGCAGAGATGCCAACTGCTCCGGATACGCCAAAATAATTAAAAAAACGGTAAATAACTAGTAAGTAATTTTTACTAATATTTGACTATTTATGCTTGTTTTTTGAAAAGTTTAGCAAGACACAAGGATTTTAAAGTGGTGAATTATATAAGCCTATGAATTGTATAGAAATAGTGGTGGATAAAAATCTACTAAATTAAATTTATTAAACCAAGAATAACAATTGATAAACTACCACTTTTAAATATATATTTGCTGTCCGGAGCAAGTTGGCATCTCTGTCTAAGTAATAATTTGTGATATGTATGTTTAATAACTTTCGAAAAAAGCGTTATAAAATTTTAAATCATGGAGAGATTTAGTAAATTAATGAAAATTTAAAAGAATTTTTGCTTTATTTCCAGGGATGCTTCTCTCTTAAAAACGTTTCCCTCATGCGCAGTTAAGCCAGCTCAGATATTTATCTAAATTATTTTAATATTATACTCCCTTTGTCCCAAACTAAAGCTACATTCGAATGATTTTGTTCTTATTATTGATACTGATGATTTTCTGATTTTGTTTGAACATTTTCAGAGATTTTAGGGTGCTATATTGTCAATCAAGAATATTTACTTAACAAACATTTACCTTCTTAAATCAATACCATATAAGTTAAGGAAACCAAGGGCTTACACGTCCTTAAGTGACTCCCATTTTGTAAAGACTCATGCAGTAATAGCATATAACTATCTTTTAGCTAATAGTGAATATATTTATTATATAATTGTACTGCTGTCGATCTACTGAACTGCGTGGGAAGTTATTTATGACTCTTAAAATGTAGCTACTAATTTAAGACGGATGGAAATTTTTTTTTACATTGTCTAACAATGATCGTCAAAAATCACTTCAAGCTTGAACCCCTGCATTGAATCCCCTTGTATGTTTAACCGGCTACCTAGCGGATTGGCATTTTGCAGTAATGGAGAAAAGTTTCTTTACAAAAAAGGTATAAATTAAATAGAAATATTCTTCAGTTGGCTACTAGTTTTGTTAAAAAATGCTACAACTGTTTGATTTCATAACAAGATATATGTTACAAAATTATATAATTAATATATTTTGGCTGATAGGAATATTTAGTTTTTTTCTGCTGGTAAGTGCGAAGAATGAAGGACTTGAGTTACCAGTCTTTAACATTCTGAAAAAGATACATGGTTAAACACCATCTGTGTCGGGTTCTTTTTTTCGAATTTCCGTCCCAAAAAAGCAGTTTTTTTTATTGCTGAAAATTAATATATGTTCTATCCGAAAATCGCTGATGCAAAATATTTTTGTCAACAAGCAGTTTTTAGCTTGACCTTTAGGGGGGGGGGGGAGAATGAGATGTCCCGTTCTCTGATCTCCAGTATTCCCTGCAATGCACCCAAATTTTATCTTAAAAAAGTACACTGTGATGACATATTTATGAACTCTATTACTTAATGTGTTTACGATAAATATCTGCTTAAAATATTTATTAAAATTTTTAAAATATTTTAGAAACTAATTTTTCAATCTTACCTTAATAATTTTATATTCTTTTCCAATCAAAATAATTTTTCGACATTATACATCATAACTATTTTGGCAAGCAGAGGTAAGACTGATGAAAGCGAAATTACAGAAAGTATGAAATGGTTCTGATTTCAATTTAAGACCAAAAATCTCTCTGCGAAAAAACTGAAAAAACTGGGACTTCTCTTAGCAATATTCAGAAATACAAATATAGTCCCGAGACTTACAAAGACGAGTAAGTAGCGACGTACTCACTTTTAACAATGCAAATTTTCTCATCGACGCATTGCATATGACGCCGACCATACGAGCATGAAAACGCAGACGCATGAGCACGAAATGCTGCGGGCACGAAAACGGCAAACGTATGTTATGCGACGCAAACAGAGAAGAGGTTAAAAATCAGACATTGGCTTTGAAACTGTTAAGTTATTAATGTAAAAGGGTGATAGAAATTTAATCAAAATTTAGTAAATAATAGTAAAATGATAATGCGTGAAATTTACTTAAAAAATTATTCCGAAAAAAAAATTTTCTTTAACTCTTAACGTTAAGGTCATTGGTTTACCAATTTTTAGTAAATACGGATAATTTAAAACAATTTATATATCTTCGTTTTTAATATAACTGCTACTATATAAAATTTTCGAAATCATAGTAACCCTTATAAATCTATAATTAACCAAATATCATTTGACGAGTGATACTTGTAATGCATTTATTTCAAATAAAAAAAAAGTAATGGCCAAAGTATTTTACAGTCAGTCTACTTCAGAAAGCGATAATGCATGGATAATTAACTCGTCAGATCAATGACAAAACATTTTGAGAGGAAATCAGGTTATATTTGATAGCTAATCCCCAAAAAAAATTTCTATCAATCTTGATCAGTTAGTCAGTTTCTTCTTAGTTCGGAATTAAATAGACTGGACTCCACTGGGTAAATAGTACCAATAAAAAGTAACTCTATGTGAATAGAAAAAGAAACTAATTCAGTACACAGCGTACTAAAAATCCAAACAAAAACGTAAATCTACGTTATTTATCTTGACCAGGCCTGCCAGCTACTATGTTTTTCGCAACGTATTTTATAGATTTATAGATATTTACTTACATCGTAAATTATTCATATTTAAGCGAAAATAATCTTTATACTCACTTATAGTACTAAGCGAAAAAAACAAGGCTAGGAAATGTTATTAATTTTAATACATTTTTACATTTTACTCTCACCACTTTTAACATTTTAAGTGGCATCCAAGCTTACATGACGCATGCGTCAAAAAAATTCGTCATTACTAAATATGGCATGAATTGTTTTAGTCGCGATGATGTAGTTTACCATTAACATTTATCAGTGGTTGCAAACTAAAACCGAAATATTAACACTTTCGTTACTGCACTTCCCTCCGTTAAAGTGCCTCCACTGAATTTTCCACCACACCTCAAAGTATGGACATTGCATGTTAAGATCTCCTATTATTCATCACTCTAAAATAATACACGCTGAACTAAATTATTTCGACTCACAAAATTTATGAATCTCATTCAAAATATACTTTTAGTGTTATAAACCTAATATAGATAAATGAAAATATGGCCTAGGCGTAAATAGAATATTAGCCAGTAGCAGTTTCATGCAATTGGGGTGGTCACCAACCAATTTCACGCTAACCCCAGCTAATTACGGTGCTGGTACGCACTAGGCACCGGCTAAGTACAACACTCGTAACGAAAGCGTTGGAAGTGAAAAGAACTCGTACCCTTTTTCCAGGCCTTTTGGGCATTAGCAATTTTCTTTCTGATCTTTAATATATTTGTTTGAATTATCCACATGTGCTTAAAATATTCGTACGTAATGATGGTTAACTCTAACTTAATAACTATCAACACATTGCATTTTTTTTAACCTATATAAAAAAAACTATCTTCTGAAACTACGGAAATTCCGCAGTAGTTGGAGGGTACGTGTACGATGAAACCAGCGAACCGCATTCTGAAAAATTATTAATCACAAAGGTTTTTACTTTTTTATTTTCTGAACCTCCACATTCTGACTTTAAATGAATTTCATAAAATACTGATTATGCTGTAAATATGTGACGATTATTTTTCCTAGAAATCGTGAAACGTAGCTATAAAAACGTTACTCACGAAGTATTATAGCCCCATAATATCTATTCAATATGGAAAACCTTCACATTTTGGAACATGATCCTTCTCAAAAATGATAAAGATAGGTAACTCAACTATTTCATTGTTAACACTAGAAAGATTAAGCATTGCTGTATATCTGGAAAGTCTAAAGGGAACAAACTGGCTCTTCCCAGATAATTAGTATGTAGATCACTTAAGTACCCACAAACTTAAAATATAGTCATAATTAATTTAACGAGAAATGTATTAAGGACTCTAACATAAAAATTCTATTGTATTTTATTCCAAATGATAAATGGAAATATTTGATTAAAAGGAACGCAGATTGTTCAATTATACTCTAGTAGTTTCTTAGATAATTGAGTTACAATTATCTCTATAAATAGTAATTAAAGATATGATGAAATACTTTTTTTAATGGAACAGGGAAACCTTATATACACACACACACGTACACACACACACACACACACACACACACACACACACACACATATATATATATATATATATATATATATATATATATATATATATATATATATATATATATATATATACATGAATGATTAAATAATCAATTAAATTAGAACAAATTAAGAAAATTCAAAAATACTAAATGATTTCAGTAAGATATTTTTTGAGAGTTGCAAGGGAATAAAAAATAAAGGGGTGCTAAAACACCCAACTAGTTTTAGATCACTTTCTGGATGAGCGAAGCATTCGGATTCACTAAAATATTTAAATATTTTTGAAATATATATTGTTTCTTAAAACATAAAATTGTTATAATGTTAAACCAAATTGGTGGCTAAATTGGCAGCAAATTTATTTTATTTAATCTCAAATTTGATACCACTATTTAAAAAAAAAAACATATTTCCTTATGTCTACGAAATATGTGTCACTTGAATAAACGGATAAAAATTATACATCCAAATTAGTTTCGGTACCTTTCAAAATAGACAAGTAATTTAAAAAATACACTACATAATCAATATAAAGCACAATAGTATTCAAAATGTAAAAAAAATATCCATTTTAACCCCTTTTCTACCTATTACTTTAAGAATTCGCTCATTTTAAAAATCAAGAGAAAAATAAATACTTTGTTCCTTTTGTATACTAAAGGAAATAAAATGTTCTGATTTGTTTCTATAACCCTTCCATATTTTTAAAGTACTTAATTTTACACAAATATTTATTGAAAGTTTCCTTTAAAATATCACTTCTCGGTTCAGTAATTTCAAGATTTTTCATTAGTAAGAATCATTACTGCTGTGGTTGTATCATTAAATGTATCAGAAATCGATATCACTAATCATCGATTATTGTATTTATAGCGATTCCTTTAAACAATGTAATATTCAATAGAAAACACCAGACAAAAGAAGTTCTAGAAAGATATAGATTAAAATAATGGATTGAAGGCATTGCTATTTAGATTTGAAATATTTAGACAAAGATATTATATTGAAACTTTTCAGAGTAGAACATACTTTCTAAAAGAGCGTCTACTAAATGATTTTTGCTAAAAATATTTATTTTATGTGACATCAAATAGTTTTTAATTTTAAATCATTTCTCCTTACAACTACTTTTATATTTAAACAAAGTTTTCAAGGTTATTCTCTTTGTTGTAACTAATTTTCACTACATTTTGTTTAGTATTTTAACTTTATCTATCTATGTTTCTCTCTCTCTCTCTCATATATATAATATTTTGATGTACAGGTATAATCGTGTAATATGTATCGTCTGAGCTAATGTCGAAATTGTATCTTTTCCTTACTTTATATTTTTTTTCAAATTTTTTTGTAAAATAATTAAAAATGTTTGAATTTGTGAATGTATTAAAAAAAAAAATATTTTTGTTTCCTTTTAGGAACCTCTACATCTTTCTCCTTGTTTTCGCAATATTTTTGACTCATTTTATGAGTTCCATATACTTAACTGAGCAGAAAATAATAAAACTTATTATTATTAATATTTGTTTTCTTCGTCAATATCTCTACTCTAATCACTTATCATTTCTGTTTCTATTTTATAATTTTTATCATTATTATTATATACATATCCGTATTATTATAAACATTGCCGTTCAACGCAGAGTTAAAGTGTTAAAATGACGAAAGCACTACTACACTTATGCTATATAAACAATCTTTCTTCTAGCAGTGAATGCTTTGGAACATTTCCCAAGGCAACAAAGCTGTTCATACAATCGGAAAGATCACGTTTGAAGCTTTTAGAAATGGATGTTTACCCATGTAAAGTTCAGATCAACCGAAATCAGAGTAGGATGTTAATAACTTCTTCCTAGTTTTAATACCAGCAACTTTGAAATCACTTTATGGGATTGCAATATTCATAAAATAATTCTTTTTTTTTATATATTGGTACTGGCAAAGGAAATCAGGTTTTAAATCCCTAGGTTCATTTTTGTCATTGCAAGTTTTGCATAGCTAATATCATTTATCAGCCAAACGGCCTGTGTAGGGGTCAGGGAACTGGCCTTGCATCAGAAAGGTTCTGAGTTCAAATTCCTGGCAAGGCAAGGATGTTCTTTCCTTCTCCGTACTATCTGTCCTTACTGTGGGAGCAACCTTGACCCACCTAATATGGTGCCCCTGAAAGAGTGGTCAACAAATCTGCCCTTCAGATGCCTGTATGACCTAGGTCATTCTCCAGGTAGGCATTGTAATATATATATATATATATATATATATATATATATATATATATATATATATATATATATATATATATATATATATATATATATATATATATTATTTATCATTTTTGAAGCTTCAAACATAATGTGTCAAATTTTAAGCTCAGTCTTGTCTTGTAAAATTTTTATAAATATTTAGTTTAGAAGTGTTTCTATTATTTTGATCAACCCGATTATATATGAAAGAGTTGGGCATAAAGAAAGGAAGAAAAAAAACAGGCTGTCAAAAGGGAAATAGACTCACCTCTCAATTCACACTTCACATAGTGGGTTTAAACACCCCAGTTAAAAAAAACTATGCAGAGATTTTAGAAAGAAAATGTTTTTTAGAAAATTTTTTCTAATTTTTTGGAGACAGAAAAATTCTGCTCTTTTTCTTCAATAAAATCTAAAGAAAATCTGCGGGGGAAAAAAATACTGAAATATTTTCCCTAAAAGTTTCATTAGAGTCTTAGAAAGTAGGGAAAATGTGTATTTTCTTTCAATATTATTTTCGTAAAAACTGCACAATTTTTTTTTAAAAATATTTTTTCCGATGACTCTACATTTTGTCTTCGATTTAAATTACCTAGTTAAAAGTTTCACATCATCAAACTGGACCAAAAAATTTGAGTATTAAACAGCAATTTAGTGATTTGCGTTTTCTTTAATACTATTTAGAATATTTCTCATTTGTGTCGCATTCTTTAATATTACCGTTCTATCTTCCAAATGATGCAAAACAAAGTTGAACAGTTATTATCTATGTCATGTAGATGTTTCTTTTTCTTTTTTTAATGAATATTGCTACTGGCCATATAGTTGTGGTTAAAAAAAGAATGATTGAATGATCATTGATTTTTGAACATAAGACTGAAGGAATGAAGGAAGAATTCTAAATAAGCTTTTACGAACTAACCGTCCTTTCCTCTCATCCCCAGAAGTTCTACATTCTTCTTTAAACCATCCAAGAATAAATCCCTTTTAACATTCAATCAATCAATTCTGAGTCCCAAATCCTTCAATTAATTATAGATCCTTAAATAATAAATATCGACTTTCTAAATTTCTAAATTAAGAGAGAATCCACTACACACACACACATACATATATATATATATATATATATATATATATATATATATATATATATATATATATATATTATAATATATAATAATTTAAATATATTTTATTTCTGCAAATAAAGTTATTTTTATGGTATTAAATGAATATTTATTATGACTTTTATTCATTCCATCATTCCATTAATTAAAATAAACAATTATTTTTAAATTATGTTGTAAAAATTATTTTTTACAAAATGTTTTTAATTTAGTGATTAGAAAATTGGTCTAAAATTTTGTTATAGGTCTAAGAGTTTGATCCAAATTTAATGTTAGATTTCAAGTTGGTGGAGTCATAAATCACTACCAAAGCAGCTTAGTAGATTGACACCAGTAAAATTATTCTACGATTGAATTTACGATTCATTAGCTAAAAGGTTTTTATAAGCTCTTTGGATGAAGAATCCTTAGAAAATGGGGAGTGGATTAAGAGCGTGCGAGTAGTGGAATTTTGAAACTTATTTAGTACTAATATAAGAAAGAAGGGAATTCTAGGTAAATATTGTTCGAATTGTTGTTGATTGATTGCATAGCACCCTAAAAGTACTGAAAAGTGTTCTAAAAATCGCCAGTATCAATAAGCAGAGCAACTGTTTGATGCAAAATGCTGCAACTAATTTGAAACAACGGGAGTAATATTAATCGAGGATTCGGTGAAATATTGAATTGAGTATAAGTCGGAGTATGATTCCTCATAATGGTTAGGATAGCAAATAAACAAAACCCATTTTTTCCAAATACAAACTTTTTCCTGATTGAAATATTTTTTTACATTTTACAACTGATTTTCGAAGATAAATAGAATTATCTTTGTTTCTATCCCATTATCCTTATCACTAAAAATGAGCAAATCGCAAATTTTTTTAAAAAATAGTCAAGCAGCCTGTACTTTGAAAATCTTCTGAAATAATATTAGCGTTTAAACTTACAATAATCGATATTTTAAAAATACGAACTTGGAACAGCCCCATGAAATCATGAAAAATCATTACTATTCAAACATACACCTTTGAAAAAGAATTTTTAGATACTTTGAGGGCGATTTCTTTCATACTTTCTTTTATAATTGTCTTATATATATATTGTCTTATATAATTTCTTTTATAAATGTCTTATATGTTTTTTTTATCATTTCAATAAATTCATTTACCCGGTATGCCCTACACAGGCGTGAAAGTGAGACAGAAAAGAGAAAACACTCGTAGTAGAACTATTTCAATAACAAATAATTTTCAGAAAGAATAAATCTATTGTAAACAATAAACAATTCACTGCTATTAATTTTTTCTCGAGGAGGAAGCAACTTAATATATAAATTATATCCGTTGAAAATAAAATAGGTAGTTATGTTTAGATTATTATTCTCGAAAGAAAAATACAAATGAAATTTATTTGTTACCAGTTTTTACTCTTTTCCGTTTTGATAAATATGGACTCTCAGCCCTGGCCTTACATCATCAGTAACAGCCACCCCATTGACTGCTGAACTCAAACTGTCTTTTATTTTAATTGTTTACTTTACTTCATGATGTATCGGATATTGGCCTTCTGCGCGGCCCAGGTGCCCAATTTTTTATAAATAAAGAAAAGAAAAGCCTTACATCAAAATTTTTTAAGGGACAGTGACCCGGACCGGTATACATTTGCCCGTACTACCCTACACTAATTTTTTTTTGTTTTATTATTATTATTATTATTAAATTAAGGTATGCATTTCTCCGGTACTTTGATCACTGTTTCTATTCATCTATCCTCAGCAGGTATTAAAATAACGAATATATATAATAATATCCACGAATAAATTAATATAAAATCTAATATAAAAAAAATTTCGAACATTCACCAAAGCGACTATGTGCATGTTAAGGCTGATAATAAATTTTTTAATATTGATATAATATTACTGTAAATAAGTTTCTTTGTGAGTTTTTGAGAGCATGCCTAAAATCTTACTATTTTTTTTTGGTTATTACTCATATTATTTGTAAACTATTAAATTTTAATTAAATAGAATTAAATTCAAATATAAATAAATACCCAAAGCATCTTAAAGTTTTTGCTAAGTAAGTTCAAAATTGATTAATTAGAAAAGAAATTAGTGGATTTAATAAAAAAAGTTTGAAATTTTTCTACGAACTCTGAGAATTACTAAGCTTAAAAAATAATTAAGCTTTAAAAATAAAATAAAAAAATATTTAAATATGCCGGAAGGGCTTTTAGTCCTTAGTAATTAAAAACTTTTTTCTTGGAATAAAATTATTGTTTCGAAAAATCAATCTTCTTTTACCCAAACAAAGATATTAATTATTTTTCATTTAAAATTAAGGCTTTTAGCATCCAAGAGCTTATAAATAAGTTAAAATTAAAAATAGTGAAAATTATATACGTAATACACAGTTTCTTTTTTCTGGACATATATTTTTGTATGCATTTTACATCACTTACTAAAGAAAAATTATCAACAAAATAATTTCTTTAAACAACGTTTGTAGACTATTTATTAATAAAATTAAAATAATGAGAATTATATACGTATATTAAACTAAAATATTGGGAATTATATACGTAATGCACGGAGTATTTTTCTATACATATATTTTTGCGTGTGTCTTAAATCACTAACTAAAAAAAAATTAACAACAAAATAATTTCTTTTAACCACCACAAAATATCTAATTTTTCCAACAACATTAATTCGTAAATCTGAAACCCGCACATAAAGCTTAATTTAAATAAGTATTCCATTTTTCATTTTTTCTTCCTATCACATTATTTTAATATATTACTATCTTGCTACATTATTATTATCATTATTTTGTTTAAAAAGGTTAATAACGATTACTTAAAAGGTTATTAAATGTTAAATTTAATTAAGACACCCGTTTCATACAAAATTAGGCAAAAACCAAGACTTTTTTGCTTGATACAAAAATATTTCATGTATTCATATTTTGATTTAAAGTTTGAAATTTATTTTAAAGTTTTTATTACAATATGAGAAGTTATATTATGTATATTTCAAGTCATTCAAAACTAAATGCATAACAATTTTTGTTTTAAGTTCCGGGTTAAGAAGATAATTTGGCAAATAAAGCACGTTATTTTTTGTAAAATTGTAGTTGTAGAAATGTATTATTAAATTCTATATAGAAATTGGAGCAGTGTGTATCAAACTGTGACACACAAACAACTTGTGTTATTTTAAGATTTCAGCGCAGCTAGTTTTAAAGCCGTCATTCAACTAAATCTGAAACTTCATAATTCAAAATACTAAAAATTAAGTTAAATCTAAAACTCGAATATGTTGTAAAATTAAAGCAAAAAGTAGCAAATATTTATTTACATTTAAGTGGACTTTATGACAAATGAAATATTGAACATTTCATACATAGACACATAAATGAAGACTATCAACGAATTTTAAACAATATTTCAGAAATGCTTTTATCTACGCCTAATACTTCTATGGTATTTCACTGCGTGCTTGTATTTTACGGCGAATGAAGAGCTAAACTTTAACACGTTCACGCCGGCTGTTCCAACGCCTCCTATAACTGAAAGCCTCCACACGGTTTCTTATAGGTAGTCCGATCAGACCACTGTGAAGGATATCCAATTTCCGAACGAGTCATCTAATACAAAATCTAGTTGAAATAAGAAAGTGGTAGCAAATATATGACTAAAAATTTGTTATTGGTTTGTCTTATTCACTTGTCAACCACTACAGATTCAATTCTCAAATATATATGATAAATTTCTCTCAATCACTTTTATAAAAGGTTTTGGGTTCATGCGCACAACTGGTTCACTTTTTAAACCGTCTGCGCGGACAACTTATAAAAGACCGTGTGGGGGCTTTTTGATGTAGGAGGTGATGGCTGTTCACACCCAGGCCTGAAAGCGGGACGGAAAAGAGAAAATAGTGGTAGAAGAACTATTTCAATATTGGATAATATTCGGGAGGAGTAAATCTATTCTAAACAATAACAATTCACTGTAAGGACATTTCAATATAAAAAATTGCATTCGTTATAAACAATTGATAGTTATGGATTTTTATTATTCCCGGAAAAAAAAACTAAAAAATTAAATTTATTTGTTACCAGTTTTTACTTTGGTGCGCCACCGGTGGTACGAGCCACCAGATGAGACAATCTAGCGCGGGGCACCGGTGGCCCGCGCCGGCGTGAACGTGTTAATAGCTGTCAGCTTATACGGGTGTTGGAAAATGTTTTGATAGTTTATAGCTTAACAACTCCGATGTTATTAAACATATATTTCATATTAATCCTTTTTCAACTAAACTCAGTCGCGCGACAGCCCTTGGAGTGCCAAGGCCTACAGTGCTCATCTCAGTTTTGTTAACCTTGGGCTCTGGGGTGCAGAAGCAAATGTTGCGGTTAGGTGGTGAGCCAAACATGAAACCCCCAGTGTTATGCTCCCAAGCATGCTTGGTACTCATTTAACGGCCCACTGAAGGGATGAAAGGCTGAGTCAACCTTGCCCTGCCCGAAGATCGAACCCAGGACTTGTAGCACGGAAGCGCGAAGCGCTAAGACTCAGCTACCGGGCGTCATTAATCCTTTTTACTTCGAATAGTTTAACCGTTTAACTCTACGCAAGCATTTTCTAACACAAAGAAAATTTGCAACACTATTGTGGAAGCATTTCTATACCCACACTATGTAAAGGATTTTTCTTTTCGCAGCAATTGGAAAAATTCACATGGCCAAACTGTTGCAATGCTTTCATTTTATAACCAGTATAGAACAGCCGAGCTTAAAACTATCAATTCAACTCAGTAGATTTGTAGTTTTGAACCGAACCCAGAAGACAAAAGAACACCTCCGTCAAGCAATGGTACAAACTAGCTTACATGGAGGATTTTTTCAATGAAACTAATTCACATTTGCGTTACACGGAGAAGAAAACAGCAAATACCTCTCACCGTTAGCCCGACGGAGAAAGAATTCTAATCATGACCCGTCTAGCATTAAGGATGTTTTATGTCAGCGCTGTGATCCGTGCAAGCCGGGAGAAGAATTCACATCAACCAACCCCACTGGGATTCAAATCTGAAATACATGAAAGAGAGGCAATCGTTCTATTCTCTGAGCCATCGCGGCTCTGTTGGGACAATTTGAAAAATCATGCTCCAAGCCTTTGTCATTGATGCCATTTTGCATGACATGTCCACACTAACCCCATCATAGCGTCAGTGTAGTCAGTAGTTATTTTAAGCACATTATGTGTAATTATCAAAAAGTTACATAAAAAAGACTCTTACAAATATAATTAGCATATTAATTCATGCCAAGGTAACTCATTTTTATAAAAATGATAAATAAAAATAGTCTGCAATTGCAATTAAAATAACAATTAAGAAGTAATTTTTACACCTTAAAAACATTATTTATTTATTCGCTACATGACTATTTAGAGTTTTGCTTTGAAACTACAATGGAAAGTTTAACAGAGTTTAGCCAATTTGCCATATTATACGAGAAATGAATTTTTGACTGAATGTACTCGTACTGAAATTTTTTTGAATGATAAATAGCAGTGATTTTTCATTTGACTACCCTGGGCCTCTTATCCTTACTTACGTGTAATTCAAGAAGAACTAATTTCATTATCTTTAATTCAATACCTTCAAACCAAAAAGTTACTTTTTTTTCTCTATGGATATCTCTTTCTGTGTTGCGGTCGCAGCGTCTTAATAAAAACTAGGAAAAAGTAACCGATGTAATTACGACAATTATCTCTTATTGTTTTAGCGAATCAATTCATTTTGATTACAATAAACTGTTCATCGAACAACACATTTTTAAGGCATTATGTGTCGCCATAAAATTGTCAATAAGTTTTTGAAGGAAAGTATTATGGAATTATAAATTATCGTTTTCAAATTCGAATCGTATATTTTTGGGGCAATGTTAAGATAGTATAAAATGACAATAGAAAAAAAAACAGATAGTCCATTGTACAGCAACCAACTTTTATATTTTATAACCATCGTTGAACAAATGGCCCAATCCAGAAAACATGAGGAAGAAATCCACAAAAACCTTCCACTGTTAGCCTGACAGTAAGGGGTTACTAACCCATGACCCGTCTCCCACGGAGGTGCGACCCGGGTGCGAAATTTTTATCAACCAGCTATCACTGGGATCGAACCATGGTTACCTCATTGGGAGACGAGCGCTCTATCCCGCAAGCCACCATGGTTGACTACAGACTTTTACGAATTTTTCGAAAGAATTTCTTCTTATACTAAAAATGGTTGCAAAATTTATGTATTATTTATATAAATTGTTTTTAATCATCACCACAGAATTAAGTAAGAAACTACCTACCTGCATTATAATAAAACAGCAGAGTGTCTAAACGCTTGCAAAATTGATGGAAAACATATTTTAGCGTTAAGCTGTAATTCAAATGTCGTTACATTACCAGTAGAAAAGCGTAGTGGAAGAAGATCATAAGTGACATTGTTGATGTTATTGCCAAAGGCCTTTAAGGCAATATTGCTATTCCATTGTTCTATTGTTATTGTTTTCCAGTGATGGCCTCAATGGCCAAGAACTCAAATTCTTGGCCATATATTCTTCACCACACCCATAAGTTATACCCATTATAATATTTTTAACTAATTTTAATCATTGTTTTATGCAGATAATTATCTTAAACACCTTAAAGCAATAGAGTTAATACATATGTTATTACAGTGTATTTTTTAAGATAAAACTTGGGTGCATTGCAGGGAAAACTAGAGATCAGTGGACGGGACATCACAAATTTCCCCACCAGTAGGTAGGTAGATCGAAAAACTGCTTGCTGACTAAAATATTTTGCATTTTCGAATTAAGAATAGAGCATATATTAATTTTCAGCAATAAAAAAAATATTTTTTTTGGGTAGGAAATTAAAAAAAAAAAAAAAAATATCCGACAGAGAAGGAGTTCATAAATTAAATAAAAAAGTCGTGCATCATGCAAGATAAATAAATAAGTTGGAAAGTAATTTTCTTATTTCTATATATTAGAATCAAATATGACCAATTTACGCACTGGTAATCAATATATCTCATTTCATCCAGAAAAAAAAACGCAAGATACCCTATTTTTACAGCATTTATCTCCAAAAAGGAACTGTCAGCCTTGATAAGTTAAATGATGTGATAAAAAATAAGAAAGCCATCCCTAATGCAGATAATTTACTAAGCAATTCTTTTTTATTACTTAAAATCGTTGAAAACAATTTCATACTAGCAAGTCAACATTAATTTTAATTTAAACCTTATAAATTTCTTAATATCAAAAACCGTTATTTGAAAAATTAAAAATGTGACAAAAAACAGACATTTATTTGAATATTTTTTTTATTTTATTTTATAAAAGAATTCAAATATTTAATAATTACTCAAAATATAAATTTGTTCCATCATTTCATCTTTTAACAAAATTGAAGTAATTTTCAAAAGTAATTTCCGGTTCATGATCAATACCTTTCACATTTAATAATGACTGAAAATTCCAACTAATCTTATTTCAACAGCTTTCAAATAAATCTTGCAAAAATGTTTTTATCATTACGCGATTATTTTCATTTTTACGCTTTTAAGAAACAAAGAATTTTATTTTATTTTTCCTGTTTGGTTCTAACTCACTTTAATTCAGTGTTCAACATCAACTTCAAAGAAATAAATTAAATAATGCATCATCTTCCCATTTCTTTAAAAACGAAGATATTTTCACTGTGAAATTAGCAAATTATTTGTATACTTATTTCTTCTCTTTTGTTTTGTGTAAATTGATTCAGGTTAATTTCTTATGTAAGTTTTATTTTATAATTTAAAAGAACCGTTTTTGAATTTATTTTATATTTTAAAAGAGCCGTCTTAACCGTCTTTGAGCAGCCGACCCATTTTTGGGGTTATAATAACCAACATTTCACTACATAGCCTTAAGATTTTAAACCAAACCCAGAAGATAAGGGAACTCCTGTATCCTTTCCTTTCGTGGAAGGCATTTAGATAGAACTAAGCAGCTTACACGGAGAGGAATGCCATAAAAATCTCCCATGGTTAGCCTGATGGCAAGGGGACTCTAATCCATGACCCGTCTACCAATGAGAATATTTTAAGCCAGCACTATGGTCGGTGCGAGTCGGGTATGGAATTCGTATTGACTTGCCATCTCTGGAGTTCGAACCCGGTTCACCTCATTGGAAGGCGAACACACTATCCCCTGAACCACCACGTCTCTCTTATAAAAGTTCAAAAATATACTCAAGATATTAAATGCGAGAAATAAAATTTAATTTGCTAACCAATTAAGAAAGTCTCAGTATATTGGCGATGAGTACCAGTTGCCATTTTATCGAAATTATTATTCTTATATTGATCCATCATTTAATACCAAGTATAAATACAATAATTTGTTATATAATTTGCTGAGAAAGACAGTCATTTAACAGAATATAATTGTTGTTTTGGTTAATATGAACGTGAATTTTTCAGTAATCTTAATCAATAATATCAATATGATTCAGAAGATAATTCTGAATGATGCATAAAGAATTATAATTATCATTATTTTCCTATATAATGATCAAGGACCTTTGAAAACCTTAGTATATATGCAAAAGGCACATAAAAGAGGTGGCACAGAAGTGATAGGTCACTGTATGTAGTTTTATATTTTAATAATGGTTATTAATTTCAATTTTAATAGTTCTCTCCCCTGTTCAATGAAAAAAAGTGTTATATTTATAAATTTGTAAAATATTTTTTTTTTTTTGTAATTTTATTAAGTACAATAAGATTTTGATTGTGAAAACACAATCATATTTAAAAACCTACCTAGTTGACATAACTTAAAAACATGTAAGTTAAAGAGAAAAAAAAATAACGACAAAGTACTGATTTACTGATTACTGATATATATTTTTTTAGATGTACCTTTAAATATTTATTTTTCTCATAATTTTTAGTTTAAATTATAGAAAAAGCTTTCAAGTTTAACAGTTAATTTTTTTTAAAGTGTGCGCAATGATTTTCTTTTAGCGTGTCTTTTTTTTTTTTTTTACTACTTTTTGAAATACACGTGTAAAAAAAAATAAGATGGTAATTTTACAGTCGTTGAAAGTCAAATTCAGCTATTACATAATAGTACACATTTCGTTAAATATTTAAGGTGTTAATTAAGAGCCCTTTAAAAACTCGGTGTACCCTTTTCTGTGAGAAAGCACCTTGCCCTTTTTTATTCTAAGGGAGAACTCCGTAGTAGGTGTAGTAATGGAGTATTTAACAAAAAAAGTTTTAGTTAAAAAAAGTAACTAAATAAATAAAAAAATTGGAGAAAAGAAATTTTTTCAGAGATGCTGTTAATATTTATGTAAACTTTTCCTTTTTTTGTCTTACATCTATACCAGTTATATAGGGACATTACAGAAATCGTTACTTGGTCAAATCTGTCATTATTTTTATATAATTCTTCTGCTTTATGTAAGGAAAACATATGAATTTCACAAAGCTCCACCATTGAAGTAATTTAAAAATTTATTGAAATATAAATTTATTACAGTACTGGATAATTATCTGCCTTTTTAACTAGCAAATTTTTAGTAACCTTTTTTCATTTATTACTGAACTGGTTTCAATTTCATTACATATTATTATTTTGATGCCTATTTTAATATGAAAAATGTTGTAAATTTTGAAATTTTTTTGTCAAAGGAATACAATTACAAATTTAATCATAAAAGTAAATCAAAAAAGAAATAGAATTGATAAATTTGTGTATGTAAGTAATATATACTTAAAAGTAATTTTTCTTCTATACCTTTCCTTGAAACAATAATTTACATTTCAATATCATAATTATTTTAAATATTAAAAGTAATAAAATTGATCGCCATAAAATAAATAATGAAAAAAGAAACATTATGTTTTTGAAAATTAAATATTTTCTGAGAAAAGGTGTGCACACAAAAAAAAAAAGTGATCACCCTGTATAACTTTTAATTTAACAGTCAGATTTTCATGTACTAGGTGTCAATCTTAATGTGTTCGTGAGTAATCAATAATTTCATTCAAAAAGGAATTTTATGTTCAAAACTTACTAAATTATAAGGCAGGTGTATGTTTGCATGGTGTTACAATATGTATTTTGATGAGTCAAAATTTATTAATAAAATGATGAAAGCAAAAATTTCTCAAGAGGGAAATTTTAATTTTAGAAGCCCATTTTCACAAAAATACTTATGTTGCTTAAAATATATGATTTGCATAATTTTTATTTTAATATCCTCTCGTTCAGGATTTTGAAAAATGTCAAGCATTGATTGTTGCAGTTGTTTTATTGAAGTTTTTCAGAACTCTTCTATGATATTCCAAGTGATTCTGTGTAGACAAAGATATTTATTTCTCTGTTGTTTTTATTATTTTTATAATTAAATATGAAATCGAAATCGAAATTTGTGTAATATTTGTATTGTTTATGGATATGTCTTTGTATTCATATGTCTTTGAATAATAAAATGTATGCAAGAGACAACGTTGATTATGTATTTAACTAATTTTAGGGTACATTCAATTCATTACATGAGATAACCAGATGACTACATTAGTACATTTTTGCACAATACACTTATTTTTGGCTAAATTTGCTACAAGACTAAATATAATCAGTAAAACATGAATTCATGATCAATACCGCACTAAGTGATCATCTGTAGACAGCTTCTTAATATTATCGTCTGTACGTTGTATTTATTTCAATAATGTCACTAGATTCCGTAAAAAACGCACATCTTTTATTTTAAAACTATATTTTTAGCTTTATTATACATTTATTTTATGTTTAGTAATTTATATACATATATATTGACTACAAGTTAAAACTTGAAAAATTACTTGTGAGATACAGAATTTTCATGAGTCAGGACAGCAGTTTTATTATTCTGCTTTTAAGTAGAATAGCACATTAAAAGAAAAACTATTATCTATGTTTACCTAGTTTAAAAAAGTATCAATAAGTGGAACCAAAGATTATGCACGGCACATCTTCTGGACTAAGGGGTTGAACTGTGTGAAAAATATTTTTCTTTACAAAAAAAAAATTTTAATGAAAAAATTACCTAAAAATATTTTCTTAGTTCATATATTAATAATTTATTCAAATATGTATTAGACAGCTAGATATTAATTTAGCTAATTGAATTAAATAAAAATAATTAGATTTGTGGATTTTAATTACCCCTGTAGGTAGGTCAATGACCTCTCGTAAACCTCAATAGACTGAAGGGATGCTGCTGGGTTTATATAAATTGCTGGCCCTCAATTATTGATTCATTGATTGCCCTCTGCTCGAAAATGTCGGGCAATCACTCACCCTGCGCAATTTATACAATAAATTCTGGGTTAAATATTACTGGCCCGCGGTAGGCCAGTATTGTTGGCTCGACAGGAGGTCAGCCATTTACTTTAGAACAGTTGAAAGTAACTTAGAGCCGGCACAGACCCGTCGCTTTAGCTGTTGACAACCAGCAGTTTTGTGGAGCTGGACCTACAGATTTGCTTTTGCTGGGAAGCTATGAATATGAAGAAGGTCATCAAGAATTTTATTAGTTGGAAGGTATATAAGTTTTAAAGTATATAAGTATATAAGTTTTCAAAATCAGACCAGCATAGAGAATCCATATTATTTAAAGGATTTAGTGTTTTAAAAATATGTATACTATTTTTAAGATTCCAATTTAGGTGATTATTATTTTCAGTATGCTTACTTTTTTGGATTAACTAAAGGAAAATAAAAATTGTTAATCTTATTTAGTTTAATTTTTAGTCTTTTATAGCGAGCATTAACTTTATTAATAATAATATGACTGCTGGTGTTAAGTTTTTGTATGTGATACTGTTGTGAATTTTCATTCTAAAAGAATTGTTTGTAAAAAAAGTTTTAAAATAATAGCAAAATTATTACTATTACTAGTTATCAACAGAGATAATAAAAAAATCATTTCGATTGTTTAATATCTTCTTTCAATTTAGAGATAAAAATTAAATGTTTATGAGAAATGAAATTGTTCCTTTTCATATTAATTTTAAGATCTTTAATGATATTTTCTCTCCATTCATAAAAATTTTCAATCGGAAAATTATGTTTGTAAGATAATTTAAAGATAAATTCATCAAGAATTTTAATCTTTTACTCAGTTAAGATCTAAGGTCCACGTATGTGTACTTAAAATTATTAGCTCCATGGCAGTATATTATATATTTAGTTATGGCAGTATATTATATATTATGGCATTAAATAGTAATTCAGAACTGTAAAACATTTTTTCGCTATACTCATTTACACTTCAGTGGTTAAGAGGCTAAGAAAATTACAATAGTTTACATTGAGCATTAGAGAAAAGTAGACATAGCTCAAAAAGGGTTTTTAAGAAATTGGACACAGAAAAACATGGACTTTAACAATGATTCCAAATTGTTAACATCCCTTGAAAAAGTCATGTACCAAATCATATGTATATACACAGTTCATTTTAAAACACCATGAATGATTTTTAATTAGTAATTATTTCTTTTTAATTACAGTATAAATAACAATAGTTTAAGAAGAAGAATCAACTATGATATTATACATAGTTCTTGTGATTTCCATAATCGAGCATTTTGAGTTTTGTATTTTTTTTTCTACAAATATGCATTTCTATAATCAAGTACATTTTCTTAAACACTTATTTTAATCTACTTCCTTTTTCCTAAGTTTCTATTTTGTTTTAAAAAGTGGAACAAACAAGCTGGATCCTCTTTTTCAATTGTGTTTTTTTAAGTTATGTCGAAGTATTATTCTATGTATTCTTATAAACAGTTAAATGTTAATAAATTCGTATATTTTTAATGAATTCAAAATAAAAATCTTTCTCAAAGCTCAGGATTAAAGTTAAAAAAAATTTTTTTTTTTGCTCGACACCCCATTATTTCCAAGAAGAAAATAAAAGCTTATACGAGCAGAAACAAATGTATCATTAACCATATTTATTGACTTTCTGCTATCCAGAACCCACAATTTTATAAAGACGATATTGAAATTGAGATAACACAATCTATTTTCCTATCTTCGCTTATGAAAGTATGATATAGCATGGTTGATGCGGAATATTATCGATAAACTAAGCAATCTATTTGACTGAACTACAGCTAGGTGAACATTAAATATAGCATCAATATTCTACTAAGGTTAAAGAATGAAGGAGGTTATTGAGGGGTATTGCTATTTTCGCTATGTTTAACACCCCTTAATAATTTGCGCCGGTTACTTTAGAACGAACTATTCTTAGTAGAGAATAAACACGTTATTATTTTTGCTATATCTCCGCTAAAAAAGCAGGTAATGACTTCTGGAAAGTTGAATGCTTTTATGCTTTTTTTTTATTTTACTAAAGTTTCATTTTTCCGCTTTTGCTTCTTCCCCTGAAATAACTATATTATTTTTCAAAAGAAAAAAAAAACACTTGTTGAATATAGTTATTCTAACTTAATAATCAATTTAATAAGGGCTATTTAAATATCTGAAAAAGATAAAAACTGGAAGTAAAACTGTTTCATTATTTCTAAAACTTTTTATTAAAAATAATAGTTTGAACATTTTAAAAACTATTCATCACTATTTACTTTTTCCAGGTAAGAAATGTCCTGTATCTATGTAATAACTGTCATTAAGTGTAGGTTGTCACATTTTGGTTGGTATACTTTGCTCCTCCCGAAAAATGGTAGAAACCTTTTCTTTACGGTCAGTTTTTTTTTTTCTTTTTTTTTTCTTTTCCAGGGTACACGGAGCTGTGATCTAGTAGAGGCTAAATGTTAGGAGAAATGTTGCTATATTTACATTAAAAAAAAATTAATGAATTTTTTGAAGTTTAAACAATTTTTTAAATTTTTTTTTTTTTCATTTTACTATGCTTGCTTTTAATTTCCAAATAATTATTTAGTTTGAAAAAGGAAAAAAAAAAGAAATACTTGTTAAATTCAGTTATTCTAATTTCTTAAATGAATTTGACAAAGAGTGAAATTGTCTTTCTTTTTTTACGTCACGTTATTTTAACGTTTTCTATATTTACGTCAAAAAAGCTGGGAATGATTTATGTGTGTGTAACGATAAATAACTACACTCATGCGATTCTGTGTGCTCCAGGAAAAAAATAACTAGCTTCAACCGCAATTCAGAGGGCATTTCATTACTGTTTCGTAAAATCAAACTCAAATAAATAAATAAAGCAGATGTTCCATTTTGAATATCAAATTAAACTAATGAAACAACGTAAACTGTCTTAAAATAAACTAAAAATCGGAATGTTAACTAACATAATTTGTACAGATACACTGTTAAAATTTCATTCTAAAACTATAGTAAAATAACTGGCCGCTTCTGTCCATCTCATGAACCGCAAAGTTTATAGTTTTGAGACCATTTATAAAAAGTATGGTTATAAGACCATGAATACAAAACTATACGGATTTTTAACCATTTACAACTAGCATTTTTCATAAACGTAAAGAAAAAATATATATTTATATATATATATATATATATATGTATATATATATATATATATATATTAGACATAGAAGTCGGATTCTAGAAATTCTTCCTGTATTGAAGGGAAGAAGGGAATGGAGAAAATATTGTGTTGTCTAGGATTCGAACTTCAGTTCTGCGGGACCTGAGATTGACGGATAATGTACGCAGTTGCAAGGAACTAAGTAGCTTCATTATTTGGATTCTAGTTGGTGCAATAAAATTCTGGTTGTTTAACCGTATTAGATGAAAGTAGTTAATAAACAGTTTTTCTCAACATTAACAGTTTGATTACCATTTTGTTTATAGTTATTTTATTGTTTTGATTAAATATGGTAAAATATCCATTTAATAAACTGTTATTTAACCATTTTTTTCGAGAAATTTCTAACAGTGTATGAAAGCCTCTATTTTTGATCTCATTTTTTGTTCATCTAAATTTTTTATTATTTTGAACTAAATTTGTTTTTATTTTTAGTTAAAAAAATACCTAGAAACCTAACAAATTAAGGGAAAGTAATATAATAAAGTAATAACAGAGAAATAGTTTTATATCTCATAGGCTATTTCAAAAAATAGAAGCTTTTCATTATCTCTCAGAGTAGAAATTTATTCTCTCATATTGTGTTTTAGTGAAATTAAATAATTTAAAAAGGAAAAAAAAAACGCTACATGATCGATGGCTTTTCACGCGTAATTACGCATTGAAATGCCAGTTAATCAGTTTTCAACAACTTTCAAATAAATCTTATAAATAGGTTTAGATATAGTTCCGAGAATTTTTATTTTGAATTTCTACAAAGAAAAATGGAAGTTTTTTTTTATTTCCTATACATTAATTTGTAATTTTATGCTTTTAATTTGGGACTATACATCAGAACTGAAAATAAACATTTATATATATATATATATATATATATATATATATATATATATATATATATATATATATATATATATATATATATATATATATATATATATATATATATATATATATGTATAATATATATATGTATATATATATGTATATATATATATATATGTATAATATATATATGTATATATATATATATGTATATATATATATATATAAATATATATATATATATATATATAAATATATATATATATATATATATATATATTATATATATATATATATATATATATTAAATTTATCTCCTTATTTGACTAGCCCCCACTGTATTACATCTAATGTTTTTCATCTATCAAAAAATATATATTTATTCTACCTTTCCCACTTAAATGTGTTTTTATTTGTCCTAGTATCTTCAGTGTCATTGAAATAAAAAAAATCATGATTTTAGTAATACAAATTACATACCACACTTCAATGTACATTGAAATTCTACCCACTGCAAATGCTTACAAAATATCTGTTAATAGAGATAACTTCTATCCCCAACAATTCTCTCAGGTGCAAGTTAATTTCAGAGACTACATTTTCATTTACCAACTGTTATATTACCCTTTATATTACTATTCTTCTCTTCATTGTCGTCCGCAAATCAATATCAACCCTAATCTCACCTCAGTAAAGATTAGGATCAAAAGAATGGTAGTCAGCAACATCTTATCTAATGTAAACTGATATTTGAGGTACTCAAATCCTTTTATCGATTGAATCCAACTAATCTTTGAAAACATAAATGGTGGCAACTTTTCAGAACTGATTGGACATAGTTGGAAGTTGTAAAAGTTTATCCTAATTTGATTAGTCCAAATTGTATTACAATACAATGTTTTTCATCTATCAATTTTTTTTTTATGGCGGGCACTTGGAACTATTGTCCATTGGCCACAAAAAGTGCCGGAATTGCTAACTCTCTTTTCGTTACACAGTGGGCACCTGTGGCGAAACCACGGCGGTGGAGCACCGTCGCCCACGTCACACTACCACAACCCGTTTATAGGGCGGGTCACATTCACACATTCACACACAAAAGAGAAAGGACATAGAACACAGATAGAGAGAAAGAAACATCCATGCCTTGCCCGGGATTTGAACCCAGAACCTTTCTGATGCAAGGACTGTTCCCTGCCCTCTACACAGGCCGGTCGACTCATCCATCAAAATAAATATAGTTATTTTACCTTTCATCATTAAGTGCTTTTTTATTTGATCTAGTGTCATCTTTAGCAATGAAATAAAAAAAAGTCATTACAACAGTAATACAAATAACTTGACTTATGACACTTCAAAACATATATAAATCCTATCCGCTGTAATTGTTTACAAAGAATAACTTTTCTCTTTAACAATTCTCTCACATGTAAGTTAATTTTAGAGACTACTTTATCCATTGACCTACCTTTCTATTACCCTTTGTATTACTATTCTTCTCTTCAAAGTCGTCCATAAATCAATGTCTACCCTAATCTCACCTAACACACCTTCCCCAATAAAGATAAGGATTAAAAGAATGGTAGTAAGCGGCAACCTTTCTAAAGTAAACTGATATCTGAGGTACTCAAATCCTTTTATCGTTGAAATCCAACTAATCCTTGAAAGCATAAATGGTGATAACTTTTCAGAACTGATTGGATATAGTAGGAAGTTGCAAAAGTTTCTCCTTATTTGATTAGTCCAAATTGTATTACAATCTAATGTTTTTCATCTACCAAAATGAATATATTTATTTTACCTTTAATTATTAAATGCTTTTTTATTTGATTTAGTGTCATCCGTAGCACAGAAATAAAAAAAAATATTTACTACAGCAGTACAAACAACTTGGCTTATGACACTTCAATACACATTGAAATTCTACCCTCTGCAATTGTTTACAAAGAATAGTCATTGAAGATAACTTCTCTCTTTAACAATTCTCTCATGTGTAGGTTAATTTCAGAAACTACATTATCCATTGACCAACATTTCTATTACCCTTTATATTATTATTATTCTCTTCAATGTATCCCACTAATCAATATCATCCACCCTTATCTCGCCTAATACGCCTTTCACAACAAAGATGAGGATAATAGAGGATTAAAAGATTGGTAGTAAGCAAAGATCTGTCTGACTTAAACTAATATCTGAGGTACTCAGCTACTTCTATCTATTAAATCCAACTACTCCTTGAAAGCAAAAATGATAGAGATAAAATGTTTTTTTTGAACTGGTTGGATATAGTTCAAAATTGCAAGAAAATTAAACTCCCTATTTGCTTAGCCCCGACTGTATTACAATCCAATGTTTTTCCTCAATCAAAATAAATATCTTTGTTTTACCTTTCACTAATAAATGTTTTTCTTTAATCTAATGACCATAAAAAATATTTCATTACTATAAAAAACAAAAATTACATAGCTTTTGACACTTCAACTCTCATTGAAATCTTTCCCTCTGCAACTGTTTACAAA